>CM061488.1:49865118-51356368 GCA_030867185.1 Tagetes erecta | reverse complement strand
TCGTCCGAGTCATTTGAACATCGTACGACCACTCAGGACTTGTTACGACTCTGTATGCGAAATTAGCAACAGGAAAAGCAATTTAGAATAATGTAGGATGCGTTACAACTTTTGAGAACACCTTACACCACCGTACGAAAGATTAAAACTCCATAATAAACCTAATGAATTCGTCCGAGTAATTTGAACACCATACAACAATTTGGAATATATTACGACTCTGTATGCCACATTACCGCCTTGAAAAGCATGTTAGTATAACGTACGACACCTTACAACTCTTAACAAAACATTACAACACCGTACGTAAACTAAAAACTCCATAATAAACCTAATGAATTAGTCCGAGTCATTTGAACATCGTACGACCACTCAGGACTTGTTACGACTCTGTATGCGAAATTAGCAACAGGAAAAGCAATTTAGAATAATGTAGGATGCGTTACAACTTTTGAGAACACCTTACACCACCGTACGAAAGATTAAAACTCCATAATAAACCTAATGAATTCGTCCGAATAATTTGAACACCATACAACAATTTGGAATATATAATGACTCTGTATTCCACATTTCCGCCTTGAAAAGCATGTTAGTATAACGTACGGCACCTTACAACTCCTAACAAAACATTACAACACCGTACGTAAACTTAAAACTCCATAATAAACCTAATGAATTCGTCCGAGTCATTTGAACATCGTACGACCACTCAGGACTTGTTACGACTCTGTATGCGAAATTAGGAACAGGAAAAGCAATTTAGAATAATGTAGGATGCGTTACAACTTTTGAGAACACCTTCCACAACCGTACGAAAGATTAAAACTCCATAATAAACCTAATGAATTCGTCCGAGTAATTTGAACACCATACAAGAATTTGGAATATATTACGACTCTGTATTCCACATTTCCGCCTTGAAAAGCATGTTAGTATAACGTACGGTACCTTACAACTCCTAACAAAACATTACAACACCGTACGTAAACTTAAAACTCTATAATAAACCTAATGAATTCGTCCGAGTCATTTGAACATCGTACGACCACTCAGGACTTGTTACGACTCTGTATGCGAAATTAACAACAGGAAAAGCAATTTAGAATAATGTAGGATGCGTTACAACTTTTGAGAACACCTTACACCACCGTACGAAAGACTAAAACTCCATAATAAATCTAATGAATTCGTCCCAGTAATTTGAACACCATACAACAATTTGGAATATATTACGACTCTGTATGCCACATTACCGTCTTGAGAAGCATGTTAGTATAACGTACGACACCTTACAATTCATAACAAAACATTACAACACCGTACGTAAACTTAAAACTCCATAATAATCCTAATAAATTAGTCCGAGTCCTTTGAATATCGTACTACAATTTAGAATATATTACGACTCTGTATGCAACATTACCGTCTTGAGAAGCATGTTAGTATAACGTACGGCACCTTACAACTCCTAACAAAACATTACAACACCGTACGTATACTTAAAACTCCATAATAAACCTAATAAATTAGTCCGAGTCTTTTGAACATCGTACTACAATTTAGAATATATTACGACTCTGTATGCCACATTACCGCCTTGAAAAGCATGTTAGTATAACGTACGGCACCTTGCAACTCCTAACAAAACATTACAACACCGTAATAAACTTAAAACTCCATAATAAACCTAATCAATTCGTCCGAGTCATTTGAACATCGTACGACCACTCAGGACTTGTTACGACTCTGTATGCGAAATTAGCAACAGGAAAAGCAATTTAGAATAATGTAGGATGCGTTACAACTTTTGAGAACACCTTACACCACCGTACGAAAGATTAAAACTCCATAATAAACCTAATGAATTCGTCCGAGTAATTTGAACACCATATAACAATTTGGAATATATTACGACTCTGTATGCCACATTACCGCCTTGAAAAGCATGTTAGTATAACGTACGACACCTTACAACTCTTAACAAAACATTACAACACCGTACGTAAACTAAAAACTCCATAATAAACCTAATGAATTCGTCCGAGTCATTTGAACATCGTACGACCACTCAGGACTTGTTACGACTCTGTATGCGAAATTAGCAACAGGAAAAGCAATTTAGAATAATGTAGGATGCGTTACAACTTTTGAGAACACCTTACACCACCGTACGAAAGATTAAAACTCCATAATAAACCTAATGAATTCGTCCGAGTAATTTGAACACCATACAACAATTTGGAATATATAATGACTCTGTATTCCACATTTCCGCCTTGAAAAGCATGTTAGTATAACGTACGGCACCTTACAACTCCTAACAAAACATTACAACACCGTACGTAAACTTAAAACTCCATAATAAACCTAATGAATTCGTCCGAGTCATTTGAACATCGTACGACCACTCAGGACTTGTTACGACTCTGTATGCGAAATTAGGAACAGGAAAAGCAATTTAGAATAATGTAGGATGCGTTACAACTTTTGAGAACACCTTACACCACCGTACGAAAGATTAAAACTCCATAATAAACCTAATGAATTCGTCCGAGTAATTTGAACACCATACAACAATTTGGAATATATTACGACTCTGTATTCCACATTTCCGCCTTGAAAAGCATGTTAGTATAACGTACGGTACCTTACAACTCTTAACAAAACATTACAACACCGTACGTAAACTTAAAACTCCATAATAAACCTAATGAATTCGTCCGAGTCATTTGAACATCGTACGACCACTCAGGACTTGTTACGACTCTGTATGCGAAATTAGCAACAGGAAAAGCAATTTAGAATAATGTAGGATGCGTTACAACTTTTGAGAACACCTTACACCACCGTACGAAAGATTAAAACTCCATAATAAACCTAATGAATTCGTCCGAGTAATTTGAACACCATACAACAATTTGGAATATATAATGACTCTGTATTCCACATTTCCGCCTTGAAAAGCATGTTAGTATAACGTACGGCACCTTACAACTCCTAACAAAACATTACAACACCGTACGTAAACTTAAAACTCCATAATAAACCTAATGAATTCGTCCGAGTCATTTGAACATCGTACGACCACTCAGGACTTGTTACGACTCTGTATGCGAAATTAGGAACAGGAAAAGCAATTTAGAATAATGTAGGATGCGTTACAACTTTTGAGAACACCTTACACCACCGTACGAAAGATTAAAACTCCATAATAAACCTAATGAATTCGTCCGAGTAATTTGAACACCATACAACAATTTGGAATATATTACGACTCTGTATTCCACATTTCCGCCTTGAAAAGCATGTTAGTATAACGTACGGTACCTTACAACTCCTAACAAAACATTACAACACCGTACGTAAACTTAAAACTCCATAATAAACCTAATGAATTCGTCCGAGTCATTTGAACATCGTACGACCACTCAGGACTTGTTACGACTCTGTATGCGAAATTAACAACAGGAAAAGCAATTTAGAATAATGTAGGATGCGTTACAACTTTTGAGAACACCTTACACCACCGTACGAAAGATTAAAACTCCATAATAAACCTAATGAATTCGTCCAAGTAATTTGAACACCATACAACAATTTGGAATATATTACGACTTTGTATGCCACATTACCGTCTTGAGAAGCATGTTAGTATAACGTACGGCACCTTACAACTCGTAACAAAACATTACAACACCGTACGTAAACTTAAAACTCCATAATAAACCTAATGAATTCGTCCGAGTCATTTGAACATCGTACGACCACTCAGGACTTGTTACGACTCTGTATGCGAAATTAGCAATAGGAAAAGCAATTTAGAATAATGTAGGATGCCTTACAACTTTTGAGAACACCTTACACCACCATACGAAAGATTAAAACTCCATAATAAACCTAATGAATTCGTCTGAGTAATTTGAACACCATACAACAATTTGGAATATATTACGACTCTGTATGCCACATTACCGCCTTGAAAATCGTGTTAGTATAACGTACGGCACCTTACAACTCCTAACAAAACATTACAACACCGTACGTAAACTTAAAACTCCATAATAAACCTAATGAATTCGTCCGAGTCATTTGAACATCGTACGACCACTCAGGACTTGTTTGACTCTGTATGCGAAATTAGCAATAGGAAAAGCAATTTAGAATAATGTAGGATGCCTTACAACTTTTGAGAACACCTTACACCACCATACGAAAGATTAAAACTCCATAATAAACCTAATGAATTCGTCCGAGTAATTTGAACACCATACAACAATTTGGAATATATTACGACTCTGTATGCCACATTACCGCCTTGAAAATCGTGTTAGTATAACGTACGGCACCTTACAACTCCTAACAAAACATTACAACACCGTACGTAAACTTAAAACTCCATAATAAACCTAATGAATTCGTCCGAGTCATTTGAACATCGTACGACCACTCAGGACTTGTTACGACTCTGTATGCGAAATTAGCAATAGGAAAAGCAATTTAGAATAATGTAAGATGCGTTACAACTTTTGAGAACACCTTACACACCACCGTACGAAAGACTAAAACTCCATAATAAATCTAATGAATTCGTCCGAGTAATTTGAACACCATACAACAATTTGGAATATATTACGACTCTGTATGCCACATTACCGTCTTGAGAAGCATGTTAGTATAACGTACGACACCTTACAATTCCTAACAAAACATTACAACACCGTACGTAAACTTAAAACTCCATAATAATCCTAATAAATTAGTCCGAGTCCTTTGAATATCGTACTACAATTTAGAATATATTACGACTCTGTATGCAACATTACCGTCTTGAGAAGCATGTTAGTATAACGTACGGCACCTTACAACTCCTAACAAAACATTACAACACCGTACGTATACTTAAAACTCCATAATAAACCTAATAAATTAGTCCGAGTCTTTTGAACATTGTACTACAATTTAGAATATATTACGACTCTGTATGCCACATTATCGCCTTGAAAAGCATGTTAGTATAACGTACGGCACCTTGCAACTCCTAACAAAACATTACAACACCGTAATAAACTTAAAACTCCATAATAAACCTAATCAATTCGTCCGAGTCATTTGAACATCGTACGACCACTCAGGACTTGTTACGACTCTGTATGCGAAATTAGCAACAGGAAAAGCAATTTAGAATAATGTAGGATGCGTTACAACTTTTGAGAACACCTTACACCACCGTACGAAAGATTAAAACTCCATAATAAACCTAATGAATTCGTCCGAGTAATTTGAACACCATACAACAATTTGGAATATATTACGACTCTGTATGCCACATTACCGCCTTGAAAAGCATGTTAGTATAACGTACGACACCTTACAACTCTTAACAAAACATTACAACACCGTACGTAAACTAAAAACTCCATAATAAACCTAATGAATTCGTCCGAGTCATTTGAACATCGTACGACCACTCAAGACTTGTTACGACTCTGTATGCGAAATTAGCAACAGGAAAAGCAATTTAGAATAATGTAAGATGCGTTACAACTTTTGAGAACACCTTACACCATCGTACGAAAGACTAAAACTCCATAATAAACCTAATGAATTCGTCCGAGTAATTTGAACACCATACAACAATTTGGAATATATTACGACTCTGTATGCCACATTACCGTCTTGAGAAGCATGTTAGTATAACGTACGGCACCTTACAACTCCTAACAAAACATTACAACACCGTACGTAAACTTAAAACTCCATAATAAACCTAATGAATTCGTCCGAGTCATTTGAACATCGTACGACCACTCAGGAGTTGTTACGACTCTGTATGCGAAATTAACAACAAGAAAAGCAATTAAGAATAATGTAGGATGCGTTACAACTTTTGAGAACACCTTACACCACCGTACGAAAGATTAAAACTCCATAATAAACCTAATGAATTCGTCCGAGTAATTTGAACACCATACAACAATTTGGAATATATTACGACTCTGTATGCCACATTACCGTCTTGAGAAGCATGTTAGTATAACGTACGGCACCTTACAACTCCTAACAAAACATTACAACACCGTACGTAAACTTAAAACTCCATAATAAACCTAATAAATTCGTCCGAGTCATTTGAACATCGTACGACCACTCAGGACTTGTTACGACTCTCTATGCGAAATTAGCAACAGGAAAAGCAATTTAGAATAATGTAGGATGCGTTACAACTTTTGAGAACACCTTACACCACCGTACGAAAGACTAAAACTCCATAATAAACCTAATGAATTCGTCCGAGTAATTTGAACACCATACAACAATTCGGAATATATTACGACTCTGTATGCCACATTACCGTCTTGAGAAGCATGTTAGTATAACGTACGACACCTTACAATTCCTAACAAAACATTACAACACCGTACGTAAACTTAAAACTCCATAATAATCCTAATAAATTAGTCTGAGTCCTTTGAATATCGTACTACAATTTAGAATATATTACGACTCTGTATGCAACATTACCGTCTTGAGAAGCATGTTAGTATAACGTACGGCACCTTACAACTCCTAACAAAACATTACAACACCGTACGTATACTTAAAACTCCATAATAAACCTAATAAATTAGTCCGAGACTTTTGAACATCGTACTACAATTTAGAATATATTACGACTCTGTATGCCACATTACCGCCTTGAAAAGCATGTTAGTATAACGTACGGCACCTTGCAACTCCTAACAAAACATTACAACACCGTAAGTAAACTTAAAACTCCATAATAAACCTAATCAATTCGCCCGAGTCATTTGAACATCGTACGACCACTCAGGACTTGTTACGACTCTGTATGCGAAATTAGCAACAGGAAAAGCAATTTAGAATAATGTAGGATGCGTTACAACTTTTGAGAACACCTTACACCACCGTACGAAAGATTAAAACTCCATAATAAACCTAATGAATTCGTCCGAGTAATTTGAACACCATACAACAATTTGGTATATATTACGACTCTGTATGCCACGATGTGACACCCCGCAAGTTCAGGTTTACACCGTTAAATTATCTGTCAACTATTCCGTCAAGTTTTATAAAGTCCAGGGTTAGTTTGGTGATTAATGAACGTTATTTAATTAATCTTTAAACAAAAACTAAATAACCTAATAACTATAAGGGCCATTGTGCAAATTGTCTAATTAGATAAAATTAACCCAACCCTAACCGACCCACCCTTTATAATTAATATCATCATCATCAACGACATATCATCATCACCACTTCCAATCGGCGGATTCAACGTGCAAGCAATTAACGCACGTCATCGTAGGTGTGTTGGTTACCGGCGATCCAACAGGAAGCAACAGGCGGCTCAAATCTAGACCGACCTCCACCATCGTTCCCCCGTCACCTACCTGCAACGCGGACGACCACCACAGTCGTTTTCACAATCACCGTTTTCTTTCGTGTCAACCACCGCAACCTCCGGTACGTATATATCTTGTCAACGGGTAGTTTCGGTTTGATGCGATTCGTTATGGTTTGGTTTCGTTTTAACTCGGTTTAGATGTGTGTTGGTATACGATGCATATAGGGGCTGAACTGGGTGTCGATATTAAGTTTGGCTCGGTCTATCGGTGTATTTGTATGTATGTGTGTGCGTGTGTGTATCTATATATATATGTATAAATGTATGTGTTGAATGCAAAATTGGTTGTGTAGATGGATTTGTGTGTATATGTAACGATGTATGTATGTGTAAAAGTGTTTGCATGTGTGCATAGATTTATTAGGAATATATATATGTATGTACTGTGTGTATATGTAACGATGTATGTATGTGTAAAAGTGTTCATGTTCAATTTTGTAATGAATGCGTAACGTAAATATTTTCATGATCAAATTAAGTTCCAAAGTTCATGTGATGTAGGTACGTAAGTTATAAAAGGAGTATATTAACTGGATGTATAAAAGGAACAAGATACTTATAGAACAGGAGTATACGTGCATGGGTATGTACATGTTTGAGTGAGTTTGAATTCAAAATAATAATGTGGTGGATGGAGTAATGGTAATGTCATTTGATGAGGTAATGGTCATGAGTGTGTGGATATGTGGATTGTGTGTCAGGTTTAATGACGATTTTGATTCGTATATGTGTTTGTATGTGAAGCCGTGTCGGGTATATATATATATAGCAATGTGTATATGAGTAAATGTAACAATGAGGCAAATTGTATAACGAGGTTTGCGTGATAATGTGGGTACGCCGAATGTAGATAGGCATAATTCAATTTCATGTGTTGGTTGTACAAATAATACATATTATAAGTAAACTTATATATGATGTGTGTGTGCAAAGATGATTAGTTATATATGTGCGTTTAATATGCTTGTGGTGTATGTGTGTTTATTGTGTAAGAGCATGTGCATGCAAGTATATCATATTCATGATGCTTGTAGTATGTAAAGGGGGATATATACATATTTGTGTGAATTATGTGAAATTGTGGTTTAAGCGATATATAAAACTAACAGTTCAGATACATTTAGTTTTGGTCATGTGTCAAAACCTATTTTCTAACATGACGTTTTATAAAGGGATTTGGGTACGAAACCGAGTTAGAAACGAGAAACCGTACATGTTTTTTTTAGATTCCATTTGTAATTAATCTAGCACTTAATGTACAGGTAGTGGGACTACCTAAGATTTATTTTGCTAATATATTGTAGCCGCACAACCTAAGGTGAGTTCTTTGCCCGCTTTTAAATCTTTTTCGGGGAGAAAACATACAAATGTTTTTTATGCGCCTTCGGGCAACTATTTACAGTGCCTTCGGGCGGACTGCTTCTTTTATGCCTTCGGGCGGAGCCAACTAAGGCTGCATTTTATACCTTCAGGTATGGCCTACGGGCAGGTTTCGGTAAAAGTATAAATGCCTACGGGCAGGTTTTGGTAAAAGTATAAATGCCTACGGGCAGGTTTTGGTAAAAGTATAAATGCCTACGGGTATGATTTTATTAGGGCTTATAGTGCTTTACACGAATTGGAACCACATTCAAGTCCTTATAAAAGTTCGAGGTTGATTAATATATGATAGCGGGGAAATTTGAGTAGTACTACCGGGTTGCGACGACACCCCACCCTTGACTGGGCGTCATGTGGTGCAGATTGTCCTTAAAGGTTATGGGTCATCCTGGTTAGATGGCGACAAGGCAAAAGTAACGTTTAGCTTTCATCTCGACGTGTTGACAAGCAATAAGCATTCGGTCTTGCAAACCGCCTAATAAAATGAAATATATTTTTGGTTTATCTGTGTTATGAACGGTATCTTTTATTTATAAACAAATCTCATGGAACTCACCAACATTATTTGTTGACTCGTTTTAGTATGTTTTCTCAGGTAATTAAGGAGCACGAGCACGAGTAGGACATGCATGCATTGGGTCGTCTTTTGGACTGTTTCAAAAACTATATTTATTACTTACTTTATTTAATCAAATTAGTTTATTTTGTGCGCGGGATTTTGCGTACCGAATTTAAATATGCTTCCGCTAAAAGTTGATGTTTAACATTTAAACCTTGAATTTTGGATTATTTACAGTATGAAACATTTTGTTAAAACATTGAGTCAGTGTTAACTGTAACTAATGGCTTGAGATCCTGGTATGTCACACGCCTAACGGATATCCTATTTGTGGAAAATTGAGGGTGTGACAATTACCGCCTTGAAAAGCATGTTAGTATAACGTACGGCACCTTACAACTCTTAACAAAACATTACAACACCGTACGTAAACTAAAAACTCCATAATAAACCTAATGAATTCGTCCGAGTCATTTGAACATCGTACGACCACTCAGGACTTGTTACGACTCTGTATGCGAAATTAGCAACAGGAAAAGCAATTTAGAATAATGTAAGATGCGTTACAACTTTTGAGAACACCTTACACCACCGTACGAAAGACTAAAACTCCATAATAAACCTAACGAATTCGTCCGAGTAATTTGAACACCATACAACAATTTGGAATATATTACGACTCTGTATGCCACATTACCGTCTTGAGAAGCATGTTAGTATAACGTACGGCACCTTACAACTCCTAACAAAACATTACAACACCGTACGTAAACTTAAAACTCCATAATAAACCTAATGAATTCGTCCGAGTCATTTGAACATCGTACGACCACTCAGGACTTGTTACGACTCTGTATGCGAAATTAGCAACAGGAAAAGCAATTTAAAATAATGTAAGATGCGTTACAACTTTTGAGAACACCTTACACCACCGTACGAAAGACTAAAACTCCATAATAAACCTAATGAATTCGTCCGAGTAATTTGAACACCATACAACAATTTGGAATATATTACGACTCTGTATGCCACATTACCGTCTTGAGAAGAATGTTAGTATAACGTACGGAACCTTACAACTCCTAACAAAACATTACAACACCATACATAAACTTAAAACTCCATAATAAACCTAATGAATTCGTCCGAGTCATTTGAACATCGTACGACCACTCAGGACTTGTTACGACTCTGTATGCGAAATTAGCAACAGGAAAAGCAATTTAGAATAATGTAGGATGCGTTACAACTTTTGAGAACACCTTACACCACCGTACGAAAGATTAAAACACCATAATAAACCTAATGAATTCGTCCGAGTAATTTGAACACCATACAACAATTTGGAATATATTATGACTCTGTATGCCACATTACCGCCTTGAGAAGCATGTTAGTATAACGTACGGCACCTTACAACTCCTAACAAAACATTACAACACCGTACGTAAACTTAAAACTCCATAATAAACCTAATTAATTCGTCCGAGTCATTTGAACATCGTACGACCACTCAGGAGTTGTTACGACTCTGTATGCGAAATTAACAACAAGAAAAGCAATTTAGAATAATGTAGGATGCGTTACAACTTTTGAGAACACCTTACACCACCGTACGAAAGATTAAAACTCCATAATAAACCTAATGAATTCGTCCGAGTAATTTGAACACCATACAACAATTTGGAATATATTACGACTCTGTATGCCACATTACCGCCTTGAAAAGCATGTTAGTATAACGTACGGCACCTTACAACTCATAACAAAACATTACAACACCGTACGTAAACTTAAAACTCCATAATAAACCTAATGAATTCGTCCGAGTCATTTGAACATCGTACGACCACTCAGGACTTGTTACGACTCTCTATGCGAAATTAGCAACAGGAAAAGCAATTTAGAATAATGTAGGATGCGTTACAACTTTTGAGAACACCTTACACCACCGTACGAAAGATAAAAACTCCATAAAAAACCTAATGAATTTGTCCGAGTAATTTGTACACCATAGAACAATTTGGAATACATTACGACTCTGTATGCCACATTACCGCCTTGAAAAGCATGTTAGTATAACGTACGGCACCTTACAACTCATAACAAAACATTACAACACCGTACGTAAACTTAAAACTCTATAATAATCCTAATAAATTAGTCCGAGTCCTTTGAATATTGTACTACAATTTAGAATATATTACGACTCTGTATGCAACATTACCTTCTTGAGAAGCATGTTAGTATAACGTACGGCACCTTACAACTCCTAACAAAACATTACAACACCGTACGTATACATAAAACTCCATAATAAACCTAATAAATTAGTCCGAGTCTTTTGAACATCGTACTACAATTTAGAATATATTACGACTCGGTATGCCACATTACCGCCATGAAAAGCATGTTAGTATAACGTACGGCACCTTGCAACTCCTAACAAAACATTACAACACCGTAAGTAAACTTAAAACTCCATAATAAACCTAATCAATTCGGCCGAGTCATTTGAACATCGTACGACCACTCAGGACTTGTTAGGACTCTGTATGCGAAATTAGCAACAGGAAAAGCAATTTAGAATAATGTAGGATGCGTTACAACTTTTGAGAACACCTTACACCACCGTACGAAAGATTAAAACTCCATAATAAACCTAATGAATTCGTCCGAGTAATTTGAACACCATACAACAATTTGGAATATATTACGACTCTGTATGCCACATTACCGCCTTGAAAAGCATGTTAGTATAACGTACGGCATCTTACAACTCTTAACAAAACATTACAACACCGTACGTAAACTAAAAACTCCATAATAAACCTAATGAATTCGTCCGAGTCATTTGAACATCGTACGACCACTTAGGACTTGTTACGACTCTGTATGCGAAATTAGCAACAGGAAAAGTAATTTAGAATAATGTAAGATGCGTTACAACTTTTGAGAACACCTTACACCACCGTACGAAAGACTAAAACTCCATAATAAACCTAATGAATTCGTCCGAGTAATTTGAACACCATACAACAATTTGGAATATATTACGATTCTGTATGCCACATTACCGTCTTGAGAAGCATGTTAGTATAATGTACGGCACATTACAACTCCTAACAAAACATTACAACACCGTACGTAAACTTAAAACTCCATAATAAACCTAATGAATTCGTCCGAGTCATTTGAACATCGTACGACCACTCAGGACTTGTTACGACTCTGTATGCGAAATTAGCAACAGGAAAAGCAATTTAGAATAATGTAGGATGCGTTACAACTTTTGAGAACACCTTACACCACCGTACGAAAGATTAAAACACCATAATAAACCTAATGAATTCGTCCGAGTAATTTGAACACCATACAACAATTTGGAATATATTACGACTCTGTATGCCACATTACCGCCTTGAGAAGCATGTTAGTATAACGTACGGCACCTTACAACTCCTAACAAAACATTACAACACCGTACGTAAACTTAAAACTCCATAATAAACCTAATGAATTCGTCCGAGTCATTTGAACATCGTACGACCACTCAGGAGTTGTTACGACTCTGTATGCGAAATTAACAACAAGAAAAGCAATTTAGAATAATGTAGGATGCGTTACAACTTTTGAGAACACCTTACACCACCGTACGAAAGATTAAAACTCCATAATAAACCTAATGAATTCGTCCGAGTAATTTGAACACCATACAACAATTTGGAATATATTACGACTCTGTATGCCACATTACCGCCTTTAAAAGCATGTTAGTATAACGTACGGCACCTTACAACTCATAACAAAACATTACAACACCGTACGTAAACTTAAAACTGCATAATAAACCTAATGAATTCGTCCGAGTCATTTGAACATCGTACGACCACTCAGGACATGTTACGACTCTGTATGCGAAATTAGCAATAGGAAAAGCAATTTAGAATAATGTAGGATGCGTTACAACTTTTGAGAACACCTTACACCACCGTACGAAAGATTAAAACTCCATAATAAACCTAATGAATTCGTCCGAGTAATTTGAACACCATACAACAATTTGGAATACATTAAGACTCTGTATGCCACATTACCGCCTTGAAAAGCATGTTAGTATAACGTACGGCACCTTACAACTCATAACAAAACATTACAACACCGTACGTAAACTTAAAACTCTATAATAATCCTAATAAATTAGTCCGAGTCCTTTGAATATTGTACTACAATTTAGAATATATTACGACTCTGTATGCAACATTACCGTCTTGAGAAGCATGTTAGTATAACGTACGGCACCTTACAACTCCTAACAAAACATTACAACACCGTACGTATACATAAAACTCCATAATAAACCTAATAAATTAGTCCGAGTCTTTTGAACATCGTACTACAATTTAGAATATATTACGACTCTGTATGCCACATTACCGCCTTGAAAAGCATGTTAGTATAACGTACGGCACCTTGCAACTCCTAACAAAACATTACAACACCGTAAGTAAACTTAAAACTCCATAATAAACCTAATCAATTCGGCCGAGTCATTTGAACATCGTACGACCACTCAGGACTTGTTAGGACTCTGTATGCGAAATTAGCAACAGGAAAAGCAATTTAGAATAATGTAGGATGCGTTACAACTTTTGAGAACACCTTACACCACCGTACGAAAGATTAAAACTCCATAATAAACCTAATGAATTCGTCCGAGTAATTTGAACACCATACAACAATTTGGAATATATTACGACTCTGTATGCCACATTACCGCCTTGAAAAGCATGTTAGTATAACGTACGGCATCTTACAACTCTTAACAAAACATTACAACACCGTACGTAAACTAAAAACTCCATAATAAACCTAATGAATTCGTCCGAGTCATTTGAACATCGTACGACCACTCAGGACTTGTTACGACTCTGTATGCGAAATTAGCAACAGGAAAAGTAATTTAGAATAATGTAAGATGCGTTACAACTTTTGAGAACACCTTACACCACCGTACGAAAGACTAAAACTCCATAATAAACCTAATGAATTCGTCCGAGTAATTTGAACACCATACAACAATTTGGAATATATTACGACTCTGTATGCCACATTACCGTCTTGAGAAGCATGTTAGTATAATGTACGGCACATTACAACTCCTAACAAAACATTACAACACCGTACGTAAACTTAAAACTCCATAATAAACCTAATGAATTCGTCCGAGTCATTTGAACATCGTACGACCACTCAGGACTTGTTACGACTCTGTATGCGAAATTAGCAACAGGAAAAGCAATTTAGAATAATGTAGGATGCGTTACAACTTTTGAGAACACCTTACACCACCGTACGAAAGATTAAAACACCATAATAAACCTAATGAATTCGTCCGAGTAATTTGAACACCATACAACAATTTGGAATATATTACGACTCTGTATGCCACATTACCGCCTTGAGAAGCATGTTAGTATAACGTACGGCACCTTACAACTCCTAACAAAACATTACAACACCGTACGTAAACTTAAAACTCCATAATAAACCTAATGAATTCGTCCGAGTCATTTGAACATCGTACGACCACTCAGGAGTTGTTACGACTCTGTATGCGAAATTAACAACAAGAAAAGCAATTTAGAATAATGTAGGATGCGTTACAACTTTTGAGAACACCTTACACCACCGTACGAAAGATTAAAACTCCATAATAAACCTAATGAATTCGTCCGAGTAATTTGAACACCATACAACAATTTGGAATATATTACGACTCTGTATGCCACATTACCGCCTTGAAAAGCATGTTAGTATAACGTACGGCACCTTACAACTCATAACAAAACATTACAACACCGTACGTAAACTTAAAACTGCATAATAAACCTAATGAATTCGTCCGAGTCATTTGAACATCGTACGACCACTCAGGACATGTTACGACTCTGTATGCGAAATTAGCAATAGGAAAAGCAATTTAGAATAATGTAGGATGCGTTACAACTTTTGAGAACACCTTACACCACCGTACGAAAGATTAAAACTCCATAATAAACCTAATGAATTCGTCCGAGTAATTTGAACACCATACAACAATTTGGAATACATTACGACTCTGTATGCCACATTACCGCCTTGAAAAGCATGTTAGTATAACGTACGGCACCTTACAACTCATAACAAAACATTACAACACCGTACGTAAACTTAAAACTCTATAATAATCCTAATAAATTAGTCCGAGTCCTTTGAATATTGTACTACAATTTAGAATATATTACGACTCTGTATGCAACATTACCGTCTTGAGAAGCATGTTAGTATAACGTACGGCACCTTACAACTCCTAACAAAACATTACAACACCGTACGTATACATAAAACTCCATAATAAACCTAATAAATTAGTCCGAGTCTTTTGAACATCGTACTACAATTTAGAATATATTACGACTCTGTATGCCACATTACCGCCTTGAAAAGCATGTTAGTATAACGTACGGCACCTTGCAACTCCTAACAAAACATTACAACACCGTAAGTAAACTTAAAACTCCATAATAAACCTAATCAATTCGGCCGAGTCATTTGAACATCGTACGACCACTCAGGACTTGTTAGGACTCTGTATGCGAAATTAGCAACAGGAAAAGCAATTTAGAATAATGTAGGATGCGTTACAACTTTTGAGAACACCTTACACCACCGTACGAAAGATTAAAACTCCATAATAAACCTAATGAATTCGTCCGAGTAATTTGAACACCATACAACAATTTGGAATATATTAAGACTCTGTATGCCACATTACCGCCTTGAAAAGCATGTTAGTATAACGTACGGCATCTTACAACTCTTAACAAAACATTACAACACCGTACGTAAACTAAAAACTCCATAATAAACCTAATGAATTCGTCCGAGTCATTTGAACATCGTACGACCACTCAGGACTTGTTACGACTCTGTATGCGAAATTAGCAACAGGAAAAGTAATTTAGAATAATGTAAGATGCGTTACAACTTTTGAGAACACCTTACACCACCGTACGAAAGACTAAAACTCCATAATAAACCTAATGAATTCGTCCGAGTAATTTGAACACCATACAACAATTTGGAATATATTACGACTCTGTATGCCACATTACCGTCTTGAGAAGCATGTTAGTATAATGTACGGCACCTTACAACTCCTAACAAAACATTACAACACCGTACGTAAACTTAAAACTCCATAATAAACCTAATGAATTCGTCCGAGTCATTTGAACATCGTACGACCACTCAGGACTTGTTACGACTCTGTATGCGAAATTAGCAACAGGAAAAGCAATTTAGAATAATGTAGGATGCGTTACAACTTTTGAGAACACCTTACACCACCGTACGAAAGATTAAAACACCATAATAAACCTAATGAATTCGTCCGAGTAATTTGAACACCATACAACAATTTGGAATATATTACGACTCTGTATGCCACATTACCGCCTTGAGAAGCATGTTAGTATAACGTACGGCACCTTACAACTCCTAACAAAACATTACAACACCGTACGTAAACTTAAAACTCCATAATAAACCTAATGAATTCGTCCGAGTCATTTGAACATCGTACGACCACTCAGGAGTTGTTACAACTTTGTATGCAAAATTAACAACAAGAAAAGCAATTTAGAATAATGTAGGATGCGTTACAACTTTTGAGAACACCTTACACCACCGTACGAAAGATTAAAACTCCATAATAAACCTAATGAATTCGTCCGAGTAATTTGAACACCATACAACAATTTGGAATATATTACGACTCTGTATGCCACATTACCGCCTTGAAAAGCATGTTATTATAACGTACGGCATCTTACAACTCTTAACAAAACATTACAACACCGTACGTAAACTAAAAACTCCATAATAAACCTAATGAATTCGTCCGAGTCATTTGAACATCGTACGACCACTCAGGACTTGTTACGACTCTGTATGCGAAATTAGCAACAGGAAAAGTAATTTAGAATAATGTAAGATGCGTTACAACTTTTGAGAACACCTTACACCACCGTACGAAAGACTAAAACTCCATAATAAACCTAATGAATTCGTCCGAGTAATTTGAACACCATACAACAATTTGGAATATATTACGACTCTGTATGCCACATTACCGTCTTGAGAAGCATGTTAGTATAATGTACGGCACCTTACAACTCCTAACAAAACATTACAACACCGTACGTAAACTTAAAACTCCATAATAAACCTAATGAATTCGTCCGAGTCATTTGAACATCGTACGACCACTCAGGACTTGTTACGACTCTGTATGCGAAATTAGCAACAGGAAAAGCAATTTAGAATAATGTAGGATGCGTTACAACTTTTGAGAACACCTTACACCACCGTACGAAAGATTAAAACACCATAATAAACCTAATGAATTCGTCCGAGTAATTTGAACACCATACAACAATTTGGAATATATTACGACTCTGTATGCCACATTACCGCCTTGAGAAGCATGTTAGTATAACGTACGGCACCTTACAACTCCTAACAAAACATTACAACACCGTACGTAAACTTAAAACTCCATAATAAACCTAATGAATTCGTCCGAGTCATTTGAACATCGTACGACCACTCAGGAGTTGTTACGACTTTGTATGCGAAATTAACAACAAGAAAAGCAATTTAGAATAATGTAGGATGCGTTACAACTTTTGAGAACACCTTACACCACCGTACGAAAGATTAAAACTCCATAATAAACCTAATGAATTCGTCCGAGTAATTTGAACACCATACAACAATTTGGAAAATATTACGACTCTGTATGCCACATTACCGCCTTGAAAAGCATGTTAGTATAACGTACGGCACCTTACAACTCATAACAAAACATTACAACACCGTACGTAAACTTAAAACTGCATAATAAACCTAATGAATTCGTCCGAGTCATTTGAACATCGTACGACCACTCAGGACATGTTACGACTCTGTATGCGAAATTAGCAATAGGAAAAGCAATTTAGAATAATGTAGGATGCGTTACAACTTTTGAGAACACCTTACACCACCGTACGAAAGATTAAAACTCCATAATAAACCTAATGAATTCGTCCGAGTAATTTGAACACCATACAACAATTTGGAATACATTACGACTCTGTATGCCACATTACCGCCTTGAAAAGCATGTTAGTATAACGTACGGCACCTTACAACTCATAACAAAACATTACAACACCGTACGTAAACTTAAAACTCTATAATAATCCTAATAAATTAGTCCGAGTCCTTTGAATATTGTACTACAATTTAGAATATATTACGACTCTGTATGCAACATTACCGTCTTGAGAAGCATGTTAGTATAACGTACGGCACCTTACAACTCCTAACAAAACATTACAACACCGTACGTATACATATAACTCCATAATAAACCTAATAAATTAGTCCGAGTCTTTTGAACATCGTACTACAATTTAGAATATATTACGACTCTGTATGCCACATTACCGCCTTGAAAAGCATGTTAGTATAACGTACGGCACCTTGCAACTCCTAACAAAACATTACAACACCGTAAGTAAACTTAAAACTCCATAATAAACCTAATCAATTCGGCCGAGTCATTTGAACATCGTACGACCACTCAGGACTTGTTAGGACTCTGTATGCGAAATTAGCAACAGGAAAAGCAATTTAGAATAATGTAGGATGCGTTACAACTTTTGAGAACACCTTACACCACCGTACGAAAGATTAAAACTCCATAATAAACCTAATGAATTCGTCCGAGTAATTTGAACACCATACAACAATTTGGAATATATTACGACTCTGTATGCCACATTACCGTCGTGAGAAGCATGTTAGTATAATGTACGGCACCTTACAACTCCTAACAAAAGATTACAACACCGTACGTAAACTTAAAACTCCATAATAAACCTAATGAATTCGTCCGAGTCATTTGAACATCGTACGACCACTCAGGACTTGTTACGACTCTGTATGCGAAATTAGCAACAGGAAAAGCAATTTAGAATAATGTAGGATGCGTTACAACTTTTGAGAACACCTTACACCACCGTACGAAAGATTAAAACACCATAATAAACCTAATGAATTCGTCCGAGTAATTTGAACACCATACAACAATTTGGAATATATTACGACTCTGTATGCCACATTACCGCCTTGAGAAGCATGTTAGTATAACGTACGGCACCTTACAACTCTTAACAAAACATTACAACACCGTACGTAAACTTAAAACTCCATAATAAACCTAATGAATTCGTCCGAGTCATTTGAACATCGTACGACCACTCAGGAGTTGTTACGACTCTGTATGCGAAATTAACAACAAGAAAAGCAATTTAGAATAATGTAGGATGCGTTACAACTTTTGAGAACACCTTACACCACCGTACGAAAGATTAAAACTCCATAATAAACCTAATGAATTCGTCCGAGTAATTTGAACACCATACAACAATTTGGAATATATTACGACTTTGTATGCCACATTACCGTCTTGAGAAGCATGTTAGTATAATGTACGGCACCTTACAACTCCTAACAAAACATTACAACACCGTACGTAAACTTAAAACTCCATAATAAACCTAATGAATTCGTCCGAGTCATTTGAACATCGTACGACCACTCAGGACTTGTTACGACTCTGTATGCGAAATTAGCAACAGGAAAAGCAATTTAGAATAATGTAGGATGCGTTACAACTTTTGAGAACACCTTACACCACCGTACGAAAGATTAAAACACCATAATAAACCTAATGAATTCGTCCGAGTAATATGAACACCATACAACAATTTGGAATATATTACGACTCTGTATGCCACATTACCGCCTTGAGAAGCATGTTAGTATAACGTACGGCACTTTACAACTCCTAACAAAACATTACAACACCGTACGTAAACTTAAAACTCCATAATAAACCTAATGAATTCGTCCGAGTCATTTGAACATCGTACGACCACTCAGGAGTTGTTACGACTCTGTATGCGAAATTAACAACAAGAAAAGCAATTTAGAATAATGTAGGATGCGTTACAACTTTTGAGAACACCTTACACCACCGTACGAAAGATTAAAACTCCATAATAAACCTAATGAATTCGTCCGAGTAATTTGAACACCATACAACAATTTGGAATATATTACGACTCTGTATGCCACATTACCGCCTTGAAAAGCATGTTAGTATAACGTACGGCACCTTACAACTCATAACAAAACATTACAACACCGTACGTAAACTTAAAACTGCATAATAAACCTAATGAATTCGTCCGAGTCATTTGAACATCGTACGACCACTCAGGACATGTTACGACTCTGTATGCGAAATTAGCAATAGGAAAAGCAATTTAGAATAATGTAGGATGCGTTACAACTTTTGAGAACACCTTACACCACCGTACGAAAGATTAAAACTCCATAATAAACCTAATGAATTCGTCCGAGTAATTTGAACACCATACAACAATTTGGAATATATTACGACTTTGTATGCCACATTACCGCCTTGAAAAGCATGTTAGTATAACGTACGGCACCTTACAACTCTTAACAAAACATTACAACACCGTACGTAAACTAAAAACTCCATAATAAACCTAATGAATTCGTCCGAGTCATTTGAACATCGTATGACCACTCAGGACTTGTTACGACTCTGTATGCGAAATTAGCAACAGGAAAAGCAATTTAGAATAATGTAAGATGCGTTACAACTTTTGAGAACACCTTACACCACCGTACGAAAGACTAAAACTCCATAATAAACCTAATGAATTCGTCCGAGTAATTTGAACACCATACAAC
Organism: Tagetes erecta; assembly: GCA_030867185.1. Lineage (NCBI taxonomy): Eukaryota > Viridiplantae > Streptophyta > Magnoliopsida > Asterales > Asteraceae > Tagetes > Tagetes erecta. The sequence goes on along the minus strand of CM061488.1, from coordinate 51,335,117 downwards.
AATTTGGAATATATTACGACTCTGTATGCCACATTACCGTCTTGAGAAGCATGTTAGTATAATGTACGGCACCTTACAACTCCTAACAAAACATTACAACACCGTACGTAAACTTAAAACTCCATAATAAACCTAATGAATTCGTCCGAGTCATTTGAACATCGTACGACCACTCAGGACTTGTTACGACTCTGTATGCGAAATTAGCAACAGGAAAAGCAATTTAGAATAATGTAGGATGCGTTACAACTTTTGAGAACACCTTACACCACCGTACGAAAGATTAAAACACCATAATAAACCTAATGAATTCGTCCGAGTAATTTGAACACCATACAACAATTTGGAATATATTACGACTCTGTATGCCACATTACCGTCTTGAGAAGCATGTTAGTATAACGTACGGCACCTTACAACTCCTAACAAAACATTACAACACCGTACGTAAACTTAAAACTCCATAATAAACCTAATGAATTCGTCCGAGTCATTTGAACATCGTACGACCACTCAGGAGTTGTTACGACTCTGTATGCGAAATTAACAACAAGAAAAGCAATTTAGAATAATGTAGGATGCGTTACAACTTTTGAGAACACCTTACACCACCGTACGAAAGATTAAAACTCCATAATAAACCTAATGAATTCGTCCGAGTAATTTGAACACCATACAACAATTTGGAATATATTACGACTCTGTATGCCACATTACCGCCTTGAAAAGCATGTTAGTATAACGTACGGCACCTTACAACTCTTAACAAAACATTACAACACCGTACGTAAACTAAAAACTCCATAATAAACCTAATGAATTCGTCCGAGTAATTTGAACACCATACAACAATTTGGAATATATTACGACTCTGTATGCCACATTACCGCCTTGAAAAGCATGTTAGTATAACGTACGGCACCTTACAACTCTTAACAAAACATTACAACACCGTACGTAAACTTAAAACTACATAATAAACCTAATGAATTCGTCCGAGTCATTTGAACATCGTACGACCACTCAGGACATGTTACGACTCTGTATGCGAAATTAGCAATAGGAAAAGCAATTTAGAATAATGTAGGATGCGTTACAACTTTTGAGAACACCTTACACCACCGTACGAAAGATTAAAACTCCATAATAAACCTAATGAATTCGTCCGAGTAATTTGAACACCATACAACAATTTGGAATATATTACGACTCTGTATGCCACATTACCGCCTTGAAAAGCATGTTAGTATAACGTACGGCACCTTACAACTCTTAACAAAACATTACAACACCGTACGTAAACTAAAAACTCCATAATAAACCTAATGAATTCGTCCGAGTCATTTGAATATCGTACGACCACTCAGGACTTGTTACGACTCTGTATGCGAAATTAGCAACAGGAAAAGCAATTTAGAATAATGTAAGATGCGTTACAACTTTTGAGAACACCTTACACCACCGTACGAAAGACTAAAACTCCATAATAAACCTAATGAATTCGTCCGAGTAATTTGAACACCATACAACAATTTGGAATATATTACGACTCTGTATGCCACATTACCGTCTTGAGAAGCATGTTAGTATAATGTACGGCACCTTACAACTCCTAACAAAACATTACAACACCGTACGTAAACTTAAAACTCCATAATAAACCTAATGAATTCGTCCGAGTCATTTGAACATCGTACGACCACTCAGGACATGTTACGACTCTGTATGCGAAATTAGCAATAGGAAAAGCAATTTAGAATAATGTAGGATGCGTTACAACTTTTGAGAACACCTTACACCACCGTACGAAAGATTAAAACTCCATAATAAACCTAATGAATTCGTCCGAGTAATTTGAACACCATACAACAATTTGGAATATATTACGACTCTGTATGCCACATTACCGCCTTGAAAAGCATGTTAGTATAACGTACGGCACCTTACAACTCATAACAAAACATTACAACACCGTACGTAAACTTAAAACTGCATAATAAACCTAATGAATTCGTCCGAGTCATTTGAACATCGTACGACCACTCAGGACTTGTTACGACTCTGTATGCGAAATTAGCAACAGGAAAAGCAATTTAGAATAATGTAAGATGCGTTACAACTTTTGAGAACACCTTACACCACCGTACGAAAGACTAAAACTCCATAATAAACCTAATGAATTCGTCCGAGTAATTTGAACACCATACAACAATTTGGAATATATTACGACTCTGTATGCCACATTACCGTCGTGAGAAGCATGTTAGTATAATGTACGGCACCTTACAACTCCTAACAAAAGATTACAACACCGTACGTAAACTTAAAACTCCATAATAAACCTAATGAATTCGTCCGAGTCATTTGAACATCGTACGACCACTCAGGACTTGTTACGACTCTGTATGCGAAATTAGCAACAGGAAAAGCAATTTAGAATAATGTAGGATGCGTTACAACTTTTGAGAACACCTTACACCACCGTACGAAAGATTAAAACACCATAATAAACCTAATGAATTCGTCCGAGTAATTTGAACACCATACAACAATTTGGAATATATTACGACTCTGTATGCCACATTACCGCCTTGAGAAGCATGTTAGTATAACGTACGGCACCTTACAACTCTTAACAAAACAATACAACACCGTACGTAAACTTAAAACTCCATAATAAACCTAATGAATTCGTCCGAGTCATTTGAACATCGTACGACCACTCAGGAGTTGTTACGACTCTGTATGCGAAATTAACAACAAGAAAAGCAATTTAGAATAATGTAGGATGCGTTACAACTTTTGAGAACACCTTACACCACCGTACGAAAGATTAAAACTCCATAATAAACCTAATGAATTCGTCCGAGTAATTTGAACACCATACAACAATTTGGAATATATTACGACTCTGTACGCCACATTACCGTCTTGAGAAGCATGTTAGTATAATGTACGGCACCTTACAACTCCTAACAAAACATTACAACACCGTACGTAAACTTAAAACTCCATAATAAACCTAATGAATTCGTCCGAGTCATTTGAACATCGTAAGACCACTCAGGATTTGTTACGACTCTGTATGCGAAATTAGCAACAGGAAAAGCAATTTAGAATAATGTAGGATGCGTTACAACTTTTGAGAACACCTTACACCACCGTACGAAAGATTAAAACACCATAATAAACCTAATGAATTCGTCCGAGTAATTTCAACACCATACAACAATTTGGAATATATTACGACTCTGTATGCCACATTACCGCCTTGAGAAGCATGTTAGTATAACGTACGGCACTTTACAACTCCTAACAAAACATTACAACACCGTACGTAAACTTAAAACTCCATAATAAACCTAATGAATTCGTCCGAGTCATTTGAACATCGTACGACCACTCAGGAGTTGTTACGACTCTGTATGCGAAATTAACAACAAGAAAAGCAATTTAGAATAATGTAGGATGCGTTACAACTTTTGAGAACACCTTACACCACCGTACGAAAGATTAAAACTCCATAATAAACCTAATGAAATCGTCCGAGTAATTTGAACACCATACAACAATTTGGAATATATTACGACTCTGTATGCCACATTACCGCCTTGAAAAGCATGTTAGTATAACGTACGGCACCTTACAACTCATAACAAAACATTACAACACCGTACGTAGACTTAAAACTCCATAATAAACCTAATGAATTCGTCCGAGTCATTTGAACATCGTACGACCACTCAGGACTTGTTACGACTCTGTATGCGAAATTAGCAATAGGAAAAGCAATTTAGAATAATGTAGGATGCGTTACAACTTTTGAGAACACCTTACACCACCGTACGAAAGATTAAAACTCCATAATAAACCTAATGAATTCGTCCGAGTAATTTGAACACCATACAACAATTTGGAATATATTACGACTCTGTATGCCACATTACCGCCTTGAAAAGCATGTTAGTATAACGTACGGCACCTTACAACTCTTAACAAAACATTACAACACCGTACGTAAACTAAAAACTCCATAATAAACCTAATGAATTCGTCCGAGTCATTTGAACATCGTACGACCACTCAGGACTTGTTACGACTCTGTATGCGAAATTAGCAACAGGAAAAGCAATTTAGAATAATGTAAGATGCGTTACAACTTTTGAGAACACCTTACACCACCGTACGAAAGACTAAAACTCCATAATAAACCTAATGAATTCGTCCGAGTAATTTGAACACCATACAACAATTTGGAATATATTACGACTCTGTATGCCACATTACCGCCTTGAAAAGCATGTTAGTATAACGTACGGCACTTTACAACTCCTAACAAAACATTACAACACCGTACGTAAACTTAAAACTCCATAATAAACCTAATGAATTCGTCCGAGTAATTTGAACACCATACAACAATTTGGAATATATTACGACTCTGTATTCCACATTTCCGCCTTGAAAAGCATGTTAGTATAACGTACGGCACCTTACAACTCCTAACAAAACATTACAACACCGTACGTAAACTTAAAACTCCATAATAAACCTAATGAATTCGTCCGAGTCATTTGAACATCGTACGACCACTCAGGACTTGTTACGACTCTGTATGCGAAATTAACAACAGGAAAAGCAATTTAGAATAATGTAGGATGCGTTACAACTTTTGAGAACACCTTACACCACCGTACGAAAGATTAAAACTCCATAATAAACCTAATGAATTCGTCCGAGTAATTTGAACACCATACAACAATTTGGAATATATTACGACTCTGTATTCCACATTTCCGCCTTGAAAAGCATGTTAGTATAACGTACGGCACCTTACAACTCCTAACAAAACATTACAACACCGTACGTAAACTTAAAACTCCATAATAAACCTAATGAATTCGTCCGAGTCATTTGAACATCGTACGACCACTCAGGACTTGTTACGACTCTGTATGCGAAATTAACAACAGGAAAAGCAATTTAGAATAATGTAGGATGCGTTACAACTTTTGAGAACACCTTACACCACCGTACGAAAGATTAAAACTCCATAATAAACCTAATGAATTCGTCCGAGTAATTTGAACACCATACAACAATTTGGAATATATTACGACTCTGTATGCCACATTACCGCCTTGAAAAGCATGTTAGTATAACGTACGGCACCTTACAACTTCTAACAAAACATTACAACACCGTACGTAAACTTAAAACTCCATAATAGACCTAATGAATTCGTCCGAGTCATTTGAACATCGTACGACCACTCAGGACTTGTTACGACTCTGTATGCGAAATTAGCAACTGAAAAAGCAATTTAGAATAATGTAGGATGCGTTACAACTTTTGAAAACACCTTACACCACCGTACGAAAGATTAAAACTCCATAATAAACCTAATGAATTCGTCCGAGTAATTTGAACACCATACAACAATTTGGAATATGTTACGACTCTGTATGCCACATTACCGTCTTGAGAAGCATGTTAGTATAACGTACGGCACCTTACAACTCCTAACAAAACATTATAACACCGTACGTAAACTTAAAACTCCAAAATAAACCTAATGAATTCGTCCGAGTCATTTGAACATCGTACGACCACTCAGGACTTCTTACGACTCTGTATGCGAAATTAGCAACTGGAAAAGCAATTTAGAATAATGTAGGATGCGTTACAACTTTTGAAAACACCTTACACCACCGTACGAAAGATTAAAACTCCATAATAAACCTAATGAATTCGTCCAAGTAATTTGAACACCATACAACAATTTGGAATATGTTACGACTCTGTATGCCACATTACCGTCTTGAGAAGCATGTTAGTATAACGTACGGCACCTTACAACTCCTAACAAAACATTACAACACCGTACGTAAACTTAACACTCCAAAATAAACCTAATGAATTCGTCCGAGTCATTTGAACATCGTACGACCACTCAGGACTTGTTACGACTCTGTATGCGAAATTAGCAACAGGAAAAGCAATTTAGAATAATGTAGGATGCGTTACAACTTTTGAGAACACCTTACACCACCGTACGAAAGATTAAAACTCCATAATAAACCTAATGAATTCGTCCAAGTAATTTGAACACCATACAACAATTTGGAATATATTACGACTTTGTATGCCACATTACCGTCTTGAGAAGCATGTTAGTATAACGTACGGCACCTTACAACTCCTAACAAAACATTACAACACCGTACGTAAACTTAAAACTCCATAATAAACCTAATGAATTCATCCGAGTCATTTGAACATCGTACGACCACTCAGGACTTGTTACGACTCTGTATGCGAAATTAGCAATAGGAAAAGCAATTTAGAATAATGTAGGATGCGTTACAACTTTTGAGAACACCTTACACCACCGTACGAAAGATTAAAACTCCATAATAAACCTAATGAATTCGTCCGAGTAATTTGAACACCATACAACAATTTGGAATATATTACGACTTTGTATGCCACATTACCGCCTTGAGAAGCATGTTAGTATAACGTACGGCACTTTACAACTCCTAACAAAACATTACAACACCGTACGTAAACTTAAAGCTCCATAATAAAACTAATGAATTCATCCTAGTCATTTGAACATCGTACGACCACTCAGGACTTGTTACGACTCTGTATGCGAAATTAGCAATAGGAAAAGCAATTTAGAATAATGTAGGATGCGTTACAACTTTTGAGAACACCTTACACCACCGTACGAAAGATTAAAACTCCATAATAAACCTAATGAATTCGTCCGAGTAATTTGAACACCATACAACAATTTGGAATATATTACGACTCTGTATGCCACATTACCATCTTGAGAAGCATGTTAGTATAACGTACGGCACCTTACAACTCCTAACAAAACATTACAACACCGTACGTAAACTTAAAACTCCATAATAAACCTAATGAATTCGTCCGAGTCATTTGAACATCGTACGACCACTCAGGACTTGTTACGACTCTGTATGCGAAATTAGCAACTGGAAAGCAATTTAGAATAATGTAGGATGCGTTACAACTTTTGAGAACACCTTACACCACCGTACGAAAGATTAAAACTCCATAATAAACCTAATGAATTCGTCCGAGTAATTTGAACACCATACAACAATTTGGAATATATTACGACTCTGTATGCCACATTACCGCCTTGAAAATCGTGTTAGTATAACGTACGGCACCTTACAACTCCTAACAAAACATTACAACACCGTACGTAAACTTAAAACTCCATAATAAACCTAATGAATTCGTCCAAGTCAATTGAACATCGTACGACCACTCAGGACTTGTTACGACTCTGTATGCGAAATTAGCAACAGGAAAAGCAATTTAGAATAATGTAGGATGCGTTACAACTTTTGAGAACACCTTACACCACCGTACGAAAGATTAAAACTCCATAATAAACCTAATGAATTCGTCTGAGTAATTTGAACACCATACAACAATTTGGAATATATTACGACTCTGTATGCCACATTACCGTCTTGAGAAGCATGTTAGTATAACGTACGGCACCTTACAACTCCTAACAAAACATTACAACACCGTACGTAAACTTAAAACTCCATAATAAACCTAATGAATTCGTCCGAGTCATTTGAACATCGTACGACCACTCAGGACTTGTTACGACTCTGTATGCGAAATTAGCAACTGGAAAAGCAATTTAGAATAATGTAGGATGCGTTACAACTTTTGAGAACACCTTACACCACCGTACGAAAGATTAAAACTCCATAATAAACCTAATGAATTCGTCCGAGTAATTTGAACACCATACAACAATTTGGAATATATTACGACTCTGTATGCCACATTACCGTCTTGAGAAGCATGTTAGTATAACGTACGGCACATAACAACTCCTAACAAAACATTACAACACCGTACGTAAACTTAAAACTCCATAATAAACCTAATGAATTCGTCCGAGTCATTTGAACATCGTACGACCACTCAGGACTTGTTACGACTCTGTATGCGAAATTAGCAACAGGAAAAGCAATTTAGAATAATGTAGGATGCGTTACAACTTTTGAGAACACCTTACACCACCGTATGAAAGATTAAAACTCCATAATAAACCTAATGAATTCGTCCAAGTAATTTGAACACCATACAACAATTTGGAATATATTACGTCTTTGTATGCCACATTACCGTCTTGAGAAGCATGTTAGTATAACGTACGGCACCTTACAACTCCTAACAAAACATTACAACACCGTACGTAAACTTAAAACTCCATAATAAACCTAATGAATTCGTCCGAGTCATTTGAACATCGTACGACCACTCAGGACTTGTTACGACTCTGTATGCGAAATTAGCAATAGGAAAAGCAATTTAGAATAATGTAGGATGCGTTACAACTTTTGAGAACACCTTACACCATCGTACGAAAGATTAAAACTCCATAATAAACCTAATGAATTCGTCCGAATAATTTGAACACCATACAACAATTTGGAATATATTACGACTCTGTATGCCACATTACCGCCTTGAAAATCGTGTTAGTATAACGTACGGCACCTTACAACTCCTAACAAAACATTACAACACCGTACGTAAACTTAAAACTCAATAATAAACCTAATGAATTCGTCCGAGTCATTTGAACATCGTACGACCACTCAGGACTTGTTACGACTCTGTATGCGAAATTAGCAACAGGAAAAGCAATTTAGAATAATGTAAGATGCGTTACAACTTTTGAGAACACCTTACACCACCGTACGAAAGACTAAAACTCCATAAGAAACCTAATGAATTCGTCCGAGTAATTTGAACACCATACAACAATTTGGAATATATTACGACTCTGTATGCCACATTACCGTCTTGAGAAGCATGTTAGTATAACGTACGGCACCTTACAACTCCTAACAAAACATTACAACACCGTACGTAAACTTAAAACTCCAAAATAAACCTAATGAATTCGTCCGAGTCATTTGAACATCGTACGACCACTCAGGACTTGTTACGACTCTGTATGCGAAATTAGCAACTGGAAAAGCAATTTAGAATAATGTAGGATGCGTTACAACTTTTGAAAACACCTTACACCACCGTACGAAAGATTAAAACTCCATAATAAACCTAATGAATTCGTCCAAGTAATTTGAACACCATACAACAATTTGGAATATGTTACGACTCTGTATGCCACATTACCGTCTTGAGAAGCATGTTAGTATAACGTACGGCACCTTACAACTCCTAACAAAACATTAAAACACCGTACGTAAACTTAACACTCCAAAATAAACCTAATGAATTCGTCCGAGTCATTTGAACATCGTACGACCACTCAGGACTTGTTACGACTCTGTATGCGAAATTAGCAACAGGAAAAGCAATTTAGAATAATGTAGGATGCGTTACAACTTTTGAGAACACCTTACACCACCGTACGAAAGATTAAAACTCCATAATAAACCTAATGAATTCGTCCAAGTAATTTGAACACCATACAACAATTTGGAATATATTACGACTTTGTATGCCACATTACCGTCTTGAGAAGCATGTTAGTATAACGTACGGCACCTTACAACTCCTAACAAAACATTACAACACCGTACGTAAACTTAAAACTCCATAATAAACCTAATGAATTCATCCGAGTCATTTGAACATCGTACGACCACTCAGGACTTGTTACGACTCTGTATGCGAAATTAGCAATAGGAAAAGCAATTTAGAATAATGTAGGATGCGTTACAACTTTTGAGAACACCTTACACCACCGTACGAAAGATTAAAACTCCATAATAAACCTAATGAATTCGTCCGAGTAATTTGAACACCATACAACAATTTGGAATATATTACGACTTTGTATGCCACATTACCGTCTTGAGAAGCATGTTAGTATAACGTACGGCACCTTACAACTCCTAACAAAACATTACAACACCGTACGTAAACTTAAAACTCCATAATAAACCTAATGAATTCGTCCGAGTCATTTGAACATCGTACGACCACTCAGGACTTGTTACGACTCTGTATGCGAAATTAGCAACTGGAAAGCAATTTAGAATAATGTAGGATGCGTTACAACTTTTGAGAACACCTTACACCACCGTACGAAAGATTAAAACTCCATAATAAACCTAATGAATTCGTCCAAGTAATTTGAACACCATACAACAATTTGGAATATATTACGACTTTGTATGCCACATTACCGTCTTGAGAAGCATGTTAGTATAACGTACGGCACCTTACAACTCCTAACAAAACATTACAACACCGTACGTAAACTTAAAACTCCATAATAAACCTAATGAATTCATCCGAGTCATTTGAACATCGTACGACCACTCAGGACTTGTTACGACTCTGTATGTGAAATTAGCAATAGGAAAAGCAATTTAGAATAATGTAGGATGCGTTACAACTTTTGAGAACACCTTACACCACCGTACGAAAGATTAAAACTCCATAATAAACCTAATGAATTCGTCCGAGTAATTTGAACACCATACAACAATTTGGAATATATTACGACTTTGTATGCCACATTACCGTCTTGAGAAGCATGTTAGTATAACGTACGGCACCTTACAACTCCTAACAAAACATTACAACACCGTACGTAAACTTAAAACTCCATAATAAACCTAATGAATTCGTCCGAGTCATTTGAACATCGTACGACCACTCAGGACTTGTTACGACTCTGTATGCGAAATTAGCAACTGGAAAGCAATTTAGAATAATGTAGGATGCGTTACAACTTTTGAGAACACCTTACACCACCGTACGAAAGATTAAAACTCCATAATAAACCTAATGAATTCGTCCGAGTAATTTGAACACCATACAACAATTTGGAATATATTACGACTCTGTATGCCACATTACCGCCTTGAAAATCGTGTTAGTATAACGTACGGCACCTTACAACTCCTAACAAAACATTACAACACCGTACGTAAACTTAAAACTCCATAATAAACCTAATGAATTCGTCCAAGTCAATTGAACATCGTACGACCACTCAGGACTTGTTACGACTCTGTATGCGAAATTAGCAACAGGAAAAGCAATTTAGAATAATGTAGGATGCGTTACAACTTTTGAGAACACCTTACACCACCGTACGAAAGATTAAAACTCCATAATAAACCTAATGAATTCGTCTGAGTAATTTGAACACCATACAACAATTTGGAATATATTACGACTCTGTATGCCACATTACCGTCTTGAGAAGCATGTTAGTATAACGTACGGCACCTTACAACTCCTAACAAAACATTACAACACCGTACGTAAACTTAAAACTCCATAATAAACCTAATGAATTCGTCCGAGTCATTTGAACATCGTACGACCACTCAGGACTTGTTACGACTCTGTATGCGAAATTAGCAACTGGAAAAGCAATTTAGAATAATGTAGGATGCGTTACAACTTTTGAGAACACCTTACACCACCGTACGAAAGATTAAAACTCCATAATAAACCTAATGAATTCGTCCGAGTAATTTGAACACCATACAACAATTTGGAATATATTACGACTCTGTATGCCACATTACCGTCTTGAGAAGCATGTTAGTATAACGTACGGCACATAACAACTCCTAACAAAACATTACAACACCGTACGTAAACTTAAAACTCCATAATAAACCTAATGAATTCGTCCGAGTCATTTGAACATCGTACGACCACTCAGGACTTGTTACGACTCTGTATGCGAAATTAGCAACAGGAAAAGCAATTTAGAATAATGTAGGATGCGTTACAACTTTTGAGAACACCTTACACCACCGTATGAAAGATTAAAACTCCATAATAAACCTAATGAATTCGTCCAAGTAATTTGAACACCATACAACAATTTGGAATATATTACGTCTTTGTATGCCACATTACCGTCTTGAGAAGCATGTTAGTATAACGTACGGCACCTTACAACTCCTAACAAAACATTACAACACCGTACGTAAACTTAAAACTCCATAATAAACCTAATGAATTCGTCCGAGTCATTTGAACATCGTACGACCACTCAGGACTTGTTACGACTCTGTATGCGAAATTAGCAATAGGAAAAGCAATTTAGAATAATGTAGGATGCGTTACAACTTTTGAGAACACCTTACACCACCGTACGAAAGATTAAAACTCCATAATAAACCTAATGAATTCGTCCGAATAATTTGAACACCATACAACAATTTGGAATATATTACGACTCTGTATGCCACATTACCGCCTTGAAAATCGTGTTAGTATAACGTACGGCACCTTACAACTCCTAACAAAACATTACAACACCGTACGTAAACTTAAAACTCAATAATAAACCTAATGAATTCGTCCGAGTCATTTGAACATCGTACGACCACTCAGGACTTGTTACGACTCTGTATGCGAAATTAGCAACAGGAAAAGCAATTTAGAATAATGTAAGATGCGTTACAACTTTTGAGAACACCTTACACCACCGTACGAAAGACTAAAACTCCATAATAAACCTAATGAATTCGTCCGAGTAATTTGAACACCATACAACAATTTGGAATATATTACGACTCTGTATGCCACATTACCGTCTTGAGAAGCATGTTAGTATAACGTACGGCACCTTACAACTCCTAACAAAACATTACAACACCGTACGTAAACTTAAAACTCCAAAATAAACCTAATGAATTCGTCCGAGTCATTTGAACATCGTACGACCACTCAGGACTTGTTACGACTCTGTATGCGAAATTAGCAACTGGAAAAGCAATTTAGAATAATGTAGGATGCGTTACAACTTTTGAAAACACCTTACACCACCGTACGAAAGATTAAAACTCCATAATAAACCTAATGAATTCGTCCAAGTAATTTGAACACCATACAACAATTTGGAATATGTTACGACTCTGTATGCCACATTACCGTCTTGAGAAGCATGTTAGTATAACGTACGGCACCTTACAACTCCTAACAAAACATTAAAACACCGTACGTAAACTTAACACTCCAAAATAAACCTAATGAATTCGTCCGAGTCATTTGAACATCGTACGACCACTCAGGACTTGTTACGACTCTGTATGCGAAATTAGCAACAGGAAAAGCAATTTAGAATAATGTAGGATGCGTTACAACTTTTGAGAACACCTTACACCACCGTACGAAAGATTAAAACTCCATAATAAACCTAATGAATTCGTCCAAGTAATTTGAACACCATACAACAATTTGGAATATATTACGACTTTGTATGCCACATTACCGTCTTGAGAAGCATGTTAGTATAACGTACGGCACCTTACAACTCCTAACAAAACATTACAACACCGTACGTAAACTTAAAACTCCATAATAAACCTAATGAATTCATCCGAGTCATTTGAACATCGTACGACCACTCAGGACTTGTTACGACTCTGTATGCGAAATTAGCAATAGGAAAAGCAATTTAGAATAATGTAGGATGCGTTACAACTTTTGAGAACACCTTACACCACCGTACGAAAGATTAAAACTCCATAATAAACCTAATGAATTCGTCCGAGTAATTTGAACACCATACAACAATTTGGAATATATTACGACTTTGTATGCCACATTACCGTCTTGAGAAGCATGTTAGTATAACGTACGGCACCTTACAACTCCTAACAAAACATTACAACACCGTACGTAAACTTAAAACTCCATAATAAACCTAATGAATTCATCCTAGTCATTTGAACATCGTACGACCACTCAGGACTTGTTACGACTCTGTATGCGAAATTAGCAATAGGAAAAGCAATTTAGAATAATGTAGGATGCGTTACAACTTTTGAGAACACCTTACACCACCGTACGAAAGATTAAAACTCCATAATAAACCTAATGAATTCGTCCGAGTAATTTGAACACCATACAACAATTTGGAATATATTACGACTCTGTATGCCACATTACCGTCTTGAGAAGCATGTTAGTATAACGTACGGCACCTTACAACTCCTAACAAAACATTACAACACCGTACGTAAACTTAAAACTCCATAATAAACCTAATGAATTCGTCCGAGTCATTTGAACATCGTACGACCACTCAGGACTTGTTACGACTCTGTATGCGAAATTAGCAACTGGAAAGCAATTTAGAATAATGTAGGATGCGTTACAACTTTTGAGAACACCTTACACCACCGTACGAAAGATTAAAACTCCATAATAAACCTAATGAATTCGTCCGAGTAATTTGAACACCATACAACAATTTGGAATATATTACGACTCTGTATGCCACATTACCGCCTTGAAAATCGTGTTAGTATAACGTACGGCACCTTACAACTCCTAACAAAACATTACAACACCGTACGTAAACTTAAAACTCCATAATAAACCTAATGAATTCGTCCAAGTCAATTGAACATCGTACGACCACTCAGGACTTGTTACGACTCTGTATGCGAAATTAGCAACAGGAAAAGCAATTTAGAATAATGTAGGATGCGTTACAACTTTTGAGAACACCTTACACCACCGTACGAAAGATTAAAACTCCATAATAAACCTAATGAATTCGTCTGAGTAATTTGAACACCATAAAACAATTTGGAATATATTACGACTCTGTATGCCACATTACCGTCTTGAGAAGCATGTTAGTATAACGTACGGCACCTTACAACTCCTAACAAAACATTACAACACCGTACGTAAACTTAAAACTCCATAATAAACCTAATGAATTCGTCCGAGTCATTTGAACATCGTACGACCACTCAGGACTTGTTACGACTCTGTATGCGAAATTAGCAACAGGAAAAGCAATTTAGAATAATGTAGGATGCGTTACAACTTTTGAGAACACCTTACACCACCGTACGAAAGATTAAAACTCCGTAATAAACCTAATGAATTCGTCCAAGTAATTTGAACACCATACAACAATTTGGAATATATTACGACTCTGTATGCCACATTACCGTCTTGAGAAGCATGTTAGTATAACGTACGGCACCTTACAACTCCTAACAAAACATTACAACACCGTACGTAAACTTAAAACTCCATAATAAACCTAATGAATTCATCCGAGTCATTTGAACATCGTACGACCACTCAGGACTTGTTACGACTCTGTATGCGAAATTAGCAATAGGAAAAGCAATTTAGAATAATGTAGGATGCGTTACAACTTTTGAGAACACCTTACACCACCGTACGAAAGATTAAAACTCCATAATAAACCTAATGAATTCGTCCGAGTAATTTGAACACCATACAACAATTTGGAATATATTACGACTTTGTATGCCACATTACCGTCTTGAGAAGCATGTTAGTATAACGTACGGCACCTTACAACTCCTAACAAAACATTACAACACCGTACGTAAACTTAAAACTCCATAATAAACCTAATGAATTCATCCTAGTCATTTGAACATCGTACGACCACTCAGGACTTGTTACGACTCTGTATGCGAAATTAGCAATAGGAAAAGCAATTTAGAATAATGTAGGATGCGTTACAACTTTTGAGAACACCTTATACCACCGTACGAAAGATTAAAACTCCATAATAAACCTAATGAATTCGTCCGAGTAATTTGAACACCATACAACAATTTGGAATATATTACGACTCTGTATGCCACATTACCGTCTTGAGAAGCATGTTAGTATAACGTACGGCACCTTACAACTCCTAACAAAACATTACAACACTGTACGTAAACTTAAAACTCCATAATAAACCTAATGAATTCGTCCGAGTCATTTGAACATCGTACGACCACTCAGGACTTGTTACGACTCTGTATGCGAAATTAGCAACTGGAAAGCAATTTAGAATAATGTAGGATGCGTTACAACTTTTGAGAACACCTTACACCACCGTACGAAAGATTAAAACTCCATAATAAACCTAATGAATTCGTCCGAGTAATTTGAACACCATACAACAATTTGGAATATATTACGACTCTGTATGCCACATTACCGCCTTGAAAATCGTGTTAGTATAACGTACGGCACCTTACAACTCCTAACAAAACATTACAACACTGTACGTAAACTTAAAACTCCAAAATAAACCTAATGAATTCGTCCGAGTCATTTGAACATCGTACGACCACTCAGGACTTGTTACGACTCTGTATGCGAAATTAGCAACTGGAAAAGCAATTTAGAATAATGTAGGATGCGTTACAACTTTTGAAAACACCTTACACCACCGTACGAAAGATTAAAACTCCATAATAAACCTAATGAATTCGTCCAAGTAATTTGAACACCATACAACAATTTGGAATATGTTACGACTCTGTATGCCACATTACCGTCTTGAGAAGCATGTTAGTATAACGTACGGCACCTTACAACTCCTAACAAAACATTAAAACACCGTACGTAAACTTAACACTTCAAAATAAACCTAATGAATTCGTCCGAGTCATTTGAACATCGTACGACCACTCAGGACTTGTTACGACTCTGTATGCGAAATTAGCAACAGGAAAAGCAATTTAGAATAATGTAGGATGCGTTACAACTTTTGAGAACACCTTACACCACCGTACGAAAGATTAAAACTCCATAATAAACCTAATGAATTCGTCCGAGTAATTTGAACACCATACAACAATTTGAAATATATTACGACTTTGTATGCCACATTACCGTCTTGAGAAGCATGTTAGTATAACGTACGGCACCTTACAACTCCTAACAAAACATTACAACACCGTACGTAAACTTAAAACTCCATAATAAACCTAATGAATTCATCCGAGTCATTTGAACATCGTACGACCACTCAGGACTTGTTACGACTCTGTATGCGAAATTAGCAACTGGAAAGCAATTTAGAATAATGTAGGATGCGTTACAACTTTTGAGAACACCTTACACCACCGTACGAAAGATTAAAACTCCATAATAAACCTAATGAATTCGTCCGAGTAATTTGAACACCATACAACAATTTGGAATATATTACGACTCTGTATGCCACATTACCGCCTTGAAAATCGTGTTAGTATAACGTACGGCACCTTACAACTCCTAACAAAACATTACAACACCGTACGTAAACTTAAAACTCCATAATAAACCTAATGAATTCGTCCAAGTCAATTGAACATCGTACGACCACTCAGGACTTGTTACGACTCTGTATGCGAAATTAGCAACAGGAAAAGCAATTTAGAATAATGTAGGATGCGTTACAACTTTTGAGAACACCTTACACCACCGTACGAAAGATTAAAACTCCATAATAAACCTAATGAATTCGTCTGAGTAATTTGAACACCATACAACAATTTGGAATATATTACGACTCTGTATGCCACATTACCGTCTTGAGAAGCATGTTAGTATAACGTACGGCACCTTACAACTCCTAACAAAACATTACAACATCGTACGTAAACTTAAAACTCCATAATAAACCTAATGAATTCGTCCGAGTCATTTGAACATCGTACGACCACTCAGGACTTGTTACGACTCTGTATGCGAAATTAGCAACAGGAAAAGCAATTTAGAATAATGTAGGATGCGTTACAACTTTTGAGAACACCTTACACCACCGTACGAAAGATTAAAACTCCGTAATAAACCTAATGAATTCGTCCAAGTAATTTGAACACCATACAACAATTTGGAATATATTACGACTCTGTATGCCACATTACCGTCTTGAGAAGCATGTTAGTATAACGTACGGCACCTTACAACTCCTAACAAAACATTACAACACCGTACGTAAACTTAAAACTCCATAATAAACCTAATGAATTCATCCGAGTCATTTGAACATCGTACGACCACTCAGGACTTGTTACGACTCTGTATGCGAAATTAGCAATAGGAAAAGCAATTTAGAATAATGTAGGATGCGTTACAACTTTTGAGAACACCTTACACCACCGTACGAAAGATTAAAACTCCATAATAAACCTAATGAATTCGTACGAGTAATTTGAACACCATACAACAATTTGGAATATATTACGACTTTGTATGCCACATTACCGTCTTGAGAAGCATGTTAGTATAACGTACGGCACCTTACAACTCCTAACAAAACATTACAACACCGTACGTAAACTTAAAACTCCATAATAAACCTAATGAATTCATCCTAGTCATTTGAACATCGTACGATCACTCAGGACTTGTTACGACTCTGTATGCGAAATTAGCAATAGGAAAAGCAATTTAGAATAATGTAGGATGCGTTACAACTTTTGAGAACACCTTATACCACCGTACGAAAGATTAAAACTCCATAATAAACCTAATGAATTCGTCCGAGTAATTTGAACACCATACAACAATTTGGAATATATTACGACTCTGTATGCCACATTACCGTCTTGAGAAGCATGTTAGTATAACGTACGGCACCTTACAACTCCTAACAAAACATTACAACACTGTACGTAAACTTAAAACTCCATAATAAACCTAATGAATTCGTCCGAGTCATTTGAACATCGTACGACCACTCAGGACTTGTTACGACTCTGTATGCGAAATTAGCAACTGGAAAGCAATTTAGAATAATGTAGGATGCGTTACAACTTTTGAGAACACCTTACACCACCGTACGAAAGATTAAAACTCCATAATAAACCTAATGAATTCGTCCGAGTAATTTGAACACCATACAACAATTTGGAATATATTACGACTCTGTATGCCACATTACCGCCTTGAAAATCGTGTTAGTATAACGTACGGCACCTTACAACTCCTAACAAAACATTACAACACCGTACGTAAACTTAAAACTCCATAATAAACCTAATGAATTCGTCCAAGTCAATTGAACATCGTACGACCACTCAGGACTTGTTACGACTCTGTATGCGAAATTAGCAACAGGAAAAGCAATTTAGAATAATGTAGGATGCGTTACAACTTTTGAGAACACCTTACACCACCGTACGAAAGATTAAAACTCCATAATAAACCTAATGAATTCGTCTGAGTAATTTGAACACCATACAACAATTTGGAATATATTACGACTCTGTATGCCACATTACCGTCTTGAGAAGCATGTTAGTATAACGTACGGCACCTTACAACTCCTAACAAAACATTACAACACCGTACGTAAACTTAAAACTCCATAATAAACCTAATGAATTCGTCCGAGTCATTTGAACATCGTACGACCACTCAGGACTTGTTACGACTCTGTATGCGAAATTAGCAACAGGAAAAGCAATTTAGAATAATGTAGGATGCGTTACAACTTTTGAGAACACCTTACACCACCGTACGAAAGATTAAAACTCCATAATAAACCTAATGAATTCGTCCAAGTAATTTGAACACCATACAACAATTTGGAATATATTACGACTCTGTATGCCACATTACCGTCTTGAGAAGCATGTTAGTATAACGTACGGCACCTTACAACTCCTAACAAAACATTACAACACCGTACGTAAACTTAAAACTCCATAATAAACCTAATGAATTCATCCGAGTCATTTGAACATCGTACGACCACTCAGGACTTGTTACGACTCTGTATGCGAAATTAGCAATAGGAAAAGCAATTTAGAATAATGTAGGATGCGTTACAACTTTTGAGAACACCTTACACCACCGTACGAAAGATTAAAACTCCATAATAAACCTAATGAATTCGTCCGAGTAATTTGAACACCATACAACAATTTGGAATATATTACGACTTTGTATGCCACATTACCGTCTTGAGAAGCATGTTAGTATAACGTACGGCACCTTACAACTCCTAACAAAACATTACAACACCGTACGTAAACTTAAAACTCCATAATAAACCTAATGAATTCATCCTAGTCATTTGAACATCGTACGACCACTCAGGACTTGTTACGACTCTGTATGCGAAATTAGCAATAGGAAAAGCAATTTAGAATAATGTAGGATGCGTTACAACTTTTGAGAACACCTTACACCACCGTACGAAAGATTAAAACTCCATAATAAACCTAATGAATTCGTCCGAGTAATTTGAACACCATACAACAATTTGGAATATATTACGACTCTGTATGCCACATTACCGTCTTGAGAAGCATGTTAGTATAACGTACGGCACCTTACAACTCCTAACAAAACATTACAACACCGTACGTAAACTTAAAACTCCATAATAAACCTAATGAATTCGTCCGAGTCATTTGAACATCGTACGACCACTCAGGACTTGTTACGACTCTGTATGCGAAATTAGCAACTGGAAAGCAATTTAGAATAATGTAGGATGCGTTACAACTTTTGAGAACACCTTACACCACCGTACGAAAGATTAAAACTCCATAATAAACCTAATGAATTCGTCCGAGTAATTTGAACACCATACAACAATTTGGAATATATTACGACTCTGTATGCCACATTACCGCCTTGAAAATCGTGTTAGTATAACGTACGGCACCTTACAACTCCTAACAAAACATTACAACACCGTACGTAAACTTAAAACTCCATAATAAACCTAATGAATTCGTCCAAGTCAATTGAACATCGTACGACCACTCAGGACTTGTTACGACTCTGTATGCGAAATTAGCAACAGGAAAAGCAATTTAGAATAATGTAGGATGCGTTACAACTTTTGAGAACACCTTACACCACCGTACGAAAGATTAAAACTCCATAATAAACCTAATGAATTCGTCTGAGTAATTTGAACACCATACAACAATTTGGAATATATTACGACTCTGTATGCCACATTACCGTCTTGAGAAGCATGTTAGTATAACGTACGGCACCTTACAACTCCTAACAAAACATTACAACACCGTACGTAAACTTAAAACTCCATAATAAACCTAATGAATTCGTCCGAGTCATTTGAACATCGTACGACCACTCAGGACTTGTTACGACTCTGTATGCGAAATTAGCAACTGGAAAAGCAATTTAGAATAATGTAGGATGCGTTACAACTTTTGAGAACACCTTACACCACCGTACGAAAGATTAAAACTCCATAATAAACCTAATGAATTCGTCCGAGTAATTTGAACACCATACAACAATTTGGAATATATTACGACTCTGTATGCCACATTACCGTCTTGAGAAGCATGTTAGTATAACGTACGGCACATAACAACTCCTAACAAAACATTACAACACCGTACGTAAACTTAAAACTCCATAATAAACCTAATGAATTCGTCCGAGTCATTTGAACATCGTACGACCACTCAGGACTTGTTACGACTCTGTATGCGAAATTAGCAACAGGAAAAGCAATTTAGAATAATGTAGGATGCGTTACAACTTTTGAGAACACCTTACACCACCGTATGAAAGATTAAAACTCCATAATAAACCTAATGAATTCGTCCAAGTAATTTGAACACCATACAACAATTTGGAATATATTACGTCTTTGTATGCCACATTACCGTCTTGAGAAGCATGTTAGTATAACGTACGGCACCTTACAACTCCTAACAAAACATTACAACACCGTACGTAAACTTAAAACTCCATAATAAACCTAATGAATTCGTCCGAGTCATTTGAACATCGTACGACCACTCAGGACTTGTTACGACTCTGTATGCGAAATTAGCAATAGGAAAAGCAATTTAGAATAATGTAGGATGCGTTACAACTTTTGAGAACACCTTACACCACCGTACGAAAGATTAAAACTCCATAATAAACCTAATGAATTCGTCCGAATAATTTGAACACCATACAACAATTTGGAATATATTACGACTATGTATGCCACATTACCGCCTTGAAAATCGTGTTAGTATAACGTACGGCACCTTACAACTCCTAACAAAACATTACAACACCGTACGTAAACTTAAAACTCAATAATAAACCTAATGAATTCGTCCGAGTCATTTGAACATCGTACGACCACTCAGGACTTGTTACGACTCTGTATGCGAAATTAGCAACAGGAAAAGCAATTTAGAATAATGTAAGATGCGTTACAACTTTTGAGAACACCTTACACCACCGTACGAAAGACTAAAACTCCATAATAAACCTAATGAATTCGTCCGAGTAATTTGAACACCATACAACAATTTGGAATATATTACGACTCTGTATGCCACATTACCGTCTTGAGAAAAATGTTAGTATAACGTACGGCACCTTACAACTCCTAACAAAACATTACAACACCGTACGTAAACTTAAAACTCCATAATAAACCTAATGAATTCGTCCGAGTCATTTGAACATCGTACGACCACTCAGGACTTGTTACGACTCTGTATGCGAAATTAGCAACTGGAAAGCAATTTAGAATAATGTAGGATGCGTTACAACTTTTGAGAACACCTTACACCACCGTACGAAAGATTAAAACTCCATAATAAACCTAATGAATTCGTCCGAGTAATTTGAACACCATAAAACAATTTGGAATATATTACGACTCTGTATGACACATTACCGCCTTGAAAATCGTGTTAGTATAACGTACGGCACCTTACAACTCCTAACAAAACATTACAACACCGTACGTAAACTTAAAACTCAATAATAAACCTAATGAATTCGTCCGAGTCATTTGAACATCGTACGACCACTCAGGACTTGTTACGACTCTGTATGCGAAATTAGCAACAGGAAAAGCAATTTAGAATAATGTAAGATGCGTTACAACTTTTGAGAACACCTTACACCACCGTACGAAAGACTAAAACTCCATAATAAACCTAATGAATTCGTCCGAGTAATTTGAACACCATACAACAATTTGGAATATATTACGACTCTGTATGCCACATTACCGTCTTGAGAAGCATGTTAGTATAACGTACGGCACCTTACAACTCCTCACAAAACATTACAACACCGTACGTAAACTTAAAACTCCATAATAAACCTAATGAATTCGTCCGAGTCATTTGAACATCGTACGACCACTCAGGACTTGTTACGACTCTGTATGCGAAATTAGCAACAGGAAAAGCAATTTAGAATAATGTAGGATGCGTTACAACTTTTGAGAACACCTTACACCACCGTATGAAAGATTAAAACTCCATAATAAACCTAATGAATTCGTCCAAGTAATTTGAACACCATACAACAATTTGGAATATATTACGACTTTGTATGCCACATTACCGTCTTGAGAAGCATGTTAGTATAACGTACAGCACCTTACAACTCCTAACAAAACATTACAACACCGTACGTAAACTTAAAACTCCATAATAAACCTAATGAATTCGTCCGAGTCATTTGAACATCGTACGACCACTCAGGACTTGTTACGACTCTGTATGCGAAATTAGCAATAGGAAAAGCAATTTAGAATAATGTAGGATGCGTTACAACTTTTGAGAACACCTTACACCACCGTACGAAAGATTAAAACTCCATAATAAACCTAATGAATTCGTCCGAGTAATTTGAACACCATACAACAATTTGGAATATATTACGACTCTGTATGCCACATTACCGCCTTGAAAATCGTGTTAGTATAACGTACGGCACCTTACAACTCCTAACAAAACATTACAACACCGTACGTAAACTTAAAACTCAATAATAAACCTAATGAATTCGTCCGAGTCATTTGAACATCGTACGACAACTCAGGACTTGTTACGACTCTGTATGCGAAATTAGCAACAGGAAAAGCAATTTAGAATAATGTAAGATGCGTTACAACTTTTGAGAACACCTTACACCACCGTACGAAAGACTAAAACTCCATAATAAACCTAATGAATTCGTCCGACTAATTTGAACACCATACAACAATTTGGAATATATTACGACTCTGTATGCCACATTACCGTCTTGAGAAGCATGTTAGTATAACGTACGGCACCTTACAACTCCTAACAAAACATTACAACACCGTACGTAAACTTAAAACTCCAAAATAAACCTAATGAATTCGTCCGAGTCATTTGAACATCGTACGACCACTCAGGACTTGTTACGACTCTGTATGCGAAATTAGCAACTGGAAAGCAATTTAGAATTATGTAGGATGGGTTACAACTTTTGAGAACACCTTACACCACCGTACGAAAGATTAAAACTCCATAATAAACCTAATGAATTCGTCCAAGTAATTTGAACACCATACAACAATTTGGAATATATTACGACTCTGTATGCCACATTACCGCCTTGAAAATCGTGTTAGTATAACGTACGGCACCTTACAACTCCTAACAAAACATTACAACACCGTACGTAAACTTAAAACTCAATAATAAACCTAATGAATTCGTCCGAGTCATTTGAACATCGTACGACCACTCAGGACTTGTTACGACTCTGTATGCGAAATTAGCAACAGGCAAAGCAATTTAGAATAATGTAAGATGCGTTACAACTTTTGAGAACACCTTACACCACCGTACGAAAGACTAAAACTCCATAACAAACCTAATGAATTCGTCCGAGTAATTTGAACACCATACAACAATTTGGAATATTTTACGACTCTGTATGCCACATTACCGTCTTGAGAAGCATGTTAGTATAACGTACGGCACCTTACAACTCCTAACAAAACATTACAACACCGTACGTAAACTTAAAACTCCATAATAAACCTAATGAATTCATCCGAGTCATTTGAACATCGTACGACCACTCAGGACTTGTTACGACTCTGTATGCGAAATTAGCAACTGGAAAAGCAATTTAGAATAATGTAGGATGCGTTACAACTTTTGAGAACACCTTACACCACCGTACGAAAGATTAAAACTCCATAATAAACCTAATGAATTCGTCCGAGTAATTTGAACACCATACAACAATTTGGAATATATTACGACTCTGTATGCCACATTACCGTCTTGAGAAGCATGTTAGTATAACGTACGGCACCTTACAACTCCTAACAAAACATTACAACACCGTACGTAAACTTAAAACTCCATAATAAACCTAATGAATTCGTCCGAGTCATTTGAACATCGTACGACCACTCAGGACTTGTTACGACTCTGTATGCGAAACTAGCAACAGGAAAAGCAATTTAGAATAATGTAGGATGTGTTACAACTTTTGAGAACACCTTACACCACCGTATGAAAGATTAAAACTCCATAATAAACCTAATGAATTCGTCCAAGTAATTTGAACACCATACAACAATTTGGAATATATTACGACTTTGTATGCCACATTACCGTCTTGAGAAGCATGTTAGTATAACGTACGGCACCTTACAACTCCTAACAAAACATTACAACACCGTACGTAAACTTAAAACTCCATAATAAACCTAATAAATTCGTCCGAGTCATTTGAACATCGTACGACCACTCAGGACTTGTTACGACTCTGTATGCGAAATTAGCAACAGGAAAAGCAATTTAGAATAATGTAGGATGCGTTACAACTTTTGAGAACACCTTACACCACCGTATGAAAGATTAAAACTCCATAATAAACCTAATGAATTCGTCCAAGTAATTTGAACACCATACAACAATTTGGAATATATTACGACTTTGTATGCCACATTACCGTCTTGAGAAGCATGTTAGTATAACGTACGGCACCTTACAACTTCTAACAAAACATTACAACACCGTACGTAAACTTAAAACTCCATAATAAACCTAATGAATTCGTCCGAGTCATTTGAACATCGTACGACCACTCAGGACTTGTTACGACTCTGTATGCGAAATTAGCAACAGGAAAAGCAATTTAGAATAATGTAGGATGCGTTACACCTTTTGAGAACACCTTACACCACCGTATGAAAGATTAAAACTCCATAATAAACCTAATGAATTCGTCCAAGTAATTTGAACACCATACAACAATTTGGAATATATTACGACTTTTTATGCCACATTACCGTCTTGAGAAGCATGTTAGTATAACGTACGGCACCTTACAACTCCTAACAAAACATTACAACACCGTACGTAAACTTAAAACTCCATAATAAACCTAATGAATTCGTCCGAGTCATTTGAACATCGTACGACCACTCAGGACTTGTTACGACTCTGTATGCGAAATTAGCAATAGGAAAAGCAATTTAGAATAATGTAGGATGCGTTACAACTTTTGAGAACACCTTACACCACCGTACGAAAGATTAAAACTCCATAATAAACCTAATGAATTCGTCCGAGTAATTTGAACACCATACAACAATTTGGAATATATTACGACTCTGTATGCCACATTACCGTCTTGAGAAGCATGTTAGTATAACGTACGGCACCTTACAACTCCTAACAAAACATTACAACACCGTACGTAAACTTAAAACTCCATAATAAACCTAATGAATTCGTCCGAGTCATTTGAACATCGTACGACCACTCAGGACTTGTTACGACTCTGTATGCGAAATTAGCAATAGGAGAAGCAATTTAGAATAATGTAGGATGCGTTACAACTTTTGAGAACACTTTACACCACCGTACGAAAGATTAAAACTCCATAATAAACCTAATGAATTCGTCCGAGTAATTTGAACACCATACAACAATTTGGAATATATTACGACTCTGTATGCCACATTACCGTCTTGAGAAGCATGTTAGTATAACGTACGGCACCTTACAACTCCTAACAAAACATTACAACACCGTACGTAAACTTAAAACTCAATAATAAACCTAATGAATTCGTCCGAGTCATTTGAACATCGTACGACCACTCAGGACTTGTTACGACTCTGTATACGAAATTAGCAACAGGAAAAGCAATTTAGAATAATGTAAGATGCGTTACAACTTTTGAGAACACCTTACACCACCGTACGAAAGACTAAAACTCCATAATAAACCTAATGAATTCGTCCGAGTAATTTGAACACCATACAACAATTTGGAATATATTACGACTCTGTATGCCACATTACCGTCTTGAGAAGCATGTTAGTATAACGTACGGCACCTTACAACTCCTAACAAAACATTACAACACCGTACGTAAACTTAAAACTCCATAATAAACCTAATGAATTCGTCCGAGTCATTTGAACATCGTACGACCACTCAGGACTTGTTACGACTCTGTATGCGAAATTAGCAACAGGAAAAGCAATTTAGAATAATGTAGGATGCGTTACACCTTTTGAGAACACCTTACACCACCGTATGAAAGATTAAAACTCCATAATAAACCTAATGAATTCGTCCAAGTAATTTGAACACCATACAACAATTTGGAATATATTACGACTTTTTATGCCACATTACCGTCTTGAGAAGCATGTTAGTATAACGTACGGCACCTTACAACTCCTAACAAAACATTACAACACCGTACGTAAACTTAAAACTCCATAATAAACCTAATGAATTCGTCCGAGTCATTTGAACATCGTACGACCACTCAGGACTTGTTACGACTCTGTATGCGAAATTAGCAATAGGAAAAGCAATTTAGAATAATGTAGGATGCGTTACAACTTTTGAGAACACCTTACACCACCGTACGAAAGATTAAAACTCCATAATAAACCTAATGAATTCGTCCGAGTAATTTGAACACCATACAACAATTTGGAATATATTACGACTCTGTATGCCACATTACCGTCTTGAGAAGCATGTTAGTATAACGTACGGCACCTTACAACTCCTAACAAAACATTACAACACCGTACGTAAACTTAAAACTCCATAATAAACCTAATGAATTCGTCCGAGTCATTTGAACATCGTACGACCACTCAGGACTTGTTACGACTCTGTATGCGAAATTAGCAATAGGAGAAGCAATTTAGAATAATGTAGGATGCGTTACAACTTTTGAGAACACGTTACACCACCGTACGAAAGATTAAAACTCCATAATAAACCTAATGAATTCGTCCGAGTAATTTGAACACCATACAACAATTTGGAATATATTACGACTCTGTATGCCACATTACCGTCTTGAGAAGCATGTTAGTATAACGTACGGCACCTTACAACTCCTAACAAAACATTACAACACCGTACGTAAACTTAAAACTCAATAATAAACCTAATGAATTCGTCCGAGTCATTTGAACATCGTACGACCACTCAGGACTTGTTACGACTCTGTATACGAAATTAGCAACAGGAAAAGCAATTTAGAATAATGTAAGATGCGTTACAACTTTTGAGAACACCTTACACCACCGTACGAAAGACTAAAACTCCATAATAAACCTAATGAATTCGTCCGAGTAATTTGAACACCATACAACAATTTGGAATATATTACGACTCTGTATGCCACATTACCGTCTTGAGAAGCATGTTAGTATAACGTACGGCACCTTACAACTCCTAACAAAACATTACAACACCGTACGTAAACTTAAAACTCCATAATAAACCTAATGAATTCGTCCGAGTCATTTGAACATCGTATGACCACTCAGGACTTGTTACGACTCTGTATGCGAAATTAGCAACTGGAAAAGCAATTTAGAATAATGTAGGATGCGTTACAACTTTTGAGAACACCTTACACCACCGTACGAAAGATTAAAACTCCATAATAAACCTAATGAATTCGTCCGAGTAATTTGAACACCATACAACAATTTGGAATATATTACGACTATGTATGCCACATTACCGTCTTGAGAAGCATGTTAGTATAACGTACGGCACCTTACAACTCCTAACAAAACATTACAACACCGTACGTAAACTTAAAACTCCATAATAAACCTAATGAATTCGTCCGAGTCATTTGAACATCGTACGACCACTCAGGACTTGTTACGACTCTGTATGCGAAATTAGCAATAGGAGAAGCAATTTAGAATAATGTAGGATGCGTTACAACTTTTGAGAACACTTTACACCACCGTACGAAAGATTAAAACTCCATAATAAACCTAATGAATTCGTCCGAGTAATTTGAACACCATACAACAATTTGGAATATATTACGACTCTGTATGCCACATTACCGTCTTGAGAAGCATGTTAGTATAACATACGGCACCTTACAACTCCTAACAAAACATTACAACACCGTACGTAAACTTAAAACTCCATAATAAACCTAATGAATTCGTCCGAGTCATTTGAACATCGTACGACCACTCAGGATTTGTTACGACTCTGTATGCGAAATTAGCAACTGGAAAGCAATTTAGAATAATGTAGGATGCGTTACAACTTTTGAGAACACCTTACACCACCGTACGAAAGATTAAAACTCCATAATAAACCTAATGAATTCGTCCGAGTAATTTGAACACCATACAACAATTTGGAATATATTACGACTCTGTATGCCACATTACCGCCTTGAAAATCGTGTTAGTATAACGTACGGCACCTTACAACTCCTAACAAAACATTACAACACCGTACGTAAACTTAAAACTCAATAATAAACCTAATGAATTCGTCCGAGTCATTTGAACATCGTACGACCACTCAGGACTTGTTACGACTCTGTATGCGAAATTAACAACAGGAAAAGCAATTTAGAATAATGTAAGATGCGTTACAACTTTTGAGAACACCTTACACCACCGTACGAAAGACTAAAACTCCATAATAAACCTAATGAATTCGTCCGAGTAATTTGAACACCATACAACAATTTGGAATATATTACGACTCTGTATGCCACATTACCGTCTTGAGAAGCATGTTAGTATAACGTACGGCACCTTACAACTCCTAACAAAACATTACAACACCGTACGTAAACTTAAAACTCCATAATAAACCTAATGAATTCGTCCGAGTCATTTGAACATCGCACGACCACTCAGGACTTGTTACGACTCTGTATGCGAAATTAGCAACTGGAAAAGCAATTTAGAATAATGTAGGATGCGTTACAACTTTTGAGAACACCTTACACCACCGTACGAAAGATTAAAACTCCATAATAAACCTAATGAATTCGTCCGAGTAATTTGAACACCATACAACAATTTGGAATATATTACGACTCTGTATGCCACATTACCGTCTTGAGAAGCATGTTAGTATAACGTACGACACCTTACAACTCCTAACAAAACATTACAACACCGTACGTAAACTTAAAACTCCGTAATAAACCTAATGAATTCGTCCGAGTCATTTGAACATCGTACGACCACTCAGGACTTGTTACGACTCTGTATGCGAAATTAGCAACAGGAAAAGCAATTTAGAATAATGTAGGATGCGTTACAACTTTTGAGAACACCTTACACCACCGTACGAAAGACTAAAACTCCATAATAAACCTAATGAATTCGTCCGAGTAATTTGAACACCATACAACAATTTGGAATATATTACGACTCTGTATGCCACATTACCGTCTTGAGAAGCATGTTAGTATAACGTACGGCACCTTACAACTCCTAACAAAACATTACAACACCGTACGTAAACTTAAAACTCCATAATAAACCTAATGAATTCGTCCGAGTCATTTGAACATCGTATGACCACTCAGGACTTGTTACGACTCTGTATGCGAAATTAGCAACTGGAAAAGCAATTTAGAATAATGTAGGATGCGTTACAACTTTTGAGAACACCTTACACCACCGTACGAAAGATTAAAACTCCATAATAAACCTAATGAATTCGTCCGAGTAATTTGAACACCATACAACAATTTGGAATATATTACGACTATGTATGCCACATTACCGTCTTGAGAAGCATGTTAGTATAACGTACGGCACCTTACAACTCCTAACAAAACATTACAACACCGTACGTAAACTTAAAACTCCATAATAAACCTAATGAATTCGTCCGAGTCATTTGAACATCGTACGACCACTCAGGACTTGTTACGACTCTGTATGCGAAATTAGCAATAGGAGAAGCAATTTAGAATAATGTAGGATGCGTTACAACTTTTGAGAACACTTTACACCACCGTACGAAAGATTAAAACTCCATAATAAACCTAATGAATTCGTCCGAGTAATTTGAACACCATACAACAATTTGGAATATATTACGACTCTGTATGCCACATTACCGTCTTGAGAAGCATGTTAGTATAACATACGGCACCTTACAACTCCTAACAAAACATTACAACACCGTACGTAAACTTAAAACTCCATAATAAACCTAATGAATTCGTCCGAGTCATTTGAACATCGTACGACCACTCAGGATTTGTTACGACTCTGTATGCGAAATTAGCAACTGGAAAGCAATTTAGAATAATGTAGGATGCGTTACAACTTTTGAGAACACCTTACACCACCGTACGAAAGATTAAAACTCCATAATAAACCTAATGAATTCGTCCGAGTAATTTGAACACCATACAACAATTTGGAATATATTACGACTCTGTATGCCACATTACCGCCTTGAAAATCGTGTTAGTATAACGTACGGCACCTTACAACTCCTAACAAAACATTACAACACCGTACGTAAACTTAAAACTCAATAATAAACCTAATGAATTCGTCCGAGTCATTTGAACATCGTACGACCACTCAGGACTTGTTACGACTCTGTATGCGAAATTAACAACAGGAAAAGCAATTTAGAATAATGTAAGATGCGTTACAACTTTTGAGAACACCTTACACCACCGTACGAAAGACTAAAACTCCATAATAAACCTAATGAATTCGTCCGAGTAATTTGAACACCATACAACAATTTGGAATATATTACGACTCTGTATGCCACATTACCGTCTTGAGAAGCATGTTAGTATAACGTACGGCACCTTACAACTCCTAACAAAACATTACAACACCGTACGTAAACTTAAAACTCCATAATAAACCTAATGAATTCGTCCGAGTCATTTGAACATCGCACGACCACTCAGGACTTGTTACGACTCTGTATGCGAAATTAGCAACTGGAAAAGCAATTTAGAATAATGTAGGATGCGTTACAACTTTTGAGAACACCTTACACCACCGTACGAAAGATTAAAACTCCATAATAAACCTAATGAATTCGTCCGAGTAATTTGAACACCATACAACAATTTGGAATATATTACGACTCTGTATGCCACATTACCGTCTTGAGAAGCATGTTAGTATAACGTACGACACCTTACAACTCCTAACAAAACATTACAACACCGTACGTAAACTTAAAACTCCGTAATAAACCTAATGAATTCGTCCGAGTCATTTGAACATCGTACGACCACTCAGGACTTGTTACGACTCTGTATGCGAAATTAGCAACAGGAAAAGCAATTTAGAATAATGTAGGATGCGTTACAACTTTTGAGAACACCTTACACCACCGTACGAAAGATTAAAACTCCATAATAAACCTAATGAATTCGTCCGAGTAATTTGAACACCATACAACAATTTGGAATATATTACGACTCTGTATGCCACATTACCGCCTTGAAAATCGTGTTAGTATAACGTACGGCACCTTACAGCTCCTAACAAAACATTACAACACCGTACGTAAACTTAAAACTCCATAATAAACCTAATGAATTCGTCCGAGTCATTTGAACATCGTACGACCACTCAGGACTTGTTACGACTCTGTATGCGAAATTAGCAACAGGAAAAGCAATTTAGAATAATGTAGGATGCGTTACAACTTTTGAGAACACCTTACACCACCGTACGAAAGATTAAAACTCCATAATAAACCTAATGAATTCGTCCAAGTAATTTGAACACCATACAACAATTTGGAATATATTACGACTTTGTATGCCACATTACCGTCTTGAGAAGCATGTTAGTATAACGTACGGCACCTTACAACTCCTAACAAAACATTACAACACCGTACGTAAACTTAAAACTCCATAATAAACCTAATGAATTCGTCCGAGTCATTTGAACATCGTACGACCACTCAGGATTTGTTACGACTCTGTATGCGAAATTAGCAATACGAAAAGCAATTTAGAATAATGTAGGATGCGTTACAACTTTTGAGAACACCTTACACCACCGTACGAAAGATTAAAACTCCATAATAAACCTAATGAATTCGTCCGAGTAATTTGAACACCATACAACAATTTGGAATATATTACGACTCTGTATGCCACATTACCGCCTTGAAAAGCATGTTAGTATAACGTACGGCACCTTACAACTCCTAACAAAACATTACAACACCGTACGTAAACTTAAAACTCCATAATAAACCTAATGAATTCGTCCGAGTCATTTGAACATCGTACGACCACTCAGGACTTGTTACGACTCTGTATGCGAAATTAGCAACTGGAAAGCAATTTAGAATAATGTAGGATGCGTTACAACTTTTGAGAACACCTTACACCACCGTACGAAAGATTAAACTCCATAATAAACCTAATGAATTCGTCCGAGTAATTTGAACACCATACAACAATTTGGAATATATTACGACTCTGTATGCCACATTACCGTCTTGAGAAGCATGTTAGTATAACGTACGGCACGTTACAACTCCTAACAAAACATTACAACACCGTAGGTAAACTTAAAACTCCATAATAAACCTAATGAATTCGTCCGAGTCATTTGAACATCGTACGACCACTCAGGACTTGTTACGACTCTGTATGCGAAATTAGCAAAAGGAAAAGCAATTTAGAATAATGTAGGATGCGTTACAACTTTTGAGAACACCTTACACCACCGTACGAAAGATTAAAACTCCATAATAAACCTAATGAATTCGTCCAAGTAATTTGAACACCATACAACAATTTGGAATATATTACGACTTTGTATGCCACATTACCGTCTTGAGAAGCATGTTAGTATAACGTACGGCACCTTACAACTCCTAACAAAACATTACAACACCGTACGTAAACTTAAAACTCCATAATAAACCTAATGAATTCGTCCGAGTCATTTGAACATCGTACGACCACTCAGGACTTGTTACGACTCTGTATGCGAAATTAGCAATAGGAAAAGCAATTTAGAATAATGTAGGATGCGTTACAACTTTTGAGAACACCTTACACCACCGTACAAAAGATTAAAACTCCATAATAAACCTAATGAATTCGTCCGAGTAATTTGAACACCATACAACAATTTGGAATATATTACGACTCTGTATGCCACATTACCGCCTTGAAAATCGTGTTAGTATAACGTACGGCACCTTACAACTCCTAACAAAACATTACAACACCGTACGTAAACTTAAAACTCAATAATAAACCTAATGAATTCGTCCGAGTCATTTGAACATCGTACGACCACTCAGGACTTGTTACGACTCTGTATGCGAAATTAGCAACAGGAAAAGCAATTTAGAATAATGTAAGATGCGTTACAACTTTTGAGAACACCTTACACCACCGTACGAAAGACTAAAACTCCATAATAAACCTAATGAATTCGTCCGAGTAATTTGAACACCATACAACAATTTGGAATATATTACGACTCTGTATGCCACATTACCGTCTTGAGAAGCATGTTAGTATAACGTACGGCACCTTACAACTCCTAACAAAACATTACAACACCGTACGTAAACTTAAAACTCCATAATAATCCTAATAAATTAGTCCGAGTCCTTTGAATATCGTACTACAATTTAGAATATATTACGACTCTGTATGCAACATTACCGTCTTGAAAAGCATGTTAGTATAACGTACGGCACCTTACAACTCCTAACAAAACATTACAACACCGTACGTAAACTTAAAACTCCATAATAAACCTAATAAATTAGTCCGAGTCTTTTGAACATCGTACTACAATTTAGAATATATTACGACTCTGTATGCCACATTACCGCCTTGAAAAGCATGTTAGTATAACGTACGTCACCTTACAACTCCTAACAAAACATTACAACACCGTAAGTAACTTAAAACTCCATAATAAACCTAATCAATTCGTCCGAGTCATTTGAACATCGTACGACCACTTAGGACTTGTTACGACTCTGTATGCGAAATTAGCAACAGGAAAAGTAATTTAGAATAATGTAGGATGCGTTACAACTTTTGAGAACACCTTACACCACCTTACGAAAGATTAAAATCCATAATAAACCTAATGAATTCGTCCGAGTAATTTGAACACCATACAACAATTTGGAATATATTACGACTCTGTATGCCACATTACCGCCTTGAAAAGCATGTTAGTATAACGTATGGCACCTTACAACTCCTAACAAAACATTACAACACCGTACGTAAACTTAAAACTTCATAATAAACCTAATGAATTCGTCCGAGTCATTTGAACATCGTACGACCACTCAGGACTTGATAGGTTCAATTGGATCGTTCAATCGCTCACAATGATCAGAATAACAAGTACAAAACAAACGATTCAATCACAAACACAATCCATACTAAAAATTCTCTGTATATTGATGATCAAAGCAATTCGCAGTACAAGGTGCAGGAGAAACAAAATCACACACAGTTAATTCTCTCTCTAACAGTGTAAAAGTGATCTAGCCTCTCTCCTCACACACACACACTACATGCCTATATCAACCAATTACAAGTTTAAGGAATATAACAAAATAGACCCTAAACTATTTACAAACATATAAACAATAAACAAAATACAAAGTAAATCTTAACATGGAAATAACCCTAACAGTACTCCCCCTAAGATTTATCTTTGGATCTTCAAAAACTTCAATCTTTTTCTTCTTTTATCAGCATCAATCTTCAATCTTTTTCTACCAATCTTCTGGTTCATCTTTTACTTTCAGCAACTCTCGTCCTTTATATTCTTCTTGTTCCTTCAAAGCTTCTTCAATACAGGATTTGAACTTTTCAGCAATCTTAGCTTGTCGAGGCTTGGATTCATTTGTCAGAATTGGTAAGGCATTCATACGTCTGAGCGAGTCCAGATTTAAACCTGCAAAATCGATATTAGCATAAAACTCAAACGGCATCTCCTGGCCTTTGACTTTCACCTCCAAGGTTCCTTTTCTGGATATCCTCATATACTCTATCTCTGGTAGATCCACCCTCACAAGATTAGAGTTCAGCAACGCCTTTCTCACACGTATCTTCTCAGTTGCAGCTGCTATGACTTCAATCATTACCACAAATAAATTCCTGTCAGCTTCAGCTAGTTTATCCTTACATTTCTCCATTTTATAACTTCTCAAAAAGTCGATATAAGAAGGATGTAACAGCTTTAACTCAAAAGTACTGAAAAGTGTAATCATGTCTTCATCCCAATTCTCCAAATTTCGAACAAGCTTCAGTTCAAATGTTTCCTGATTGTAGAACACTCTGAGTATTGGCTTCGTTGTCTGACTTCCATCAATCACCTTCAATCCAGGATCTGTAATCTTGTCAAAGTACTCATCTGAGAACTCTTCCAAGTACATATCTTTAGTTACCACCAATCGCTTCTTCTTTCTTTGCTTCTTAGCTTGCACATATGCGGTATCTTCCTGTTGACCTCTAAAGTCCAGAAACTTTGCTGTTCTACTCATTCCAGCATCAAGAAGTATCACGCATTTATCACCACGCTCAGCATGCGTGTGATTAATTAACTTCAGTTTGTGCAGCTCTTTCAAATCCTGAACCTCCAGTTTAAAGATGCTTGAGTAGTAATGATAAACGTCACAAAAACCATTTACTCTCTTAATCATAAATGCATCATAAACTTCATCATATTTCCAAGCTATTATCTTCACCTTCTTATTTTTCTCTGGCACAATCATTGAGTCAAGCAACTCAGCAATCGACTGTCCTTTGCTTAGCAGTGACCTCACTACGTCACCTGCTGTTGCTGACTTATGCCAAGACTCACGCACCTCCATTGGAATGTTGTAGGATTTAGCTTCGCTTGGAAACATGTCCATCAGTTCGTGTCTTTTCTTGTGAGCATCTTCAGGAAGCGCCATCACTGGTATTTCTCTTGGACCAAGAATTTTGAATTTCTTCGTCAGCTCAAAGTATTGCGGATTGTTATAGTCCAAATAAAACATCCGGTTGTACAGTTTTTCCGTCTTCATAAAACTGACTACAATCTTCTTCAGTGATACAGACTTCAACCTCTGCAATGTCTTATACGGATAGTTCCTTGAACATAACCAATCTCGCATCTCTCTGCTATTCATTTCTTCCGGATTTGGATGATACAGCTCAGTTGGTGGCAGATCTTCTATATTTAAACTTTCCTGCATTGGAGTCCATTCGCCCATCTCAGTAACAAACTCCTTCTTATCTGCTTCAGCCTTGTCTTGATGAATCATGCATTTCTCGTACTCTTCATTAATCTGAGTAACTGTCAACCCATTCAGAAATACAGAGTTGTACTTCATTTTCTCAAGGTATGCAAACCTTTGATCTAAATCATCAGGTATCTCTTCAACAGTATTCTGTACTGGTTCTGGCTCCGCTTCATTTTCAGACTCAGTCCAATCTATATCATCTAAATCATCCAACGCCTCTATCATAGGTGCATCATCAGCTTGAACCGGCTCAGACTGACTAGCAACTTCAGTAACAGTTTTATACGCACTTTCAATTTCACCAGCTTCAGGTTGAATCGGCTCAACCTGAACTGTTTCCTCAGAGCCAACCTCCTTCTCACTATCTGATACAGCAAATACCTCGGTTTCAGCTACAGAATCAGATTGAATCGGCTCAATCTGACCTGATTTAACATTCTCAGCTTCAGTCACTTTCTCTGTCTCAATCACAGCTACAGATTGAATCGGCTCAATCTGCACTGGTTCATCAATCTTCGCCTTTTTCGAGCTTCTTTCATCACCAAAAATTTCCGGAACAGCATCTATCTTCCTCTTTCCCTCAGCTTTGTCCATATTGACAGTATCAGCATCAGCTTCATCGGGAATGATAATTGGTGATTCTACCAAAATACCAACATTTGTAGTTCCTCGAGCCCTAGTCAAATAAACTTTTGGCACATTTGATTCAGTCACTTCAATTATTCCATCAGAAAAGTCTTTGTCTGAAGATGAGCCAGCCTTCTTCGGTTTCATATCTTCCAACTCTTTTTCCAACATTTCCTTTTCTGCATTCAAAGTATTACACTCAGCTTGTAATTCTTTGTAATCAAATTTCAAATTTTCATGCTCATCCTTAAGTTTTTCATAATCTCCTTTCAAAATCACATGTTCATCAACTAATTTCACATGATCCTCATCCAACTTCTTGAAAGTTTTCACATTCTGATTATGTATATCCCAGTACTCATCCAATCTTTTCCTTTTTCGTTCATTAGAAGCTTTCAACAAATCATTTGCCTTAAACAGATTTTCAACTATCTCCTCCAATTCTGCAATCCGTTTCTCTTTTTCATCCTCAACTTCATCAACACTTGGCACAACATTTGGTGAAGACTCCAAATCTTGTCCAATGTTTTCAGCAATTTGTGGTAATGTGGTGGGTAAATCATCAATAATAGGATCAGTAGCGCCAGCATCAGCATCCTCAACTGTCTGTGCCACAGTTTCAGCCTCGGCCACTACCTCCTGAGCAATCTGAAGAACATCAATAACTTCAGGCTCAATAATCACTGGTTTCGACCTTTTTCTTCGAACATACTTAACAGACACCTCCTTTGGAATATCATCCACTACTTCTTCAACCACAGAAGCAACCTCAACAGGTTCTTCTATCACCATAGGCTCACTAATCTCAATATTCTCTATATTCTCTGTCTCAGTCTCCATTGGTTCAGCCTCCTCTGAATTAGATTCAGATTCAGCATCATCACCATCATCATTACCATCACTATCACTGCTATCATCATCATCATCATCACTATCACCATTTCCATCATCTTCTTCATCTTCTGGATGACGAGCAAAGTACTCGTCATCATCCAACAAATTATCTGGCACCTCATCCACAAGGTCCAGTGGATCAACAATCTCACCATGAGATATATGATAGTATACACCTTCTACATCTTCTTCATTGTTGACTATATCTCTCATATAGTCAAACAATTCAATATCAGGCACATTCCCGATACTCATCTTTCGATAAGAGAGATCGTTCATGTCCTCAGTATACAAAATGCCTCCAGCATAACCCTCAGATCTGATGATAGGATAAGCAATGTTTATCATCAGCTGTAAGAACCTCGGATACATGAGGAACTTAAACCTTTTACCTTTCACCAAGTTGAACACAAAACCATTCATAATCCACCTCGACATGTTGAATGGCTTGTTCTCTGCTATTGCCACAACTGGTGATGCTATGTCTGAAGGAAAGTTATCAAACCCTGCACTC
Organism: Tagetes erecta; assembly: GCA_030867185.1. Lineage (NCBI taxonomy): Eukaryota > Viridiplantae > Streptophyta > Magnoliopsida > Asterales > Asteraceae > Tagetes > Tagetes erecta. The sequence continues at coordinate 51,295,955 of CM061488.1, read as the reverse complement.
CTCCTGGACATGCATTGTTGCACTATATAACACAGCAACTTGTACTTCCTTCCCAACTTAGCCCTGTAAAACTGAGACTTTGGAAATATAGGTGGATGTCCCATATTAACAAATCCAGATTTACATTCCTCCATTGATGTCAGTTCATCCAACATACCAACCTCATCCTCATCAATCCTTAAGGCCTGCCTAATAGCATCTTCTGAAACTGTAAGTACCCAATCTCTGGTTATGTTGCCCCTAACAACAGTAACACCATTATCTCCTCTAATCACCTCTGCTGTCCTCCAAAAACTTTTGATCAATCTAGCATATATGACCGGTTTGGCACATATAGCATAAACATATTTAGTCCTCTTAATGAACTTGATCATATCCCTATAACCTTCTGTCTCAGGAATTGATTCATCTAAACATGCCACCAAATTATGTTTAGGTTCAAATTTGAGATTTTCCATCTGTTAAAAACACAAACAAACACAAAAACAAGTCCCATGTGTTAGATTCTTCATTAAACATATCAAAATTTTCATAAGTGTTAAAATAAAAGTTAGAAAAACAAAACAATCACATAAACATTTTAAATCCTAAGTTGTTCTAATAACCTGATTTTCATCATTTCAATCAAACAACTTTGAATTTTAAAGATTATATATCATGTTTCAATTTTTAACTGTTTAACACTTAGGCAAAATTTTGACATTTGTATGATGAAGTTGTTTAACATGTTTTAGTTCATTTTTATCATGCATTTGTTATGTTAAACACACATTCCATCATTTTGAAGTGAAACATTTAAGAACATTCAAAGGTCATCAATGGCGATTTTAACTGTTATGTCCAATTTACTTGATTCAGTTGATTTTAAGGTGTTTTAGTGCAAATGAGTGATTGAATGTTGATGATCGACAGATTTTAACCCTAAAACAACATTCGATTTAAGTTTTAACAACCAAAATCAAAATGTCGATTCATTGTCCAACACTGTTCATCATCGTTTTTCTTTTAAACAGTTGATTTGCAGGTCTATTAAGGTCAAAAACACTTAATCACTACCTTATTCAATCGATTAACCTAGTTACAGAGCAAACGATTGAATATGATAACACGGCGATTTTTTCGTTCAGAGGATTTTGTGTGAAAGTGAATGTGTGAAATGATAAGTGTTTGTGAAGAGGCGGTATTTGTATCGTCGAAAAATTTTAGGTCAAACTTTTAAGTGCCGGGTCAACAAAATGACGGGCAAGCAAAATAGGCCCAATAAGCCTTGCCGGGTCAAGTACTGTAGTGACGGGTCATGTACTGTAGTGACGGGTCAAGTACATAAATCAAGTCACCAATCATATGAAACACACTTGACGGGTCAAGCACTGTAGATACGGGTAAGTCACTGTAGTGACGGGTAAAGGTTAAGGAACAACTACACCTGATGGGATTTTATTCATCACCCGGCAGAATAGTCATCTTCAACATCACCCGGCAATATTTCTTCATCACCCGGCAACACAGTTGCTTTCCTTCTTCATCCGGCTTGCTTTTCTACTTTATACGGCAACCTTCTTCACAAGACATTCTTCTTCTTCATTACCCGGCAACATAGTGTCATATCTTTACACGGCAATAAGACTTCTCTTTCACCCGACTGTATAGTACACACTTGTCACCCGGCAAGATATCTATGACCTTCACCCGGCAGTATTTAACATGATCATTACCCGGCTATACAGTGGTCATAATATCTTCACCTTTTCCTCAATCACCCGGCATGTATCAGACTTACAACATTACCCGGCTGAACAGTTCTATACCCAGCTGAACAGTTCTTTACCCGGCAACATAGTTACATTCTGATATCTTTGCCCGGCTATAACACTTAGCAATTTTTCTTCATTTTTCTCGTCTGTTGACTTTTTCAACGGCATTTATTGCACCTGCAAACATTCTCCGACAAATTAATTAGACAAGATATCCTTAAAAGGAATGTTTGTCATATTAATTATGAAACAACATTAACATTGCAACAATTTTAGTTTCCAATTAAAATTCATTTTTCTTTTATTTTTCAAAAATGTTTTTTTTTTTTTTTTTGCACAACCAATTTTTCTATATCCCGAAGCAATTTCTTCAAAATAAATTACAAGACCTTGGGTTTGTTTTTTCACACATCCAATACTTTTGCTTTTCATACCCACATAATCTTGTTCATTCATAAACACACTTATTCAAAACAATATTTTTGGATTTTTGTAGATATTTTCTTCAATTTTATTCTCCCCCTAAACTTGAAATTTCTAGAAATTTTTAAGTTTATCAAGGATGTTGATGCATCAATAATGATTCCAAAAGCCTGCACACACAAAGCACACACATTAAAGTAAAGACATATGCAATGCAATGAATCAAAATATTGCAGTGAGATCATACCACACATTATCTGAACATGTTTTGCAAGTTTTGAATAGACATTTGACTTATGTTTGATTGAGTGATGATATGAAAACATACCAATTAGCTCGAGTTGACACACTTACTTTTTCAGTATCATGATGATTTTTAAGGTTCGATTAGAATGACTTATGTGACCCACATGTATACATATGTCAACATATTTCCTTATCAATCACTACCTGAATGCATATTGCACAAAACCTGGTGACTTATAGTCATACACAGTGTGGAATCTGGGTTCTATTCGGATTTGGTCCACTTTGGGACTTCTTTTTAATTCCATCTTTGGGAATTTTTCTTTCCTATCGTTCCCCTTGGGAATCTTCTGAATTCCATTTTGGAATTTTTGTTTGGTGCTGGTCCACATTTGGGACTCTTTATGTTCCATTTTGGAATCTTTTGCTGCATCTTGAAGCTCAAAAGAGACTTCGTGTGAGACTTCAGGTCTGTGGATACCACAACAAAGAAGCTCACGATGCGGTTCATCACACTGAGAAGACTACATCGTTACCCGATCATGCACAACTATCATTACAAGCAATGTATCAAAAGATATATATCTAGACATGTATAACAATGGAACTTAACACAAAGATCATTAAGTTTATGTTTGTCAACAATCAACTTACTTTTTCAGTCTAATTGTCTGAGCTGTCTAGCACATCAACTAACATTTATCAGTCTTTATTTAAAAATGATGTAACACATAATGTCTAGTGTAACTATCATTTCTCACTTTGTGCAATGTTGATTCTTATGAAATGATATTTTCTTTTCTTTTTGCTTTTATATTTTGTTTTTGCTTTTCTATTTTTCTTTTCACGCAAGCACACACAATGCAAAACATAAAGTAAAAGACAAAGGAATCAAAATATAACATCAACTTATTATATTTTTGGCTTTTAAAATTTTTCTGATTTTTGTTTTGTTTTCGAAAAATAGAATCAATCATGATTGATCAACCCTATGGATTGAATTAAGAATTCAAACCGGCCTGACAAAAAAGATTTTGTGAAAAGATCTGCCAGTTGTTTGTCGGTATGAACCTTAATCAAAATTATTAAACCCTTTTCAGAGTTGTCTCTTAAAAAATGATATCTAATTTCGATGTGTTTGGTTTTAGAATGTTGAACAGGATTAGTAGTTATAAACATAGCAGCAGTATTGTCTATGTAAATAGGAGTTTTCAAAAAGTTAAACCCGTAGTCCAGCAACTGATTTTGTAACCATAAAACCTGAGAACATCCTGCAGATGCAGCGATATACTCTGCTTCAGCTGTGGATACAGAAACATTGGTCTGCTTCTTGCATTGCCAAGAGACAAGCCTTGGACCCAAAAATTGACATCCACCAGTTGTCGATTTCCTGTCAAGAGCACAACCACCAAAATCACTGTCAGAATAGCTATATAGTTCAAAATTTCCTTCATAAGGATACCATAACCCAAGATTTGGTTTCCCTTTGAGATATCTGAATATACGCTTCACAGCAACAAGATGCGACTCTTTCGGATCTGACTAGTATCTGGCGCATACACACACAGCGTACATGATGTCTGGTCTTGATGCAGTAAGATACATCAGAGAACCGATCATTGACCTGTATAGTGTTTGATCAACTGCTTTGCCCTTTGGATCCGGTTGAATCTTGCAGTTCACATGAGATGGAGTTCGAATTGTTTGACAATCTTGCATCTTGAATTTCTTCAACAACTTCTCAACGAATTTTGATTGATTGATGAAAATTCCGTCAGCAGACTGTTTCACTTGTAATCCAAGAAAGAAGTTAATCTCCCCCATAGAACTCATCTGGAATCTAGACTTCATGATTTCTTCAAATTCTTTGCACATTGACGCACTGGTTGAACCGAAAATAATATCGTCCACATAAACTTGAACACACAATAAGTCGTCATTCTCCCTCTTCATAAACAAAGTTGGATCAATCTGTCCTCTTGTGAATCCATGTTCTAGTAAATGCTTGGATAATGTCTCATACCAGATTCTAGGAGCTTGGTGTAGACCGTATAGAGCTTTACTCAACTTGTATACACGATGAGGATAGTCAGGATCTTCGAAACCCGGAGGTTGTCTGACACATACGTCATCTGTAATTGGTCCATACAAGAAAGCACCTTTAACGTCCATTTGGAATACTTTAAACTTCATGAAAGAAGCATATGCAAGAAAAACGCGTATGGCTTCAAGTCTTGCGACTGGAGCAAACACCTCTTCGTAATCAATGCCTTCTTCCTGAGTGTATCCCTGTGCAATCAGTCTTGCTTTGTTTCTAACCACGATGCCACGTTCGTCTGGCTTGTTTTTGTACAACCATCTTGTACCTATTGCGTTCTCTCCTTCAGGTAAGTCCACAAGTTTCCAAACTTCCTGTTTGCGAAACTGAAGTAATTCCTCCTGCATGGCCTCAATCCAACTGTTATCTTTCAGCGCCTCTGAAATATTCTTTGGCACCACTTGAGATAGAAAACACGAATAAAGACAAACATTTGCTTGCTCTGTCTGACTTCTTGTAGTTCTCTGATTCAACGGCCCAATAATCTGAGAGACAGGATGTTTCTTGTGAATTCGATGAACAGGAATATCACCTCCTTGCACTTGAGTCTCTAGATTAGAAGTATTCAGATTTGGGAGATCTTGTAGTATGGAAGAAGTATGCGGTGTGAAATTCGGGACTTGATCCGGTGAATTGATGAAGTAATCAAAAGATTCTTGAATAACTTCAGCATTCGGATCTGATGATGGTTGATTCTGAACAGATCCACCATCATTAGGAGAAATCACATCTTCTTCTTGATTGTTCGACTCTTGATCTTCATGAGAACTAGAAGGACCCGGAGCTTGACTGGATTTGACATGATCAGGATTGTGAAAAGACATGAATGGATATTCAGAGTTGATATTTCCATCCTCGTCATTATCAGAATCGTCACTAAAGCATCCTAAGTCGCCTGATTCCTTCCTTGCGTTTCCTGAAAAATCAAATAAGTTAGAATTGAAGGATTTCGATAATGAATCTAAATCAAATAACCATTCGGGACCATGAGCTACTAAAGGAAACGAATTTTCTAAAAACTTGACATTAATGGTTTCAATAACAGTATTTGTTTTGCTATTAAAAACACGATAAGCTTTAGAAACAGACGAATATCCTAAGAAAAATCCATCGTCGGATTTTGACTCAAACTTCCCGAGATGATCATTCAAATTTAAGATCGATACCGGACAACCAAATGCTTTCAAGTAAGAAATATTTGGTTTCCTTCCAAATAACAACTCATAAGAAGTTTTCTTTTTATCTTGCACTAATAATGTTCTATTTTGTACAAAACACGCAGTTGCAATAGCTTCATCCCAAAAGGTAATCGGAATTTTGGCATCTGCTAGCATGGATCTTGCTGCTTCAATCAGTGTCCGGTTTTTCCGTTCCGCAACCCCATTCTGTTGAGGCGTTCTAGGCGCACTGAATTGTCGAGCAATCCCCTTTTCTGCACAAAATAAATCAACATTAGCATTCTTAAATTCCGTTCCATTATCACTTCTTAAAACTTTAACTTTGCATTCCAATTGATTTTCAACTTTAATGATAAATTCTTTTAATAATTCAGCTGTTTCAGATTTTGCATGCAAAAAATAAACCCACGAAAATCTTGTAAAGTCATCTATGATTACTAAACAATATGATTTTCTCCCGATGCTTTGAACGTTGGTCGGTCCAAAAAGATCCATATGTAGCATCTGCAAGGGTTTTGAAATGGAGTTTTCGAGCTTGGACTTAAAAGACATCCGATGCTGTTTTCCCTTCAAACACGCTGGACAAAGATCAGTTGTGGAGAATTTCTTCGATGGGATTCCCACAGCGTGATTTCCAGATACCAAACGGTTCATGTTTCTGAAGTTGGAATGTCCCAGCCGTCTATGCCATAGCTGACTCTCATCATTTGAAGCATGGGCAATGAGACAGGTTGTTTCGGTTTCGGCATCAATCTGTGACATGTCCAATTTGTACACATCACGATCTCTAGGCGCTTTCACCACTACCCACTCATTGTCGATCTTGAAACCTGGTTTAAGAATATAACAGAAAGAATCATCAAAAAGAGTTGAATAGGATTTATCACAAATTTGTGAGACACTTAGTAAGTTAAAGTTCAACTGTGCACAGTAGTTGACTTTATCAAAACTAATGACCCCGTTCGAAACAGTTCCTTCTCCTGTGATTTTACCACCCGCATCACCTCCAAAAGCTACGTGAGTACCATTCTTTTGCTTGAAATCCTGAAGCAAGGCATGGTTGCCTGTCATGTGCCGGCTACACCCACTATCAACGAACCATGAGTTGATAGGTCTTCTTGGGCGTACCTGCAGTTCAAACATTTTCAGTTAGTTTGGTCAACCCAGGCCCACACGGTCTTGGGTTTTCCGAATTTATCTGCAATTGTAACTTGTTTATATTGAATATTTTGAAAATTTGTTTCATTCATGAGATTTTGATGCTGATAACTTCGCCCATTGGCGTTCAATGATTGCTTTCTCCTTAAAGCCCTGAACCTTTCCTCCAACTGAGGATCAAGGTTGTTTTCAAATTTTTGGTTTCTTACCATTAAAGCTCTTGGTTTAAAATGGTTAACCTGCACATTTCTTGAAAAATTAGAAACAGAATTGTTTCGATTGAAATTTCTCAAAACCGGAGAATGACTTTGACTCATATTTTGAAAACCAAATGAATGATTTCTTTTAAAGTTTGAAAACGGAGTCATTTCTCTAGTTGAGTTTGATCGAAAGAAACAATCCTTTGTGTCATGGTTTCTTCTCTCACAAATATCACAAAATTTGTTATAGTAACATTCTTCTGAAGAATGGTTTCTTTTGTCACAGAAACTGCAGTACCTGTTAAAGAAACATTCAGCAGTTGCATGATTATATCTATTACAAATTTCACAATGTTTCTTGCTAATCCTAAAGAGCCGATTGTTAACTTTTGATGTTGAACCAAAACGTGATTCATTATCTTGGTTATTCGGTTTTAGATTAACGCTCTTTTGTGGAGTCTTGATTTGCGATTTTGATTGCATGGGACTTTGGTTCGATTTTAAACTGTTCTGTTTGGTCACCTTTTTGTTTTCAATTCTCTTATCATTGACAGCGGAAGTCTTAGGACCTGAACCTGTTTTCAGACCAGAGTTAGATTTGATTTGAGCATTGATTTGGTTACCATAAGAACCGTTCATGTCGAAAGTACCTGCAGACACAAACTTGATTGTCTTACCTTTTGACATTTTCTTGACAGATTTTACGTTTTGAGCTTTGTCAGTTTTAACACTTTGAACTTTGGTGTTATCATTTGATTTTAAGACACTTTTGCCTTTTGACTGTTTCGTTTCAGATTGATTTGTCATTGTTTTCGCTTTCTGCTTCTTTGCAGTTGAAACTTCAGTTTTCTTCACTTCTTGCTTCTTGATCAACTGATCAGCAACTTGCGTCTTTTGTTCTTTCTTCCACTTGATGTAATCAGGATCATTGTATCCTGAAAACTCACCTTCTTCCTTCACCGATTCTGGTTCTGGATTAAGCTTTGGATATTCAATCAGTTGAATAAGAACATGTTCCAGTTTGTTGTCAGATTTGTTGCTTGCTTCATCATCAGCTTCAGTTGTCATTCCTTCTTCTTCTCTCAAACTTTCAATCAACACCTCAGATCCTTCGGACTCGGATTTACTTCTTTGAATTTCTTTGAATTTACGTTCATTTTCAGGTGAATGATCAAATTCATTAAAGTTTTCCGGTAAGGTTTGAGTGATTGAATTTGGCATTGGTTCATGAGTAAAACCCAACCCGGTTTTATTTTTGTTACCTCTTTCATTAATGAGTTGTTCAACCATTGTTTTACAACTTTTAACTTTCTTTAGTTCAACTTGAGTGACTGCATGTGCAACTTTTTCTTGTTCAAAGTTCTTAGTCATTTCTTCAAGTTGTTTGGTAACAATTTCCAATTCCTTTAAAGTTTTGTTCCATGATTCAGTTAGTGACAAAATCTTCTCATCAGAAATTTTATGATCAATTTTAAGTTTTTCATGAAGTTTTTCATGTTGACTCAATTTATCACCGATTTTAAATGAATGAGTTCGATAATGTTCTACTTGTTGAATGCACTGATCAGAACATAACCTTTCTTTCACATCTAGGGGCAATGGAATGTAATTGGGGGGTAAGTCATTACTAACCTTTGGTTGTTCAGTAGAAGATGAAGACTCACTGGATGTAGCCATTAATGCAATTTCAGCTTCAGACTCTTCAGTAGGATCAGACTTTGCACTCCAGTCATAATCTTCAGAATCTTCACTCACATCATCAACCATCTTTCCATCCCCTTCTTCAGACCAGTCTTCTTCTTCAATTTCACATACCAGTGCCAGATTTGATGTAAGATCAGATGTAAACTGTTCTGCATATGCACTCCAGTCGTATCCGTCTTGTACACTTACAACCAATGCTTTAGTCTGATCTTCTGGCTTCTTTCCTTCATCCTTCAACTCAGGCATAGGAAGACTTTGGTACGGTTTTTGAAAGAAACGCTGATTTCTTTGCTGGTAACTTGAAGACTGTTGAGAATTCTGACCTTGACCTTGATTGCTTGAACTAGCTTGGTCATTGAAATTCTTTGGAGCTTTGCATTCTCTTGAAAAATGACCATACTGGTTACAGTTAAAGCACCTGGCCTTAGATTTGTCAAATCCAACTGTCTTGTTAGCATGAGGTTTGTAACTTCGGTTCACATATGCATGCTTTTGAGTTCGATATGCAACCATAACCATTTGCCAGTTAAGATCCATTTCTTCAACATCTACTGGATCCATTTCAAATAAGTCTTGAAGGACCACGTCCATTTGACTTAAATGACTTCCTTGGTACGCTTGAAAACTTGCCATAAAAGCAGTAAAGGCAGTTTTAGTTTCGTCATCTTGAAGCAGAATATTCATTACGTCTTTCACTTTGGATTGAACATTTGAACTTTGACTGTCTGACTGATTCATCTGAGTCTGAGTTTGAACTTGAGCTCTTGGTGGAGATTGAGGTTGAGAATAAGTCGGTGAATTAGGAAAGTATGCTGAATCAGTAAAGAAACTTGCACCAACGAATAAGTCACCCTCATCTTCAAACTTCATTGCATCTTGTGCAAGAAAAGCATTCTCCACAGTATTGGCATGATTTACCACATACTTATACTGAGTTTGTGAGCTTGATCTATCAGTGTTTCTAGATCCTTCATCGATCTCAACTTCTTCTATCTTTCCAATAAGCAAATCAAGTTCCATTGGAAATTTCTCAGTATGTTTCAACAGAGTAACAGTTTGCTTCCATGATGATGGTAAAGCATTCAGTAATCGATCATTCAAGTCTTGAAGTTCAGTCTTCACTCCGAGGTTTGACATCTCAGTAGTTAAGTGAACAAACTTGTTCATCATCTGATGTACTGTCTCTCCATTGATGTGTTCAAACAACTCTAATTGTCTTTTTAGTTTCGACGTCTTCAAACTCCTTAATTGTTCTCCTCCTTCACATATCGACTTCAAAGCTTTGAAACATGTATAACCAGTCTGATATGCATCCAATCTAGACAGAACTTGAAGAGGCAACCCCTTGCACATTAAAGAGTAGGCCTTGCTATCATTCTTTACCTTCCTTAGATCTTCTGCTGACAAATTATCCTCCGGATAAGGTGTAGTAGAATCTTTAGTATAGGTACTTGCACTATCTGGTGCTGTCTGAGTTGGAATATGAGGACCCTTCTCAATGGATTTCCATAAGTCGTTGTCAATTGAACATAAGTGATGTCTCAACCTGATGGTCCAGTTCTTGAAATCTGCACGATTCAAAAGTCTAGGAACACGGTTATCATAATCATCATTAGGAGCCATTTTAACAATTTTTAAAGAAAATATTTTTGGTTTTTGTAAATTTTTGAAAAGAAGTGATTAAAATACTAAAATAAAGACAAGTAATTAAAGACAAAATAAGAAACAACTAATAAAAACAACAAAAATGAATCACACGGCAAAACAGTGAAAATCCTTCTTCACCCGGCTAAACAGTGTCTTTGTTCTTCACCCGGCAGAAAAAGTCTTTACACGGCTGAACAGTTACCCGGCTCAACAGTTGTTAATAAATTTGTTCTTCACCCGGATGAACAGTTACCCGGCAGCAAGAAAAACTTCACACGGCAATAAGTCTTTGACCCGGCAGAAACTTGACACGGCAAAGAGCTTTGTCCGGCTGAACAGTATACGATCACACGGCACAGTTGTTAATCACCCGGCTACACAGTATATTACCCGGCTGACTTTTTCTTCTTCACCCAGCGTAACAGTGTTTTACCCGGCACAACAGTGTATCACCCGACTGAACAGTAGCACCTTTTCAAGTCAAATTCTTCACCCGTCTAGAACAAATTCCCTTACACGGCTGCACAGGACCTAATTTCTTCACAAATCTAAGTCCAAGGAAATTGTCTAAGTCAAAATATTCACCCGGCAAGTTAATCTTCAACCAAGTTCTTAATGTTCATCATTTTCGTCAAACGAGTTTTCTGGGTTTTGTCTAAAAATTGTCCAAATTGTCCAAAATTCACACACAAGCTGTGAAAAGGTCCGATTAACAATCCCTTTTATCAATCAATCCAAAACATGATCAAATCTGATGAAATTGAGCAAAAATTTGATCGAACAGTAACTTTTCTTTTCTTCTTAATTCTTCAGATCTGATGATGATCTGATAGAATCTGCACAATCGATGTGTATAGAAGTGATTACGATGATAAATCACAACTAAAAACACAATCAAATCCTTCAGATCATTGTTTTTCGAGCAATTTTGATGTGTTTTGCTTAAGAACAGCGAAGAACACAATACCGAAAGCTCTGATACCAATTGATAGGTTCAATTGGATCGTTCAATCGCTCACAATGATCAGAATAACAAGTACAAAACAAACGATTCAATCACAAACACAATCCATACTAAAAATTCTCTGTATATTGATGATCAAAGCAATTCGCAGTACAAGGTGCAGGAGAAACAAAATCACACACAGTTAATTCTCTCTCTAACAGTGTAAAAGTGATCTAGCCTCTCTCCTCACACACACACACTACATGCCTATATCAACCAATTACAAGTTTAAGGAATATAACAAAATAGACCCTAAACTATTTACAAACATATAAACAATAAACAAAATACAAAGTAAATCTTAACATGGAAATAACCCTAACAGGACTTGTTACGACTCTGTATGCGAAATTAGCAATAGAAAAAGCAATTTAGAATAATGTAGGATGCGTTACAACTTTTGAGAACACCTTACACCATCGTACGAAAGATTAAAACTCCATAATAAACCTAATGAATTCGTCCGAGTAATTTGAACACCATACAACAATTTGGAATATATTACGACTTTGTATTCCACATTACCGCCTTGAAAAGCATGTTAGTATAACGTACGGCACCTTACAACTCCTAACAAAACATTACAACACCGTACGTAAACTTAAAACTCCATAATAAACCTAAAGAATTCGTCCGAGTCCTTAGAAAATCGTACGACAATTTAGAATATATTACGACTCTGTATGCCACATTACCGTCTTGAGAAGCATGTTAGTATAACGTACGGCACCTTACAACTCCTAACAAAACATTACAACACCGTACGTAAACTTAAAACTCCGTAATAATCCTAATAAATTAGTCCGAGTCCTTTGAATATCGTACTACTATTTAGAATATATTACGACTCTGTATGCAACATTACCGTCTTGAGAAGCATGTTAGTATAACGTACGGCACCTTACAATTCCTAACAAATCATTACAACACCGTACGTAAACTTAAAACTCCATAATAAACCTAATAAATTAGTGCGAGTCTTTTGAACATCGTACTACAATTTAGAATATATTACGACTCTGTATGCCACATTACCGCCTTGAAAAGCATGTTAGTATAACGTACGGCACCTTACAACTCCTAACAAAACATTACAACACCGTAAGTAAACTTAAAACTCCATAATAAACCTAATCAATTCGTCCGAGTCATTTGAACATCGTGCGACCACTCAGGACTTGTTACGACTCTGTATGCGAAATTAGCAACAGGAAAAGCAATTTAGAATAATGTAGGATGTGTTACAACTTTTGAGAACACCTTACACCATCGTACGAAAGATTAAAACTCCATAATAAACCTAATGAATTCGTCCGAGTAATTTGAACACCATACAACAATTTGTAATATATTACGACTCTGTATGCCACATTACCGTCTTGAGAAGCATGTTAGTATAACGTACGGCACCTTACAACTCCTAACAAAACATTACAACACCGTACGTAAACTTAAAACTTCATAATAAATCTAATGAATTCGTTCGAGTCATTTGAACATCGTACGACCACTCAGGACTTGTTACGACTCTGTATGCGAAATTAGCAATAGGAAAAGCAATTTTGAATAATGTAGGATGCGTTACAACTTTTGAGAACACCTTACACCACCGTACGAAAGATTAAAACTCCATAATAAACCTAATGAATTCGTCCGAGTAATTTGAACACCATACAACAATTTGGAATATATTACGACTCTGTATTCCACATTACCGCCTTGAAAAGCATGTTGGTATAACGTACGGCACCTTACAACTCCTAACAAAACATTACAACACCGTACGTAAACTTAAAACTCCATAATAAACCTAAAGAATTCGTCCGAGTCCTTAGAAAATCGTACAAAAATTTAGAATATATTACGACTCTGTATGCCACATTACCGTCTTGAGAAGCATGTTAGTATAACGTACGACACCTTACAACTCCTAACAAAACATTACAACACCGTACGTAAACTTAAAACTCCATAATAATCCTAATAAATTAGTCCGAGTCCTTTGAATATCGTACTACAATTTAGAATATATTACGACTCTGTATGCATCATTACCGTCTTGAGAAGCATGTTAGTATAACGTACGGCACCTTACAAATCCTAACAAAACATTACAACACCGTACGTAAACTTAAAACTCCATAATAAACCTAATAAATTAGTCCGAGTCTTTTGAACATCGTACTACAATTTAGAATATATTACGACTCTGTATGCCACATTACCGCCTTGAAAAGCATGTTAGTATAACGTACGGCACCTTACAACTCCTAACAAAACATTACAACACCGTAAGTAAACTTAAAACTCCATAATAAACCTAATCAATTCGTCCGAGTCATTTGAACATCGTGCGACCACTCAGGACTTGTTACGACTCTGTATGCGAAATTAGCAACAGGAAAAGCAATTTAGAATAATGTAGGATGTGTTACAACTTTTGAGAACACCTTACACCATCGTACGAAAGATTAAAACTCCATAATAAACCTAATGAATTCGTCCGAGTAATTTGAACACCATACAACAATTTGTAATATATTACGACTCTGTATGCCACATTACCGTCTTGAGAAGCATGTTAGTATAACGTACGGCACCTTACAACTCCTAACAAAACATTACAACACCGTACGTAAACTTAAAACTCCATAATAAACCTAAAGAATTCGTCCGAGTCCTTAGAAAATCGTACAAAAATTTAGAATATATTACGACTCTGTATGCCACATTACCGTCTTGAGAAGCATGTTAGTATAACGTACGACACCTTACAACTCCTAACAAAACATTACAACACCGTACGTAAACTTAAAACTCCATAATAATCCTAATAAATTAGTCCGAGTCCTTTGAATATCGTACTACAATTTAGAATATATTACGACTCTGTATGCATCATTACCGTCTTGAGAAGCATGTTAGTATAACGTACGGCACCTTACAAATCCTAACAAAACATTACAACACCGTACGTAAACTTAAAACTCCATAATAAACCTAATAAATTAGTCCGAGTCTTTTGAACATCGTACTACAATTTAGAATATATTACGACTCTGTATGCCACATTACCGCCTTGAAAAGCATGTTAGTATAACGTACGGCACCTTACAACTCCTAACAAAACATTATAACACCGTAAGTAAACTTAAAACTACATAATAAACCTAATCAATTCATTCGAGTCATTTGAACATCGTACGGCCACTCAGGACTTGTTACGACTCTGTATGCGAAATTAGCAACAGGAAAAGCAATTTAGAATAATGTAGGATGCGTTACAACTTTTGAGAACACCTTACACCACCGTACGAAAGATTAAAACTCCATAATAAACCTAATGAATTTGTCCGAGTAATTTGAACACCATACAACAATTTGGAATATATTACGACTCTGTATTCCACATTACCGCCTTGAAAAGCATGTTGGTATAACGTACGGCACCTTACAACTCCTAGCAAAACATTACAACACCGTACGTAAACTTAAAACTCCATAATAAACCTAATGAATTCGTCCGAGTCATTTGAACATCGTACGACCACTCAGGACTTGTTACGACTCTGTATGCGAAATTAACAACAGTAAAAGCAATTTAGAATAATGTAGGATACGTTACAACTTTTGAGAACACCTTTCACCACCGTACGAAAGATTAAAACTCCATAATAAACCTAATGAGTTCGTCCGAGTAATTTGAACACCATACAACAATTTGGAATATATTACGACTCTGTATGCCACATTACCGCCTTGAAAAGCATGTTTGTATAACGTACGACACCTTACAACTCCTAACAAAACATTACAACACCGTACGTAAACTTAAAACTCCATAATAAACCTAATGAATTCGTCCGAGTCATTTGAACATCGTACTGTGATACCCCGCCCGGCGGCGGAAACACCGGGCTGTCATTGGAATTGGATATCCATAGTAAACAAAGCACATGGTAATTATTTATTAAAGTCTAATAATGATATCATAATTTTAGAACATGAGTCTTAAATAGTAACGACAAAGGTAATGAAACCAAAACAAAAAATGCAACTGTCTTTTTATTTTTCTAGGTCCAAGGCAATCCTATGTCTTGGCAAAAGCAGCAAAACAATATCAAAGCATCACCTGAAATAAGTGAAAATAAAGTTAGCTAATTAAAGCTAGTGAGTAAACCACAGTTGATAATAATAGTATAGAAATCCGAGATCATCATAATATGCTGCGCAATCTTACGTGCATAGCTATTTCATCATATTACTCAACCCTTGACCATAGAACACATAGAAACAAGAATCATAGACCCCGCAGGGTAACCTTTAGCAACAAGTCATGAGGAACCACTCATGTTACAATTAGTGATAACTGTCATTTAACCGTCATTTAACCGTCTCGATGTGTAAGTTATCAAAAATTGTTTTAGCATCGAAGGGACATAGTAGCATAGCAACAAGTATCACAGTATAGTAACTAGTAACCATTGTATAGAATCGCCGGGTATAAATCACCTATCGTTGTTGTACATGTAGGTGGGTTTGTCAGACCATTAGCGCTAACATTGTACCGGTGGAAATTACAAGTAATATACTACTTTAAACTACCACATAAGGATTGCATCTTGTCGCGAGTCAAGACCAACACATTTTATGATCTCTTTTGGAAAACAAATAGAAAATTGAAACATTGTATAGTAACTAGAAACATATTTCAGCCCCAAAAAGTAAAAGTAAAAGGGGAGTGAATTTACTCACCTTGAAACTCGGGCTCGAAATAAATAGCAAACAATCTAAATAGAACCGAGGATCGTCAAAATATTAGAATCACCTAATTAAATGACAATCCTAACTTAGTAAAACATATGGTATAGAAACTAGAGTAAGGAAATAGGAATCTAAGGTAATTTGAAATTCTAGGGTTTCAAGTTAGAATTTGGGCGTTTTTCGGTAGATGATTGAAAAAATATACATGTATTTATTCATGACGACAGAAAATACTAGTAATAATGCTAACAATATTTTGATATGGGTATATACAAATTATGTACTCGCTTTGTAAAACGCATGTTCGTGTAAGATCTTAAAATGTTTCAATTGTGAAAAGTCATAGTTCTAATCATAACTTGGTTTCGATATATACATATATATACATGTATGTATCATTTTGAAGTATTTGGATGCGTTTATAAATCTACACATTTGTAGAACTTGGTTTTTAGACTCTAGATTTCTAAACTTAAAAGATTTGTTTCATATTGATGGCAATATTATTTATAAGTTTTTCTCATTAACCAAAACCCATAAAATTATGTTTTAAAAATAAAATGAGAGTCACAGGGTTCGAACCCTGGTCTCCATGCTCAACGAGGACGAGTTTCACCAGAGGAACTGGTGTAGCCTTTGTTGTGTAAATCGGATCAGCAATGATTTTAAAAGAAAATATCAAAACACCCCAAATCCACATAAACCCTAGAAACTTCATCCCCCCAATTGACCTTGATTCAAGTAGTCTATCATCAATTGATCTTAGGGCTTTTGACTTACATGAAATCACGAGTCTAAAGAAGGCATTAAGTACCTTGAACAATGACGTGCTGTTACAGATTTGTAGAGGAAGAAAACGTCTATACTCATGATAATTCACAGGCGTTGATACGATAAAATTGGTGGTTTGAGAAGCTTTCTGGATTGATGATGAGCAACAAATCGCATACAATTGCAGAAAAGAAAGATGTTTCGATATTGTTCAAGCAAACCCAAAATACCGATACTTTGAATGATCGTTTCGTTTGATTTTGTGCGTTAATGATGAATTTGATTGTTTGTTTAAGTGTGTATTGATTACGGTTTTTCCCGGATCGAAGAGTTAGAAACAACTTGGATATGGTAAAAAATGTTACATGTATTCGACTTGAGATGTGGTCCAATGTTCGAAACTAGCGAGGAAACGGGTTAGAATGGTTTAATTTGCCTATAAATCATCGGAGACGAGATTTTTGGAGTTGATCGGAGCTTGCCGGCGACCACCGGGTCTTTACATCGGAAAAACGAGAATGATAAATGGTGGAGTTGGGTTTTAATTACCAAGTTACAATTCTGGTCCTTCAATTTTGATGTTGTTAATAATTTAGATTAAAAGTTCTTAAATAACTTCCAAGTTTTACACTTTTAACCTAAGATTAGTTGAATCTTTATTTTAACTAACTAACTTAACCACGTTAACTCGTAACGTTTATAGAATTGATGTTTTTATATCTTTAGCTTGTTTTTGACGTTGGAAGGTTATTATGAGACTTCAGTAGTATTTTTCTTGAATAAACTTTATAAGATTTCTTTTATAAAATACACTTTACATATATTTTGAAGATTTATTTATTATATCTAGCAATTAATTAGTATGTGTTGGTTAATATTTTGGTCGTTAGATAGTAAAGACGAGAAATAACGTAACGCTCAACATATTTATATATATATATATATCTATTAATACCAACGCATTACATTTAAAGCAAAAATAAATACGCGCACGTTAGAGGTAGAATACTTCGGATTCGAGTCGGGTATTCGGGTTCGGGTTTGGGGCAGATGTCACAGTCTCCCCTCCTTATAGAAATTTCGTCCCGAAATTTGCTCAAACCAAAGTAGAAGATGGAAAAAAATGCGGTTATTTAGCTTTCAATTACAAACGTACTTACATTATTTAGCTCATCAGATTTGAACAAGGATACGTTAGTTTTGAGGAGTTGAATTAGAATACACCAACTTGAGTACAAGATGATGGTGATGACAAAAGGTAGTATGCGAAAATAATTGTTAAAGTTTGATTTCCATGTGATAAGAAATGATTTATGATTTCAGTATTGATTGAAATGGTAGTAGGTTTGTTATTTTTAGATCCACCTAGAAATATATATAGTTTCTCTTACTCGGTGATGTACGATAAGTTTTATTATATGAATAGGATACTTAAAACGACACAAATATCACAGATCGCAAACAACGCTTCATTTGACGGTACGACATTTGTCTAATTGCACTCAAACACGTGACAAAACTTACTATGGTTTCCATGCATCAACTTTCATAATTCCGTGTGCACCCGTAATTACTTTAGTTTTTGCATAGACCACACAGTTCATTCGATCACGTGCGAGTTAAATGTACACAAAAATTTCTAAGTTAAGATAATGATAGACATATATTCTGAAATCATACCCGATAGCATTTAGTTCTTATGAAACATAGTTTAAGATGATATGCAAATTGATAATTCGTAAGAATTGAGTTTATTAAACAGTCATCACCCATAATAATAGTTTTGTTCATAGATACAAATAAACAAGTTCGAGTACCAAAATTGTACCAACACAAGTTTTCGAAAACCAACTTCATGTGTGTAAGATGTAGATGTCGATTGTTCATGGTATTTGCTAAGTTCATAAGCATTAGATGATGAAATAATCTAGTTTATTAAAATTTTTAGAAAACTTAGTTTCAGGAAGATTTGATGCTATGGATAATCCAATTTATAGTTCAACTGCATAGATCACTCAGTTCATAATAGATTTGATGTTTATTTCCTTTAGATTCGTATGAAACATAAGTTTAGGTAAACCAGGTGTATATATTATGGAGGTAAACAAGATTATAAGAGGTGATGTTATTTTTTTATAATGCGGTTCAAAAAGAAAAACTAAATAATTAGATAATGAGATTTGAAAAAGTTTTAAATATTTACTATCTATAGAGGGATTGATTTGAAAATGGCACAGTCTAAGTTTCGAATATTCGATATTGGAAAACATGAATCATAACGTTTTTGCAAGTGTTTGTATCATACTTGAGAAAACAGGAAAATGTTATGTAAATATTTAACAAACGTTTAAAAATATTCAATCCCTACTTAATGAAATCATTTGTCATTAAATATATATATTTTATATATTTTACAAATACTAAAACGAAAAGATTTTTTTTTATTATTTTATTAATTATATTTTTTTTTAAATATATATATATATATTTATTTGGAAAAAATAAGGAAATCATTTTTTTTGTAATCGATTTAACTATTTGTTGGTAATTTTACAAAAACCGCAGATAAAACATGGTGTTTTAAGTAGAAAGTTTATACGTAAGACACATTCGTTTTGAATGAGTTTATAGAAACAAGATGTATGGAATTTCATTAGTGATAATATATACAAATGAAATATTTTAGTTAAATGAGCTTAGAAATAGTTGTGTAGCGAATTCATGTTAAGTTTTTGGAAACGAATTTATAAGTAACCTCTTTTAATGATGGATTAGGAATTGGATTAGGATCGTTGGATTAGATGAGCAGTTTAGACAACATTTGAGTATTGAGATCAAGTTGAAATAATTTGGGGGTAAACGTTAAATTCGTAAATCAAACGAATACGTTGACATAACAAAATAGTAATCCGTTATTAGATTTCAGGAATCATGAATTAAGTCTTTAATTTAGGATCGAAAATTGAATTGAGATTAGAAATATGCCTTAGCTTTGGTATTTGGTATTTGTTTTGAAGTTTTGATAGTTCGATAGAGGTTAGTCATTATATCTTAGTTTTGATTTAGAACATTCGGGTCGCGATGGTTTTAGCGATTTGTTCATGTCTTGTTGTCATTGTACAAGAATGATCACAGAATTTCATGAGACATAAGAAACCTTTGGATAAGATATGTTGTAATGGAATTTTAGATTGGATAGAAAGGATAATTGTACTTTGAATTTATAGATTTTTAGAACACAAAACATAGAAATCATTTGGAAATCTTTGAAATGTAAATAAGCAAACTTGGAATAACATTTGAAATAATATAGAAACCCATTGAAATAAATTTGAAATCATAGAAAACGATAATCATAGAATTCATAAATAAATAGAATTTGAAGGCTTAGGAATGTGTCTTGGTTTTGGACACTTAAGACTTATCAAAGTGTTAAGTTCGTTTTCAACGTATTCAAGAAGGCGTGCTTTAGCCTATAGGGTCACACTCATCTCGTCCATCCCCAAGTAAGCATACAGATCTCTTAAAGAGATTTATACGAAATGCTTTGTCTTAGACAGGATGTTCGTGATATAGGCGTTCCCCCTTCCGGATTGCACACGCTCCCACGTATCAAACTTACTTAAGACGATGACGAGATTCCACAAAGAGAAAAATCCTAATCATACAGACGAGTCTCTTGTAGCTCCTTCGCGAAATCGGAGAAGAACCAAGACATAGAAACAACATAGAGAAATTCATAAAAAGGAATAAAGAAATAAGTTCTAGAAGAGTTATCTAAGCACAAACTATTTGCACTAAGGACTCTTAGGTTATAGTCTAGGTCGGTGTGTTTCTAATGCCCTATCCTAGTTCCCTATAACCATGGCTCTGATACCAAACTGTGATACCCCGCCCGGCGGCGGAAACACCGGGCTGTCATTGGAATTGGATATCCATAGTAAACAAAGCACATGGTAATTATTTATTAAAGTCTAATAATGATATCATAATTTTAGAACATGAGTCTTAAATAGTAACGACAAAGGTAATGAAACCAAAACAGAAAATGCAACTGTCTTTTTATTATTCTAGGTCCAAGGCAATCCTATGTCTTGGCAAAAGCAGCAAAACAATATCAAAGCATCACCTGAAATAAGTGAAAATAAAGTTAGCTAATTAAAGCTAGTGAGTAAACCACAGTTGATAAATAATAGTATAGAAATCCGAGATCATCATAATATGCTGCGCAATCTTACGTGCATAGCTATTTCATCATATTACTCAACCCTTGAACATAGAACACATAGAAACAAGAATCATAGACCCCGCAGGGTAACCTTTAGCAACAAGTCATGAGGAACCACTCATGTTACAATTAGTGATAACTGTCATTTAACCGTCATTTAACCGTCTCGATGTGTAAGTTATCAAAAATTGTTTTAGCATCGAAGGGACATAGTAGCATAGCAACAAGTATCACAGTATAGTAACTAGTAACCATTGTATAGAATCGTCGGGTTTAAATCACCTATCGTTGTTGTACATGTAGGTGGGTTTGTCAGACCATTAGCGCTAACATTGTACCGGTGGAAATTACAAGTAATATACTACTTTAAACTACCACATAAGGATTGCATCTTGTCGCGAGTCAAGACTAACACATTTTATGATCTCTTTTGGAAAACAAATAGAAAATTGAAGCATTGTATAGTAACTAGAAACATATTTCAGCCCCAAAAAGTAAAAGTAAAAGGGAAGTGAATTTACTCACCTTGAAACTCGGGCTCGAAATAAATAGCAAACAATCTAAATAGAACCGAGGATCGTCAAAATATTAGAATCACCTAATTAAATGACAATCCTAACTTAGTAAAACATATGGTATAGAAACTAGAGTAAGGAAATAGGAATCTAAGGTAATTTGAAATTCTAGGGTTTCAAGTTAGAATTTGGGCGTTTTTCGGTAGATGATTGAAAAAATATACATGTATTTATTCATAACGACAGAAAATACTAGTAATAATGCTAACAATATTTTGATATGGGTATATACAAACTATGTACTCGCTTTGTAAAACGCATGTTCGTGTAAGATCTTAAAATGTTTCAATTGTGAAAAGTCATAGTTCTAATCATAACTTGGTTTCGATATATACATATATATACATGTATGTATCATTTTGAAGTATTTGGATGCGTTTATAAATCTACACATTTGTAGAACTTGGTTTTTAGACTCTAGATTTCTAAACTTAAAAGATTTGTTTCATATTGATGGCAATATTATTTATAAGTTTTTCTCATTAACCAAAACCCATAAAATTATGTTTTAAAAATAAAATGAGAGTCACAGGGTTCGAACCCTGGTCTCCATGCTCAACGAGGACGAGTTTCACCAGAGGAACTGGTGTAGCCTTTGTTGTGTAAATCGGATCAGCAATGATTTTAAAAGAAAATACCAAAACACCCCAAATCCACATAAACCCTAGAAACTTCATCCCTCCAATTGACCTTGATTCAAGTAGTCTATCATCAATTGATCTTAGGGCTTTTGACTTACATGAAATCACGAGTCTAAAGAAGGCATTAAGTACCTTGAACAATGACGTGCTGTTACAGATTTGTAGAGGAAGAAAACGTCTATACTCATGATAATTCACAGGCGTTGATACGATAAAATTGGTGGTTTGAGAAGCTTTCTGGATTGATGATGAGCAACAAATCGCATACAATTGCAGAAAAGAAAGATGTTTCGATATTGTTCAAGCAAACCCAAAATACCGATACTTTGAATGATCGTTTCGTTTGATTTTGTGCGTTAATGATGAATTTGATTGTTTGTTTAAGTGTGTATTGATTATAGGATCGTTTCAGTTCGTAGAATTGATTGATTAACACGATAAATGCTCGTAATGGTTTTTCCCGGATCGAAGAGTTAGAAACAACTTGGATATGGTCAAAAATGTTACATGTATTCGACTTGAGATGTGGTCCAATGTTCGAAACTAGCGAGGAAACGGGTTAGAATGGTTTAATTTGCCTATAAATCATCGGAGACGAGATTTTTGGAGTTGATCGGAGCTTGCCGGCGACCACCGGGTCTTTACATCGGAAAAACGAGAATGATAAATGGTGGAGTTGGGTTTTAATTACCAAGTTACAATTCTGGTCCTTCAATTTTGATGTTGTTAATAATTTAGATTAAAAGTTCTTAAATAACTTCCAAGTTTTACACTTTTAACCTAAGATTAGTTGAATCTTTATTTTAACTAACTAACTTAACCACGTTAACTCGTAACGTTTATAGAATTGATGTTTTTATATCTTTAGCTTGTTTTTGACGTTGGAAGGTTATTATGAGACTTCAGTAGTATTTTTCTTGAATAAACTTTATAAGATTTCTTTTATAAAATACACTTTACATATATTTTGAAGATTTATTTATTATATCTAGCAATTAATTAGTATGTGTTGGTTAATATTTTGGTCGTTAGATAGTAAAGACGAGAAATAACGTAACGCTCAACATATTTATATATATATATATATATATATCTATTAATACCAACGCATTACATTTAAAGCAAAAATAAATACGCGCACGTTAGAGGTAGAATACTTCGGATTCGAGTCGGGTATTCGGGTTCGGGTTTGGGGCAGATGTCACAGTCTCCCCTCCTTATAGAAATTTCGTCCCGAAATTTGCTCAAACCAACGTAGAAGATGGAAAAAAAAATGCGGTTATTTAGCTTTCAGTTACAAACGTACTTACATTATTTAGCTCATCAGATTTGAACAAGGATACGTTAGTTTTGAGGAGTTGAATTAGAATACACCAACTTGAGTACAAGATGATGGTGATGACAAAAGGTAGTATGCGAAAATAATTGTTAAAGTTTGATTTCCATGTGATAAGAAATGATTTATGATTTCAGTATTGATTGAAATGGTAGTAGGTTTGTTATTTTTAGATCCACCTAGAAATATATATAGTTTCTCTTACTCGGTGATGTACGATAAGTTTTATTATATGAATAGGATACTTAAAACGACACAAATATCACAGATCGCAAACAACGCTTCATTTGACGGTACGACATTTGTCAAATTGCACTCAAACACGTGACAAAACTTACTATGGTTTCCATGCATCAACTTTCATAATTCCGTGTGCACCCGTAATTACTTTAGTTTTTGCATGGACCACACAGTTCATTCGATCACGTGCGAGTTAAATGTACACAAAAATTTCTAAGTTAAGATAATGATAGACATATATTCCGAAATCATACCCGATAGCATTTAGTTCTTGTGAAACATAGTTTAAGATGATATGCAAATTGATAATTCGAAAGAATTGAGTTTATTAAACAGTCATCACCCATAATAATAGTTTTGTTCATAGATACAAATAAACAAGTTCGAGTACCAAAATTGTACCAACACAAGTTTTCGAAAACCAACTTCATGTGTGTAAGATGTAGATGTCGATTGTTCATGGTATTTGCTAAGTTCATAAGCATTAGATGATGAAATAATCTGGTTTATTAAAATTTTTAGAAAACTTAGTTTCAGGAAGATTTGATGCTATGGATAATCCAATTTATAGTTCAACTGCATAGATCACTCAGTTCATAATAGATTTGATGTTTATTTCCTTTAGATTCGTATGAAACATAAGTTTAGGTAAACCAGGTGTATATATTATGGAGGTAAACAAGATTATAAGAGGTGATGTTATTTTTTTATAATGCGGTTCAAAAAGAAAAACTAAATAATTAGATAATGAGATTTGAAAAAGTTTTAAATATTTACTATCTATAGAGGGATTGATTTGAAAATGGCACAGTCTAAGTTTCGAATATTCGATATTGGAAAACATGAATCATAACGTTTTTGCAAGTGTTTGTATCATACTTGAGAAAACAGGAAAATGTTATGTAAATATTTAACAAACGTTTAAAAATATTCAATCCCTACTTAAAGAAATCATTTGTCATTAAATATATATATTTTATATATTTTACAAATACTAAAACCAAAAGATTTTTTTTTTAATTATTTTATTAATTATATTTTTTTTTAAATATATATATATATTTATTTGGAAAAAATAAGGAAATCATTTTTTTGTAATCGATTTAACTATTTGTTGGTAATTTTACAAAAACCGCAGATAAAACATGGTGTTTTAAGTAGAAAGTTTATACGTAAGACACATTCGTTTTGAATGAGTTTATAGAAACAAGATGTATGGAATTTCATTAGTGATAATATATACAAAAGAAATATTTTAGTTAAATGAGCTTAGAAATAGTTGTGTAGCGAATTCATGTTAAGTTTTGGGAAACGAATTTATAAGTAACCTCTTTTAATGATGGATTAGAAATTGGATTAGGATCGTTGGATTAGATGAGCAGTTTAGACAACATTTGAGTATTGAGATCAAGTTGAAATACTTTGGGGGTAAACGTTAAATTCGTAAATCAAACGAATACGTTGACATAACAAAATAGTAATCCGTTATTAGATTTCAGGAATCATGAATTAAGTCTTTAATTTAGGATCGAAAATTGAATTGAGATTAGAAATATGCCTTAGCTTTGGTATTTGGTATTTGTTTTGAAGTTTTGATAGTTCGATAGAGGTTAGTCATTATATCTTAGTTTTGATTTAGAACATTCGGGTCGCGATGGTTTTAGCGATTTGTTCACGTCTTGTTGTCATTGTACAAGAATGATCACAGAATTTCATGAGACATAAGAAACCTTTGGATAAGATATGTTGTAATGGAATTTTAGATTGGATAGAAAGGATAATTGTACTTTGAATTTATAGATTTTTAGAACACAAAACATAGAAATCATTTGGAAATCTTTGAAATGTAAATAAGCAAACTTGGAATAACATTTGAAATAATATAGAAACCCATTGAAATAAATTTGAAATCATAGAAAACGATAATCATAGAATTCATAAATAAATAGAATTTGAAGGCTTAGGAATGTGTCTTGGTTTTGGACACTTAAGACTTATCAAAGTGTTAAGTTCGTTTTCAACGTATTCAAGAAGGCGTGCTTTAGCCTATAGGGTCACACTCATCTCGTCCATCCCCAAGTAAGCATACAGATCTCTTAAAGAGATTTATACGAAATGCTTTGTCTTAGACAGGATGTTCGTGATATAGGCGTTCCCCCTTCCGGATTGCACACGCTCCCACGTATCAAACTTACTTAAGACGATGACGAGATTCCACAAAGAGAAAAATCCTAATCATACAGACGAGTCTCTTGTAGCTCCTTCGCGAAATCGGAGAAGAACCAAGACATAGAAACAACATAGAGAAATTCATAAAAAGGAATAAAGAAATAAGTTCTAGAAGAGTTATCTAAGCACAAACTATTTGCACTAAGGACTCTTAGGTTATAGTCTAGGTCGGTGTGTTTCTAATACCCTATCCTAGTTCCCTATAACCATGGCTCTGATACCAAACTGTGATACCCCGCCCGGCGGCGGAAACACCGGGCTGTCATTGGAATTGGATATCCATAGTAAACAAAGCACATGGTAATTATTTATTAAAGTCTAATAATGATATCATAATTTTAGAACATGAGTCTTAAATAGTAACGACAAAGGTAATGAAACCAAAACAGAAAATGCAATTGTCTTTTTATTATTCTAGGTCCAAGGCAATCCTATGTCTTGGCAAAAGCAGCAAAACAATATCAAAGCATCACCTGAAATAAGTGAAAATAAAGTTAGCTAATTAAAGCTAGTGAGTAAACCACAGTTGATAAATAATAGTATAGAAATCCGAGATCATCATAATATGCTGCGCAATCTTACGTGCATAGCTATTTCATCATATTACTCAACCCTTGAACATAGAACACATAGAAACAAGAATCATAGACCCCGCAGGGTAACCTTTAGCAACAAGTCATGAGGAACCACTCATGTTACAATTAGTGATAACTGTCATTTAACCGTCATTTAACCGTCTCGATGTGTAAGTTATCAAAAATTGTTTTAGCATCGAAGGGACATAGTAGCATAGCAACAAGTATCACAGTATAGTAACTAGTAACCATTGTATAGAATCGTCGGGTTTAAATCACCTATCGTTGTTGTACATGTAGGTGGGTTTGTCAGACCATTAGCGCTAACATTGTACCGGTGGAAATTACAAGTAATATACTACTTTAAACTACCACATAAGGATTGCATCTTGTCGCGAGTCAAGACTAACACATTTTATGATCTCTTTTGGAAAACAAATAGAAAATTGAAGCATTGTATAGTAACTAGAAACATATTTCAGCCCCAAAAAGTAAAAGTAAAAGGGAAGTGAATTTACTCACCTTGAAACTCGGGCTCGAAATAAATAGCAAACAATCTAAATAGAACCGAGGATCGTCAAAATATTAGAATCACCTAATTAAATGACAATCCTAACTTAGTAAAACATATGGTATAGAAACTAGAGTAAGGAAATAGGAATCTAAGGTAATTTGAAATTCTAGGGTTTCAAGTTAGAATTTGGGCGTTTTTCGGTAGATGATTGAAAAAATATACATGTATTTATTCATAACGACAGAAAATACTAGTAATAATGCTAACAATATTTTGATATGGGTATATACAAACTATGTACTCGCTTTGTAAAACGCATGTTCGTGTAAGATCTTAAAATGTTTCAATTGTGAAAAGTCATAGTTCTAATCATAACTTGGTTTCGATATATACATATATATACATGTATGTATCATTTTGAAGTATTTGGATGCGTTTATAAATCTACACATTTGTAGAACTTGGTTTTTAGACTCTAGATTTCTAAACTTAAAAGATTTGTTTCATATTGATGGCAATATTATTTATAAGTTTTTCTCATTAACCAAAACCCATAAAATTATGTTTTAAAAATAAAATGAGAGTCACAGGGTTCGAACCCTGGTCTCCATGCTCAACGAGGACGAGTTTCACCAGAGGAACTGGTGTAGCCTTTGTTGTGTAAATCGGATCAGCAATGATTTTAAAAGAAAATACCAAAACACCCCAAATCCACATAAACCCTAGAAACTTCATCCCCCCAATTGACCTTGATTCAAGTAGTCTATCATGAATTGATCTTAGGGCTTTTGACTTACATGAAATCACGAGTCTAAAGAAGGCATTAAAGACCTTGAACAATGACGTGCTGGTACAGATTTGTAGAGGAAGAAAACGTCTATACTCATGATAATTCATAGGCGTTGATACGATAAAATTGGTGGTTTGAGAAGCTTTATGGATTGATGATGAGCAACAAATCGCATACAATTGCAGAAAAGAAAGATGTTTCGATAATGTTCAAGCAAACCCAAAATACCGATACTTTGAATGATCGTTTCGTTTGATTTTGTGCGTTAATGATGAATTTGATTGTTTGTTTAAGTGTGTATTGATTATAGGATCGTTCAGTTCGTAGAATTGATTGATTAACACGATAAATGCTCGTAACGGTTTTTCCCGGATCGAAGAGTTAGAAACAACTTGGATATGGTCAAAAATGTTACATGTATTCGACTTGAGATGTGGTCCAATGTTCGAAACTAGCGAGGAAACGGGTTAGAATGGTTTAATTTGCCTATAAATCATCGGAGACGAGATTTTTGGGGTTGATCGGAGCTTGCCGGCGACCACCGGGTCTTTACATCGGAAAAACGAGAATGATAAATGGTGGAGTTGGGTTTTAATTACCAAGTTACAATTCTGGTCCTTCAATTTTGATGTTGTTAATAATTTAGATTAAAAGTTCTTAAATAACTTCCAAGTTTTACACTTTCAACCTAAGATTAGTTGAATCTTTATTTTAACTAACTAACTTAACCACGTTAACTCATAACGTTTATAGAATTGATGTTTTTATATCTTTAGCTTGTTTTTGACGTTGGAAGGTTTTTATGAGACTTCAGTAGTATTTTTCTTGAATAAATTTTATAAGATTTCTTTTATAAAATACACTTTACATATATTTTGAAGATTTATTTATTATATCTAGCAATTAATTAGTATGTGTTGGTTAATATTTTGGTCGTTAGATAATAAAGACGAGAAATAACGTAACGCTCAACATATATATATATATCTATCTATTAATACCAACGCATTACATTTAAAGCAAAAATAAATACGCGCACGTTAGAGGTAGAATACTTCGGATTCGAGTCGGGTATTCGGGTTCGGGTTTGGGGCAGATGTCACACGTACGACCACTCAGGACTTGTTACGACTCTGTATGCGAAATTAGCAACAGGAAAAGCAATTTAGAATAATATAAGATGCGTTACAACTTTTGAGAACACCTTACACCACCGTACGAAAGATTAAAACTCCATAATAAACCTAATGAATTCGTCCGAGTAATTTGAACACCATACAACAATTTGGAATATATTACGACTCTGTATTCCACATTACCGCCTTAAAAAGCATGTTAGTATAACGTACGGCACCTTACAACTCCTAACAAAACATTACAACACCGTACGTAAACTTAAAACTCCATAATAAACCTAATGAATTCGTCCTAGTCATTTGAACATCGTACGACCACTCAGGACTTGTTACGACTCTGTATGCGAAATTAACAACAGGAAAAGAAATTTAGAATAATGTAGGATACGTTACAACTTTTAATAACACCTTACACCACCGTACGAAAGATTAAAACTCCATAATAAACCTAATGAATTCGTCCGAGTAATTTGAACACCATACAACAATTTGGAATATATTACGACTCTGTATTCCACATTACCGCCTTAAAAAGCATGTTAGTATAACGTACGGCACCTTACAACTCCTAACAAAACATTACAACACCGTACATAAACTTAAAACTCCATAATAAACCTAATGAATTCGTCCGAGTCATTTGAACATCGTACGACCACTCAGGACTTGTTACGACTCTGTATGCGAAATTAGCAACAGGAAAAGCAATTTAGAATAATGTAGGATGCGTTACAACTTTTGAGAACACCTTACACCACCGTACGAAAGATTAAAACTCCATAATAAACCTAATGAATTCGTCCGAGTAATTTGAACACCATACAACAATTTGGAATATATTACGACTCTGTATGCCACATTACCGTCTTGAGAAGCATGTTAGTATAACGTACGGCACCTTGCAACTCCTAACAAAACATTACAACACCGTACGTAAACTTAAAACTCTATAATAAACCTAATAAATTAGTCCGAGTCCTTTGAACACCATACAACAATTTGGAATATATTACGACTTTGTATGCCACATTACCGCCTTGAAAAGCATGTTAGTATAACGTACGGCACCTTACAACTCCTAACAAAACATTACAACACCGTACGTAAACTTAAAACTCCATAATAAACCTAATGAATTCGTCCGAGTCATTTGAACATCGTACGACCACTCAGGACTTGTTACGACTCTGTATGCGAAATTAGCAACAGGAAAAGCAATTTAGAATAATGTAGGATGCGTTACAACTTTTGAGAACACCTTACACCACCGTACGAAAGATTAAAACTCCATAATAAACCTAATGAATTCGTCCGAGTAATTTGAACACCATACAACAATTTGGAATATATTACGACTCTGTATGCCACATTACCGTCTTGAGAAGCATGTTAGTATAACGTTCGGCACCTTGCAACTCCTAACAAAACATTACAACACCATACGTAAACTTAAAACTCTCTAATAAACCTAATAAATTAGTCCGAGTCCTTTGAACACCATACAACAATTTGGAATATATTACGACTTTGTATGCCACATTACCGCCTTGAAAAGCATGTTAGTATAACGTACGGCACCTTACAACTCCTAACAAAACATTACAACACCGTACGTAAACTTAAAACTCCATAATAAACCTAATGAATTCGTCCGAGTCATTTGAACATCGTACGACCACTCAGGACTTGTTACGACTCTGTATGCGAAATTAGCAACAGGAAAAGCAATTTAGAATAATGTAGGATGCGTTACAACTTTTGAGAACAACTTACACCACCGTACGAAAGATTAAAACTCCATAATAAACCTAATGAATTCGTCCGAGTAATTTGAACACCATACAACAATTTGAAAAATATTACGACTCTGTATGCCACATTACCGTCTTGAGAAGCATGTTAGTATAACGTACGACACCTTACAACTCCTAACAAAACATTACAACACCGTACGTAAACTTAAAACTCCATAATAAACCTAATGAATTCGTCCGAGTCATTTGAACATCGTACGACCACTCAGGACTTGTTACGACTCTGTATGCGAAATTAGCAACAGGAAAAGCAATTTAGAATAATGTAGGATGCGTTACAACTTTTGAGAACAACTTACACCACCGTACGAAAGATTAAAACTCCATAATAAACCTAATGAATTCGTCCGAGTAATTTGAACACCATACAACAATTTGAAAAATATTACGACTCTGTATGCCACATTACCGTCTTGAGAAGCATGTTAGTATAACGTACGACACCTTACAACTCCTAACAAAACATTACAACACCGTACGTAAACTTAAAACTCCATAATAAACCTAATGAATTCGTCCGAGTCATTTGAACATCGTACGACCACTCAGGACTTGTTACGACTCTGTATGCGAAATTAGCAACAGGAAAAGCAATTTAGAATAATGTAGGATGCGTTACAACTTTTGAGAACACCTTACACCACCGTACGAAAAATTAAAACTCCATAATAAACCTAATGAATTCGTCCGAGTAATTTGAACACCATACAACAATTTGGAATATATTACGACTCTGTATGCCACATTACCGTCTTGAGAAGCATGTTAGTATAACGTACGACACCTTACAACTCCTAACAAAACATTACAACATCGTAAGTAAACTTAAAACTCCATAATAAACCTAATGAATTCGTCCGAGTCATTTGAACATCGTACGACCACTCAGGACTTGTTACGACTCTGTATGCGAAATTAGCAACAGGAAAAGCAATTTAGAATAATGTAGGATGCGTTACAACTTTTGAGAACACCTTACACCACCGTACGAAAAATTAAAACTCCATAATAAACCTAATGAATTCGTCCGAGTAATTTGAACACCATACAACAATTTGGAATATATTACGACTCTGTATGCCACATTACCGTCTTGAGAAGCATGTTAGTATAACGTACGACACCTTACAACTCCTAACAAAACATTACAACATCGTAAGTAAACTTAAAACTCCATAATAAACCTAATGAATTCGTCCGAGTCATTTGAACATCGTACGACCACTCAGGACTTGTTACGACTCTGTATGCGAAATTAGCAACAGGAAAAGCAATTTAGAATAATGTAGGATGCGTTACAACTTTTGAGAACACCTTACACCACCGTACGAAAGATTAAAACTCCATAATAAACCTAATGAATTCGTCCGAGTAATTTGAACACCATACAACAATTTGGAATATATTACGACTCTGTATGCCACATTACCGTCTTGAGAAGCATGTTAGTATAACGTTCGGCACCTTGCAACTCCTAACAAAACATTACAACACCATACGTAAACTTAAAACTCTATAATAAACCTAATAAATTAGTCCGAGTCCTTTGAACACCATACAACAATTTGGAATATATTACGACTTTGTATGCCACATTACCGCCTTGAAAAGCATGTTAGTATAACGTACGGCACCTTACAACTCCTAACAAAACATTACAACACCGTACGTAAACTTAAAACTCCATAATAAACCTAATGAATTCGTCCGAGTCATTTGAACACCATACAACAATTTGGAATATATTACGACTCTGTATGCCACATTACCGTCTTGAGAAGCATGTTAGTATAACGTACGGCACCTTGCAACTCCTAACAAAACATTACAACACCGTACGTAAACTTAAAACTCTATAATAAACCTAATAAATTAGTCCGAGTCCTTTGAACACCATACAACAATTTGGAATATATTACGACTTTGTATGCCACATTACCGCCTTGAAAAGCATGTTAGTATAACGTACGGCACCTTACAACTCCTAACAAAACATTACAACACCGTACGTAAACTTAAAACTCCATAATAAACCTAATGAATTCGTCCGAGTCATTTGAACATCGTACGACCACTCAGGACTTGTTACGACTCTGTATGCGAAATTAGCAACAGGAAAAGCAATTTAGAATAATGTAGGATGCGTTACAACTTTTGAGAACACCTTACACCACCGTACGAAAGATTAAAACTCCATAATAAACCTAATGAATTCGTCCGAGTAATTTGAACACCATACAACAATTTGGAATATATTACGACTCTGTATGCCACATTACCGTCTTGAGAAGCATGTTAGTATAACGTTCGGCACCTTGCAACTCCTAACAAAACATTACAACACCATACGTAAACTTAAAACTCTATAATAAACCTAATAAATTAGTCCGAGTCCTTTGAACACCATACAACAATTTGGAATATATTACGACTTTGTATGCCACATTACCGCCTTGAAAAGCATGTTAGTATAACGTACGGCACCTTACAACTCCTAACAAAACATTACAACACCGTACGTAAACTTAAAACTCCATAATAAACCTAATGAATTCGTCCGAGTCATTTGAACATCGTACGACCACTCAGGACTTGTTACGACTCTGTATGCGAAATTAGCAACAGGAAAAGCAATTTAGAATAATGTAGGATGCGTTACAACTTTTGAGAACAACTTACACCACCGTACGAAAGATTAAAACTCCATAATAAACCTAATGAATTCGTCCGAGTAATTTGAACACCATACAACAATTTGAAAAATATTACGACTCTGTATGCCACATTACCGTCTTGAGAAGCATGTTAGTATAACGTACGACACCTTACAACTCCTAACAAAACATTACAACACCGTACGTAAACTTAAAACTCCATAATAAACCTAATGAATTCGTCCGAGTCATTTGAACATCGTACGACCACTCAGGACTTTTTACGACTCTGTATGCGAAATTAGCAACAGGAAAAGCAATTTAGAATAATGTAGGATGCGTTACAACTTTTGAGAACACCTTACACCACCGTACGAAAAATTAAAACTCCATAATAAACCTAATGAATTCGTCCGAGTAATTGGAACACCATACAACAATTTGGAATATATTACGACTCTGTATGCCACATTACCGTCTTGAGAAGCATGTTAGTATAACGTACGACACCTTACAACTCCTAACAAAACATTACAACATCGTAAGTAAACTTAAAACTCCATAATAAACCTAATGAATTCGTCCGTGTCATTTGAACATCGTACGACCACTCAGGACTTGTTACGACTCTGTATGCGAAATTAGCAACAGGAAAAGCAATTTAGAATAATGTAGGATGCGTTACAACTTTTGAGAACACCTTACACGACCGTACGAAAGATTAAAACTGCATAATAAACCTAATGAATTCGTCCGAGTAATTTGAACACCATACAACAATTTGGAATATATTACGACTCTGTATGCCATATTACCGCCTTGAAAAGCATGTTAGTATAACGTACGGCACCTTACAACTCCTAACAAAACATTACAACACCGTACGTAAACTTAAAACTCCATAATAAACCTAATGAATTCGTCCGAGTCATTGGAACATCGTACGACCACTCAGGACTTGTTACGACTCTGTATGCGAAATTAGCAACAGGAAAAGCAATTTAGAATAATGTAGGATGCGTTACAACTTTTGAGAACACCTTACACCACCGTACGAAAGATTAAAACTCCATAATAAACCTAATGAATTCGTCCGAGTAATTTGAACACCATACAACAATTTGGAATATATTACGACTCTGTATGCCACATTACCCTCTTGAGAAGCATGTTAGTATAACGTTCGGCACCTTGCAACTCCTAACAAAACATTACAACACCATACGTAAACTTAAAACTCTATAATAAACCTAATAAATTAGTCCGAGTCCTTTGAACACCATACAACAATTTGGAATATATTACGACTTTGTATGCCACATTACCGCCTTGAAAAGCATGTTAGTATAACGTACGGCACCTTACAACTCCTAACAAAACATTACAACACCGTACGTAAACTTAAAACTCCATAATAAACCTAATGAATTCGTCCGAGTCATTTGAACACCATACAACAATTTGGAATATATTACGACTCTGTATGCCACATTACCGTCTTGAGAAGCATGTTAGTATAACGTTCGGCACCTTGCAACTCCTAACAAAACATTACAATACCATACGTAAACTTAAAACTCTATAATAAACCTAATAAATTAGTCCGAGTCCTTTGAACACCATACAACAATTTGGAATATATTACGACTCTGTATGCCACATTACCGTCTTGAGAAGCATGTTAGTATAACGTACGACACCTTACAACTCCTAACAAAACATTACAACATCGTAAGTAAACTTAAAACTCCATAATAAACCTAATGAATTCGTCCGAGTCATTTGAACATCGTACGACCACTCAGGACTTGTTACGACTCTGTATGCGAAATTAGCAACAGGAAAAGCAATTTAGAATAATGTAGGATGCGTTACAACTTTTGAGAACACCTTACACCACCGTACGAAAGATTAAAACTGCATAATAAACCTAATGAATTCATCCGAGTAATTTGAACACCATACAACAATTTGGAATATATTACGACTCTGTATGCCATATTACCGCCTTGAAAAGCATGTTAGTATAACGTACGGCACCTTACAACTCCTAACAAAACATTACAACACCATACGTAAACTTAAAACTCCATAATAAACCTAATGAATTCGTCCGAGTCATTTGAACATCGTACGACCACTCAGGACTTGTTACGACTCTGTATGCGAAATTAGCAACAGGAAAAGCAATTTAGAATAATGTAGGATGCGTTACAACTTTTGAGAACACCTTACACCACCGTACGAAAGATTAAAACTCCATAATAAACCTAATGAATTCGTCCGAGTAATTTGAACACCATACAACAATTTGGAATATATTACGACTCTGTATGCCACATTACCGTCTTGAGAAGCATGTTAGTATAACGTACGACACCTTACAACTCCTAACAAAACATTACAACACCGTACGTAAACTTAAAACTCCATAATAAACCTAATGAATTCGTCCGAGTCATTTGAACATCGTACGACCACTCAGGACTTTTTACGACTCTGTATGCGAAATTAGCAACAGGAAAAGCAATTTAGAATAATGTAGGATGCGTTACAACTTTTGAGAACACCTTACACGACCGTACGAAAGATTAAAACTGCATAATAAACCTAATGAATTCGTCCGAGTAATTTGAACACCAAACAACAATTTGGAATATATTACGACTCTGTATGCCATATTACCGCCTTGAAAAGCATGTTAGTATAACGTACGGCACCTTACAACTCCTAACAAAACATTACAACACCGTACGTAAACTTAAAACTCCATAATAAACCTAATGAATTCGTCCGAGTCATTTGAACATCGTACGACCACTCAGGACTTGTTACGACTCTGTATGCGAAATTAGCAACAGGAAAAGCAATTTAGAATAATGTAGGATGCGTTACAACTTTTGAGAACACCTTACACCACCGTACGAAAGATTAAAACTCCATAATAAACCTAATGAATTCGTCCGAGTAATTTGAACACCATACAACAATTTGGAATATATTACGACTCTGTATGCCACATTACCGTCTTGAGAAGCATGTTAGTATAACGTTCGGCACCTTGCAACTCCTAACAAAACATTACAACACCATACGTAAACTTAAAACTCTATAATAAACCTAATAAATTAGTCCGAGTCCTTTGAACACCATACAACAATTTGGAATATATTACGACTTTGTATGCCACATTACCGCCTTGAAAAGCATGTTAGTATAACGTACGGCACCTTACAACTCCTAACAAAACATTACAACACCGTACGTAAACTTAAAACTCCATAATAAACCTAATGAATTCGTCCGAGTCATTTGAACACCATACAACAATTTGGAATATATTACGACTCTGTATGCCACATTACCGTCTTGAGAAGCATGTTAGTATAACGTTCGGCACCTTGCAACTCCTAACAAAACATTACAATACCATACGTAAACTTAAAACTCTATAATAAACCTAATAAATTAGTCCGAGTCCTTTGAACACCATACAACAATTTGGAATATATTACGACTCTGTATGCCACATTACCGTCTTGAGAAGCATGTTAGTATAACGTACGACACCTTACAACTCCTAACAAAACATTACAACATCGTAAGTAAACTTAAAACTCCATAATAAACCTAATGAATTCGTCCGAGTCATTTGAACATCGTACGACCACTCAGGACTTGTTACGACTCTGTATGCGAAATTAGCAACAGGAAAAGCAATTTAGAATAATGTAGGATGCGTTACAACTTTTGAGAACACCTTACACCACCGTACGAAAGATTAAAACTGCATAATAAACCTAATGAATTCATCCGAGTAATTTGAACACCATACAACAATTTGGAATATATTACGACTCTGTATGCCATATTACCGCCTTGAAAAGCATGTTAGTATAACGTACGGCACCTTACAACTCCTAACAAAACATTACAACACCATACGTAAACTTAAAACTCCATAATAAACCTAATAAATTCGTCCGAGTCATTTGAACATCGTACGACCACTCAGGACTTGTTACGACTCTGTATGCGAAATTAGCAACAGGAAAAGCAATTTAGAATAATGTAGGATGCGTTACAACTTTTGAGAACACCTTACACCACCGTACGAAAGATTAAAACTCCATAATAAACCTAATGAATTCGTCCGAGTAATTTGAACACCATACAACAATTTGGAATATATTACGACTCTGTATGCCACATTACCGTCTTGAGAAGCATGTTAGTATAACGTACGACACCTTACAACTCCTAACAAAACATTACAACACCGTACGTAAACTTAAAACTCCATAATAAACCTAATGAATTCGTCCGAGTCATTTGAACATCGTACGACCACTCAGGACTTTTTACGACTCTGTATGCGAAATTAGCAACAGGAAAAGCAATTTAGAATAATGTAGGATGCGTTACAACTTTTGAGAACACCTTACAACACCGTACGAAAGATTAAAACTCCATAATAAACCTAATGAATTCGTCCGAGTAATTTGAACACCATACAACAATTTGGAATATATTACGACTCTGTATGCCACATTACCGTCTTGAGAAGCATGTTATTATAACGTTCGGCACCTTGCAACTCCTAACAAAACATTACAACACCATACGTAAACTTAAAACTCTATAATAAACCTAATAAATTAGTCCGAGTCCTTTGAACACCATACAACAATTTGGAATATATTACGACTTTGTATGCCACATTACCGCCTTGAAAAGCATGTTAGTATAACGTACGGCACCTTATAACTCCTAACAAAACATTACAACACCGTACGTAAACTTAAAACTCCATAATAAACCTAATGAATTCGTCCGAGTCATTTGAACATCGTACGACCACTCAGGACTTGTTACGACTCTGTATGCGAAATTAGCAATAGGAAAAGCAATTTAGAATAATGTAGGATGCGTTACAACTTTCGAGAACAACTTACACCACCGTACGAAAGATTAAAACTCCATAATAAACCTAATGAATTCGTCCGAGTAATTTGAACACCATACAAAAATTTGAAATATATTACGACTCTGTATGCCACATTACCGTCTTGAGAAGCATGTTAGTATAACGTACGACACCTTTCAACTCCTAACAAAACATTACAACACCGTACGTAAACTTAAAACTCCATAATAAACCTAATGAATTCGTCCGAGTCATTTGAACATCGTACGACCACTCAGGACTTTTTACGACTCTGTATGCGAAATTAGCAACAGGAAAAGCAATTTAGAATAATGTAGGATGCGTTACAACTTTTGAGAACACCTTACAACACCGTACGAAAGATTAAAACTCCATAATAAACCTAATGAATTCGTCCGAGTAATTTGAACACCATACAACAATTTGGAATATATTACGACTCTGTATGCCACATTACCGTCTTGAGAAGCATGTTAGTATAACGTTCGGCACCTTGCAACTCCTAACAAAACATTACAACACCATACGTAAACTTAAAACTCTATAATAAACCTAATAAATTAGTCCGAGTCCTTTGAACACCATACAACAATTTGGAATATATTACGACTTTGTATGCCACATTACCGCCTTGAAAAGCATGTTAGTATAACGTACGGCACCTTATAACTCCTAACAAAACATTACAACACCGTACGTAAACTTAAAACTCCATAATAAACCTAATGAATTCGTCCGAGTCATTTGAACATCGTACGACCACTCAGGACTTGTTACGACTCTGTATGCGAAATTAGCAATAGGAAAAGCAATTTAGAATAATGTAGGATGCGTTACAACTTTCGAGAACAACTTACACCACCGTACGAAAGATTAAAACTCCATAATAAACCTAATGAATTCGTCCGAGTAATTTGAACACCATACAAAAATTTGAAATATATTACGACTCTGTATGCCACATTACCGTCTTGAGAAGCATGTTAGTATAACGTACGACACCTTTCAACTCCTAACAAAACATTACAACACCGTACGTAAACTTAAAACTCCATAATAAACCTAATGAATTCGTCCGAGTCATTTGAACATCGTACGACCACTCAGGACTTTTTACGACTCTGTATGCGAAATTAGCAACAGGAAAAGCAATTTAGAATAATGTAGGATGCGTTACAACTTTTGAGAACACCTTACAACACCGTACGAAAGATTAAAACTCCATAATAAACCTAATGAATTCGTCCGAGTAATTTGAACACCATACAACAATTTGGAATATATTACGACTCTGTATGCCACATTACCGTCTTGAGAAGCATGTTAGTATAACGTTCGGCACCTTGCAACTCCTAACAAAACATTACAACACCATACGTAAACTTAAAACTCTATAATAAACCTAATAAATTAGTCCGAGTCCTTTGAACACCATACAACAATTTGGAATATATTACGACTTTGTATGCCACATTACCGCCTTGAAAAGCATGTTAGTATAACGTACGGCACCTTATAACTCCTAACAAAACATTACAACACCGTACGTAAACTTAAAACTCCATAATAAACCTAATGAATTCGTCCGAGTCATTTGAACATCGTACGACCACTCAGGACTTGTTACGACTCTGTATGCGAAATTAGCAATAGGAAAAGCAATTTAGAATAATGTAGGATGCGTTACAACTTTCGAGAACAACTTACACCACCGTACGAAAGATTAAAACTCCATAATAAACCTAATGAATTCGTCCGAGTAATTTGAACACCATACAAAAATTTGAAATATATTACGACTCTGTATGCCACATTACCGTCTTGAGAAGCATGTTAGTATAACGTACGACACCTTTCAACTCCTAACAAAACATTACAACACCGTACGTAAACTTAAAACTCCATAATAAACCTAATGAATTCGTCCGAGTCATTTGAACATCGTACGACCACTCAGGACTTTTTACGACTCTGTATGCGAAATTAGCAACAGGAAAAGCAATTTAGAATAATGTAGGATGCGTTACAACTTTTGAGAACACCTTACAACACCGTACGAAAGATTAAAACTCCATAATAAACCTAATGAATTCGTCCGAGTAATTTGAACACCATACAACAATTTGGAATATATTACGACTCTGTATGCCACATTACCGTCTTGAGAAGCATGTTAGTATAACGTTCGGCACCTTGCAACTCCTAACAAAACATTACAACACCATACGTAAACTTAAAACTCTATAATAAACCTAATAAATTAGTCCGAGTCCTTTGAACACCATACAACAATTTGGAATATATTACGACTTTGTATGCCACATTACTGCCTTGAAAAGCATGTTAGTATAACGTACGGCACCTTACAACTCCTAACAAAACATTACAACACCGTACGTAAACTTAAAACTCCATAATAAACCTAATGAATTCGTCCGAGTCATTTGAACATCGTACGACCACTCAGGACTTGTTACGACTCTGTATGCGAAATTAGCAACAGGAAAAGCAATTTAGAATAATGTAGGATGCGTTACAACTTTTGAGAACACCTTACACCACCGTACGAAAGATTAAAACTGCATAATAAACCTAATGAATTCGTCCGAGTAATTTGAACACCATACAACAATTTGGAATATATTACGACTCTGTATGCCATATTACCGCCTTGAAAAGCATGTTAGTATAACGTACGGCACCTTACAACTCCTAACAAAACATTACAACACCATACGTAAACTTAAAACTCCATAATAAACCTAATGAATTCGTCCGAGTCATTTGAACATCGTACGACCACTCAGGACTTGTTACGACTCTGTATGCGAAATTAGCAACAGGAAAAGCAATTTAGAATAATGTAGGATGCGTTACAACTTTTGAGAACACCTTACACCACCGTACGAAAGATTAAAACTCCATAATAAACCTAATGAATTCGTCCGAGTAATTTGAACACCATACAACAATTTGGAATATATTACGACTCTGTATGCCACATTACCGTCTTGAGAAGCATGTTAGTATAACGTTCGGCACCTTGCAACTCCTAACAAAACATTACAACACCATACGTAAACTTAAAACTCTATAATAAACCTAATAAATTAGTCCGAGTCCTTTGAACACCATACAACAATTTGGAATATATTACGACTTTGTATGCCACATTACCGCCTTGAAAAGCATGTTAGTATAACGTACGGCACCTTACAACTCCTAACAAAACATTACAACACCGTACGTAAACTTAAAACTCCATAATAAACCTAATGAATTCGTCCGAGTCATTTGAACATCGTACGACCACTCAGGACTTGTTACGACTCTGTATGCGAAATTAGCAACAGTAAAACCAATTTAGAATAATGTAGGATGCGTTACAACTTTTGAGAACACCTTACACCACCGTACGAAAGATTAAAACTGCATAAAAAACCTAATGAATTCGTCCGAGTAATTTGAACACCATACAACAATTTGGAATATATTACGACTCTGTATGCCATATTACCGCCTTGAAAAGCATGTTAGTATAACGTACGGCACCTTACAA
The DNA here is from genome assembly GCA_030867185.1 of Tagetes erecta. Taxonomy (NCBI): domain Eukaryota; kingdom Viridiplantae; phylum Streptophyta; class Magnoliopsida; order Asterales; family Asteraceae; genus Tagetes; species Tagetes erecta. The sequence continues at coordinate 51,253,767 of CM061488.1, read as the reverse complement.
CTCCTAACAAAACATTACAACACCGTACGTAAACTTAAAACTCCATAATAAACCTAATGAATTCGTCCGAGTCATTTGAACATCGTACGACCACTCAGGACTTGTTACGACTCTGTATGCGAAATTAGCAACAGGAAAAGCAATTTAGAATAATGTAGGATGCGTTACAACTTTTGAGAACACCTTACACCACCGTACGAAAGATTAAAACTCCATAATAAACCTAATGAATTCGTCCGAGTAGTTTGAACACCATACAACAATTTGGAATATATTACGACTCTGTATGCCACATTACCGCCTTGAAAAGCATGTTAGTATAACGTACATCACCTTACAACTCCTAACAAAACATTACAACACCGTACGTAAACTTAAAACTCCATAATAAACCTAATGAATTCGTCCGAGTCATTTGAACATCGTACGACCACTCAGGACTTGTTACGACTCTGTATGCGAAATTAGCAACATGAAAAGCAATTTAGAATAATGTAGGATGCGTTACAACTTTTGAGAACACCTTACACCACCGTACGAATGATTAAAACTCCATAATAAACCTAATGAATTCGTCCGAGTAATTTGAACACCATACAACAATTTGGAATATATTACGACTCTGTATGCCACATTACCGTCTTGAGAAGCATGTTAGTATAACGTTCGGCACCTTGCAACTCCTAACAAAACATTACAACACCATACGTAAACTTAAAACTCTATAATAAACCTAATAAATTAGTCTGAGTCCTTTGAACACCATACAACAATTTGGAATATATTACGACTTTGTATGCCACATTACCGCCTTGAAAAGCATGTTAGTATAACGTACGACACCTTACAACTCCTAACAAAACATTACAACACCGTACGTAAACTTAAAACTCCATAATAAACCTAATGAATTCGTCCGAGTCATTTTAACATCGTACGACCACTCAGGACATGTTACGACTCTGTATGCGAAATTAGCAACAGGAAAAGCAATTTAGAATAATGTAGGATGCGTTACAACTTTTGAGAACACCTTACACCACCGTACGAAAGATTAAAACTCCATAATAAACCTAATGAATTCGTCCGAGTAGTTTGAACACCATACAACAATTTGGAATATATTACGACTCTGTATGCCACATTACCGCCTTGAAAAGCATGTTAGTATAACGTACATCACCTTACAACTCCTAACAAAACATTACAACACCGTACGTAAACTTAAAACTCCATAATAAACCTAATGAATTCGTCCGAGTCATTTGAACATCGTACGACCACTCAGGACTTGTTACGACTCTGTATGCGAAATTAGCAACATGAAAAGCAATTTAGAATAATGTAGGATGCGTTACAACTTTTGAGAACACCTTACACCACCGTAGGAAAGATTAAAACTGCATAATAAACCTAATGAATTCGTCCGAGTAATTTGAACACCATACAACAATTTGGAATATATTACGACTCTGTATGCCATATTACCGCCTTGAAAAGCATGTTAGTATAACGTACGGCACCTTACAACTCCTAACAAAACATTACAACACCGTACGTAAACTTAAAACTCCATAATAAACCAAATGAATTCGTCCGAGTCATTTGAACATCGTACGACCACTCAGGACTTGTTACGACTCTGTATGCGAAATTAGCAACAGGAAAAGCAATTTAGAATAATGTAGGATGCGTTACAACTTTTGAGAACACCTTACACCACCGTACGAAAGATTAAAACTCCATAATAAACCTAATGAATTCGTCCGAGTAGTTTGAACACCATACAACAATTTGGAATATATTACGACTCTGTATGCCACGTTACCGCCTTGAAAAGCATGTTAGTATAACGTACGGCACCTTACAACTCCTAACAAAACATTACAACACCGTACGTAAACTTAAAACTCCATAATAAACCAAATGAATTCGTCCGAGTCATTTGAACATCGTACGACCACTCAGGACTTGTTACGACTCTGTATGCGAAATTAGCAACAGGAAAAGCAATTTATAATAATGTACGATGCGTTACAACTTTTGAGAACACCTTACACCACCGTACGAAAGATTAAAACTCCATAATAAACCTAATGAATTCGTCCGAGTAGTTTGAACACCATACAACAATTTGGAATATATTACGACTCTGTATGCCACATTACCGCCTTGAAAAGCATGTTAGTATAACGTACAGCACCTTACAACTCCTAACAAAACATTACAACACGGTACGTAAACTTAAAACTCCATAATAAACCTAATGAATTCGTCCGAGTCATTTGAACATCGTACGACCACTCAGGACTTGTTACGACTCTGTATGCGAAATTAGCAACAGGAAAAGCAATTTAGAATAATGTAGGATGCGTTACAACTTTTGAGAACACCTTACACCACCGTACGAAAGATTAAAACTCCATAATAAACCTAATGAATTCGTCCGAGTAATTTGAACACCATACAACAATTTGGAATATATTACGACTCTGTATTCCACATTACCGCCTTGAAAAGCATGTTAGTATAACGTACGGCACCTTACAACTCCTAACAAAACATTACAACACCATACGTAAACTTAAAACTCCATAATAAACCTAATGAATTCGTCCGAGTCATTTTAACATCGTACGACCACTCAGGACATGTTACGACTCTGTATGCGAAATTAGCAACAGGAAAAGCAATTTAGAATAATGTAGGATGCGTTACAACTTTTGAGAACACCTTACACCACCGTACGAAAGATTAAAACTCCATAATAAACCTAATGAATTCGTCCGAGTAGTTTGAACACCATACAACAATTTGGAATATATTACGACTCTGTATGCCACATTACCGCCTTGAAAAGCATGTTAGTATAACGTACATCACCTTACAACTCCTAACAAAACATTACAACACCGTACGTAAACTTAAAACTCCATAATAAACCTAATGAATTCGTCCGAGTCATTTGAACATCGTACGACCACTCAGGACTTGTTACGACTCTGTATGCGAAATTAGCAACATGAAAAGCAATTTAGAATAATGTAGGATGCGTTACAACTTTTGAGAACACCTTACACCACCGTAGGAAAGATTAAAACTGCATAATAAACCTAATGAATTCGTCCGAGTAATTTGAACACCATACAACAATTTGGAATATATTACGACTCTGTATGCCATATTACCGCCTTGAAAAGCATGTTAGTATAACGTACGGCACCTTACAACTCCTAACAAAACATTACAACACCGTACGTAAACTTAAAACTCCATAATAAACCAAATGAATTCGTCCGAGTCATTTGAACATCGTACGACCACTCAGGACTTGTTACGACTCTGTATGCGAAATTAGCAACAGGAAAAGCAATTTAGAATAATGTAGGATGCGTTACAACTTTTGAGAACACCTTACACCACCGTACGAAAGATTAAAACTCCATAATAAACCTAATGAATTCGTCCGAGTAGTTTGAACACCATACAACAATTTGGAATATATTACGACTCTGTATGCCACATTACCGCCTTGAAAAGCATGTTAGTATAACGTACGGCACCTTACAACTCCTAACAAAACATTACAACACCGTACGTAAACTTAAAACTCCATAATAAACCAAATGAATTCGTCCGAGTCATTTGAACATCGTACGACCACTCAGGACTTGTTACGACTCTGTATGCGAAATTAGCAACAGGAAAAGCAATTTATAATAATGTACGATGCGTTACAACTTTTGAGAACACCTTACACCACCGTACGAAAGATTAAAACTGCATAATAAACCTAATGAATTCGTCCGAGTAATTTGAACACCATACAACAATTTGGAATATATTACGACTCTGTATGCCATATTACCGCCTTGAAAAGCATGTTAGTATAACGTACGGCACCTTACAACTCCTAACAAAACATTACAACACCATACGTAAACTTAAAACTCCATAATAAACCTAATGAATTCGTCCGAGTCATTTGAACATCGTACGACCACTCAGGACTTGTTACGACTCTGTATGCGAAATTAGCAACAGGAAAAGCAATTTAGAATAATGTAGGATGCGTTACAACTTTTGAGAACACCTTACACCACCGTACGAAAGATTAAAACTCCATAATAAACCTAATGAATTCGTCCGAGTAATTTGAACACCATACAACAATTTGGAATATATTACGACTCTGTATGCCACATTACCGTCTTGAGAAGCATGTTAGTATAACGTTCGGCACCTTGCAACTCCTAACAAAACATTACAACACCATACGTAAACTTAAAACTCTATAATAAACCTAATAAATTAGTCCGAGTCCTTTGAACACCATACAACAATTTGGAATATATTACGACTTTGTATGCCACATTACCGCCTTGAAAAGCATGTTAGTATAACGTACGGCACCTTACAACTCCTAACAAAACATTACAACACCGTACGTAAACTTAAAACTCCATAATAAACCTAATGAATTCGTCCGAGTCATTTGAACATCGTACGACCACTCAGGACTTGTTACGACTCTGTATGCGAAATTAGCAACAGTAAAACCAATTTAGAATAATGTAGGATGCGTTACAACTTTTGAGAACACCTTACACCACCGTACGAAAGATTAAAACTGCATAAAAAACCTAATGAATTCGTCCGAGTAATTTGAACACCATACAACAATTTGGAATATATTACGACTCTGTATGCCATATTACCGCCTTGAAAAGCATGTTAGTATAACGTACGGCACCTTACAACTCCTAACAAAACATTACAACACCGTACGTAAACTTAAAACTCCATAATAAACCTAATGAATTCGTCCGAGTCATTTGAACATCGTACGACCACTCAGGACTTGTTACGACTCTGTATGCGAAATTAGCAACAGGAAAAGCAATTTAGAATAATGTAGGATGCGTTACAACTTTTGAGAACACCTTACACCACCGTACGAAAGATTAAAACTCCATAATAAACCTAATGAACTCGTCCGAGTAGTTTGAACACCATACAACAATTTGGAATATATTACGACTCTGTATGCCACATTACCGCCTTGAAAAGCATGTTAGTATAACGTACATCACCTTACAACTCCTAACAAAACACTACAACACCGTACGTAAACTTAAAACTCCATAATAAACCTAATGAATTCGTCCGAGTCATTTGAACATCGTACGACCACTCAGGACTTGTTACGACTCTGTATGCGAAATTAGCAACATGAAAAGCAATTTAGAATAATGTAGGATGCGTTACAACTTTTGAGAACACCTTACACCACCGTACGAATGATTAAAACTCCATAATAAACCTAATGAATTCGTCCGAGTAATTTGAACACCATACAACAATTTGGAATATATTACGACTCTGTATGCCACATTACCGTCTTGAGAAGCATGTTAGTATAACGTTCGGCACCTTGCAACTCCTAACAAAACATTACAACACCATACGTAAACTTAAAACTCTATAATAAACCTAATAAATTAGTCTGAGTCCTTTGAACACCATACAACAATTTGGAATATATTACGACTTTGTATGCCACATTACCGCCTTGAAAAGCATGTTAGTATAACGTACGACACCTTACAACTCCTAACAAAACATTACAACACCGTACGTAAACTTAAAACTCCATAATAAACCTAATGAATTCGTCCGAGTCATTTTAACATCGTACGACCACTCAGGACATGTTACGACTCTGTATGCGAAATTAGCAACAGGAAAAGCAATTTAGAATAATGTAGGATGCGTTACAACTTTTGAGAACACCTTACACCACCGTACGAAAGATTAAAACTCCATAATAAACCTAATGAATTCGTCCGAGTAGTTTGAACACCATACAACAATTTGGAATATATTACGACTCTGTATGCCACATTACCGCCTTGAAAAGCATGTTAGTATAACGTACATCACCTTACAACTCCTAACAAAACATTACAACACCGTACGTAAACTTAAAACTCCATAATAAACCTAATGAATTCGTCCGAGTCATTTGAACATCGTACGACCACTCAGGACTTGTTACGACTCTGTATGCGAAATTAGCAACATGAAAAGCAATTTAGAATAATGTAGGATGCGTTACAACTTTTGAGAACACCTTACACCACCGTAGGAAAGATTAAAACTGCATAATAAACCTAATGAATTCGTCCGAGTAATTTGAACACCATACAACAATTTGGAATATATTACGACTCTGTATGCCATATTACCGCCTTGAAAAGCATGTTAGTATAACGTACGGCACCTTACAACTCCTAACAAAACATTACAACACCGTACGTAAACTTAAAACTCCATAATAAACCAAATGAATTCGTCCGAGTCATTTGAACATCGTACGACCACTCAGGACTTGTTACGACTCTGTATGCGAAATTAGCAACAGGAAAAGCAATTTAGAATAATGTAGGATGCGTTACAACTTTTGAGAACACCTTACACCACCGTACGAAAGATTAAAACTCCATAATAAACCTAATGAATTCGTCCGAGTAGTTTGAACACCATACAACAATTTGGAATATATTACGACTCTGTATGCCACATTACCGCCTTGAAAAGCATGTTAGTATAACGTACGGCACCTTACAACTCCTAACAAAACATTACAACACCGTACGTAAACTTAAAACTCCATAATAAACCAAATGAATTCGTCCGAGTCATTTGAACATCGTACGACCACTCAGGACTTGTTACGACTCTGTATGCGAAATTAGCAACAGGAAAAGCAATTTATAATAATGTACGATGCGTTACAACTTTTGAGAACACCTTACACCACCGTACGAAAGATTAAAACTCCATAATAAACCTAATGAATTCGTCCGAGTAGTTTGAACACCATACAACAATTTGGAATATATTACGACTCTGTATGCCACATTACCGCCTTGAAAAGCATGTTAGTATAACGTACAGCACCTTACAACTCCTAACAAAACATTACAACACGGTACGTAAACTTAAAACTCCATAATAAACCTAATGAATTCGTCCGAGTCATTTGAACATCGTACGACCACTCAGGACTTGTTACGACTCTGTATGCGAAATTAGCAACAGGAAAAGCAATTTAGAATAATGTAGGATGCGTTACAACTTTTGAGAACACCTTACACCACCGTACGAAAGATTAAAACTCCATAATAAACCTAATGAATTCGTCCGAGTAATTTGAACACCATACAACAATTTGGAATATATTACGACTCTGTATTCCACATTACCGCCTTGAAAAGCATGTTAGTATAACGTACAGCACCTTACAACTCCTAACAAAACATTACAACACCGTACGTAAACTTAAAACTCCATAATAAACCAAATGAATTCGTCCGAGTCATTTGAACATCGTACGACCACTCAGGACTTGTTACGACTCTGTATGCGAAATTAGCAACAGGAAAAGCAATTTAGAATAATGTACGATGCGTTACAACTTTTGAGAACACCTTACACCACCGTACGAAAGATTAAAACTCCATAATAAACCTAATGAATTCGTCCGAGTAGTTTGAACACCATACAACAATTTGGAATATATTACGACTCTGTATGCCACATTACCGCCTTGAAAAGCATGTTAGTATAACGTACAGCACCTTACAACTCCTAACAAAACATTACAACATCGTACGTAAACTTAAAACTCCATAATAAACCTAATGAATTCGTCCGAGTCATTTAAACATCGTACGACCACTCAGGACTTGTTACGACTCTGTATGCGAAATTAGCAACAGGAAAAGCAATTTAGAATAATGTAGGATGCGTTACAACTTTTGAGAACACCTTACACCACCGTACGAAAGATTAAAACTCCATAATAAACCTAATGAATTCGTCCGAGTAGTTTGAACACCATACAACAATTTGGAATATATTACGACTCTGTATTCCACATTACCGCCTTGAAAAGCATGTTAGTATAACGTACAGCACCTTACAACTCCTAACAAAACATTACAACACCGTACGTAAACTTAAAACTCCATAATAAACCAAATGAATTCGTCCGAGTCATTTGAACATCGTACGACCACTCAGGACTTGTTACGACTCTGTATGCGAAATTAGCAACAGGAAAAGCAATTTAGAATAATGTACGATGCGTTACAACTTTTGAGAACACCTTACACCACCGTACGAAAGATTAAAACTCCATAATAAACCTAATGAATTCGTCCGAGTAGTTTGAACACCATACAACAATTTGGAATATATTACGACTCTGTATGCCACATTACCGCCTTGAAAAGCATGTTAGTATAACGTACAGCACCTTACAACTCCTAACAAAACATTACAACATCGTACGTAAACTTAAAACTCCATAATAAACCTAATGAATTCGTCCGAGTCATTTAAACATCGTACGACCACTCAGGACTTGTTACGACTCTGTATGCGAAATTAGCAACAGGAAAAGCAATTTAGAATAATGTAGGATGCGTTACAACTTTTGAGAACACCTTACACCACCGTACGAAAGATTAAAACTCCATAATAAACCTAATGAATTCGTCCGAGTAGTTTGAACACCATACAACAATTTGGAATATATTACGACTCTGTATGCCACATTACCGCCTTGAAAAGCATGTTAGTATAACGTACAGCACCTTACAACTCCTAACAAAACATTACAACACCGTACGTAAACTTAAAACTCCATAATAAACCTAATGAATTCGTCCGAGTCATTTGCACATCGTACGACCACTCAGGACTTGTTACGACTCTGTATGCGAAATTAGCAACAGGAAAAGCAATTTAGAATAATGTAGGATGCGTTACAACTTTTGAGAACACCTTACACCACCGTACGAAAGATTAAAACTCCATAATAAACCTAATGAATTCGTCCGAGTAGTTTGAACACCATACAACAATTTGGAATATATTACGACTCTGTATGCCACATTACCGCCTTGAAAAGCATGTTAGTATAACGTACAGCACCTTACAACTCCTAACAAAACATTACAACACCGTACGTAAACTTAAAACTCCATAATAAACCTAATGAATTCGTCCGAGTCATTTGAACATCGTACGACCACTCAGGACTTGTTACGACTCTGTATGCGAAATTAGCAACAGGAAAAGCAATTTAGAATAATGTAGGATGCGTTACAACTTTTGAGAACACCTTACACCACCGTACGAAAGATTAAAACTCCATAATAAACCTAATGAATTCGTCCGAGTAGTTTGAACACCATACAACAATTTGGAATATATTACGACTCTGTATGCCACATTACCGCCTTGAAAAGCATGTTAGTATAACGTACATCACCTTACAACTCCTAACAAAACATTACAACACCGTACGTAAACTTAAAACTCCATAATAAACCTAATGAATTCGTCCGAGTCATTTGAACATCGTACGACCACTCAGGACTTGTTACGACTCTGTATGCGAAATTAGCAACATGAAAAGCAATTTAGAATAATGTAGGATGCGTTACAACTTTTGAGAACACCTTACACCACCGTACGAATGATTAAAACTCCATAATAAACCTAATGAATTCGTCCGAGTAATTTGAACACCATACAACAATTTGGAATATATTACGACTCTGTATGCCACATTACCGTCTTGAGAAGCATGTTAGTATAACGTTCGGCACCTTGCAACTCCTAACAAAACATTACAACACCATACGTAAACTTAAAACTCTATAATAAACCTAATAAATTAGTCTGAGTCCTTTGAACACCATACAACAATTTGGAATATATTACGACTTTGTATGCCACATTACCGCCTTGAAAAGCATGTTAGTATAACGTACGACACCTTACAACTCCTAACAAAACATTACAACACCGTACGTAAACTTAAAACTCCATAATAAACCTAATGAATTCGTCCGAGTCATTTTAACATCGTACGACCACTCAGGACTTGTTACGACTCTGTATGCGAAATTAGCAACAGGAAAAGCAATTTAGAATAATGTAGGATGCGTTACAACTTTTGAGAACACCTTACACCACCGTACGAAAGATTAAAACTCCATAATAAACCTAATGAATTCGTCCGAGTAGTTTGAACACCATACAACAATTTGGAATATATTACGACTCTGTATGCCACATTACCGCCTTGAAAAGCATGTTAGTATAACGTACATCACCTTACAACTCCTAACAAAACATTACAACACCGTACGTAAACTTAAAACTCCATAATAAACCTAATGAATTCGTCCGAGTCATTTGAACATCGTACGACCACTCAGGACTTGTTACGACTCTGTATGCGAAATTAGCAACATGAAAAGCAATTTAGAATAATGTAGGATGCGTTACAACTATTGAGAACACCTTACACCACCGTAGGAAAGATTAAAACTGCATAATAAACCTAATGAATTCGTCCGAGTAATTTGAACACCATACAACAATTTGGAATATATTACGACTCTGTATGCCATATTACCGCCTTGAAAAGCATGTTAGTATAACGTACGGCACCTTACAACTCCTAACAAAACATTACAACACCGTACGTAAACTTAAAACTCCATAATAAACCAAATGAATTCGTCCGAGTCATTTGAACATCGTACGACCACTCAGGACTTGTTACGAATCTGTATGCGAAATTAGCAACAGGAAAAGCAATTTAGAATAATGTAGGATGCGTTACAACTTTTGAGAACACCTTACACCACCGTACGAAAGATTAAAACTCCATAATAAACCTAATGAATTCGTCCGAGTAGTTTGAACACCATACAACAATTTGGAATATATTACGACTCTGTATGCCACATTACCGCCTTGAAAAGCATGTTAGTATAACGTACAGCACCTTACAACTCCTAACAAAACATTACAACACCGTACGTAAACTTAAAACTCCATAATAAACCAAATGAATTCGTCCGAGTCATTTGAACATCGTACGACCACTCAGGACTTGTTACGACTCTGTATGCGAAATTAGCAACAGGAAAAGCAATTTATAATAATGTACGATGCGTTACAACTTTTGAGAACACCTTACACCACCGTACGAAAGATTAAAACTCCATAATAAACCTAATGAATTCGTCCGAGTAGTTTGAACACCATACAACAATTTGGAATATATTACGACTCTGTATGCCACATTACCGCCTTGAAAAGCATGTTAGTATAACGTACAGCACCTTACAACTCCTAACAAAACATTACAACACGGTACGTAAACTTAAAACTCCATAATAAACCTAATGAATTCGTCCGAGTCATTTGAACATCGTACGACCACTCAGGACTTGTTACGACTCTGTATGCGAAATTAGCAACAGGAAAAGCAATTTAGAATAATGTAGGATGCGTTACAACTTTTGAGAACACCTTACACCACCGTACGAAAGATTAAAACTCCATAATAAACCTAATGAATTCGTCCGAGTAATTTGAACACCATACAACAATTTGGAATATATTACGACTCTGTATTCCACATTACCGCCTTGAAAAGCATGTTAGTATAACGTACAGCACCTTACAACTCCTAACAAAACATTACAACACCGTACGTAAACTTAAAACTCCATAATAAACCAAATGAATTCGTCCGAGTCATTTGAACATCGTACGACCACTCAGGACTTGTTACGACTCTGTATGCGAAATTAGCAACAGGAAAAGCAATTTAGAATAATGTACGATGCGTTACAACTTTTGAGAACACCTTACACCACCGTACGAAAGATTAAAACTCCATAATAAACCTAATGAATTCGTCCGAGTAGTTTGAACACCATACAACAATTTGGAATATATTACGACTCTGTATGCCACATTACCGCCTTGAAAAGCATGTTAGTATAACGTACAGCACCTTACAACTCCTAACAAAACATTACAACACCGTACGTAAACTTAAAACTCCATAATAAACCTAATGAATTCGTCCGAGTCATTTGAACATCGTACGACCACTCAGGACTTGTTACGACTCTGTATGCGAAATTAGCAACAGGAAAAGCAATTTAGAATAATGTAGGATGCGTTACAACTTTTGAGAACACCTTACACCACCGTACGAAAGATTAAAACTCCATAATAAACCTAATGAATTCGTCCGAGTAATTTGAACACCATACAACAATTTGGAATATATTACGACTCTGTATTCCACATTACCGCCTTGAAAAGCATGTTAGTATAACGTACAGCACCTTACAACTCCTAACAAAACATTACAACACCGTACGTAAACTTAAAACTCCATAATAAACCTAATGAATTCGTCCGAGTCATTTGAACATCGTACGACCACTCAAGACATGTTACGACTCTGTATGCGAAATTAGCAACAGGAAAAGCAATTTAGAATAATGTAGGATGCGTTACAACTTTTGAGAACAACTTACACCACCGTACGAAAGATTAAAACTCCATAATAAACCTAATGAATTCGTCCGAGTAATTTGAACACCATACAACAATTTGGAATATATTACGACTCTGTATGCCACATTACCGTCTTGAGAAGCATGTTAGTATAACGTACGACACCTTACAACTCCTAACAAAACATTACAACATCGTACGTAAACTTAAAACTCCATAATAAACCTAATGAATTCGTCCGAGTCATTTAAACATCGTACGACCACTCAGGACTTGTTACGACTCTGTATGCGAAATTAGCAACAGGAAAAGCAATTTAGAATAATGTAGGATGCGTTACAACTTTTGAGAACACCTTACACCACCGTACGAAAGATTAAAACTCCATAATAAACCTAATGAATTCGTCCGAGTAGTTTGAACACCATACAACAATTTGGAATATATTACGACTCTGTATGCCACATTACCGCCTTGAAAAGCATGTTAGTATAACGTACAGCACCTTACAACTCCTAACAAAACATTACAACACCGTACGTAAACTTAAAACTCCATAATAAACCTAATGAATTCGTCCGAGTCATTTGCACATCGTACGACCACTCAGGACTTGTTACGACTCTGTATGCGAAATTAGCAACAGGAAAAGCAATTTAGAATAATGTAGGATGCGTTACAACTTTTGAGAACACCTTACACCACCGTACGAAAGATTAAAACTCCATAATAAACCTAATGAATTCGTCCGAGTAGTTTGAACACCATACAACAATTTGGAATATATTACGACTCTGTATGCCACATTACCGCCTTGAAAAGCATGTTAGTATAACGTACAGCACCTTACAACTCCTAACAAAACATTACAACACCGTACGTAAACTTAAAACTCCATAATAAACCTAATGAATTCGTCCGAGTCATTTGAACATCGTACGACCACTCAGGACTTGTTACGACTCTGTATGCGAAATTAGCAACAGGAAAAGCAATTTAGAATAATGTAGGATGCGTTACAACTTTTGAGAACAACTTACACCACCGTACGAAAGATTAAAACTCCATAATAAACCTAATGAATTCGTCCGAGTAGTTTGAACACCATACAACAATTTGGAATATATTACGACTCTGTATGCCACATTACCGCCTTGAAAAGCATGTTAGTATAACGTACAGCACCTTACAACTCCTAACAAAACATTACAACACCGTACGTAAACTTAAAACTCCATAATAAACCTAATGAATTCATCCGAGTCATTTGAACATCGTACGACCACTCAGGACTTGTTACGACTCTGTATGGGAAATTAGCAACAGGAAAAGCAATTTAGAATAATGTAGGATGCGTTACAACTTTTGAGAACAACTTACACCACCGTACGAAAGATTAAAACTCCATAATAAACCTAATGAATTCGTCCGAGTAATTTGAACACCATACAACAATTTGGAATATATTACGACTCTGTATGCCACATTACCGTCTTGAGAAGCATGTTAGTATAACGTACGACACCTTACAACTCCTAACAAAACATTACAACATCGTACGTAAACTTAAAACTCCATAATAAACCTAATGAATTCGTCCGAGTCATTTAAACATCGTACGACCACTCAGGACTTGTTACGACTCTGTATGCGAAATTAGCAACAGGAAAAGCAATTTAGAATAATGTAGGATGCGTTACAACTTTTGAGAACACCTTACACCACCGTACGAAAGATTAAAACTCCATAATAAACCTAATGAATTCGTCCGAGTAGTTTGAACACCATACAACAATTTGGAATATATTACGACTCTGTATGCCACATTACCGCCTTGAAAAGCATGTTAGTATAACGTACAGCACTTTACAACTCCTAACAAAACATTACAACACCGTACGTAAACTTAAAACTCCATAATAAACCTAATGAATTCGTCCGAGTCATTTGCACATCGTACGACCACTCAGGACTTGTTACGACTCTGTATGCGAAATTAGCAACAGGAAAAGCAATTTAGAATAATGTAGGATGCGTTACAACTTTTGAGAACACCTTACACCACCGTACGAAAGATTAAAACTCCATAATAAACCTAATGAATTCGTCCGAGTAGTTTGAACACCATACAACAATTTGGAATATATTACGACTCTGTATGCCACATTACCGCCTTGAAAAGCATGTTAGTATAACGTACAGCACCTTACAACTCCTAACAAAACATTACAACACCGTACGTAAACTTAAAACTCCATAATAAACCTAATGAATTCGTCCGAGTCATTTGAACATCGTACGACCACTCAGGACTTGTTACGACTCTGTATGCGAAATTAGCAACAGGAAAAGCAATTTAGAATAATGTAGGATGCGTTACAACTTTTGAGAACAACTTACACCACCGTACGAAAGATTAAAACTCCATAATAAACCTAATGAATTCGTCCGAGTAGTTTGAACACCATACAACAATTTGGAATATATTACGACTCTGTATGCCACATTACCGCCTTGAAAAGCATGTTAGTATAACGTACAGCACCTTACAACTCCTAACAAAACATTACAACACCGTACGTAAACTTAAAACTCCATAATAAACCTAATGAATTCATCCGAGTCATTTGAACATCGTACGACCACTCAGGACTTGTTACGACTCTGTATGCGAAATTAGCAACAGGAAAAGCAATTTAGAATAATGTAGGATGCGTTACAACTTTTGAGAACAACTTACACCACCGTACGAAAGATTAAAACTCCATAATAAACCTAATGAATTCGTCCGAGTAATTTGAACACCATACAACAATTTGGAATATATTACGACTCTGTATGCCACATTACCGTCTTGAGAAGCATGTTAGTATAACGTACGACACCTTACAACTCCTAACAAAACATTACAACATCGTACGTAAACTTAAAACTCCATAATAAACCTAATGAATTCGTCCGAGTCATTTAAACATCGTACGACCACTCAGGACTTGTTACGACTCTGTATGCGAAATTAGCAACAGGAAAAGCAATTTAGAATAATGTAGGATGCGTTACAACTTTTGAGAACACCTTACACCACCGTACGAAAGATTAAAACTCCATAATAAACCTAATGAATTCGTCCGAGTAGTTTGAACACCATACAACAATTTGGAATATATTACGACTCTGTATGCCACATTACCGCCTTGAAAAGCATGTTAGTATAACGTACAGCACCTTACAACTCCTAACAAAACATTACAACACCGTACGTAAACTTAAAACTCCATAATAAACCTAATGAATTCGTCCGAGTCATTTGAACATCGTACGACCACTCAGGACTTGTTACGACTCTGTATGCGAAATTAGCAACAGGAAAAGCAATTTAGAATAATGTAGGATGCGTTACAACTTTTGAGAACAACTTACACCACCGTACGAAAGATTAAAACTCCATAATAAACCTAATGAATTCGTCCGAGTAGTTTGAACACCATACAACAATTTGGAATATATTACGACTCTGTATGCCACATTACCGCCTTGAAAAGCATGTTAGTATAACGTACAGCACCTTACAACTCCTAACAAAACATTACAACACCGTACGTAAACTTAAAACTCCATAATAAACCTAATGAATTCATCCGAGTCATTTGAACATCGTACGACCACTCAGGACTTGTTACGACTCTGTATGGGAAATTAGCAACAGGAAAAGCAATTTAGAATAATGTAGGATGCGTTACAACTTTTGAGAACAACTTACACCACCGTACGAAAGATTAAAACTCCATAATAAACCTAATGAATTCGTCCGAGTAATTTGAACACCATACAACAATTTGGAATATATTACGACTCTGTATGCCACATTACCGTCTTGAGAAGCATGTTAGTATAACGTACGACACCTTACAACTCCTAACAAAACATTACAACATCGTACGTAAACTTAAAACTCCATAATAAACCTAATGAATTCGTCCGAGTCATTTAAACATCGTACGACCACTCAGGACTTGTTACGACTCTGTATGCGAAATTAGCAACAGGAAAAGCAATTTAGAATAATGTAGGATGCGTTACAACTTTTGAGAACACCTTACACCACCGTACGAAAGATTAAAACTCCATAATAAACCTAATGAATTCGTCCGAGTAGTTTGAACACCATACAACAATTTGGAATATATTACGACTCTGTATGCCACATTACCGCCTTGAAAAGCATGTTAGTATAACGTACAGCACTTTACAACTCCTAACAAAACATTACAACACCGTACGTAAACTTAAAACTCCATAATAAACCTAATGAATTCGTCCGAGTCATTTGCACATCGTACGACCACTCAGGACTTGTTACGACTCTGTATGCGAAATTAGCAACAGGAAAAGCAATTTAGAATAATGTAGGATGCGTTACAACTTTTGAGAACACCTTACACCACCGTACGAAAGATTAAAACTCCATAATAAACCTAATGAATTCGTCCGAGTAGTTTGAACACCATACAACAATTTGGAATATATTACGACTCTGTATGCCACATTACCGCCTTGAAAAGCATGTTAGTATAACGTACAGCACCTTACAACTCCTAACAAAACATTACAACACCGTACGTAAACTTAAAACTCCATAATAAACCTAATGAATTCGTCCGAGTCATTTGAACATCGTACGACCACTCAGGACTTGTTACGACTCTGTATGCGAAATTAGCAACAGGAAAAGCAATTTAGAATAATGTAGGATGCGTTACAACTTTTGAGAACAACTTACACCACCGTACGAAAGATTAAAACTCCATAATAAACCTAATGAATTCGTCCGAGTAGTTTGAACACCATACAACAATTTGGAATATATTACGACTCTGTATGCCACATTACCGCCTTGAAAAGCATGTTAGTATAACGTACAGCACCTTACAACTCCTAACAAAACATTACAACACCGTACGTAAACTTAAAACTCCATAATAAACCTAATGAATTCATCCGAGTCATTTGAACATCGTACGACCACTCAGGACTTGTTACGACTCTGTATGCGAAATTAGCAACAGGAAAAGCAATTTAGAATAATGTAGGATGCGTTACAACTTTTGAGAACAACTTACACCACCGTACGAAAGATTAAAACTCCATAATAAACCTAATGAATTCGTCCGAGTAATTTGAACACCATACAACAATTTGGAATATATTACGACTCTGTATGCCACATTACCGTCTTGAGAAGCATGTTAGTATAACGTACGACACCTTACAACTCCTAACAAAACATTACAACATCGTACGTAAACTTAAAACTCCATAATAAACCTAATGAATTCGTCCGAGTCATTTAAACATCGTACGACCACTCAGGACTTGTTACGACTCTGTATGCGAAATTAGCAACAGGAAAAGCAATTTAGAATAATGTAGGATGCGTTACAACTTTTGAGAACACCTTACACCACCGTACGAAAGATTAAAACTCCATAATAAACCTAATGAATTCGTCCGAGTAGTTTGAACACCATACAACAATTTGGAATATATTACGACTCTGTATGCCACATTACCGCCTTGAAAAGCATGTTAGTATAACGTACAGCACTTTACAACTCCTAACAAAACATTACAACACCGTACGTAAACTTAAAACTCCATAATAAACCTAATGAATTCGTCCGAGTCATTTGCACATCGTACGACCACTCAGGACTTGTTACGACTCTGTATGCGAAATTAGCAACAGGAAAAGCAATTTAGAATAATGTAGGATGCGTTACAACTTTTGAGAACACCTTACACCACCGTACGAAAGATTAAAACTCCATAATAAACCTAATGAATTCGTCCGAGTAGTTTGAACACCATACAACAATTTGGAATATATTACGACTCTGTATGCCACATTACCGCCTTGAAAAGCATGTTAGTATAACGTACAGCAC
Organism: Tagetes erecta; assembly: GCA_030867185.1. NCBI lineage: Eukaryota > Viridiplantae > Streptophyta > Magnoliopsida > Asterales > Asteraceae > Tagetes > Tagetes erecta. The sequence continues at coordinate 51,235,414 of CM061488.1, read as the reverse complement.
CTTACAACTCCTAACAAAACATTACAACACCGTACGTAAACTTAAAACTCCATAATAAACCTAATGAATTCGTCCGAGTCATTTGAACATCGTACGACCACTCAGGACTTGTTACGACTCTGTATGCGAAATTAGCAACAGGAAAAGCAATTTAGAATAATGTAGGATGCGTTACAACTTTTGAGAACAACTTACACCACCGTACGAAAGATTAAAACTCCATAATAAACCTAATGAATTCGTCCGAGTAGTTTGAACACCATACAACAATTTGGAATATATTACGACTCTGTATGCCACATTACCGCCTTGAAAAGCATGTTAGTATAACGTACAGCACCTTACAACTCCTAACAAAACATTACAACACCGTACGTAAACTTAAAACTCCATAATAAACCTAATGAATTCATCCGAGTCATTTGAACATCGTACGACCACTCAGGACTTGTTACGACTCTGTATGCGAAATTAGCAACAGGAAAAGCAATTTAGAATAATGTAGGATGCGTTACAACTTTTGAGAACAACTTACACCACCGTACGAAAGATTAAAACTCCATAATAAACCTAATGAATTCGTCCGAGTAATTTGAACACCATACAACAATTTGGAATATATTACGACTCTGTATGCCACATTACCGTCTTGAGAAGCATGTTAGTATAACGTACGACACCTTACAACTCCTAACAAAACATTACAACACCGTGCGTAAACTTAAAACTCCATAATAAACCTAATGAATTCGTCCGAGTCATTTGAACATCGTACGACCACTCAGGACTTGTTACGACTCTGTATGCGAAATTAGCAACAGGAAAAGCAATTTAGAATAATGTAGGATGCGTTACAACTTTTGAGAACACCTTACACCACCGTACGAAAGATTAAAACTCCATAATAAACCTAATGAATTCGTCCGAGTAGTTTGAACACCATACAACAATTTGGAATATATTACGACTCTGTATGCCACATTACCGCCTTGAAAAGCATGTTAGTATAACGTACAGCACTTTACAACTCCTAACAAAACATTACAACAACGTACGTAAACTTAAAACTCCATAATAAACCTAATGAATTCGTCCGAGTCATTTGCACATCGTACGACCACTCAGGACTTGTTACGACTCTGTATGCGAAATTAGCAACAGGAAAAGCAATTTAGAATAATGTAGGATGCGTTACAACTTTTGAGAACACCTTACACCACCGTACGAAAGATTAAAACTCCATAATAAACCTAATGAATTCGTCCGAGTAGTTTGAACACCATACAACAATTTGGAATATATTACGACTCTGTATGCCACATTACCGCCTTGAAAAGCATGTTAGTATAACGTACAGCACCTTACAACTCCTAACAAAACATTACAACACCGTACGTAAACTTAAAACTCCATAATAAACCTAATGAATTCGTCCGAGTCATTTGAACATCGTACGACCACTCAGGACTTGTTACGACTCTGTATGCGAAATTAGCAACAGGAAAAGCAATTTAGAATAATGTAGGATGCGTTACAACTTTTGAGAACAACTTACACCACCGTACGAAAGATTAAAACTCCATAATAAACCTAATGAATTCTTCCGAGTAGTTTGAACACCATACAACAATTTGGAATATATTACGACTCTGTATGCCACATTACCGCCTTGAAAAGCATGTTAGTATAACGTACAGCACCTTACAACTCCTAACAAAACATTACAACACCGTACGTAAACTTAAAACTCCATAATAAACCTAATGAATTCGTCCGAGTCATTTGAACATCGTACGACCACTCAGGACTTGTTACGACTCTGTATGCGAAATTAGCAACAGGAAAAGCAATTTAGAATAATGTAGGATGCGTTACAACTTTTGAGAACACCTTACACCACCGTACGAAAGATTAAAACTCCATAATAAACCTAATGAATTCGTCCGAGTAGTTTGAACACCATACAACAATTTGGAATATATTACGACTCTGTATGCCACATTACCGCCTTGAAAAGCATGTTAGTATAACGTACAGCACTTTACAACTCCTAACAAAACATTACAACAACGTACGTAAACTTAAAACTCCATAATAAACCTAATGAATTCGTCCGAGTCATTTGCACATCGTACGACCACTCAGGACTTGTTACGACTCTGTATGCGAAATTAGCAACAGGAAAAGCAATTTAGAATAATGTAGGATGCGTTACAACTTTTGAGAACACCTTACACCACCGTACGAAAGATTAAAACTCCATAATAAACCTAATGAATTCGTCCGAGTAGTTTGAACACCATACAACAATTTGGAATATATTACGACTCTGTATGCCACATTACCGCCTTGAAAAGCATGTTAGTATAACGTACAGCACCTTACAACTCCTAACAAAACATTACAACACCGTACGTAAACTTAAAACTCCATAATAAACCTAATGAATTCGTCCGAGTCATTTGAACATCGTACGACCACTCAGGACTTGTTACGACTCTGTATGCGAAATTAGCAACAGGAAAAGCAATTTAGAATAATGTAGGATGCGTTACAACTTTTGAGAACAACTTACACCACCGTACGAAAGATTAAAACTCCATAATAAACCTAATGAATTCTTCCGAGTAGTTTGAACACCATACAACAATTTGGAATATATTACGACTCTGTATGCCACATTACCGCCTTGAAAAGCATGTTAGTATAACGTACAGCACCTTACAACTCCTAACAAAACATTACAACACCGTACGTAAACTTAAAACTCCATAATAAACCTAATGAATTCATCCGAGTCATTTGAACATCGTACGACCACTCAGGACTTGTTACGACTCTGTATGCGAAATTAGCAACAGGAAAAGCAATTTAGAATAATGTAGGATGCGTTACAACTTTTGAGAACAACTTACACCACCGTACGAAAGATTAAAACTCCATAATAAACCTAATGAATTCTTCCGAGTAGTTTGAACACCATACAACAATTTGGAATATATTACGACTCTGTATGCCACATTACCGCCTTGAAAAGCATGTTAGTATAACGTACAGCACCTTACAACTCCTAACAAAACATTACAACACCGTACGTAAACTTAAAACTCCATAATAAACCTAATGAATTCGTCCGAGTCATTTGAACATCGTACGACCACTCAGGACTTGTTACGACTCTGTATGCGAAATTAGCAACAGGAAAAGCAATTTAGAATAATGTAGGATGCGTTACAACTTTTGAGAACACCTTACACCACCGTACGAAAGATTAAAACTCCATAATAAACCTAATGAATTCGTCCGAGTAGTTTGAACACCATACAACAATTTGGAATATATTACGACTCTGTATGCCACATTACCGCCTTGAAAAGCATGTTAGTATAACGTACAGCACTTTACAACTCCTAACAAAACATTACAACAACGTACGTAAACTTAAAACTCCATAATAAACCTAATGAATTCGTCCGAGTCATTTGCACATCGTACGACCACTCAGGACTTGTTACGACTCTGTATGCGAAATTAGCAACAGGAAAAGCAATTTAGAATAATGTAGGATGCGTTACAACTTTTGAGAACACCTTACACCACCGTACGAAAGATTAAAACTCCATAATAAACCTAATGAATTCGTCCGAGTAGTTTGAACACCATACAACAATTTGGAATATATTACGACTCTGTATGCCACATTACCGCCTTGAAAAGCATGTTAGTATAACGTACAGCACCTTACAACTCCTAACAAAACATTACAACACCGTACGTAAACTTAAAACTCCATAATAAACCTAATGAATTCGTCCGAGTCATTTGAACATCGTACGACCACTCAGGACTTGTTACGACTCTGTATGCGAAATTAGCAACAGGAAAAGCAATTTAGAATAATGTAGGATGCGTTACAACTTTTGAGAACAACTTACACCACCGTACGAAAGATTAAAACTCCATAATAAACCTAATGAATTCTTCCGAGTAGTTTGAACACCATACAACAATTTGGAATATATTACGACTCTGTATGCCACATTACCGCCTTGAAAAGCATGTTAGTATAACGTACAGCACCTTACAACTCCTAACAAAACATTACAACACCGTACGTAAACTTAAAACTCCATAATAAACCTAATGAATTCATCCGAGTCATTTGAACATCGTACGACCACTCAGGACTTGTTACGACTCTGTATGCGAAATTAGCAACAGGAAAAGCAATTTAGAATAATGTAGGATGCGTTACAACTTTTGAGAACAACTTACACCACCGTACGAAAGATTAAAACTCCATAATAAACCTAATGAATTCGTCCGAGTAATTTGAACACCATACAACAATTTGGAATATATTACGACTCTGTATGCCACATTACCGTCTTGAGAAGCATGTTAGTATAACGTACGACACCTTACAACTCCTAACAAAACATTACAACACTGTGCGTAAACTTAAAACTCCATAATAAACCTAATGAATTCGTCCGAGTCATTTGAACATCGTACGACCACTCAGGACTTGTTACGACTCTGTATGCGAAATTAGCAATAGGAAAAGCAATTTAGAATAATGTAGGATGCGTTACAACTTTTGAGAACACCTTACACCACCGTACGAAAGATTAAAACTCCATAATAAACCTAATGAATTCGTCCGAGTAGTTTGAACACCATACAACAATTTGGAATATATTACGACTCTGTATGCCACATTACCGCCTTGAAAAGCATGTTAGTATAACGTACAGCACCTTACAACTCCTAACAAAACATTACAACACCGTACGTAAACTTAAAACTCCATAATAAACCTAATGAATTCGTCCGAGTCATTTGAACATCGTACGACCACTCAGGACTTGTTACGACTCTGTATGCGAAATTAGCAACAGGAAAAGCAATTTAGAATAATGTAGGATGCGTTACAACTTTTGAGAACAACTTACACCACCGTACGAAAGATTAAAACTCCATAATAAACCTAATGAATTCGTCCGAGTAGTTTGAACACCATACAACAATTTGGAATATATTACGACTCTGTATGCCACATTACCGCCTTGAAAAGCATGTTAGTATAACGTACAGCACCTTACAACTCCTAACAAAACATTACAACACCGTACGTAAACTTAAAACTCCATAATAAACCTAATGAATTCGTCCGAGTCATTTGAACATCGTACGACCACTCAGGACTTGTTACGACTCTGTATGCGAAATTAGCAACAGGAAAAGCAATTTAGAATAATGTAGGATGCGTTACAACTTTTGAGAACAACTTACACCACCGTACGAAAGATTAAAACTCCATAATAAACCTAATGAATTCGTCCGAGTAATTTGAACACCATACAACAATTTGGAATATATTACGACTCTGTATGCCACATTACCGTCTTGAGAAGCATGTTAGTATAACGTACGACACCTTACAACTCCTAACAAAACATTACAACATCGTACGTAAACTTAAAACTCCCTAATAAACCTAATGAATTCGTCCGAGTCATTTGAACATCGTACGACCACTCAGGACTTGTTACGACTCTGTATGCGAAATTAGCAACAGGAAAAGCAATTTAGAATAATGTAGGATGCGTTACAACTTTTGAGAACAACTTACACCACCGTACGAAAGATTAAAACTCCATAATAAACCTAATGAATTCGTCCGAGTAGTTTGAACACCATACAACAATTTGGAATATATTACGACTCTGTATGCCACATTACCGCCTTGAAAAGCATGTTAGTATAACGTACAGCACCTTACAACTCCTAACAAAACATTACAACACCGTACGTAAACTTAAAACTCCATAATAAACCTAATGAATTCGTCCGAGTCATTTGAACATCGTACGACCACTCAGGACTTGTTACGACTCTGTATGCGAAATTAGCAACAGGAAAAGCAATTTAGAATAATGTAGGATGCGTTACAACTTTTGAGAACAACTTACACCACCGTACGAAAGATTAAAACTCCATAATAAACCTAATGAATTCGTCCGAGTAATTTGAACAACATACAACAATTTGGAATATATTACGACTCTGTATGCCACATTACCGTCTTGAGAAGCATGTTAGTATAACGTACGACACCTTACAACTCCTAACAAAACATTACAACACCGTACGTAAACTTAAAACTCCATAATAAACCTAATGAATTCGTCCGAGTCATTTGAACATCGTACGACCACTCAGGACTTGTTACGACTCTGTATGCGAAATTAGCAACAGGAAAAGCAATTTAGAATAATGTAGGATGCGTTACAACTTTTGAGAACAACTTACACCACCGTACGAAAGATTAAAACTCCATAATAAACCTAATGAATTCGTCCGAGTAGTTTGAACACCATACAACAATTTGGAATATATTACGACTCTGTATGCCACATTACCGTCTTGAGAAGCATGTTAGTATAACGTACGACACCTTACAACTCCTAACAAAACATTACAACACCGTACGTAAACTTAAAACTCCATAATAAACCTAATGAATTCGTCCGAGTAGTTTGAACACCATACAACAATTTGGAATATATTACGACTCTGTATGCCACATTACCGCCTTGAAAAACATGTTAGTATAACGTACAGCACCTTACAACTCCTAACAAAACATTACAACACCGTACGTAAACTTAAAACTCCATAATAAACCTAATGAATTCGTCCGAGTCATTTGAACATCGTACGACCACTCAGGACTTGTTACGACTCTGTATGCGAAATTAGCAACAGGAAAAGCAATTTAGAATAATGTAGGATGCGTTACAACTTTTCTGAACACCTTACACCACCGTACGAAAGATTAAAACTCCATAATAAACCTAATGAATTCGTCCGAGTAGTTTGAACACCATACAACAATTTGGAATATATTACGACTCTGTATGCCACATTACCGCCTTGAAAAGCATGTTAGTATAACGTACAGCACCTTACAACTCCTAACAAAACATTACAACACCGTACGTAAACTTAAAACTCCATAATAAACCTAATGAATTCGTCCGAGTCATTTGAACATCGTACGACCATTCAGGACTTGTTACGACTCTGTATGCGAAATTAGCAACAGGAAAAGCAATTTAGAATAATGTAGGATGCGTTACAACTTTTGAGAACACCTTACACCACCGTACGAAAGATTAAAACTCCATAATAAACCTAATGAATTCGTCCGAGTAATTTGAACACCATACAACAATTTGGAATATATTACGACTCTGTATGCCACATTACCGTCTTGAGAAGCATGTTAGTATAACGTACGGCACCTTGCAACTCCTAACAAAACATTACAACACCGTACGTAAACTTAAAACTCTATAATAAACCTAATAAATTAGTCCGAGTCCTTTGAACACCATACAACAATTTGGAATATATTACGACTTTGTATGCCACATTACCGCCTTGAAAAGTATGTTAGTATAACGTACGGCACCTTACAACTTCTAACAAAACATTACAACACCGTACGTAAACTTAAAACTCCATAATAAACCTAATGAATTCGTCCTAGTCCTTTGAACATCGTACGACCACTCAGGACTTGTTACGACTCTGTATGCGAAATTAGCAACAGGAAAAGCAATTTAGAATAATGTAGGATGCGTTACAACTTTTCTGAACACCTTACACCACCGTACGAAAGATTAAAACTCCATAATAAACCTAATGAATTCGTCCGAGTAGTTTGAACACCATACAACAATTTGGAATATATTACGACTCTGTATGCCACATTACCGCTTTGAAAAGCATGTTAGTATAACGTACAGCACCTTACAACTCCTAACAAAACATTACAACACCGTACGTAAACTTAAAACTCCATAATAAACCTAATGAATTCGTCCGAGTCATTTGAACATCGTACGACCACTCAGGACTTGTTACGACTCTGTATGCGAAATTAGCAACAGGAAAAGCAATTTAGAATAATGTAGGATGCGTTACAACTTTTGAGAACAACTTACACCACCGTACGAAAGATTAAAACTCCATAATAAACCTAATGAATTCGTCCGATTAGTTTGAACACCATACAACAATTTGGAATATATTACGACTCTGTATGCCACATTACCGCCTTGAAAAGCATGTTAGTATAACGTACAGCACCTTACAACTCCTAACAAAACATTACAACACCGTACGTAAACTTAAAACTCCATAATAAACCTAATGAATTCATCCGAGTCATTTGAACATCGTACGACCACTCAGGACTTGTTACGACTCTGTATGCGAAATTAGCAACAGGAAAAGCAATTTAGAATAATGTAGGATGCGTTACAACTTTTGAGAACAACTTACACCACCGTACGAAAGATTAAAACTCCATAATAAACCTAATGAATTCGTCCGAGTAATTTGAACACCATACAACAATTTGGAATATATTACGACTCTGTATGCCACATTACCGTCTTGAGAAGCATGTTAGTATAACGTACGACACCTTACAACTCCTAACAAAACATTACAACACCGTGCGTAAACTTAAAACTCCATAATAAACCTAATGAATTCGTCCGAGTCATTTGAACATCGTACGACCACTCAGGACTTGTTACGACTCTGTATGCGAAATTAGCAACAGGAAAAGCAATTTAGAATAATGTAGGATGCGTTACAACTTTTGAGAACACCTTACACCACCGTACGAAAGATTAAAACTCCATAATAAACCTAATGAATTCGTCCGAGTAGTTTGAACACCATACAACAATTTGGAATATATTACGACTCTGTATGCCACATTACCGCCTTGAAACGCATGTTAGTATAACGTACAGCACCTTACAACTCCTAACAAAACATTACAACACCGTACGTAAACTTAAAACTCCATAATAAACCTAATGAATTCGTCCGAGTCATTTGAACATCGTACGACCACTCAGGACTTGTTACGACTCTGTATGCGAAATTAGCAACAGGAAAAGCAATTTAGAATAATGTAGGATGCGTTACAACTTTTGAGAACAACTTACACCACCGTACGAAAGATTAAAACTCCATAATAAACCTAATGAATTCGTCCGAGTAGTTTGAACACCATACAACAATTTGGAATATATTACGACTCTGTATGCCACATTACCGCCTTGAAAAGCATGTTAGTATAACGTACAGCACCTTACAACTCCTAACAAAACATTACAACACCGTACGTAAACTTAAAACTCCATAATAAACCTAATGAATTCGTCCGAGTCATTTGAACATCGTACGACCACTCAGGACTTGTTACGACTCTGTATGCGAAATTAGCAACAGGAAAAGCAATTTAGAATAATGTAGGATGCGTTACAACTTTTGAGAACAACTTACACCACCGTACGAAAGATTAAAACTCCATAATAAACCTAATGAATTCGTCCGAGTAGTTTGAACACCATACAACAATTTGGAATATATTACGACTCTGTATGCCACATTACCGCCTTGAAAAGCATGTTAGTATAACGTACAGCACCTTACAACTCCTAACAAAACATTACAACACCGTACGTAAACTTAAAACTCCATAATAAACCTAATGAATTCGTCCGAGTCATTTGAACATCGTACGACCACTCAGGACTTGTTACGACTCTGTATGCGAAATTAGCAACAGGAAAAGCAATTTAGAATAATGTAGGATGCGTTACAACTTTTGAGAACAACTTACACCACCGTACGAAAGATTAAAACTCCATAATAAACCTAATGAATTCGTCCGAGTAATTTGAACAACATACAACAATTTGGAATATATTACGACTCTGTATGCCACATTACCGTCTTGAGAAGCATGTTAGTATAACGTACGACACCTTACAACTCCTAACAAAACATTACAACATCGTACGTAAACTTAAAACTCCATAATAAACCTAATGAATTCGTCCGAGTCATTTGAACATCGTACGACCACTCAGGACTTGTTACGACTCTGTATGCGAAATTAGCAACAGGAAAAGCAATTTAGAATAATGTAGGATGCGTTACAACTTTTGAGAACAACTTACACCACCGTACGAAAGATTAAAACTCCATAATAAACCTAATGAATTCGTCCGAGTAATTTGAACACCAAACAACAATTTGGAATATATTACGACTCTGTATGCCACATTACCGTCTTGAGAAGCATGTTAGTATAACGTACGACACCTTACAACTCCTAACAAAACATTACAACACCGTACGTAAACTTAAAACTCCATAATAAACCTAATGAATTCGTCCGAGTCATTTGAACATCGTACGACCACTCAGGACTTGTTACGACTCTGTATGCGAAATTAGCGACAGGAAAAGCAATTTAGAATAATGTAGGATGCGTTACAACTTTTCTGAACACCTTACACCACCGTACGAAAGATTAAAACTCCATAATAAACCTAATGAATTCGTCCGAGTAGTTTGAACACCATACAACAATTTGGAATATATTACGACTCTGTATGCCACATTACCGCCTTGAAAAGCATGTTAGTATAACGTACAGCACCTTACAACTCCTAACAAAACATTACAACACCGTACGTAAACTTAAAACTCCATAATAAACCTAATGAATTCGTCCGAGTCATTTGAACATCGTACGACCATTCAGGACTTGTTACGACTCTGTATGCGAAATTAGCAACAGGAAAAGCAATTTAGAATAATGTAGGATGCGTTACAACTTTTGAGAACACCTTACACCACCGTACGAAAGATTAAAACTCCATAATAAACCTAATGAATTCGTCCGAGTAATTTGAACACCATACAACAATTTGGAATATATTACGACTCTGTATGCCACATTACCGTCTTGAGAAGCATGTTAGTATAACGTACGGCACCTTGCAACTCTTAACAAAACATTACAACACCGTACGTAAACTTAAAACTCTATAATAAACCTAATAAATTAGTCCGAGTCCTTTGAACACCATACAACAATTTGGAATATATTACGACTTTGTATGCCACATTACCGCCTTGAAAAGTATGTTAGTATAACGTACGGCACCTTACAACTCCTAAAAAAACATTACAACACCGTACGTAAACTTAAAACTCCATAATAAACCTAATGAATTCGTCCTAGTCCTTTGAACATCGTACGACCACTCAGGACTTGTTACGACTCTGTATGCGAAATTAGCAACAGGAAAAGCAATTTAGAATAATGTAGGATGCGTTACAACTTTTCTGAACACCTTACACCACCGTACGAAAGATTAAAACTCCATAATAAACCTAATGAATTCGTCCGAGTAGTTTGAACACCATACAACAATTTGGAATATATTACGACTCTGTATGCCACATTACCGCCTTGAAAAGCATGTTAGTATAACGTACAGCACCTTACAACTCCTAACAAAACATTACAACACCGTACGTAAACTTAAAACTCCATAATAAACCTAATGAATTCGTCCGAGTCATTTGAACATCGTACGACCACTCAGGACTTGTTACGACACTGTATGCGAAATTAGCAACAGGAAAAGAAATTTAGAATAATGTAGGATGCGTTACAACTTTTCTGAACACCTTACACCACCGTACGAAAGATTAAAACTCCATAATAAACCTAATGAATTCGTCCGAGTAGTTTGAACACCATACAACAATTTGGAATATATTACGACTCTGTATGCCACATTACCGCCTTGAAAAGCATGTTAGTATAACGTACAGCACCTTACAACTCCAAACAAAACATTACAACACCGTACGTAAACTTAAAACTCCATAATAAACCTAATGAATTCGTCCGAGTCATTTGAACATCGTACGACCACTCAGGACTTGTTACGACTCTGTATGCGAAATTAGCAACAGGAAAAGCAATTTAGAATAATGTAGGATGCGTTACAACTTTTGAGAACACCTTACACCACCGTACGAAAGATTAAAACTCCATAATAAACCTAATGAATTCGTCCGAGTAATTTGAACACCATACAACAATTTGGAATATATTACGACTCTGTATGCCACATTACCGTCTTGAGAAGCATGTTAGTATAACGTACGGCACCTTGCAACTCCTAACAAAACATTACAACACCGTACGTAAACTTAAAACTCTATAATAAACCTAATAAATTAGTCCGAGTCCTTTGAACACCATACAACAATTTGGAATATATTACGACTTTGTATGCCACATTACCGCCTTGAAAAGTATGTTAGTATAACGTACGACACCTTACAACTCCTAACAAAACATTACAACACCGTACGTAAACTTAAAACTCCATAATAAACCTAATGAATTCGTCCGAGTCATTTGAACATCGTACGACCACTCAGGACTTGTTACGACTCTGTATGCGAAATTAGCAACAGGAAAAGAAATTTAGAATAATGTAGGATGCGTTACAACTTTTCTGAACACCTTACACCACCGTACGAAAGATTAAAACTCCATAATAAACCTAATGAATTCGTCCGAGTAGTTTGAACACCATACAACAATTTGGAATATATTACGACTCTGTATGCCACATTACCGCCTTGAAAAGCATGTTAGTATAACGTACAGCACCTTACAACTCCTAACAAAACATTACAACACCGTACGTAAACTTAAAACTCCATAATAAACCTAATAAATTCGTCCGAGTCATTTGAACATCGTACGACCACTCAGGACTTGTTACGACTCTGTATGCGAAATTAGCAACAGGAAAAGCAATTTAGAATAATGTAGGATGCGTTACAACTTTTGAGAACACCTTACACCACCGTACGAAAGATTAAAACTCCATAATAAACCTAATGAATTCGTCCGAGTAATTTGAACACCATACAACAATTTGGAATATATTACGACTCTGTATGCCACATTACCGTCTTGAGAAGCATGTTAGTATAACGTACGGCACCTTGCAACTCCTAACAAAACATTACAACACCGTACGTAAACTTAAAACTCTATAATAAACCTAATAAATTAGTCCGAGTCCTTTGAACACCATACAACAATTTGGAATATATTACGACTTTGTATGCCACATTACCGCCTTGAAAAGCATGTTAGTATAACGTACGGCACCTTACAACTCCTAACAAAACATTACAACACCGTACGTAAACTTAAAACTCCATAATAAACCTAATGAATTCGCCCGAGTCATTTGAACAACGTACGACCACTCAGGACTTGTTACGACTCTGTATGCGAAATTAGCAACAGGAAAAGCAATTTAAAATAATGTAGGATGCGTTACAACTTTTAAGAACACCTTACACCACCGTACGAAAGATTAAAACTCCATAATAAACCTAATGAATTCGTCCGAGTAATTTGAACACCATACAACAATTTGGAATATATTACGACTCTGTATGCCACATTACCGTCTTGAAAAGCATGTTAGTATAACGTACAACATCTTACAACTCCTAACAAAACATTACAACACCGTACGTAAACTTAAAACTCCATAATAAACCTAATGAATTCGTCCGAGTCATTTGAACATCGTACGACCACTCAGGACTTGTTACGACTCTGTATGCGAAATTAGCAACAGGAAAAGAAATTTAGAATAATGTAGGATGCGTTACAACTTTTCTGAACACCTTACACCACCGTACGAAAGATTAAAACTCCATAATAAACCTAATGAATTCGTCCGAGTAGTTTGAACACCATACAACAATTTGGAATATATTACGACTCTGTATGCCACATTACCGCCTTGAAAAGCATGTTAGTATAACGTACAGCACCTTACAACTCCTAACAAAACATTACAACACCGTACGTAAACTTAAAACTCCATAATAAACCTAATGAATTCGTCCGAGTCATTTGAACATCGTACGACCACTCAGGACTTGTTACGACTCTGTATGCGAAATTAGCAACAGGAAAAGCAATTTAGAATAATGTAGGATGCGTTACAACTTTTGAGAACACCTTACACCACCGTACGAAAGATTAAAACTCCATAATAAACCTAATGAATTCGTCCGAGTAATTTGAACACCATACAACAATTTGGAATATATTACGACTCTGTATGCCACATTACCGTCTTGAGAAGCATGTTAGTATAACGTACGGCACCTTGCAACTCCTAACAAAACATTACAACACCGTACGTAAACTTAAAACTCTATAATAAACCTAATAAATTAGTCCGAGTCCTTTGAACACCATACAACAATTTGGAATATATTAAGACTTTGTATGCCACATTACCGCCTTGAAAAGGATGTTAGTATAACGTACGGCACCTTACAACTCCTAACAAAACATTACAACACCGTACGTAAACTTAAAACTCCATAATAAACCTAATGAATTCGTCCGAGTCATTTGAACATCGTACGACCACTCAGGACTTGTTACGACTCTGTATGCGAAATTAGCAAAAGGAAAAGAAATTTAGAATAATGTAGGATGCGTTACAACTTTTCTGAACACCTTACACCACCGTACGAAAGATTAAAACTCCATAATAAACCTAATGAATTCGTCCGAGTAGTTTGAACACCATACAACAATTTGGAATATATTACGACTCTGTATGCCACATTACCGCCTTGAAAAGCATGTTAGTATAACGTACAGCACCTTACAACTCCTAACAAAACATTACAACACCGTACGTAAACTTAAAACTCCATAATAAACCTAATGAATTCGTCCGAGTCATTTGAACATCGTACGACCACTCAGGACTTGTTACGACTCTGTATGCGAAATTAGCAACAGGAAAAGCAATTTAGAATAATGTAGGATGCGTTACAACTTTTGAGAACACCTTACACCACCGTACGAAAGATTAAAACTCCATAATAAACCTAATGAATTCGTCCGAGTAATTTGAACACCATACAACAATTTGGAATATATTACGACTCTGTATGCCACATTACCGTCTTGAGAAGCATGTTAGTATAACGTACGGCACCTTGCAACTCCTAACAAAACATTACAACACCGTACGTAAACTTAAAACTCTATAATAAACCTAATAAATTAGTCCGAGTCCTTTGAACACCATACAACAATTTGGAATATATTACGACTTTGTATGCCACATTACCGCCTTGAAAAGCATGTTAGTATAACGTACGGCACCTTACAACTCCTAACAAAACATTACAACACCGTACGTAAACTTAAAACTCCATAATAAACCTAATGAATTCGTCCGAGTTATTTGAACAACGTACGACCACTCAGGACTTGTTACGACTCTGTATGCGAAATTAGCAACAGGAAAAGCAATTTAAAATAATGTAGGATGCGTTACAACTTTTAAGAACACCTTACACCACCGTACGAAAGATTAAAACTCCATAATAAACCTAATGAATTCGTCCGAGTAATTTGAACACCATACAACAATTTGGAATATATTACGACTCTGTATGCCACATTACCGTCTTGAAAAGCATGTTAGTATAACGTACAGCATCTTACAACTCCTAACAAAACATTACAACACCGTACGTAAACTTAAAACTCCATAATAAACCTAATAAATTCGTCTGAGTCATTTGAACATCGTACGACCACTCAGGACTTGTTACGACTCTGTATGCGAAATTAGCAACAGGAAAAGCAATTTAGAATAATGTAGGATGCGTTACAACTTTTGAGAACACCTTACACCACCGTACGAAAGATTAAAACTCCATAATAAAGCTAATGAATTCGTCCGAGTAGTTTGAACACCATACAACAATTTGGAATATATTACGACTCTGTATGCCACATTACGGCCTTGAAAAGCATGTTAGTATAACGTACAGCACCTTACAACTCCTAACAAAACATTACAACACCGTACGTAAACTTAAAACTCCATAATAAACCTAATGAATTCGTCCGAGTCATTTGAACATCGTACGACCACTCATGACTTGTTACGACTCTGTATGCGAAATTAGCAACAGGAAAAGCAATTTAGAATAATGTAGGATGCGTTACAACTTTTGAGAACACCTTACACCACCGTACGAAAGATTAAACCTCCATAATAAACCTAATGAATTCGTCCGAGTAATTTGAACACCATACAACAATTTGGAATATATTACGACTCTGTATGCCACATTACCGTCTTGAGAAGCATGTTAGTATAACGTACGACACCTTGCAACTCCTAACAAAACATTACAACACCTTACGTAAACTTAAAACTCTATAATAAACCTAATAAATTAGTCCGAGTCCTTTGAACACCATACAACAATTTGGAATATATTACGACTTTGTATGCCACATTAACGCCTTGAAAAGCATGTTAGTATAACGTACGGCACCTTACAACTCCTAACAAAACATTACAATACCGTACGTAAACTTAAAACTCCATAATAAACCTAATGAATTCGTCCGAGTCGTTTGAACATCGTACGACCACTCAGGACTTGTTAGGACTCTGTATGCGAAATTAGCAACAGGAAAAGCAATTTAGAATAATGTAAGATGCGTTACAACTTTTAAGAACACCTTACACCACCGTACGAAAGATTAAAACTCCATAATAAACCTAATGAATTCGTCCGAGTAATTTGAACACCATACAACAATTTGGAATATATTACGACTCTGTATGCCACATTACCGCCTTGAAAAGCATGTTAGTATAACGTACGGCACCTTACAACTCCTTACAAAACATTACAACACCGTACGTAAACTTAAAACTCCATAATAAACCTAATGAATTCGTCCGAGTCATTTGAACATCGTATGACCACTCAGGACTTGTTACGACTCTGTATGCGAAATTAGCAACAGGAAAAGCAATTTAGAATAATGTAGGATGCGTTACAACTTTTGAGAACACCTTACACCACCGTACGAAAGATTAAAACTCCATAATAAAGCTAATGAATTCGTCCGAGTAGTTTGAACACCATACAACAATTTGGAATATATTACGACTCTGTATGCCACATTACCGCCTTGAAAAGCATGTTAGTATAACGTACAGCACCTTACAACTCCTAACAAAACATTACAACACCGTACGTAAACTTAAAACTCCATAATAAACCTAATGAATTCGTCCGAGTCATTTGAACATCGTACGACCACTCATGACTTGTTACGACTCTGTATGCGAAATTAGCAACAGGAAAAGCAATTTAGAATAATGTAGGATGCGTTACAACTTTTGAGAACACCTTACACCACCGTACGAAAGATTAAACCTCCATAATAAACCTAATGAATTCGTCCGAGTAATTTGAACACCATACAACAATTTGGAATATATTACGACTCTGTATGCCACATTACCGTCTTGAGAAGCATGTTAGTATAACGTACGACACCTTGCAACTCCTAACAAAACATTACAACACCTTACGTAAACTTAAAACTCTATAATAAACCTAATAAATTAGTCCGAGTCCTTTGAACACCATACAACAATTTGGAATATATTACGACTTTGTATGCCACATTACCGCCTTGAAAAGCATGTTAGTATAACGTACGGCACCTTACAACTCCTAACAAAACATTACAATACCGTACGTAAACTTAAAACTCCATAATAAACCTAATGAATTCGTCCGAGTCGTTTGAACATCGTACGACCACTCAGGACTTGTTAGGACTCTGTATGCGAAATTAGCAACAGGAAAAGCAATTTAGAATAATGTAAGATGCGTTACAACTTTTAAGAACACCTTACACCACCGTACGAAAGATTAAAACTCCATAATAAACCTAATGAATTCGTCCGAGTAATTTGAACACCATACAACAATTTGGAATATATTACGACTCTGTATGCCACATTACCGCCTTGAAAAGCATGTTAGTATAACGTACGGCACCTTACAACTCCTAACAAAACATTACAACACCGTACGTAAACTTAAAACTCCATAATAAACCTAATGAATTCGTCCGAGTCATTTGAACATCGTATGACCACTCAGGACTTGTTACGACTCTGTATGCGAAATTAGCAACAGGAAAAGCAATTTAGAATAATGAAGGATGCGTTACAACTTTTAAGAACACCTTACACCACCGTACGAAAGATTAAAACTCCATAATAAAGCTAATGAATTCGTCCGAGTAGTTTGAACACCATACAACAATTTGGAATATATTACGACTCTGTATGCCACATTACCGCCTTGAAAAGCATGTTAGTATAACGTACAGCACCTTACAACTCCTAACAAAACATTACAACACCGTACGTAAACTTAAAACTCCATAATAAACCTAATGAATTCGTCCGAGTCATTTGAACATCGTACGACCACTCATGACTTGTTACGACTCTGTATGCGAAATTAGCAACAGGAAAAGCAATTTAGAATAATGTAGGATGCGTTACAACTTTTGAGAACACCTTACACCACCGTACGAAAGATTAAACCTCCATAATAAACCTAATGAATTCGTCCGAGTAATTTGAACACCATACAACAATTTGGAATATATTACGACTCTGTATGCCACATTACCGTCTTGAGAAGCATGTTAGTATAACGTACGACACCTTGCAACTCCTAACAAAACATTAAAACACCTTACGTAAACTTAAAACTCTATAATAAACCTAATAAATTAGTCCGAGTCCTTTGAACACCATACAACAATTTGGAATATATTACGACTTTGTATGCCACATTACCGCCTTGAAAAGCATGTTAGTATAACGTACAGCACCTTACAACTCCTAACAAAACATTACAATACCGTACGTAAACTTAAAACTCCATAATAAACCTAATGAATTCGTCCGAGTCGTTTGAACATCGTACGACCACTCAGGACTTGTTAGGACTCTGTATGCGAAATTAGCAACAGGAAAAGCAATTTAGAATAATGTAGGATGCGTTACAACTTTTAAGAACACCTTACACCACCGTAGGAAAGATTAAAACTCCATAATAAACCTAATGAATTCGTCCGAGTAATTTGAACACCATACAACAATTTGGAATATATTACGACTCTGTATGCCACATTACCGCCTTGAAAAGCATGTTAGTATAACGTACGACACCTTACAACTCCTAACAAAACATTACAACACTGTACGTAAACTTAAAACTCCATAATAAACCTAATGAATTCGTCCGAGTCATTTGAACATCGTATGACCACTCAGGACTTGTTACGACTCTGTATGCGAAATTAGCAACAGGAAAAGCAATTTAGAATAATGTAGGATGCGTTACAACTTTTGAGAACACCTTACACCACCGTACGAAAGATTAAAACTCCATAATAAAGCTAATGAATTCGTCCGAGTAGTTTGAACACCATACAACAATTTGGAATATATTACGACTCTGTATGACACATTACCGCCTTGAAAAGCATGTTAGTATAACGTACAGCACCTTAGAACTCCTAACAAAACATTACAACACCGTACGTAAACTTAAAACTCCATAATAAACCTAATGAATTCGTCCGAGTCATTTGAACATCGTACGACCACTCATGACTTGTTACGACTCTGTATGCGAAATTAGCAACAGGAAAAGCAATTTAGAATAATGTAGGATGCGTTACAACTTTTGAGAACACCTTACACCACAGTACGAAAGATTAAACCTCCATAATAAACCTAATGAATTCGTCCGAGTAATTTGAACACCATACAACAATTTGGAATATATTACGACTCTGTATGCCACATTACCGACTTGAGAAGCATGTTAGTATAACGTACGACACCTTGCAACTCCTAACAAAACATTAAAACACCTTACGTAAACTTAAAACTCTATAATAAACCTAATAAATTAGTCCGAGTCCTTTGAACACCATACAACAATTTGGAATATATTACGACTTTGTATGCCACATTACCGCCTTGAAAAGCATGTTAGTACAACGTACAGCACCTTACAACTCCTAACAAAACATTACAATACCGTACGTAAACTTAAAACTCCATAATAAACCTAATGAATTCGTCCGAGTCGTTTGAACATCGTACGACCACTCAGGACTTGTTAGGACTCTGTATGCGAAATTAGCAACAGGAAAAGCAATTTAGAATAATGTAGGATGCGTTACAACTTTTAAGAACACCTTACACCACCGTAGGAAAGATTAAAACTCCATAATAAACCTAATGAATTCGTCCGAGTAATTTGAACACCATACAACAATTTGGAATATATTACGACTCTGTATGCCACATTACCGCCTTGAAAAGCATGTTAGTATAACGTACGACACCTTACAACTCCTAACAAAACATTACAACACTGTACGTAAACTTAAAACTCCATAATAAACCTAATGAATTCGTCCGAGTCATTTGAACATCGTATGACCACTCAGGACTTGTTACGACTCTGTATGCGAAATTAGCAACAGGAAAAGCAATTTAGAATAATGTAGGATGCGTTACAACTTTTGAGAACACCTTACACCACCGTACGAAAGATTAAAACTCCATAATAAAGCTAATGAATTCGTCCGAGTAGTTTGAACACCATACAACAATTTGGAATATATTACGACTCTGTATGACACATTACCGCCTTGAAAAGCATGTTAGTATAACGTACAGCACCTTAGAACTCCTAACAAAACATTACAACACCGTACGTAAACTTAAAACTCCATAATAAACCTAATGAATTCGTCCGAGTCATTTGAACATCGTACGACCACTCATGACTTGTTACGACTCTGTATGCGAAATTAGCAACAGGAAAAGCAATTTAGAATAATGTAGGATGCGTTACAACTTTTGAGAACACCTTACACCACCGTACGAAAGATTAAACCTCCATAATAAACCTAATGAATTCGTCCGAGTAATTTGAACACCATACAACAATTTGGAATATATTACGACTCTGTATGCCACATTACCGTCTTGAGAAGCATGTTAGTATAACGTACGACACCTTGCAACTCCTAACAAAACATTAAAACACCTTACGTAAACTTAAAACTCTATAATAAACCTAATAAATTAGTCCGAGTCCTTTGAACACCATACAACAATTTGGAATATATTACGACTTTGTATGCCACATTACCGCCTTGAAAAGCATGTTAGTATAACGTACAGCACCTTACAACTCCTAACAAAACATTACAATACCGTACGTAAACTTAAAACTCCATAATAAACCTAATGAATTCGTCCGAGTCGTTTGAACATCGTACGACCACTCAGGACTTGTTAGGACTCTGTATGCGAAATTAGCAACAGGAAAAGCAATTTAGAATAAAGTAGGATGCGTTACAACTTTTAAGAACACCTTACACCACCGTAGGAAAGATTAAAACTCCATAATAAACCTAATGAATTCGTCCGAGTAATTTGAACACCATACAACAATTTGGAATATATTACGACTCTGTATGCCACATTACCGCCTTGAAAAGCATGTTAGTATAACGTACGACACCTTACAACTCCTAACAAAACATTACAACACTGTACGTAAACTTAAAACTCCATAATAAACCTAATGAATTCGTCCGAGTCATTTGAACATCGTATGACCACTCAGGACTTGTTACGACTCTGTATGCGAAATTAGCAACAGGAAAAGCAATTTAGAATAATGTAGGATGCGTTACAACTTTTGAGAACACCTTACACCACCGTACGAAAGATTAAAACTCCATAATAAAGCTAATGAATTCGTCCGAGTAGTTTGAACACCATACAACAATTTGGAATATATTACGACTCTGTATGACACATTACCGCCTTGAAAAGCATGTTAGTATAACGTACAGCACCTTAGAACTCCTAACAAAACATTACAACACCGTACGTAAACTTAAAACTCCATAATAAACCTAATGAATTCGTCCGAGTCATTTGAACATCGTACGACCACTCATGACTTGTTACGACTCTGTATGCGAAATTAGCAACAGGAAAAGCAATTTAGAATAATGTAGGATGCGTTACAACTTTTGAGAACACCTTACACCACCGTACGAAAGATTAAACCTCCATAATAAACCTAATGAATTCGTCCGAGTAATTTGAACACCATACAACAATTTGGAATATATTACGACTCTATATGCCACATTACCGTCTTGAGAAGCATGTTAGTATAACGTACGACACCTTGCAACTCCTAACAAAACATTAAAACACCTTACGTAAACTTAAAACTCTATAATAAACCTAATAAATTAGTCCGAGTCCTTTGAACACCATACAACAATTTGGAATATATTACGACTTTGTATGCCACATTACCGCCTTGAAAAGCATGTTAGTATAACGTACAGCACCTTACAACTCCTAACAAAACATTACAATACCGTACGTAAACTTAAAACTCCATAATAAACCTAATGAATTCGTCCGAGTCGTTTGAACATCGTACGACCACTCAGGACTTGTTAGGACTCTGTATGCGAAATTAGCAACAGGAAAAGCAATTTAGAATAATGTAGGATGCGTTACAACTTTTAAGAACACCTTACACCACCGTACGAAAGATTAAAACTTCATAATAAACCTAATGAATTCGTCCGAGTAATTTGAACACCATACAACAATTTGGAATATATTACGACTCTGTATGCCACATTACCGCCTTGAAAAGCATGTTAGTATAACGTACGACACCTTACAACTCCTAACAAAACATTACAACACCGTACGTAAACTTAAAACTCCATAATAAACCTAATGAATTCGTCCGAGTCATTTGAACATCGTATGACCACTCAGGACTTGTTACGACTCTGTATGCGAAATTAGCAACAGGAAAAGCAATTTAGAATAATGTAGGATGCGTTACAACTTTTGAGAACACCTTACACCACCGTACGAAAGATTAAAACTCCATAATAAAGCTAATGAATTCGTCCGAGTAGTTTGAACACCATACAACAATTTGGAATATATTACGACTCTGTATGACACATTACCGCCTTGAAAAGCATGTTAGTATAACGTACAGCACCTTAGAACTCCTAACAAAACATTACAACACCGTACGTAAACTTAAAACTCCATAATAAACCTAATGAATTCGTCCGAGTCATTTGAACATCGTACGACCACTCATGACTTGTTACGACTCTGTATGCGAAATTAGCAACAGGAAAAGCAATTTAGAATAATGTAGGATGCGTTACAACTTTTGAGAACACCTTACACCACCGTACGAAAGATTAAACCTCCATAATAAACCTAATGAATTCGTCCGAGTAATTTGAACACCATACAACAATTTGGAATATATTACGACTCTGTATGCCACATTACCGTCTTGAGAAGCATGTTAGTATAACGTACGACACCTTGCAACTCCTAACAAAACATTACAACACCTTACGTAAACTTAAAACTCTATAATAAACCTAATAAATTAGTCCGAGTCCTTTGAACACCATACAACAATTTGGAATATATTACGACTTTGTATGCCACATTACCGCCTTGAAAAGCATGTTAGTATAACGTACGGCACCTTACAACTCCTAACAAAACATTACAATACCGTACGTAAACTTAAAACTCCATAATAAACCTAATGAATTCGTCCGAGTCGTTTGAACATCGTACGACCACTCAGGACTTGTTAGGACTCTGTATGCGAAATTAGCAACAGGAAAAGCAATTTAGAATAATGTAGGATGCGTTACAACTTTTAAGAACACCTTACACCACCGTACGAAAGATTAAAACTTCATAATAAACCTAATGAATTCGTCCGAGTAATTTGAACACCATACAACAATTTGGAATATATTACGACTCTGTATGCCACATTACCGCCTTGAAAAGCATGTTAGTATAACGTACGGCACCTTACAACTCCTAACAAAACATTACAACACCGTACGTAAACTTAAAACTCCATAATAAACCTAATGAATTCGTCCGAGTCATTTGAACATCGTATGACCACTCAGGACTTGTTACGACTCTGTATGCGAAATTAGCAACAGGAAAAGCAATTTAGAATAATGTAGGATGCGTTACAACTTTTGAGAACACCTTACACCACCGTACGAAAAATTAAAACTCCATAATAAAGCTAATGAATTCGTCCGAGTAGTTTGAACACCATACAACAATTTGGAATATATTACGACTCTGTATGCCACATTACCGCCTTGAAAAGCATGTTAGTATAACGTACAACACCTTACAACTCCTAACAAAACATTACAACACCGTACGTAAACTTAAAACTCCATAATAAACCTAATGAATTCGTCCGAGTCATTTGAACATCGTACGACCACTCATGACTTGTTACGACTCTGTATGCGAAATTAGCAACAGGAAAAGCAATTTAGAATAATGTAGGATGCGTTACAACTTTTGAGAACACCTTACACCACCGTACGAAAGATTAAACCTCCATAATAAACCTAATGAATTCGTCCGAGTAATTTGAACACCATACAACAATTTGGAATATATTACGACTCTGTATGCCACATTACCGTCTTGAGAAGCATGTTAGTATAACGTACGACACCTTGCAACTCCTAACAAAACATTACAACACCTTACGTAAACTTAAAACTCTATAATAAACCTAATAAATTAGTCCGAGTCCTTTGAACACCATACAACAATTTGGAATATATTACGACTTTGTATGCCACATTACCGCCTTGAAAAGCATGTTAGTATAACGTACGGCACCTTACAACTCCTAACAAAACATTACAATACCGTACGTAAACTTAAAACTCCATAATAAACCTAATGAATTCGTCCGAGTCGTTTGAACATCGTACGACCACTCAGGACTTGTTAGGACTCTGTATGCGAAATTAGCAACAGGAAAAGCAATTTAGAATAATGTAGGATGCGTTACAACTTTTAAGAACACATTACACCACCGTACGAAAGATTAAAACTCCATAATAAACCTAATGAATTTGTCCGAGTAATTTGAACACCATACAACAATTTGGAATATATTACGACTCTGTATGCCACATTACCGCCTTGAAAAGCATGTTAGTATAACGTACGGCACCTTACAACTCCTAACAAAACATTACAACACCGTACGTAAACTTAAAACTCCATAATAAACCTAATGAATTCGTCCGAGTCATTTGAACATCGTATGACCACTCAGGACTTGTTACGACTCTGTATGCGAAATTAGCAACAGGAAAAGCAATTTAGAATAATGTAGGATGCGTTACAACTTTTGAGAACACCTTACACCACCGTACGAAAAATTAAAACTCCATAATAAAGCTAATGAATTCGTCCGAGTAGTTTGAACACCATACAACAATTTGGAATATATTACGACTCTGTATGCCACATTACCGCCTTGAAAAGCATGTTAGTATAACGTACAACACCTTACAACTCCTAACAAAACATTACAACACCGTACGTAAACTTAAAACTCCATAATAAACCTAATGAATTCGTCCGAGTCATTTGAACATCGTACGACCACTCATGACTTGTTACGACTCTGTATGCGAAATTAGCAACAGGAAAAGCAATTTAGAATAATGTAGGATGCGTTACAACTTTTGAGAACACCTTACACCACCGTACGAAAGATTAAACCTCCATAATAAACCTAATGAATTCGTCCGAGTAATTTGAACACCATACAACAATTTGGAATATATTACGACTCTGTATGCCACATTACCGTCTTGAGAAGCATGTTAGTATAACGTACGACACCTTGCAACTCCTAACAAAACATTACAACACCTTACGTAAACTTAAAACTCTATAATAAACCTAATAAATTAGTCCGAGTCCTTTGAACACCATACAACAATTTGGAATATATTACGACTTTGTATGCCACATTACCGCCTTGAAAAGCATGTTAGTATAACGTACGGCACCTTACAACTCCTAACAAAACATTACAATACCGTACGTAAACTTAAAACTCCATAATAAACCTAATGAATTCGTCCGAGTCGTTTGAACATCGTACGACCACTCAGGACTTGTTAGGACTCTGTATGCGAAATTAGCAACAGGAAAAGCAATTTAGAATAATGTAGGATGCGTTACAACTTTTAAGAACACCTTACACCGCCGTAGGAAAGATTAAAACTCCATAATAAACCTAATGAATTCATCCGAGTAATTTGAACACAATACAACAATTTGGAATATATTACGACTCTGTATGCCACATTACCGCCTTGAAAAGCATGTTAGTATAACGTACGACACCTTACAACTCCTAACAAAACATTACAACACCGTACGTAACCTTAAAACTCCATAATAAACCTAATGAATTCGTCCGAGTCGTTTGAACATCGTACGACCACTCAGGACTTGTTAGGACTCTGTATGCGAAATTAGCAACAGGAAAAGCAATTTAGAATAATGTAGGATGCGCTACAACTTTTAAGAACACCTTACACCACCGTACGAAAGATTAAAACTCCATAATAAACCTAATGAATTCGTCCGAGTAATTTGAACACCATACAACAATTTGGAATATATTACGACTCTGTATGCCACATTACCGCCTTGAAAAGCATGTTAGTATAACGTACGACACCTTACAACTCCTAACAAAACATTACAACACTGTACGTAAACTTAAAACTCCATAATAAACCTAATGAATTCGTCCGAGTCATTTGAACATCGTATGACCACTCAGGACTTGTTACGACACTGTATGCGAAATTAGCAACAGGAAAAGCAATTTAGAATAATGTAGGATGCGTTACAACTTTTGAGAACACCTTACACCACCGTACGAAAGATTAAAACTCCATAATAAAGCTAATGAATTCGTCCGAGTAGTTTGAACACCATTCAACAATTTGGAATATATTACGACTCTGTATGCCACATTACCGCCTTGAAAAGCATGTTAGTATAACGTACAGCACCTTACAACTCCTAACAAAACATTACAACACCGTACGTAAACTTAAAACTCCATAATAAACCTAATGAATTCGTCCGAGTCATTTGAACATCGTACGACCACTCATGACTTGTTACGACTCTGTATGCGAAATTAGCAACAGGAAAAGCAATTTAGAATAATGTAGGATGTGTTACAACTTTTGAGAACACCTTACACCACCGTACGAAAGATTAAACCTCCATAATAAACCTAATGAATTCGTCCGAGTAATTTGAACACCATACAACAATTTGGAATATATTACGACTCTGTATGCCACATTACCGTCTTGAGAAGCATGTTAGTATAACGTACGACACCTTGCAACTCCTAACAAAACATTACAACACCTTACGTAAACTTAAAACTCTATAATAAACCTAATAATATAGTCCGAGTCCTTTGAACACCATACAACAATTTGGAATATATTACGACTTTGTGTGCCACATTACCGCCTTGAAAAGCATGTTAGTATAACGTACGGCACCTTACAACTCTTAACAAAACATTACAATACCGTACGTAAACTTAAAACTCCATAATAAACCTAATGAATTCGTCCGAGTCGTTTGAACATCGTACGACCACTCAGGACTTGTTAGGACTCTGTATGCGAAATTAGCAACAGGAAAAGCAATTTAGAATAATGTAGGATGCGTTACAACTTTTAAGAACACCTTACACCACCGTACGAAAGATTAAAACTCCATAATAAACCTAATGAATTCGTCCGAGTAATTTGAACACCATACAACAATTTGGAATATATTACGACTCTGTATGCCACATTACCGCCTTGAAAAGCATGTTAGTATAACGTACGGCACCTTACAACTCCTAACAAAACATTACAACACCGTACGTAAACTTAAAACTCCATAATAAACCTAATGAATTCGTCCGAGTCATTTGAACATCGTATGACCACTCAGGACTTGTTACGACTCTGTATGCGAAATTAGCAACAGGAAAAGCAATTTAGAATAATGTAGGATGCGTTACAACTTTTGAGAACACCTTACACCACCGTACGAAAGATTAAAACTCCATAATAAAGCTAATGAATTCGTCCGAGTAGTTTGAACACCATACAACAATTTGGAATATATTACGACTCTGTATGCCACATTACCGCCTTGAAAAGCATGTTAGTATAACGTACAGCACCTTACAACTCCTAACAAAACATTACAACACCGTACGTAAACTTAAAACTCCATAATAAACCTAATGAATTCGTCCGAGTCATTTGAACATCGTACGACCACTCATGACTTGTTACGACTCTGTATGCGAAATTAGCAACAGGAAAAGCAATTTAGAATAATGTAGGATGCGTTACAACTTTTGAGAACACCTTACACCACCGTACGAAAGATTAAACCTCCATAATAAACCTAATGAATTCGTCCGAGTAATTTGAACACCATACAACAATTTGGAATATATTACGACTCCGTATGCCACATTACCGTCTTGAGAAGCATGTTAGTATAATGTAGGACACCTTACAACTCCTAACAAAACATTACAACACCGTACGTAAACTTAAAACTCCATAATAAACCTAAGGAATTCGTCCGAGTCATTTGAACATCGTACAACCACTCAGGACTTGTTACGACTCTGTATGCGAAATTAGCAACAGGAAAAGCAATTTAGAATAATGTACGATGCGTTATAACTTTTGAGAACATCTTACACCACCGTACGAAAGAATAAAACTCCATAATAATCCTAATAAATTAGTCCGAGTCCTTAGAACATCGTACTACAATTTAGAATATATTACGACTCTGTATGCCACATTACCGCCTTGAAAAGCATGTTAGTATAACGTACGGCACCTTACAACTCCTAACAAAACATTATAACACCGTACGTAAACTTAAAACTCCATAATAAACCTAAGGAATTCGTCCGAGTCATTTGAACATCGTACGAACACTTAGGACTTGTTACGACTCTGTATGCGAAATTAGCAACAGGAAAAGCAATTTAGAATAATGTACGATGCGTTATAACTTTTGAGAACACCTTACACCACCGTACGAAAAATTAAAACTCCATAATAAACCTATTGAATTCGTCCGAGTAATTTGAGCACCATACAACAATTTGGAATATATTTCGACTCAGTATGCCACATTACCGCCTTGAGAAGCATGTTAGTATAACGTACGACACATTACAACTCCTAACAAAACATTAAAACACCGTACGTAAACTTAAAACTCCATAATAAACCTAATGAGTTCGTCCAAGTCATTTGAACATCATACGACCACTCAGGACTTGTTACGACTCTGTATGCGAAATTAGCAACAGGAAAAGCAATTTAGAATAATGTAGGATGCGTTACAACTTTTGAGAACACCTTACACCACCGTACAAAAAATTAAAACTCCATAATAAACCTAATGAATTCGTCGGAGTAATTTGAACACCATACAACAATTTGGAATATATTACGACTCTGTATGCCACATTACCGCCTTGAAAAGCATGTTAGTATAACGTACGGCACCTTACAACTCCTAACAAAACATTACAACACCGTACGTAAACTTAAAACTCCATAATAAACCTAATGAATTCGTCCGAGTCATTTGAACATCGTACGAACACTTAGGACTTGTTACGACTCTGTATGCGAAATTAGCAACAGGAAAAGCAATTTAGAATAATGTACGATGCGTTATAACTTTTGAGAACATCTTACACCACCGTACGAAAGAATAAAACTCCATAATAATCCTAATAAATTAGTCCGAGTCCTTAGAACATCGTACTACAATTTAGAATATATTACGACTCTATATGCCACATTACCGCCTTGAAAAGCATGTTAGTATAACGTACGGCACCTTACAACTCCTAACAAAACATTATAACACCGTACGTAACCTTAAAACTCCATAATAAACCTAATGAATTTGTCCGAGTCATTTGAACATCGTACGACCACTCAGGACTTGTTACGACTCTGTATGCGAAATTAGCAACAGGAAAAGCAATTTACAATAATGTAGGATGCGTTACAACTTTTGAGAAACCTTTCACCACCGTACGAAAGATTAAAACTCCATAATAAACCTAATGAATTCGTCCGAGTAATTTGAACACCATACAACAATTTGGAATATATTACGACTCCGTATGCCACATTCCCGCCTTGAAAAGCATGTTAGTATAATGTAGGACACCTTACTACTCCTAACAAAACATTACAACACCGTACGTAAACTTAAAACTCCATAATAAACCTAAGGAATTCGTCCGAGTCATTTGAACATCGTACGACCACTCAGGACTTGTTACGACTCTGTATGCGAAATTAGCAACAGGAAAAGCAATTTAGAATAATGTACGATGCATTATAACTTTTGAGAACATCTTACACCATCGTACGAAAGAATAAAACTCCATAATAATCCTAATAAATTAGTCCGAGTCCTTAGAACATCGTACTACAATTTAGAATATATTACGACTCTGTATGCCACATTACCGCCTTGAAAAGCATGTTAGTATAACGTACGGCACCTTACAACTCCTAACAAAACATTATAACACCGTACGTAACAAAACTCCATAATAAACCTAATGAATTTGTCCGAGTCATTTGAACATCGTACAACCACTCAGGACTTGTTACGACTCTGTATGCGAAATTAGCAACAGGAAAAGCAATTTACAATAATGTAGGATGCGTTACAACTTTTGAGAAACCTTACACCACCGTACGAAAGATTAAAACTCCATAATAAACCTAATGAATTCGTCCGAGTAATTTGAACACCATACAACAATTTGGAATATATTACGACTCCGTATGCCACATTACCGCCTTGAAAAGCATGTTAGTATAATGTAGGACACCTTACTACTCCTAACAAAACATTACAACACCGTACGTAAACTTAAAACTCCATAATAAACCTAAGGAATTCGTCCGAGTCATTTGAACATCGTACAACCACTCAGGACTTGTTACGACTCTGTATGCGAAATTAGCAACAGGAAAAGCAATTTAGAATAATGTACGATGCGTTATAACTTTTGAGAACATCTTACACCACCGTACGAAAGAATAAAACTCCATAATAATCCTAATAAATTAGTCCGAGTCCTTAGAACATCGTACTACAATTTAGAATATATTACGACTCTGTATGCCACATTACCGCCTTGAAAAGCATGTTAGTATAACGTACGGCACCTTACAACTCCTAACAAAACATTATAACACCGTACGTAAACTTAAAACTCCATAATAAACCTAAGGAATTCGTCCGAGTCATTTGAACATCGTACGAACACTTAGGACTTGTTACGACTCTGTATGCGAAATTAGCAACAGGAAAAGCAATTTAGAATAATGTACGATGCGTTATAACTTTTGAGAACACCTTACACCACCGTACGAAAAATTAAAACTCCATAATAAACCTATTGAATTCGTCCGAGTAATTTGAGCACCATACAACAATTTGGAATATATTTCGACTCAGTATGCCACATTACCGCCTTGAGAAGCATGTTAGTATAACGTACGACACATTACAACTCCTAACAAAACATTACAACACCGTACGTAAACTTAAAACTCCATAATAAACCTAATGAATTCGTCCAAGTCATTTGAACATCATACGACCACTCAGGACTTGTTACGACTCTGTATGCGCAATTAGCAACAGGAAAAGCAATTTAGAATAATGTAGGATGCGTTACAACTTTTGAGAACACCTTACACCACCGTACAAAAAATTAAAACTCCATAATAAACCTAATGAATTCGTCGGAGTAATTTGAACACCATACAACAATTTGGAATATATTACGACTCTGTATGCCACATTACCGCCTTGAAAAGCATGTTAGTATAACGTACGGCACCTTACAACTCCTAACAAAACATTACAACACCGTACGTAAACTTAAAACTCCATAATAAACCTAATGAATTCGTCCGAGTCATTTGAACATCGTACTACAATTTAGAATATATTACGACTCAGTATGCCACATTACCGCCTTGAAAAGCATGTTAGTATAACGTACGGCACCTTACAACTCCTAACAAAACATTACAACACCGTACGTAAACTTAAAACTCCATAATAAACCTAATGAATTCGTCCGAGTCATTTGAACATCGTACGAACACTTAGGACTTGTTACGACTCTGTATGCGAAATTAGCAACAGGAAAAGCAATTTAGAATAATGTACGATGCGTTATAACTTTTTAGAACACCTTACACCACCGTACGAAAAATTAAAACTCCATAATAAACCTAATGAATTCGTCCGAGTAATTTGAACACCATACAACAATTTGGAATATATTACGACTCTGTATGCCACATTACCGCCTTGAGAAGCATGTTAGTATAACGTACGACACCTTACCACTCCTAACAAAACATTACAACACCGTACGTAAACTTAAAACTCCATAATAAACCTAATGAATTCGTCCGAGTCATTTGAACATCGTACGACCACTCAGGAATTGTTACGACTCTGTATGCGAAATTAGCAACAGGAAAAGCAATTTAGAATAATGTAGGATGCGTTACAACTTTTGAGAACACCTTACACCACCGTACGAAAGATTAAAACTCCATAATAAACCTAATGAATTCGTCCGAGTAATTTGAGCACCATACAACAATTTGGAATATATTACGACTCAGTATGCCACATTACCGCCATGAAAAGCATGTTAGTATAACGTACGGCACCTTACAACTCCTAACAAAACATTACAACACCGTACGTAAACTTAAAACTCCATAATAAACCTAATGAATTCGTCCGAGTCATTTGAACATCATACGACCACTCAGGACTTGTTACGACTCTGTATGCGAAATTAGCAACAGGAAAAGCAATTTAGAATAATGTAGGATGCGTTACAACTTTTGAGAACACCTTACACCACCGTACGAAAGATTAAAACTCCATAATTAACCTAATGAATTCGTCCGAGTAATTTGAGCACCATACAACAATTTGGAATATATTACGACTCAGTATGCCACATTACCGCCTTGAAAAGCATGTTAGTATAACGTACGGCACCTTACAACTCCTAACAAAACATTACAACACCGTACGTAAACTTAAAACTCCATAATAAACCTAATGAATTCGTCCGAGTCATTTGAACATCGTACTACAATTTAGAATATATTACGACTCAGTATGCCACATTACCGCCTTGAAAAGCATGTTAGTATAACGTACGGCACCTTACAACTCCTAACAAAACATTACAACACCGTACGTAAACTTAAAACTCCATAATAAACCTAATGAATTCGTCCAAGTCATTTGAACATCGTACGAACACTTAGGACTTGTTACGACTCTGTATGCGAAATTAGCAACAGGAAAAGCAATTTAGAATAATGTACGATGCGTTATAACTTTTTAGAACACCTTACACCACCGTACGAAAAATTAAAACTCCATAATAAACCTAATGAATTCGTCCGAGTAATTTGAACACCATACAACAATTTAGAATATATTACGACTCTGTATGCCACATTACCGCCTTGAAAAGCATGTTAGTATAACGTACGGCACCTTACAACTCCTAACAAAACATTACAACACCGTACGTAAACTTAAAACTCCATAATAAACCTAATGAATTCGTCCGAGTCATTTGAACATCATACGACCACTCAGGACTTGTTACGACTCTGTATGCGAAATTAGCAACAGGAAAAGCAATTTAGAATAATGTAGGATGCGTTACAACTTTTGAGAACACCTTACACCACCGTACGAAAGATTAAAACTCCATAATAAACCTAATGAATTCGTCCGAGTAATTTGAGCTCCATACAACAATTTGGAATATATTACGACTCAGTATGCCACATTACCGCCTTGAAAAGCATGTTAGTATAACGTACGGCACCTTACAACTCCTAACAAAACATTACAACACCGTACGTAAACTTAAAACTCCATACTAAACCTAATGAATTCGTCCGAGTCATTTGAACATCATACGACCACTCAGGACTTGTTACGACTCTGTATGCGAAATTAGCAACAGGAAAAGCAATTTAGAATAATGTCGGATGCGTTACAACCTTTGAGAACACCTTACACCACCGTACGAAAGATTAAAACACCATAATAAACCTAATGAATTCGTCCGAGTAATTTGAACACCATACAACAATTTGGAATATATTACGACTCTGTATGCCACATTACCGCCTTGAAAAGCATGTTAGTATAACGTACGGCACCTTACAAATCCTAACAAAACATTACAACACCGTACGTAAACTTAAAACTCCATAATAAACCTAATGAATTCGTCCGAGTCATTTGAACATCATACGACCACTCAGGACTTGTTACGACTCTGTATGCGAAATTAGCAACAGGAAAAGCAATTTAGAATAATGTAGGATGCGTTAAAACTTTTGAGAACACCTTACACCACCGTACGAAAGATTAAAACTCCATAATAAACCTAATCAATTCGTCCGAGTAATTTGAACACCATACAACAATTTGGAATATATTACGACTCCGTATGCCACATTACCGCCTTGAAAAGCATGTTAGTATAACGTACAACACCTTACTACTCCTAACAAAACATTACAACACCGTACGAAAACTTAAAACTCCATAATAAACCTATTGAATTCGTCCGAGTCCTTTGAACATCGTACGACAATTTAGAATATATTACGACTCTGCTTGCCACATTAAAGTCTTGAGAAGCATGTTAGTATAACGTACGACACCTTACAACTCCTAACAAAACATTACAACACCGTACGTAAACTTAAAACTCCATAATAAACCTATTGAATTCGTCCGAGTCATTTGAACATCGTACGACCACTCAGGACTTGTTACGACTCTGTATGCGAAATTAGCAACATGAAAAGCAATTTAGAATAATGTAGGATGCGTTACAACTTTTGAGAACACCTTACACCACCGTACGAAAGATTAAAACTCCATAATAAACCTAATGAATTCGTCCGAGTAATTTGAGCACCGTACAACAATTTGGAATATATTACGACTCAGTATGCCACATTACCGCCTTGAAAAGCATGTTAGTATAACGTACGGCACCTTACAACTCCTAACAAAACATTACAACACCGTATGTAAACTTAAAACTCCATAATAAACCTAATGAATTCGTCCGAGTCATTTGAACATCGTACGACCACTCAGGACTTGTTACGACTCTGTATGCGAAATTAGCAACAGGAAAAGCAATTTAGAATAATGAAGGATGTATTACAACTTTTGAGAACACCTTACACCACCGTACGAAAGATTATAACTCCATAATAAACCTAATGAATTCGTCCGAGTAATTTGAACACCATACAACAATTTGGAATATATTACGACTCCGTATGCCACATTACCGCCTTGAAAAGCATGTTAGTATAACGTACGACACCTTACTACTCCTAACAAAACATTACAACACCGTACGTAAACTTAAAACTCCATAATAAACCTATTGAATTCGTCCGAGTCCTTTGAACATCGTACGACAATTTAGAATATATTACGACTCTGCTTGCCACATTAAAGTCTTGAGAAGCATGTTAGTATAACGTACGACACCTTACAACTCCTAACAAAACATTACAACACCGTACGTAAACTTAAAACTCCATAATAAACCTAATGAATTCGTCCGAGTCATTTGAACATCGTACGACCACTCAGGACTTGTTACGACTCTGTATGCGAAATTAGCAACAGGAAAAGAATTTTAGAATAATGTAGGATGCGTTACAACTTTTGAGAACACCTTACACCACCGTACGAAAGATTAAAACTCCATAATAAACCTAATGAATTCGTCCGAGTAATTTGAGCACCATACAACAATTTGGAATATATTACGACTCAGTATGCCACATTACCGCCTTGAAAAGCATGTTAGTATAACGTACGGCACCTTACAACTCCTAACAAAACATTACAACACCGTACGTAAACTTAAAACTCCATAATATACCTAATGAATTCGTCCGAGTCATTTGAACATCGTACGACCACTAAGGACTTGTTACGCCTCTGTATGCGAAATTAGCAACAGGAAAAGCAATTTAGAATAATGTAGGATGCGTTACAACCTTTGAGAACACCTTACACCACCGTACGAAAGATTAAAACACCATAATAAACCTAATGAATTCGTCCGAGTAATTTGAACACCATACAACAATTTGGAATATATTACGACTCTGTATGCCACATTACCGCCTTGAAAAGCATGTTAGTATAACGTACGGCACCTTACAAATCCTAACAAAACATTACAACACCGTACGTAAACTTAAAACTCCATAATAAACCTAATGAATTCGTCCGAGTCATTTGAACATCATACGACCACTCAGGACTTGTTACGACTCTGTATGCGAAATTAGCAACAGGAAAAGCAATTTAGAATAATGTAGGATGCGTTACAACTTTTGAGAACACCTTACACCACCGTACGAAAGATTAAAACTCCATAATAAACCTAATGAATTGGTCCGAGTAATTTGAACACCATACAACAATTTGGAATATATTACGACTCCGTATGCCACATTACCGCCTTGAAAAGCATGTTAGTATAACGTACGACACCTTACTACTCCTAACAAGACATTACAACACCGTACGTAAACTTAAAACTCCATAATAAACCTATTGAATTCGTCCGAGTCCTTTGAACATTGTACGACAATTTAGAATATATTACGACTCTGCTTGCCACATTAAAGTCTTGAGAAGCATGTTAGTATAACGTACGACACCTTACAATTCCTAACAAAACATTACAACACCGTACGTAAACTTAAAACTCCATAATAAACCTAATGAATTCGTCCGAGTCATTTGAACATCGTACGACCACTCAGGACTTGTTACGACTCTGTATGCGAAATTAGCAACAGGAAAAGCAATTTAGAATAATGTAGGATGCGTTACAACTTTTGAGAACACCTTACACCACCGTACGAAAGATTAAAACTCCATAATAAACCTAATGAATTCGTCCGAGTAATTTGAGCACCATACAACAATTTGGAATATATTACGACTCAGTATGCCACATTACCGCCTTGAAAAGCATGTTAGTATAACGTACGGCACCTTACAACTCCTAACAAAACATTACAACATCGTACGTAAACTTAAAAATCCATAATAAACCTAATGAATTCGTCCGAGTCATTTGAACATCGTACGACCACTCAGGACTTGTTACGACTCTGTATGCGAAATTAGCAACAGGAAAAGCAATTTAGAATAATGAAGGATGTATTACAACTTTTGAGAACACCTTACACCACCGTACGAAAGATTAAAACTCCATAATAAACCTAATGAATTCGTCCGAGTAATTTGAACACCATACAACAATTTGGAATATATTACGACTCCGTATGCCACATTACCACCTTGAAAAGCATGTTAGTATAACGTACGACACCTTACTACTCCTAACAAAACATTACAACACCGTACGTAAACTTAAAACTCCATAATAAACCTATTGAATTCGTCCGAGTCCTTTGAACATCGTACGACAATTTAGAATATATTACGACTCTGCTTGCCACATTAAAGTCTTGAGAAGCATGTTAGTATAACGTACGACACCTTACAACTCCTAACAAAACATTACAACACCGTACGTAAACTTAAAACTCCATAATAAACCTAATGAATTCGTCCGAGTCATTTGAACATCGTACGACCACTCAGGACTTGTTACGACTCTGTATGCGAAATTAGCAACAGGAAAAGCAATTTAGAATAATGTAGGATGCGTTACAACTTTTGAGAACACCTTACACCACCGTAAGAAAGATTAAAACTCCATAATAAACCTAATGAATTCGTCCGAGTAATTTGAACACCATACAACAATTTGGAATATATTACGACTCCGTATGCCACATTACCGCCTTGAAAAGCATGTTAGTATAACGTACGACACCTTACTACTCCTAACAAGACATTACAACACCGTACGTAAACTTAAAACTCCATAATAAACCTATTGAATTCGTTCGAGTCCTTTGAACATCGTACGACAATTTAGAATATATTACGACTCTGCTTGCCACATTAAAGTCTTGAGAAGCATGTTAGTATAACGTACGACACCTTACAACTCCTAACAAAACATTACAACACCGTACGTAAACTTAAAACTCCATAATAAATCTAATGAATTCGTCCGAGTCATTTGAACATCGTACGACCACTCAGGACTTGTTACGACTCTGTATGCGAAATTAGCAACAGGAAAAGCAATTTAGAATAATGTAGGATGCGTTACAACTTTTGAGAACACCTTACACCACCGTACGAATGATTAAAACTCCATAATAAACCTAATAAATTCGTCCGAGTAATTTGAGCACCATACAACAATTTGGAATATATTACGACTCAGTATGCCACATTACCGCCTTGAAAAACATGTTAGTATAACGTACGGCACCTTACAACTCCTAACAAAACATTACAACACCGTACGTAAACTTAAAACTCCATAATAAACCTAATGAATTCGTCCGAGTCATTTGAACATCGTACGACCACTCAGGACTTGTTACGACTCTGTATGCGAAATTAGCAACAGGAAAAGCAATTTAGAATAATGAAGGATGTATTACAACTTTTGAGAACACCTTACACCACCGTACGAAAGATTAAAACTCCATAATAAACCTAATGAATTCGTCCGAGTAATTTGAACACCATACAACAATTTGGAATATATTACGACTCCGTATGCCACATTACCGCCTTGAAAAGCATGTTAGTAGAACGTACGACACCTTACTACTCCTAACAAAACATTACATTACCGTACGTAAACTTAAAACTCCATAATAAACCTATTGAATTCGTCCGAGTCCTTTGAACATCGTACGACAATTTAGAATATATTACGACTCTGCTTGCCACATTAAAGTCTTGAGAAGCATGTTAGTATAACGTACGACACCTTACAACTCCTAACAAAACATTACAACACCGTACGTAAACTTAAAACTCCATAATAAACCTAATGAATTCGTCCGAGTCATTTGAACATCGTACGACCACTCAGGACTTGTTACGACTCTGTATGCGAAATTAGCAACAGGAAAAGCAATTTAGAATAATGTAGGATGCGTTACAACTTTTGAGAACACCTTACACCACCGTACGAAAGATTAAAACTCCATAATAAACCTAATGAATTCGTCCGAGTAATTTGAGCACCATACAACAATTTGGAATATATTACGACTCAGTATGCCACATTACCGCCTTGAAAAGCATGTTAGTATAACGTACGGCACCTTACAACTCCTAACAAAACATTACAACACCGTACGTAAACTTAAAACTCCATAATAAACCTAATGAATTCGTCCGAGTCATTTGAACATCGTACGACCACTCAGGACTTGTTACGACTCTGTATGCGAAATTAGCAACAGGAAAAGCAATTTAGAATAATGAAGGATGTATTACAACTTTTGAGAACACCTTACACCACCGTACGAAAGATTAAAACTCCATAATAAACCTAATGAATTCGTCCGAGTAATTTGAACACCATACAACAATTTGGAATATATTACGACTCCGTATGCCACATTACCGCCTTGAAAAGCATGTTAGTAGAACGTACGACACCTTACTACTCCTAACAAAACATTACATTACCGTACGTAAACTTAAAACTCCATAATAAACCTATTGAATTCGTCCGAGTCCTTTGAACATCGTACGACAATTTAGAATATATTACGACTCTGCTTGCCACATTAAAGTCTTGAGAAGCATGTTAGTATAACGTACGACACCTTACAACTCCTAACAAAACATTACAACACCGTACGTAAACTTAAAACTCCATAATAAACCTAATGAATTCGTCCGAGTCATTTGAACATCGTACGACCACTCAGGACTTGTTACGACTCTGTATGCGAAATTAGCAACAGGAAAAGCAATTTAGAATAATGTAGGATGCGTTACAACTTTTGAGAACACCTTACACCACCGTACGAAAGATTAAAACTCCATAATAAACCTAATGAATTCGTCCGAGTAATTTGAGCACCATACAACAATTTGGAATATATTACGACTCAGTATGCCACATTACCGCCTTGAAAAGCATGTTAGTATAACGTACGGCACCTTACAACTCCTAACAAAACATTACAACACCGTACGTAAACTTAAAACTCCATAATAAACCTAATGAATTCGTCCGAGTCATTTGAACATCGTACGACCACTCAGGACTTGTTACGACTCTGTATGCGAAATTAGCAACAGGAAAAGCAATTTAGAATAATGTAGGATGCGTTACAACTTTTGAGAACACCTTACACCACCGTACGAAAGATTAAAACTCCATAATAAACCTAATGAATTCGTCCGAGTAATTTGAGCACCATACAACAATTTGGAATATATTACGACTCAGTATGCCACATTACCGCCTTGAAAAGCATGTTAGTATAACGTACGGCACCTTACAACTCCTAACAAAACATTACAACACCGTACGTAAACTTAAAACTCCATAATAAACCTAATGAATTCGTCCGAGTCATTTGAACATCGTACGACCACTCAGGACTTGTTACGACTCTGTATGCGAAATTAGCAACAGGAAAAGCAATTTAGAATAATGAAGGATGTATTACAACTTTTGAGAACACCTTACACCACCGTACGAAAGATTAAAACTCCATAATAAACCTAATGAATTCGTCCGAGTAATTTGAACACCATACAACAATTTGGAATATATTACGACTCCGTATGCCACATTACCGCCTTGAAAAGCATGTTAGTATAACGTACGACACCTTACTACTCCTAACAAAACATTACAACACCGTACGTAAACTTAAAACTCCATAATAAACCTATTGAATTCGTCCGAGTCCTTTGAACATCGTACGACAATTTAGAATATATTACGACTCTGCTTGCCACATTAAAGTCTTGAGAAGCATGTTAGTATAACGTACGACACCTTACAACTCCTAACAAAACATTACAACACCGTACGTAAACTTAAAACTCCATAATAAACCTAATGAATTCGTCCGAGTCATTTGAACATCGTACGACCACTCAGGACTTGTTACGACTCTGTATGCGAAATTAGCAACAGGAAAAGCAATTTAGAATAATGTAGGATGCGTTACAACTTTTGAGAACACCTTACACCACCGTACGAAAGATTAAAACTCCATAATAAACCTAATGAATTCGTCCGAGTAATTTGAACACCATACAACAATTTGGAATATATTACGACTCCGTATGCCACATTACCGCCTTGAAAAGCATGTTAGTATAACGTACGACACCTTACTACTCCTAACAAGACATTACAACACCGTACGTAAACTTAAAACTCCATAATAAACCTATTGAATTCGTCCGAGTCCTTTGAACATCGTACGACATTTTAGAATATATTACGACTCTGCTTGCCACATTAAAGTCTTGAGAAGCATGTTAGTATAACGTACGACACCTTACAACTCCTAACAAAACATTACAACACCGTACGTAAACTTAAAACTCCATAATAAACCTAATGAATTCGTCCGAGTCATTTGAACATCGTACGACCACTCAGGACTTGTTACGACTCTGTATGCGAAATTAGCAACAGGAAAAGCAATTTAGAATAATGTAGGATGCGTTACAACTTTTGAGAACACCTTACACCACCGTACGAATGATTAAAACTCCATAATAAACCTAATAAATTCGTCCGAGTAATTTGAGCACCATACAACAATTTGGAATATATTACGACTCAGTATGCCACATTACCGCCTTGAAAAACATGTTAGTATAACGTACGGCACCTTACAACTCCTAACAAAACATTACAACACCGTACGTAAACTTAAAACTCCATAATAAACCTAATGAATTCGTCCGAGTCATTTGAACATCGTACGACCACTCAGGACTTGTTACGACTCTGTATGCGAAATTAGCAACAGGAAAAGCAATTTAGAATAATGAAGGATGTATTACAACTTTTGAGAACACCTTACACCACCGTACGAAAGATTAAAACTCCATAATAAACCTAATGAATTCGTCCGAGTAATTTGAACACCATACAACAATTTGGAATATATTACGACTCCGTATGCCACATTACCGCCTTGAAAAGCATGTTAGTAGAACGTACGACACCTTACTACTCCTAACAAAACATTACATTACCGTACGTAAACTTAAAACTCCATAATAAACCTATTGAATTCGTCCGAGTCCTTTGAACATCGTACGACAATTTAGAATATATTACGACTCTGCTTGCCACATTAAAGTCTTGAGAAGCATGTTAGTATAACGTACGACACCTTACAACTCCTAACAAAACATTACAACACCGTACGTAAACTTAAAACTCCATAATAAACCTAATGAATTCGTCCGAGTCATTTGAACATCGTACGACCACTCAGGACTTGTTACGACTCTGTATGCGAAATTAGCAACAGGAAAAGCAATTTAGAATAATGTAGGATGCGTTACAACTTTTGAGAACACCTTACACCACCGTACGAAAGATTAAAACTCCATAATAAACCTAATGAATTCGTCCGAGTAATTTGAGCACCATACAACAATTTGGAATATATTACGACTCAGTATGCCACATTACCGCCTTGAAAAGCATGTTAGTATAACGTACGGCACCTTACAACTCCTAACAAAACATTACAACACCGTACGTAAACTTAAAACTCCATAATAAACCTAATGAATTCGTCCGAGTCATTTGAACATCGTACGACCACTAAGGACTTGTTACGACTCTGTATGCGAAATTAGCAACAGGAAAAGCAATTTAGAATAATGTAGGATGCGTTACAACCTTTGAGAACACCTTACACCACCGTACGAAATATTAAAACTCCATAATAAACCTAATGAATTCGTCCGAGTAATTTGAGCACCATACAACAATTTGGAATATATTACGACTCAGTATGCCACGTTACCTCCTTGAAAAGCATGTTAGTATAACGTACGGCACCTTACAAATCCTAACAAAACATTACAACACCGTACGTAAACTTACTCCATAATAAACCTAATGAATTCGTCCGAGTCATTTGAACATCGTACGACCACTCAGGACTTGTTACGACTCTGTATGCGAAATTAGCAACAGGAAAAGCAATTTAGAATAATGTAGGATGCGTTACAACTTTTGAGAACACCTTACACCACCGTACGAAAGATTAAAACTCCATAATAAACCTAATGAATTCGTCCGAGTAATTTGAGCACCATACAACAATTTGGAATATATTACGACTCAGTATGCCACATTACCGCCTTGAAAAGCATGTTAGTATAACGTACGGCACCTTACAACTCCTAACAAAACATTACAACACCGTACGTAAACTTAAAACTCCATAATAAACCTAATGAATTCGTCCGAGTCATTTGAACATCGTACGACCACTCAGGACTTGTTACGACTCTGTATGCGAAATTAGCAACAGGAAAAGCAATTTAGAATAATGAAGGATGTATTACAACTTTTGAGAACACCTTACACCACCGTACGAAAGATTAAAACTCCATAATAAACCTAATGAATTCGTCCGAGTAATTTGAACACCATACAACAATTTGGAATATATTACGACTCCGTATGCCACATTACCGCCTTGAAAAGCATGTTAGTAGAACGTACGACACCTTACTACTCCTAACAAAACATTACATTACCGTACGTAAACTTAAAACTCCATAATAAACCTATTGAATTCGTCCGAGTCCTTTGAACATCGTACGACAATTTAGAATATATTACGACTCTGCTTGCCACATTAAAGTCTTGAGAAGCATGTTAGTATAACGTACGACACCTTACAACTCCTAACAAAACATTACAACACCGTACGTAAACTTAAAACTCCATAATAAACCTAATGAATTCGTCCGAGTCATTTGAACATCGTACGACCACTCAGGACTTGTTACGACTCTGTATGCGAAATTAGCAACAGGAAAAGCAATTTAGAATAATGTAGGATGCGTTACAACTTTTGAGAACACCTTACACCACCGTACGAAAGATTAAAACTCCATAATAAACCTAATGAATTCGTCCGAGTAATTTGAGCACCATACAACAATTTGGAATATATTACGACTCAGTATGCCACATTACCGCCTTGAAAAGCATGTTAGTATAACGTACGGCACCTTACAACTCCTAACAAAACATTACAACACCGTACGTAAACTTAAAACTCCATAATAAACCTAATGAATTCGTCCGAGTCATTTGAACATCGTACGACCACTAAGGACTTGTTACGACTCTGTATGCGAAATTAGCAACAGGAAAAGCAATTTAGAATAATGTAGGATGCGTTACAACCTTTGAGAACACCTTACACCACCGTACGAAATATTAAAACTCCATAATAAACCTAATGAATTCGTCCGAGTAATTTGAACACCATACAACAATTTGGAATATATTACGACTCTGTATGCCACATTACCTCCTTGAAAAGCATGTTAGTATAACGTACGGCACCTTACAAATCCTAACAAAACATTACAACACCGTACGTAAACTTACTCCATAATAAACCTAATGAATTCGTCCGAGTCATTTGAACATCATACGACCACTCAGGACTTGTTACGACTCTGTATGCGAAATTAGCAACAGGAAAAGCAATTTAGAATAATGTAGGATGCGTTACAACTTTTGAGAACACCTTACACCACCGTACGAAAGATTAAAACTCCATAATAAACCTAATGAATTCGTCCGAGTAATTTGA
The DNA here is from genome assembly GCA_030867185.1 of Tagetes erecta. Classification (NCBI taxonomy): domain Eukaryota; kingdom Viridiplantae; phylum Streptophyta; class Magnoliopsida; order Asterales; family Asteraceae; genus Tagetes; species Tagetes erecta. The sequence continues at coordinate 51,190,629 of CM061488.1, read as the reverse complement.
GCACCATACAACAATTTGGAATATATTACGACTCAGTATGCCACGTTACCGTCTTGAAAAGCATGTTAGTATAACGTACGGCACCTTACAACTCCTAACAAAACATTACAACACCGTACGTAAACTTAAAACTCCATAATAAACCTAATGAATTCGTCCGAGTCATTTGAACATCGTACGACCACTCAGGACTTGTTACGACTCTGTATGCGAAATTAGCAACAGGAAAAGCAATTTAGAATAATGAAGGATGTATTACAACTTTTGAGAACACCTTACACCACCGTACGAAAGATTAAAACTCCATAATAAACCTAATGAATTCGTCCGAGTAATTTGAACACCATACAACAATTTGGAATATATTACGACTCCGTATGCCACATTACCGCCTTGAAAAGCATGTTAGTATAACGTACGGCACCTTACAACTCCTAACAAAACATTACAACACCGTACGTAAACTTAAAACTCCATAATAAACCTAATGAATTCGTCCGAGTCATTTGAACATCGTACGACCACTCAGGACTTGTTACGACTCTGTATGCGAAATTAGCAACAGGAAAAGCAATTTAGAATAATGAAGGATGTATTACAACTTTTGAGAACACCTTACACCACCGTACGAAAGATTAAAACTCCATAATAAACCTAATGAATTCGTCCGAGTAATTTGAACACCATACAACAATTTGGAATATATTACGAATCCGTATGCCACATTACCGCCTTGAAAAGCATGTTAGTATAACGTACGACACCTTACTACTCCTAACAAAACATTACAACACCGTACGTAAACTTAAAACTCCATAATAAACCTATTGAATTCGTCCGAGTCCTTTGAACATCGTACAACAATTTAGAATATATTACGACTCTGCTTGCCACATTAAAGTCTTGAGAAGCATGTTAGTATAACGTACGACACCTTACAACTCCTAACAAAACATTACAACACCGTACGTAAACTTAAAACTCCATAATAAACCTAATGAATTCGTCCGAGTCATTTGAACATCGTACGACCACTCAGGACTTGTTACGACTCTGTATGCGAAATTAGCAACAGGAAAAGCAATTTAGAATAATGTAGGATGCGTTACAACTTTTGAGAACACCTTACACCACCGTACGAAAGATTAAAACTCCATAATAAACCTAATGAATTCATCCGAGTAATTTGAGCACCATACAACAATTTGGAATATATTACGACTCAGTATGCCACATTACCGCCTTGAAAAGCATGTTAGTATAACGTACGGCACCTTACAACTCCTAACAAAACATTACAACACCGTACGTAAACTTAAAACTCCATAATAAACCTAATGAATTCGTCCGAGTCATTTGAACATCGTACGACCACTCAGGACTTGTTACGACTCTGTATGCGAAATTAGCAACAGGAAAAGCAATTTAGAATAATGAAGGATGTATTACAACTTTTGAGAACACCTTACACCACCGTACGAAAGATTAAAACTCCATAATAAACCTAATGAATTCGTCCGAGTAATTTGAACACCATACAACAATTTGGAATATATTACGACTCCGTATGCCACATTACCGCCTTGAAAAGCATGTTAGTATAACGTACGACACCTTACTACTCCTAACAAAACATTACAACACCGTACGTAAACTTAAAACTCCATAATAAACCTAATGAATTCGTCCGAGTCATTTGAACATCGTACGACCACTCAGGACTTGTTACGACTCTGTATGCGAAATTAGCAATAGGAAAAGCAATTTAGAATAATGTAGGATGCGTTACAACTTTTGAGAACACCTTACACCACCGTACGAAAGATTAAAACTCCATAATAAACCTAATGAATTCGTCCGAGTAATTTGAGCACCATACAACAATTTGGAATATATTACGACTCAGTATGCCACATTACCGCCTTGAAAAGCATGTTAGTATAACGTACGGCACCTTACAACTCCTAACAAAACATTACAACACCGTACGTAAACTTAAAACTCCATAATAAACCTAATGAATACGTCCGAGTCATTTGAACATCGTACGACCACTAAGGACTTGTTACGACTCTGTATGCGAAATTAGCAACAGGAAAAGCAATTTAGAATAATGTAGGATGCGTTACAACCTTTGAGAACACCTTACACCACCGTACGAAAGATTAAAACTCCATAATAAACCTAATGAATTCGTCCGAGTAATTTGAACACCATACAACAATTTGGAATATATTACGACTCTGTATGCCACATTACCTCCTTGAAAAGCATGTTAGTATAACGTACGGCACCTTACAAATCCTAACAAAACATTACAACACCGTACGTAAACTTAAAACTCCATAATAAACCTAATGAATTCGTCCGAGTCATTTGAACATCATACGACCACTCAGGACTTGTTACGACTCTGTATGCGAAATTAGCAACAGGAAAAGCAATTTAGAATAATGTAGGATGCGTTACAACTTTTGAGAACACCTTACACCACCGTACGAAAGATTAAAACTCCATAATAAACCTAATGAATTCGTCCGAGTAATTTGAGCACCATACAACAATTTGGAATATATTACGACTCAGTATGCCACATTACCTTCTTGAAAAGCATGTTAGTATAACGTACGGCACCTTACAACTCCTAACAAAACATTACAACACCGTACGTAAACTTAAAACTCCATAATAAACCTAATGAATTCGTCCGAGTCATTTGAACATCGTACGACCACTCAGGACTTGTTACGACTCTGTATGCGAAAATAGCAACAGGAAAAGCAATTTAGAATAATGAAGGATGTATTACAACTTTTGAGAACACCTTACACCACCGTACGAAAGATTAAAACTCCATAATAAACCTAATGAATTCGTCCGAGTAATTTGAACACCATACAACAATTTGGAATATATTACGACTCCGTATGCCACATTACCGCCTTGAAAAGCATGTTAGTATAACGTACGGCACCTTACAACTCCTAACAAAACATTACAACACCGTACGTAAACTTAAAACTCCATAATAAACCTAATGAATTCGTCCGAGTCATTTGAACATCGTACGACCACTCAGGACTTGTTACGACTCTGTATGCGAAATTAGCAACAGGAAAAGCAATTTAGAATAATGAAGGATGTATTACAACTTTTGAGAACACCTTAAACCACCGTACGAAAGATTAAAACCCCATAATAAACCTAATGAATTCGTCCGAGTAATTTGAACACCATACAACAATTTGGAATATATTACGACTCCGTATGCCACATTACCGCCTTGAAAAGCATGTTAGTATAACGTACGGCACCTTACAACTCCTAACAAAACATTACAACACCGTACGTAAACTTAAAACTCCATAATAAACCTAATGAATTCGTCCGAGTCATTTGAACATCATACCACCACTCAGGACTTGTTACGACTCTGTATGCGAAATTAGTAACAGGAAAAGCAATTTAGAATAATGTAGGATGCGTTACAACTTTTGAGAACACCTTACACCACCGTACGAAAGATTAAAACTCCATAATAAACCTAATGAATTCGTCCGAGTAATTTGAGCACCATACAACAATTTGGAATATATTACGACTCAGTATGCCACATTACCGTCTTGAAAAGCATGTTAGTATAACGTACGGCACCTTACAACTCCTAACAAAACATTACAACACCGTACGTAAACTTAAAACTCCATAATAAACCTAATGAATTCGTCCGAGTCATTTGAACATCGTACGACCACTCAGGACTTGTTACGACTCTGTATGCGAAATTAGCAACAGGAAAAGCAATTTAGAATAATGAAGGATGTATTACAACTTTTGAGAACACCTTAAACCACCGTACGAAAGATTAAAACCCCATAATAAACCTAATGAATTCGTCCGAGTAATTTGAACACCATACAACAATTTGGAATATATTACGACTCCGTATGCCACATTACCGCCTTGAAAAGCATGTTAGTATAACGTACGGCACCTTACAACTCCTAACAAAACATTACAACACTGTACGTAAACTTAAAACTCCATAATAAACCTAATGAATTCGTCCGAGTCATTTGAACATCGTACGACCACTCAGGACTTGTTACGACTCTGTATGCGAAATTAGCAACAGGAAAAGCAATTTAGAATAATGAAGGATGCATTACAACTTTTGAGAACACCTTACACCACCGTACGAAAGATTAAAACTCCATAATAAACCTAATGAATTCGTCCGAGTAATTTGAACACCATACAACAATTTGGAATATATTACGACTCCGTATGCCACATTACCGCCTTGAAAAGCATGTTAGTATAACGTACGACACCTTACTACTCCTAACAAAACATTACAACACCGTACGTAAACTTAAAACTCCATAATAAACCTATTGAATTCGTCCGAGTCCTTTGAACATCGTACGACAATTTAGAATATATTACGACTCTGGTTGCCACATTAAAGTCTTGAGAAGCATGTTAGTATAACGTACGACACCTTACAACTCCTAACAAAACATTACAACACCGTACGTAAACTTAAAACTCCATAATAAACCTAATGAATTCGTCCGAGTCATTTGAACATCGTACGACCACTCAGGACTTGTTACGACTCTGTATGCGAAATTAGCAACAGGAAAAGCAATTTAGAATAATGTAGGATGCGTTACAACTTTTGAGAACACCTTACACCACCGTACGAAAGATTAAAACTCCATAATAAACCTAATGAATTCGTCCGAGTAATTTGAGCACCATACAACAATTTGGAATATATTACGACTCAGTATGCCACATTACCGCCTTGAAAAGCATGTTAGTATAACGTACGGCACCTTACAACTCCTAACAAAACATTACAACACCGTACGTAAACTTAAAACTCCATAATAAACCTAATGAATTCGTCCGAGTCATTTGAACATCGTACGACCACTAAGGACTTGTTACGACTCTGTATGCGAAATTAGCAACAGGAAAAGCAATTTAGAATAATGTAGGATGCGTTACAACCTTTGAGAACACCTTACACCACCGTACGAAAGATTAAAACTCCATAATAAACCTAATGAATTCGTCCGAGTAATTTGAGCACCATACAACAATTTGGAATATATTACGACTCAGTATGCCACATTACCGCCTTGAAAAGCATGTTAGTATAACGTACGGCACCTTACAACTCCTAACAAAACATTACAACACCGTACGTAAACTTAAAACTCCATAATAAACCTAATGAATTCGTCCGAGTCATTTGAACATCGTACGACCACTCAGGACTTGTTACGACTCTGTATGCGAAATTAGCAACAGGAAAAGCAATTTAGAATAATGAAGGATGTATTACAACTTTTGAGAACACCTTACACCACCGTACGAAAGATTAAAACTCCATAATAAACCTAATGAATTCGTCCTAGTAATTTGAACACCATACAACAATTTGGAATATATTACGACTCCGTATGCCACATTACCGCCTTGAAAAGCATGTTAGTATAACGTACGACACCTTACTACTCCTAACAAAACATTACAACACCGAACGTAAACTTAAAACTCCATAATAAACCTATTGAATTCGTCCGAGTCCTTTGAACATCGTACGACAATTTAGAATATATTACGACTCTGCTTGCCACATTAAAGTCTTGAGAAGCATGTTAGTATAACGTACGACACCTTACAACTCCTAACAAAACATTACAACACCGTACGTAAACTTAAAACTCCATAATAAACCTAATGAATTCGTCCGAGTCATTTGAACATCGTACGACCACTCAGGACTTGTTACGACTCTGTATGCGAAATTAGCAACAGGAAAAGCAATTTAGAATAATGTAGGATGCGTTACAACTTTTGAGAACACCTTACACCACCGTACGAAAGATTAAAACTCCATAATAAACCTAATGAATTCGTCCGAGTAATTTGAGCACCATACAACAATTTGGAATATATTACGACTCAGTATGCCACATTACCGCCTTGAAAAGCATGTTAGTATAACGTACGGCACCTTACAACTCCTAACAAAACATTACAACACCGTACGTAAACTTAAAACTCCATAATAAACCTAATGAATTCGTCCGAGTCATTTGAACATCGTACGACCACTAAGGACTTGTTACGACTCTGTATGCGAAATTAGCAACAGGAAAAGCAATTTAGAATAATGTAGGATGCGTTACAACCTTTGAGAACACCTTACACCACCGTACGAAAGATTAAAACTCCATAATAAACCTAATGAATTCGTCCGAGTAATTTGAGCACCATACAACAATTTGGAATATATTACGACTCAGTATGCCACATTACCGCCTTGAAAAGCATGTTAGTATAACGTACGGCACCTTACAACTCCTAACAAAACATTACAACACCGTACGTAAACTTAAAACTCCATAATAAACCTAATGAATTCGTCCGAGTCATTTGAACATCGTACGACCACTCAGGACTTGTTACGACTCTGTATGCGAAATTAGCAACAGGAAAAGCAATTTAGAATAATGAAGGATGTATTACAACTTTTGAGAACACCTTACACCACCGTACGAAAGATTAAAACTCCATAATAAACCTAATGAATTCGTCCTAGTAATTTGAACACCATACAACAATTTGGAATATATTACGACTCCGTATGCCACATTACCGCCTTGAAAAGCATGTTAGTATAACGTACGACACCTTACTACTCCTAACAAAACATTACAACACCGAACGTAAACTTAAAACTCCATAATAAACCTATTGAATTCGTCCGAGTCCTTTGAACATCGTACGACAATTTAGAATATATTACGACTCTGCTTGCCACATTAAAGTCTTGAGAAGCATGTTAGTATAACGTACGACACCTTACAACTCCTAACAAAACATTACAACACCGTACGTAAACTTAAAACTCCATAATAAACCTAATGAATTCGTCCGAGTCATTTGAACATCGTACGACCACTCAGGACTTGTTACGACTCTGTATGCGAAATTAGCAACAGGAAAAGCAATTTAGAATAATGTAGGATGCGTTACAACTTTTGAGAACACCTTACACCACCGTACGAAAGATTAAAACTCCATAATAAACCTAATGAATTCGTCCGAGTAATTTGAGCACCATACAACAATTTGGAATATATTACGACTCAGTATGCCACATTACCGCCTTGAAAAGCATGTTAGTATAACGTACGACACCTTACAACTCCTAACAAAACATTACAACACCGTACGTAAACTTAAAACTCCATAATAAACCTAATGAATTCGTCCGAGTCATTTGAACATCGTACGACCACTCAAGACTTGTTACGACTCTGTATGCGAAATTAGCAACAGGAAAAGCAATTTAGAATAATGAAGGATGCGTTACAACTTTTGAGAACACCTTACACCACCGTACGAAAGATTAAAACTCCATAATAAACCTAATGAATTCCTCCGAGTAATTTGAACACCATACAACAATTTGGAATATATTTCGACTCCGTATGCCACATTACCGCCTTGAAAAGCATGTTAGTATAACGTACGACACCTTACTACTCCTAACAAAACATTACAACACCGTACGTAAACTTAAAACTCCATAATAAACCTATTGAATTCGTCCGAGTCCTTTGAACATCGTACGACAATTTAGAATATATTACGACTCTGCTTGCCACATTAAAGTCTTGAGAAGCATGTTAGTATAACGTACGACACCTTACAACTCCTAACAAAACATTACAACACCGTACGTAAACTTAAAACTCCATAATAAACCTAATGAATTCGTCCGAGTCATTTGAACATCGTACGACCACTCAGGACTTGTTACGACTCTGTATGCGAAATTTGCAACAGGAAAAGCAATTTAGAATAATGTAGGATGCGTTACAACTTTTGAGAACACCTTACACCACCGTACGAAAGATTAAAACTCCATAATAAACCTAATGAATTCGTCCGAGTAATTTGAGCACCATACAACAATTTGGAATATATTACGACTCAGTATGCCACATTACCGCCTTGAAAAGCATGTTAGTATAACGTACGACACCTTACAACTCCTAACAAAACATTACAACACCGTACGTAAACTTAAAACTCCATAATAAACCTAATGAATTCGTCCGAGTCATTTGAACATCGTACGACCACTCAGGACTTGTTACGACTCTGTATGCGAAATTAGCAACAGGAAAAGCAATTTAGAATAATGAAGGATGTATTACAACTTTTGAGAACACCTCACACCACCGTACGAAAGATTAAAACTCCATAATAAACCTAATGAATTCGTCCGAGTAATTTGAACACCATACAACAATTTGGAATATATTACGACTCCGTATGCCACATTACCGCCTTGAAAAGCATGTTAGTATAACGTACGACACCTTACTACTCCTAACAAAACATTACAACACCGTACGTAAACTTAAAACTCCATAATAAACCTATTGAATTCGTCCGAGTCCTTTGAACATCGTACGACAATTTAGAATATATTACGACTCTGCTTGCCACATTAAAGTCTTGAGAAGCATGTTAGTATAACGTACGACACCTTACAACTCCTAACAAAACATTACAACACCGTACGTAAACTTAAAACTCCATAATAAACCTAATGAATTCGTCCGAGTCATTTGAACATCGTACGACCACTCAGGACTTGTTACGACTCTGTATGCGAAATTAGCAACAGGAAAAGCAATTTAGAATAATGTAGGATGCGTTACAACTTTTGAGAACACCTTACACCACCGTACGAAAGATTAAAACTCCATAATAAACCTAATGAATTCGTCCGAGTAATTTGAGCACCATACAACAATTTGGAATATATTACGACTCAGTATGCCACATTACCGCCTTGAAAAGCATGTTAGTATAACGTACGACACCTTACAACTCCTAACAAAACATTACAACACCGTACGTAAACTTAAAACTCCATAATAAACCTAATGAATTCGTCCGAGTCATTTGAACATCGTACGACCACTCAAGACTTGTTACGACTCTGTATGCGAAATTAGCAACAGGAAAAGCAATTTAGAATAATGAAGGATGCGTTACAACTTTTGAGAACACCTTACACCACCGTACGAAAGATTAAAACTCCATAATAAACCTAATGAATTCCTCCGAGTAATTTGAACACCATACAACAATTTGGAATATATTTCGACTCCGTATGCCACATTACCGCCTTGAAAAGCATGTTAGTATAACGTACGACACCTTACTACTCCTAACAAAACATTACAACACCGTACGTAAACTTAAAACTCCATAATAAACCTATTGAATTCGTCCGAGTCCTTTGAACATCGTACGACAATTTAGAATATATTACGACTCTGCTTGCCACATTAAAGTCTTGAGAAGCATGTTAGTATAACGTACGACACCTTACAACTCCTAACAAAACATTACAACACCGTACGTAAACTTAAAACTCCATAATAAACCTAATGAATTCGTCCGAGTCATTTGAACATCGTACGACCACTCAGGACTTGTTACGACTCTGTATGCGAAATTAGCAACAGGAAAAGCAATTTAGAATAATGTAGGATGCGTTACAACTTTTGAGAACACCTTACACCACCGTACGAAAGATTAAAACTCCATAATAAACCTAATGAATTCGTCCGAGTAATTTGAGCACCATACAACAATTTGGAATATATTACGACTCAGTATGCCACATTACCGCCTTGAAAAGCATGTTAGTATAACGTACGGCACCTTACAACTCCTAACAAAACATTACAACACCGTACGTAAACTTAAAACTCCATAATAAACCTAATGAATTCGTCCGAGTCATTTGAACATCGTACGACCACTCAGGACTTGTTACGACTCTGTATGCGAAATTAGCAACAGGAAAAGCAATTTAGAATAATGAAGGATGTATTACAACTTTTGAGAACACCTCACACCACCGTACGAAAGATTAAAACTCCATAATAAACCTAATGAATTCGTCCGAGTAATTTGAACACCATACAACAATTTGGAATATATTACGACTCCGTATGCCACATTACCGCCTTGAAAAGCATGTTAGTATAACGTACGACACCTTACTACTCCTAACAAAACATTACAACACCGTACGTAAACTTAAAACTCCATAATAAACCTATTGAATTCGTCCGAGTCCTTTGAACATCGTACGACAATTTAGAATATATTACGACTCTGCTTGCCACATTAAAGTCTTGAGAAGCATGTTAGTATAACGTACGACACCTTACAACTCCTAACAAAACATTACAACACCGTACGTAAACTTAAAACTCCATAATAAACCTAATGAATTCGTCCGAGTCATTTGAACATCGTACGACCACTCAGGACTTGTTACGACTCTGTATGCGAAATTAGGAACAGGAAAAGCAATTTAGAATAATGTAGGATGCGTTACAACTTTTGAGAACACCTTACACCACCGTACGAAAGATTAAAACTCCATAATAAACCTAATGAATTCGTCCGAGTAATTTGAGGACCATACAACAATTTGGAATATATTACGACTCAGTATGCCACATTACCGCCTTGAAAAGCATGTTAGTATAACGTACGGCACCTTACAACTCCTAACAAAACATTACAACACCGTACGTAAACTTAAAACTCCATAATAAACCTAATGAATTCGTCCGAGTCCTTTGAACATCGTACGACCACTCAAGACTTGTTACGACTCTGTATGCGAAATTAGCAACAGGAAAAGCAATTTAGAATAATGAAGGATGCGTTACATCTTTTGAGAACACCTTACACCACCGTACGAAAGATTAAAACTCCATAATAAACCTAATGAATTCGTCCGAGTAATTTGAACACCATACAACAATTTGGAATATATTACGACTCCGTATGCCACATTACCGCCTTGAAAAGCATGTTAGTATAACGTACGACACCTTACTACTCCTAACAAAACATTACAACACCGTACGTAAACTTAAAACTCCATAATAAACCTATTGAATTCGTCCGAGTCCTTTGAACATCGTACGACAATTTAGAATATATTACGACTCTGTTTGCCACATTACCGTCTTGAGAAGCATGTTAGTATAACGTACGACACCTTACAACTCCTAACAAAACATTACAACACCGTACGTAAACTTAAAACTCCATAATAATCCTAATGAATTCGTCCGAGTCATTTGAACATCGTACGACCACTCAGGACTTGTTACGACTCTGTATGCGAAATTAGCAACAGGAAAAGCAATTTAGAATAATGTAGGATGTGTTACAACTTTTGAGAACACCTTACACCACCGTACGAAAGATTAAAACTCCATAATAAACCTAATGAATTCGTCCGAGTAATTTGAGGACCATACAACAATTTGGAATATATTACGACTCAGTATGCCACATTACCGCCTTGAAAAGCATGTTAGTATAACGTACGGCACCTTACAACTCCTAACAAAACATTACAACACCGTACGTAAACTTAAAACTCCATAATAAACCTAATGAATTCTTCCGAGTCCTTTGAACATCGTACGACCACTCAAGACTTGTTACGACTCTGTATGCGAAATTAGCAACAGGAAAAGCAATTTAGAATAATGAAGGATGCGTTACATCTTTTGAGAACACCTTACACCACCGTACGAAAGATTAAAACTCCATAATAAACCTAATGAATTCGTCCGAGTAATTTGAACACCATACAACAATTTGGAATATATTACGACTCCGTATGCCACATTACCGCCTTGAAAAGCATGTTAGTATAACGTACGACACCTTAGTACTCCTAACAAAACATTACAACACCGTACGTAAACTTAAAACTCCATAATAAACCTATTGAATTCGTCCGAGTCCTTTGAACATCGTACGACAATTTAGAATATATTACGACTCTGTTTGCCACATTACCGTCTTGAGAAGCATGTTAGTATAACGTACGACACCTTACAACTCCTAACAAAACATTACAACACCGTACGTAAACTTAAAACTCCATAATAATCCTAATGAATTCGTCCGAGTCATTTGAACATCGTACGACCACTCAGGACTTGTTACGACTCTGTATGCGAAATTAGCAACAGGAAAAGCAATTTAGAATAATGTAGGATGTGTTACAACTTTTGAGAACACCTTACACCACCGTACGAAAGATTAAAACTCCATAATAAACCTAATGAATTCGTCCGAGTAATTTGAGGACCATACAACAATTTGGAATATATTACGACTCAGTATGCCACATTACCGCCTTGAAAAGCATGTTAGTATAACGTACGGCACCTTACAACTCCTAACAAAACATTACAACACCGTACGTAAACTTAAAACTCCATAATAAACCTAATGAATTCTTCCGAGTCCTTTGAACATCGTACGACCACTCAAGACTTGTTACGACTCTGTATGCGAAATTAGCAACAGGAAAAGCAATTTAGAATAATGAAGGATGCGTTACATCTTTTGAGAACACCTTACACCACCGTACGAAAGATTAAAACTCCATAATAAACCTAATGAATTCGTCCGAGTAATTTGAACACCATACAACAATTTGGAATATATTACGACTCCGTATGCCACATTACCGCCTTGAAAAGCATGTTAGTATAACGTACGACACCTTAGTACTCCTAACAAAACATTACAACACCGTACGTAAACTTAAAACTCCATAATAAACCTATTGAATTCGTCCGAGTCCTTTGAACATCGTACGACAATTTAGAATATATTACGACTCTGTTTGCCACATTACCGTCTTGAGAAGCATGTTAGTATAACGTACGACACCTTACAACTCCTAACAAAACATTACAACACCGTACGTAAACTTAAAACTCCATAATAATCCTAATGAATTCGTCCGAGTCATTTGAACATCGTACGACCACTCAGGACTTGTTACGACTCTGTATGCGAAATTAGCAACAGGAAAAGCAATTTAGAATAATGTAGGATGTGTTACAACTTTTGAGAACACCTTACACCACCGTACGAAAGATTAAAACTCCATAATAAACCTAATGAATTCGTCCGAGTAATTTGAGCACCATACAACAATTTGGAATATATTACGACTCAGTATGCCACATTACCGCCTTGAAAAGCATGTTAGTATAACGTACGGCACCTTACAACTCCTAACAAAAGATTACAACACCGTACGTAAACGTAAAACTCCATAATAAACCTAATGAATTCGTCCGAGTCCTTTGAACATCGTACGACCACTCAAGACTTGTTACGACTCTGTATGCGAAATTAGCAACAGGAAAAGCAATTTAGAATAATGAAGGATGCGTTACATCTTTTGAGAACACCTTACACCACCGTACGAAAGATTAAAACTCCATAATAAACCTAATGAATTCGTCCGAGTAATTTGAACACCATACAACAATTTGGAATATATTACGACTCCGTATGCCACATTACCGCCTTGAAAAGCATGTTAGTATAACGTACGACACCTTACTACTCCTAACAAAACATTACAACACCGTACGTAAACTTAAAACTCCATAATAAACCTATTGAATTCGTCCGAGTCCTTTGAACATCGTACGACAATTTAGAATATATTACGACTCTGTTTGCCACATTACCGTCTTGAGAAGCATGTTAGTATAACGTACGACACCTTACAACTCCTAACAAAACATTACAACACCGTACGTAAACTTAAAACTCCATAATAATCCTAATGAATTCGTCCGAGTCATTTGAACATCGTACGACCACTCAGGACTTGTTACGACTCTGTATGCGAAATTAGCAACAGGAAAAGCAATTTAGAATAATGTAGGATGTGTTACAACTTTTGAGAACACCTTACACCACCGTACGAAAGATTAAAACTCCATAATAAACCTAATGAATTCGTCCGAGTAATTTGAGGACCATACAACAATTTGGAATATATTACGACTCAGTATGCCACATTACCGCCTTGAAAAGCATGTTAGTATAACGTACGGCACCTTACAACTCCTAACAAAACATTACAACACCGTACGTAAACTTAAAACTCCATAATAAACCTAATGAATTCTTCCGAGTCCTTTGAACATCGTACGACCACTCAAGACTTGTTACGACTCTGTATGCGAAATTAGCAACAGGAAAAGCAATTTAGAATAATGAAGGATGCGTTACATCTTTTGAGAACACCTTACACCACCGTACGAAAGATTAAAACTCCATAATAAACCTAATGAATTCGTCCGAGTAATTTGAACACCATACAACAATTTGGAATATATTACGACTCCGTATGCCACATTACCGCCTTGAAAAGCATGTTAGTATAACGTACGACACCTTAGTACTCCTAACAAAACATTACAACACCGTACGTAAACTTAAAACTCCATAATAAACCTATTGAATTCGTCCGAGTCCTTTGAACATCGTACGACAATTTAGAATATATTACGACTCTGTTTGCCACATTACCGTCTTGAGAAGCATGTTAGTATAACGTACGACACCTTACAACTCCTAACAAAACATTACAACACCGTACGTAAACTTAAAACTCCATAATAATCCTAATGAATTCGTCCGAGTCATTTGAACATCGTACGACCACTCAGGACTTGTTACGACTCTGTATGCGAAATTAGCAACAGGAAAAGCAATTTAGAATAATGTAGGATGTGTTACAACTTTTGAGAACACCTTACACTAACGTACGAAAGATTAAAACTCCATAATAAACCTAATGAATTCGTCCGAGTAATTTGAGGACCATACAACAATTTGGAATATATTACGACTCAGTATGCCACATTACCGCCTTGAAAAGCATGTTAGTATAACGTACGGCACCTTACAACTCCTAACAAAACATTACAACACCGTACGTAAACTTAAAACTCCATAATAAACCTATTGAATTCTTCCGAGTCCTTTGAACATCGTACGACCACTCAAGACTTGTTACGACTCTGTATGCGAAATTAGCAACAGGAAAAGCAATTTAGAATAATGAAGGATGCGTTACATCTTTTGAGAACACCTTACACCACCGTACGAAAGATTAAAACTCCATAATAAACCTAATGAATTCGTCCGAGTAATTTGAACACCATACAACAATTTGGAATATATTACGACTCCGTATGCCACATTACCGCCTTGAAAAGCATGTTAGTATAACGTACGACACCTTAGTACTCCTAACAAAACATTACAACACCGTACGTAAACTTAAAACTCCATAATAAACCTATTGAATTCGTCCGAGTCCTTTGAACATCGTACGACAATTTAGAATATATTACGACTCTGTTTGCCACATTACCGTCTTGAGAAGCATGTTAGTATAACGTACGACACCTTACAACTCCTAACAAAACATTACAACACCGTACGTAAACTTAAAACTCCATAATAATCCTAATGAATTCGTCCGAGTCATTTGAACATCGTACGACCACTCAGGACTTGTTACGACTCTGTATGCGAAATTAGCAACAGGAAAAGCAATTTAGAATAATGTAGGATGTGTTACAACTTTTGAGAACACCTTACACTACCGTACGAAAGATTAAAACTCCATAATAAACCTAATGAATTCGTCCGAGTAATTTGAGGACCATACAACAATTTGGAATATATTACGACTCAGTATGCCACATTACCGCCTTGAAAAGCATGTTAGTATAACGTACGGCACCTTACAACTCCTAACAAAACATTACAACACCGTACGTAAACTTAAAACTCCATAATAAACCTAATGAATTCTTCCGAGTCCTTTGAACATCGTACGACCACTCAAGACTTGTTACGACTCTGTATGCGAAATTAGCAACAGGAAAAGCAATTTAGAATAATGAAGGATGCGTTACATCTTTTGAGAACACCTTACACCACCGTACGAAAGATTAAAACTCCATAATAAACCTAATGAATTCGTCCGAGTAATTTGAACACCATACAACAATTTGGAATATATTACGACTCCGTATGCCACATTACCGCCTTGAAAAGCATGTTAGTATAACGTACGACACCTTAGTACTCCTAACAAAACATTACAACACCGTACGTAAACTTAAAACTCCATAATAAACCTATTGAATTCGTCCGAGTCCTTTGAACATCGTACGACAATTTAGAATATATTACGACTCTGTTTGCCACATTACCGTCTTGAGAAGCATGTTAGTATAACGTACGACACCTTACAACTCCTAACAAAACATTACAACACCGTACGTAAACTTAAAACTCCATAATAATCCTAATGAATTCGTCCGAGTCATTTGAACATCGTACGACCACTCAGGACTTGTTACGACTCTGTATGCGAAATTAGCAACAGGAAAAGCAATTTAGAATAATGTAGGATGTGTTACAACTTTTGAGAACACCTTACACCACCGTACGAAAGATTAAAACTCCATAATAAACCTAATGAATTCGTCCGAGTAATTTGAGCACCATACAACAATTTGGAATATATTACGACTCAGTATGCCACATTACCGCCTTGAAAAGCATGTTAGTATAACGTACGACACCTTACAACTCCTAACAAAAGATTACAACACCGTACGTAAACGTAAAACTCCATAATAAACCTAATGAATTCGTCCGAGTCCTTTGAACATCGTACGACCACTCAAGACTTGTTACGACTCTGTATGCGAAATTAGCAACAGGAAAAGCAATTTAGAATAATGAAGGATGCGTTACATCTTTTGAGAACACCTTACACCACCGTACGAAAGATTAAAACTCCATAATAAACCTAATGAATTCGTCCGAGTAATTTGAACACCATACAACAATTTGGAATATATTACGACTCCGTATGCCACATTACCGCCTTGAAAAGCATGTTAGTATAACGTACGACACCTTACTACTCCTAACAAAACATTACAACACCGTACGTAAACTTAAAACTCCATAATAAACCTATTGAATTCGTCCGAGTCCTTTGAACATCGTACGACAATTTAGAATATATTACGACTCTGCTTGCCACATTAAAGTCTTGAGAAGCATGTTAGTATAACGTACGACACCTTACAACTCCTAACAAAACATTACAACACCGTACGTAAACTTAAAACTCCATAATAAACCTAATGAATTCGTCCGAGTCATTTGAACATCGTACGACCACTCAGGACTTGTTACGACTCTGTATGCGAAATTAGGAACAGGAAAAGCAATTTAGAATAATGTAGGATGCGTTACAACTTTTGAGAACACCTTACACCACCGTACGAAAGATTAAAACTCCATAATAAACCTAATGAATTCGTCCGAGTAATTTGAGGACCATACAACAATTTGGAATATATTACGACTCAGTATGCCACATTACCGCCTTGAAAAGCATGTTAGTATAACGTACGACACCTTAGTACTCCTAACAAAACATTACAACACCGTACGTAAACTTAAAACTCCATAATAAACCTATTGAATTCGTCCGAGTCCTTTGAACATCGTACGACAATTTAGAATATATTACGACTCTGTTTGCCACATTACCGTCTTGAGAAGCATGTTAGTATAACGTACGACACCTTACAACTCCTAACAAAACATTACAACACCGTACGTAAACTTAAAACTCCATAATAATCCTAATGAATTCGTCCGAGTCATTTGAACATCGTACGACCACTCAGGACTTGTTACGACTCTGTATGCGAAATTAGCAACAGGAAAAGCAATTTAGAATAATGTAGGATGTGTTACAACTTTTGAGAACACCTTACACTACCGTACGAAAGATTAAAACTCCATAATAAACCTAATGAATTCGTCCGAGTAATTTGAGGACCATACAACAATTTGGAATATATTACGACTCAGTATGCCACATTACCGCCTTGAAAAGCATGTTAGTATAACGTACGGCACCTTACAACTCCTAACAAAACATTACAACACCGTACGTAAACTTAAAACTCCATAATAAACCTAATGAATTCTTCCGAGTCCTTTGAACATCGTACGACCACTCAAGACTTGTTACGACTCTGTATGCGAAATTAGCAACAGGAAAAGCAATTTAGAATAATGAAGGATGCGTTACATCTTTTGAGAACACCTTACACCACCGTACGAAAGATTAAAACTCCATAATAAACCTAATGAATTCGTCCGAGTAATTTGAACACCATACAACAATTTGGAATATATTACGACTCCGTATGCCACATTACCGCCTTGAAAAGCATGTTAGTATAACGTACGACACCTTAGTACTCCTAACAAAACATTACAACACCGTACGTAAACTTAAAACTCCATAATAAACCTATTGAATTCGTCCGAGTCCTTTGAACATCGTACGACAATTTAGAATATATTACGACTCTGTTTGCCACATTACCGTCTTGAGAAGCATGTTAGTATAACGTACGACACCTTACAACTCCTAACAAAACATTACAACACCGTACGTAAACTTAAAACTCCATAATAATCCTAATGAATTCGTCCGAGTCATTTGAACATCGTACGACCACTCAGGACTTGTTACGACTCTGTATGCGAAATTAGCAACAGGAAAAGCAATTTAGAATAATGTAGGATGTGTTACAACTTTTGAGAACACCTTACACCACCGTACGAAAGATTAAAACTCCATAATAAACCTAATGAATTCGTCCGAGTAATTTGAGCACCATACAACAATTTGGAATATATTACGACTCAGTATGCCACATTACCGCCTTGAAAAGCATGTTAGTATAACGTACGACACCTTACAACTCCTAACAAAAGATTACAACACCGTACGTAAACGTAAAACTCCATAATAAACCTAATGAATTCGTCCGAGTCCTTTGAACATCGTACGACCACTCAAGACTTGTTACGACTCTGTATGCGAAATTAGCAACAGGAAAAGCAATTTAGAATAATGAAGGATGCGTTACATCTTTTGAGAACACCTTACACCACCGTACGAAAGATTAAAACTCCATAATAAACCTAATGAATTCGTCCGAGTAATTTGAACACCATACAACAATTTGGAATATATTACGACTCCGTATGCCACATTACCGCCTTGAAAAGCATGTTAGTATAACGTACGACACCTTACTACTCCTAACAAAACATTACAACACCGTACGTAAACTTAAAACTCCATAATAAACCTATTGAATTCGTCCGAGTCCTTTGAACATCGTACGACAATTTAGAATATATTACGACTCTGTTTGCCACATTACCGTCTTGAGAAGCATGTTAGTATAACGTACGACACCTTACAACTCCTAACAAAACATTACAACACCGTACGTAAACTTAAAACTCCATAATAATCCTAATGAATTCGTCCGAGTCATTTGAACATCGTACGACCACTCAGGACTTGTTACGACTCTGTATGCGAAATTAGCAACAGGAAAAGCAATTTAGAATAATGTAGGATGTGTTACAACTTTTGAGAACACCTTACACCACCGTACGAAAGATTAAAACTCCATAATAAACCTAATGAATTCGTCCGAGTAATTTGAGCACCATACAACAATTTGGAATATATTACGACTCAGTATGCCACATTACCGCCTTGAAAAGCATGTTAGTATAACGTACGGCACCTTACAACTCCTAACAAAAGATTACAACACCGTACGTAAACGTAAAACTCCATAATAAACCTAATGAATTCGTCCGAGTCCTTTGAACATCGTACGACCACTCAAGACTTGTTACGACTCTGTATGCGAAATTAGCAACAGGAAAAGCAATTTAGAATAATGAAGGATGCGTTACATCTTTTGAGAACACCTTACACCACCGTACGAAAGATTAAAACTCCATAATAAACCTAATGAATTCGTCCGAGTAATTTGAACACCATACAACAATTTGGAATATATTACGACTCCGTATGCCACATTACCGCCTTGAAAAGCATGTTAGTATAACGTACGACACCTTACTACTCCTAACAAAACATTACAACACCGTACGTAAACTTAAAACTCCATAATAAACCTATTGAATTCGTCCGAGTCCTTTGAACATCGTACGACAATTTAGAATATATTACGACTCTGTTTGCCACATTACCGTCTTGAGAAGCATGTTAGTATAACGTACGACACCTTACAACTCCTAACAAAACATTACAACACCGTACGTAAACTTAAAACTCCATAATAATCCTAATGAATTCGTCCGAGTCATTTGAACATCGTACGACCACTCAGGACTTGTTACGACTCTGTATGCGAAATTAGCAACAGGAAAAGCAATTTAGAATAATGTAGGATGTGTTACAACGTTTGAGAACACCTTACACCACCGTACGAAAGATTAAAACTCCATAATAAACCTAATGAATTCGTCCGAGTAATTTGAGCACCATACAACAATTTGGAATATATTACGACTCAGTATGCCACATTACCGCCTTGAAAAGCATGTTAGTATAACGTACGGCACCTTACAACTCCTAACAAAAGATTACAACACCGTACGTAAACGTAAAACTCCATAATAAACCTAATGAATTCTTCCGAGTCATTTGAACATCATACGACCACTCAGGACTTGTTACGACTCTGTATGCGAAATTAGCAACAGGAAAAGCAATTTAGAATAATGTAGGATGCGTTACAACCTTTGAGAACACCTTACACCACCGTACGAAAGATTAAAACTCCATAATAAACCTAATGAATTCGTCCGAGTAATTTGAACACCATACAACAATTTGGAATATATTACGACTCTGTATGCCACATTACCTCCTTTAAAAGCATGTTAGTATAACGTACGACACCTTACAAATCCTAACAAAACATTACAACACCGTACGTAAACTTAAAACTCCATAATAAACCTAATGAATTCGTCCGAGTCATTTGAACATCATACGACCACTCAGGACTTGTTACGACTCTGTATGCGAAATTAGCAACAGGAAAAGCAATTTAGAATAATGTAGGATGCGTTACAACTTTTGAGAACACCTTACACCACCGTACGAATGATTAAAACTCCATAATAAACCTAATGAATTCGTCCGAGTAATTTGAGCACCATACAACAATTTGGAATATATTACGACTCAGTATGCCACATTGCCGCCTTGAAAAGCATGTTAGTATCACGTACGGCACCTTACAACTCCTAACAAAACATTACAACACCGTACGTAAACTTAAAACTCCATAATAAACCTAATGAATTCGTCCGAGTCATTTGAACATTGTACGACCACTCAGGACTTGTTACGACTCTGTATGCGAAATTAGCAACAGGAAAAGCAATTTAGAATAATGTAGGATGCGTTACAACCTTTGAGAACACTTTACACCACCGTACGAAAGATTAAAACTCCATAATAAACCTAATGAATTCGTCCGAGTAATTTGAACACCATACAACAATTTGGAATATATTACGACTCTGTATGCCACATTACCTCCTTGAAAAGCATGTTAGTATAACGTACGTCACCTTACAAATCCTAACAAAACATTACAACACCGTACGTAAACTTAAAACTCCATAATAAACCTAATGAATTCGTCCGAGTCATTTGAACATCATACGACCACTCAGGACTTGTTACAACTCTGTATGCGAAATTAGCAATAGGAAAAGCAATTTAGAATAATGTAGGATGCGTTACAACTTTTGAGAACACCTTACACCACCGTACGAATGATTAAAACTCCATAATAAACCTAATGAATTCGTCCGAGTAATTTGAGCACCATACAACAATTTGGAATATATTACGACTCAGTATGCCACATTACCGCCTTGAAAAGCATGTTAGTATAACGTACGGCACCTTACAACTCCTAACAAAACATTACAACACCGTAAGTAAACTTAAAACTCCATAATAAACCTAATGAATTTGTCCGAGTCATTTGAACATCGTACGACCACTCAGGACTTGTTACGACTCTGTATGCGAAATTAGCAACAGGAAAAGCAATTTAGAATAATGAAGGATGCATTACAACTTTTGAGAACACCTTACACCACCGTACGAAAGATTAAAACTCCATAATAAACCTAATGAATTCGTCCGAGTAATTTGAGCACCATACAACAATTTGGAATATATTACGACTCAGTATGCCACATTACCGCCTTGAAAAGCATGTTAGTATAACGTATGGCACCTTACAACTCCTAATAAAACATTACAACACCGTACGTAAACTTAAAACTCCATAATAAACCTAATGAATTCGTCCGAGTCATTTGAACATCGTACGACCACTCAGGACTTGTTACGACTCTGTATGCGAAATTAGCAACAGGAAAAGCAATTTAGAATAATGTAGGATGTGTTACAACTTTTGAGAACACCTTACACCACCGTACGAAAGATTAAAACTCCATAATAAACCTAATGAATTCGTCCGAGTAATTTGAGCACCATACAACAATTTGGAATATATTACGACTCAGTATGCCACATTACCGCCTTGAAAAGCATGTTAGTATAACGTACGGCACCTTACAACTCCTAACAAAAGATTACAACACCGTACGTAAACGTAAAACTCCATAATAAACCTAATGAATTCGTCCGAGTCATTTGAACATCATACGACCACTCAGGACTTGTTACGACTCTGTATGCGAAATTAGCAATAGGAAAAGCAATTTAGAATAATGTAGGATGCGTTACAACTTTTGAGAACACCTTACACCACCGTACGAATGATTAAAACTCCATAATAAACCTAATGAATTCGTCCGAGTAATTTGAGCACCATACAACAATTTGGAATATATTACGACTCAGTATGCCACATTACCGCCTTGAAAAGCATGTTAGTATAACGTACGGCACCTTACAACTCCTAACAAAACATTACAACACCGTAAGTAAACTTAAAACTCCATAATAAACCTAATGAATTCGTCCGAGTCATTTGAACATCGTACGACCACTCAGGACTTGTTACGACTCTGTATGCGAAATTAGCAACAGGAAAAGCAATTTAGAATAATGAAGGATGCATTACAACTTTTGAGAACACCTTACACCACCGTACGAAAGATTAAAACTCCATAATAAACCTAATGAATTCGTCCGAGTAATTTGAGCACCATACAACAATTTGGAATATATTACGACTCAGTATGCCACATTACCGCCTTGAAAAGCATGTTAGTATAACGTATGGCACCTTACAACTCCTAATAAAACATTACAACACCGTACGTAAACTTAAAACTCCATAATAAACCTAATGAATTCGTCCGAGTCATTTGAACATCGTACGACCACTCAGGACTTGTTACGACTCTGTATGCGAAATTAGCAACAGGAAAAGCAATTTAGAATAATGTAGGATGTGTTACAACTTTTGAGAACACCTTACACCACCGTACGAAAGATTAAAACTCCATAATAAACCTAATGAATTCGTCCGAGTAATTTGAGCACCATACAACAATTTGGAATATATTACGACTCAGTATGCCACATTACCGCCTTGAAAAGCATGTTAGTATAACGTACGGCACCTTACAACTCCTAACAAAAGATTACAACACCGTACGTAAACGTAAAACTCCATAATAAACCTAATGAATTCGTCCGAGTCATTTGAACATCATACGACCACTCAGGACTTGTTACGACTCTGTATGCGAAATTAGCAACAGGAAAAGCAATTTAGAATAATGTAGGATGCGTTACAACCTTTGAGAACACCTTACACCACCGTACGAAAGATTAAAACTCCATAATAAACCTAATGAATTCGTCCGAGTAATTTGAACACCATACAACAATTTGGAATATATTACGACTCTGTATGCCACATTACCTCCTTTAAAAGCATGTTAGTATAACGTACGACACCTTACAAATCCTAACAAAACATTACAACACCGTACGTAAACTTAAAACTCCATAATAAACCTAATGAATTCGTCCGAGTCATTTGAACATTGTACGACCACTCAGGACTTGTTACGACTCTGTATGCGAAATTAGCAACAGGAAAAGCAATTTAGAATAATGTAGGATGCGTTACAACCTTTGAGAACAATTTACACCACCGTACGAAAGATTAAAACTCCATAATAAACCTAATGAATTCGTCCGAGTAATTTGAACACCATACAACAATTTGGAATATATTACGACTCTGTATGCCACATTACCTCCTTGAAAAGCATGTTAGTATAACGTACGTCACCTTACAAATCCTAACAAAACATTACAACACCGTACGTAAACTTAAAACTCCATAATAAACCTAATGAATTCGTCCGAGTCATTTGAACATCATACGACCACTCAGGACTTGTTACGACTCTGTATGCGAAATTAGCAATAGGAAAAGCAATTTAGAATAATGTAGGATGCGTTACAACTTTTGAGAACACCTTACACCACCGTACGAATGATTAAAACTCCATAATAAACCTAATGAATTCGTCCGAGTAATTTGAGCACCATACAACAATTTGGAATATATTACGACTCAGTATGCCACATTACCGCCTTGAAAAGCATGTTAGTATAACGTACGGCACCTTACAACTCCTAACAAAACATTACAACACCGTAAGTAAACTTAAAACTCCATAATAAACCTAATGAATTCGTCCGAGTCATTTGAACATCGTACGACCACTCAGGACTTGTTACGACTCTGTATGCGAAATTAGCAACAGGAAAAGCAATTTAGAATAATGAAGGATGCATTACAACTTTTGAGAACACCTTACACCACCGTACGAAAGATTAAAACTCCATAATAAACCTAATGAATTCGTCCGAGTAATTTGAGCACCATACAACAATTTGGAATATATTACGACTCAGTATGCCACATTACCGCCTTGAAAAGCATGTTAGTATAACGTATGGCACCTTACAACTCCTAATAAAACATTACAACACCGTACGTAAACTTAAAACTCCATAATAAACCTAATGAATTCGTCCGAGTCATTTGAACATCGTACGACCACTCAGGACTTGTTACGACTCTGTATGCGAAATTAGCAACAGGAAAAGCAATTTAGAATAATGTAGGATGCGTTACAACCTTTGAGAACACCTTACACCACCGTACGAAAGATTAAAACTCCATAATAAACCTAATGAATTCGTCCGAGTAATTTGAACACCATACAACAATTTGGAATATATTACGACTCTGTATGCCACATTACCTCCTTGAAAAGAATGTTAGTATAACATACGGCACCTTACAAATCCTAACAAAACATTACAACACCGTACGTAAACTTAAAACTCCATAATAAACCTAATGAATTCGTCCGAGTCATTTGAACATCATACGACCACTCAGGACTTGTTCCGACTCTGTATGCGAAATTAGCAACAGGAAAAGCAATTTAGAATAATGTAGGATGCGTTACAACTTTTGAGAACACCTTACACCACCGTACGAAAGATTAAAACTCCATAATAAACCTAATGAATTCGTCCGAGTAATTTGAGCACCATACAACAATATGGAATATATTACGACTCAGTATGCCACATTACCGCCTTGAAAAGCATGTTAGTATAACGTACGGCACCTTACAAATCCTAACAAAACATTACAACACCGTACGTAAACTTAAAACTCCATAATAAACCTAATGAATTCGTCCGAGTCATTTGAATATCATACGACCACTCAGGACTTGTTACGACTCTGTATGCGAAATTAGCAACAGGAAAAGCAATTTAGAATAATGTAGGATGCGTTACAACTTTTGAGAACACCTTACACCACCGTACGAAAGATTAAAACTCCATAATAAACCTAATGAATTCGTCCGAGTAATTTGAGCACCATACAACAATTTGGAATATATTACGACTCAGTATGCCACATTACCGCCTTGAAAAGCATGTTAGTATAACGTACGGCACCTTACAACTCCTAATAAAACATTACAACACCGTACGTAAACTTAAAACTCCATAATAAACCTAATGAATTCGTCCGAGTCATTTGAACATCGTACGACCACTCAGGACTTGTTACGACTCTGTATGCGAAATTAGCAACAGGAAAAGCAATTTAGAATAATGAAGGATGCTTTACAACTTTTGAGAACACCTTACACCACCGTACGAAAGATTAAAACTCCATAATAAACCTAATGAATTCGTCCGAGTAATTTGAGCACCATACAACAATTTGGAATATATTACGACTCAGTATGCCACATTACCGCCTTGAAAAGCATGTTAGTATAACGTACGGCACCTTACAACTCCTAACAAAACATTACAACACCGTACGTAAACTTAAAACTCCATAATAAACCTAATGAATTCGTCCGAGTCATTTGAACATCGTACGACCACTCAGGACTTGTTACGACTCTGTATGCGAAATTAGCAACAGGAAAAGCAATTTAGAATAATGAAGGATGCATTACAACTTTTGAGAACACCTTACACCACCGTACGAAAGATTAAAACTCCATAATAAACCTAATGAATTCGTCCGAGTAATTTGAGCACCATACAACAATCTGGAATATATTACGACTCAGTATGCCACATTACCGCCTTGAAAAGCATGTTAGTATAACGTACGGCACCTTACAACTCCTAACAAAACATTACAACACCGTACGTAAACTTAAAACTCCATAATAAACCTAATGAATTCGTCCGAGTCATTTGAACATCGTACGACCACTCAGGACTTGTTACGACTCTGTATGCGAAATTAGCAACAGGAAAAGCAATTTAGAATAATGAAGGATGCATTACAACTTTTGAGAACACCTTACACCACCGTACGAAAGATTAAAACTCCATAATAAACCTAATGAATTCGTCCGAGTAATTTGAGCACCATACAACAATTTGGAATATATTACGACTCAGTATACCACATTACCGCCTTGAAAAGCATGTTAGTATAACGTACGGCACCTTACAACTCCTAACAAAACATTACAACACCGTACGTAAACTTAAAACTCCATAATAAACCTAATGAATTCGTCCGAGTCATTTGAACATCGTACGACCACTCAGGACTTGTTACGACTCTGTATGCGAAATTAGCAACAGGAAAAGCAATTTAGAATAATGAAGGATGCTTTACAACTTTTGTGAACACCTTACACCACCGTACGAAAGATTAAAACTCCATAATAAACCTAATGAATTCGTCCGAGTAATTTGAGCACCATACAACAATTTGGAATATATTACGACTCAGTATGCCACATTACCGCCTTGAAAAGCATGTTAGTATAACGTACGGCACCTTACAACTCCTAACAAAACATTACAACACCGTACGTAAACTTAAAACTCCATAATAAACCTAATGAATTCGTCCGATTCATTTGAAAATCGTACGACCACTCAGGACTTGTTACGACTCTGTATGCGAAATTAGCAACAGGAAAAGCAATTTAGAATAATGAAGGATGCATTACAACTTTTGAGAACACCTTACACCACCGTACGAAAGATTAAAACTCCATAATAAACCTAATGAATTCGTCCGAGTAATTTGAGCACCATACAACAATTTGGAATATATTACGACTCAGTATGCCACATTACCGCCTTGAAAAGCATGTTAGTATAACGTACGGCACCTTACAACTCCTAACAAAACATTACAACACCGTACGTAAACTTAAAACTCCATAATAAACCTAATGAATTCGTCCGAGTCATTTGAACATCGTACGACCACTCAGGACTTGTTACGACTCTGTATGCGAAATTAGCAACAGGAAAAGCAATTTAGAATAATGAAGGATGCATTACAACTTTTGAGAACACCTTACACCACCGTACGAAAGATTAAAACTCCATAATAAACCTAATGAATTCGTCCGAGTAATTTGAGCACCATACAACAATTTGGAATATATTACGACTCAGTATGCCACATTACCGCCTTGAAAAGCATGTTAGTATAACGTACGGCACCTTACAACTCCTAACAAAACATTACAACACCGTACGTAAACTTAAAACTCCATAATAAACCTAATGAATTCGTCCGAGTCATTTGAACATCGTACGACCACTCAGGACTTGTTACGACTCTGTATGCGAAATTAGCAACAGGAAAAGCAATTTAGAATAATGTAGGATGCGTTACAACCTTTGAGAACACCTTACACCACCGTACGAAAGATTAAAACTCCATAATAAACCTAATGAATTCGTCCGAGTAATTTGAACACCATACAACAATTTGGAATATATTACGACTCTGTATGCCACATTACCTCCTTGAAAAGAATGTTAGTATAACATACGGCACCTTACAAATCCTAACAAAACATTACAACACCGTACGTAAACTTAAAACTCCATAATAAACCTAATGAATTCGTCCGAGTCATTTGAACATCATACGACCACTCAGGACTTGTTCCGACTCTGTATGCGAAATTAGCAACAGGAAAAGCAATTTAGAATAATGTAGGATGCGTTACAACTTTTGAGAACACCTTACACCACCGTACGAAAGATTAAAACTCCATAATAAACCTAATGAATTCGTCCGAGTAATTTGAGCACCATACAACAATATGGAATATATTACGACTCAGTATGCCACATTACCGCCTTGAAAAGCATGTTAGTATAACGTACGGCACCTTACAAATCCTAACAAAACATTACAACACCGTACGTAAACTTAAAACTCCATAATAAACCTAATGAATTCGTCCGAGTCATTTGAATATCATACGACCACTCAGGACTTGTTACGACTCTGTATGCGAAATTAGCAACAGGAAAAGCAATTTAGAATAATGTAGGATGCGTTACAACTTTTGAGAACACCTTACACCACCGTACGAAAGATTAAAACTCCATAATAAACCTAATGAATTCGTCCGAGTAATTTGAGCACCATACAACAATTTGGAATATATTACGACTCAGTATGCCACATTACCGCCTTGAAAAGCATGTTAGTATAACGTACGGCACCTTACAACTCCTAACAAAACATTACAACACCGTACGTAAACTTAAAACTCCATAATAAACCTAATGAATTCGTCCGAGTCATTTGAACATCGTACGACCACTCAGGACTTGTTACGACTCTGTATGCGAAATTAGCAACAGGAAAAGCAATTTAGAATAATGAAGGATGCTTTACAACTTTTGAGAACACCTTACACCACCGTACGAAAGATTAAAACTCCATAATAAACCTAATGAATTCGTCCGAGTAATTTGAGCACCATACAACAATTTGGAATATATTACGACTCAGTATGCCACATTACCGCCTTGAAAAGCATGTTAGTATAACGTACGGCACCTTACAACTCCTAACAAAACATTACAACACCGTACGTAAACTTAAAACTCCATAATAAACCTAATGAATTCGTCCGAGTCATTTGAACATCGTACGACCACTCAGGACTTGTTACGACTCTGTATGCGAAATTAGCAACAGGAAAAGCAATTTAGAATAATGAAGGATGCATTACAACTTTTGAGAACACCTTACACCACCGTACGAAAGATTAAAACTCCATAATAAACCTAATGAATTCGTCCGAGTAATTTGAGCACCATACAACAATTTGGAATATATTACGACTCAGTATGCCACATTACCGCCTTGAAAAGCATGTTAGTATAACGTACGGCACCTTACAACTCCTAACAAAACATTACAACACCGTACGTAAACTTAAAACTCCATAATAAACCTAATGAATTCGTCCGAGTCATTTGAACATCGTACGACCACTCAGGACTTGTTACGACTCTGTATGCGAAATTAGCAACAGGAAAAGCAATTTAGAATAATGAAGGATGCATTACAACTTTTGAGAACACCTTACACCACCGTACGAAAGATTAAAACTCCATAATAAACCTAATGAATTCGTCCGAGTAATTTGAGCACCATACAACAATTTGGAATATATTACGACTCAGTATACCACATTACCGCCTTGAAAAGCATGTTAGTATAACGTACGGCACCTTACAACTCCTAACAAAACATTACAACACCGTACGTAAACTTAAAACTCCATAATAAACCTAATGAATTCGTCCGAGTCATTTGAACATCGTACGACCACTCAGGACTTGTTACGACTCTGTATGCGAAATTAGCAACAGGAAAAGCAATTTAGAATAATGAAGGATGCTTTACAACTTTTGTGAACACCTTACACCACCGTACGAAAGATTAAAACTCCATAATAAACCTAATGAATTCGTCCGAGTAATTTGAGCACCATACAACAATTTGGAATATATTACGACTCAGTATGCCACATTACCGCCTTGAAAAGCATGTTAGTATAACGTACGGCACCTTACAACTCCTAACAAAACATTACAACACCGTACGTAAACTTAAAACTCCATAATAAACCTAATGAATTCGTCCGATTCATTTGAAAATCGTACGACCACTCAGGACTTGTTACGACTCTGTATGCGAAATTAGCAACAGGAAAAGCAATTTAGAATAATGAAGGATGCATTACAACTTTTGAGAACACCTTACACCACCGTACGAAAGATTAAAACTCCATAATAAACCTAATGAATTCGTCCGAGTAATTTGAGCACCATACAACAATTTGGAATATATTACGACTCAGTATGCCACATTACCGCCTTGAAAAGCATGTTAGTATAACGTACGGCACCTTACAACTCCTAACAAAACATTACAACACCGTACGTAAACTTAAAACTCCATAATAAACCTAATGAATTCGTCCGAGTCATTTGAACATCGTACGACCACTCAGGACTTGTTACGACTCTGTATGCGAAATTAGCAACAGGAAAAGCAATTTAGAATAATGAAGGATGCATTACAACTTTTGAGAACACCTTACACCACCGTACGAAAGATTAAAACTCCATAATAAACCTAATGAATTCGTCCGAGTAATTTGAGCACCATACAACAATTTGGAATATATTACGACTCAGTATGCCACATTACCGCCTTGAAAAGCATGTTAGTATAACGTACGGCACCTTACAACTCCTAACAAAACATTACAACACCGTACGTAAACTTAAAACTCCATAATAAACCTAATGAATTCGTCCGAGTCATTTGAACATCGTACGACCACTCAGGACTTGTTACGACTCTGTATGAGAAATTAGCAACAGGAAAAGCAATTTAGAATAATGAAGGATGCATTACAACTTTTGAGAACACCTTATACCACCGTACGAAAGATTAAAACTCCATAATAAACCTAATGAATTCGTCCGAGTAATTTGAGCACCATACAACAATTTGGAATATATTACGACTCAGTATGCCACATTACCGCCTTGAAAAGCATGTTAGTATAACGTACGGCACCTTACAACTCCTAACAAAACATTACAACACCGTACGTAAACTTAAAACTCCATAATAAACCTAATGAATTCGTCCGAGTCATTTGAACATCGTACGACCACTCAGGACTTGTTACGACTCTGTATGCGAAATTAGCAACAGGAAAAGCAATTTAGAATAATGAAGGATGCATTACAACTTTTGAGAACACCTTACACCACCGTACGAAAGATTAAAACTCCATAATAAACCTAATGAATTCGTCCGAGTAATTTCAGCACCATACAACAATTTGGAATATATTACGACTCAGTATGCCACATTACCGCCTTGAAAAGCATGTTAGTATAACGTACGGCACCTTACAACTCCTAACAAAACATTACAACACCGTACGTAAACTTAAAACTCCATAATAAACCTAATGAATTCGTCCGAGTCATTTGAACATCGTACGACCACTCAGGACTTGTTACGACTCTGTATGCGAAATTAGCAACAGGAAAAGCAATTTAGAATAATGTAGGATGCGTTAAAACCTTTGAGAACACCTTACACCACCGTACGAAAGATTAAAACTCCATAATAAACCTAATGAATTCGTCCGAGTAATTTGAACACCATACAACAATTTGGGATATATTACGACTCTGTATGCCACATTACCTCCTTGAAAAGCATGTTAGAATAACGTACGGCACCTTACAAATCCTAACAAAACATTACAACACCGTACGTAAACTTAAAACTCCATAATAAACCTAATGAATTCGTCCGAGTCATTTGAACATCATACGACCACTCAGGACTTGTTACGACTCTGTATGCGAAATTAGCAACAGGAAAAGCAATTTAGAATAATGTAGGATGCGTTACAACTTTTGAGAACACCTTACACCACCGTACGAAAGATTAAAACTCCATAATAAACCTAATGAATTCGTCCGAGTAATTTGAGCACCATACAACAATTTGTAATATATTACGACTCAGTATGCCACATTACCGCCTTGAAAAGCATGTTAGTATAACGTACGGCACCTTACAACTCCTAACAAAACATTACAACACCGTACGTAAACTTAAAACTCCATAATAAACCTAATGAATTCGTCCGAGTCATTTGAACATCGTACGACCACTCAGGACTTGTTACGACTCTGTATGCGAAATTAGCAACAGGAAAAGCAATTTAGAATAATGAAGGATGCATTATAACTTTTGAGAACACCTTACACCACCGTACGAAAGATTAAAACTCCATAATAAACCTAATGAATTCGTCCGAGTAATTTGAGCACCATACAACAATTTGGAATATATTACGACTCAGTATGCCACATTACCGCCTTGAAAAGCATGTTAGTATAACGTACGGCACCTTACAACACCGTACGTAAACTTAAAACTCCATAATAAACCTAATGAATTCGTCCGAGTCATTTGAACATCGTACGACTACTCAGGACTTGTTACGACTCTGTATGCGAAATTAGCAACAGGAAAAGCAATTTAGAATAATGAAGGATGCATTACAACTTTTGAGAACACCTTACACCACCGTACGAAAGATTAAAACTCCATAATAAACCTAATGAATTCGTCCGAGTAATTTGAGCACCATACAACAATTTGGAATATATTACGACTCAGTATGCCACATTACCGCCTTGAAAAGCATGTTAGTATAACGTACGGCACCTTACAACTCCTAACAAAACATTACAACACCGTACGTAAACTTAAAACTCCATAATAAACTTAATGAATTCGTCCGAGTCATTTGAACATCGTACGACCACTCAGGACTTGTTACGACTCTGTATGCGAAATTAGCAACAGGAAAAGCAATTTAGAATAATGAAGGATGCATTATAACTTTTGAGAACACCTTACACCACCGTACGAAAGATTAAAACTCCATAATAAACCTAATGAATTCGTCCGAGTAATTTGAGCACCATACAACAATTTGGAATATATTACGACTCAGTATGCCACATTACCGCCTTGAAAAGCATGTTAGTATAACGTACGGCACCTTACAACTCCTAACAAAACATTACAACACCGTACGTAAACTTAAAACTCCATAATAAACCTAATGAATTCGTCCGAGTCATTTGAACATCGTACGACTACTCAGGACTTGTTACGACTCTGTATGCGAAATTAGCAACAGGAAAAGCAATTTAGAATAATGAAGGATGCATTACAACTTTTGAGAACACCTTACACCACCGTACGAAAGATTAAAACTCCATAATAAACCTAATGAATTCGTCCGAGTAATTTGAGCACCATACAACAATTTGGAATATATTACGACTCAGTATGCCACATTACCGCCTTGAAAAGCATGTTAGTATAACGTACGGCACCTTACAACTCCTAACAAAACATTACAACACCGTACGTAAACTTAAAACTCCATAATAAACCTAATGAATTCGTCCGAGTCATTTGAACATCGTACGACCACTCAGGACTTGTTACGACTCTGTATGCGAAATTAGCAACAGGAAAAGCAATTTAGAATAATGAAGGATGCATTACAACTTTTGAGAACACCTTACACCACCGTACGAAAGATTAAAACTCCATAATAAACCTAATGAATTCGTCCGAGTAATTTGAGCACCATACAACAATTTGGAATATATTACGACTCAGTATGCCACATTACCGCCTTGAAAAGCATGTTAGTATAACGTACGGCACCTTACAACTCCTAACAAAACATTACAACACCGTACGTAAACTTAAAACTCCATAATAAACCTAATGAATTCGTCCGAGTCATTTGAACATCGTACGACCACTCAGGACTTGTTACGACTCTGTATGCGAAATTAGCAACAGGAAAAGCAATTTAGAATAATGAAGGATGCTTTACAACTTTTGTGAACACCTTACACCACCGTACGAAAGATTAAAACTCCATAATAAACCTAATGAATTCGTCCGAGTAATTTGAGCACCATACAACAATTTGGAATATATTACGACTCAGTATGCCACATTACCGCCTTGAAAAGCATGTTAGTATAACGTACGGCACCTTACAACTCCTAACAAAACATTACA
Source organism: Tagetes erecta (assembly GCA_030867185.1). NCBI lineage: Eukaryota > Viridiplantae > Streptophyta > Magnoliopsida > Asterales > Asteraceae > Tagetes > Tagetes erecta. Next base: position 51,156,199 of record CM061488.1, on the reverse strand, counting down.
ACACCGTACGTAAACTTAAAACTCCATAATAAACCTAATGAATTCGTCCGAGTCATTTGAAAATCGTACGACCACTCAGGACTTGTTACGACTCTGTATGCGAAATTAGCAACAGGAAAAGCAATTTAGAATAATGAAGGATGCATTACAACTTTTGAGAACACCTTACACCACCGTACGAAAGATTAAAACTCCATAATAAACCTAATGAATTCGTCCGAGTAATTTGAGCACCATACAACAATTTGGAATATATTACGACTCAGTATGCCACATTACCGCCTTGAAAAGCATGTTAGTATAACGTACGGCACCTTACAACTCCTAACAAAACATTACAACACCGTACGTAAACTTAAAACTCCATAATAAACCTAATGAATTCGTCCGAGTCATTTGAACATCGTACGACCACTCAGGACTTGTTACGACTCTGTATGCGAAATTAGCAACAGGAAAAGCAATTTAGAATAATGAAGGATGCATTACAACTTTTGAGAACACCTTATACCACCGTACGAAAGATTAAAACTCCATAATAAACCTAATGAATTCGTCCGAGTAATTTGAGCACCATACAACAATTTGGAATATATTACGACTCAGTATGCCACATTACCGCCTTGAAAAGCATGTTAGTATAACGTACGGCACCTTACAACTCCTAACAAAACATTACAACACCGTACGTAAACTTAAAACTCCATAATAAACCTAATGAATTCGTCCGAGTCATTTGAACATCGTACGACCACTCAGGACTTGTTACGACTCTGTATGCGAAATTAGCAACAGGAAAAGCAATTTAGAATAATGAAGGATGCATTACAACTTTTGAGAACACCTTACACCACCGTACGAAAGATTAAAACTCCATAATAAACCTAATGAATTCGTCCGAGTAATTTCAGCACCATACAACAATTTGGAATATATTACGACTCAGTATGCCACATTACCGCCTTGAAAAGCATGTTAGTATAACGTACGGCACCTTACAACTCCTAACAAAACATTACAACACCGTACGTAAACTTAAAACTCCATAATAAACCTAATGAATTCGTCCGAGTCATTTGAACATCGTACGACCACTCAGGACTTGTTACGACTCTGTATGCGAAATTAGCAACAGGAAAAGCAATTTAGAATAATGTAGGATGCGTTACAACCTTTGAGAACACCTTACACCACCGTACGAAAGATTAAAACTCCATAATAAACCTAATGAATTCGTCCGAGTAATTTGAACACCATACAACAATTTGGGATATATTACGACTCTGTATGCCACATTACCTCCTTGAAAAGCATGTTAGAATAACGTACGGCACCTTACAAATCCTAACAAAACATTACAACACCGTACGTAAACTTAAAACTCCATAATAAACCTAATGAATTCGTCCGAGTCATTTGAACATCATACGACCACTCAGGACTTGTTACGACTCTGTATGCGAAATTAGCAACAGGAAAAGCAATTTAGAATAATGTAGGATGCGTTACAACTTTTGAGAACACCTTACACCACCGTACGAAAGATTAAAACTCCATAATAAACCTAATGAATTCGTCCGAGTAATTTGAGCACCATACAACAATTTGGAATATATTACGACTCAGTATGCCACATTACCGCCTTGAAAAGCATGTTAGTATAACGTACGGCACCTTACAACTCCTAACAAAACATTACAACACCGTACGTAAACTTAAAACTCCATAATAAACCTAATGAATTCGTCCGAGTCATTTGAACATCGTACGACCACTCAGGACTTGTTACGACTCTGTATGCGAAATTAGCAACAGGAAAAGCAATTTAGAATAATGAAGGATGCATTATAACTTTTGAGAACACCTTACACCACCGTACGAAAGATTAAAACTCCATAATAAACCTAATGAATTCGTCCGAGTAATTTGAGCACCATACAACAATTTGGAATATATTACGACTCAGTATGCCACATTACCGCCTTGAAAAGCATGTTAGTATAACGTACGGCACCTTACAACTCCTAACAAAACATTACAACACCGTACGTAAACTTAAAACTCCATAATAAACCTAATGAATTCGTCCGAGTCATTTGAACATCGTACGACCACTCAGGACTTGTTACGACTCTGTATGCGAAATTAGCAACAGGAAAAGCAATTTAGAATAATGAAGGATGCATTATAACTTTTGAGAACACCTTACACCACCGTACGAAAGATTAAAACTCCATAATAAACCTAATGAATTCGTCCGAGTAATTTGAGCACCATACAACAATTTGGAATATATTACGACTCAGTATGCCACATTACCGCCTTGAAAAGCATGTTAGTATAACGTACGGCACCTTACAACTCCTAACAAAACATTACAACACCGTACGTAAACTTAAAACTCCATAATAAACCTAATGAATTCGTCCGAGTCATTTGAACATCGTACGACTACTCAGGACTTGTTACGACTCTGTATGCGAAATTAGCAACAGGAAAAGCAATTTAGAATAATGAAGGATGCATTACAACTTTTGAGAACACCTTACACCACCGTACGAAAGATTAAAACTCCATAATAAACCTAATGAATTCGTCCGAGTAATTTGAGCACCATACAACAATTTGGAATATATTACGACTCAGTATGCCACGTTACCGCCTTGAAAAGCATGTTAGTATAACGTACGGCACCTTACAACTCCTAACAAAACATTACAACACCGTACGTAAACTTAAAACTCCATAATAAACCTAATGAATTCGTCCGAGTCATTTGAACATCGTACGACCACTCAGGACTTGTTACGACTCTGTATGCGAAATTAGCAACAGGAAAAGCATTTTAGAATAATGAAGGATGCATTACAACTTTTGAGAACACCTTACACCCCCGTACGAAAGATTAAAACTCCATAATAAACCTAATGAATTCGTCCGAGTAATTTGAACACCATACAACAATTTGGAATATATTACGACTCCGTATGCCACATTACCGCCTTGAAAAGCATGTTAGTATAACGTACGACACCTTACTACTCCTAACAAAACATTACAACACCGTACGTAAACATAAAACTCCATAATAAACCTATTGAATTCGTCCGAGTCCTTTGAACATCGTACGACAATTTAGAATATATTACGACTCTGCTTGCCACATTAAAGTCTTGAGAAGCATGTTAGTATAACGTACGACACCTTACAACTCCTAACAAAACATTACAACACCGTACGTAAACTTAAAACTCCATAATAAACCTAATGAATTCGTCCGAGTAATTTGAACACCATACAACAATTTGGAATATATTACGACTCTGTATGCCACATTACCTCCTTGAAAAGCATGTTAGTATAACGTACGGCACCTTACAAATCCTAACAAAACATTACAACACCGTACGTAAATTTAAAACTCCATAATAAACCTAATGAATTCGTCCGAGTCCTTTGAACATCGTACGACAATTTAGAATATATTACGACTCTGCTTGCCACATTAAAGTCTTGAGAAGCATGTTAGTATAACGTACGACACCTTACAACTCCTAACAAAACATTACAACACCGTACGTAAACTTAAAACTCCATAATAAAGCTAATGAATTCGTCCGAGTAATTTGAACACCATACAACAATTTGGAATATATTACGACTCTGTATGCCACATTACCTCCTTGAAAAGCATGTTAGAATAACGTACGGCACCTTACAAATCCTAACAAAACATTACAACACCGTACGTAAACTTAAAACTCCATAATAAACCTAATGAATTCGTCCGAGTCATTTGAACATCATACGACCACTCAGGACTTGTTACGACTCTGTATGCGAAATTAGCAACAAGAAAAGCAATTTAGAATAATGTAGGATGCGTTACAACTTTTGAGAACACCTTACACCACCGTACGAAAGATTAAAACTCCATAATAAACCTAATGAATTCGTCCGAGTAATTTGAGCACCATACAACAATTTGGAATATATTACGACTCAGTATGCCACATTACCGCCTTGAAAAGCATGTTAGTATAACGTACGGCACCTTACAACTCCTAACAAAACATTACAACACCGTACGTAAACTTAAAACTCCATAATAAACCTAATGAATTCGTCCGAGTCATTTGAACATCGTACGACCACTCAGGACTTGTTACGACTCTGTATGCGAAATTAGCAACAGGAAAAGCAATTTAGAATAATGAAGGATGCATTACAACTTTTGAGAACACCTTACACCACCGTACGAAAGATTAAAACTCCATAATAAACCTAATGAATTCGTCCGAGTAATTTCAGCACCATCCAACAATTTGGAATATATTACGACTCAGTATGCCACATTACCGCCTTGAAAAGCATGTTAGTATAACGTACGGCACCTTACAACTCCTAACAAAACATTACAACACCGTACGTAAACTTAAAACTCCATAATAAACCTAATGAATTCGTCCGAGTCATTTGAACATCGTACGACCACTCAGGACTTGTTACGACTCTGTATGCGAAATTAGCAACAGGAAAAGCAATTTAGAATAATGTAGGATGCGTTACAACCTTTGAGAACACCTTACACCACCGTACGAAAGATTAAAACTCCATAATAAACCTAATGAATTCGTCCGAGTAATTTGAACACCATACAACAATTTGGGATATATTACGACTCTGTATGCCACATTACCTCCTTGAAAAGCATGTTAGAATAACGTACGGCACCTTACAAATCCTAACAAAACATTACAACACCGTACGTAAACTTAAAACTCCATAATAAACCTAATGAATTCGTCCGAGTCATTTGAACATCATACGACCACTCAGGACTTGTTACGACTCTGTATGCGAAATTAGCAACAGGAAAAGCAATTTAGAATAATGTAGGATGCGTTACAACTTTTGAGAACACCTTACACCACCGTACGAAAGATTAAAACTCCATAATAAACCTAATGAATTCGTCCGAGTAATTTGAGCACCATACAACAATTTGGAATATATTACGACTCAGTATGCCACATTACCGCCTTGAAAAGCATGTTAGTATAACGTACGGCACCTTACAACTCCTAACAAAACATTACAACACCGTACGTAAACTTAAAACTCCATAATAAACCTAATGAATTCGTCCGAGTCATTTGAACATCGTACGACCACTCAGGACTTGTTACGACTCTGTATGCGAAATTAGCAACAGGAAAAGCAATTTAGAATAATGAAGGATGCATTACAACTTTTGAGAACACCTTACACCACCGTACGAAAGATTAAAACTCCATAATAAACCTAATGAATTCGTCCGAGTAATTTCAGCACCATCCAACAATTTGGAATATATTACGACTCAGAATGCCACATTACCGCCTTGAAAAGCATGTTAGTATAACGTACGTCACCTTACAACTCCTAACAAAACATTACAACACCGTACGTAAACTTAAAACTCCATAATAAACCTAATGAATTCGTCCGAGTCATTTGAACATCGTACGACCACTCAGGACTTGTTACGACTCTGTATGCGAAATTAGCAACAGGAAAAGCAATTTAGAATAATGTAGGATGCGTTACAACCTTTGAGAACACCTTACACCACCGTACGAAAGATTAAAACTCCATAATAAACCTAATGAATTCGTCCGAGTAATTTGAACACCATACAACAATTTGGGATATATTACGACTCTGTATGCCACATTACCTCCTTGAAAAGCATGTTAGAATAACGTACGGCACCTTACAAATCCTAACAAAACATTACAACACCGTACGTAAACTTAAAACTCCATAATAAACCTAATGAATTCGTCCGAGTCATTTGAACATCATACGACCACTCAGGACTTGTTACGACTCTGTATGCGAAATTAGCAACAGGAAAAGCAATTTAGAATAATGTAGGATGCGTTACAACTTTTGAGAACACCTTACACCACCGTACGAAAGATTAAAACTCCATAATAAACCTAATGAATTCGTCCGAGTAATTTGAGCACCATACAACAATTTGGAATATATTACGACTCAGTATGCCACATTACCGCCTTGAAAAGCATGTTAGTATAACGTACGGCACCTTACAACTCCTAGCAAAACATTACAACACCGTACGTAAACTTAAAACTCCATAATAAACCTAATGAATTCGTCCGAGTCATTTGAACATCGTACGACCACTCAGGACTTGTTACGACTCTGTATGCGAAATTAGCAACAGGAAAAGCAATTTAGAATAATGAAGGATGCATTATAACTTTTGAGAACACCTTACACCACCGTACGAAAGATTAAAACTCCATAATAAACCTAATGAATTCGTCCGAGTAATTTGAGCACCATACAACAATTTGGAATATATTACGACTCAGTATGCCACATTACCGCCTTGAAAAGCATGTTAGTATAACGTACGGCACCTTACAACTCCTAACAAAACATTACAACACCGTACGTAAACTTAAAACTTCATAATAAACCTAATGAATTCGTCCGAGTCATTTGAACATCGTACGACCACTCAGGACTTGTTACGACTCTGTATGCGAAATTAGCAACAGGAAAAGCAATTTAGAATAATGAAGGATGCATTACAACTTTTGAGAACACCTTACACCACCGTACGAAAGATTAAAACTCCATAATAAACCTAATGAATTCGTCCGAGTAATTTGAGCACCATACAACAATTTGGAATATATTACGACTCAGTATGCCACATTACCGCCTTGAAAAGCATGTTAGTATAACGTACGGCACCTTACAACTCCTAACAAAACATTACAACACCGTACGTAAACTTAAAACTCCATAATAAACCTAATGAATTCGTCCGAGTCATTTGAACATCGTACGACCACTCAGGACTTGTTACGACTCTGTATGCGAAATTAGCAACAGGAAAAGCAATTTAGAATAATGAAGGATGCATTACAACTTTTGAGAACACCTTACACCACCGTACGAAAGATTAAAACTCCATAATAAACCTAATGAATTCGTCCGAGTAATTTCAGCACCATCCAACAATTTGGAATATATTACGACTCAGTATGCCACATTACCGCCTTGAAAAGCATGTTAGTATAACGTACGGCACCTTACAACTCCTAACAAAACATTACAACACCGTACGTAAACTTAAAACTCCATAATAAACCTAATGAATTCGTCCGAGTCATTTGAACATCGTACGACCACTCAGGACTTGTTACGACTCTGTATGCGAAATTAGCAACAGGAAAAGCAATTTAGAATAATGTAGGATGCGTTACAACCTTTGAGAACACCTTACACCACCGTACGAAAGATTAAAACTCCATAATAAACCTAATGAATTCGTCCGAGTAATTTGAACACCATACAACAATTTGGGATATATTACGACTCTGTATGCCACATTACCTCCTTGAAAAGCATGTTAGAATAACGTACGGCACCTTACAAATCCTAACAAAACATTACAACACCGTACGTAAACTTAAAACTCCATAATAAACCTAATGAATTCGTCCGAGTCATTTGAACATCATACGACCACTCAGGACTTGTTACGACTCTGTATGCGAAATTAGCAACAGGAAAAGCAATTTAGAATAATGTAGGATGCGTTACAACTTTTGAGAACACCTTACACCACCGTACGAAAGATTAAAACTCCATAATAAACCTAATGAATTCGTCCGAGTAATTTGAGCACCATACAACAATTTGGAATATATTACGACTCAGTATGCCACATTACCGCCTTGAAAAGCATGTTAGTATAACGTACGGCACCTTACAACTCCTAGCAAAACATTACAACACCGTACGTAAACTTAAAACTCCATAATAAACCTAATGAATTCGTCCGAGTCATTTGAACATCGTACGACCACTCAGGACTTGTTACGACTCTGTATGCGAAATTAGCAACAGGAAAAGCAATTTAGAATAATGAAGGATGCATTATAACTTTTGAGAACACCTTACACCACCGTACGAAAGATTAAAACTCCATAATAAACCTAATGAATTCGTCCGAGTAATTTGAGCACCATACAACAATTTGGAATATATTACGACTCAGTTTGCCACATTACCGCCTTGAAAAGCATGTTAGTATAACGTACGGCACCTTACAACTCCTAACAAAACATTACAACACCGTACGTAAACTTAAAACTCCATAATAAACCTAATGAATTCGTCCGAGTCATTTGAACATCGTACGACCACTCAGGACTTGTTACGACTCTGTATGCGAAATTAGCAACAGGAAAAGCAATTTAGAATAATGAAGGATGCATTACAACTTTTGAGAACACCTTACACCACCGTACGAAAGATTAAAACTCCATAATAAACCTAATGAATTCGTCCGAGTAATTTGAGCACCATACAACAATTTGGAATATATTACGACTCAGTATGCCACATTACCGCCTAGAAAAGCATGTTAGTATAACGTACGGCACCTTACAACTCCTAACAAAACATTACAAGACCGTACGTAAACTTAAAACTCCATAATAAACCTAATGAATTCGTCCGAGTCATTTGAACATCGTACGACCACTCAGGACTTGTTACGACTCTGTATGCGAAATTAGCAACAGGAAAAGCATTTTAGAATAATGAAGGATGCATTACAACTTTTGAGAACACCTTACACCCCCGTACGAAAGATTAAAACTCCATAATAAACCTAATGAAATCGTCCGAGTAATTTGAACACCATACAACAATTTGGAATATATTACGACTCCGTATGCCACATTACCGCCTTGAAAAGCATGTTAGTATAACGTACGACACCTTACTACTCCTAACAAAACATTACAACACCGTACGTAAACTTAAAACTCCATAATAAACCTATTGAATTCGTCCGAGTCCTTTGAACATCGTACGACAATTTAGAATATATTACGACTCTGCTTGCCACATTAAAGTCTTGAGAAGCATGTTAGTATAACGTACGACACCTTACAACTCCTAACAAAACATTACAACACCGTACGTAAACTTAAAACTCCATAATAAACCTAATGAATTCGTCCGAGTAATTTGAACACCATACAACAATTTGGAATATATTACGACTCTGTATGCCACATTACCTCCTTGAAAAGCATGTTAGTATAACGTACGGCACCTTACAAATCCTAACAAAACATTACAACACCGTACGTAAACTTAAAACTCCATAATAAACCTAATGAATTCGTCCGAGTCATTTGAACATCATACGACCACTCAGGACTTGTTACGACTCTGTATGCGAAATTAGCAACAGGAAAAGCAATTTAGAATAATGTAGGATTCGTTACAACTTTTGAGAACACCTTACACCACCGTACGAAAGATTAAAACTCCATAATAAACCTAATGAATTCGTCCGAGTAATTTGAGCACCATACAACAATTTGGAATATATTACGACTCAGTATGCCACATTACCGCCTTGAAAAGCATGTTAGTATAACGTACGGCACCTTACAACTCCTAGCAAAACATTACAACACCGTACGTAAACTTAAAACTCCATAATAAACCTAATGAATTCGTCCGAGTCATTTGAACATCGTACGACCACTCAGGACTTGTTACGACTCTGTATGCGAAATTAGCAACAGGAAAAGCAATTTAGAATAATGAAGGATGCATTATAACTTTTGAGAACACCTTACACCACCGTACGAAAGATTAAAACTCCATAATAAACCTAATGAATTCGTCCGAGTAATTTGAGCACCATACAACAATTTGGAATATATTACGACTCAGTATGCCACATTACCGCCTTGAAAAGCATGTTAGTATAACGTACGGCACCTTACAACTCCTAACAAAACATTACAACACCGTACGTAAACTTAAAACTCCATAATAAACCTAATGAATTCGTCCGAGTCATTTGAACATCGTACGACCACTCAGGACTTGTTACGACTCTGTATGCGAAATTAGCAACAGGAAAAGCAATTTAGAATAATGAAGGATGCATTACAACTTTTGAGAACACCTTACACCACCGTACGAAAGATTAAAACTCCATAATAAACCTAATGAATTCGTCCGAGTAATTTGAGCACCATACAACAATTTGGAATATATTACGACTCAGTATGCCACATTACCGCCTTGAAAAGCATGTTAGTATAACGTACGGCACCTTACAACTCCTAACAAAACATTACAAGACCGTACGTAAACTTAAAACTCCATAATAAACCTAATGAATTCGTCCGAGTCATTTGAACATCGTACGACCACTCAGGACTTGTTACGACTCTGTATGCGAAATTAGCAACAGGAAAAGCATTTTAGAATAATGAAGGATGCATTACAACTTTTGAGAACACCTTACACCCCCGTACGAAAGATTAAAACTCCATAATAAACCTAATGAAATCGTCCGAGTAATTTGAACACCATACAACAATTTGGAATATATTACGACTCCGTATGCCACATTACCGCCTTGAAAAGCATGTTAGTATAACGTACGACACCTTACTACTCCTAACAAAACATTACAACACCGTACGTAAACTTAAAACTCCATAATAAACCTATTGAATTCGTCCGAGTCCTTTGAACATCGTACGACAATTTAGAATATATTACGACTCTGCTTGCCACATTAAAGTCTTGAGAAGCATGTTAGTATAACGTACGACACCTTACAACTCCTAACAAAACATTACAACACCGTACGTAAACTTAAAACTCCATAATAAACCTAATGAATTCGTCCGAGTAATTTGAACACCATACAACAATTTGGAATATATTACGACTCTGTATGCCACATTACCTCCTTGAAAAGCATGTTAGTATAACGTACGGCACCTTACAAATCCTAACAAAACATTACAACACCGTACGTAAACTTAAAACTCCATAATAAACCTAATGAATTCGTCCGAGTCATTTGAACATCATACGACCACTCAGGACTTGTTACGACTCTGTATGCGAAATTAGCAACAGGAAAAGCAATTTAGAATAATGTAGGATTCGTTACAACTTTTGAGAACACCTTACACCACCGTACGAAAGATTAAAACTCCATAATAAACCTAATGAATTCGTCCGAGTAATTTGAGCACCATACAACAATTTGGAATATATTACGACTCAGTATGCCACATTACCGCCTTGAAAAGCATGTTAGTATAACGTACGGCACCTTACAACTCCTAGCAAAACATTACAACACCGTACGTAAACTTAAAACTCCATAATAAACCTAATGAATTCGTCCGAGTCATTTGAACATCGTACGACCACTCAGGACTTGTTACGACTCTGTATGCGAAATTAGCAACAGGAAAAGCAATTTAGAATAATGAAGGATGCATTATAACTTTTGAGAACACCTTACACCACCGTACGAAAGATTAAAACTCCATAATAAACCTAATGAATTCGTCCGAGTAATTTGAGCACCATACAACAATTTGGAATATATTACGACTCAGTATGCCACATTACCGCCTTGAAAAGCATGTTAGTATAACGTACGGCACCTTACAACTCCTAACAAAACATTACAACACCGTACGTAAACTTAAAACTCCATAATAAACCTAATGAATTCGTCCGAGTCATTTGAACATCGTACGACCACTCAGGACTTGTTACGACTCTGTATGCGAAATTAGCAACAGGAAAAGCAATTTAGAATAATGAAGGATGCATTACAACTTTTGAGAACACCTTACACCACCGTACGAAAGATTAAAACTCCATAATAAACCTAATGAATTCGTCCGAGTAATTTGAGCACCATACAACAATTTGGAATATATTACGACTCAGTATGCCACATTACCGCCTTGAAAAGCATGTTAGTATAACGTACGGCACCTTACAACTCCTAACAAAACATTACAAGACCGTACGTAAACTTAAAACTCCATAATAAACCTAATGAATTCGTCCGAGTCATTTGAACATCGTACGACCACTCAGGACTTGTTACGACTCTGTATGCGAAATTAGCAACAGGAAAAGCATTTTAGAATAATGAAGGATGCATTACAACTTTTGAGAACACCTTACACCCCCGTACGAAAGATTAAAACTCCATAATAAACCTAATGAAATCGTCCGAGTAATTTGAACACCATACAACAATTTGGAATATATTACGACTCCGTATGCCACATTACCGCCTTGAAAAGCATGTTAGTATAACGTACGACACCTTACTACTCCTAACAAAACATTACAACACCGTACGTAAACTTAAAACTCCATAATAAACCTATTGAATTCGTCCGAGTCCTTTGAACATCGTACGACAATTTAGAATATATTACGACTCTGCTTGCCACATTAAAGTCTTGAGAAGCATGTTAGTATAACGTACGACACCTTACAACTCCTAACAAAACATTACAACACCGTACGTAAACTTAAAACTCCATAATAAACCTAATGAATTCGTCCGAGTAATTTGAACACCATACAACAATTTGGAATATATTACGACTCTGTATGCCACATTACCTCCTTGAAAAGCATGTTAGTATAACGTACGGCACCTTACAAATCCTAACAAAACATTACAACACCGTACGTAAATTTAAAACTCCATAATAAACCTAATGAATTCGTCCGAGTCATTTGAACATCATACGACCACTCAGGACTTGTTACGACTCTGTATGCGAAATTAGCAACAGGAAAAGCAATTTAGAATAATGAAGGATGCATTACAACTTTTGAGAACACCTTACACCACCGTACGAAAGATTAAAACTCCATAATAAACCTAATGAATTCGTCCGAGTAATTTGAACACCATACAACAATTTGGAATATATTACGACTCCGTATGCCACATTACCGCCTTGAAAAGCATGTTAGTATAACGTACGACACCTTACTACTCCTAACAAAACATTACAACACCGTACGTAAACTTAAAACTCCATAATAAACCTATTGAATTCGTCCGAGTCCTTTGAACATCGTACGACCACTCAGGACTTGTTACGACTCTGTATGCGAAATTAGCAACAGGAAAAGCAATTTAGAATAATGAAGGATGCATTATAACTTTTGAGAACACCTTACACCACCGTACGAAATATTAAAACTCCATAATAAACCTAATGAATTCGTCCGAGTAATTTGAGCACCATACAACAATTTGGAATATATTACGACTCAGTATGCCACATTACCGCCTTGAAAAGCATGTTAGTATAACGTACGGCACCTTACAACTCCTAACAAAACATTACAACACCGTACGTAAACTTAAAACTCCATAATAAACCTAATGAATTCGTCCGAGTCATTTGAACATCGTACGACCACTCAGGACTTGTTACGACTCTGTATGCGAAATTAGCAACAGGAAAAGCAATTTAGAATAATGAAGGATGCATTACAACTTTTGAGAACACCTTACACCACCGTACGAAAGATTAAAACTCCATAATAAACCTAATGAATTCGTCCGAGTAATTTGAGCACCATACAACAATTTGGAATATATTACGACTCAGTATGCCACATTACCGCCTTGAAAAGCATGTTAGTATAACGTACGGCACCTTACAACTCCTAACAAAACATTACAACACCGTACGTAAACTTAAAACTCCATAATAAACCTAATGAATTCGTCCGAGTCATTTGAACATCGTACGACCACTCAGGACTTGTTACGACTCTGTATGCGAAATTAGCAACAGGAAAAGCAATTTAGAATAATGAAGGATGCATTATAACTTTTGAGAACACCTTACACCACCGTACGAAAGATTAAAACTCCATAATAAACCTAATGAATTCGTCCGAGTAATTTGAGCACCATACAACAATTTGGAATATATTACGACTCAGTATGCCACATTACCGCCTTGAAAAGCATGTTAGTATAACGTACGGCACCTTACAACTCCTAACAAAACATTACAAGACCGTACGTAAACTTAAAACTCCATAATAAACCTAATGAATTCGTCCGAGTCATTTGAACATCGTACGACCACTCAGGACTTGTTACGACTCTGTATGCGAAATTAGCAACAGGAAAAGCATTTTAGAATAATGAAGGATGCATTACAACTTTTGAGAACACCTTACACCCCCGTACGAAAGATTAAAACTCCATAATAAACCTAATGAAATCGTCCGAGTAATTTGAACACCATACAACAATTTGGAATATATTACGACTCCGTATGCCACATTACCGCCTTGAAAAGCATGTTAGTATAACGTACGACACCTTACTACTCCTAACAAAACATTACAACACCGTACGTAAACTTAAAACTCCATAATAAACCTATTGAATTCGTCCGAGTCCTTTGAACATCGTACGACAATTTAGAATATATTACGACTCTGCTTGCCACATTAAAGTCTTGAGAAGCATGTTAGTATAACGTACGACACCTTACAACTCCTAACAAAACATTACAACACCGTACGTAAACTTAAAACTCCATAATAAACCTAATGAATTCGTCCGAGTAATTTGAACACCATACAACAATTTGGAATATATTACGACTCTGTATGCCACATTACCTCCTTGAAAAGCATGTTAGTATAACGTACGGCACCTTACAAATCCTAACAAAACATTACAACACCGTACGTAAATTTAAAACTCCATAATAAACCTAATGAATTCGTCCGAGTCATTTGAACATCATACGACCACTCAGGACTTGTTACGACTCTGTATGCGAAATTAGCAACAGGAAAAGCAATTTAGAATAATGAAGGATGCATTACAACTTTTGAGAACACCTTACACCACCGTACGAAAGATTAAAACTCCATAATAAACCTAATGAATTCGTCCGAGTAATTTGAACACCATACAACAATTTGGAATATACTACGACTCCGTATGCCACATTACCGCCTTGAAAAGCATGTTAGTATAACGTACGACACCTTACTACTCCTAACAAAACATTACAACACCGTACGTAAACTTAAAACTCCATAATAAACCTATTGAATTCGTCCGAGTCCTTTGAACATCGTA
Organism: Tagetes erecta; assembly: GCA_030867185.1. Lineage (NCBI taxonomy): Eukaryota > Viridiplantae > Streptophyta > Magnoliopsida > Asterales > Asteraceae > Tagetes > Tagetes erecta. The sequence continues at coordinate 51,141,171 of CM061488.1, read as the reverse complement.
CGACCACTCAGGACTTGTTACGACTCTGTATGCGAAATTAGCAACAGGAAAAGCAATTTAGAATAATGAAGGATGCATTATAACTTTTGAGAACACCTTACACCACCGTACGAAATATTAAAACTCCATAATAAACCTAATGAATTCGTCCGAGTAATTTGAGCACCATACAAAAATTTGGAATATATTACGACTCAGTATGCCACATTACCGCCTTGAAAAGCATGTTAGTATAACGTACGGCACCTTACAACTCCTAACAAAACATTACAACACCGTACGTAAACTTAAAACTCCATAATAAACCTAATGAATTCGTCCGAGTCATTTGAACATCGTACGACCACTCAGGACTTGTTACGACTCTGTATGCGAAATTAGCAACAGGAAAAGCAATTTAGAATAATGAAGGATGCATTACAACTTTTGAGAACACCTTACACCACCGTACGAAAGATTAAAACTCCATAATAAACCTAATGAATTTGTCCGAGTAATTTGAGCACCATACAACAATTTGGAATATATTACGACTCAGTATGCCACATTACCGCCTTGAAAAGCATGTTAGTATAACGTACGGCACCTTACAACTCCTAACAAAACATTACAACACCGTACGTAAACTTAAAACTCCATAATAAACCTAATGAATTCGTCCGAGTCATTTGAACATCGTACGACCACTCAGGACTTGTTACGACTCTGTATGCGAAATTAGCAACAGGAAAAGCAATTTAGAATAATGAAGGATGCATTATAACTTTTGAGAACACCTTACACCACCGTACGAAAGATTAAAACTCCATAATAAACCTAATGAATTCGTCCGAGTAATTTGAGCACCATACAACAATTTGGAATATATTACGACTCCGTATGCCACATTACCGCCTTGAAAAGCATGTTAGTATAACGTACGGCACCTTACAACTCCTAACAAAACATTACAACACCGTACGTAAACTTAAAACTCCATAATAAACCTAATGAATTCGTCTGAGTCATTTGAACATAGTACGACCACTCAGGACTTGTTACGACCCTGTATGCGAAATTAGCAACAGGAAAAGCAATTTAGAATAATGAAGGATGCATTACAACTTTTGAGAACACCTTACACCACCGTACGAAAGATTAAAACTCCATAATAAACCTAATGAATTCGTCCGAGTAATTTGAGCACCATACAACAATTTGGAATATATTACGACTCAGTATGCCACATTACCGCCTTGAAAAGCATGTTAGTATAACGTACGGCACCTTACAACTCCTAACAAAACATTACAACACCGTACGTAAACTTAAAACTCCATAATAAACCTAATGAATTCGTCCGAGTCATTTGAACATCGTACGACCACTCAGGACTTGTTACGACTCTGTATGCGAAATTAGCAACAGGAAAAGCATTTTAGAATAATGAAGGATGCATTACAACTTTTGAGAACACCTTACACCCCCGTACGAAAGATTAAAACTCCATAATAAACCTAATGAATTCGTCCGAGTAATTTGAACACCATACAACAATTTGGAATATATTACGACTCCGTATGCCACATTACCGCCTTGAAAAGCATGTTAGTATAACGTACGACACCTTACTACTCCTAACAAAACATTACAACACCGTACGTAAACTTAAAACTCCATAATAAACCTATTGAATTCGTCCGAGTCCTTTGAACATCGTACGACAATTTAGAATATATTACGACTCTGCTTGCCACATTAAAGTCTTGAGAAGCATGTTAGTATAACGTACGACACCTTACAACTCCTAACAAAACATTACAACACCGTACGTAAACTTAAAACTCCATAATAAACCTAATGAATTCGTCCGAGTAATTTGAACACCATACAACAATTTGGAATATATTACGACTCTGTATGCCACATTACCTCCTTGAAAAGCATGTTAGTATAACGTACGGCACCTTACAAATCCTAACAAAACATTACAACACCGTACGTAAATTTAAAACTCCATAATAAACCTAATGAATTCGTCCGAGTCATTTGAACATCATACGACCACTCAGGACTTGTTACGACTCTGTATGCGAAATTAGCAACAGGAAAAGCAATTTAGAATAATGAAGGATGCATTACAACTTTTGAGAACACCTTACACCACCGTACGAAAGATTAAAACTCCATAATAAACCTAATGAATTCGTCCGAGTAATTTGAACACCATACAACAATTTGGAATATATTACGACTCCGTATGCCACATTACCGCCTTGAAAAGCATGTTAGTATAACGTACGACACCTTACTACTCCTAACAAAACATTACAACACCGTACGTAAACTTAAAACTCCATAATAAACCTATTGAATTCGTCCGAGTCCTTTGAACATCGTACGACCACTCAGGACTTGTTACGACTCTGTATGCGAAATTAGCAACAGGAAAAGCAATTTAGAATAATGAAGGATGCATTACAACTTTTGAGAACACCTTACACCACCGTACGAAATATTAAAACTCCATAATAAACCTAATGAATTCGTCCGAGTAATTTGAGCACCAAACAACAATTTGGAATATATTACGACTCAGTATGTCACATTACCGCCTTGAAAAGCATGTTAGTATAACGTACGGCACCTTACAACTCCTAACAAAACATTACAACACCGTACGTAAACTTAAAACTCCATAATAAACCTAATAAATTCGTCCGAGTCATTTGAACATCGTACGACCACTCAGGACTTTTTACGACTCTGTATGCGAAATTAGCAACAGGAAAAGCAATTTAGAATAATGAAGGATGCATTACAACTTTTGAGAACACCTTACACCACCGTACGAAAGATTAAAACTCCATAATAAACCTAATGAATTCGTCCGAGTAATTTGAACACCATACAACAATTTGGAATATATTACGACTCCGTATGCCACATTACCGCCTTGAAAAGCATGTTAGTATAACGTACGACACCTTACTACTCCTAACAAAACATTACAACACCGTACGTAAACTTAAAACTCCATAATAAACCTATTGAATTCGTCCGAGTCCTTTGAACATCGTACGACCACTCAGGACTTGTTACGACTCTGTATGCGAAATTAGCAACAGGAAAAGCAATTTAGAATAATGAAGGATGCATTACAACTTTTGAGAACACCTTACACCACCGTACGAAATATTAAAACTCCATAATAAACCTAATGAATTCGTCCGAGTAATTTGAGCACCAAACAACAATTTGGAATATATTACGACTCAGTATGTCACATTACCGCCTTGAAAAGCATGTTAGTATATCGTACGGCACCTTACAACTCCTAACAAAACATTACAACACCGTACGTAAACTTAAAACTCCATAATAAACCTAATAAATTCGTCCGAGTCATTTGAACATCGTACGACCACTCAGGACTTGTTACGACTCTGTATGCGAAATTAGCAACAGGAAAAGCAATTTAGAATAATGAAGGATGCATTACAACTTTTGAGAACACCTTACACCACCGTACGAAAGATTAAAACTCCATAATAAACCTAATGAATTCGTCCGAGTAATTTGAACACCATACAACAATTTGGAATATATTACGACTCCGTATGCCACATTACCGCCTTGAAAAGCATGTTAGTATAACGTACGACACCTTACTACTCCTAACAAAACATTACAACACCGTACGTAAACTTAAAACTCCATAATAAACCTATTGAATTCGTCCGAGTCATTTGAACATCGTACGACAATTTAGAATATATTACGACTCTGCTTGCCACATAAAAGTCTTGAGAAGCATGTTAGTATAACGTACGACACCTTACAACTCCTAACAAAACATTACAACACCGTACGTAAACTTAAAACTCCATAATAAACCTAATGAATTCGTCCGAGTAATTTGAACACCATACAACAATTTGGAATATATTACGACTCTGTATGCCACATTACCTCCTTGAAAAACATGTTAGTATAACGTACGGCACCTTACAAATCCTAACAAAACATTACAACACCGTACGTAAATTTAAAACTCCATAATAAACCTAATGAATTCGTCCGAGTCATTTGAACATCATACGACCACTCAGGACTTGTTACGACTCTGTATGCGAAATTAGCAACAGGAAAAGCAATTTAGAATAATGAAGGATGCATTACAACTTTTGAGAACACCTTACACCACCGTACGAAAGATTAAAACTCCATAATAAACCTAATGAATTCGTCCGAGTAATTTGAACACCATACAACAATTTGGAATATATTACGACTCCGTATGCCACATTACCGCCTTGAAAAGCATGTTAGTATAACGTACGACACCTTACTACTCCTAACAAAACATTACAACACCGTACGTAAACTTAAAACTCCATAATAAACCTATTGAATTCGTCCGAGTCCTTTGAACATCGTACGACCACTCAGGACTTGTTACGACTCTGTATGCGAAATTAGCAACAGGAAAAGCAATTTAGAATAATGAAGGATGCATTACAACTTTTGAGAACACCTTACACCACCGTACGAAATATTAAAACTCCATAATAAACCTAATGAATTCGTCCGAGTAATTTGAGCACCAAACAACAATTTGGAATATATTACGACTCAGTATGTCACATTACCGCCTTGAAAAGCATGTTAGTATATCGTACGGCACCTTACAACTCCTAACAAAACATTACAACACCGTACGTAAACTTAAAACTCCATAATAAACCTAATAAATTCGTCCGAGTCATTTGAACATCGTACGACCACTCAGGACTTGTTACGACTCTGTATGCGAAATTAGCAACAGGAAAAGCAATTTAGAATAATGAAGGATGCATTACAACTTTTGAGAACACCTTACACCACCGTACGAAAGATTAAAACTCCATAATAAACCTAATGAATTCGTCCGAGTAATTTGAACACCATACAACAATTTGGAATATATTACGACTCCGTATGCCACATTACCGCCTTGAAAAGCATGTTAGTATAACGTACGACACCTTACTACTCCTAACAAAACATTACAACACCGTACGTAAACTTAAAACTCCATAATAAACCTATTGAATTCGTCCGAGTCCTTTGAACATCGTACGACAATTTAGAATATATTACGACTCTGCTTGCCACATTAAAGTCTTGAGAAGCATGTTAGTATAACGTACGACACCTTACAACTCCTAACAAAACATTACAACACCGTACGTAAACTTAAAACTCCATAATAAACCTAATGAATTCGTCCGAGTAATTTGAACACCATACAACAATTTGGAATATATTACGACTCTGTATGCCACATTACCTCCTTGAAAAGCATGTTAGTATAACGTACGGCACCTTACAAATCTTAACAAAACATTACAACACCGTACGTAAATTTAAAACTCCATAATAAACCTAATGAATTCGTCCGAGTCATTTGAACATCATACGACCACTCAGGACTTGTTACGACTCTGTATGCGAAATTAGCAACAGGAAAAGCAATTTAGAATAATGAAGGATGCATTACAACTTTTGAGAACACCTTACACCACCGTACGAAAGATTAAAACTCCATAATAAACCTAATGAATTCGTCCGAGTAATTTGAACACCATACAACAATTTGGAATATATTACGACTCCGTATGCCACATTACCGCCTTGAAAAGCATGTTAGTATAACGTACGACACCTTACTACTCCTAACAAAACATTACAACACCGTACGTAAACTTAAAACTCCATAATAAACCTATTGAATTCGTCCGAGTCCTTTGAACATCGTACGACCACTCAGGACTTGTTACGACTCTGTATGCGAAATTAGCAACAGGAAAAGCAATTTAGAATAATGAAGGATGCATTACAACTTTTGAGAACACCTTACACCACCGTACGAAAGATTAAAACTCCATAATAAACCTAATGAATTCGTCCGAGTAATTTGAGCACCAAACACCAATTTGGAATATATTACGACTCAGTATGTAACATTACCGCCTTGAAAAGCATGTTAGTATAACGTACGGCACCTTACAACTCCTAACAAAACATTACAACACCGTACGTAAACTTAAAACTCCATAATAAACCTAATAAATTCGTCCGAGTCATTTGAACATCGTACGACCACTCAGGACTTGTTACGACTCTGTATGCGAAATTAGCAACAGGAAAAGCAATTTAGAATAATGAAGGATGCATTACAACTTTTGAGAACACCTTACACCACCGTACGAAAGATTAAAACTCCATAATAAACCTAATGAATTCGTCCGAGTAATTTGAGCACCATACAACAATTTGGAATATATTACGACTCAGTATGCCACATTACCGCCTTGAAAAGCATGTTAGTATAACGTACGGCACCTTACAACTCCTAACAAAACATTACAACACCGTACGTAAACTTAAAACTCCATAATAAACCTAATGAATTCGTCCGAGTCATTTGAACATCGTACGACCACTCAGGACTTGTTACGACTCTGTATGCGAAATTAGCAACAGGAAAAGCAATTTAGAATAATGAAGGATGCATTACAACTTTTGAGAACACCTTACACCACCGTACGAAAGATTAAAACTCCATAATAAACCTAATGAATTCGTCCGAGTAATTTGAACACCATACAACAATTTGGAATATATTACGACTCCGTATGCCACATTACCGCCTTGAAAAGCATGTTAGTATAACGTACGACACCTTACTACTCCTAACAAAACATTACAACACCGTACGAAAACTTAAAACTCCATAATAAACCTATTGAATTCGTCCGAGTCCTTTGAACATCGTACGACAATTTAGAATATATTACGACTCTGCTTGCCACATTAAAGTCTTGAGAAGCATGTTAGTATAACGTACGACACCTTACAACTCCTAACAAAACATTACAACACCGTACGTAAACTTAAAACTCCATAATAAACCTAATGAATTCGTCCGAGTAATTTGAACACCATACAACAATTTGGAATATATTACGACTCTGTATACCACATTACCTCCTTGAAAAGCATGTTAGTATAACGTACGGCACCTTACAAATCCTAACAAAACATTACAACACCGTACGTAAACTTAAAACTCTATAATAAACCTAATGAATTCGTCCGAGTAATTTGAACACCATACAACAATTTGGAATATATTACGACTCTGTATGCCACATTACCTCCTTGAAAAGCATGTTAGTATAACGTACGACACCTTACAAATCCTAACAAAACATTACAACACCGTACGTAAATTTAAAACTCCATAATAAACCTAATGAATTCGTCCGAGTCATTTGAACATCATACGACCACTCAGGACTTGTTACGACTCTGTATGCGAAATTTGCAACAGGAAAAGCAATTTAGAATAATGAAGGATGCATTACAACTTTTGAGAACACCTTACACCACCGTACGAAAGATTAAAACTCCATAATAAACCTAATGAATTCGTCCGAGTAATTTGAACACCATACAACAATTTGGAATATATTACGACTCCGTATGCCACATTACCGCCTTGAAAAGCATGTTAGTATAACGTACGACACCTTACTACTCCTAACAAAACATTACAACACCGTACGTAAACTTAAAACTCCATAATAAACCTATTGAATTCGTCCGAGTCCTTTGAACATCGTACGACCACTCAGGACTTGTTACGACTCTGTATGCGAAATTAGCAACAGGAAAAGCAATTTAGAATAATGAAGGATGCATTACAACTTTTGAGAACACCTTACACCACCGTACGAAAGATTAAAACTCCATAATAAACCTAATGAATTCGTCCGAGTAATTTGAGCACCAAACACCAATTTGGAATATATTACGACTCAGTATGTCACATTACCGCCTTGAAAAGCATGTTAGTATAATGTATGGCACCTTACAACTCCTAACAAAACATTACAACACCGTACGTAAACTTAAAACTCCATAATAAACCTAATAAATTCGTCCGAGTCATTTGAACATCGTACGACCACTCAGGACTTGTTACGACTCTGTATGCGAAATTAGCAACAGGAAAAGCAATTTAGAATAATGAAGGATGCATTACAACTTTTGAGAACACCTTACACCACCGTACGAAAGGTTAAAACTCCATAATAAACCTAATGAATTCGTCCGAGTAATTTGAGCACCATACAACAATTTGGAATATATTACGACTCAGTATGCCACATTACCGCCTTGAAAAGCATGTTAGTATAACGTACGGCACCTTACAACTCCTAACAAAACATTACAACACCGTACGTAAACTTAAAACTCCATAATAAACCTAATGAATTCGTCCGAGTCATTTGAACATCGTACGACCACTCAGGACTTGTTACGACTCTGTATGCGAAATTAGCAACAGGAAAAGCAATTTAGAATAATGAAGGATGCATTACAACTTTTGAGAACACCTTACACCACCGTACGAAAGATTAAAACTCCATAATAAACCTAATGAATTCGTCCGAGTAATTTGAACACCATACAACAATTTGGAATATATTACGACTCCGTATGCCACATTACCGCCTTGAAAAGCATGTTAGTATAACGTACGACACCTTACTACTCCTAACAAAACATTACAACACCGTACGAAAACTTAAAACTCCATAATAAACCTATTGAATTCGTCCGAGTCCTTTGAACATCGTACGACAATTTAGAATATATTACGACTCTGCTTGCCACATTAAAGTCTTGAGAAGCATGTTAGTATAACGTACGACACCTTACAACTCCTAACAAAACATTACAACACCGTACGTAAACTTAAAACTCCATAATAAACCTAATGAATTCGTCCGAGTAATTTGAACACCATACAACAATTTGGAATATATTACGACTCTGTATACCACATTACCTCCTTGAAAAGCATGTTAGTATAACGTACGACACCTTACAAATCCTAACAAAACATTACAACACCGTACGTAAACTTAAAACTCTATAATAAACCTAATGAATTCGTCCGAGTAATTTGAACACCATACAACAATTTGGAATATATTACGACTCTGTATGCCACATTACCTCCTTGAAAAGCATGTTAGTATAACGTACGGCACCTTACAAATCCTAACAAAACATTACAACACCGTACGTAAATTTAAAACTCCATAATAAACCTAATGAATTCGTCCGAGTCATTTGAACATCATACGACCACTCAGGACTTGTTACGACTCTGTATGCGAAATTTGCAACAGGAAAAGCAATTTAGAATAATGAAGGATGCATTACAACTTTTGAGAACACCTTACACCACCGTACGAAAGATTAAAACTCCATAATAAACCTAATGAATTCGTCCGAGTAATTTGAACACCATACAACAATTTGGAATATATTACGACTCCGTATGCCACATTACCGCCTTGAAAAGCATGTTAGTATAACGTACGACACCTTACTACTCCTAACAAAACATTACAACACCGTACGTAAACTTAAAACTCCATAATAAACCTATTGAATTCGTCCGAGTCCTTTGAACATCGTACGACCACTCAGGACTTGTTACGACTCTGTATGCGAAATTAGCAACAGGAAAAGCAATTTAGAATAATGAAGGATGCATTACAACTTTTGAGAACACCTTACACCACCGTACGAAAGATTAAAACTCCATAATAAACCTAATGAATTCGTCCGAGTAATTTGAGCACCAAACACCAATTTGGAATATATTACGACTCAGTATGTCACATTACCGCCTTGAAAAGCATGTTAGTATAATGTATGGCACCTTACAACTCCTAACAAAACATTACAACACCGTACGTAAACTTAAAACTCCATAATAAACCTAATAAATTCGTCCGAGTCATTTGAACATCGTACGACCACTCAGGACTTGTTACGACTCTGTATGCGAAATTAGCAACAGGAAAAGCAATTTAGAATAATGAAGGATGCATTACAACTTTTGAGAACACCTTACACCACCGTACGAAAGATTAAAACTCCATAATAAACCTAATGAATTCGTCCGAGTAATTTGAGCACCATACAACAATTTGGAATATTTTACGACTCAGTATGCCACATTATGTGACACCCCGCCCGGCGGCGGAAACACCGGGTTGTCATTGGAATTGGATATCAATAGTACAAAGCACATGGCACACTAAAAGCATATTTTAATATCATTAATGTAATAATTGTTGTGACATAAAAAGAGGAATAAATAGTCATAAATTCAGAAATAAAGATCGACAATTAAGTAATTTATTGTTTAATTATTCTAGGTCCGATAGGCATCCTATGTCTTGAAGGCATAAAACGCTCAAACACCACCTGAAATATGTAAAAATAAAGTTAGCTACTTAAAGCTAGTGAGTAAACCACAATTGATATATAGTAATAAAGAAATCCGAGATCATCATAATATGCTGCGCAATCTTACATGCATAGCTATTTCATCATATTACTCAACCTTTAACCATAGAACACATGAACACATTGAACACACATTGAACACCATCATCGTATAGCAACTTGTAATCATTTTTCATGAGGAACCAACTCATGGTGCAATTAGTGATAACTTTCATTTAACCGTCATTTAACCGTCTCGAATGTAAGTTATCAAAAATTGTTTTAGCATCGAAGGGACATAGTAACATAGCAACAAGTATCACAGTATAGTAACTAGTAACCATTGAATAGAATCGCCGGGTTTAAATCACCTATCGATGTTGTAAAGTGTAGGTGGGTTTGTCAGACCATTAGCGCTAACATTGTACCGGTGGAAATTACAAGTAATATACTACTTTAAACTACCACATAAGATTGCATCAAGCCGCGAACTAGATTAACATATTTAATGATCTCATTTGAAAATAGAAACAAAGAAACGAAAACCGAAAGCATTGTATAGTAATTGAACATATTTCAGCCCCAAAATATAAAAGTAAAAAGGGGAGTGATTTTACTCACCTTGAAATGCAAATGAAATCAAACCGATAGAAACGCAGGTAAAGAGAACCGAGGGTTGCCCAAATATTAGTACCACCTAATTAATTGGGAAAAACCCTAATTTAGAAAAGAAACAATAGTAACAAGAATCAAAAATCCAAGACCTAGGGTTTCGGATTTGGGTTTTAGGGTTTTAAAAATACGAATTGAGAATTTATACGAAACATTATTATATTTTCGTATTATATATTTTATACGAATCCATTTATAGTTTTCGCGAAATAATATTCGAAATAAATATTTATAATTATGTAACATTATTATTTTAAAACATTGTTAACTTAAGATATGTTATTAAGATGATTAAATGTATGGATTAATGTTTAATTGTGTAAAAAGAAAATAAACAGAAAGCGGTCATGGGTGAGACTCGAACCCATGACCATTGCAGATTTACAAACGCCATCCACCACTCGACCAGATGCGTTTTTTGTTAAATGTTCAGAATTTTAATTACTTTAACCACCAAAACCCATTTCTCATTTCAAGCCCTAGGTTTAGAACCATTCAATTGATTCAATCTGTTAATCATCAGCCAAATCGATCATAGGGCTTTTAATCCCCATGATCTCACGAATATTTTGACATATTAAACTTACTTGTTGGTGACGATTTGATACGGATACGAATAGGAAGAAGAGTCGACCGATTTGATAATTTTTCAGAATCTGGAATTGAAATAAGGTAAAATTGATGGATTAGGAAGATAAAATAGATCGAGAAGATTAAAATGAATATAAAAATTACCAGAAAATATGCCCGGAAGGTAGAAATCGACTAAGTCACCGTAAATTATTTTGGTCGATTAAATTATGAGTTGCAGAGAAAAAAGGAGATGTTTTGGTGCTTGCAAACTGTTATTCGGGTAAAAAGGAATGTATGAAAATGGTTTAATCGCTAATTACGGGTCTAATTACGGAATTGGTATTTTTGAATTGAAAACACAACTCAATCCGCGCTTAAATCTTGCTGTAATACGCGTTCAAAACGTTTAAGGGAGGTTCGAATCTAGATAAGGAAAGAGATGGAACGATTTCGGTTGATTGAGAGTGGAAAAAAACGCGTTATATGGCTTCGCCGTAAAAATCAGGTGGCCGGAAATGTCACCGGCGAAACAGGGGCCGGAATCACGGGAATTTACAGGTGGGGCTGGGTTAAATTAAAATATTACACTTTAGCCCCTTGCAGTTTGTTTATTATTTCTGAGGTAATAAAAACTTTAATATAAGTTTGAAAGTTGACAGTTCTGGCACAAAGTTAATTAATCATTTATTTTAACTAACTAACTTAACCGATTTGGAGCGTAATGATTAAATAAGTGACGTTTTTATATATTTGGCTCGTTTTAAGCGTTAGAAGGTTATTTGAGACCATTATAGTTCTTATATTTATAAAATCTCTTTATAAACTACAATATATATATATATATATGTATATTTTTTTTTGAGATATAACTTAGAAATTAATTGGTAACCGTTGAATAATAACTTCGTCAATAAGATATCGAATACGAGAATAACGTAACGTTCAATCGGATTTATATATCTTTAATATCAAAGCGTTACATTTTGAAGAAATAAATACGAATCCAAATCTAAAGATAAATACTTCGGGTTCGAGTCGGATATTCGGGTGCGGGTTTGGGGCAGATGTCACAGTCTCCCCTCCTTATAGAAATTTCGTCCCGAAATTTTCTCAAACCGAAGAAGAAGATGAAGCAAAAAGATTCGGAGATTAAGCTTTTATTTGGATCCTTACATTTACAATCTTTTGATAAACTTTGAACGTGACACATAAATACTAGCTTTGTAGTTATTATCATGAAAGAATTTATTCGATTGAAACATGATTTTAAATAATTGAGATTAAGAGGTTATTTATTTTTAATTTACCATTGAATAGAGTTCGGTTGAATTTATTGTATGGTGATTCGAATAAGAGTAAACTGCTATTCATAAAGGAATGAAATTTCAATTTGTGAATAAAATATTTGAAGGAAATAGATTTAGAATGGTTTAAATGAAGGTCGGGAATAATCATGATCAATAGAACGGATGAAACAGATAAAATAACTTTACGTATAGTTAAACGAATTAGACGTTATTAGTAAAGTGTGTAAATGAGTCATGTGAAAATAAGATGATTAAATATGGCCCAACTACACAAGACAAAACTTACTATGGTTTCCATGCACCAACTTTCATAATTCCGTGTGCACCCGTAATTATTTCAGCGTTTGCATGGACTCCACAGTTCATTCGATCACGTGCGAGGCAGAAGTACACAAAAATTTTCAGTTAAAGGATAAAAATGATACACATAGGTTCCAAATCATAATCAATAGCATTTAGTTCGTATGAAGTATAGCTTAAGATGGTAAGAAAATTGATGATTCGAGAGAGTTGAGTTTATTAGGTGGTCACTGCTCTTGTAAATAGTTTTGTTGACCCACACAGCTAGTCAAATTCGAGTACCAAAATTTGTAACAATTTAAGTTTTTATTTATTAATTTTTTTTTTGAAGACTCACTTTATGTGTGATATGTAGAGGTCATTTGATATTAAGTTCATAAGTATTAATTGATGGTTTATTAGGATTATAGAAAAATTAGTTTCATGAATATCTGGTAATGTGATCATTCCAATTTATGTTTCGGATATACTCGATTTCTATTGGTTTCGACTTTTAAAACATTTGGGTTCATATAACAAAGCTCTTAGGTAAACCAGTGCGTTGATTATGGTGGTAAACAATGTTATAAAAGGTTATGTTATTTTCTCTATAATGTGGTTTTAAAATAAAACTACATAGTTAATAAATGTATAAAAAGTTGAAGCTTTTAAATCTTTATCATAGATAAGGGGATTGATTTGAAAATACATAAACGACACAGTCTAAGTTTAAAGTATATTAGAAAACATATAACGTGGTGCTTGTGGCAAGTCTTTGTATCATAATTGAGAAGACGTGATAATGTTGTGTAATCATTAAAATAACCAATCTTTTTTAAAGAACTCATTTATCATAAAAAAAAATTTATATTCTTTTAGAAGATAAGGAAATCATTTTTTTTTCCTTAATACAATTACTATAAGTTGCTAGTTTTACAAAAAAAGGAACCGTTGATAACACATAGTATTTTAGGTAAAAAGTTTACACTTAAAACACGTTGGGTTTGAATGAGTTTATAGAAACGAGATGTATAGGATTTCATTAGTAATCATATATACAATTGAAATGTTTTAGTTCATTGAGTTTAGGAATATATATGTGTAGTGAGTTCACGTTAAGTTTTGGAGAACGAATTAAATGGCGGATTAGAAATTGGATTAGAATCTTATGATTAGATGAGTAGTTTAGACAACATTTGAGTATTGAGATCAAATTGAGGTACTTTTATGGTAAACGTTCGATTTGTAAATCAAACGAATGCGTTGTCATAATTAAATAGTAAATTCGTTACGAGATTTCAGGATTCATGAATAAGGTCTTTAATATGAGATTCGATAGTTAGATTGAGGTTAGAAGTGTGCCTTAGATTTGGTATTCGATATTTGTTTTGAAGTTTTTATAATTCGACTGAGGTTAGTCAATATATCTCTTAGTTTTTATTTGGGTCACGATGATATTTGCGAATCGTTCACGTCTTGTTGTCATTCTACAAAATAGGATAGAAAAGGGATTTTCATGAGACATAAGGAAATTTTGGATAACATAAGTTATAATGGAACCTTTGGATTGAATAGAACGGATAATTGTACTTTGAATCTTTCATAGAATTTTTAGAACCCATAACATAGTATTCACTTGGAAATCATTGAAATGTGAATAAGCAAACTTGGAATAACATTTGAAATAGTATAGAAACCCATTGAAATAATTTGAAATCATAGAAAATGATAATCATAGAATCCATAAATAAATAGAATTTGAAGGCTTAGGAATGTGTCTTGGTTTGGACACTTAAGACTTATCAAAGTGTTAAGTTCGTTTTCAACGTATCAAGGAGGCGTACTTTAGCCTATAGGTTCACACTCATCTCAGACATCCCCAGGTAAGCATACAGGTCTCTTAAAGAGATTTATACGAAATGCTTTGCCTTAGACAGGATGCCCGTGATACAAGTGTTCCCCCTTCCGGATTGCACACGTTCTCACGTTTCAAACTCACTTAAGACGATGACGAGATTCCACAAAGAGAAGATCCTAATCACACAGACAAGTCTCTTGTAGCTCCTTCGCGAAATAGAATAAGAAATGAGATAAAGAAAAGCATAGAAAGGTTAAAAGAATTTCTAAGTACAAGTATTTGAACTAAGGACACTTAGGTTATAGTCTAGGTCGGTGTGTTTCTAATACCCTATCCTAGTTCCCTATAACCATGGCTCTGATACCAAACTGTGACACCCCGCCCGGCGGCGGAAACACCGGGTTGTCATTGGAATTGGATATCAATAGTACAAAGCACATGGCACACTAAAAGCATATTTTAATATCATTAATGTAATAATTGTTGTGACATAAAAAGAGGAATAAATAGTCATAAATTCAGAAATAAAGATCGACAATTAAGTAATTTATTGTTTAATTATTCTAGGTCCGATAGGCATCCTATGTCTTGAAGGCATAAAACGCTCAAACACCACCTGAAATATGTAAAAATAAAGTTAGCTACTTAAAGCTAGTGAGTAAACCACAATTGATATATAGTAATAAAGAAATCCGAGATCATCATAATATGCTGCGCAATCTTACATGCATAGCTATTTCATCATATTACTCAACCTTTAACCATAGAACACATGAACACATTGAACACACATTGAACACCATCATCGTATAGCAACTTGTAATCATTTTTCATGAGGAACCAACTCATGGTGCAATTAGTGATAACTTTCATTTAACCGTCATTTAACCGTCTCGAATGTAAGTTATCAAAAATTGTTTTAGCATCGAAGGGACATAGTAACATAGCAACAAGTATCACAGTATAGTAACTAGTAACCATTGAATAGAATCGCCGGGTTTAAATCACCTATCGATGTTGTAAAGTGTAGGTGGGTTTGTCAGACCATTAGCGCTAACATTGTACCGGTGGAAATTACAAGTAATATACTACTTTAAACTACCACATAAGATTGCATCAAGCCGCGAACTAGATTAACATATTTAATGATCTCATTTGAAAATAGAAACAAAGAAACGAAAACCGAAAGCATTGTATAGTAATTGAACATATTTCAGCCCCAAAATATAAAAGTAAAAAGGGGAGTGATTTTACTCACCTTGAAATGCAAATGAAATCAAACCGATAGAAACGCAGGTAAAGAGAACCGAGGGTTGCCCAAATATTAGTACCACCTAATTAATTGGGAAAAACCCTAATTTAGAAAAGAAACAATAGTAACAAGAATCAAAAATCCAAGACCTAGGGTTTCGGATTTGGGTTTTAGGGTTTTAAAAATACGAATTGAGAATTTATACGAAACATTATTATATTTTCGTATTATATATTTTATACGAATCCATTTATAGTTTTCGCGAAATAATATTCGAAATAAATATTTATAATTATGTAACATTATTATTTTAAAACATTGTTAACTTAAGATATGTTATTAAGATGATTAAATGTATGGATTAATGTTTAATTGTGTAAAAAGAAAATAAACAGAAAGCGGTCATGGGTGAGACTCGAACCCATGACCATTGCAGATTTACAAACGCCATCCACCACTCGACCAGATGCGTTTTTTGTTAAATGTTCAGAATTTTAATTACTTTAACCACCAAAACCCATTTCTCATTTCAAGCCCTAGGTTTAGAACCATTCAATTGATTCAATCTGTTAATCATCAGCCAAATCGATCATAGGGCTTTTAATCCCCATGATCTCACGAATATTTTGACATATTAAACTTACTTGTTGGTGACGATTTGATACGGATACGAATAGGAAGAAGAGTCGACCGATTTGATAATTTTTCAGAATCTGGAATTGAAATAAGGTAAAATTGATGGATTAGGAAGATAAAATAGATCGAGAAGATTAAAATGAATATAAAAATTACCAGAAAATATGCCCGGAAGGTAGAAATCGACTAAGTCACCGTAAATTATTTTGGTCGATTAAATTATGAGTTGCAGAGAAAAAAGGAGATGTTTTGGTGCTTGCAAACTGTTATTCGGGTAAAAAGGAATGTATGAAAATGGTTTAATCGCTAATTACGGGTCTAATTACGGAATTGGTATTTTTGAATTGAAAACACAACTCAATCCGCGCTTAAATCTTGCTGTAATACGCGTTCAAAACGTTTAAGGGAGGTTCGAATCTAGATAAGGAAAGAGATGGAACGATTTCGGTTGATTGAGAGTGGAAAAAAACGCGTTATATGGCTTCGCCGTAAAAATCAGGTGGCCGGAAATGTCACCGGCGAAACAGGGGCCGGAATCACGGGAATTTACAGGTGGGGCTGGGTTAAATTAAAATATTACACTTTAGCCCCTTGCAGTTTGTTTATTATTTCTGAGGTAATAAAAACTTTAATATAAGTTTGAAAGTTGACAGTTCTGGCACAAAGTTAATTAATCATTTATTTTAACTAACTAACTTAACCGATTTGGAGCGTAATGATTAAATAAGTGACGTTTTTATATATTTGGCTCGTTTTAAGCGTTAGAAGGTTATTTGAGACCATTATAGTTCTTATATTTATAAAATCTCTTTATAAACTACAATATATATATATATGTATATTTTTTTTGAGATATAACTTAGAAATTAATTGGTAACCGTTGAATAATAACTTCGTCAATAAGATATCGAATACGAGAATAACGTAACGTTCAATCGGATTTATATATCTTTAATATCAAAGCGTTACATTTTGAAGAAATAAATACGAATCCAAATCTAAAGATAAATACTTCGGGTTCGAGTCGGATATTCGGGTGCGGGTTTGGGGCAGATGTCACACATTACCGCCTTGAAAAGCATGTTAGTATAACGTACGGCACCTTACAACTCCTAACAAAACATTACAACACCGTACGTAAACTTAAAACTCCATAATAAACCTAATATATTCTTCCGAGTCATTTGAACATCGTACGACCACTCAGGACTTGTTACGACTCTGTATGCGAAATTAGCAACAGGAAAAGCAATTTAGAATAATGAAGGATGCATTACAACTTTTGAGAACACCTTACACCACCGTACGAAAGATTAAAACTCCATAATAAACCTAATGAATTCGTCCGAGTAATTTGAACACCATACAACAATTTGGAATATATTACGACTCCGTATGCCACATTACCGCCTTGAAAAGCATGTTAGTATAACGTACGACACCTTACTACTCCTAACAAAACATTACAACACCGTACGTAAACTTAAAACTCCATAATAAACCTATTGAATTCGTCCGAGTCCTTTGAACATCGTACGACAATTTAGAATATATTACGACTCTGCTTGCCACATTAAAGTCTTGAGAAGCATGTTAGTATAACGTACGACACCTTACAACTCCTAACAAAACATTACAACACCGTACGTAAACTTAAAACTCCATAATAAACCTAATGAATTTGTCCGAGTAATTTGAACACCATACAACAATTTGGAATATATTACGACTCTGTATGCCACATTACCTCCTTGAAAAGCATGTTAGTATAACGTACGGCACCTTACAAATCCTAACAAAACATTACAACACCGTACGTAAACTTAAAACTCCATAATAAACCTAATGAATTCGTCCGAGTCATTTGAACATCATACGACCACTCAGGACTTGTTACGACTCTGTATGCGAAATTATCAACAGGAAAAGCAATTTAGAATAATGAAGGATGCATTACAACTTTTGAGAACACCTTACACCACCGTACGAAAGATTAAAACTCCATAATAAACCTAATGAATTCGTCCGAGTAATTTGAGCACCATGCAACAATTTGGAATATTTTACGACTCAGTATGCCACATTACAGCCTTGAAAAGCATGTTAGTATAACGTACGGCACCTTACAACTACTAACAAAACATTACAACACCGTACGTAAACTTAAAACTCCATAATAAACCTAATGAATTCGTCCGAGTCATTTGAACATCGTACGACCACTCAGGACTTGTTACGACTCTGTATGCGAAATTAGCAACAGGAAAAGCAATTTAGAATAATGAAGGATGCATTACAACTTTTGAGAACACCTTACACCACCGTACGAAAGATTAAAACTCCATAATAAACCTAATGAATTCGTCCGAGTAATTTGAGCACCATACAACAATTTGGAATATATTACGACTCAGTATGCCACATTACCGCCTTGAAAAGCATGTTAGTATAACGTACGGCACCTTACAACTCCTAACAAAACATTACAACACCGTACGTAAACTTAAAACTCCATAATAAACCTAATATATTCGTCCGAGTCATTTGAACATCGTACGACCACTCAGGACTTGTTACGACTCTGTATGCGAAATTAGCAACAGGAAAAGCAATTTAGAATAATGAAGGATGCATTACAACTTTTGAGAACACCTTACACCACCGTACGAAAGATTAAAACTCCATAATAAACCTAATGAATTCGTCCGAGTAATTTGAACACCATACAACAATTTGGAATATATTACGACTCCGTATGCCACATTACCACCTTGAAAAGCATGTTAGTATAACGTACGACACCTTACTACTCCTAACAAAACATTACAACACCGTACGTAAACTTAAAACTCCATAATAAACCTATTGAATTCGTCCGAGTCCTTTGAACATCGTACGACAATTTGGAATATATTACGACTCTGCTTGCCACATTAAAGTCTTGGGAAGCATGTTAGTATAACGTACGACACCTTACAACTCCTAACAAAACATTACAACACCGTACGTAAACTTAAAACTCCATAATAAACCTATTGAATTCGTCCGAGTCCTTTGAACATCGTACGACAATTTAGAATATATTACGACTCTGCTTGCCACATTAAAGTCTTGAGAAGCATGTTAGTATAACGTACGACACCTTACAACTCCTAACAAAACATTACAACACCGTACGTAAACTTAAAACTTCATAATAAACCTAATGAATTCGTCCGAGTAATTTGAACACCATACAACAATTTGGAATATATTACGACTCTGTATGCCACATTACCTCCTTGAAAAGCATGTTAGTATAACGTACGACACCTTACAAAACGTAACAAAACATTACAACACCGTACGTAAACTTAAAACTCCATAATAAACCTAATGAATTCGTCCGAGTCATTTGAACATCATACGACCACTCAGGACTTGTTACGACTCTGTATGCGAAATTAGCAACAGGAAAAGCAATTTAGAATAATGAAGGATGCATTACAACTTTTTAGAACACCTTACACCACCGTACGAAAGATTAAAACTCCATAATAAACCTAATGAATTCGTCCGAGTAATTTGAGCACCATACAACAATTTGGAATATATTACGACTCAGTATGCCACATTACCGCCTTGAAAAGCATGTTAGTATAACGTACGGCACCTTACAACTCCTAACAAAATATTACAACACCGTACGTAAACTTAAAACTCCATAATAAACCTAATGAATTCGTCCGAGTCATTTGAACATCCTACGACCACTCAGGACTTGTTACGACTCTGTATGCGAAATTAGCAACAGGAAAAGCAATTTAGAATAATGAAGGATGCATTACAACTTTTGAGAACACCTTACACCACCGTACGAAAGATTAAAACTCCATAATAAACCTAATGAATTCGTCCGAGTAATTTGAGCACCATACAACAATTTGGAATATATTACGACTCAGTATGCCACATTACCGCCTTGAAAAGCATGTTAGTATAACGTACGGCACCTTACAACTCCTAACAAAACATTACAACACCGTACGTAAACTTAAAACTCCATAATAAACCTAATGAATTCGTCCGAGTCATTTGAACATCGTACGACCACTCAGGACTTGTTACGACTCTGTATGCGAAATTAGCAACAGGAAAAGCAATTTAGAATAATGAAGGATGCATTACAACTTTTGAGAACACCTTACACCACCGTACGAAAGATTAAAACTCCATAATAAACCTAATGAATTCGTCCGAGTAATTTGAACACCATACAACAATTTGGAATATATTACGACTCCGTATGCCACATTACCGCCTTGAAAAGCATGTTAGTATAACGTACGACACCTTACTACTCCTAACAAAACATTACAACACCGTACGTAAACTTAAAACTCCATAATAAACCTATTGAATTCGTCCGAGTCCTTTGAACATCGTACGACAATTTAGAATATATTACGACTCTGCTTGCCACATTAAAGTCTTGAGAAGCATGTTAGTATAACGTACGACACCTTACAACTCCTAACAAAACATTACAACACCGTACGTAAACTTAAAACTCCATAATAAACCTAATGAATTCGTCCGAGTAATTTGAACACCATACAACAATTTGGAATATATTACGACTCTGTATGCCACATTACCTCCTTGAAAAGCATGTTAGTATAACGTACGGCACCTTACAAATCCTAACAAAACATTACAACACCGTACGTAAACTTAAAACTCCATAATAAACCTAATGAATTCGTCCGAGTCATTTGAACATCATACGACCACTCAGGACTTGTTACGACTCTGTATGCGAAATTAGAAACAGGAAAAGCAATTTAGAATAATGAAGGATGCATTACAACTTTTTAGAACACCTTACACCACCGTACGAAAGATTAAAACTCCATAATAAACCTAATGAATTCGTCCGAGTAATTTGAGCACCATACAACAATTTGGAATATATTACGACTCAGTATGCCACATTACCGCCTTGAAAAGCATGTTAGTATAACGTACGGCACCTTACAACTCCTAACAAAACATTACAACACCGTACGTAAACTTAAAACTCCATAATAAACCTAATGAATTCGTCCGAGTCATTTGAACATCGTACGACCACTCAGGACTTGTTACGACTCTGTATGCGAAATTAGCAACAGGAAAATCAATTTAGAATAATGAAGGATGCATTACAACTTTTGAGAACACCTTACACCACCGTACGAAAGATTAAAAACTCCATAATAAACCTAATGAATTCGTCCGAGTAATTTGAACACCATACAACAATTTGGAATATATTACGACTCCGTATGCCACATTACCGCCTTGAAAAGCATGTTAGTATAACGTACGACACCTTACTACTCCTAACAAAACATTACAACACCGTACGTAAACTTAAAACTCCATAATAAACCTACTGAATTCGTCCGAGTCCTTTGAAAATCGTACGACAATTTAGAATATATTACGACTCTGCTTGCCACATTAAAGTCTTGAGAAGCATGTTAGTATAACGTACGACACCTTACAACTCCTAACAAAACATTACAACACCGTACGTAAACTTAAAACTCCATAATAAACCTAATGAATTCGTCCGAGTAATTTGAACACCATACAACAATTTGGAATATATTACGACTCTGTATGCCACATTACCTCCTTGAAAAGCATGTTAGTATAACGTACGGCACCTTACAACTCCTAACAAAACATTACAACACCGTACGTAAACTTAAAACTCCATAATAAACCTAATGAATTCGTCCGAGTCATTTGAACATCGTACGACCACTCAGGACTTGTTACGACTCTGTATGCGAAATTAGCAACAGGAAAAGCAATTTAGAATAATGAAGGATGCATTACAACTTTTTAGAACACCTTACACCACCGTACGAAAGATTAAAACTCCATAATAAACCTAATGAATTCGTCCGAGTAATTTGAACACCATACAACAATTTGGAATATATTACGACTCCGTATGCCACATTACCGCCTTGAAAAGCATGTTAGTATAACGTACGACACCTTACTACTCCTAACAAAACATTACAACACCGTACGTAAACTTAAAACTCCATAATAAACCTAATGAATTCGTCCGAGTCATTTGAACATCGTACGACCACTCAGGACTTGTTACGACTCTGTATGCGAAATTAGCAACAGGAAAAGCAATTTAGAATAATGAAGGATGCATTACAACTTTTGAGAACACCTTACACCACCGTACGAAAGATTAAAACTCCATAATAAACCTAATGAATTCGTCCAAGTAATTTGAACACCATACAACAATTTGGAATATATTACGACTCCGTATGCCACATTACCGCCTTGAAAAGCATGTTAGTATAACGTACGACACCTTACTACTCCTAACAAAACATTACAACACCGTACGTAAACTTAAAACTCCATAATAAACCTATTGAATTCGTCCGAGTAATTTGAACACCATACAACAATTTGGAATATATTAAGACTCCGTATGCCACATTACCGCCTTGAAAAGCATGTTAGTATAACGTACGGCACCTTACAACTCCTAACAAAATATTACAACACCGTACGTAAACTTAAAACTCCATAATAAACCTAATGAATTCGTCCGAGTCATTTGAACATCGTACGACCACTCAGGACTTGTTACGACTCTGTATGCGAAATTAGCAACAGGAAAAGCAATTTAGAATAATGAAGGATGCATTACAACTTTTGAGAACACCTTACACCACCGTACGAAAGATTGAAACTCCATAATAAACCTAATGAATTCGTCCGAGTAATTTGAGCACCATACAACAATTTGGAATATATTACGACTCAGTATGCCACATTACCGCCTTGAAAAGCATGTTAGTATAACGTACGGCACCTTACAACTCCTAACAAAACATTACAACACCGTACGTAAACTTAAAACTCCATAATAAACCTAATGAATTCGTCCGAGTCATTTGAACATCGTACGACCACTCAGGACTTGTTACGACTCTGTATGCGAAATTAGCAACAGGAAAAGCAATTTAGAATAATGAAGGATGCATTACAACTTTTGAGAACACCTTACACCACCGTACGAAAGATTAAAACTCCATAATAAACCTAATGAATTCGTCCGAGTAATTTGAACACCATACAACAATTTGGAATATATTACGACTCCGTATGCCACATTACTGCCTTGAAAAGCATGTTAGTATAACGTACGACACCTTACTACTCGTAACAAAACATTACAACACCGTACGTAAACTTAAAACTCCATAATAAACCTATTGAATTCGTCCGAATCCTTTGAACATCGTACGACAATTTAGAATATATTACGACTCTGCTTGCCACATTAAAGTCTTGAGAAGCATGTTAGTATAACGTACGACACCTTACAACTCCTAACAAAACATTACAACACCGTAGGTAAACTTAAAACTCCATAATAAACCTAATGAATTCGTCCGAGTAATTTGAACACCATACAACAATTTGGAATATATTACGACTCTGTATGCCACATTACCTCCTTGAAAAGTATGTTAGTATAACGTACGGCACCTTACAAATCTTAACAAAACATTACAACACCGTACGTAAACTTAAAACTCCATAATAAACCTAATGAATTCGTCCGAGTCCTTTGAACATCGTACGACAATTTAGAATATATTACGACTCTGCTTGCCACATTAAAGTCTTGAGAAGCATGTTAGTATAACGTACGACACCTTACAACTCCTAACAAAACATTACAACACTGTACGTAAACTTAAAACTCCATAATAAACCTAATGAATTCGTCCAAGTAATTTGAACACCATACAACAATTTGGAATATATTACGACTCTGTATGCCACATTACCTCCTTGAAAAGCATGTTAGTATAACGTACGGCACCTTACAAATCCTAACAAAACATTACAACACCGTACGTAAACTTAAAACTCCATAATAAAGCTAATGAATTCGTCCGAGTCATTTGAACATCATACGACCCCTCAGGACTTGTTACGACTCTGTATGCGAAATTAGCAACAGGATAAGCAATTTAGAATAATGTAGGATGCGTTACAACTTTTGAGAACACCTTACACCACCGTACGAAAGATTAAAACTCCATAATAAACCTAATGAATTCGTCCGAGTAATTTGAGCACCATACAACAATTTGGAATATATTACGACTCAGTATGCCACATTACCGCCTTGAAAAGCATGTTAGTATAACGTACGGCACCTTACAACTCCTAACAAAACATTACAACACCGTACGTAAACTTAAAACTCCATAATAAACCTAATGAATTCGTCCGAGTCATTTGAACATCGTACCACCACTCAGGACTTGTTACGACTCTGTATGCGAAATTAGCAACAGGAAAAGCAATTTAGAATAATGAAGGATGCATTACAACTTTTGAGAACACCTTACACCACCGTACGAAAGATTAAAACTCCATAATAAACCTAATGAATTCGTCCGAGTAATTTGAACACCATACAACAATTTCGAATATATTACGACTCCGTATGCCACATTACCGCCTTGAAAAGCATGTTAGTATAACGTACGACACCTTACTACTCCTAACAAAACATTACAACACCGTACGTAAACTTAAAACTCCATAATAAACCTAATGAATTCGTCCGAGTCCTTTGAACATCGTACGACAATTTAGAATATATTACGACTCTGCTTGCCACATTAAAGTCTTGAGAAGCATGTTAGTATAACGTACGACACCTTACAACTCCTAACAAAACATTACAACACTGTACGTAAACTTAAAACTCCATAATAAACCTAATGAATTCGTCCAAGTAATTTGAACACCATACAACAATTTGGAATATATTACGACTCTGTATGCCACATTACCTCCTTGAAAAGCATGTTAGTATAACGTACGGCACCTTACAAATCCTAACAAAACATTACAACACCGTACGTAAACTTAAAACTCCATAATAAACCTAATGAATTCGTCCGAGTCATTTGAACATCATACGACCCCTCAGGACTTGTTACGACTCTGTATGCGAAATTAGCAACAGGATAAGCAATTTAGAATAATGTAGGATGCGTTACAACTTTTGAGAACACCTTACACCACCGTACGAAAGATTAAAACTCCATAATAAACCTAATGAATTCGTCCGAGTAATTTGAGCACCATACAACAATTTGGAATATATTACGACTCAGTATGCCACATTACCGCCTTGAAAAGCATGTTAGTATAACGTACGGCACCTTACAACTCCTAACAAAACATTACAACACCGTACGTAAACTTAAAACTCCATAATAAACCTAATGAATTCGTCCGAGTCATTTGAACATCGTACCACCACTCAGGACTTGTTACGACTCTGTATGCGAAATTAGCAACAGGAAAAGCAATTTAGAATAATGAAGGATGCATTACAACTTTTGAGAACACCTTACACCACCGTACGAAAGATTAAAACTCCATAATAAACCTAATGAATTCGTCCGAGTAATTTGAACACCATACAACAATTTCGAATATATTACGACTCCGTATGCCACATTACCGCCTTGAAAAGCATGTTAGTATAACGTACGACACCTTACTACTCCTAACAAAACATTACAACACCGTACGTAAACTTAAAACTCCATAATAAACCTATTGAATTCGTCCGAGTCCTTTGAACATCGTACAACAATTTAGAATATATTACGACTCTGCTTGCCACATTAAAGTCTTGAGAAGCATGTTAGTATAACGTACGACACCTTACAACTCCTAACAAAACATTACAACACCGTACGTAAACTTAAAACTCCATAATAAACCTAATGAATTCGTCCGAGTAATTTGAACACCATAAAACAATTTGGAATATATTACGACTCTGTATGCCACATTACCTCCTTGAAAAGCATGTTAGTATAACGTACGGCACCTTACAAATCCTAACAAAACATTACAACACCGTACGTAAACTTAAAACTCCATAATAAACCTAATGAATTCGTCCGAGTCATTTGAACATCATACGACCACTCAGGACTTGTTACGACTCTGTATGCGAAATTAGCAACAGGATAAGCAATTTAGAATAATGTAGGATGCGTTACAACTTTTGAGAACACCTTACATCACCGTACGAAAGATTAAAACTCCATAATAAACCTAATGAATTCGTCCGAGTAATTTGAGCACCATACAACAATTTGGAATATATTACGACTCAGTATGCCACATTACCGCCTTGAAAAGCATGTTAGTATAACGTACGGCACCTTACAACTCCTAACAAAACATTACAACACCGTATGTAAACTTAAAACTCCATAATAAACCTAATGAATTCGTCCGAGTCATTTGAACATCATACGACCACTCAGGACTTGTTACGACTCTGTATGCGAAATTAGCAACAGGATAAGCAATTTAGAATAATGTAGGATGCGTTACAACTTTTGAGAACACCTTACATCACCGTACGAAAGATTAAAACTCCATAATAAACCTAATGAATTCGTCCGAGTAATTTGAGCACCATACAACAATTTGGAATATATTACGACTCAGTATGCCACATTACCGCCTTGAAAAGCATGTTAGTATAACGTACGGCACCTTACAACTCCTAACAAAACATTACAACACCGTATGTAAACTTAAAACTCCATAATAAACC
This sequence comes from Tagetes erecta, assembly GCA_030867185.1. Lineage (NCBI taxonomy): Eukaryota > Viridiplantae > Streptophyta > Magnoliopsida > Asterales > Asteraceae > Tagetes > Tagetes erecta. Next base: position 51,113,572 of record CM061488.1, on the reverse strand, counting down.
TAATGAATTCGTCCGAGTCATTTGAACATCGTACGACCACTCAGGACTTGTTACGACTCTGTATGCGAAATTAGCAACAGGAAAAGCAATTTAGAATAATGAAGGATGCATTACAACTTTTGAGAACACCTTACACCACCGTACGAAAGATTAAAACTCCATAATAAACCTAATGAATTCGTCCGAGTAATTTGAACACCATACAACAATTTGGAATATATTACGACTCAGTATGCCACATTACCGCCTTGAAAAGCATGTTAGTATAACGTACGGCACCTTACAACTCCTAACAAAACATTACAACACCGTATGTAAACTTAAAACTCCATAATAAACCTAATGAATTCGTCCGAGTCATTTGAACATCGTACGACCACTCAGGACTTGTTACGACTCTGTATGCGAAATTAGCAACAGGAAAAGCAATTTAGAATAATGAAGGATGCATTACAACTTTTGAGAACACCTTACACCACCGTACGAAAGATTAAAACTCCATAATAAACCTAATGAATTCGTCCGAGTAATTTAAACACCATACAACAATTTGGAATATATTACGACTCCGTATGCCACATTACCGCCTTGAAAAGCATGTTAGTATAACGTACGACACCTTACTACTCCTAACAAAACATTACAATACCGTACGTAAACTTAAAAATCCATAATAAACCTATTGAATTCGTCCGAGTCCTTCGAACATCGTACAACAATTTAGAATATATTACGACTCTGCTTGCCACATTAAAGTCTTGAGAAGCATGTTAGTATAACGTACGACACCTTACAACTCCTAACAAAACATTACAACACCGTACGTAAACTTAAAACTCCATAATAAACCTAATGAATTCGTCCAAGTAATTTGAACACCATACAACAATTTGGAATATATTACGACTCTGTATGCCACATTACCTCCTTGAAAAGCATGTTAGTATAACGTACGGCACCTTACAAATCCTAACAAAACATTACAACACCGTACGTAAACTTAAAACTCCATAATAAACCTAATGAATTCGTCCGAGTAATTTGAACACCATACAACAATTTGGAATATATTACGACTCTGTATGCCACATTACCTCCTTGAAAAGCATGTTAGTATAACGTACGGCACCTTACAAGTCCTAACAAAACATTACAACACCGTACGTAAACTTAAAACCCCATAATAAACCTAATGAATTCGTCCGTGTCATTTGAACATCATACGACCACTCAGGACTTGTTACGACTCTGTATGCGAAATTAGCAACAGGATAAGCAATTTAGAATAATGTAGGATGCGTTACAACTTTTGAGAACACCTTACACCACCGTACGAAAGATTAAAACTCCATAATAAACCTAATGAATTCGTCCGAGTAATTTGAGCACCATACAACAATTTGGAATATATTACGACTCAGTATGCCACATTACCGCCTTGAAAAGCATGTTAGTATAACGTACGACACCTTACAACTCCTAACAAAACATTACAACACCGTACGTAAACTTAAAACTCCATAATAAACCTAATGAATTCGTCCGAGTCATTTGAACATCGTACGACCACTCAGGACTTGTTACGACTCTGTATGCGAAATTAGCAACAGGAAAAACAATTTAGAATAATGAAGGATGCATTACAACTTTTGAGAACACCTTACACCACCGTACGAAAGATTAAAACTCCATAATAAACCTAATGAATTCGTCCGAGTAATTTGAGCACCATACAACAATTTGGAATATATTACGACTCCGTATGCCACATTACCGCCTTGAAAAGCATGTTAGTATAACGTACGACACCTTACAACTCCTAACAAAACATTACAACACCGTACGTAAACTTAAAACTCCATAATAAACCTAATGAATTCGTCCGAGTCATTTGAACATCGTACGACCACTGAGGACTTGTTACGACTCTGTATGCGAAATTAGCAACAGGAAAAGCAATTTAGAATAATGAAGGATGCATTACAACTTTTGAGAACACCTTACACCACCGTACGAAAGATTAAAACTCCATAATAAACCTAATGAATTCGTCCGAGTAATTTGAACACCATACAACAATTTCGAATATATTACGACTCCGTATGCCACATTACCGCCTTGAAAAGCATGTTAGTATAACGTACGACACCTTACTACTCCTAACAAAACATTACAACACCGTACGTAAACTTAAAACTCCATAATAAACCTATTTAATTCGTCCGAGTCCTTTGAACATCGTACGACAATTTAGAATATATTACGACTCTGCTTGCCACATTAAAGTCTTGAGAAGCATGTTAGTATAACGTACGACACCTTACAACTCCTAACAAAACATTACAACACCGTACGTAAACTTAAAACTCCATAATAAACCTAATGAATTCGTCCAAGTAATTTGAACACCATACAACAATTTGGAATATATTACGACTCTGTATGCCACATTACCTCCTTGAAAAGCATGTTAGTATAACGTACGGCACCTTACAAATCCTAACAAAACATTACAACACCGTACGTAAACTTAAAACTCCATAATAAACCTAATGAATTCGTCCGAGTAATTTGAACACCATACAACAATTTGGAATATATTACGACTCTGTATGCCACATTACCTCCTTGAAAAGCATGTTAGTATAACGTACGGCACCTTACAAGTCCTAACAAAACATTACAACACCGTACGTAAACTTAAAACCCCATAATAAACCTAATGAATTCGTCCGAGTCATTTGAACATCATACGACCACTCAGGACTTGTTACGACTCTGTATGCGAAATTAGCAACAGGATAAGCAATTTAGAATAATGTAGGATGCGTTACAACTTTTGAGAACACCTTACACCACCGTACGAAAGATTAAAACTCCATAATAAACCTAATGAATTCGTCCGAGTAATTTGAGCACCATACAACAATTTGGAATATATTACGACTCAGTATGCCACATTACCGCCTTGAAAAGCATGTTAGTATAACGTACGACACCTTACAACTCCTAACAAAACATTACAACACCGTACGTAAACTTAAAACTCCATAATAAACCTAATGAATTCGTCCGAGTCATTTGAACATCGTACGACCACTCAGGACTTGTTACGACTCTGTATGCGAAATTAGCAACAGGAAAAACAATTTAGAATAATGAAGGATGCATTACAACTTTTGAGAACACCTTACACCACCGTACGAAAGATTAAAACTCCATAATAAACCTAATGAATTCGTCCGAGTAATTTGAGCACCATACAACAATTTGGAATATATTACGACTCCGTATGCCACATTACCGCCTTGAAAAGCATGTTAGTATAACGTACGACACCTTACAACTCCTAACAAAACATTACAACACCGTACGTAAACTTAAAACTCCATAATAAACCTAATGAATTCGTCCGAGTCATTTGAACATCGTACGACCACTGAGGACTTGTTACGACTCTGTATGCGAAATTAGCAACAGGAAAAGCAATTTAGAATAATGAAGGATGCATTACAACTTTTGAGAACACCTTACACCACCGTACGAAAGATTAAAACTCCATAATAAACCTAATGAATTCGTCCGAGTAATTTGAACACCATACAACAATTTCGAATATATTACGACTCCGTATGCCACATTACCGCCTTGAAAAGCATGTTAGTATAACGTACGACACCTTACTACTCCTAACAAAACATTACAACACCGTACGTAAACTTAAAACTCCATAATAAACCTATTGAATTCGTCCGAGTCCTTTGAACATCGTACGACAATTTAGAATATATTACGACTCTGCTTGCCACATTAAAGTCTTGAGAAGCATGTTAGTATAACGTACGACACCTTACAACTCCTAACAAAACATTACAACACCGTACGTAAACTTAAAACTCCATAATAAACCTAATGAATTCGTCCGAGTAATTTGAACACCATACAACAATTTGGAATATATTACGACTCTGTATGCCACATTACCTCCTTGAAAAGCATGTTAGTATAACGTACGGCACCTTACAAATCCTAACAAAACATTACAACACCGTACGTAAACTTAAAACTCCATAATAAACCTAATGAATTCGTCCGAGTCATTTGAACATCATACGACCACTCAGGACTTGTTACGACTCTGTATGCGAAATTAGCAACAGGATAAGCAATTTAGAATAATGTAGGATGCGTTACAACTTTTGAGAACACCTTACATCACCGTACGAAAGATTAAAACTCCATAATAAACCTAATGAATTCGTCCGAGTAATTTGAGCACCATACAACAATTTGGAATATATTACGACTCAGTATGCCACATTACCGCCTTGAAAAGCATGTTAGTATAACGTACGGCACCTTACAACTCCTAACAAAACATTACAACACCGTATGTAAACTTAAAACTCCATAATAAACCTAATGAATTCGTCCGAGTCATTTGAACATCGTACGACCACTCAGGACTTGTTACGACTCTGTATGCGAAATTAGCAACAGGAAAAGCAATTTAGAATAATGAAGGATGCATTACAACTTTTGAGAACACCTTACACCACCGTACGAAAGATTAAAACTCCATAATAAACCTAATGAATTCGTCCGAGTAATTTGAACACCATACAACAATTTGGAATATATTACGACTCCGTATGCCACATTACGGCCTTGAAAAGCATGTTAGAATAACGTACGACACCTTACTACTCCTAACAAAACATTACAACACCGTACGTAAACTTAAAACTCCATAATAAACCTATTGAATTCGTCCGAGTCCTTTGAACATCGTACGACAATTTAGAATATATTACGACTATGCTTGCCACATTAAAGTCTTGAGAAGCATGTTAGTATAACGTACGACACCTTACAACTCCTAACAAAACATTACAACACCGTACGTAAACTTAAAACTCCATAATAAACCTAATGAATTCGTCCAAGTAATTTGAACACCATACAACAATTTGGAATATATTACGACTCTGTATGCCACATTACCTCCTTGAAAAGCATGTTAGTATAACGTACGGCACCTTACAAATCCTAACAAAACATTACAACACCGTACGTAAACTTAAAACTCCATAATAAACGTAATGAATTCGTCCGAGTCATTTGAACATCATACGACCACTCAGGACTTGTTACGACTCTGTATGCGAAATTAGCAACAGGATAAGCAATTTAGAATAATGTAGGATGCGTTACAACTTTTGAGAACACCTTACACCACCGTACGAAAGATTAAAACTCCATAATAAACCTAATGAATTCGTCCGAGTAATTTGAGCACCATACAACAATTTGGAATATATTACGACTCAGTATGCCACATTACCGCCTTGAAAAGCATGTTAGTATAACGTACGACACCTTACAACTCCTAACAAAACATTACAACACCGTACGTAAACTTAAAACTCCATAATAAACCTAATGAATTCGTCTGAGTCATTTGAACATCATACGACCACTCAGGACTTGTTACGACTCTGTATGCGAAATTAGCAACAGGAAAAGCAATTTAGAATAATGAAGGATGCATTACAACTTTTGAGAACACCTTACACCACCGTACGAAAGATTAAAACTCCATAATAAACCTAATGAATTCGTCCGAGTAATTTGAACACCATACAACAATTTCGAATATATTACGACTCCGTATGCCACATTACCGCCTTGAAAAGCATGTTAGTATAACGTACGACACCTTACTACTCCTAACAAAACATTACAACACCGTACGTAAACTTAAAACTCCATAATAAACCTATTGAATTCGTCCGAGTCCTTTGAACATCGTACGACAATTTAGAATATATTACGACTCTGCTTGCCACATTAAAGTCTTGAGAAGCATGTTAGTATAACGTACGACACCTTACAACTCCTAACAAAACATTACAACACCGTACGTAAACTTAAAACTCCATAATAAACCTAATGAATTCGTCCGAGTAATTTGAACACCATACAACAATTTGGAATATATTACGACTCTGTATGCCACATTACCTCCTTGAAAAGCATGTTAGTATAACGTACGGCACCTTACAAATCCTAACAAAACATTACAACACCGTACGTAAACTTAAAACTCCATAATAAACCTAATGAATTCGTCCGAGTCATTTGAACATCATACGACCACTCAGGACTTGTTACGACTCTGTATGCGAAATTAGCAACAGGATAAGCAATTTAGAATAATGTAGGATGCGTTACAACTTTTGAGAACACCTTACACCACCGTACGAAAGATTAAAACTCCATAATAAACCTAATGAATTCGTCCGAGTAATTTGAGCACCATACAACAATTTGGAATATATTACGACTCAGTATGCCACATTACCGCCTTGAAAAGCATGTTAGTATAACGTACGACACCTTACAACTCCTAACAAAACATTACAACACCGTACGTAAACTTAAAACTCCATAATAAACCTAATGAATTCGTCTGAGTCATTTGAACATCATACGACCACTCAGGACTTGTTACGACTCTGTATGCGAAATTAGCAACAGGAAAATCAATTTAGAATAATGAAGGATGCATTACAACTTTTGAGAACACCTTACACAACCGTACGAAAGATTAAAACTCCATAATAAACCTAATGAATTCGTCCGAGTAATTTGAACACCATACAACAATTTCGAATATATTACGACTCCGTATGCCACATTACCGCCTTGAAGAGCATGTTAGTATAACGTACGACACCTTACTACTCCTAACAAAACATTACAACACCGTACGTAAACTTAAAACTCCATAATAAACCTATTGAATTCGTCCGAGTCCTTTGAACATCGTACCACAATTTAGAATATATTACGACTCTGCTTGCCACATTAAAGTCTTGAGAAGCATGTTAGTATAACGTACGACACCTTACAACTCCTAACAAAACATTACAACACCGTACGTAAACTTAAAACTCCATAATAAACCTAATGAATTCGTCCGAGTAATTTGAACACCATACAACAATTTGGAATATATTACGACTCTGTATGCCACATTACCTCCTTGAAAAGCATGTTAGTATAACGTACGACACCTTACAAATCCTAACAAAACATTACAACACCGTACGTAAACTTAAAACTCCATAATAAACCTAATGAATTCGTCCGTTTCATTTGAACATCATACGACCACTCAGGACTTGTTACGACTCTGTATGCGAAATTAGCAACAGGATAAGCAATTTAGAATAATGTAGGATGCGTTACAACTTTTGAGAACACCTTACACCACCGTACGAAAGATTAAAACTCCATAATAAACCTAATGAATTCGTCCGAGTAATTTGAGCACCATACAACAATTTGGAATATATTACGACTCAGTATGCCACATTACCGCCTTGAAAAGCATGTTAGTATAACGTACGACACCTTACAACTCCTAACAAAACATTACAACACCGTACGTAAACTTAAAACTCCATAATAAACCTAATGAATTCGTCTGAGTCATTTGAACATCATACGACCACTCAGGAGTTGTTACGACTCTGTATGCGAAATTAGCAACAGGAAAAGCAATTTAGAATAATGAAGGATGCATTACAACTTTTGAGAACACCTTACACCACCGTACGAAAGATTAAAACTCCATAATAAACCTAATGAATTCGTCCGAGTAATTTGAACACCATACAACAATTTCGAATATATTACGACTCCGTATGCCACATTACCGCCTTGAAAAGCATGTTAGTATAACGTACGACACCTTACTACTCCTAACAAAACATTACAACACCGTACGTAAACTTAAAACTCCATAATAAACCTATTGAATTCGTCCGAGTCCTTTGAACATCGTACCACAATTTAGAATATATTACGACTCTGCTTGCCACATTAAAGTCTTGAGAAGCATGTTAGTATAACGTACGACACCTTACAACTCCTAACAAAACATTACAACACCGTACGTAAACTTAAAACTCCATAATAAACCTAATGAATTCGTCCGAGTAATTTGAACACCATACAACAATTTGGAATATATTACGACTCTGTATGCCACATTACCTCCTTGAAAAGCATGTTAGTATAACGTACGGCACCTTACAAATCCTAACAAAACATTACAACACCGTACGTAAACTTAAAACTCCATAATAAACCTAATGAATTCGTCCGAGTCATTTGAACATCATACGACCACTCAGGACTTGTTACGACTCTGTATGCGAAATTAGCAACAGGATAAGCAATTTAGAATAATGTAGGATGCGTTACAACTTTTGAGAACACCTTACACCACCGTACGAAAGATTAAAACTCCATAATAAACCTAATGAATTCGTCCGAGTAATTTGAGCACCATACAATAATTTGGAATATATTACGACTCAGTATGCCACATTACCGCCTTGAAAAGCATGTTAGTATAACGTACGACACCTTACAACTTCTAACAAAACATTACAACACCGTACGTAAACTTAAAACTCCATAATAAACCTAATGAATTCGTCTGAGTCATTTGAACATCATACGACCACTCAGGACTTGTTACGACTCTGTATGCGAAATTAGCAACAGGAAAAGCAATTTAGAATAATGAAGGATGCATTACAACTTTTGAGAACACCTTACACCACCGTACGAAAGATTAAAACTCCATAATAAACCTAATGAATTCGTCCGAGTAATTTGAACACCATACAACAATTTCGAATATATTACGACTCCGTATGCCACATTACCGCCTTGAAAAGCATGTTAGTATAACGTACGACACCTTACTACTCCTAACAAAACATTACAACACCGTACGTAAACTTAAAACTCCATAATAAACCTATTGAATTCGTCCGAGTCCTTTGAACATCGTACCACAATTTAGAATATATTACGACTCTGCTTGCCACATTAAAGTCTTGAGAAGCATGGTAGTATAACGTACGACACCTTACAACTCCTAACAAAACATTACAACACCGTACGTAAACTTAAAACTCCATAATAAACCTAATGAATTCGTCCGAGTAATTTGAACACCATACAACAATTTGGAATATATTACGACTCTGTATGCCACATTACCTCCTTGAAAAGCATGTTATTATAACGTACGGCACCTTACAAATCCTAACAAAACATTACAACACCGTACGTAAACTTAAAACTCGATAATAAACCTAATGAATTCGTCCGAGTCATTTGAACATCATACGACCACTCAGGACTTGTTACGACTCTGTATGCGAAATTAGCAACAGGATAAGCAATTTAGAATAATGTAGGATGCGTTACAACTTTTGAGAACACCTTACACCACCGTACGAAAGATTAAAACTCCATAATAAACCTAATGAATTCGTCCGAGTAATTTGAACACCATACAACAATTTCGAATATATTACGACTCCGTATGCCACATTACCGCCTTGAAAAGCATGTTAGTATAACGTACGACACCTTACTACTCCTAACAAAACATTACAACACCGTACGTAAACTTAAAACTCCATAATAAACCTATTGAATTCGTCCGAGTCCTTTGAACATCGTACCACAATTTAGAATATATTACGACTCTGCTTGCCACATTAAAGTCTTGAGAAGCATGTTAGTATAACGTACGACACCTTACAACTCCTAACAAAACATTACAACACCGTACGTAAACTTAAAACTCCATAATAAACCTAATGAATTCGTCCGAGTAATTTGAACACCATACAACAATTTGGAATATATTACGACTCTGTATGCCACATTACCTCCTTGAAAAGCATGTTAGTATAACGTACGGCACCTTACAAATCCTAACAAAACATTACAACACCGTACGTAAACTTAAAACTCCATAATAAACCTAATGAATTCGTCCGAGTCATTTGAACATCATACGACCACTCAGGACTTGTTACGACTCTGTATGCGAAATTAGCAACAGGATAAGCAATTTAGAATAATGTAGGATGCGTTACAACTTTTGAGAACACCTTACATCACCGTACGAAAGATTAAAACTCCATAATAAACCTAATGAATTCGTCCGAGTAATTTGAGCACCATACAACAATTTGGAATATAGTACGACTCAGTATGCCACATTACCGCCTTGAAAAGCATGTTAGTATAACGTACGGCACCTTACAACTCCTAACAAAACATTACAACACCGTACGTAAACTTAAAACTCCATAATAAACCTAATGAATTCGTCCGAGTCATTTGAACATCGTACGACCACTCAAGACTTGTTACGACTCTGTATGCGAAATTAGCAACAGGAAAAGCAATTTAGAATAATGAAGGATGCGTTACAACTTTTGAGAACTCCTTACACCACCGTATGAAAGATTAAAACTCCATAATAAACCTAATGATTTCGTCCGAGTAATTTGAACACCATACAACAATTTGGAATATATTACGACTCCGTATGCCACATTACCGCCTTGAAAAGCATGTTAGTATAACGTACGACACCTTACTACTCCTAACAAAACATTAAAACACCGTACGTAAACTTAAAACTCCATAATAAACCTATTGAATTCGTCCGAGTCCTTTGAACATCGTACGACAATTTAGAATATATTACGACTCTGCTTGCCACATTAAAGTCTTGAGAAGCATGTTAGTATAACGTACGACACCTTACAACTCCTAACAAAACATTACAACACCGTACGTAAACTTAAAACTCCATAATAAACCTAATGAATTCGTCCGAGTCATTTGAACATCATACGACCACTCAGGACTTGTTACGACTCTGTATGCGAAATTAGCAACAGGATAAGCAATTTAGAATAATGTAGGATGCGTTACAACTTTTGAGAACACCTTACATCACCGTACGAAAGATTAAAACTCCATAATAAACCTAATGAATTCGTCCGAGTAATTTGAGCACCATACAACAATTTGGAATATATTACGACTCAGTATGCCACATTACCGCCTTGAAAAGCATGTTAGTATAACGTACGGCACCTTACAACTCCTAACAAAACATTACAACACCGTACGTAAACTTAAAACTCCATAATAAACCTAATGAATTCGTCCGAGTCATTTGAACATCGTACGACCACTCAGGACTTGTTACGACTCTGTATGCGAAATTAGCAACAGGAAAAGCAATTTAGAATAATGAAGGATGCATTACAACTTTTGAGAACACCTTACACCACCGTACGAAAGATTAAAACTCCATAATAAACCTAATGAATTCGTCCGAGTAATTTGAACACCATACAACAATTTGGAATATATTACGACTCCGTATGCCACATTACCGCCTTGAAAAGTATGTTAGTATAACGTACGACACCTTACTACTCCTAACAAAACATTACAACACCGTACGTAAACTTAAAACTCCATAATAAACCTATTGAATTCGTCCGAGTCCTTTGAACATCGTACAACAATTTAGAATATATTACGACTCTGTTTGCCACATTACCGTCTTGAGAAGCATGTTAGTATAACGTACGACACCTTACAACTCCTAACAAAACATTACAACACCGTACGTAAACTTAAAACTCCATAATAAACCTAATGAATTCGTCCGAGTCATTTGAACATCGTACGACCACTCAGGACTTGTTACGACTCTGTATGCGAAATTAGCAACAGGTAAAAGAAATTTAGAATAATGTAGGATGCGTTACAACTTTTGAGAACACCTTACACCACCGTATGAAAGATTAAAACTCCATAATAAACCTAATGAATTCGTCCGAGTAATTTGAGCACCATACAACAATTTGGAATATATTACGACTCAGTATGCCACATTACCGCCTTGAAAAGCATGTTAGTATAACGTACGGCACCTTACAACTCCTAACAAAACATTACAACACCGTACGTAAACTTAAAACTCCATAATAAACCTAATAAATTCGTCCGAGTCATTTGAACATCGTACGACAATTTAGAATATATTACGACTCTGTATGCCACATTACCGTCTTAAGAAGCATGTTAGTATAACGTACGGCACCTTACAGCTCATGACAAAACATTACAACACCGTACGTAAACTTAAAACTCCATAATAAACCTAATTAATTCGTCCGAGTCATTTGAACATCGTACGACCACTCAAGACTTGTTACGACTCTGTATGCGAAATTAGCAACAGGAAAAGCAATTTAGAATAATGAAGGATGCGTTACAACTTTTGAGAACACCTTACACCACCGTACGAAAGATTAAAACTCCATAATAAACCTAATGAATTCGTCCGAGTAATTTGAACACCATACAACAATTTGGAATATATTACGACTCTGTATGCCACATTACCGCCTTGAAAAGCATGTTAGTATAACGTACGACACCTTACTACTCCTAACAAAACATTACAACACCGTACGTAAACTTAAAACTCCATAATAAACCTATTGAATTCGTCCGAGTCCTTTGAACATCGTACGACAATTTAGAATATATTACGACTCTGTTTGCCACATTACCGTCTTGAGAAGCATGTTAGTATAATGTACGACACCTTACAACTCCTAACAAAACATTACAACACGGTACGTAAACTTAAAACTCCATAATAAACCTAATGAATTCGTCCGAGTCATTTGAACATCGTACGACCACTCAGGACCTGTTACGACTCTGTATGCGAAATTAGCAACAGGAAAAGCAATTTAGAATAATGTAGGATGCGTTACAACTTTTGAGAACACCTTACACCACCGTACGAAAGATTAAAACTCCATAATAAACCTAATGAATTCGTCCGAGTAATTTGAGCACCATACAACAATTTGGAATATATTACGACTCTGTATGCCACATTACCGCCTTGAAAAGCATGTTAGTATAACGTACGGCACCTTACAACTCCTAACAAAACATTACAACACCGTACGTAAACTTAAAACTCCATAATAAACCTAATGAATTCGTCCGAGTCATTTGAACATCGTACCACCACTCAGGACTTGTTACGACTCTATATGCGAAATTAGCAACAGGAAAAGCAATTTAGAATAATGTAGGATGCGTTACAACTTTTGAGAACACCTTACACCACCGTACGAAAGATTAAAACTCCATAATAAACCTAATGAATTCGTCCGAGTAATTTGAGCACCATACAACAATTTGGAATATATTACGACTCAGTATGCCACATTACCGCCTTGAAAAGCATGTTAGTATAACGTACGGCACCTTACAACTCCTAACAAAACATTACAACACCGTACGTAAACTTAAAACTCCATAATAAACCTAATGAATTCGTCCGAGTCATTTGAACATCGTACGACCACTCAGGACTTGTTACGACTCTGTATGCGAAATTAGCAACAGGAAAAGCAATTTAGAATAATGAAGGATGCATTACAACTTTTGAGAACACCTTACACCACCGTACGAAAGATTAAAACTCCATAATAAACCTAATGAATTCGTCCGAGTAATTTGAACACCATACAACAATTTGGAATATATTACGACTCCGTATGCCACATTACCGCCTTGAAAAGTATGTTAGTATAACGTACGACACCTTACTACTCCTAACAAAACATTACAACACCGTACGTAAACTTAAAACTCCATAATAAACCTATTGAATTCGTCCGAGTCCTTTGAACATCGTACAACAATTTAGAATATATTACGACTCTGTTTGCCACATTACCGTCTTGAGAAGCATGTTAGTATAACGTACGACACCTTACAACTCCTAACAAAACATTACAACACCGTACGTAAACTTAAAACTCCATAATAAACCTAATGAATTCGTCCGAGTCATTTGAACATCGTACGACCACTCAGGACTTGTTACGACTCTGTATGCGAAATTAGCAACAGGTAAAAGAAATTTAGAATAATGTAGGATGCGTTACAACTTTTGAGAACACCTTACACCACCGTATGAAAGATTAAAACTCCATAATAAACCTAATGAATTCGTCCGAGTAATTTGAGCACCATACAACAATTTGGAATATATTACGACTCAGTATGCCACATTACCGCCTTGAAAAGCATGTTAGTATAACGTACGGCACCTTACAACTCCTAACAAAACATTACAACACCGTACGTAAACTTAAAACTCCATAATAAACCTAATAAATTCGTCCGAGTCATTTGAACATCGTACGACAATTTAGAATATATTACGACTCTGTATGCCACATTACCGTCTTAAGAAGCATGTTAGTATAACGTACGGCACCTTACAGCTCATGACAAAACATTACAACACCGTACGTAAACTTAAAACTCCATAATAAACCTAATTAATTCGTCCGAGTCATTTGAACATCGTACGACCACTCAAGACTTGTTACGACTCTGTATGCGAAATTAGCAACAGGAAAAGCAATTTAGAATAATGAAGGATGCGTTACAACTTTTGAGAACACCTTACACCACCGTACGAAAGATTAAAACTCCATAATAAACCTAATGAATTCGTCCGAGTAATTTGAACACCATACAACAATTTGGAATATATTACGACTCCGTATGCCACATTACCGCCTTGAAAAGCATGTTAGTATAACGTACGACACCTTACTACTCCTAACAAAACATTACAACACCGTACGTAAACTTAAAACTCCATAATAAACCTATTGAATTCGTCCGAGTCCTTTGAACATCGTACGACAATTTAGAATATATTACGACTCTGTTTGCCACATTACCGTCTTGAGAAGCATGTTAGTATAATGTACGACACCTTACAACTCCTAACAAAACATTACAACACGGTACGTAAACTTAAAACTCCATAATAAACCTAATGAATTCGTCCGAGTCATTTGAACATCGTACGACCACTCAGGACCTGTTACGACTCTGTATGCGAAATTAGCAACAGGAAAAGCAATTTAGAATAATGTAGGATGCGTTACAACTTTTGAGAACACCTTACACCACCGTACGAAAGATTAAAACTCCATAATAAACCTAATGAATTCGTCCGAGTAATTTGAGCACCATACAACAATTTGGAATATATTACGACTCTGTATGCCACATTACCGCCTTGAAAAGCATGTTAGTATAACGTACGGCACCTTACAACTCCTAACAAAACATTACAACACCGTACGTAAACTTAAAACTCCAGAATAAACCTAATGAATTCGTCCGAGTCATTTGAACATCGTACGACCACTCAGGACCTGTTACGACTCTATATGCGAAATTAGCAACAGGAAAAGCAATTTAGAATAATGTAGGATGCGTTACAACTTTTGAGAACACCTTACACCACCGTACGAAAGATTAAAACTCCATAATAAACCTAATGAATTCGTCCGAGTAATTTGAGCACCATACAACAATTTGGAATATATTACGACTCAGTATGCCACATTACCGCCTTGAAAAGCATGTTAGTATAACGTACGGCACCTTACAACTCCTAACAAAACATTACAACACCGTACGTAAACTTAAAACTCCATAATAAACCTAATGAATTCGTCCGAGTCATTTGAACATCGTACGACCACTCAGGACTTGTTACGACTCTGTATGCGAAATTAGCAACAGGAAAAGCAATTTAGAATAATGAAGGATGCATTACAACTTTTGAGAACACCTTACACCACCGTACGAAAGATTAAAACTCCATAATAAACCTAATGAATTCGTCCGAGTAATTTGAACACCATACAACAATTTGGAATATATTACGACTCCGTATGCCACATTACCGCCTTGAAAAGTATGTTAGTATAACGTACGACACCTTACTACTCCTAACAAAACATTACAACACCGTACGTAAACTTAAAACTCCATAATAAACCTATTGAATTCGTCCGAGTCCTTTGAACATCGTACAACAATTTAGAATATATTACGACTCTGTTTGCCACATTACCGTCTTGAGAAGCATGTTAGTATAACGTACGACACCTTACAACTCCTAACAAAACATTACAACATCGTACGTAAACTTAAAACTCCATAATAAACCTAATGAATTCGTCCGAGTCATTTGAACATCGTACGACCACTCAGGACTTGTTACGACTCTGTATGCGAAATTAGCAACAGGAAAAAGAAATTTAGAATAATGTAGGATGCGTTACAACTTTTGAGAACACCTTACACCACCGTATGAAAGATTAAAACTCCATAATAAACCTAATGAATTCGTCCGAGTAATTTGAGCACCATACAACAATTTGGAATATATTACGACTCTGTATGCCACATTACCGCCTTGAAAAGCATGTTAGTATAACGTACGGCACCTTACAACTCCTAACAAAACATTACAACACCGTACGTAAACTTAAAACTCCATAATAAACCTAATAAATTCGTCCGAGTCATTTGAACATCGTACGACAATTTAGAATATATTACGACTCTGTATGCCACATTACCGTCTTGAGAAGCATGTTAGTATAACGTACGGCACCTTACAACTCATGACAAAACATTACAACACCGTACGTAAACTTAAAACTCCATAATAAACCTAATGAATTCGTCCGAGTCATTTGAACATCGTACGACCACTCAAGACTTGTTACGACTCTGTATGCGAAATTAGCAACAGGAAAAGCAATTTAGAATAATGAAGGATGCGTTACAACTTTTGAGAACACCTTACACCACCGTACGAAAGATTAAAACTCCATAATAAACCTAATGAATTCGTCCGAGTAATTTGAACACCATACAACAATTTGGAATATATTACGACTCCGTATGCCACATTACCGCCTTGAAAAGCATGTTAGTATAACGTACGACACCTTACTACTCCTAACAAAACATTACAACACCGTACGTAAACTTAAAACTCCATAAAAAACCTATTGAATTCGTCCGAGTCCTTTGAACATCGTACGACAATTTAAAATATATTACGACTCTGTTTGCCACATTACCGTCTTGAGAAGCATGTT
The DNA here is from genome assembly GCA_030867185.1 of Tagetes erecta. Classification (NCBI taxonomy): domain Eukaryota; kingdom Viridiplantae; phylum Streptophyta; class Magnoliopsida; order Asterales; family Asteraceae; genus Tagetes; species Tagetes erecta. Next base: position 51,096,647 of record CM061488.1, on the reverse strand, counting down.
AGTATAATGTACGACACCTTACAACTCCTAACAAAACATTACAACACGGTACGTAAACTTAAAACTCCATAATAAACCTAATGAATTCGTCCGAGTCATTTGAACATCGTACGACCACTCAGGACCTGTTACGACTCTGTATGCGAAATTAGCAACAGGAAAAGCAATTTAGAATAATGTAGGATGCGTTACAACTTTTGAGAACACCTTACACCACCGTACGAAAGATTAAAACTCCATAATAAACCTAATGAATTCGTCCGAGTAATTTGAGCACCATACAACAATTTGGAATATATTACGACTCTGTATGCCACATTACCGCCTTGAAAAGCATGTTAGTATAACGTACGGCACCTTACAACTCCTAACAAAACATTACAACACCGTACGTAAACTTAAAACTCCATAATAAACCTAATGAATTCGTCCGAGTCATTTGAACATCGTACCACCACTCAGGACTTGTTACGACTCTGTATGCGAAATTAGCAACAGGAAAAGCAATTTAGAATAATGAAGGATGCATTACAACTTTTGAGAACACCTTACACCACCGTACGAAAGATTAAAACTCCATAATAAACCTAATGAATTCGTCCGAGTAATTTGAACACCATACAACAATTTGGAATATATTACGACTCCGTATGCCACATTACCGCCTTGAAAAGTATGTTAGTATAACGTACGACACCTTACTACTCCTAACAAAACATTACAACACCGTACGTAAACTTAAAACTCCATAATAAACCTATTGAATTCGTCCGAGTCCTTTGAACATCGTACAACAATTTAGAATATATTACGACTCTGTTTGCCACATTACCGTCTTGAGAAGCATGTTAGTATAACGTACGACACCTTACAACTCCTAACAAAACATTACAACACCGTACGTAAACTTAAAACTCCATAATAAACCTAATGAATTCGTCCGAGTCATTTGAACATCGTACGACCACTCAGGACTTGTTACGACTCTGTATGCGAAATTAGCAACAGGAAAAAGAAATTTAGAATAATGTAGGATGCGTTACAACTTTTGAGAACACCTTACACCACCGTATGAAAGATTAAAACTCCATAATAAACCTAATGAATTCGTCCTAGTAATTTGAACACCATACAACAATTTGGAATATATTACGACTCCGTATGCCACATTACCGCCTTGAAAAGTATGTTAGTATAACGTACGACACCTTACTACTCCTAACAAAACATTACAACACCGTACGTAAACTTAAAACTCCATAATAAACCTATTGAATTCGTCCGAGTCCTTTGAACATCGTACAACAATTTAGAATATATTACGACTCTGTTTGCCACATTACCGTCTTGAGAAGCATGTTAGTATAACGTACGACACCTTACAACTCCTAACAAAACATTACAACACCGTACGTAAACTTAAAACTCCATAATAAACCTAATGAATTCGTCCGAGTCATTTGAACATCGTACGACCACTCAGGACTTGTTACGACTCTGTATGCGAAATTAGCAACAGGAAAAAGAAATTTAGAATAATGTAGGATGCGTTACAACTTTTGAGAACACCTTACACCACCGTATGAAAGATTAAAACTCCATAATAAACCTAATGAATTCGTCCGAGTAATTTGAGCACCATACAACAATTTGGAATATATTACGACTCAGTATGCCACATTACCGCCTTGAAAAGCATGTTAGTATAACGTACGGCACCTTACAACTCCTAACAAAACATTACAACACCGTACGTAAACTTAAAACTCCATAATAAACCTAATAAATTCGTCCGAGTCATTTGAACATCGTACGACAATTTAGAATATATTACGACTCTGTATGCCACATTACCGTCTTGAGAAGCATGTTAGTATAACGTACGGCACCTTACAACTCATGACAAAACATTACAACACCGTACGTAAACTTAAAACTCCATAATAAACCTAATGAATTCGTCCGAGTCATTTGAACATCGTACGACCACTCAAGACTTGTTACGACTCTGTATGCGAAATTAGCAACAGGAAAAGCAATTTAGAATAATGAAGGATGCGTTACAACTTTTGAGAACACCTTACACCACCGTACGAAAGATTAAAACTCCATAATAAACCTAATGAATTCGTCCGAGTAATTTGAACACCATACAACAATTTGGAATATATTACGACTCTGTATGCCACATTACCGCCTTGAAAAGCATGTTAGTATAACGTACGACACCTTACTACTCCTAACAAAACATTACAACACCGTACGTAAACTTAAAACTCCATAAAAAACCTATTGAATTCGTCCGAGTCCTTTGAACATCGTACGACAATTTAAAATATATTACGACTCTGTTTGCCACATTACCGTCTTGAGAAGCATGTTAGTATAATGTACGACACCTTACAACTCCTAACAAAACATTACAACACGGTACGTAAACTTAAAACTCCATAATAAACCTAATGAATTCGTCCGAGTCATTTGAACATCGTACGACCACTCAGGACCTGTTACGACTCTGTATGCGAAATTAGCAACAGGAAAAGCAATTTAGAATAATGTAGGATGCGTTACAACTTTTGAGAACACCTTACACCACCGTACGAAAGATTAAAACTCCATAATAAACCTAATGAATTCGTCCGAGTAATTTGAGCACCATACAACAATTTGGAATATATTACGACTCTGTATGCCACATTACCGCCTTGAAAAGCATGTTAGTATAACGTACGGCACCTTACAACTCCTAACAAAACATTACAACACCGTACGTAAACTTAAAACTCCATAATAAACCTAATGAATTCGTCCGAGTCATTTGAACATCGTACCACCACTCAGGACTTGTTACGACTCTGTATGCGAAATTAGCAACAGGAAAAGCAATTTAGAATAATGAAGGATGCATTACAACTTTTGAGAACACCTTACACCACCGTACGAAAGATTAAAACTCCATAATAAACCTAATGAATTCGTCCGAGTAATTTGAACACCATACAACAATTTGGAATATATTACGACTACGTATGCCACATTACCGCCTTGAAAAGTATGTTAGTATAACGTACGACACCTTACTACTCCTAACAAAACATTACAACACCGTACGTAAACTTAAAACTCCATAATAAACCTATTGAATTCGTCCGAGTCCTTTGAACATCGTACAACAATTTAGAATATATTACGACTCTGTTTGCCACATTACCGTCTTGAGAAGCATGTTAGTATAACGTACGACACCTTACAACTCCTAACAAAACATTACAACACCGTACGTAAACTTAAAACTCCATAATAAACCTAATGAATTCGTCCGAGTCATTTGAACATCGTACGACCACTCAGGACTTGTTACGACTCTGTATGCGAAATTAGCAACAGGAAAAAGAAATTTAGAATAATGTAGGATGCGTTACAACTTTTGAGAACACCTTACACCACCGTATGAAAGATTAAAACTCCATAATAAACCTAATGAATTCGTCCGAGTAATTTGAGCACCATACAACAATTTGGAATATATTACGACTCAGTATGCCACATTACCGCCTTGAAAAGCATGTTAGTATAACGTACGGCACCTTACAACTCCTAACAAAACATTACAACACCGTACGTAAACTTAAAACTCCATAATAAACCTAATAAATTCGTCCGAGTCATTTGAACATCGTACGACAATTTAGAATATATTACGACTTTGTATGCCACATTACCGTCTTGAGAAGCATGTTAGTATAACGTACGGCACCTTACAACTCATGACAAAACATTACAACACCGTACGTAAACTTAAAACTCCATAATAAACCTAATGAATTCGTCCGAGTCATTTGAACATCGTACGACCACTCAAGACTTGTTACGACTCTGTATGCGAAATTAGCAACAGGAAAAGCAATTTAGAATAATGAAGGATGCGTTACAACTTTTGAGAACACCTTACACCACCGTACGAAAGATTAAAACTCCATAATAAACCTAATGAATTCGTCCGAGTAATTTGAACACCATACAACAATTTGGAATATATTACGACTCCGTATGCCACATTACCGCCTTGAAAAGCATGTTAGTATAACGTACGACACCTTACTACTCCTAACAAAACATTACAACACCGTACGTAAACTTAAAACTCCATAAAAAACCTATTGAATTCGTCCGAGTCCTTTGAACATCGTACGACAATTTAAAATATATTACGACTCTGTTTGCCACATTACCGTCTTGAGAAGCATGTTAGTATAATGTACGACACCTTACAACTCCTAACAAAACATTACAACACGGTACGTAAACTTAAAACTCCATAATAAACCTAATGAATTCGTCCGAGTCATTTGAACATCGTACGACCACTCAGGACCTGTTACGACTCTGTATGCGAAATTAGCAACAGGAAAAGCAATTTAGAATAATGTAGGATGCGTTACAACATTTGAGAACACCTTACACCACCGTACGAAAGATTAAAACTCCATAATAAACCTAATGAATTCGTCCGAGTAATTTGAGCACCATACAACAATTTGGAATATATTACGACTCTGTATGCCACATTACCGCCTTGAAAAGCATGTTAGTATAACGTACGGCACCTTACAACTCCTAACAAAACATTACAACACCGTACGTAAACTTAAAACTCCATAATAAACCTAATGAATTCGTCCGAGTCATTTGAACATCGTACCACCACTCAGGACTTGTTACGACTCTATATGCGAAATTAGCAACAGGAAAAGCAATTTAGAATAATGTAGGATGCGTTACAACTTTTGAGAACACCTTACACCACCGTACGAAAGATTAAAACTCCATAATAAACCTAATGAATTCGTCCGAGTAATTTGAGCACCATACAACAATTTGGAATATATTACGACTCTGTATGCCACATTACCGCCTTGAAAAGCATGTTAGTATAACGTACGGCACCTTACAACTCCTAACAAAACATTACAACACCGTACGTAAACTTAAAACTCCATAATAAACCTAATGAATTCGTCCGAGTCATTTGAACATCGTACGACCACTCAGGACTTGTTACGACTCTGTATGCGAAATTAGCAACAGGAAAAGCAATTTAGAATAATGTAGGATGCGTTACAACTTTTGAGAACACCTTACACCACCGTACGAAAGATTAAAACTCCATAATAAACCTAATGAATTCGTCCGAGTAATTTGAGCACCATACAACAATTTGGAATATATTACGACTCTGTATGCCACATTACCGCCTTGAAAAGCATGTTAGTATAACGTACGGCACCTTACAAATCCTAACAAAACATTACAACACCGTACGTAAACTTAAAACTCCATAATAAACCTAATGAATTCGTCCGAGTCATTTGAACATCGTACCACCACTCAGGACTTGTTACGACTCTATATGCGAAATTAGCAACAGGAACAGCAATTTAGAATAATGAAGGACGCGGTACAACTTTTGAGAACACCTTACACTACCGTACGAAAGATTAAAACTCTATAATAAACCTAATGAATTCGTCCGAGAAATTTGAACACCATACAACAATTTGGAATATATTACGACTCCGTATGCCACATTACCGCCTTGAAAAGCATGTTAGTATAACGTACGACACCTTACTACTCCTAACAAAACATTACAACACCGTACGTAAACTTAAAACTCCATAATAAACCTATTGAATTCGTCCGAGTCCTTTGAACATCGTACGACAATTTAGAATATATTACGACTCTGTATGCCACATTACCGTCTTGAGAAGCATGTTAGTATAACGTACGGCACCTTACAACTCCTAACAAAACATTACAACACCGTACGTAAACTTAAAACTCCATAATAAACCTAATAATTTAGTCCGAGTCCTTTGAACATCGTACTACAATTTAGAATATATTACGACTCTGTATGCCACATTACCGCCTTGAAAAGCATTTTAGTATAACGTACGGCACCTTACAACTCCTAACAAAACATTACAACACCGTACGTAAACTTAAAACTCCATAATAAACCTAATGAATTCGTCCAAGTCATTTGAACATCGTACGACCACTCAGGACTTGTTACGACCCTGTATGCGAAATTAGCAACAGGAAAAGCAATTTAGAATAATGTAGGATGCGTTACAACTTTTGAGAACACCTTACACCACCGTATGAAAGATTAAAACTCCATAATAAACCTAATGAATTCGCCCGAGTAATTTGAGCACCATACAACAATTTGGAATATATTACGACTCTGTATGCCACATTACCGCCGTGAAAAGCATGTTAGTATAACGTACGGCACCTTACAACTCCTAACAAAACATTACAACACCGTACGTAAACTTAAAACTCCATAATAAACCTAATGAATTCGTCCGAGTCATTTGAACATCGTACGACCACTCAGGACTTGTTACGACTCTATATGCGAAATTAGCAACAGGAAAAGCAATTTAGAATAATGAAGGACGCGGTACAACTTTTGAGAACACCTTACACTACCGTACGAAAGATTAAAACTCCATAATAAACCTAATGAATTCGTCCGAGAAATTTTAACACCATACAACAATTTGGAATATATTACGACTCCGTATGCCACATTACCGCCTTGAAAAGCATGTTAGTATAACGTACGACACCTTACTACTCCTAACAAAACATTACAACACCGTACGTAAACTTAAAACTCCATAATAAACCTATTGAATTCGTCCGAGTCCTTTGAACATCGTACGACAATTTAAAATATATTACGACTCTGTATGCCACATTACCGTCTTGAGAAGCATGTTAGTATAACGTACGGCACCTTACAACTCCTAACAAAACATTACAACACCGTACGTAAACTTAAAACTCCATAATAAACCTAATAATTTAGTCCGAGTCCTTTGAACATCGTACTACAATTTAGAATATATTACGACTCTGTATGCCACATTACCGCCTTGAAAAGCATTTTAGTATAACGTACGGCACCTTACAACTCCTAACAAAACATTACAACACCGTACGTAAACTTAAAACTCCATAATAAACCTAATGAATTCGTCCAAGTCATTTGAACATCGTACGACCACTCAGGACTTGTTACGACCCTGTATGCGAAATTAGCAACAGGAAAAGCAATTTAGAATAATGTAGGATGCGTTACAACTTTTGAGAACACCTTACACCACCGTATGAAAGATTAAAACTCCATAATAAACCTAATGAATTCGCCCGAGTAATTTGAGCACCATACAACAATTTGGAATATATTACGACTCTGTATGCCACATTACCGTCGTGAAAAGCATGTTAGTATAACGTACGGCACCTTACAACTCCTAACAAAACATTACAACACCGTACGTAAACTTAAAACTCCATAATAAACCTAATGAATTCGTCCGAGTCATTTGAACATCGTACGACCACTCAGGACTTGTTACGACTCTATATGCGAAATTAGCAACAGGAAAAGCAATTTAGAATAATGAAGGACGCGGTACAACTTTTGAGAACACCTTACACTACCGTACGAAAGATTAAAACTCCATAATAAACCTAATGAATTCGTCCGAGAAATTTTAACACCATACAACAATTTGGAATATATTACGACTCCGTATGCCACATTACCGCCTTGAAAAGCATGTTAGTATAACGTACGACACCTTACTACTCCTAACAAAACATTACAACACCGTACGTAAACTTAAAACTCCATAATAAACCTATTGAATTCGTCCGAGTCCTTTGAACATCGTACGACAATTTAGAATATATTACGACTTTGTATGCCACATTACCGTCTTGAGAAGCATGTTAGTATAACGTACGGCACCTTACAACTCCTAACAAAACATTACAACACCGTACGTAAACTTAAAACTCCATAATAAACCTAATAATTTAGTCCGAGTCCTTTGAACATTGTACTACAATTTAGAATATATTACGACTCTGTATGCCACATTACCGCCTTGAAAAGCATTTTAGTATAACGTACGGCACCTTACAACTCCTAACAAAACATTACAACACCGTACGTAAACTTAAAACTCCATAATAAACCTAATGAATTCGTCCAAGTCATTTGAACATCGTACGACCACTCAGGACTTGTTACGACCCTGTATGCGAAATTAGCAACAGGAAAAGCAATTTAGAATAACGTAGGATGCGTTACAACTTTTGAGAACACCTTACACCACCGTATGAAAGATTAAAACTCCATAATATACCTAATGAATTCGTCCGAGTAATTTGAGCACCATACAACAATTTGGAATATATTACGACTCTGTATGCCACATTACCGCCGTGAAAAGCATGTTAGTATAACGTACGGCACCTTACAACTCCTAACAAAACATTACAACACCGTACGTAAACTTAAAACTCCATAATAAACCTAATGAATTCGTCCGAGTCATTTGAACATCGTACGACCACTCAGGACTTGTTACGACTCTATATGCGAAATTAGCAACAGGAAAAGCAATTTAGAATAATGAAGGACGCGGTACAACTTTTGAGAACACCTTACACTACCGTACGAAAGATTAAAACTCCATAATAAACCTAATGAATTCGTCCGAGAAATTTTAACACCATACAACAATTTGGAATATATTACGACTCCGTATGCCACATTACCGCCTTGAAAAGCATGTTAGTATAACGTACGACACCTTACTACTCCTAACAAAACATTACAACACCGTACGTAAACTTAAAACTCCATAATAAACCTATTGAATTCGTCCGAGTCCTTTGAACATCGTACGACAATTTAGAATATATTACGACTCTGTATGCCACATTACCGTCTTGAGAAGCATGTTAGTATAACGTACGGCACCTTACAACTCCTAACAAAACATTACAACACCGTACGTAAACTTAAAACTCCATAATAAACCTAATAATTTAGTCCGAGTCCTTTGAACATCGTACTACAATTTAGAATATATTACGACTCTGTATGCCACATTACCGCCTTGAAAAGCATTTTAGTATAACGTACGGCACCTTACAACTCCTAACAAAACATTACAACACCGTACGTAAACTTAAAACTCCTTAATAAACCTAATGAATTCGTCCAAGTCATTTGAACATCGTACGACCACTCAGGACTTGTTACGACCCTGTATGCGAAATTAGCAACAGGAAAAGCAATTTAGAATAATGTAGGATGCGTTACAACTTTTGAGAACACCTTACACCACCGTATGAAAGATTAAAACTCCATAATAAACCTAATGAATTCGCCCGAGTAATTTGAGCACCATACAACAATTTGGAATATATTACGACTCTGTATGCCACATTACCGCCGTGAAAAGCATGTTAGTATAACGTACGGCACCTTACAACTCCTAACAAAACATTACAACACCGTACGTAAACTTAAAACTCCATAATAAACCTAATGAATTCGTCCGAGTCATTTGAACATCGTACGACCACTCAGGACTTGTTACGACTCTATATGCGAAATTAGCAACAGGAAAAGCAATTTAGAATAATGAAGGACGCGGTACAACTTTTGAGAACACCTTACACTACCGTACGAAAGATTAAAACTCCATAATAAACCTAATGAATTCGTCCGAGAAATTTTAACACCATACAACAATTTGGAATATATTACGACTCCGTATGCCACATTACCGCCTTGAAAAGCATGTTAGTATAACGTACGACACCTTACTACTCCTAACAAAACATTACAACACCGTACGTAAACTTAAAACTCCATAATAAACCTATTGAATTCGTCCGAGTCCTTTGAACATCGTACGACAATTTAGAATATATTACGACTCTGTATGCCACATTACCGTCTTGAGAAGCATGTTAGTATAACGTACGGCACCTTACAACTCCTAACAAAACATTACAACACCGTACGTAAACTTAAAACTCCATAATAAACCTAATAATTTAGTCCGAGTCCTTTGAACATCGTACTACAATTTAGAATATATTACGACTCTGTATGCCACATTACCGCCTTGAAAAGCATTTTAGTATAACGTACGGCACCTTACAACTCCTAACAAAACATTACAACACCGTACGTAAACTTAAAACTCCGTAATAAACCTAATGAATTCGTCCAAGTCATTTGAACATCGTACGACCACTCAGGACTTGTTACGACCCTGTATGCGAAATTAGCAACAGGAAAAGCAATTTAGAATAACGTAGGATGCGTTACAACTTTTGAGAACACCTTACACCACCGTATGAAAGATTAAAACTCCATAATAAACCTAAAGAATTCGTCCGAGTAATTTGAGCACCATACAACAATTTGGAATATATTACGACTCTGTATGCCACATTACCGCCGTGAAAAGCATGTTAGTATAACGTACGGCACCTTACAACTCCTAACAAAACATTACAACACCGTACGTAAACTTAAAACTCCATAATAAACCTAATGAATTCGTCCGAGTCATTTGAACATCGTACGACCACTCAGGACTTGTTACGACTCTATATGCGAAATTAGCAACAGGAAAAGCAATTTAGAATAATGAAGGACGCGGTACAACTTTTGAGAACACCTTACACTACCGTACGAAAGATTAAAACTCCATAATAAACCTAATGAATTCGTCCGAGAAATTTTAACACCATACAACAATTTGGAATATATTACGACTCCGTATGCCACATTACCGCCTTGAAAAGCATGTTAGTATAACGTACGACACCTTACTACTCCTAACAAAACATTACAACACCGTACGTAAACTTAAAACTCCATAATAAACCTATTGAATTCGTCCGAGTCCTTTGAACATCGTACGACAATTTAGAATATATTACGACTCTGTATGCCACATTACCGTCTTGAGAAGCATGTTAGTATAACGTACGGCACCTTACAACTCCTAACCTAACAAAACATTACAACACCGTACGTAAACTTAAAACTCCATAATAAACCTAATAATTTAGTCCGAGTCCTTTGAACATCGTACTACAATTTAGAATATATTACGACTCTGTATGCCACATTACCGCCTTGAAAAGCATTTTAGTATAACGTACGGCACCTTACAACTCCTAACAAAACATTACAACACCGTACGTAAACTTAAAACTCCATAATAAACCTAATGAATTCGTCCAAGTCATTTGAACATCGTACGACCACTCAGGACTTGTTACGACCCTGTATGCGAAATTAGCAACAGGAAAAGCAATTTAGAATAATGTAGGATGTGTTACAACTTTTGAGAACACCTTACACCACCGTATGAAAGATTAAAACTCCATAATAAACCTAATGAATTCGTCCGAGTAATTTGAGCACCATACAACAATTTGGAATATATTACGACTCTGTATGCCACATTACCGCCGTGAAAAGCATGTTAGTATAACGTACGGCACCTTACAACTCCTAACAAAACATTACAACACCGTACGTAAACTTAAAACTCCATAATAAACCTAATGAATTCGTCCGAGTCATTTGAACATCGTACGACCACTCAGGACTTGTTACGACTCTATATGCGAAATTAGCAACAGGAAAAGCAATTTAAAATAATGAAGGACGCGGTACAACTTTTGAGAACACCTTACACTACCGTACGAAAGATTAAAACTCCATAATAAACCTAATGAATTCGTCCGAGAAATTTGAACACCATACAACAATTTGGAATATATTACGACTCCGTATGCCACATTACCGCCTTGAAAAGCATGTTAGTATAACGTACGACACCTTACTACTCCTAACAAAACATTACAACACCGTACGTAAACTTAAAACTCCATAATAAACCTATTGAATTCGTCCGAGTCCTTTGAACATCGTACAACAATTTAGAATATATTACGACTCTGTATGCCACATTACCGTCTTGAGAAGCATGTTAGTATAACGTACGGCACCTTACAACTCCTAACAAAACATTACAACACCGTACGTAAACTTAAAACTCCATAATAAACCTAATAATTTAGTCCGAGTCCTTTGAACATCGTACTACAATTTAGAATATATTACGACTCTGTATGCCACATTATCGCCTTGAAAAGCATTTTAGTATAACGTACGGCACCTTACAACTCCTAACAAAAGATTACAACACCGTACGTAAACTTAAAACTCCATAATAAACCTAATGAATTCGTCCGAGTCATTTGAACACCGTACGACCACTCAGGACTTGTTACGACTCTGTATGCGAAAGTAGCTATAGGAAAAGCAATATAGAATAATGTAGGATGCGTTACACCTTTTGAGAACAACTTACACCACCGTACGAAAGATTAAAACTCCATAATAAACCTAATGAATTAGTCCGAGTAGTTTGAACACCATACAACAATTTGGAATATATTACGACTCTGTATGCCATATTACCGCCTTGAAAAGCATGTTAGTATAACGTACGGCACCTTACAACTCCTAACAAAACATTACAACACCGTACGTAAACTTAAAACTCCATAATAAACCTAATGAATTCGTCCGAGTCATTTGAACATCGTACAACCACTCAGGACTTGTTACGACTCTGTATGCGAAATTAGCAACAGGAAAAGCAATTTAGAATAATGTAGGATTCGTTACAACTTTTGAGAACACCTTACACCAGCGTACGAAAGATTAAAACTCCATAATAAACCTAATGAATTCGTCCGAGTAATTTGAACACCATACAACAATTTAGAATATATTACGACTCTGTATGCCACATTACCGCCTTCAAAAGCATGTTAGTATAACGTACGACACCTTACAACTCCTAACAAAAGATTACAACACCGTACGTAAACTTAAAACTCCATAATAAACCTAATGAATTCGTCCGAGTCATTTGAACACCGTACGACCACTCAGGACTTGTTACGACTCTGTATGCGAAAGTAGCTATAGGAAAAGCAATATAGAATAATGTAGGATGCGTTACACCTTTTGAGAACAACTTACACCACCGTACGAAAGATTAAAACTCCATAATAAACCTAATGAATTCGTCCGAGTAGTTTGAACACCATACAACAATTTGGAATATATTACGACTCTGTATTCCATATTACCGCCTTGAAAAGCATGTTAGTATAACGTACGGCACCTTACAACTCCTAACAAAACATTACAACACCGTACGTAAACTTAATACTCCATAATAAACCTAATGAATTCGTCCGAGTCATTTGAACATCGTACAACCACTCAGGACTTGTTACGACTCTGTATGCGAAATTAGCAACAGGAAAAGCAATTTAGAATAATGTAGGATTCGTTACAACTTTTGAGAACACCTTACACCAGCGTACGAAAGATTAAAACTCCATAATAAACCTAATGAATTCGTCCGAGTAATTTGAACACCATACAACAATTTGGAATATATTACGACTCCGTATGCCACATTACCGCCTTGAAAAGCATGTTAGTATAACATACGACACCTTACTACTCCTAACAAAACATTACAACACCGTACGTAAACTTAAAACTCTATAATAAACCTATTGAATTCGTCCGAGTCCTTTGAACATCGTACGACAATTTAGAATATATTACGACTCTGTTTGCCACATTACCGTCTTGAGAAGCATGTTAGTATAACGTACGACACCTTACAACTCCTAACAAAACATTACAACACCGTACGTAAACTAAAAACTCCATAATAAACCTAATAATTTAGTCCGAGTCCTTTGAACATCGTACGACCACTCAGGACTTGTTACGACTCTATATGCGAAATTAGCAACAGGAAAAGCAATTTAAAATAATGAAGGACGCGGTACAACTTTTGAGAACACCTTACACTACCGTACGAAAGATTAAAACTCCATAATAAACCTAATGAATTCGTCCGAGAAATTTGAACACCATACAACAATTTGGAATATATTACGACTCCGTATGCCACATTACCGCCTTGAAAAGCATGTTAGTATAACGTACGACACCTTACTACTCCTAACAAAACATTACAACACCGTACGTAAACTTAAAACTCCATAATAAACCTATTGAATTCGTCCGAGTCCTTTGAACATCGTACAACAATTTAGAATATATTACGACTCTGTATGCCACATTACCGTCTTGAGAAGCATGTTAGTATAACGTACGGCACCTTACAACTCCTAACAAAACATTACAACACCGTACGTAAACTTAAAACTCCATAATAAACCTAATAATTTAGTCCGAGTCCTTTGAACATCGTACTACAATTTAGAATATATTACGACTCTGTATGCCACATTATCGCCTTGAAAAGCATTTTAGTATAACGTACGACACCTTACAACTCCTAACAAAAGATTACAACACCGTACGTAAACTTAAAACTCCATAATAAACCTAATGAATTCGTCCGAGTCATTTGAACACCGTACGACCACTCAGGACTTGTTACGACCCTGTATGCGAAAGTAGCTATAGGAAAAGCAATATAGAATAATGTAGGATGCGTTACACCTTTTGAGAACAACTTACACCACCGTACGAAAGATTAAAACTCCATAATAAACCTAATGAATTAGTCCGAGTAGTTTGAACACCATACAACAATTTGGAATATATTACGACTCTGTATGCCATATTACCGCCTTGAAAAGCATGTTAGTATAACGTACGGCACCTTACAACTCCTAACAAAACATTACAACACCGTACGTAAACTTAAAACTCCATAATAAACCTAATGAATTCGTCCGAGTCATTTGAACATCGTACAACCACTCAGGACTTGTTACGACTCTGTATGCGAAATTAGCAACAGGAAAAGCAATTTAGAATAATGTAGGATTCGTTACAACTTTTGAGAACACCTTACACCAGCGTACGAAAGATTAAAACTCCATAATAAACCTAATGAATTCGTCCGAGTAATTTGAACACCATACAACAATTTAGAATATATTACGACTCTGTATGCCACATTACCGCCTTCAAAAGCATGTTAGTATAACGTACGACACCTTACAACTCCTAACAAAAGATTACAACACCGTACGTAAACTTAAAACTCCATAATAAACCTAATGAATTCGTCCGAGTCATTTGAACACCGTACGACCACTCAGGACTTGTTACGACTCTGTATGCGAAAGTAGCTATAGGAAAAGCAATATAGAATAATGTAGGATGCGTTACACCTTTTCAGAACAACTTACACCACCGTACGAAAGATTAAAACTCCATAATAAACCTAATGAATTCGTCCGAGTAGTTTGAACACCATACAACAATTTGGAATATATTACGACTCTGTATTCCATATTACCGCCTTGAAAAGCATGTTAGTATAACGTACGGCACCTTACAACTCCTAACAAAACATTACAACACCGTACGTAAACTTAATACTCCATAATAAACCTAATGAATTCGTCCGAGTCATTTGAACATCGTACAACCACTCAGGACTTGTTACGACTCTGTATGCGAAATTAGCAACAGGAAAAGCAATTTAGAATAATGTAGGATTCGTTACAACTTTTGAGAACACCTTACACCAGCGTACGAAAGATTAAAACTCCATAATAAACCTAATGAATTCGTCCGAGTAATTTGAACACCATACAACAATTTGGAATATATTACGACTCCGTATGCCACATTACCGCCTTGAAAAGCATGTTAGTATAACATACGACACCTTACTACTCCTAACAAAACATTACAACACCGTACGTAAACTTAAAACTCCATAATAAACCTATTGAATTCGTCCGAGTCCTTTGAACATCGTACGACAATTTAGAATATATTACGACTCTGTTTGCCACATTACCGTCTTGAGAAGCATGTTAGTATAACGTTCGACACCTTACAACTCCTAACAAAACATTACAACACCGTACGTAAACTAAAAACTCCATAATAAACCTAATGAATTCGTCCGAGTCATTTGAACATCTTACGACCACTCAGGACTTGTTACGACTCTGTATGCGAAATTAGCAACAGGAAAAGCAATTTAGAATAATGTAGGATGCGTTACAACTTTTGAGAACACCTTACACCACCGTACGAAAGATTAAAACTCCATAATAAACCTAATGAATTCATCCGAGTAATTTGAACACCATACAACAATTTAGAATATATTACGACTCTGTATGCCACATTACCGCCTTCAAAAGCATGTTAGTATAACGTACGACACCTTACAACTCCTAACAAAAGATTACAACACCGTACGTAAACTTAAAACTCCATAATAAACCTAATGAATTCGTCCGAGTCATTTGAACACCGTACGACCACTCAGGACTTGTTACGACTCTGTATGCGAAAGTAGCTATAGGAAAAGCAATATAGAATAATGTAGGATGCGTTACACCTTTTGAGAACAACTTACACCACCGTACGAAAGATTAAAACTCCATAATAAACCTAATGAATTCGTCCGAGTAGTTTGAACACCATACAACAATTTGGAATATATTACGACTCTGTATGCCATATTACCGCCTTGAAAAGCATGTTAGTATAACGTACGGCACCTTACAACTCCTAACAAAACATTACAACACCGTACGTAAACTTAAAACTCCATAATAAACCTAATGAATTCGTCCGAGTCATTTGAACATCGTACAACCACTCAGGACTTGTTACGACTCTGTATGCGAAATTAGCAACAGGAAAAGCAATTTAGAATAATGTAGGATTCGTTACAACTTTTGAGAACACCTTACACCAGCGTACGAAAGATTAAAACTCCATAATAAACCTAATGAATTCGTCCGAGTAATTTGAACACCATACAACAATTTAGAATATATTACGACTCTGTATGCCACATTACCGCCTTCAAAAGCATGTTAGTATAACGTACGACACCTTACAACTCCTAACAAAAGATTACAACACCGTACGTAAACTTAAAACTCCATAATAAACCTAATGAATTCGTCCGAGTCATTTGAACACCGTACGACCACTCAGGACTTGTTACGACTCTGTATGCGAAAGTAGCTATAGGAAAAGCAATATAGAATAATGTAGGATGCGTTACACCTTTTGAGAACAACTTACACCACCGTACGAAAGATTAAAACTCCATAATAAACCTAATGAATTCGTCCGAGTAGTTTGAACACCATACAACAATTTGGAATATATTACGACTCTGTATTCCATATTACCGCCTTGAAAAGCATGTTAGTATAACGTACGGCACCTTACAACTCCTAACAAAACATTACAACACCGTACGTAAACTTAATACTCCATAATAAACCTAATGAATTCGTCCGAGTCATTTGAACATCGTACAACCACTCAGGACTTGTTACGACTCTGTATGCGAAATTAGCAACAGGAAAAGCAATTTAGAATAATGTAGGATTCGTTACAACTTTTGAGAACACCTTACACCAGCGTACGAAAGATTAAAACTCCATAATAAACCTAATGAATTCGTCCGAGTAATTTGAACACCATACAACAATTTGGAATATATTACGACTCCGTATGCCACATTACCGCCTTGAAAAGCATGTTAGTATAACATACGACACCTTACTACTCCTAACAAAACATTACAACACCGTACGTAAACTTAAAACTCCATAATAAACCTATTGAATTCGTCCGAGTCCTTTGAACATCGTACGACAATTTAGAATATATTACGACTCTGTTTGCCACATTACCGTCTTGAGAAGCATGTTAGTATAACGTACGACACCTTACAACTCCTAACAAAACATTACAACACCGTACGTAAACTAAAAACTCCATAATAAACCTAATGAATTCGTCCGAGTCATTTGAACATCTTACGACCACTCAGGACTTGTTACGACTCTGTATGCGAAATTAGCAACAGGAAAAGCAATTTAGAATAATGTAGGATGCGTTACAACTTTTGAGAACACCTTACACCACCGTACGAAAGATTAAAACTCCATAATAAACCTAATGAATTCATCCGAGTAATTTGAACACCATACAACAATTTAGAATATATTACGACTCTGTATGCCACATTACCGCCTTCAAAAGCATGTTAGTATAACGTACGACACCTTACAACTCCTAACAAAAGATTACAACACCGTACGTAAACTTAAAACTCCATAATAAACCTAATGAATTCGTCCGAGTCATTTGAACACCGTACGACCACTCAGGACTTGTTACGACTCTGTATGCGAAAGTAGCTATAGGAAAAGCAATATAGAATAATGTAGGATGCGTTACACCTTTTGAGAACAACTTACACCACCGTACGAAAGATTAAAACTCCATAATAAACCTAATGAATTCGTCCGAGTAGTTTGAACACCATACAACAATTTGGAATATATTACGACTCTGTATGCCATATTACCGCCTTGAAAAGCATGTTAGTATAACGTACGGCACCTTACAACTCCTAACAAAACATTACAACACCGTACGTAAACTTAAAACTCCATAATAAACCTAATGAATTCGTCCGAGTCATTTGAACATCGTACAACCACTCAGGACTTGTTACGACTCTGTATGCGAAATTAGCAACAGGAAAAGCAATTTAGAATAATGTAGGATTCGTTACAACTTTTGAGAACACCTTACACCAGCGTACGAAAGATTAAAACTCCATAATAAACCTAATGAATTCGTCCGAGTAATTTGAACACCATACAACAATTTAGAATATATTACGACTCTGTATGCCACATTACCGCCTTCAAAAGCATGTTAGTATAACGTACGACACCTTACAACTCCTAACAAAAGATTACAACACCGTACGTAAACTTAAAACTCCATAATAAACCTAATGAATTCGTCCGAGTCATTTGAACACCGTACGACCACTCAGGACTTGTTACGACTCTGTATGCGAAAGTAGCTATAGGAAAAGCAATATAGAATAATGTAAGATGCGTTACACCTTTTGAGAACAACTTACACCACCGTACGAAAGATTAAAACTCCATAATAAACCTAATGAATTCGTCCGAGTAGTTTGAACACCATACAACAATTTGGAATATATTACGACTCTGTATTCCATATTACCGCCTTGAAAAGCATGTTAGTATAACGTACGGCACCTTACAACTCCTAACAAAACATTACAACACCGTACGTAAACTTAATACTCCATAATAAACCTAATGAATTCGTCCGAGTCATTTGAACATCGTACAACCACTCAGGACTTGTTACGACTCTGTATGCGAAATTAGCAACAGGAAAAGCAATTTAGAATAATGTAGGATTCGTTACAACTTTTGAGAACACCTTACACCAGCGTACGAAAGATTAAAACTCCATAATAAACCTAATGAATTCGTCCGAGTAATTTGAACACCATACAACAATTTGGAATATATTACGACTCCGTATGCCACATTACCGCCTTGAAAAGCATGTTAGTATAACATACGACACCTTACTACTCCTAACAAAACATTACAACACCGTACGTAAACTTAAAACTCCATAATAAACCTATTGAATTCGTCCGAGTCCTTTGAACATCGTACGACAATTTAGAATATATTACGACTCTGTTTGCCACATTACCGTCTTGAGAAGCATGTTAGTATAACGTACGACACCTTACAACTCCTAACAAAACATTACAACACCGTACGTAAACTAAAAACTCCATAATAAACCTAATGAATTCGTCCGAGTCATTTGAACATCTTACGACCACTCAGGACTTGTTACGACTCTGTATGCGAAATTAGCAACAGGAAAAGCAATTTAGAATAATGTAGGATGCGTTACAACTTTTGAGAACACCTTACACCACCGTACGAAAGATTAAAACTCCATAATAAACCTAATGAATTCATCCGAGTAATTTGAACACCATACAACAATTTAGAATATATTACGACTCTGTATGCCACATTACCGCCTTCAAAAGCATGTTAGTATAACGTACGACACCTTACAACTCCTAACAAAAGATTACAACACCGTACGTAAACTTAAAACTCCATAATAAACCTAATGAATTCGTCCGAGTCATTTGAACACCGTACGACCACTCAGGACTTGTTACGACTCTGTATGCGAAAGTAGCTATAGGAAAAGCAATATAGAATAATGTAGGATGCGTTACACCTTTTGAGAACAACTTACACCACCGTACGAAAGATTAAAACTCCATAATAAACCTAATGAATTCGTCCGAGTAGTTTGAACACCATACAACAATTTGGAATATATTACGACTCTGTATGCCATATTACCGCCTTGAAAAGCATGTTAGTATAACGTACGGCACCTTACAACTCCTAACAAAACATTACAACACCGTACGTAAACTTAAAACTCCATAATAAACCTAATGAATTCGTCCGAGTCATTTGAACATCGTACAACCACTCAGGACTTGTTACGACTCTGTATGCGAAATTAGCAACAGGAAAAGCAATTTAGAATAATGTAGGATTCGTTACAACTTTTGAGAACACCTTACACCAGCGTACGAAAGATTAAAACTCCATAATAAACCTAATGAATTCGTCCGAGTAGTTTGAACACCATACAACAATTTGGAATATATTACGACTCCGTATGCCACATTACCGCCTTGAAAAGCATGTTAGTATAACATACGACACCTTACTACTCCTAACAAAACATTACAACACCGTACGTAAACTTAAAACTCCATAATAAACCTATTGAATTCGTCCGAGTCCTTTGAACATCGTACGACAATTTAGAATATATTACGACTCTGTTTGCCACATTACCGTCTTGAGAAGCATGTTAGTATAACGTACGACACCTTACAACTCCTAACAAAACATTACAACACCGTACGTAAACTAAAAACTCCATAATAAACCTAATGAATTCGTCCGAGTCATTTGAACATCTTACGACCACTCAGGACTTGTTACGACTCTGTATGCGAAATTAGCAACAGGAAAAGCAATTTAGAATAATGTAGGATGCGTTACAACTTTTGAGAACACCTTACACCACCGTACGAAAGATTAAAACTCCATAATAAACCTAATGAATTCATCCGAGTAATTTGAACACCATACAACAATTTAGAATATATTACGACTCTGTATGCCACATTACCGCCTTCAAAAGCATGTTAGTATAACGTACGACACCTTACAACTCCTAACAAAAGATTACAACACCGTACGTAAACTTAAAACTCCATAATAAACCTAATGAATTTGTCCGAGTCATTTGAACACCGTACGACCACTCAGGACTTGTTACGACTCTGTATGCGAAAGTAGCTATAGGAAAAGCAATATAGAATAATGTAGGATGCGTTACACCTTTTGAGAACAACTTACACCACCGTACGAAAGATTAAAACTCCATAATAAACCTAATGAATTCGTCCGAGTAGTTTGAACACCATACAACAATTTGGAATATATTACGACTCTGTATGCCATATTACCGCCTTGAAAAGCATGTTAGTATAACGTACGGCACCTTACAACTCCTAACAAAACATTACAACACCGTACGTAAACTTAAAACTCCATAATAAACCTAATGAATTCGTCCGAGTCATTTGAACATCGTACAACCACTCAGGACTTGTTACGACTCTGTATGCGAAATTAGCAACAGGAAAAGCAATTTAGAATAATGTAGGATTCGTTACAACTTTTGAGAACACCTTACACCAGCGTACGAAAGATTAAAACTCCATAATAAACCTAATGAATTCGTCCGAGTAATTTGAACACCATACAACAATTTGGAATATATTACGACTCCGTATGCCACATTACCGCCTTGAAAAGCATGTTAGTATAACGTACGACACCTTACTACTCCTAACAAAACATTACAACACCGTACGTAAACTAAAAACTCCATAATAAACATAATGAATTTGTCCGAGTCATTTGAACATCGTACGAACACTTAGGACTTGTTACGACTCTGTATGCGAAATTAGCAACAGGAAAAGCAATTTAGAATAATGTACGATGCGTTATAACTTTTAAGAACACCTTACACCACAGTACGAAAGATTAAAACTCCATAATAAACCTAATGAATTCGTCCGAGTAATTTGAACACCATACAACAATTTAGAATATATTACGACTCTGTATGCCACATTACCGCCTTCAAAAGCATGTTAGTATAACGTACGACACCTTACAACTCCAAACAAAAGATTACAACACCGTACGTAAACTTAAAACTCCATAACAAACCTAATGAATTCGTCCGAGTCATTTGAACACCGTACGACCACTCAGGACTTGTTACGACTCTGTATGCGAAAGTAGCTATAGGAAAAGCAATATAGAATAATGTAGGATGCGTTACACCTTTTGAGAACAACTTACACCACCGTACGAAAGATTAAAACTCCATAATAAACCTAATGAATTCGTCCGAGTAGTTTGAACACCATACAACAATTTGGAATATATTACGACTCTGTATGCCATATTACCGCCTTGAAAAGCATGTTAGTATAACGTACGGCACCTTACAACTCCTAACAAAACATTACAACACCGTACGTAAACTTAAAACTCCATAATAAACCTAATGAATTCGTCCGAGTCATTTGAACATCGTACAACCACTCAGGACTTGTTACGACTCTGTATGCGAAATTAGCAACAGGAAAAGCAATTTAGAATAATGTAGGATTCGTTACAACTTTTGAGAACACCTTACACCAGCGTACGAAAGATTAAAACTCCATAATAAACCTAATGAATTCGTCCGAGTAGTTTGAACACCATACAACAATTTGGAATATATTACGACTCCGTATGCCACATTACCGCCTTGAAAAGCATGTTAGTATAACATACGACACCTTACTACTCCTAACAAAACATTACAACACCGTACGTAAACTTAAAACTCCATAATAAACCTATTGAATTCGTCCGAGTCCTTTGAACATCGTACGACAATTTAGAATATATTACGACTCTGTTTGCCACATTACCGTCTTGAGAAGCATGTTAGTATAACGTACGACACCTTACAACTCCTAACAAAACATTACAACACCGTACGTAAACTAAAAACTCCATAATAAACCTAATGAATTCGTCCGAGTCGTTTGAACATCTTACGACCACTCAGGACTTGTTACGACTCTGTATGCGAAATTAGCAACAGGAAAAGCAATTTAGAATAATGTAGGATGCGTTACAACTTTTGAGAACACCTTACACCACCGTACGAAAGATTAAAACTCCATAATAAACCTAATGAATTCATCCGAGTAATTTGAACACCATACAACAATTTAGAATATATTACGACTCTGTATGCCACATTACCGCCTTCAAAAGCATGTTAGTATAACGTACGACACCTTACAACTCCTAACAAAAGATTACAACACCGTACGTAAACTTAAAACTCCATAATAAACCTAATGAATTCGTCCGAGTCATTTGAACACCGTACGACCACTCAGGACTTGTTACGACTCTGTATGCGAAAGTAGCTATAGGAAAAGCAATATAGAATAATGTAGGATGCGTTACACCTTTTGAGAACAACTTACACCACCGTACGAAAGATTAAAACTCCATAATAAACCTAATGAATTCGTCCGAGTAGTTTGAACACCATACAACAATTTGGAATATATTACGACTCTGTATGCCATATTACCGCCTTGAAAAGCATGTTAGTATAACGTACGGCACCTTACAACTCCTAACAAAACATTACAACACCGTACGTAAACTTAAAACTCCATAATAAACCTAATGAATTCGTCCGAGTCATTTGAACATCGTACAACCACTCAGGACTTGTTACGACTCTGTATGCGAAATTAGCAACAGGAAAAGCAATTTAGAATAATGTAGGATTCGTTACAACTTTTGAGAACACCTTACACCAGCGTACGAAAGATTAAAACTCCATAATAAACCTAATGAATTCGTCCGAGTAATTTGAACACCATACAACAATTTGGAATATATTACGACTCCGTATGCCACATTACCGCCTTGAAAAGCATGTTAGTATAACGTACGACACCTTACTACTCCTAACAAAACATTACAACACCGTACGTAAACTAAAAACTCCATAATAAACATAATGAATTTGTCCGAGTCATTTGAACATCGTACGAACACTTAGGACTTGTTACGACTCTGTATGCGAAATTAGCAACAGGAAAAGCAATTTAGAATAATGTACGATGCGTTATAACTTTTAAGAACACCTTACACCACAGTACGAAAGATTAAAACTCCATAATAAACCTAATGAATTCGTCCGAGTAATTTGAACACCATACAACAATTTAGAATATATTACGACTCTGTATGCCACATTACCGCCTTCAAAAGCATGTTAGTATAACGTACGACACCTTACAACTCCAAACAAAAGATTACAACACCGTACGTAAACTTAAAACTCCATAACAAACCTAATGAATTCGTCCGAGTCATTTGAACACCGTACGACCACTCAGGACTTGTTACGACTCTGTATGCGAAAGTAGCTATAGGAAAAGCAATATAGAATAAGGTAGGATGCGTTACACCTTTTGAGAACAACTTACACCACCGTACGAAAGATTAAAACTCCATAATAAACCTAATGAATTCGTCCGAGTAGTTTGAACACCATACAACAATTTGGAATATATTACGACTCTGTATGCCATATTACCGCCTTGAAAAGCATGTTAGTATAACGTACGGCACCTTACAACTCCTAACAAAACATTACAACACCGTACGTAAACTTAAAACTCCATAATAAACCTAATGAATTCGTCCGAGTCATTTGAACATCGTACAACCACTCAGGACTTGTTACGACTCTGTATGCGAAATTAGCAACAGGAAAAGCAATTTTGAATAATGTAGGATTCGTTACAACTTTTGAGAACACCTTACACCAGCGTACGAAAGATTAAAACTCCATAATAAACCTAATGAATTCGTCCGAGTAATTTGAACACCATACAACAATTTGGAATATATTACGACTCCGTATGCCACATTACCGCCTTGAAAAGCATGTTAGTATAACGTACGACACCTTACTACTCCTAACAAAACATTACAACACCGTACGTAAACTTAAAACTCCATAATAAACCTATTGAATTCGTCCGAGTCCTTTGAACATCGTACGACAATTTAGAATATATTACGACTCTGTTTGCCACATTACCGTCTTGAGAAGCATGTTAGTATAACGTACGACACCTTACAACTCCTAACAAAACATTACAACACCGTACGTAAACTAAAAACTCCATAATAAACCTAATGAATTCGTCCGAGTCATTTGAACATCTTACGACCACTCAGGACTTGTTACGACTCTGTATGCGAAATTAGCAACAGGAAAAGCAATTTAGAATAATGTAGGATGCGTTACAACTTTTGAGAACACCTTACACCACCGTACGAAAGATTAAAACTCCATAATAAACCTAATGAATTCATCCGAGTAATTTGAACACCATACAACAATTTAGAATATATTACGACTCTGTATGCCACATTACCGCCTTCAAAAGCATGTTAGTATAACGTACGACACCTTACAACTCCTAACAAAAGATTACAACACCGTACGTAAACTTAAAACTCCATAATAAACCTAATGAATTCGTCCGAGTCATTTGAACACCGTACGACCACTCAGGACTTGTTACGACTCTGTATGCGAAAGTAGCTATAGGAAAAGCAATATAGAATAATGTAGGATGCGTTACACCTTTTGAGAACAACTTACACCACCGTACGAAAGATTAAAACTCCATAATAAACCTAATGAATTCGTCCGAGTAGTTTGAACACCATACAACAATTTGGAATATATTACGACTCTGTATGCCATATTACCGCCTTGAAAAGCATGTTAGTATAACGTACGGCACCTTACAACTCCTAACAAAACATTACAACACCGTACGTAAACTTAAAACTCCATAATAAACCTAATGAATTCGTCCGAGTAATTTGAACATCGTACAACCACTCAGGACTTGTTACGACTCTGTATGCGAAATTAGCAACAGGAAAAGCAATTTAGAATAATGTAGGATTCGTTACAACTTTTGAGAACACCTTACACCAGCGTACGAAAGATTAAAACTCCATAATAAACCTAATGAATTTGTCCGAGTAATTTGAACACCATACAACAATTTGGAATATATTACGACTCCGTATGCCACATTACCGCCTTGAAAAGCATGTTAGTATAACGTACGACACCTTACTACTCCTAACAAAACATTACAACACCGTACGTAAACTTAAAACTCCATAATAAACCTATTGAATTCGTCCGAGTCCTTTGAACATCGTACGACAATTTAGAATATATTACGACTCTGTTTGCCACATTACCGTCTTGAGAAGCATGTTAGTATAACGTACGACACCTTACAACTCCTAACAAAACATTACAACACCGTACGTAAACTAAAAACTCCATAATAAACCTAATGAATTCGTCCGAGTCATTTGAACATCTTACGACCACTCAGGACTTGTTACGACTCTGTATGCGAAATTAGCAACAGGAAAAGCAATTTAGAATAATGTAGGATGCGTTACAACTTTTGAGAACACCTTACACCACCGTACGAAAGATTAAAACTCCATAATAAACCTAATGAATTCATCCGAGTAATTTGAACACCATACAACAATTTAGAATATATTACGACTCTGTATGCCACATTACCGCCTTCAAAAGCATGTTAGTATAACGTACGACACCTTACAACTCCTAACAAAAGATTACAACACCGTACGTAAACTTAAAACTCCATAATAAACCTAATGAATTCGTCCGAGTCATTTGAACACCGTACGACCACTCAGGACTTGTTACGACTCTGTATGCGAAAGTAGCTATAGGAAAAGCAATATAGAATAATGTAGGATGCGTTACACCTTTTGAGAACAACTTACACCACCGTACGAAAGATTAAAACTCCATAATAAACCTAATGAATTCGTCCGAGTAGTTTGAACACCATACAACAATTTGGAATATATTACGACTCTGTATGCCATATTACCGCCTTGAAAAGCATGTTAGTATAACGTACGGCACCTTACAACTCCTAACAAAACATTACAACACCGTACGTAAACTTAAAACTCCATAATAAACCTAATGAATTCGTCCGAGTCATTTGAACATCGTACAACCACTCAGGACTTGTTACGACTCTGTATGCGAAATTAGCAACAGGAAAAGCAATTTAGAATAATGTAGGATTCGTTACAACTTTTGAGAACACCTTACACCAGCGTACGAAAGATTAAAACTCCATAATAAACCTAATGAATTCGTCCGAGTAATTTGAACACCATACAACAATTTGGAATATATTACGACCCCGTATGCCACATTACCGCCTTGAAAAGCATGTTAGTATAACGTACGACACCTTACTACTCCTAACAAAACATTACAACACCGTACGTAAACTTAAAACTCCATAATAAACCTATTGAATTCGTCCGAGTCCTTTGAACATCGTACGACAATTTAGAATATATTACGACTCTGTTTGCCACATTACCGTCTTGAGAAGCATGTTAGTATAACGTACGACACCTTACAACTCCTAACAAAACATTACAACACCGTACGTAAACTAAAAACTCCATAATAAACCTAATGAATTCGTCCGAGTCATTTGAACATCTTACGACCACTCAGGACTTGTTACGACTCTGTATGCGAAATTAGCAACAGGAAAAGCAATTTAGAATAATGTAGGATGCGTTACAACTTTTGAGAACACCTTACACCACCGTACGAAAGATTAAAACTCCATAATAAACCTAATGAATTCATCCGAGTAATTTGAACACCATACAACAATTTAGAATATATTACGACTCTGTATGCCACATTACCGCCTTCAAAAGCATGTTAGTATAACGTACGACACCTTACAACTCCTAACAAAAGATTACAACACCGTACGTAAACTTAAAACTCCATAATAAACCTAATGAATTCGTCCGAGTCATTTGAACACCGTACGACCACTCAGGACTTGTTACGACTCTGTATGCGAAAGTAGCTATAGGAAAAGCAATATAGAATAATGTAGGATGCGTTACACCTTTTGAGAACAACTTACACCACCGTACGAAAGATTAAAACTCCATAATAAACCTAATGAATTCGTCCGAGTAGTTTGAACACCATACAACAATTTGGAATATATTACGACTCTGTATGCCATATTACCGCCTTGAAAAGCATGTTAGTATAACGTACGGCACCTTACAACTCCTAACAAAACATTACAACACCGTACGTAAACTTAAAACTCCATAATAAACCTAATGAATTCGTCCGAGTCATTTGAACATCGTACATCCACTCAGGACTTGTTACGACTCTGTATGCGAAATTAGCAACAGGAAAAGCAATTTAGAATAATGTAGGATTCGTTACAACTTTTGAGAACACCTTACACCAGCGTACGAAAGATTAAAACTCCATAATAAACCTATTGAATTCGTCCGCGTCCTTTGAACATCGTACGACAATTTAGAATATATTACGACTCTGTATGCCACATTACCGTCTTGAGAAGCATGTTAGTATAACGTACGGCACCTTACAACTCGTAACAAAACATTACAACACCGTACGTAAACTTAAAAATCCATAATAAAACTAATAAATTAGTCCGAGTCCTTTGAACATCGTACTACAATTTAGAATATATTACGACTCTGTATGCCACATTACCGCCTTGAAAAGCATGTTAGTATAACGTACGGCACCTTACAACTCCTAAAAAAACATTACCACACCGTACGTAAACTTAAAACTCCATAGTAAACCTAATGAATTCGTCCGAGTCATTTGAACATCGTACGAACACTTAGGACTTGTTACGACTCTGTATGTGAAATTAGCAACAGGAAAAGCAATTTAGAATAATGTAGGATGCGTTACAACTTTTGAGAACACCTTACACCACCGTACGAAAGATTAAAACTCCATAATAAACCTAATGAATTCATCCGAGTAATTTGAACACCATACAACAATTTAGAATATATTACGACTCTGTATGCCACATTACCGCCTTCAAAAGCATGTTAGTATAACGTACGACACCTTACAACTCCTAACAAAAGATTACAACACCGTACGTAAACTTAAAACTCCATAATAAACCTAATGAATTCGTCCGAGTCATTTGAACACCGTACGACCACTCAGGACTTGTTACGACTCTGTATGCGAAAGTAGCTATAGGAAAAGCAATATAGAATAATGTAGGATGCGTTACACCTTTTGAGAACGACTTACACCACCGTACGAAAGATTAAAACTCCATAATAAACCTAATGAATTCGTCCGAGTAGTTTGAACACCATACAACAATTTGGAATATATTACGACTCTGTATGCCATATTACCGCCTTGAAAAGCATGTTAGTATAACGTACGGCACCTTACAACTCCTAACAAAACATTACAACACCGTACGTAAACTTAAAACTCCATAATAAACCTAATGAATTCGTCCGAGTCATTTGAACATCGTACATCCACTCAGGACTTGTTACGACTCTGTATGCGAAATTAGCAACAGGAAAAGCAATTTAGAATAATGTA
The DNA here is from genome assembly GCA_030867185.1 of Tagetes erecta. Classification (NCBI taxonomy): domain Eukaryota; kingdom Viridiplantae; phylum Streptophyta; class Magnoliopsida; order Asterales; family Asteraceae; genus Tagetes; species Tagetes erecta. The sequence continues at coordinate 51,067,048 of CM061488.1, read as the reverse complement.
GGATTCGTTACAACTTTTGAGAACACCTTACACCAGCGTACGAAAGATTAAAACTCCATAATAAACCTAATGAATTCGTCCGAGTAATTTGAACACCATACAACAATTTGGAATATATTACGACTCCGTATGCCACATTACCGCCTTGAAAAGCATGTTAGTATAATGTACGACACCTTACTACTCCTAACAAAACATTACAACACCGTACGTAAACTTAAAACTCCATAATAAACCTATTGAATTCGTCCGAGTCCTTTGAACATCGTACGACAATTTAGAATATATTACGACTCTGTTTGCCACATTACCGTCTTGAGAAGCATGTTAGTATAACGTACGACACCTTACAACTCCTAACAAAACATTACAACACCGTACGTAAACTAAAAACTCCATAATAAACCTAATGAATTCGGCCGAGTCATTTGAACATCTTACGACCACTCAGGACTTGTTACGACTCTGTATGCGAAATTAGCAACAGGAAAAGCAATTTAGAATAATGTAGGATGCGTTACAACTTTTGAGAACACCTTACACCACCGTACGAAAGATTAAAACTCCATAATAAACCTAATGAATTCATCCGAGTAATTTGAACACCATACAACAATTTAGAATATATTACGACTCTGTATGCCACATTACCGCCTTCAAAAGCATGTTAGTATAACGTACGACACCTTACAACTCCTAACAAAAGATTACAACACCGTACGTAAACTTAAAACTCCATAATAAACCTAATGAATTCGTCCGAGTCATTTGAACACCGTACGACCACTCAGGACTTGTTACGACTCTGTATGCGAAAGTAGCTATAGGAAAAGCAATATAGAATAATGTAGGATGCGTTACACCTTTTGAGAACAACTTACACCACCGTACGAAAGATTAAAACTCCATAATAAACCTAATGAATTCGTCCGAGTAGTTTGAACACCATACAACAATTTGGAATATATTACGACTCTGTATGCCATATTACCGCCTTGAAAAGCATGTTAGTATAACGTACGGCACCTTACAACTCCTAACAAAACATTACAACACCGTACGTAAACTTAAAACTCCATAATAAACCTAATGAATTCGTCCGAGTCATTTGAACATCGTACAACCACTCAGGACTTGTTACGACTCTGTATGCGAAATTAGCAACAGGAAAAGCAATTTAGAATAATGTAGGATTCGTTACTACTTTTGAGAACACCTTACACCAGCGTACGAAAGATTAAAACTCCATAATAAACCTAATGAATTCGTCCGAGTAATTTGAACACCATACAACAATTTGGAATATATTACGACTCCGTATGCCACATTACCGCCTTGAAAAGCATGTTAGTATAACGTACGACACCTTACTACTCCTAACAAAACATTACAACACCGTACGTAAACTTAAAACTCCATAATAAACCTATTGAATTCGTCCGAGTCCTTTGAACATCGTACGACAATTTAGAATATATTACGACTCTGTTTGCCACATTACCGTCTTGAGAAGCATGTTAGTATAACGTACGACACCTTACAACTCCTAACAAAACTTTACAACACTGTACGTAAACTAAAAACTCCATAATAAACCTAATGAATTCGTCCGAGTCATTTGAACATCTTACGACCACTCAGGACTTGTTACGACTCTGTATGCGAAATTAGCAACAGGAAAAGCAATTTAGAATAATGTAGGATGCGTTACAACTTTTGAGAACACCTTACACCACCGTACGAAAGATTAAAACTCCATAATAAACCTAATGAATTCATCCGAGTAATTTGAGCACCATACAACAATTTGGAATATATTACGACTCTGTATGCCACATTACCGCCTTGAAAAGCTTGTTAGTATAACGTACGGCACCTTACAACTCCTAACAAAAGATTACAACACCGTACGTAAACTTAAAACTCCATAATAAACCTAATGAATTCATCCGAGTCATTTGAACATCGTACGACCACTCAGGACTTGTTACGACTCAATATGCGAAATTAGCAACAGGAAAAGCAATTTAGAATAATGAAGGAAGCGGTACAACTTTTGAGAACACCTTACACTACCGTACGAAAGATTAAAACTCCATAATAAACCTAATGAATTCGTCCGAGAAATTTGAACACCATACAACAATTTGGAATATATTACGACTCCGTATGCCACATTACCGCCTTGAAAAGCATGTTAGTATAACGTACGACACCTTACTACTCCTAACAAAACATTACAACACCGTACGTAAACTTAAAACTCCATAATAAACCTATTGAATTCGTCCGCGTCCTTTGAACATCGTACGACAATTTAGAATATATTACGACTCTGTATGCCACATTACCGTCTTGAGAAGCATGTTAGTATAACGTACGGCACCTTACAACTCGTAACAAAACATTACAACACCGTACGTAAACTTAAAAATCCATAATAAAACTAATAAATTAGTCCGAGTCCTTTGAACATCGTACTACAATTTAGAATATATTACGACTCTGTATGCCACATTACCGCCTTGAAAAGCATGTTAGTATAACGTACGGCACCTTACAACTCCTAAAAAAACATTACCACACCGTACGTAAACTTAAAACTCCATAGTAAACCTAATGAATTCGTCCGAGTCATTTGAACATCGTACGAACACTTAGGACTTGTTACGACTCTGTATGTGAAATTAGCAACAGGAAAAGCAATTTAGAATAATGTAGGATGCGTTACAACTTTTGAGAACACCTTACACCACCGTACGAAAGATTAAAACTCCATAATAAACCTAATGAATTCGTCCGAGTAATTTGAGCACCATACAACAATTTGGAATATATTACGACTCTGTATGCCACATTACCGCCTTGAAAAGCATGTTAGTATAACGTACGGCACCTTACAACTCGTAACAAAAGATTACAACACCGTACGTAAACTTAAAACTCCATAATAAACCTAATGAATTCGTCCGAGTCATTTGAACATCGTACGACCACTCAGGACTTGTTACGACTCAATATGCGAAATTAGCAACATGAAAAGCAATTTAGAATAATGAAGGACGCGGTACAACTTTTGAGAACACCTTACACTACCGTACGAAAGATTAAAACTCCATAATAAACCTATTGAATTCGTCCGAGAAATTTGAACACCATACAACAATTTCGAATATATTACGACTCTGTATGCCACATTACCGCCTTGAAAAGCATGTTAGTATAACGTACGACACCTTACTACTCCTAACAAAACATTACAACACCGTACGTAAACTTAAAACTCCATAATAAACCTATTGAATTCGTCCGAGTCCTTTAAACATCGTACGACAATTTAGAATATATTACGACTCTGTATGCCACATTACCGTCTTGAGAAGCATGTTAGTATAACGTACGGCACCTTACAACTCCTAACAAAACATTACAACACCGTACGTAAACTTAAAACTCCATAATAAACCTAATGAATTCGTCCGAGTCATTTGAACATTGTACGAACACTTAGGACTTGTTACGACTCTGTATGCGAAATTAGCAACAGGAAAAGCAATTTAGAATAATGTAGGATGCGTTACAACTTTTGAGAACACCTTACACCACCGTACGAAAGATTAAAACTCCATAATAAACCTAATGAATTCGTCCGAGTATTTTGAGCACCATACAACAATTTGGAATATATTACGACTCTGTATGCCACATTACCGCCTTGAAAAGCATGTTAGTATAACGTACGGCACCTTACAACTCCTAACAAAACATTACCACACCGTACGTAAACTTAAAACTCCATAATAAACCTAATGAATTCGTCCGAGTCATTTGAACATCGTACGAACACTTAGGACTTGTTACGACTCTGTATGCGAAATTAGCAACAGGAAAAGCAATTTAGAATAATGTAGGATGCGTTACAACTTTTGAGAACACCTTACACCACCTTACGAAAGATTAAAACTCCATAATAAACCTAATGAATTCGTCTGAGTAATTTGAGCACCATACAACAATTTGGAATATATTACGACTCTGTATGCCACATTACCGCCTTGAAAAGCATGTTAGTATAACGTACGGCACCTTACAACTCGTAACAAAAGATTACAACACCGTACGTAAACTTAAATCTCCATAATAAACCTAATGAATTCGTCCGAGTCATTTGAACATCGTACGACCACTCAGGACTTGTTACGACTCAATATGCGAAATTAGCAACAGGAAAAGCAATTTAGAATAATGAAGGACGCGGTACAACTTTTGAGAACACCTTACACTACCGTACGAAAGATTAAAACTCCATAATAACCCTAATGAATTCGTCCGAGAAATTTGAACACCATACAACAATTTCGAATATATTACGAATCTGTATGCCACATTACCGCCTTGAAAAGCATGTTAGTATAACGTACGACACCTTACTACTCCTAACAAAACATTACAACACCGTACGTAAACTTAAAACTCCATAATAAACCTATTGAATTCGTCCGAGTCCTTTAAACATCGTACGGCAATTTAGAATATATTACGACTCTGTATGCCACATTACCGTCTTGAGAAGCATGTTAGTATAACGTACGGCACCTTACAACTCCTAACAAAACATTACAACACCGTACGTAAACTTAGAACTCCATAATAAACCTAATAAATTAGTCCGAGTCCTTTGAACATCGTACTACAATTTAGAATATATTACGACTCTGTATGCCACATTACCGCCTTGAAAAGCATGTTAGTATAACGTACGGCACCTTACAACTCCTAACAAAACATTACAACACCGTACGTAAACTTAAAACTCCATAATAAACCTAATGAATTCGTCCGAGTCATTTGAACATCGTACGAACACTTAGGACTTGTTACGACTCTGTATGCGAAATTAGCAACAGGAAAAGCAATTTAGAATAATGTACGATGCGTTATAACTTTTGAGAACACCTTACACCATCGTACGAAAGATTAAAACTCCATAATAAACCTAATGAATTCGTCCGAGTAATTTGAGCACAATACAACAATTTGGAATATATTACGACTCTGTATGCCACATTACCGGCTTGAAAAACATGTTAGTATAACGTACGGCACCTTACAACTCCTAACAAAAGATTACAACACCGTACGTAAACTTAAAACTCCATAATAAACCTAATGAATTCGTCCGAGTCATTTGAACATCGTACGACCACTCAGGACTTGCTACGACTCAATATGCGAAATTAGCAACAGGAAAAGCAATTTAGAATAATGAAGGACGCGGTACAACTTTTGAGAACACCTTACACTACCGTACGAAAGATTAAAACTCCATAATAAACCTAATGAATTCGTCCGAGAAATTTGAACATCATACAACAATTTGGAATATATTACGACTCCGTATGCCACATTACCGCCTTGAAAAGCATGTTAGTATAACGTACGACACCTTACTACTCCTAACAAAACATTACAACACCGTACGTAAACTTAAAACTCCATAATAAACCTATTGAATTCGTCCGAGTCCTTTAAACATCGTACGACAATTTAGAATATATTACGACTCTGTATGCCACATTACCGTCTTGAGAAGCATGTTAGTATAACGTACGGCACCTTACAACTCCTAACAAAACATTACAACACCGTACGTAAACTTAAAACTCCATAATAAACCTAATGAATTCGTCCGAGTCATTTGAACATTGTACGAACACTTAGGACTTGTTACGACTCTGTATGCGAAATTAGCAACAGGAAAAGCAATTTAGAATAATGTAGGATGCGTTACAACTTTTGAGAACACCTTACACCACCGTACGAAAGATTAAAACTCCATAATAAACCTAATGAATTCGTCCGAGTATTTTGAGCACCATACAACAATTTGGAATATATTACGACTCTGTATGCCACATTACCGCCTTGAAAAGCATGTTAGTATAACGTACGGCACCTTACAACTCCTAACAAAACATTACCACACCGTACGTAAACTTAAAACTCCATAATAAACCTAATGAATTCGTCCGAGTCATTTGAACATCGTACGAACACTTAGGACTTGTTACGACTCTGTATGCGAAATTAGCAACAGGAAAAGCAATTTAGAATAATGTAGGATGCGTTACAACTTTTGAGAACACCTTACACCACCTTACGAAAGATTAAAACTCCATAATAAACCTAATGAATTCGTCTGAGTAATTTGAGCACCATACAACAATTTGGAATATATTACGACTCTGTATGCCACATTACCGCCTTGAAAAGCATGTTAGTATAACGTACGGCACCTTACAACTCGTAACAAAAGATTACAACACCGTACGTAAACTTAAATCTCCATAATAAACCTAATGAATTCGTCCGAGTCATTTGAACATCGTACGACCACTCAGGACTTGTTACGACTCAATATGCGAAATTAGCAACAGGAAAAGCAATTTAGAATAATGAAGGACGCGGTACAACTTTTGAGAACACCTTACACTACCGTACGAAAGATTAAAACTCCATAATAACCCTAATGAATTCGTCCGAGAAATTTGAACACCATACAACAATTTCGAATATATTACGAATCTGTATGCCACATTACCGCCTTGAAAAGCATGTTAGTATAACGTACGACACCTTACTACTCCTAACAAAACATTACAACACCGTACGTAAACTTAAAACTCCATAATAAACCTATTGAATTCGTCCGAGTCCTTTAAACATCGTACGGCAATTTAGAATATATTACGACTCTGTATGCCACATTACCGTCTTGAGAAGCATGTTAGTATAACGTACGGCACCTTACAACTCCTAACAAAACATTACAACACCGTACGTAAACTTAGAACTCCATAATAAACCTAATAAATTAGTCCGAGTCCTTTGAACATCGTACTACAATTTAGAATATATTACGACTCTGTATGCCACATTACCGCCTTGAAAAGCATGTTAGTATAACGTACGGCACCTTACAACTCCTAACAAAACATTACAACACCGTACGTAAACTTAAAACTCCATAATAAACCTAATGAATTCGTCCGAGTCATTTGAACATCGTACGAACACTTAGGACTTGTTACGACTCTGTATGCGAAATTAGCAACAGGAAAAGCAATTTAGAATAATGTACGATGCGTTATAACTTTTGAGAACACCTTACACCATCGTACGAAAGATTAAAACTCCATAATAAACCTAATGAATTCGTCCGAGTAATTTGAGCACAATACAACAATTTGGAATATATTACGACTCTGTATGCCACATTACCGGCTTGAAAAACATGTTAGTATAACGTACGGCACCTTACAACTCCTAACAAAAGATTACAACACCGTACGTAAACTTAAAACTCCATAATAAACCTAATGAATTCGTCCGAGTCATTTGAACATCGTACGACCACTCAGGACTTGCTACGACTCAATATGCGAAATTAGCAACAGGAAAAGCAATTTAGAATAATGAAGGACGCGGTACAACTTTTGAGAACACCTTACACTACCGTACGAAAGATTAAAACTCCATAATAAACCTAATGAATTCGTCCGAGAAATTTGAACATCATACAACAATTTGGAATATATTACGACTCCGTATGCCACATTACCGCCTTGAAAAGCATGTTAGTATAACGTACGACACCTTACTACTCCTAACAAAACATTACAACACCGTACGTAAACTTAAAACTCCATAATAAACCTATTGAATTCGTCCGAGTCCTTTGAACATCGTACGACAATTTAGAATATATTACGACTCTGTTTGCCACATTACCGTCTTGAGAAGCATGTTAGTATAACGTACGACACCTTACTACTCCTAACAAAACATTACAACACCGTACGTAAACTTAAAACTCCATAATAAACCTATTGAATTCGTCCGAGTCCTTTGAACATCGTACGACAATTTAGAATATATTACGACTCTGTATGCCACATTACCGTCTTGAGAAGCATGTTAGTATAACGTACGGCACCTTACAACTCCTAATAAAACATTACAACACCGTACGTAAACTTAAAACTCCATAATAAACCTAATGAATTCGTCCGAGTCATTTGAACATCGTACGAACACTTAGGACTTGTTACGACTCTGTATGCGAAATTATCAACAGGAAAAGCAATTTAGAATAATGTACGATGCGTTATAACTTTTGAGAACACTTTACACCACCGTACGAAAGATTAAAACTCCATAATAAACCTAATGAATTCGTCCGAGTAATTTGAACACCATACAACAATTTAGAATATATTACGACTCTGTATGCCACATTACCGCCTTGAAAAGCATGTTAGTATAACGTACGGCACCTTACAACTCCTAACAAAAGATTACAACACCGTACATAAACTTAAAACTCTATAATAAACCTAATGAATTCGTCCGAGTCATTTGAACACCGTACGACCACTCAGGACTTGTTACGACTCTCTATGCGAAAGTAGCTATAGGAAAAGCAATATAGAATAATGTAGGATGCGTTACACCTTTTGAGAACAACTTACACCACCGTACGAAAGATTAAAACTCCATAATAAACCTAATGAATTCGTCCGAGTAGTTTGAACACCATACAACAATTTGGAATATATTACGACTCTGTATGCCACATTACCGCCTTAAAAAGCATGTTAGTATAACGTACGACACCTTACAACTCCTAACAAAACATTACAACACCGTACGTAAACTTAAAACTCCATAATAAACCTAATGAATTCGTCCGAGTCATTTGAACATCGTACAACCACTCAGGACTTGTTACGACTCTGTATGCGAAATTAGCAACAGGAAAAGCAATTTAGAATAATGTAGGATGCGTTACAACTTTTGAGAACACCTTACACCAGCGTACGAAAGATTAAAACTCCATAATAAACCTAATGAATTCGTCCGAGTAATTTGAACACCATACAACAATTTGGAATATATTACGACTCTGTATGCCACATTACCGCCTTGTAAAGCATGTTAGTATAACGTACGACACCTTACAACTCCTAACAAAACATTACAACACCGTACGTAAACTTAAAACTCCATAATAAACCTAATGAATTCGTCCGAGTCATTTGAACATCGTACGACCACTCAGGACTTGTTACGACTCTGTATGCGAAATTAGCAACAGGAAAAGCAATTTAGAATAATGAAGGATGTGTTACAACTTTTGAGAACACCTTACACCACCGTACGAAAGATTAAAACTCCATAATAAACCTAATGAATTCGTCCGAGTAATTTGAACACCATACAACCATTTGGAATATATTACGACTCCGTATGCCACATTACCTCTTTGAAAAGCATGTTAGTATAACGTACGACACCTTACTACTCCTAACAAAACATTACAACACCGTACGTAAACTTAAAACTCCATAATAAACCTATTGAATTCGTCCGAGTCCTTTGAACATCGTACGACAATTTAGAATATATTACGACTCTGTTTGCCACATTACCGTCTTGAGAAGCATGTTAGTATAACGTACGACACCTTACTACTCCTAACAAAACATTACAACACCGTACGTAAACTTAAAACTCCATAATAAACCTATTGAATTCGTCCGAGTCCTTTGAACATCGTACGACAATTTAGAATATATTACGACTCTGTATGCCACATTACCGTCTTGAGAAGCATGTTAGTATAACGTACGGCACCTTACAACTCCTAACAAAACATTACAACACCTTACGTAAACTTAAAACTCCATAATAAACCTAATAAATTAGTCCGAGTCCTTTGAACATCGTACTACAATTTAGAATATATTACGACTCTGTATGCCACATTACCGCCTTGAAAAGCATGTTAGTATAACGTACGGCACCTTACAACTCCTAAAAAAACATTACAACACCGTACGTAAACTTAAAACTCCATAATAAACCTAATGAATTTGTCCGAGTCATTTGAACATCGTACGAACACTTAGGACTTGTTACGACTCTGTATGCGAAATTAGCAACAGGAAAAGCAATTTAGAATAATGTACGATGCGTTATAACTTTTGAGAACAACTTACACCACCGTACGAAAGATTAAAACTCCATAATAAACCTAATGAATTTGTCCGAGTAGTTTGAACACCATACAACAATTTGGAATATATTACGACTCTGTTTGCCACATTACCGTCTTGAGAAGCATGTTAGTATAATGTACGACACCTTACAACTCCTAACAAAACATTACAACACGGTACGTAAACTTAAAACTCCATAATAAACCTAATGAATTCGTCCAAGTCATTTGAACATCGTACAACCACTCAGGACTTGTTACGACTTTGTATGCGAAATTAGCAACATGAAAAGCAATTTAGAATAATGTAGGATGCGTTACAACTTTTGAGAACACCTTACACCACCGTACGAAAGATTAAAACTCCATAATAAACCTAATGAATTCGTCCGAGTAATTTGAGCACCATACAACAATTTGGAATATATTACGACTCTGTATGCCACATTACCGCCTTGAAAAGCATGTTAGTATAACGTACGGCACCTAACAACTCCTAACAAAACATTACAACACCGTACGTAAACTTAAAACTCCATAATAAACTTAATGAATTCGTCCGAGTCATTTGAACATCGTACGACCACTCAGGACTTGTTACGACTCTATATGCGAAATTAGCAACAGGAAAAGCAATTTAGAATAATGAAGGATGTGTTACAACTTTTGAGAACACCTTACACCACCGTACGAAAGATTAAAACTCCATAATAAACCTAATGAATTCGTCCGAGTAATTTGAACACCATACAACCATTTGGAATATATTACGACTCCGTATGCCACATTACCTCTTTGAAAAGCATGTTAGTATAACGTACGACACCTTACTACTCCTAACAAAACATTACAACACCGTACGTAAACTTAAAACTCCATAATAAACCTATTGAATTCGTCCGAGTCCTTTGAACATCGTACGACAATTTAGAATATATTACGACTCTGTTTGCCACATTACCGTCTTGAGAAGCATGTTAGTATAACGTACGACACCTTACTACTCCTAACAAAATATTACAACACCGTACGTAAACTTAAAACTCCATAATAAACCTATTGAATTCGTCCGAGTCCTTTGAACATCGTACGACAATTTAGAATATATTACGACTCTGTATGCCACATTACCGTCTTGAGAAGCATGTTAGTATAACGTACGGCACCTTACAACTCCTAACAAAACATTACAACACCGTACGTAAACTTAAAACTCCATAATAAACCTAATAAATTAGTCCGAGTCCTTTGAACATCGTACTACAATTTAGAATATATTACGACTCTGTATGCCACATTACCGCCTTGAAAAGCATGTTAGTATAACGTACGGCACCTTACAACTCCTAAAAAAACATTACAACACCGTACGTAAACTTAAAACTCCATAATAAACCTAATGAATTTGTCCGAGTCATTTGAACATCGTACGAACACTTAGGACTTGTTACGACTCTGTATGCGAAATTAGCAACAGGAAAAGCAATTTAGAATAATGTACGATGCGTTATAACTTTTGAGAACACCTTACACCACCGTACGAAAGATTAAAACTCCATAATAAACCTAATGAATTCGTCCGAGTAATTTGAACACCATACAACAATTTAGAATATATTACGACTCTGTATGCCACATTACCGCCTTGAAAAGCATGTTAGTATAACGTACAACACCTTACAACTCCTAACAAAAGATTACAACACCGTACGTAAACTTAAAACTCTATAATAAACCTAATGAATTCGTCCGAGTCATTTGAACACCGTACGACCACTCAGGACTTGTTACGACTCTCTATGCGAAAGTAGCTATAGGAAAAGCAATATAGAATAATGTAGGATGCGTTACACCTTTTGAGAACAACTTACACCACCGTACGAAAGATTAAAACTCCATAATAAACCTAATGAATTCGTCCGAGTAGTTTGAACACCATACAACAATTTGGAATATATTACGACTTTGTATGCCACATTACCGCCTTGAAAAGCATGTTAGTATAACGTACGGCACCTTACAACTCCTAACAAAACATTACAACATCGTACGTAAACTTAAAACTCCATAATAAACCTAATGAATTCGTCCGAGTCATTTGAACATCGTACAACCACTCAGGACTTGTTACGACTCTGTATGCGAAATTAGCAACAGGAAAAGCAATTTAGAATAATGTAGGATGCGTTACAACTTTTGAGAACACCTTACACCAGCGTACGAAAGATTAAAACTCCATAATAAACCTAATGAATTCGTCCGAGTAATTTGAACACCATACAACAATTTGGAATATATTACGACTCTGTATGCCACATTACCGCCTTGAAAAGCATGTTAGTATAACGTACGACACCTTACAACTCCTAACAAAACATTACAACACCGTACGTAAACTTAAAACTCCATAATAAACCTAATGAATTCGTCCGAGTCATTTGAACATCGTACGAACACTTAGGACTTGTTACGACTCTGTATGCGAAATTAGCAACAGGAAAAGCAATTTAGAATAATGTACGATGCGTTATAACTTTTGAGAACACCTTACACCACCGTACGAAAGATTAAAACTCCATAATAAACCTAATGAATTCGTCCGAGTAATTTGAACACCATACAACAATTTAGAATATATTACGACTCTGTATGCCACATTACCGCCTTGAAAAGCATGTTAGTATAACGTACGGCACCTTACAACTCCTAACAAAAGATTACAACACCGTACGTAAACTTAAAACTCCATAATACACCTAATGAATTCGTCCGAGTCATTTGAACATCGTACGACCACTCAGGACTTGTTACAACTCTGTATGCGAAATTAGCAACATGAAAAGCAATTTAGAATAATGTAGGATGCGTTACAACTTTTGAGAACACCTTACACCACCGTACGAAAGATTAAAACTCCATAATAAACCTAATGAATTCGTCCGAGTAATTTGAGCACCATACAACAATTTGGAATATATTACGACTCTGTATGCCACATTACCGCCTTGAAAAGCATGTTAGTATAACGTACGGCACCTAACAACTCCTAACAAAACATTACAACACCGTACGTAAACTTAAAACTCCATAATAAACCTAATGAATTTGTCCGAGTCATTTGAACATCGTACGAACACTTAGGACTTGTTACGACTCTGTATGCGAAATTAGCAACAGGAAAAGCAATTTAGAATAATGTACGATGCGTTATAACTTTTGAGAACACCTTACACCACCATACGAAAGATTAAAACTCCATAATAAACCTAATGAATTCGTCCGAGTAATTTGAACACCATACAACAATTTAGAATATATTACGACTCTGTATGCCACATTACCGCCTTGAAAAGCATGTTAGTATAACGTACAACACCTTACAACTCCTAACAAAAGATTACAACACCGTACGTAAACTTAAAACTCTATAATAAACCTAATGAATTCGTCCGAGTCATTTGAACACCGTACGACCACTCAGGACTTGTTACGACTCTCTATGCGAAAGTAGCTATAGGAAAAGCAATATAGAATAATGTAGGATGCGTTACACCTTTTGAGAACAACTTACACCACCGTACGAAAGATTAAAACTCCATAATAAACCTAATGAATTCGTCCGAGTAGTTTGAACACCATACAACAATTTGGAATATATTACGACTTTGTATGCCACATTACCGCCTTGAAAAGCATGTTAGTATAACGTACGGCACCTTACAACTCCTAACAAAACATTACAACATCGTACGTAAACTTAAAACTCCATAATAAACCTAATGAATTCGTCCGAGTCATTTGAACATCGTACAACCACTCAGGACTTGTTACGACTCTGTATGCGAAATTAGCAACAGGAAAAGCAATTTAGAATAATGTAGGATGCGTTACAACTTTTGAGAACACCTTACACCAGCGTACGAAAGATTAAAACTCCATAATAAACCTAATGAATTCGTCCGAGTAATTTGAACACCATACAACAATTTGGAATATATTACGACTCTGTATGCCACATTACCGCCTTGAAAAGCATGTTAGTATAACGTACGACACCTTACAACTCCTAACAAAACATTACAACACCGTACGTAAACTTAAAACTCCATAATAAACCTAATGAATTCGTCCGAGTCATTTGAACATCGTACGAACACTTAGGACTTGTTACGACTCTGTATGCGAAATTAGCAACAGGAAAAGCAATTTAGAATAATGTACGATGCGTTATAACTTTTGAGAACACCTTACACCACCGTACGAAAGATTAAAACTCCATAATAAACCTAATGAATTCGTCCGAGTAATTTGAACACCATACAACAATTTAGAATATATTACGACTCTGTATGCCACATTACCGCCTTGAAAAGCATGTTAGTATAACGTACGGCACCTTACAACTCCTAACAAAAGATTACAACACCGTACGTAAACTTAAAACTCCATAATACACCTAATGAATTCGTCCGAGTCATTTGAACATCGTACGACCACTCAGGACTTGTTACAACTCTGTATGCGAAATTAGCAACATGAAAAGCAATTTAGAATAATGTAGGATGCGTTACAACTTTTGAGAACACCTTACACCACCGTACGAAAGATTAAAACTCCATAATAAACCTAATGAATTCGTCCGAGTAATTTGAGCACCATACAACAATTTGGAATATATTACGACTCTGTATGCCACATTACCGCCTTGAAAAGCATGTTAGTATAACGTACGGCACCTAACAACTCCTAACAAAACATTACAACACCGTACGTAAACTTAAAACTCCATAATAAACCTAATGAATTTGTCCGAGTCATTTGAACATCGTACGAACACTTAGGACTTGTTACGACTCTGTATGCGAAATTAGCAACAGGAAAAGCAATTTAGAATAATGTACGATGCGTTATAACTTTTGAGAACACCTTACACCACCATACGAAAGATTAAAACTCCATAATAAACCTAATGAATTCGTCCGAGTAATTTGAACACCATACAACAATTTAGAATATATTACGACTCTGTATGCCACATTACCGCCTTGAAAAGCATGTTAGTATAACGTACAGCACCTTACAACTCCTAACAAAAGATTACAACACCGTACGTAAACTTAAAACTCTATAATAAACCTAATGAATTCGTCCGAGTCATTTGAACACCGTACGACCACTCTGGACTTTTTACGACTCTCTATGCGAAAGTAGCTATAGGAAAAGCAATATAGAATAATGTAGGATGCGTTACACCTTTTGAGAACAACTTCCACCACCGTACGAAAGATTAAAACTCCATAATAAACCTAATGAATTCGTCCGAGTAGTTTGAACACCATACAACAATTTGGAATATATTACGACTCTGTATGCCACATTACCGCCTTGAAAAGCATGTTAGTATAACGTACGGCACCTAACAACTCCTAACAAAACATTACAACACCGTACGTAAACTTAAAACTCCATAATAAACTTAATGAATTCGTCCGAGTCATTTGAACATCGTACGACCATTCAGGACTTGTTACGACTCTGTATGCGAAATTAGCAACAGGAAAAGCAATTTAGAATAATGAAGGATGTGTTACAACTTTTGAGAACACCTTACACCACCGTACGAAAGATTAAAACTCCATAATAAACCTAATGAATTCGTCCGAGTAATTTGAACACCATACAACCATTTGGAATATATTACGACTCCGTATGCCACATTACCTCCTTGAAAAGCATGTTAGTATAACGTACGACACCTTACTACTCCTAACAAAACATTACAACACCGTACGCAAACTTAAAACTCCATAATAAACCTATTGAATTCGTCCGAGTCCTTTGAACATCGTACGACAATTTAGAATATATTACGACTCTGTTTGCCACATTACCGTCTTGAGAAGCATGTTAGTATAACGTACGACACCTTACTACTCCTAACAAAACATTACAACACCGTACGTAAACTTAAAACTCCATAATAAACCTATTGAATTCGTCCGAGTCCTTTGAACATCGTACGACAATTTGGAATATATTACGACTCTGTATGCCACATTACCGTCTTGAGAAGCATGTTAGTATAACGTACGGCACCTTACAACTCCTAACAAAACATTACAACACCGTACGTAAACTTAAAACTCCATAATAAACCTAATAAATTAGTCCGAGTCCTTTGAACATCGTACTACAATTTAGAATATATTACGACTCTGTATGCCACATTACCGCCTTGAAAAGCATGTTAGTATAACGTACGGCACCTTACAACTCCTAAAAAAACATTACAACACCGTACGTAAACTTAAAACTCCATAATAAACCTAATGAATTTGTCCGAGTCATTTGAACATCGTACGAACACTTAGGACTTGTTACGACTCTGTATGCGAAATTAGCAACAGGAAAAGCAATTTAGAATAATGTACGATGCGTTATAACTTTTGAGAACACCTTACACCACCGTACGAAAGATTAAAACTCCATAATAAACCTAATGAATTCGTCCGAGTAATTTGAACACCATACAACAATTTAGAATATATTACGACTCTGTATGCCACATTACCGCCTTGAAAAGCATGTTAGTATAACGTACAGCACCTTACAACTCCTAACAAAAGATTACAACACCGTACGTAAACTTAAAACTCTATAATAAACCTAATGAATTCGTCCGAGTCATTTGAACACCGTACGACCACTCAGGACTTGTTACGACTCTCTATGCGAAAGTAGCTATAGGAAAAGCAATAAAGAATAATGTAGGATGCGTTACACATTTTGAGAACAACTTACACCACCGTACGAAAGATTAAAACTCCATAATAAACCTAATGAATTCGTCCGAGTAGTTTGAACACCATACAACAATTTGGAATATATTACGACTCTGTATGCCACATTACCGCCTTGAAAAGCATGTTAGTATAACGTACGGCACCTTACAACTCCTAACAAAACATTACAACACCGTACGTAAACTTAAAACTCCATAATAAACCTAATGAATTCGTCCGAGTCATTTGAACATCGTACAACCACTCAGGACTTGTTACGACTCTGTATGCGAAATTAGCAACAGGAAAAGCAATTTAGAATAATGTAGGATGCGTTACAACTTTTGAGAACACCTTACACCAGCGTACGAAAGATTAAAACTCCATAATAAACCTAATGAATTCGTCCGAGTAATTTGAACACCATACAACAATTTGGAATATATTACGACTCTGTATGCCACATTACCGCCTTGAAAAGCATGTTAGTATAACGTACGACACCTTACAACTCCTAACAAAACATTACAACACCGTACGTAAACTTAAAACTCCATAATAAACCTAATGAATTCGTCCGAGTCATTTGAACATCGTACGAACACTTAGGACTTGTTACGACTCTGTATGCGAAATTAGCAACAGGAAAAGCAATTTAGAATAATGTACGATGCGTTATAACTTTTGAGAACACCTTACACCACCGTACGAAAGATTAAACTCCATAATAAACCTAATGAATTCGTCCGAGTAATTTGAACACCATACAACAATTTAGAATATATTACGACTCTGTATGCCACATTACCGCCTTGAAAAGCATGTTAGTATAACGTACGGCACCTTACAACTCCTAACAAAAGATTACAACACCGTACGTAAACTTAAAACTCCATAATAAACCTAATGAATTCGTCCGAGTCATTTGAACATCGTACGAACACTTAGGACTTGTTACGACTCTGTATGCGAAATTAGCAATAGGAAAAGCAATTTAGAATAATGTACGATGCGTTATAACTTTTGAGAACACCTTACACCACCGTACGAAAGATTAAAACTCCATAATAAACCTAATGAATTCGTCCGAGTAATTTGAACACCATACAACAATTTAGAATATATTACGACTCTGTATGCCACATTACCGCCTTGAAAAGCATGTTAGTATAACGTACGGCACCTTACAACTCCTAACAAAAGATTACAACACCGTACGTAAACTTAAAACTCCATAATAAACTTAATGAATTCGTCCGAGTCATTTGAACATCGTACGACCATTCAGGACTTGTTACGACTCTGTATGCGAAATTAGCAACAGGAAAAGCAATTTAGAATAATGAAGGATGTGTTACAACTTTTGAGAACACCTTACACCACCGTACGAAAGATTAAAACTCCATAATAAACCTAATGAATTCGTCCGAGTAATTTGAACACCATACAACCATTTGGAATATATTACGACTCCGTATGCCACATTACCTCCTTGAAAAGCATGTTAGTATAACGTACGACACCTTACTACTCCTAACAAAACATTACAACACCGTACGCAAACTTAAAACTCCATAATAAACCTATTGAATTCGTCCGAGTCCTTTGAACATCGTACGACAATTTAGAATATATTACGACTCTGTTTGCCACATTACCGTCTTGAGAAGCATGTTAGTATAACGTACGACACCTTACAACTCCTAACAAAACATTACAACACCGTACGTAAACTTAAAACTCCATAATAAACCTAATAAATTAGTCCGAGTCCTTTGAACATCGTACTACAATTTAGAATATATTACGACTCTGTATGCCACATTACCGCCTTGAAAAGCATGTTAGTATAACGTACGGCACCTTACAACTCCTAAAAAAACATTACAACACCGTACGTAAACTTAAAACTCCATAATAAACCTAATGAATTTGTCCGAGTCATTTGAACATCGTACGAACACTTAGGACTTGTTACGACTCTGTATGCGAAATTAGCAACAGGAAAAGCAATTTAGAATAATGTACGATGCGTTATAACTTTTGAGAACACCTTACACCACCGTACGAAAGATTAAAACTCCATAATAAACCTAATGAATTCGTCCGAGTAATTTGAACACCATACAACAATTTAGAATATATTACGACTCTGTATGCCACATTACCGCCTTGAAAAGCATGTTAGTATAACGTACAGCACCTTACAACTCCTAACAAAAGATTACAACACCGTACGTAAACTTAAAACTCTATAATAAACCTAATGAATTCGTCCGAGTCATTTGAACACCGTACGACCACTCAGGACTTGTTACGACTCTCTATGCGAAAGTAGCTATAGGAAAAGCAATAAAGAATAATGTAGGATGCGTTACACATTTTGAGAACAACTTACACCACCGTACGAAAGATTAAAACTCCATAATAAACCTAATGAATTCGTCCGAGTAGTTTGAACACCATACAACAATTTGGAATATATTACGACTCTGTATGCCACATTACCGCCTTGAAAAGCATGTTAGTATAACGTACGGCACCTTACAACTCCTAACAAAACATTACAACACCGTACGTAAACTTAAAACTCCATAATAAACCTAATGAATTCGTCCGAGTCATTTGAACATCGTACAACCACTCAGGACTTGTTACGACTCTGTATGCGAAATTAGCAACAGGAAAAGCAATTTAGAATAATGTAGGATGCGTTACAACTTTTGAGAACACCTTACACCAGCGTACGAAAGATTAAAACTCCATAATAAACCTAATGAATTCGTCCGAGTAATTTGAACACCATACAACAATTTGGAATATATTACGACTCTGTATGCCACATTACCGCCTTGAAAAGCATGTTAGTATAACGTACGACACCTTACAACTCCTAACAAAACATTACAACACCGTACGTAAACTTAAAACTCCATAATAAACCTAATGAATTCGTCCGAGTCATTTGAACATCGTACGAACACTTAGGACTTGTTACGACTCTGTATGCGAAATTAGCAACAGGAAAAGCAATTTAGAATAATGTACGATGCGTTATAACTTTTGAGAACACCTTACACCACCGTACGAAAGATTAAACTCCATAATAAACCTAATGAATTCGTCCGAGTAATTTGAACACCATACAACAATTTAGAATATATTACGACTCTGTATGCCACATTACCGCCTTGAAAAGCATGTTAGTATAACGTACGGCACCTTACAACTCCTAACAAAAGATTACAACACCGTACGTAAACTTAAAACTCCATAATAAACCTAATGAATTCGTCCGAGTCATTTGAACATCGTACGAACACTTAGGACTTGTTACGACTCTGTATGCGAAATTAGCAATAGGAAAAGCAATTTAGAATAATGTACGATGCGTTATAACTTTTGAGAACACCTTACACCACCGTACGAAAGATTAAAACTCCATAATAAACCTAATGAATTCGTCCGAGTAATTTGAACACCATACAACAATTTAGAATATATTACGACTCTGTATGCCACATTACCGCCTTGAAAAGCATGTTAGTATAACGTACGGCACCTTACAACTCCTAACAAAAGATTACAACACCGTACGTAAACTTAAAACTCCATAATAAACTTAATCAATTCGTCCGAGTCATTTGAACATCGTACGACCATTCAGGACTTGTTACGACTCTGTATGCGAAATTAGCAACAGGAAAAGCAATTTAGAATAATGAAGGATGTGTTACAACTTTTGAGAACACCTTACACCACCGTACGAAAGATTAAAACTCCATAATAAACCTAATGAATTCGTCCGAGTAATTTGAACACCATACAACCATTTGGAATATATTACGACTCCGTATGCCACATTACCTCCTTGAAAAGCATGTTAGTATAACGTACGACACCTTACTACTCCTAACAAAACATTACAACACCGTACGCAAACTTAAAACTCCATAATAAACCTATTGAATTCGTCCGAGTCCTTTGAACATCGTACGACAATTTAGAATATATTACGACTCTGTTTGCCACATTACCGTCTTGAGAAGCATGTTAGTATAACGTACGACACCTTACTACTCCTAACAAAACATTACAACACCGTACGTAAACTTAAAACTCCATAATAAACCTATTGAATTCGTCCGAGTCCTTTGAACATCGTACGACAATTTGGAATATATTACGACTCTGTATGCCACATTACCGTCTTGAGAAGCATGTTAGTATAACGTACGGCACCTTACAACTCCTAACAAAACATTACAACACCGTACGTAAACTTAAAACTCCATAATAAACCTAATAAATTAGTCCGAGTCCTTTGAACATCGTACTACAATTTAGAATATATTACGACTCTGTATGCCACATTACCGCCTTGAAAAGCATGTTAGTATAACGTACGGCACCTTACAACTCCTAAAAAAACATTACAACACCGTACGTAAACTTAAAACTCCATAATAAACCTAATGAATTTGTCCGAGTCATTTGAACATCGTACGAACACTTAGGACTTGTTACGACTCTGTATGCGAAATTAGCAACAGGAAAAGCAATTTAGAATAATGTACGATGCGTTATAACTTTTGAGAACACCTTACACCACCGTACGAAAGATTAAAACTCCATAATAAACCTAATGAATTCGTCCGAGTAATTTGAACACCATACAACAATTTAGAATATATTACGACTATGTATGCCACATTACCGCCTTGAAAAGCATGTTAGTATAACGTACAGCACCTTACAACTCCTAACAAAAGATTACAACACCGTACGTAAACTTAAAACTCTATAATAAACCTAATGAATTCGTCCGAGTCATTTGAACACCGTACGACCACTCAGGACTTGTTACGACTCTCTATGCGAAAGTAGCTATAGGAAAAGCAATAAAGAATAATGTAGGATGCGTTACACATTTTGAGAACAACTTACACCACCGTACGAAAGATTAAAACTCCATAATAAACCTAATGAATTCGTCCGAGTAGTTTGAACACCATACAACAATTTGGAATATATTACGACTCTGTATGCCACATTACCGCCTTGAAAAGCATGTTAGTATAACGTACGGCACCTTACAACTCCTAACAAAACATTACAACACCGTACGTAAACTTAAAACTCCATAATAAACCTAATGAATTCGTCCGAGTCATTTGAACATCGTACAACCACTCAGGACTTGTTACGACTCTGTATGCGAAATTAGCAACAGGAAAAGCAATTTAGAATAATGTAGGATGCGTTACAACTTTTGAGAACACCTTACACCAGCGTACGAAAGATTAAAACTCCATAATAAACCTAATGAATTCGTCCGAGTAATTTGAACACCATACAACAATTTGGAATATATTACGACTCTGTATGCCACATTACCGCCTTGAAAAGCATGTTAGTATAACGTACGACACCTTACAACTCCTAACAAAACATTACAACACCGTACGTAAACTTAAAACTCCATAATAAACCTAATGAATTCGTCCGAGTCATTTGAACATCGTACGAACACTTAGGACTTGTTACGACTCTGTATGCGAAATTAGCAACAGGAAAAGCAATTTAGAATAATGTACGATGCGTTATAACTTTTGAGAACACCTTACACCACCGTACGAAAGATTAAACTCCATAATAAACCTAATGAATTCGTCCGAGTAATTTGAACACCATACAACAATTTAGAATATATTACGACTCTGTATGCCACATTACCGCCTTGAAAAGCATGTTAGTATAACGTACGGCACCTTACAACTCCTAACAAAAGATTACAACACCGTACGTAAACTTAAAACTCCATAATAAACCTAATGAATTCGTCCGAGTCATTTGAACATCGTACGAACACTTAGGACTTGTTACGACTCTGTATGCGAAATTAGCAATAGGAAAAGCAATTTAGAATAATGTACGATGCGTTATAACTTTTGAGAACACCTTACACCACCGTACGAAAGATTAAAACTCCATAATAAACCTAATGAATTCGTCCGAGTAATTTGAACACCATACAACAATTTAGAATATATTACGACTCTGTATGCCACATTACCGCCTTGAAAAGCATGTTAGTATAACGTACGGCACCTTACAACTCCTAACAAAAGATTACAACACCGTACGTAAACTTAAAACTCCATAATACACCTAATGAATTCGTCCGAGTCATTTGAACATCGTACGACCACTCAGGACTTGTTACGACTCTGTATGCGAAATTAGCAACAGGAAAAGCAATTTTGAATAATGAAGGATGCGTTACAACTTTTGAGAACACCTTACACCACTGTACGAAAGATTAAAACTCCATAATAAACCTAATGAATTCGTCCGAGTAATTTGAACATCATACAACAATTTGGAATATATTACGACTCCGTATGCCACATTACCGCCTTGAAAAGCATGTTAGTATAACGTACGACACCTTACTATTCCTAACAAAACATTACAACACCGTACGTAAACTTAAAACTCCAAAATAAACCTAATGAATTTGTCCGAGTCATTTGAACATCGTACGAACACTTAGGACTTGTTACGACTCTGTATGCGAAATTAGCAACAGGAAAAGCAATTTAGAATAATGTACGATGCGTTATAACTTTTGAGAACACCTTACACCACCCTACGAAAGATTAAAACTCCATAATAAACCTAATGAATTCGTCCGAGTAATTTGAACACCATACAACAATTTAGAATATATTACGACTCTGTATGCCACATTACCGCCTTGAAAAGCATGTTAGTATAACGTACAGCACCTTACAACTCCTAACAAAAGATTACAACACCGTACGTAAACTTAAAACTCTATAATAAACCTAATGAATTCGTCCGAGTCATTTGAACACCGTACGACCACTCAGGACTTGTTACGACTCTCTATGCGAAAGTAGCTATAGGAAAAACAATATAGAATAATGTAGGATGCGTTACACCTTTTGAGAACAACTTACACCACCGTACGAAAGATTAAAACTCCATAATAAACCTAATGAATTCGTCCGAGTAGTTTGAACACCATACAACAATTTGGAATATATTACGACTCTGTATGCCACATTACCGCCTTGAAAAGCATGTTAGTATAACGTACGGCACCTTACAACTCCTAACAAAACATTACAACACCGTACGTAAACTTAAAACTCCATAATAAACCTAATGAATTCGTCCGAGTCCTTTGAACATCGTACCACAATTTAGAATATATTACGACTCTGTATGCCACATTACCGTCTTGAGAAGCATGTTAATATAACTTACGGCACCTTACAACTCCTAACAAAACATTACAACACCGTACGTAAACTTAAAACTCCATAATAAACCTAATGAATTCGTCCGAGTCATTTGAACATCGTACGACCACTTAGGACTTGTTACGACTCTGTATGCGAAATTAGCAACAGGAAAAGCAATTTAGAATAATGTACGATGCGTTATAACTTTTGAGAACACCTTACACCACCGTACGAAAGATTAAAACTCCATAATAAACCTAATGAATTCGTCCGAGTAATTTGAACACCATACAACAATTTAGAATATATTACGACTCTGTATGCCACATTACCGCCTTGAAAAGCATGTTAGTATAACGTACGGCACCTTACAACTCCTAACAAAACATTACAACACCGTATGTAAACTTAAAACTCCATAATAAACCTAATGAATTCGTCCGAGTCATTTGAACATCGTACGACCACTCAGGACTTGTTACGACTCTGTATGCGAAATTAGCAACAGGAAAAGCAATTTAGAATAATGAAGGATGCGTTACAACTTTTGAGAACACCTTACACCACTGTACGAAAGATTAAAACTCCATAATAAACCTAATGAATTCGTCCGAGTAATTTGAACACCATACAACAATTTGGAATATATTACGACTCCGTATGCCACATTACCGCCTTGAAAAGAATGTTAGTATAACATACGACACCTTACTACTCCTAACAAAACATTACAACACCGTACGTAAAATTAAAACTCCATAATAAACCTATTGAATTCGTCCGAGTCCCTTAAACATCGTACGACAATTTTGAATATATTACGACTCTGTATGCCACATTACCGTCTTGAGAAGCATGTTAGTATAACGTACGGCACCTTACAACTCCTAACAAAACATTACAATACCGTACGTAAACATAAAACTCCATAATAAACCTAATAAATTAGTCCGAATCCTTTGAACATCGTACTACAATTTAGAATATATTACGACTCTGTATGCCACATTACCGCCTTGAAAAGCATGTTAGTATAACGTACGGCACCTTACAACTCCTAACAAAACATTACAACACCGTACGTAAACTTAAAACTCCATAATAAACCT
Source organism: Tagetes erecta (assembly GCA_030867185.1). Lineage (NCBI taxonomy): Eukaryota > Viridiplantae > Streptophyta > Magnoliopsida > Asterales > Asteraceae > Tagetes > Tagetes erecta. Next base: position 51,041,823 of record CM061488.1, on the reverse strand, counting down.
AATGAATTCGTCCGACTCATTTGAACATCGTACGAACACTTAGGACTTGTTACGACTCTGTATGCGAAATTAGCAACAGGAAAAGCAATTTAGAATAATGTACGATGCGTTATAACTTTTGAGAACACCTTACACCACCGTACGAAAGATTAAAACTCCATAATAAAACCTAATAAATTAGTCCGAGTCCTTTGAACACCATACAACAATTTAGAATATATTACGACTCTGTATGCCACATTACCGCCTTGAAAAGCATGTTAGTATAACGTACGGCACCTTACAACTCCTAACAAAAGATTACAACACCGTACATAAACTTAAAACTCCATAATAAACCTAATGAATTCGTCCGAGTCATTTGAACATCGTACGACCACTCAGGACTTGTTACGACTCTGTATGCGAAATTAGCAACAGGAAAAGCAATTTAGAATAATGAAGGATGCGTTACAACTTTTGAGAACACCTTACACCACTGTACGAAAGATTAAAACTCCATAATAAACCTAATGAATTCGTCCGAGTAATTTGAACACCATACAACAATTTGGAATATATTACGACTCCGTATGCCACATTACCGCCTTGAAAAGAATGTTAGTATAACATACGACACCTTACTACTCCTAACAAAACATTACAACAACGTACGTAAAATTAAAACTCCATAATAAACCTATTGAATTCGTCCGAGTCCTTTAAACATCGTACGACAATTTTGAATATATTACGACTCTGTATGCCACATTACCGTCTTGAGAAGCATGTTAGTATAACGTACGGCACCTTACAACTCCTAACAAAACATTACAATACCGTACGTAAACATAAAACTCCATAATAAACCTAATAAATTAGTCCGAATCCTTTGAACATCGTACTACAATTTAGAATATATTACGACTCTGTATGCCACATTACCGCCTTGAAAAGCATGTTAGTATAACGTACGGCACCTTACAACTCCTAACAAAACATTACAACACCGTACGTAAACTTAAAACTCCATAATAAACCTAATGAATTCGTCCGACTCATTTGAACATCGTACGAACACTTAGGACTTGTTACGACTCTGTATGCGAAATTAGCAACAGGAAAAGCAATTTAGAATAATGTACGATGCGTTATAACTTTTGAGAACACCTTACACCACCGTACGAAAGATTAAAACTCCATAATAAAACCTAATGAATTCGTCCGAGTAATTTGAACACCATACAACAATTTAGAATATATTACGACTCTGTATGCCACATTACCGCCTTGAAAAGCATGTTAGTATAACGTACGACACCTTACAACTCCTAACAAAAGATTACAACACCGTACGTAAACTTAAAACTCCATAATAAACCTAATGAATTCGTCCGAGTCATTTGAACATCGTACGACCACTCAGGACTTGTTACGACTCTGTATGCCATATTAGCTATAGGAAAAGCAATATAGAATAATGTAGGATGCGTTACAACTTTTGAGAACACCTTACACCACCGTACAAAAGATTAAAACTCCATAATAAACCTAATGAATTCGTCCGAGTAATTTGAACACCATACAACAATTTGGAATATATTACGACTCTGTATGCCACATTACCGCCTTGAAAAGCATGTTAGTATAACGTACGGAACCTTACAACTCCTAACAAAACATTACAACAACGTACGTAAACTTAAAACTCCATAATAAACCTATTGAATTCGTCCGAGTCCTTTGAACATCGTACGACAATTTAGAATATATTACGACTCTGTATGCCACATTACCGTCTTGAGAAGCATGTTAGTATAACGTACGGCACCTTACAAGTCCTAACAAAACATTACAACACCGTACGTAAACTTAAAACTCCATAATAAACCTAATAAATTAGTCCGAGTCCTTTGAACATCGTACTACAATTTAGAATATATTACGACTCTGTATGCCACATTACCGCCTTTAAAAGCATGTTAGTATAACGTACGGCACCTTACAACTCCTAACAAAACATTACAACACCGTACGTAAACTTAAAACTCCATAATAAACCTAATGAATTCGTCCGAGTCATTTGAACATCGTACGAACACTTAGGACTTGTTACGACTCTGTATGCGAAATTAGCAACAGGAAAAGCAATTTAGAATAATGTACGATGCGTTATAACTTTTGAGAACACCTTACACCACCGTACGAAAGATTAAAACTCCATAATAAATCTAATGAATTCGTCCGAGTAATTTGAACACCATACAACAATTTAGAATATATTACGACTCTGTATGCCACATTACCGCCTTGAAAAGCATGTTAGTTTAACGTACGGCACCTTACAACTCCTAACAAAAGATTACAACACCGTACGTAAACTTAAAACTCCATAATAAACCTAATGAATTCGTCCGAGTCATTTGAACATCGTACGACCACTCAGGACTTGTTACGACTCTGTATGCGATATTAGCTATAGGAAAAGCAATATAGAATAATGTAGGATGCGTTACAACTTTTGAGAACACCTTACACCACCGTACAAAAGATTAAAACTCCATAATAAACCTAATGAATTCGTCCGAGTAATTTGAACACCATACAACAATTTGGAATATATTACGACTCTGTATGCCACATTACCGCCTTGAAAAGCATGTTAGTATAACGTACGGCACCTTACAACTCCTAACAAAACATTACAACACCGTACGTAAACTTAAAACTCCATAATAAACCTATTGAATTCGTCCGAGTCCTTTGAACATCGTACGACAATTTAGAATATATTACGACTCTGTATGCCACATTACCGTCTTGAGAAGCATGTTAGTATAACGTACGGCACCTTACAACTCCTAACAAAACATTACAACACCGTACGTAAACTTAAAACTCCATAATAAACCTAATAAATTAGTCCGAGTCCTTTGAACATCGTACTACAATTTAGAATATATTACGACTATGTATGCCACATTACCGCCTTGAAAAGCATGTTAGTATAACGTACGGCACCTTACAACTCCTAACAAAACATTACAACACCGTACGTAAACTTAAAACTCTATAATAAACCTAATGAATTCGTCCGAGTCATTTGAACATCGTACGAACACTTAGGACTTGTTACGACTCTGTATGCGAAATTAGCAACAGGAAAAGCAATTTAGAATAATGTACGATGCGTTATAACTTTTGAGAACACCTTACACCACCGTACGAAAGATTAAAACTCCATAATAAATCTAATGAATTCGTCCGAGTAATTTTAACACCATACAACAATTTAGAATATATTACGACTCTGTATGCCACATTACCGCCTTGAAAAGCATGTTAGTATAACGTACGGCACCTTACAACTCCTAACAAAAGATTACAACACCGTACGTAAACTTAAAACTCCATAATAAACCTAATGAATTCGTCCGAGTCATTTGAACATCGTACGACCACTCAGGACTTGTTACGACTCTGTATGCGAAATTAGCAACAGGAAAAGCAATTTAGAATAATGAAGGACGCGTTACAACTTTTGAGAACACCTTACACCACCGTACGAAAGATTAAAACTCCATAATAAACCTAATGAATTCGTACGAGTAATTTGAACACCATACAACAATTTGGAATATATTACGACTCCGTATGCCACATTACCGCCTTGAAAAGCATGTTAGTATAATGTAGGACACCTTACTACTCCTAACAAAACATTACAACACCGTACGTAAACTTAAAACTCCATAATAAACCTATTGAATTCGTCCGAATCATTTGAACATCGTACGACAATTAAGAATATATTACGACTCTGTATGCCACATTACCGTCTTGAGAAGCATGTTAGTATAACGTACGGCACCTTACAACTCCTAACAAAACATTACAACACCGTACGTAAACTTAAAACTCCATAATAAATCTAATAAATTAGTCCGAGTCCTTTGAACATCGTACTACAATTTAGAATATATTACGACTCTGTATGCCACATTACCGCCTTGAAAAGCATGTTAGTATAACGTACGGCACCTTTCAACTCCTAACAAAACATTACAACACCGTACGTAAACTTAAAACTCCATAATAAACCAAATGAATTTGTCCGAGTCATTTGAACATCGTACGAACACTTAGGACTTGTTACGACTCTGTATGCGAAATTAGCAACAGGAAAAGCAATTTAGAATAATGTACGATGCGTTATAACTTTTGAGAACACCTTACACCACAGTACGAAAGATTAAAACTCCATAATAAACCTAATGAATTCGTCCGAGTAATTTGAACACCATACAACAATTTAGAATATATTACGACTCTGTATGCCACATTACCGCCTTCAAAAGCATGTTAGTATAACGTACGACACCTTACAACTCGTAACAAAAGATTACAACACCGTACGTAAACTTAAAACTCTATAATAAACCTAATGAATTCGTCCGAGTCATTTGAACACCGTACGACCACTCAGGAGTTGTTACGACTCTCTATGCGAAAGTAGCTATAGGAAAAGCAATATAGAATAATGTAGGATGCGTTACACCTTTTGAGAACAACTTACACCACCGTACGAAAGATTAAAACTCCATAATAAACCTAATGAATTCGTCCGAGTAGTTTGAACACCATACAACAATTTGGAATATATTACGACTCTGTATGCCACAATACCGCCTTGAAAAGCATGTTAGTATAACGTATGGCACCTTACAACTCCTAACAAAACATTACAACACCGTACGTAAACTTAAAACTCCATAATAAACCTAATGAATTCGTCCGAGTCATTTGAACATCGTACAACCACTCAGGACTTGTTACGACTCTGTATGCGAAATTAGCAACAGGAAAAGCAATTTAGAATAATGTAGGATGCGTTACAACTTTTGAGAACACCTTACACCAGCGTACGAAAGATTAAAACTCCATAATAAACCTAATGAATTCGTCTGAGTAATTTGAACACCATACAACAATTTGGAATATATTACGACTCTGTATGCCACATTACCGCCTTGAAAAGCATGTTAGTATAACGTACGACACCTTAGAACTCCTAACAAAACATTACAACACCGTACGTAAACTTAAAACTCCATAATAAACCTAATGAATTCGTACGAGTCATTTGAACATCGTACAACCACTCAGGACTTGTTACGACTTTGTATGCGAAATTAGCAACAGGAAAAGCAATTTAGAATAATGTACGATGCGTTATAACTTTTGAGAACACCTTACACCACCGTACGAAAGTTAAAACTCCATAACAAATCTAATGAATTCGTCCGAGTAATTTGAACACCATACAACAATTTAGAATATATTACGACTCTGTATGCCACATTACCGCCTTGAAAAGCATGTTAGTATTACGTACGGCACCTTACAACTCCTAACAAAAGATTACAACACCGTACGTAAACTTAAAACTCCATAATAAACCTAATGAATTCGTCCGAGTCATTTGAACATCGTACGACCACTCAGGACTTGTTACGACTCTGTATGCGAAATTAGCAACAGGAAAAGCAATTTAGAATAATGAAGGACGCGTTACAACTTTTGAGAACACCTTACACCACCGTACGAAAGATTAAAACTCCATAATAAACCTAATGAATTCGTACGAGTAATTTGAACACCATACAACAATTTGGAATATATTACGACTCCGTATGCCACATTACCGCCTTGAAAAGCATGTTAGTATAATGTAGGACACCTTACTACTCCTAACAAAACATTACAACACCGTACGTAAACTTAAAACTCCATAATAAACATATTGAATTCGTCCGAATCATTTGAACATCGTACGACAATTAAGAATATATTACGACTCTGTATGCCACATTACCGTCTTGAGAAGCATGTTAGTATAACGTACGGCACCTTACAACTCCTAATAAAACATTACAACACTGTACGTAAACTTAAAACTCCATAATAAATCTAATAAATTAGTCCGAGTCCTTTGAACATCGTACTACAATTTAGAATATATTACGACTCTGTATGCCACATTACCGCCTTGAAAAGCATGTTAGTATAACGTACGGCACCTTTCAACTCCTAACAAAACATTACAACACCGTACGTAAACTTAAAACTCCATAATAAACCAAATGAATTTGTCCGAGTCATTTGAACATCGTACGAACACTTAGGACTTGTTACGACTCTGTATGCGAAATTAGCAACAGGAAAAGCAATTTAGAATAATGTACGATGCGTTATAACTTTTGAGAACACCTTACACCACAGTACGAAAGATTATAACTCCATAATAAACCTAATGAATTCGTCCGAGTAATTTGAACACCATACAACAATTTAGAATATATTACGATTCTGTATGCCACATTACCGCCTTCAAAAGCATGTTAGTATAACGTACGACACCTTACAACTCGTAACAAAAGATTACAACACCGTACGTAAACTTAAAACTCTATAATAAACCTAATGAATTCGTCCGAGTCATTTGAACACCGTACGACCACTCAGGACTTCTTACGACTCTCTATGCGAAAGTAGCTATAGGAAAAGCAATATAGAATAATGTAGGATGCGTTACACCTTTTGAGAACAACTTACACCACCGTACGAAAGATTAAAACTCCATAATAAACCTAATGAATTCGTCCGAGTAGTTTGAACACCATACAACAATTTGGAATATATTACGACTCTGTATGCCACAATACCGCCTTGAAAAGCATGTTAGTATAACGTATGGCACCTTACAACTCCTAACAAAACATTACAACACCGTACGTAAACTTAAAACTCCATAATAAACCTAATGAATTCGTCCGAGTCATTTGAACATCGTACAACCACTCAGGACTTGTTACGACTCTGTATGCAAAATTAGCAATAGGAAAAGCAATTTAGAATAATGTAGGATGCGTTACAACTTTTGAGAACACCTTACACCAGCGTACGAAAGATTAAAACTCCATAATAAACCTAATGAATTCGTCCGAGTAATTTGAACACCATACAACAATTTGGAATATATTACGACTCTGTATGCCACATTACCGCCTTGAAAAGCATGTTAGTATAACGTACGACACCTTAGAACTCCTAACAAAACATTACAACACCGTACGTAAACTTAAAACTCCATAATAAACCTAATGAATTCGTACGAGTCATTTGAACATCGTACAACCACTCAGGACTTGTTACGACTTTGTATGCGAAATTAGCAACAGGAAAAGCAATTTAGAATAATGTAGGATGCGTTACAACTTTTGAGAACACCTTACACCACCGTACGGAAGATTAAAACTCCATAATAAACCTAATGAATTCGTCCGTGTAATTTGAGCACCATACAACAATTTGTAATATATTACGACTCTATATGCCACATTACCGCCTTGAAAAGCATGTTAGTATAACGTACGGCACCTTACAACACCTAACAAAACATTACAACACCGTACGTAAACTTAAAAGTCCATAATAAACTTAATGAATTCGTCCGAGTCATTTGAACATCGTACGACCACTCAGGACTTGTTACGACTCTGTATGCGAAATTAGCAACAGGAAAAGCAATTTAGAATAATGAAGGATGCGTTACAACTTTTGAGAACACCTTACACCACCGTACGAAAGATTAAAACTCCATAATAAACCTAATGAATTCGTCCGAGTAATTTGAACACCATACAACAATTTGAAATATATTACGACTCCGTATGCCACATTACCGCCTTGAAAAGCATGTTAGTATAACGTACGACACCTTACAACTCCTAACAAAACATTACAACACCCTACGTAAAATTAAAACTCCATAATAAACCTATTGAATTCGTCCGAGTCCTTAAAACATCGTACGACAATTTAGAATATATTACGACTCTGTATGCCACATTAACGTCTTGAGAAGCATGTTAGTAAAACGTACGGCACCTTACAACTCCTAACAAAACATTACAACACCGTACGTAAACATAAAACTCCATAATAAACCTAATAAATTAGTCCGAGTCCTTTGAACATCGTACTACAATTTAGAATATATTACGACTCTGTATACCACATTACCGCCTTGAAAAGCATGTTAGTATAACGTACGGCACCTTACAACTCCTAACAAAACATTACAACACCGTACGTAAACTTAAAACTCCATAATAAACCTAATGAATTCGTCCGAGTCTATTGAACATCGTACGAACACTTAGGACTTGTTACGACTCTGTATGCGAAATTAGTAACAGGAAAAGCAATTTAGAATAATGTACGATGCGTTATAACTTTTGAGAACACCTTACACCACCGTACGAAAGATTAAAACTCCATAATAAACCTAATGAATTCGTCCGAGTAATTTGAACACCATACAACAATTTAGAATATATTACGACTCTGTATGCCACATTACCGCCTTGAAAAGCATGTTAGTATAACGTACGACACCTTACAAGTCCTAACAAAAGATTACAACACCGTACGTAAACTTAAAACTCCATAATAAACCTAATGAATTCGTCCGAGTCATTTGAACATCGTACGACCACTCAGGACTTGTTACGACTCTGTATGCGATATTAGCTATAGGAAAAGCAATATAGAATAATGTAGGATGCGTTACAACTTTTGAGAACACCTTACACCACCGTACAAAAGATTAAAACTCCATAATAAACCTAATGAATTCGTCCGAGTAATTTGAACACCATACAACAATTTGGAATATATTACGACTCTGTATGCCACATTACCGCCTTGAAAAGCATGTTAGTATAACGTACGGCACCTTACAACTCCTAACAAAACATTACAACACCGTACGTAAACTTAAAACTCCATAATAAACCTAATGAATTCGTCCGAGTCATTTGAACATCATACGACCACTCAGGACTTGTTACGACTCTGTATGCGAAATTAGCAACAGGAAAAGCAATTTAGAATAATGTAGGATGCGTTACAACTTTTGAGAACACTTTACATGATAGGTTCAATTGGATCGATATTACTCAATGATCAGAATGAAATAAGCACACAAACACAGTTCAATCAGCAACACAATTCATTACTTAATAATTCTCTTTGTATTGATGATCAAAGCAAAGTTGTAGTACAAAATGCAGGAGAATGTAAATCACACACAGTTAACTCTCTCTCTAACGTGTAATTGTGATCTAGACTTCCTCTCTAACATTCTTTTACTACATGCTTTATGCAAGAATACATTAAGGAAAATAACAAAATTAACCCTAAACTATACAAAATGTATAAACAAAGTACAAAGTAAATCTTAATCAGAAATAAGCCCTAACAGTACTCCCCCTAAGATTTATCTTTGGACTTTAACAAAATCTTCAGTTTTCAACATTTGCTTTTTCAGCATCAATCTCTCACCAATCTTCTGGTTCGTCTTGAACATCCAGCAACTGCTTTCCTTTGTATTCTTCTTGTTCTTTTAAAGCTTCTTCTATGCATGACTTGAACTTTTCTGCAATCTTGGCTTGTCTTGGCTTTGATTCATTTGTGATGATGTTACAAGCATTCATGCGTTTCAGAGTATCAAGTGTTAGACCTGCAAAATCAATGTTAGCATAAAATTCATATGGCACTTCTTGTCCTTTGGCTTGCACTTCTAATGTACCCTTCGCAGTCACACGCATAAATTCAATCTCTGGAATATCAACCCTCACAAGGTTAGCATTGAGTAATGCCTTCCTTAGTCGGATTTTCTCTGTTGCATCACCAATCACTTCAATCATTACCACAAACAAGTTTCGATCGGCTTCAGCAAGTGGATCTTTGCACTTCTCCATTGTGTAATTTTGAAGATGATCGATGTAAGATGGATGTAGCAGCTTCAGCTCAAACGTGCTAAATAGTGTGATCATGTCCTGATCCCAACCATCCAAATTACGCACCAGTTTCAATTCATAAGTCTCCTGATTGTAGAAAAACTTAAGAATTGGCTTCGTTGCTTGTGAACCATCAATCACTTTCAAACCCAGATTCGTCACTTTGTCAAAGTATTCATCCGAAAACTCTTCCAAGTACATGTCACGCATAATCAATTTCTTTTGTTTCTTCTTCTTCGAATCCAAATAAATTTTATCTTCTTGCGGCCCTCTGAACTCCAGATACTTTGGCATGCGGCTGATCCCGGCATCCAACAGCATAGCACATTTATCACCACGCTCTACTCGCGTGTGATTAATCAATCTCAGCTTATGTAACTCCTTCAGATCTTCCACAGGCAGCTTGAATATACTCGAGTAATAATGATAGACATCACATAACCCGTTCACCCTCTTGATCAGAAATGCGTCAAAAATCTCATAATATTTCCAAGCGATGATCTTCACATTCTTGGATTTTTCCGGCACGATCATAGAATCAAGCAGTTCAGCAACAGACTGGCCTTTACTCAGCAGTGATCTAACAACATCACCTGCTGTGGCAGATTTATGCCATGATTCTCGTACATCCATTGGAATGTTGTATGACTTCATCTCACTAGGAAACATGTCAATAAGCTCTTTCCTATTCTTATGCGCATCAATAGGTAAAGCCATCAGCAGTATCTCTTTGGGTTCAAGCACTTTAAATCTCTTTGTCAATTCATAGTACTGCGGATTGTTGTAGTCCAAGAAAAACATCTGACTGTGCATCTTCTCAGTCTTCATAAAACTTATCACAATTTTCTTCAAAGATTCATGTTTCAGCCTCTTCAAAGTCTTGTATGGATAGTTCCTCGAACTAAGCCATTGACGCATGCTAGTAGATGACATTTCTTCCAGGTCTTGATGATACAGTTCTTTAGGAGGTAAATCATCAATATTCAGACTCTCTTGCAGAGGCGTCCATTCACCCATTTATACCACAAATTCTTTCTCATCAGCCGTTACCTTGTCTTGTGCATTCAAACACTTCTCATATTCTTCATTGATTTGACTCACTGTAAGTCCATTCAGATACATTGGATTATATTTCATCTTTTCTAAGTATGCAAATCGTTCAGGAAGATCAGCTGGTATCTCATCATCAGGATTAGCTTCAGGCTTAGAATCTGTAAAGTCTATATCTTCCAAATCATCAAGTGCCTCAATCATTGGTGCAGTTTCAGTTTGAATCGGCTGAAACTGAAATGCTTCTTCAGTAACAGTTTCTGGCACGTTTTCGACTACTTCAACTGCTTCAGGCACTTCAGCTACCACTACAGATTCAGATTGAATCGGCTCAATCTGAACTGTTTTATCAGTTTCAATATCCTTCACAATCTCATCCACCTTAGCCATCTCAGACACTTCAGTTTATGTTACAGATTCAGATTGAATCGGCTCAATCTGAACTGTTTCTTCCATTCTTACTTTCTTAGCACTAACTTCTTCTCCAGTGATCTCAGGCACAGCATCCAGCTTGCGTTTTCCCTCAGCTTTGTCAAGATTGACAGGATCAGCAGCTTCATCGGGAATTAAAATTGGTGTATTAATCTTTCCGCCCACATTCTTTGTTCCACGAGCTCTGGTATAATAAACTTTAGCATCTTGTGAAGGCTCAGCAACTTCCATAACATCATCAGAAAAGTCTTTATCAGATGTAGAGCCTGATTTCTTCGGCTTGGCTTCTTCCAACCATTTTTCTAACATCTCCTTTTCCGCATTCAGAGTATTGCATTCAGCAGATAACTCTTTGTAATCATCCTTTAACTTTTCATGATCAACTTTCAATTTTTCATATTCAGCATCTAGTTCCTTGAAGGTTTTCAAATTCTGTTCAAGAATAATCCAAAACTCTTCCAGTCTCTTTTTCATCCTTTCGTTGGATGCTTTCAATAACTCGTTAGCTTCTAACAAATTGGCTACCATCTTTTCCAACTCAAGAATTTTATCTTTATCTTCATTCACACTTGAACCAACTTTTGGTGAAGACTCCAAAGGTTGTTCGATATGTATAAATGCTGGAGATGAAGTGGTGGGGATATCTACTGGAACAGAAACAGTAACGCCAGCATCGGTATCATCAACTACCTGTGCAGTAGTCTCTACTTCGGCCATTACCTCCTGTGCAATCTGAACTATATCAATCTGTTCAGACACATTCACATCTTCAACAACAATCGGCTCCTCTACAATCATAGGTTCATTCACAGTTTTAGATCTTCGTGATCTAACTTATTGTACTGTGATGTCTCTAGGAGCTCCAACAGCAATCTCTTCAACAGCTTTCTCAACCTCAACAGTTTCAGTCTCAATCACAATTTGTTCATCAATCTCAACATTTTCTGCCTCCTCATGTACTGATTCAGCACTTTCTTCTTCTATAATATCATCATTTCCTCCATCACCATCATCACCACTATTATCATCATCACTTTCGCTATCCTCCTCATCATCACCATTATCACTTTCACTCTCATTTTCGTCATGTTCTTCAACTTCTGATGACGAGCAATGTACTGATCATCATCCAACAAGTTATCAGGCACCACATCAACTAGGTCCTGTGGATTCACAATTTCTCCATGTGATATGTGATGATATACTACTTCAATATCCTCCACATTGTTTGCTATATCCCGCATATAGTCAAACATTTCAACACTTTCTACACTACCTATACTCATCTTCCTATATGATAGTTCGTTCATGTCCTCAGTGTATAAAATCCCTCCAGCAAAACCTTCTTCTCTGATGATAGGATAAGCCACATTGATCATGAGTTGCAAGAATCTCGGATACATGAGAAACTTGAACCTTTTGTCTTTTACCAAGTTGAACACAAAACCTTTCATGATCCACTTCGACATATTGATAGGTTTGTTCTCTGCAATAGCTACAATGGGGGATGCAATGTCAGAAGGGAAGTTATCAAAACCAGCACTCCTTCTGGACATGCACTGCTGAATCACATAACATAGCAGCTTCCACTTCTTTCCAAGTCTGGCTCTAACAAATTGCGACTTTGGAAATATGGGAGGATGACCCATATTAATGAAACAAGCTTGACACTCGGAAGTTGTCAGTTCATCATTAGCACCAACTTCATCATCATCAATCCTCAAGGCAGTTCTGATAGCTTCTTCAGACACAGTCAATTGCAATTCTCTGGTGATATTTCCTCTCACTACTGTCACACCATCTTCATCAGTTACAACCTCAGCTGTTCTCCAAAAAATCTTGATGAGTCTTGCATATATGACCGGCTTTGCACACATTGCATACACATATTTGGTTCTTCTGATGAATCTAATCATGTCTCTATACCCCTCAGTCTCTGGAATAGATTCATCCAAACATGCAACTAGATTGTGCTTAGGCTCAAATTTCATATTCTCCATCTGTTTAAACACAAAGACAAGTCATATGAGTTAGATTTTTCATTCATAAATAACAAATTTGTATAAGTATTTAAACAAAAAGTTACAATGTAGAACAATCACATGATCAATTTATCACCTAAGTTAAACTATCAATCAGATTTTCACCATTTTGATTAACATAACTTTTTGGAAATTAATGATCATACAATATTTTACACTTAACAGTTAAAATACTTAAGAACACAAATCTGAAATTTTGTATGATGAAGTTGAATAACATGTTTTAGTTCAGTTTTAACATTGATTTGTCACTTCTTAACACATATTTCATCATTTTGAAGTTAAAACTTATGACAATTCAACAGGTCATCAATGGCGGTTCGACAGTTATGAGCAAATTTTAGTTGATTCAGTTGATTTTTAAGCAATTTGATGCAAATTAATGATTGATTGTTGATAATCGACAGTTTTTACACTTAAAACAACATTCGATTTCAGTTTTAACACGCAAAATCAAAGTGTTGATTCAGTGATCACAGTACTGTTCATCATCATCTTTCGTTTTAACGATCGATTTGCAGGTTTATCAAGGTCGAAACATGTAAATTATATCTTATTCAATCAATCAAACTTGTAATGAACAATCGACTGAACAAAAATATAAACGATTTGAGGTACAGGGGATTTTGCTTGAAAACTTTGGTGAAAAATGATAAGTGTTGTGAAGAGGCGGGTTTTTATATGGTTGAAAAATTAGGTCAAACATAAAGAGCCGGGTCAACAATTTGGGACGGGTAAACATTTAAGCCCAATAAGCTTAGACGGGTCATGCACTGTTGAGCCGCGTCAAACACTGTTGGGACGGGTCAAGTATTTTGGGACGGGTCACAACATGGGACGGGTCAACATTTAACATAAAAACACTTGGACGGGTCAGTTACTGTAGAGACGGGTCAAGGTTAGGAACAACTACACCTGTTTGGTTTTACCCATCACCCGGCTGCATAGTAGTCTTATTCCATCACCCGGCTTGCACAATGACTTTTGTTCATTACCCGGCTGTATAGTAATACTCTTTATCACCTGGCTGTTGTGAAGAACTTTTCTTCATCACCCGGCAACACAGTTGTTTGTACTTACCTGGCAGCATAGTGTTCTTCACTTACACGGCTAAATAGAATCTTCATTCTATTACCCCGGCTGTACAGTGTCAACACTTCTGCATCCGGCTGTATAGTGACACACAACTTGTCACCCGACTTCACTTCTTTCAATCACCCGGCAGATATCACCACTCCTTCATTGCCCGGCTGAATAGTGACTTGTTCATTACCCGGCTGGTAACTTATCACTTAATTACCCGGCAACACAGTAGTCATAATATATTCATCCGTCTGTCTTCTTTCACACAATCACCCGGCTCATATCAGACACCACTACTTTACCCGGCTAAATAGTGTCTTCATTACCCGGCTAAATAGTTGTTTCTGATATCTTCACCCGGCGATAACATTTTGACAATTTTTCATTTTTCTCGTCTGTTGACTTTTCAACTGCATTTATTGCACCTGCAAACATTCTCGACATATTAATTAGACAAGACATCCTTATTAGGGTTTGTCACATTAATAATCAACAACATTAAACATGCAACAAATTTAATTCTCATAAATTCTTTTTCTTTTTGTTTGATTTTAAAAAATGATTTTGCACAACCAAAATTTCTATATCCCGAAGCAATTTCTTAAAAACACATCACAAGACCTTGGGTTTGTTTTTAACACATCCAATACGTTTGCTTTCCATACCACATAATCTTGTTCATTCAAAACACACTTATTAAAAAATATTTTTGGATTTTAGGAGATATTTTTCTTCAATTATTCTCCCCCTAAACTTGAAATTTCTTGAAATTTTTAAGTTTAAACAGGATGTCGATGTGTCAATAAAGATTCCATATGCCTGCACACACAAAGCACACACATTAAAATAAAGACATATGCAATGCAATGAATCAAAATATCACAGTGAGATCATACCACACATTATCTGAACATGTTTTGCAAGTTTTGAATAGACATTTGACTTATGTTTGATTGAGTGATGATATGAAAACATACCAATTAGCTCGAGTTGACACACTTACTTTTTCAGTATCATGATGAGATTAAGGTTCGATTAAAATGACTTATGTGACCCACATGTATACATATGTCGACATATTTCCTTCTCAACCACTACCTGAATGCATATTGCACAAGAACCTGGTCACTTACAATCATAAACAGTGTGGAAACTGGGTTCTATTCGAATTTGGTCCACTTTGGGACTTCTTTTTAATTCCATTTTGGATTTTTAATTTCCTATCGTTCTCCTTGGGAATCTTCTGAATTCCTTTTTGGAATTTTTGTTTGGTGATGGTCCACATTTGGGACTCTTTTTGTTCCATCTTTGGGAATCTTTTGCTGCACCTTGAAGCTCAAAAGAGACTTCATGTGAGACTTCATGTCTGTGGATACCATAACAAAGAAGCTCACGATGCGGTTCATCACACTGAATAGACATGATCGTTACCCGATCATGAACAACTATCATCACAAGCAATGTATCAAAACATATATATCTAGACATGTATAGCAATAGAACTTAACACAACGATCATTAAGTTTAGATTTGTCAACAATGAACTTACTTTTTCAGTCTAATTGCCTGAGCTGTCTCGCACATCAATTAACATTCATCGGTCTTTATTAAAAATGATGAAACAAATAATGTCTAGTGTACTATCATTTCTCACTTTTTGCAATATAGATTCTTATGACATGATATTTTCTTTTCTTTTTGCTTTTATATTTTTGTTTTTGCTTTTCTTTTTCATGCACACTCACAATGCAAAACGATAAAATAAAAGACAAAGGAATCAATACTTGACATCGACTTATTATATTTTTGACTTTTATATTTTCTGATTTTTGTATTTAGTTTTTGCAAAAATAGAATCAATCATGATTGATTAATCCTATGGATTGAATTAAGAATTCAAACCGCTCTGACAAAAAAGATTTTGTGAAAAGATCTGCCAGTTGTTTGTCGGTATGAACTTTAATCAAAATTATTAAACCTTTTTCAGAGTTGTCTCTGAGAAAGTGATATCGAATTTCGATATGTTTGGTTTTTGAGTGTTGAACAGGATTAGCACTAATGAACATAGCAGCAGTATTATCTATGTAAATAGAAGTTTTGAGAAAATTAAACCCGTAGTCAAGCAATTGGTTTTGTAACCACAAAACATGAGAACATCCTGCAGATGCAGCGATATACTCTGCTTCAGCTGTGGATACAGAAACGTTGGTCTGCTTTTTGCATTGCCAAGAAACATGTCTAGGACCCAGAAATTGACATCCACCCGTAGTCGATTTCCTGTCAAGAGCAAACCCACCAAAGTCACTACCAGAATAACTATATAATTCAAAATTGCCTTCATAAGTATACCATAACCCGAGATTCGGTTTCCCTTTAAGGTATCTGAAAATACGTTTAACAGCAACCAGGTGCGACTCTTTTGGATCAGACTGATATCTGGCGCACACACATACAGCATACATAATGTCTGGCCGTGATGCAGTAAGATACATCAGTGAACCGCTCATCGATATGTACAGTGATTGATCAACGGATTTGCCTTTTGGATCCGGTTGTATCTTGCAGTTCACATCAGATGGCGTTCGAATAGTCTGACAATCCTGCATCTTGAACTTTTTCAGCAACTTCTCAACAAATTTTGATTGGTTGATAAAAATTCCGTCTGCTGATTGTTTTACTTGCAATCCAAGTAAGAAATTAATCTCCCCCATCGAACTCATCTGAAATCTTGATTTCATGATTTCTTCAAACTCCTTGCACATGGACGCACTTGTTGATCCAAAGATGATATCATCCACATACACTTGAACACATAAAAGATCTTCATTTTCCCGCTTCATAAATAAAGTTGGATCAATCTGACCTCTTGTAAATCCATGTTCCAGCAAATGTTTAGATAACGTCTCGTACCAAATCCTTGGAGCTTGATGTAGACCATATAAAGCTTTGCTCAATTTGTATACACGATGTGGATAATCACTATCTTCAAAACCAGGAGGTTGTCTGACATATACATCATCGGTAATTGGTCCATACAGAAAAGCACCTTTAACGTCCATTTGAAACAATTTGAACTTCATGAAAGAGGCATAAGCTAAAAAGACACGAATAGCTTCAAGTCGAGCGACCGGAGCAAACACTTCTTCATAGTCAATACCTTCTTCTTGAGTGTAACCTTGTGCAATAAGTCTGGCTTTATTTCTTACAACAATACCACGTTCGTCTGGCTTGTTTTTGTACAACCATCTTGTACCAATCGCATTTTCTCCTTCAGGTAAGTCCACTAATTTCAAAACTTCTTGTTTGCGAAATTGAAGTAACTCCTCTTGCATGGCTTCAATCCAACTATTATCTTGCAACGCTTCTGAAATGTTCTTTGGCACCACTTGAGAAAGAAAACATGAATAAAGACAAACGTTTGCATGTTCACTCTGACTTCTCATAGTTCGCTGATTCAAAGGTCCAATAATCTGAGAGACAGGATGATTCCTATGAACTCGATGAGTTGGTATAACGTCACCTTGAACTTGCGTCTCCAGATTAGACTGATTCAGATTCGGTAGATCTTGTAGAATGGTAGAAGTATGCGGAGTGAAATTAGGAACTTGATCCGGTGAATTGATGAAGTAGTCAAATGATTCTGGAACAACTTCAGCATTCGGATCTGATGATGGTTGATTTTGAACAGATCTGATTCTTTACTCGATTTTCCTGAAAAATCAAACAAGTTAGAATTGAAAGATTTTGATAACGAAACTAAATCAAATAACCATTCGGGACCATGAGCCACTAACGGAAATGAATTTTCTAAAAACTTAACGTTAATAGTTTCAATAACAGTGTTAGTTTTGCTATTAAAAACTCGATAAGCTTTTGAAACAGACGAGTAACCAAGAAAAAATCCATCGTCAGATTTTGACTCAAACTTTCCGAGATGATTACTTAAATTTAGAATCGATACAGGACAACCAAATGCTTTCAAGTAAGAAATATTCAATTTTCTTCCAAATAACAACTCATAAGATGTTTTCTGTTTATCCTGAACCAATAATGTCCTGTTTTGTACAAAGCAAGCAGTAGCAATAGCTTCGTCCCAGAAAGTGATAGGGATTTTGGCATCTGCGAGCATGGATCTTGCTGCTTCAATCAGTGTCCGATTTTTCCGTTCCGCAACCCCGTTTTGTTGAGGCGTTCTTGGAGCACTAAATTGTCTAGCAATTCCTTTTTCTGCACAAAACAAATCAACATTAGCGTTCTTAAACTCTGTTCCATTATCACTTCTTAACATTTTAACTTTGCAATCCAACTGATTTTCAACTTTGATAATAAATTCTTTTAGCAACTCAGTAGTTTCAGATTTAACATGCAAGAAATAAACCCAAGAAAATCTAGTGAAATCGTCAATAATGACAAAACAATAAGACTTCTTTCCGATGCTTTGAACATTTGTTGGTCCGAAAAGATCCATATGTAGCATCTGTAAGGGTTTTGAGATTGAGTTTTCTTGCTTGGACTTAAAAGACATTCGGTGCTGTTTTCCTTTTAAACATGCTGGACATAAATCAGTTGTGGAGAATTTCTTTGACGATATTCCCACAGCATGATTTCCAGTCACCAGTCGGTTCATGTTTCTGAAGTTTGAATGGCCCAGCCGTCTATGCCAAAGCTGACTCTCATCATTTGATGCATGAGCAATGAGACAAGTAGTTTCGGTTTCAGCATCAATCTGCGACATATCAAGCTTGTATACATCACGATCTCTTGGAGCTTTAACCACCACCCATTCATTGTCAATCTTGAAACCTGGTTTGAGTATATAGCAAAAAAATCATCAAACAACGTCGAATAAGATTTATCACAAATTTGAGATACACTTAGCAAATTAAAGTTCAACTGTGCACAGTAGTTGACTTTATCAAAACTAATGACCCCATTTGACACGGTTCCTTCTCCAGTTATTTTACCACCAGCATCTCCTCCAAATGCAACATGTGTACCATTCTTTAGCTTAAAGTCTTGAAGCAAGGCATGATTGCCTGTCATATGCCGGCTACACCCAGTATCAACAAACCATGAGTTGATAGGTCTTCGAGGGTGTACCTGCATTTCAACAATTACTTAGTTAGTTTGGTCAACCCAGGCCCACATGGTCTTGGGTTTTCCGAATCTATCTGTAACAGTAACTTGTTGATAATGAAGATTTTGAAAATTTGTTTCATTTGAGAGATTTTGTTGAAAACTGTTTCGCCCAACGGCTTGATTTGTTTGCTTTCTTCTTAAAGCAATGAACCTTTCCTCTAACTTAGGATCAAGGTTATTTTCAAATTTCTGATTTCTCACCATCAAAGCTCTCGGCTTAAAACTGTTAACATGCACATTTCTTGGTGAAAAGTCATTAAAACCAGAATTGTTTCGTTTGAAATTTCTCAAATCAGGAGAATGACTTTGATTAAGTTTTCGAAAACCAAATGATTGATTTCTTTGAAAATTTGGAAACGGAGTCATTTCTCTTGATGAATTTTTCCGAAAGAAACAATCTTTTGTGTCATGATTTCTCCTTTCACAAATATCACAGAATTTGTTATAAAAACATTCCTCTGAAGAATGATTTCTTTTGTCACAGTAACTGCAATACCTGTTAAAGAAACATTCAGTAGTAACATGATTATAACGATAAAAAATCTCACAATATTTCTTGCTAATCCTAAAGAGCCGATTGTTAACTTTTGATGTTGAACCCACTCGTGATTCATTATCAGTTTTGGTCGGTTTTCGATTAACTTGATTCTTTTGTGGAGATTTTGATTGTGATTTTGCTTGCTTGGGAACTTGGTTCGATTTTAAACTATCTTGTTTGGTTACCTTCTTTGATTGAATTCTTTTATCATTGACGGCGGAAGACTTAGGACCTGAACCTGTTTTCAGAACAGAGTTAGATTTGATTGAAGAATTGATTTGGTTACAATAAGATCCGTTCATATCGAAAGTTCCTGCAGACACAAACTTAATTGTTTTACCTTTTGACACTTTCTTCTTGACAGGTTTGACATTGTCAGTTTTAACAGTTTGAGCTTTGGTGTTGTCATTTGATTTTATGACACTTTTACCTTTTGACTGTTTTGTTTCAGATTGATTGATTTTCGATTTTAATTTCTGCATCTTTGCATTCGAAACTTCAGTCTTTTTCACTTCTTGCTTCTTGATCAGTTGATCAGCAACTTTTGCCTTCTGTTCATTCTTCCATCTGATGTATTCAGGATCATTGTATCCTGAAAATTCACCTTCATCCTTCACCTTCTCTTCTGGCTTGGGATTCAGTTCAGGATATTCAACAAGTTGAATCAGAACAGGCTCAGATTTGTTGCTAGCTTCATCATCAGCTTCAGTCGTCACAGCATCATCTTCTTTCAAACTTTCAATCAACACTTCAGATCCTTCGGATTCGGATTTACTTCTTTGAATTTCTTTGAATTTTCGTTCATTTTCAGGTGAATGATCAAATTCATTGAAGTTTTCAGGTAAAGTTTGTGTGATTGATTTAGGCATTGGTTCATGAGTAAAACCCAACCCTTGTTTGTTTTTGTTACCTCTTTCACTCATAAGTTGTCTCACCATTGTTTTACAACTTTTCACTTTTGTTAATTCCACTTGTGTGACAGCATGAGCAACTTTTTCTTGTTCAAAGTTCTTTGTCATTTCCTCAAGTTGTTTGGTCAGAAGTTCCAGATCCTTTAAGGTTTTGTTCCATGATTCTTTAAGTGACAATACCTTCTCATCAGCAATTTTGTGATCAATTTTAAGTTGTT
Organism: Tagetes erecta; assembly: GCA_030867185.1. Taxonomy (NCBI): domain Eukaryota; kingdom Viridiplantae; phylum Streptophyta; class Magnoliopsida; order Asterales; family Asteraceae; genus Tagetes; species Tagetes erecta. The sequence goes on along the minus strand of CM061488.1, from coordinate 51,020,565 downwards.
CATGAATTTTTTCATGTTTGCTTAATTTGTCACCAATTTTAAAAGAGTGAGTTCGATAATGTTCTACTTGTTGAATGCATTGTTCAGAACATAACCTACCTCTAACATCATCAGGCAAAGGAACATAGTTAGGGGTAAATCAGTACTAACCTTTGGTTGTTCAGCAGATGATGAAGACTCATTGGATGTAGCCATCAGCGCAATTTCTGGTTCAGATTCTTCAACAGGATCTGCCTTTGCACTCCAGTCATATTCCTCAGAATCTTCACTCACAGTATCAGACACTTTACCATCCCCTTCTTCAGACCAATCTTCTTCAATTTCACAAACTAACGCCAAACTGGATGTAAGATCAGATGTAAACTGTTCCGCATAAGCACTCCAGTCATATCCGTCTTTTACACTAACCACCAGTGCTTTTGTCTGATCTTCTGGCTTCTTGCCTTCGTCTTTCAGATCTGGCATGGGAAGACTTTGATATGGCCTCTGCATGAAACGTTGATTTCTATGTTGATAGCTTGAAGACTGTTGCGAGCTTTGACCTTGACCTTGATTCTGTCCACTTGAACTTGCTTGATCGTTATAGTTCTGATTCTTAGGAGCCTTGCATTCCCTTGAAAAATGACCATAGTAGTTACAGTTGAAACATCTGGTCTTTGATTTGTCAAAACCAACCGTCTTGTTTGCATGTGGCTTGAAGCTTCGGTTAACATTTGCATGTTTCTGAGTACTATGCAACCATCAACATTTGCCAATTCAAATCCATTTCCTCAACATCGTCAGGATCCATTTCAAATAGATGTTGAAGCACAACGTCCATCTGAGACAAATGACTTCCTTGATAAGCCTGAAAGCTTGCCATAAAAGCTGTAAATGCACCTTTTGTCTCATCGTCTTGTAATAAGATGTTCATCACATCTTTTACATTGGCTTGCACAGTATTACTCGGTTTTTCTGATTGATTTTTCACATTCTGATTTTGACTTTGAGCTCTTGGTGGAGATTGAGGTTGAGAATAAGTTGGTGAGTTTGGAATGTATGACGAATCAGTATAAAAGCTTGCACCAACAAATAAATCACCCTCATCTTCAATCTTAGATGCATCTTGTGCAAGAAATGCATTCTCCACTGTATTAGCAGGATTAACAACAAACTTGTACTGAGCATTTGAACTTGATCTGTCAGTATTTCTTGAGCTTTCATCAATCTCTACTTCCTCTATCTTTGCAATGAGCAGATCTAAGTCCATAGGAAACTTTTCAGTATGCTTCAGTAGAGTCACAGTCTGTTTCCATGAAGGTGGAAGAGCACATAACAATCTGTCATTCAAATCTTGAAGATCTGTCTTTGCACCGACATTTGTCATCTCAGTAGTTAGATGAACAAATCTATTCATCATCTGGTGCACAGATTCTCCAGCAATATGTTCAAATAGCTCCAATTGTCTCTTCAATTTTTGCTTCTTGAGACTTCTCAACTGTTCTCCTCCTTCACATATTGATTTCAATGCTTTGAACAATGTGTAGCTAGTTTGATAAGCATCCAATCTTGACAAAACTTGGAGTGGCAATCCCTTACACATCAAAGAATAAGCCTTACTGTCATTCTTGACCTTTCGTAAGTCTTCAGCTGACAAATTCTCTTCTGGATAAGGTTCAGTAGAATCTTTGATGTAGGTACTCGCACTATCAGGAGCAGTTTGTGTTGGGATGTGAGGACCCTTATCAATTGACTTCCAAAGATCATTGTCAATAGAGCAAAGATGATGCTTTAATCTGATTGTCCAATTCTTGAAATCTGCACGGTTGACAAGTCTAGGAACACGGTTATCAGAATCATCATTAGGTGCCATTTTAACAATTTTAAAAAAATATTTTTGGTTTTTGTTGATTTTTGAAAAGAAATAGTTAAAATACTAAAATAAAGACAAGTAAATAATCACAAGATAAGATAACAAGGTTTGAAACAACTAAAAATGAGTCACACAGTTGAACAGTGAAAATTTTTCTTCACCCGGCTGAACAGTAGCTTTTCTTCTTCACTCTGCTGAGAAAGGTCTTCACTCGTCTAAACCGTTGACCCGGCTTAACAGTTGTAAGTCTTTAAACTTGAAATATTCACCCAGCAAGAACGTTACCCGGATGAACAGTTACACGGCTAACAGAAATAACTTGACACGGCAAACAACTTGACCCGGCAAGAAGACAATATTCACCCGGCTGAACAGTTATCAACACTTCACCCGGCAGACCTTAACACGGCTTGAAAGTGTTAATCACCCGACTAAATAGTAACAAGTTGATCCGGCTGTTATGTTGATCACCCGGCTGAACAGTACTTTACCCGTCTGAACAGTTCTTCACAAGGCTAAACAGTATACTCACCCGGCACAACGGTACACAGAATTTTACTTGCAATTCTTCACCCGTCTAGACAAAAAACCTTTACACGGCTGCACAGGACCTAATTTGTTCACAAATCTAAGTCCAAACAATTTTGTCTAAGTCAATTTGTTACCCGGCTAGTTAATCTTCAACCTGTTCATCCTGTTCATCATCTTCGTTAAACGAATATTCTGGGTTTTCACAAAAACTTGTCCAATTTCTTCAAAAATCATACCCAATCAGTGAAATATACCGATTATCAATCTCCAATCTCAATCAATCCAAAACATGATCAAATTTTGATGAATTTGAGCAAAATTTTGATTGAACGGTAAATTTTCTCTTCTTCTTAATTCCTCAGATCTGATGATAATCTGATGGAATTTGCACAATTGATGTGAATTAGAAGTGATTGCGATGATAAATCACAACTAAAAACAGCAACAATTCATTCAGATCATGATTTTGAGCAATATTGTAGTGTTTTGCTTAATGAATAGCGAAGAACACAATACCAACAGCTCTGATACCAATTGATAGGTTCAATTGGATCGATATTACTCAATGATCAGAACGAAATAAGCACACAAACACAGTTCAATCAGCAACACAATTCATTACTTAATAATTCTCTTTGTATTGATGATCAAAGCAAAGTTGTAGTACAAAATGCAGGAGAATGTAAATCACACACAGTTAACTCTCTCTCTAACATGTAATTGTGATCTAGACTCCCTCTCTAACATTCTCTTACTAAATGCTTTATGCAACAATACATTAGGGAAAATAACAAAATTAACCCTAAACTATACAAAATGTATAAACAAAGTACAAAGTAAATCTTAAACAGAAATAAGCCCTAACATTACACCACCGTACGAAAGATTAAAACTCCATAATAAACCTAATGAATTCGTCCGAGTAATTTGAACACCATACAACAATTTGGAATATATTACGACTCTGTATGCCACATTACCGCCTTGAAAAGCATGTTAGTATAACGTACGACACCTTACTACTCCTAACAAAACATTACAACACCGTACGTAAACTTAAAACTCCATAATAAACCTAATGAATTCGTCCGAGTCCTTTGAACATCGTACGACAAATTAGAATATATTACGACTCTGTATGCCACATTACTGTCTTGAGAAGCATGTTAGTATAACGTACGACACCTTACAACCCCTAACAAAACATTACAACATCGTACGTAAACTTAAAACTCCATAATAAACCTACTAAATTAGTCCGAGTCCTTTGAACATCGTACTACAATTTAGAATATATTACGACTCTGTATGTCACATTACCGCCTTGAAAAGCATGTTAGTATAACGTACGGCACCTTACAACTCCTAACAAAACATTACAACTCCGTACGTAAACTTAAAACTCCATAATAAACCTAATGAATTCGCCCGAGTCATTTGAACATCGTACGACCACTCAGGACTTGTTACGACTCTGTATGCGAAATTAGCAACAGGAAAAGCAATTTAGAATAATGTAGGATGCGTTACAACTTTTGAGAACACCTTACACCACCGTACGAAAGATTAAAACTCCATAATAAACCTAATGAATTCGTCTGAGTAATTTGAGCATCATACAACAATTTGGAATATATTACGACTCTGTATGCCACATTACCGCCTTGAAAAGCATGTTAGTATAACGTACGACACCTTACAACTCCTAACAAAACATTACAACACCGTACGTAAACTTAAAACTCCATAATAAACCTAATGAATTCGTCCGAGTCATTTGAACATCATACGACCACTCAGGACTTGTTACGACTCTGTATGCGAAATTAGCAACAGGAAAAGCAATTTAGAATAATGTAAGATGCATTACAACTTTTGAGAACACCTTACACCACCGTACGAAAGATTAAAACTCCATAATAAACCTAATGAATTCGTCCGAGTAATTTGAACACCATACAACAATTTGGAATATATTACGACTCTGTATGCCACATTACCGCCTTGAAAAGCATGTTAGTATAACGTACGACACCTTACTACTCCTAACAAAACATTACAACACCGTATGTAAACTTAAAACTCCATAATAAACCTAATAAATTAGTCCGAGTCCTTTGAACATCGTACTACAATTTAGAATATATTACGACTCTGTATGCCACATTACCGCCTTGAAAAGCATGTTAGTATAACGTACGGCACCTTACAACTCCTAACAAAACATTACAACACCGTACGTAAACTTAAAACTCCATAATAAGCCTAGTAAATTAGTCCGAGTCCTTTGAACATCGTACTACAATTTAGAATATATTACGACTCTGTATGCCACATTACCGCCTTGAAAAGCATGTTAGTATAACGTACGACACCTTACAACTCCTAACAAAACATTACAACACCGTACGTAAACTTAAAACTGCATAATAAACCTAATGAATTCGTCCGAGTCATTTGAACATCATACGACCACTCAGGATGTTACAACTCTGTATGCGAAATTAGCAACAGGAAAAGCAATTTAGATTAATGTAGGATGCGTTACAACTTTTGAGAACACCTTACACCACCGTACGAAAGATTAAAACTCCATAATAAACCTAATGAATTCGTCCGAGTAATTTGAACACCATACAACAATTTGGAATATATTACGACTCTGTATGCCACATTACCGCCTTGAAAAGCATGTTAGTATAACGTACGACACCTTACTACTCCTAACAAAACATTACAACACCGTACGTAAACTTAAAACTCCATAATAAACCTAATGAATTCATCCGAGTCCTTTGAACATCGTACGACAATTTAGAATATATTACGACTCTGTATGCCACATTACCGCCTTGAAAAGCATGTTAGTATAACGTACGACACCTTACTACTCCTAACAAAACATTACAACACCGTACGTAAACTTAAAACTCCATAATAAACCTAATAATTTAGTCCGAGTCCTTTGAACATCGTACTAAAATTTAGAATATATTACGACTCTGTATGCCACATTACCGCCTTGAAAAGCATGTTAGTATAACGTACGGCACCTTACAACTCCTAACAAAACATTACAACACCGTACGTAAACTTAAAACTCCATAATAAACCTAATGAATTCGTCCGAGTCATTTGAACATTATACGACCACTCAGCACTTGTTACGACTCTGTATGCGAATATAGCAACAGGAAAAGCAATTTAGAATAATGTAGGATGCGTTACAACTTTTGAGAACACCTTACACCACTGTACGAAAGATTAAAACTCCATAATAAACCTAATGAATTCGTCCGAGTAATTTGAACACCATACAACAATTTGGAATATATTACGACTCTGTATGCCACATTACCGCCTTGAAAAGCATGTTAGTATAACGTACGACACCTTACTACTCCTAACAAAACATTACAACACCGTACGTAAACTTAAAACTCCATAATAAACCTAATAATTTAGTCTGAGTCCTTTGAACATCGTACTACAATTTAGAATATATTACGACTCTGTATGCCACATTACCGCCTTGAAAAGCATGTTAGTATAACGTACGGCACCTTACAACTCCTAACAAAACATTACAACACCGTACGTAAACTTAAAACTCCATAATAAGCCTAGTAAATTAGTCCGAGTCCTTTGAACATCGTACTACAATTTAGAATATATTACGACTCTGTATGCCACATTACCGCCTTGAAAAGCATGTTAGTATAACGTACGACACCTTACAACTCCTAACAAAACATTACAACACCGTACGTAAACTTAAAACTGCATAATAAACCTAATGAATTCGTCCGAGTCATTTGAACATCATACGACCACTCAGGATGTTACAACTCTGTATGCGAAATTAGCAACAGGAAAAGCAATTTAGATTAATGTAGGATGCGTTACAACTTTTGAGAACACCTTACACCACCGTACGAAAGATTAAAACTCCATAATAAACCTAATGAATTCGTCCGAGTAATTTGAACACCATACAACAATTTGGAATATATTACGACTCTGTATGCCACATTACCGCCTTGAAAAGCATGTTAGTATAACGTACGACACCTTACTACTCCTAACAAAACATTACAACACCGTACGTAAACTTAAAACTCCATAATAAACCTAATGAATTCATCCGAGTCCTTTGAACATCGTACGACAATTTAGAATATATTACGACTCTGTATGCCACATTACCGCCTTGAAAAGCATGTTAGTATAACGTACGACACCTTACTACTCCTAACAAAACATTACAACACCGTACGTAAACTTAAAACTCCATAATAAACCTAATAATTTAGTCCGAGTCCTTTGAACATCGTACTAAAATTTAGAATATATTACGACTCTGTATGCCACATTACCGCCTTGAAAAGCATGTTAGTATAACGTACGGCACCTTACAACTCCTAACAAAACATTACAACACCGTACGTAAACTTAAAACTCCATAATAAACCTAATGAATTCGTCCGAGTCATTTGAACATTATACGACCATTCAGCACTTGTTACGACTCTGTATGCGAATATAGCAACAGGAAAAGCAATTTAGAATAATGTAGGATGCGTTACAACTTTTGAGAACACCTTACACCACTGTACGAAAGATTAAAACTCCATAATAAACCTAATGAATTCGTCCGAGTAATTTGAACACCATACAACAATTTGGAATATATTACGACTCTGTATGCCACATTACCGCCTTGAAAAGCATGTTAGTATAACGTACGACACCTTACTACTCCTAACAAAACATTACAACACCGTACGTAAACTTAAAACTCCATAATAAACCTAATAATTTAGTCTGAGTCCTTTGAACATCGTACTACAATTTAGAATATATTACGACTCTGTATGCCACATTACCGCCTTGAAAAGCATGTTAGTATAACGTACGACACCTTACAACTCCTAACAAAACATTACAACACCGTACGTAAACTTAAAACTGCATAATAAACCTAATGAATTCGTCCGAGTCATTTGAACATCATACGACCACTCAGGATGTTACAACTCTGTATGCGAAATTAGCAACAGGAAAAGCAATTTAGAATAATGTAGGATGCGTTACAACTTTTGAGAACACCTTACACCACTGTACGAAAGATTAAAACTCCATAATAAACCTAATGAATTCGTCCGAGTAATTTGAACACCATACAACAATTTGGAATATATTACGACTCTGTATGCCACATTACCGCCTTGAAAAGCATGTTAGTATAACGTACGACACCTTACTACTCCTAACAAAACATTACAACACCGTACGTAAACTTAAAACTCCATAATAAACCTAATAATTTAGTCTGAGTCCTTTGAACATCGTACTACAATTTAGAATATATTACGACTCTGTATGCCACATTACCGCCTTGAAAAGCATGTTAGTATAACGTACGACACCTTACAACTCCTAACAAAACATTACAACACCGTACGTAAACTTAAAACTGCATAATAAACCTAATGAATTCGTCCGAGTCATTTGAACATCATACGACCACTCAGGATGTTACAACTCTGTATGCGAAATTAGCAACAGGAAAAGCAATTTAGAATAATGTAGGATGCGTTACAACTTTTGAGAACACCTTACACCACTGTACGAAAGATTAAAACTCCATAATAAACCTAATGAATTCGTCCGAGTAATTTGAACACCATACAACAATTTGGAATATATTACGACTCTGTATGCCACATTACCGCCTTGAAAAGCATGTTAGTATAACGTACGACACCTTACTACTCCTAACAAAACATTACAACACCGTACGTAAACTTAAAACTCCATAATAAACCTAATAATTTAGTCTGAGTCCTTTGAACATCGTACTACAATTTAGAATATATTACGACTCTGTATGCCACATTACCGCCTTGAAAAGCATGTTAGTATAACGTACGACACCTTACAACTCCTAACAAAACATTACAACACCGTACGTAAACTTAAAACTGCATAATAAACCTAATGAATTCGTCCGAGTCATTTGAACATCATACGACCACTCAGGATGTTACAACTCTGTATGCGAAATTAGCAACAGGAAAAGCAATTTAGAATAATGTAGGATGCGTTACAACTTTTGAGAACACCTTACACCACTGTACGAAAGATTAAAACTCCATAATAAACCTAATGAATTCGTCCGAGTAATTTGAAAACCATACAACAATTTGGAATATATTACGACTCTGTATGCCACATTACCGCCTTGAAAAGCATGTTAGTATAACGTACGACACCTTACTACTCCTAACAAAACATTACAACACCGTACGTAAACTTAAAACTCCATAATAAACCTAATAAATTAGTCCGAGTCCTTTGAACATCGTACTACAATTCAGAATATATTACGACTCTGTATGCCACATTACCGCCTTGAAAAGCATGTTAGTATAACGTACGGCACCTTACAACTCCTAACAAAACATTACAACACCGTACGTAAACTTAAAACTCCATAATAAGCCTAGTAAATTAGTCCGACTCCTTTGAACATCGTACTACAATTTAGAATATATTACGACTCTGTATGCCACATTACCGCCTTGAAAAGCATGTTAGTATAACGTACGACACCTTACAACTCCTAACAAAACATTACAACACCGTACGTAAACTTAAAACTGCATAATAAACCTAATGAATTCGTCCGAGTCATTTGAACATTATACGACCACTCAGTACGTGTTACGACTCTGTATGCGAAATTAGCAACAGGAAAAGCAATTTAGAATAATGTAGGATGCGTTACAACTTTTGAGAACACCTTACACCACTGTACGAAAGATTAAAACTCCATAATAAACCTAATGAATTCGTCCGAGTAATTTGAACACCATACAACAATTTGGAATATATTACGACTCTGTATGCCACATTACCGCCTTGAAAAGCATGTTAGTATAACGTACGACACCATACTACTCCTAACAAAACATTACAACACCGTACGTAAACTTAAAACTCCATAATAAACCTAATAAATTAGTCCGAGTCCTTTGAACATCGTACTACAATTTAGAATATATTACGACTCTGTATGCCACATTACCGCCTTGAAAAGCATGTTAGTATAACGTACGACACCTTACAACTCCTAACAAAACATTACAACACCGTACGTAAACTTAAAACTCCATAATAAGCCTAGTAAATTAGTCCGAGTCCTTTGAACATCGTACTACAATTTAGAATATATTACGACTCTGTATGCCACATTACCGCCTTGAAAAGCATGTTAGTATAACGTACGACACCTTACAACTCCTAACAAAACATTACAACACCGTACGTAAACTTAAAACTGCATAATAAACCTAATGAATTCGTCCGAGTCATTTGAACATTATACGACCACTCAGTACTTGTTACGACTCTGTATGCGAAATTAGCAACAGGAAAAGCAATTTAGAATAATGTAGGATGCGTTACAACTTTTGAGAACACCTTACACCACTGTACGAAAGATTAAAACTCCATAATAAACCTAATGAATTCGTCCGAGTAATTTGAACACCATACAACAATTTGGAATATATTACGACTCTGTATGCCACATTACCGCCTTGAAAAGCATGTTAGTATAACGTACGACACCTTACTACTCCTAACAAAACATTACAACACCGTACGTAAACTTAAAACTCCATAATAAACCTAATAATTTAGTCTGAGTCCTTTGAACATCGTACTACAATTTAGAATATATTACGACTCTGTATGCCACATTACCGCCTTGAAAAGCATGTTAGTATAACGTACGACACCTTACTACTCCTAACAAAACATTACAACACCGTACGTAAACTTAAAACTCCATAATAAATCTAATGAATTCATCCGAGTCCTTTGAACATCATACGACAATTTAGAATATATTACGACTCTGTATGCCACATTACCGCCTTGAAAAGCATGTTAGTATAACGTACGACACCTTACTACTCCTAACAAAACATTACAACACCGTACGTAAACTTAAAACTCCATAATAAACCTAATGAATTCATCCGAGTCCTTTGAACATCGTACGACAATTTAGAATATATTACGACTCTGTATGCCACATTACCGCCTTGAAAAGCATGTTAGTATAACGTACGACACCTTACTACTCCTAACAAAACATTACAACACCGTACGTAAACTTAAAACTCCATAATAAACCTAATAATTTAGTCCGAGTCCTTTGAACATCGTACTAAAATTTAGAATATATTACGACTCTGTATGCCACATTACCGCCTTGAAAAGCATGTTAGTATAACGTACGACACCTTACAACTCCTAACAAAACATTACAACACCGTACGTAAACTTAAAACTCCATAATAAACCTAATGAATTCGTCCGAGTCATTTGAACATTATACGACCACTCAGTACTTGTTACGACTCTGTATGCGAAATTAGCAACAGGAAAAGCAATTTAGAATAATGTAGGATGCGTTACAACTTTTGAGAACACCTTACACCACTGTACGAAAGATTAAAACTCCATAATAAACCTAATGAATTCGTCCGAGTAATTTGAACACCATACAACAATTTGGAATATATTACGACTCTGTATGCCACATTACCGCCTTGAAAAGCATGTTAGTATAACGTACGACACCTTACTACTCCTAACAAAACATTACAACACCGTACGTAAACTTAAAACTCCATAATAAACCTAATAATTTAGTCTGAGTCCTTTGAACATCGTACTACAATTTAGAATATATTACGACTCTGTATGCCACATTACCGCCTTGAAAAGCGTGTTAGTATAACGTACGGCACCTTACAACTCCTAACAAAACATTCCAACACCGTACGTAAACTTAAAACTCCATAATAAGCCTAGTAAATTAGTCCGAGTCCTTTGAACATCGTACTACAATTTAGAATATATTACGACTCTGTATGCCACATTACCGCCTTTAAAAGCATGTTAGTATAACGTACGACACCTTACAACTCCTAGCAAAACATTACAACACCGTACGTAAACTTAAAACTGCATAATAAACCTAATGAATTCGTCCGAGTCATTTGAACATCATACGACCACTCAGGACTTGTTACGACTCGGTATGCGAAATTAGCAACAGGAAAAGCAATTTAGAATAATGTAGGATGCGTTACAACTTTTGAGAACACCTTACACCACTGTACGAAAGATTAAAACTCCATAATAAACCTAATGAATTCGTCCGAGTAATTTGAACACCATACAACAATTTGGAATATATTACGACTCTGTATGCCACATTACCGCCTTGAAAAGCATGTTAGTATAACGTACGACACCTTACTACTCCTAACAAAACATTACAACACCGTACGTAAACTTAAAACTCCATAATAAACCTAATAAATTAGTCCGAGTCCTTTGAACATCGTACTACAATTTAGAATATATTACGACTCTGTATGCCACATTACCGCCTTGAAAAGCATGTTAGTATAACGTACGGCACCTTACAACTCCTAACAAAACATTACAATACCGTACGTAAACTTAAAACTCCATAATAAGCCTAGTAAATTAGTCCGAGTCCTTTGAACATCGTACTACAATTTAGAATATATTACGACTCTGTATGCCACATTACCGCCTTGAAAAGCATGTTAGTATAACGTACGACACCTTACAACTCCTAACAAAACATTACAACACCGTACGTAAACTTAAAACTGCATAATAAACCTAATGAATTCGTCCGAGTCATTTGAACATCATACGACCACTCAAGACTTGTTACGACTCTGTATGCGAAATTAGCAACAGGAAAAGCAATTTAGAATAATGTAGGATGTGTTACAACTTTTGAGAACACCTTACACCACCGTACGAAAGATTAAAACTCCATAATAAACCTAATGAATTCGTCCGAGTAATTTGAACACCATACAACAATTTGGAATATATTACGACTCTGTATGCCACATTACCGCCTTGAAAAGCATGTTAGTATAACGTACGACACCTTACTACTCCTAACAAAACATTACAACACCGTACGTAAACTTAAAACTCCATAATAAACCTAATGAATTCATCCGAGTCCTTTGAACATCGTACGACAATTTAGAATATATTACGACTCTGTATGCCACATTACCGCATTGAAAAGCATGTTAGTATAACGTACGGCACCTTACAACTCCTAATAAAACATTACAACACCGTACGTAAACTTAAAACTCCATAATAAACCTAATGCATTCTTCCGAGTCATTTGAACATCGTACAACAATTTACAATATCTTACGACTCTTATGCCACATTACCGCCTTGAAAATCATGTTAGTATAACGTAGGACACCTTACAACTCCTAACAACACATTACAATACCGTATGTAAACTTAAAACTCCATAGTAAACCTAATGAATTAGTCCGAGTCCTTTGAACATCGTACTACAATTTAGAATATATTACGACTCTGTATGCCACATTACCGCCTTGAAAAGCATGTTAGTATAACGTACGAAACCTTACAACTCCTAACAAAACATTACAACACCGTACGTAAACTTAAAACTACATAATAAACCTAACGAATTCGTCCGAGTCATTTGAACATCATACGACCACTCAGGACTTGTTACGACTCTGTATGCGAAATTAGCAACAGGAAAAGCAATTTAGAATAATGTAGGATATGTTACAACTTTTGAGAACACCTTACACCACCGTACGAAAGATTAAAACTCCATAATAAACCTAATGAATTCGTCCGAGTAATTTGAACACCATACAACAATTTGGAATATATTACGACTCTGTATGCCACATTACCGCCTTGAAAAGCATGTTAGTATAACGTACGACACCTTACTACTCCTAACAAAACATTACAACACCGTACGTAAACTTAAAACTCCATAATAAACCTAATGAATTCATCCGAGTCCTTTGAACATCGTACGACAATTTAGAATATATTACGACTCTGTATGCCACATTACCGCATTGAAAAGCATGTTAGTATAACGTACGGCACCTTACAACTCCTAACAAAACATTACAACACCGTACGTAAACTTAAAACTCCATAATAAACCTAATGAATTCTTCCGAGTCATTTGAACATCGTACAACAATTTACAATATCTTACGACTCTTATGCCACATTACCGCCTTGAAAATCATGTTAGTATAACGTAGGACACCTTACAACTCCTAACAACACATTACAATACCGTATGTAAACTTAAAACTCCATAGTAAACCTAATGAATTAGTCCGAGTCCTTTGAACATCGTACTACAATTTAGAATATATTACGACTCTGTATGCCACATTACCGCCTTGAAAAGCATGTTAGTATAACGTACGAAACCTTACAACTCCTAACAAAACATTACAACACCGTACGTAAACTTAAAACTGCATAATAAACCTAATGAATTCGTCCGAGTCATTTGAACATCATACGACCACTCAGGACTTGTTACGACTCTGTATGCGAAATTAGCAACAGGAAAAGCAATTTAGAATAATGTAGGATATGTTACAACTTTTGAGAACACCTTACACCACCGTACGAAAGATTAAAACTCCATAATAAACCTAATGAATTCGTCCGAGTAATTTGAACACCATACAACAATTTGGAATATATTACGACTCTGTATGCCACATTACCGCCTTGAAAAGCATGTTAGTATAACGTACGACACCTTACTACTCCTAACAAAACATTACAACACCGTACGTAAACTTAAAACTCCATAATAAACCTAATGAATTCATCCGAGTCCTTTGAACATCGTACGACAATTTAGAATATATTACGACTCTGTATGCCACATTACCGCATTGAAAAGCATGTTAGTATAACGTACGGCACCTTACAACTCCTAACAAAACATTACAACACCGTACGTAAACTTAAAACTCCATAATAAACCTAATGAATTCTTCCGAGTCATTTGAACATCGTACAACAATTTACAATATCTTACGACTCTTATGCCACATTACCGCCTTGAAAATCATGTTAGTATAACGTAGGACACCTTACAACTCCTAACAACACATTACAATACCGTATGTAAACTTAAAACTCCATAGTAAACCTAATGAATTTGTCCGAGTCCTTTAAACATCAGACGACCACTCAGGACTTGTTACGACTTTGTATGCGACATTAGCAACATGAAAAGCAATTTAGAATAATGTAGGATGCGTTACATCTTTTAAGAACACCTTACACCACCGTACGAAACATTAAAACTCCATAATAAACCTAATGAATTCGTCCGAGTAATTTGAGCATCATACAACAATTTGGAATATATTACGACTCTGTATGCCACATTACCGCCTTGAAAAGCATGTTAGTATAACGTACGAAACCTTACAACTCCTAACAAAACATTACAACACCGTACGTAAACTTAAAACTGCATAATAAACCTAATGAATTCGTCCGAGTCATTTGAACATCATACGACCACTCAGGACTTGTTACGACTCTGTATGCGAAATTAGCAACAGGAAAAGCAATTTAGAATAATGTAGGATATGTTACAACTTTTGAGAACACCTTACACCACCGTACGAAAGATTAAAACTCCATAATAAACCTAATGAATTCGTCCGAGTAATTTGAACACCATACAACAATTTGGAATATATTACGACTCTGTATGCCACATTACCGCCTTGAAAAGCATGTTAGTATAACGTACGACACCTTACTACTCCTAACAAAACATTACAACACCGTACGTAAACTTAAAACTCCATAATAAACCTAATGAATTCATCCGAGTCCTTTGAACATCGTACGACAATTTAGAATATATTACGACTCTGTATGCCACATTACCGCATTGAAAAGCATGTTAGTATAACGTACGGCACCTTACAACTCCTAACAAAACATTACAACACCGTACGTAAACTTAAAACTCCATAATAAACCTAATGAATTCTTCCGAGTCATTTGAACATCGTACAACAATTTACAATATCTTACGACTCTTATGCCACATTACCGCCTTGAAAATCATGTTAGTATAACGTAGGACACCTTACAACTCCTAACAACACATTACAATACCGTATGTAAACTTAAAACTCCATAGTAAACCTAATGAATTTGTCCGAGTCCTTTAAACATCAGACGACCACTCAGGACTTGTTACGACTTTGTATGCGACATTAGCAACATGAAAAGCAATTTAGAATAATGTAGGATGCGTTACATCTTTTAAGAACACCTTACACCACCGTACGAAACATTAAAACTCCATAATAAACCTAATGAATTCGTCCGAGTAATTTGAGCATCATACAACAATTTGGAATATATTACGACTCTGTATGCCACATTACCGCCTTGAAAAGCATGTTAGTATAACGTACGACACCTTACAACTCCTAACAAAACATTACAACACCGTACGTAAACTTAAAACTCCATAATAAACCTAATGAATTCGTCCGAGTCATTTGAACATCATACGACCACTCAGGACTTGTTACGACTCTGTATGCGAAATTAGCAACAGGAAAAGCAATTTAGAATAATGTAAGATGCATTACAACTTTTGAGAACACCTTACACCACCGTACGAAAGATTAAAACTCCATAATAAACCTAATGAATTCGTCCGAGTAATTTGAACACCATACAACAATTTGGAATATATTACGACTCTGTATGCCACATTACCGCCTTGAAAAGCATGTTAGTATAACGTACGACACCTTACAACTCCTAACATAACATTACAACACCGTACGTAAACTTAAAACTCCATAATAAACCTAATGAATTCGTCCGAGTCATTTGAACATCATACGACCACTCAGGATTTGTTACGACTCTGTATGCGATATTAGCAACAGGAAAAGCAATTTAGAATAATGTAAGATGCATTAAAACTTTTGAGAACACCTTACACCACCGTACGAAAGATTAAAACTCCATAATAAACCTAATGAATTCGTCCGAGTAATTTGAACACCATACAACAATTTGGAATATATTACGACTCTGTATGCCACATTACCGCCTTGAAAAGCATGTTAGTATAACGTACGACACCTTACTACTCCTAACAAAACATTACAACACCGTACGTAAACTTAAAACTCCATAATAAACCTAATGAATTCGTCCGAGTCCTTTGAACATCGTACGAAAATTTAGAATATATTACGACTCTGTATGCCACATTACCGTCTTGAGAAACATGTTAGTATAACGTACGACACCTTACAACTCCTAACAAGACATTACAACACCGTACGTAAACTTAAAACTCCATAATAAACCTAATAAATTAGTCCGAGTCCTTTGAACATCGTACTACAATTTAGAATATATTACGACTCTGTATGCCACATTACCGCCTTGAAAAGCATGTTAGTATAACGTACGACACCTTACAACTCCTAACAAAACATTACAACACCGTACGTAAACTTAAAACTGCATAATAAACCTAATGAATTCGTCCGAGTCATTTGAACATCATACGACCACTCAGGACTTGTTACGACTCTGTATGCGAAATTAGCAACAGGAAAAGCAATTTAGAATAATGTAGGATGCGTTACAACTTTTGAGAACACCTTACACCACTGTACGAAAGATTAAAACTCCATAAAAACCTAATGAATTCGTCCGAGTAATTTGAACACCATACAACAATTTGGAATATATTACGACTCTGTATGCCACATTACCGCCTTGAAAAGCATGTTAGTATAATGTACGACACCTTACTACTCCTAACAAAACATTACAACACCGTACGTAAACTTAAAACTCCATAATAAACCTAATATTAGTCCAAGTCCTTTGAACATCGTACTATAATTTAGAATATATTACGACTCTGTATGCCACATTACCGCCTTGAAAAGCATGTTAGTATAACGTACGACACCTTACAACTCCTAACAAAATATTACAACACCGTACGTAAACTTAAAACTCCATAATAAGCCTAGTAAATTAGTCCGAGTCCTTTGAACATCGTACTACAATTTAGAATATATTACGACTCTGTATCCCACATTACCGCCTTGAAAAGCATGTTAGTATAACGTACGACACCTTACAACTCCTAACAAAACATTACAACACCGTACGTAAACTTAAAACTCCATAATAAACCTAATGAATTCGTCCGAGTCATTTGAACATCATACGACCACTCAGGACATGTTACGAATCTGTATGCGAAATTAGCAACAGGAAAAGCAATTTAAAATAATGTAGGATGCGTTACAACTTTTGAGAACACCTTACACCACCGTACGAAAGATTAAAACTCCATAATAAACCTAATGAATTCGTCCGAGTAATTTGAACACCATACAACAATTTGGAATATATTACGACTCTGTATGCCACATTACCGTCTTGAGAAGCATGTTAATATAACTTACGGCACCTTACAACTCCTAACAAAACATTACAACACCGTACGTAAACTTAAAACTCCATAATAAACCTAATAAATTAGTCCGAGTCCTTTGAACATAGTACTACAATTTAGAATATATTACGACTCTGTATGCCACATTACCGCCTTGAAAAGCATGTTAGTATAACGTACGGCACCTTACAACTCTTAACAAAACATTACAACACCGTATGTAAACTAAAAACTCCATAATAAACCTAATGAATTCGTCCGAGTCATTTGAACATCGTACGACCACTTAGGACTTGTTACGACTCTGTATGCGAAATAAGCAACAGGAAAAGCAATTTAGAATAATGTACGATGCGTTATAACTTTTGAGAACACCTTACACCACCGTACGAAAGATTAAAACTCCATAATAATCCTAATAAATTAGTCCGAGTCCTTTGAACATCGTACTACAATTTAGAATATATTACGACTCTGTATGCCACATTACCGCCTTGAAAAGCATGTTAGTATAACGTACGGCACCTTACAACTCCTAACAAAACATTACAACACCGTACATGAACTTAAAACTCCATAATAAACCTAATGAATTCGTCCGAGTCCTTTAACATCGTACCACAATTTAGAATATATTACGACTCTGTATGCCACATTACCGTCTTGAGAAGCATGTTAATATAACTTACGCCACCTTACAACTCCTAACAAAACATTACAACACCGTACGTAAACTTAAAACTCCATAATAAACCTAATAAATTAGTCCGAGTCCTTTGAACATAGTACTACAATTTAGAATATATTACGACTCTGTATGCCACATTACCGCCATGAAAAGCATGTTAGTATAACGTACGGCACCTTACAACTCCTAACAAAACATTACAACACCGTACGTAAACTTAAAACTCCATAATAAACCTAATGAATTCGTCCGAGTCATTTGAACATCATACGACCACTTAGGACTTGTTACGACTCTGTATGCGAAATTAGCAACAGGAAAAGCTATTTAGAATAATGTACGATGCGTTATAACTTTTGAGAACACCTTACACCACCGTACGAAAGATTAAAACTCCATAATAATCCTAATAAATTAGTCCGAGTCCTTTGAACATCGTACTACAATTTAGAATATATTACGACTCTGTATGCCACATTACCGCCTTGAAAAGCATGTTAGTATAACGTACGGCACCTTACAACTCCTAACAAAACATTACAACACCGTACATGAACTTAAAACTCCATAATAAACCTAATGAATTCGTCCGAGTCCTTTGAACATCGTACCACAATTTAGAATATATTACGACTCTGTATGCCACATTACCGTCTTGGGAAGCATGTTAATATAACTTATGGCACCTTACAACTCCTAACAAAACATTACAACACCGTACGTAAACTTAAAACTCCATAATAAACCTAATAAATTAGTCCGAGTCCTTTGAACATAGTACTACAATTTAGAATATATTACGACTCTGTATGCCACATTACCGCCTTGAAAAGCATGTTAGTATAACGTACGGCACCCTACAACTCTTAACAAAACATTACAACACCGTACGTAAACTTAAAACTCCATAATAAACCTAATGAATTCGTCCGAGTCATTTGAACATCGTACGACCACTTAGGACTTGTTACGACTCTGTATGCGAAATAAGCAACAGGAAAAGCAATTTAGAATAATGTACGATGCGTTATAACTTTTGAGAACACCTTACACCACCGTACGAAAGATTAAAACTCCATAATAATCCTAATAAATTAGTCAGAGTCCTTTGAACATCGTACTACGATTTAGAATATATTACG
Organism: Tagetes erecta; assembly: GCA_030867185.1. Taxonomy (NCBI): domain Eukaryota; kingdom Viridiplantae; phylum Streptophyta; class Magnoliopsida; order Asterales; family Asteraceae; genus Tagetes; species Tagetes erecta. Next base: position 51,000,919 of record CM061488.1, on the reverse strand, counting down.
ACTCTGTATGCCACATTACCGCCTTGAAAAGCATGTTAGTATAACGTACGGCACCTTACAACTCCTAACAAAATATTACAACACCGTACGTAAACTTAAAACTCCATAATAAACCTAATGAATTCGTCCGAGTCCTTTGAACATCGTACCACAATTTAGAATATATTACGACTCTGTATGCCACATTACCGTCTTGAGAAGCATGTTAGTATAACGTACGGCACCTTACAACTCCTAACAAAACATTACAAGACCGTACGTAAACTTAAAACTCCATAATAAACCTAATAAATTAGTCCGAGTCCTTTGAACATAGTACTACAATTTAGAATATATTACGACTCTGTATGCCACATTACCGCCTTGAAAAGCATGTTAGTATAACGTACGGCACCTTACAACTCCTAACAAAACATTACAACACCGTACCTAAACTTAAAACTCCATAATAAACCTAATAAATTAGTCTGAGTCCTTTGAACATCGTACTACGATTTAGAATATATTACGACTCTGTATGCCACATTACCGCCTTGAAAAGCATGTTAGTATAACGTACGGCACCTTACAACTCCTAACAAAATATTACAACACCGTACGTAAACTTAAAACTCTATAATAAACCTAATGAATTCGTCCGAGTCCTTTGAACATCGTACCACAATTTAGAATATATTACGACTCTGTATGCCACATTACCGTCTTGAGAAGCATGTTAGTATAACGTACGGCACCTTACAACTCCTAACAAAACATTACAAGACCGTACGTAAACTTAAAACTCCATAATAAACCTAATAAATTAGTCCGAGTCCTTTGAACATAGTACTACAATTTAGAATATATTACGACTCTGTATGCCACATTACCGCCTTGAAAAGCATGTTAGTATAACGTACGGCACCTTACAACTCCTAACAAAACATTACAACACCGTACCTAAACTTAAAACTCCATAATAAACCTAATAAATTAGTCTGAGTCCTTTGAACATAGTACTACAATTTAGAATATATTACGACTCTGTATGCCACATTACCGCCATGAAAAGCATGTTAGTATAACGTACGGCACCTTACAACTCCTAACAAAACATTACAACACCGTACGTAAACTTAAAACTCCATAATAAACCTAATGAATTCGTCCGAGTCATTTGAACATCGTACGACCACTTAGGACTTGTTACGACTCTGTATGCGAAATTAGCAACAGGAAAAGCAATTTAGAATAATGTACGATGCGTTATAACTTTTGAGAACACCTTACACCACCGTACGAAAGATTAAAACTCCATAATAATCCTAATAAATTAGTCCGAGTCCTTTGAACATCGTACTACAATTTAGAATATATTACGACTCTGTATGCCACATTACCGCCTTGAAAAGCATGTTAGTATAACGTACGGCACCTTACAACTCCTAACAAAACATTACAACACCGTACATGAACTTAAAACTCCATAATAAACCTAATGAATTCGTCCGAGTCCTTTAACATCGTACCACAATTTAGAATATATTACGACTCTGTATGCCACATTACCGTCTTGAGAAGCATGTTAATATAACTTACGCCACCTTACAACTCCTAACAAAACATTACAACACCGTACGTAAACTTAAAACTCCATAATAAACCTAATAAATTAGTCCGAGTCCTTTGAACATAGTACTACAATTTAGAATATATTACGAGTCTGTATGCCACATTACCGCCATGAAAAGCATGTTAGTATAACGTACGGCACCTTACAACTCCTAACAAAACATTACAACACCGTACGTAAACTTAAAACTCCATAATAAACCTAATGAATTCGTCCGAGTCATTTGAACATCGTACGACCACTTAGGACTTGTTACGACTCTGTATGCGAAATTAGCAACAGGAAAAGCAATTTAGAATAATGTACGATGCGTTATAACTTTTGAGAACACCTTACACCACCGTACGAAAGATTAAAACTCCATAATAATCCTAATAAATTAGTCCGAGTCCTTTGAACATCGTACTACAATTTAGAATATATTACGACTCTGTATGCGACATTACCGCCTTGAAAAGCATGTTAGTATAACGTACGGCACCTTACAACTCCTAACAAAACATTACAACACCGTACATGAACTTAAAACTCCATAATAAACCTAATGAATTCGTCCGAGTCCTTTGAACATCGTACCACAATTTAGAATATATTACGACTCTGTATGCCACATTACCGTCTTGTGAAGCATGTTAATATAACTTACGGCACCTTACAACTCCTAACAAAACATTACAACACCGTACGTAAACTTAAAACTCCATAATAAACCTAATAAATTAGTCCGAGTCCTTTGAACATCGTACCACAATTTAGAATATATTACGACTCTGTATGCCACATTACCGTCTTGAGAAGCATGTTAGTATAACGTACGGCACCTTACAACTCCTAACAAAACATTACAAGACCGTACGTAAACTTAAAACTCCATAATAAACCTAATAAATTAGTCCGAGTCCTTTGAACATAGTACTTAAATTTAGAATATATTACGACTCTGTATGCCACATTACCGCCTTGAAAAGCATGTTAGTATAACGTACGGCACCTTACAACTCCTAACAAAACATTACAACACCGTACCTAAACTTAAAACTCCATAATAAACCTAATAAATTAGTCTGAGTCCTTTGAACATAGTACTACAATTTAGAATATATTACGACTCTGTATGCCACATTACCGCCATGAAAAGCATGTTAGTATAACGTACGGCACCTTACAACTCCTAACAAAACATTACAACACCGTACGTAAACTTAAAACTCCATAATAAACCTAATGAATTCGTCCGAGTCATTTGAACATCGTACGACCACTTAGGACTTGTTACGACTCTGTATGCGAAATTAGCAACAGGAAAAGCAATTTAGAATAATGTACGATGCGTTATAACTTTTGAGAACACCTTACACCACCGTACGAAAGATTAAAACTCCATAATAATCCTAATAAATTAGTCCGAGTCCTTTGAACATCGTACTACAATTTAGAATATATTACGACTCTGTATGCCACATTACCGCCTTGAAAAGCATGTTAGTATAACGTACGGCACCTTACAACTCCTAACAAAACATTACAACACCGTACATGAACTTAAAACTCCATAATAAACCTAATGAATTCGTCCGAGTCCTTTAACATCGTACCACAATTTAGAATATATTACGACTCTGTATGCCACATTACCGTCTTGAGAAGCATGTTAATATAACTTACGCCACCTTACAACTCCTAACAAAACATTACAACACCGTACGTAAACTTAAAACTCCATAATAAACCTAATAAATTAGTCCGAGTCCTTTGAACATAGTACTACAATTTAGAATATATTACGAGTCTGTATGCCACATTACCGCCATGAAAAGCATGTTAGTATAACGTACGGCACCTTACAACTCCTAACAAAACATTACAACACCGTACGTAAACTTAAAACTCCATAATAAACCTAATGAATTCGTCCGAGTCATTTGAACATCGTACGACCACTTAGGACTTGTTACGACTCTGTATGCGAAATTAGCAACAGGAAAAGCAATTTAGAATAATGTACGATGCGTTATAACTTTTGAGAACACCTTACACCACCGTACGAAAGATTAAAACTCCATAATAATCCTAATAAATTAGTCCGAGTCCTTTGAACATCGTACTACAATTTAGAATATATTACGACTCTGTATGCCACATTACCGCCTTGAAAAGCATGTTAGTATAACGTACGGCACCTTACAACTCCTAACAAAACATTACAACACCGTACATGAACTTAAAACTCCATAATAAACCTAATGAATTCGTCCGAGTCCTTTGAACATCGTACCACAATTTAGAATATATTACGACTCTGTATGCCACATTACCGTCTTGTGAAGCATGTTAATATAACTTACGGCACCTTACAACTGCTAACAAAACATTACAACACCGTACGTAAACTTAAAACTCCATAATAAACCTAATAAATTAGTCCGAGTCCTTTAAACATAGTACTACAATTTAGAATATATTACGACTCTGTATGCCACATTACCGCCTTGAAAAGCATGTTAGTATAACGTACGGCACCCTACAACTCTTAACAAAACATTACAACACCGTACGTAAACTTAAAACTCCATAATAAACCTAATGAATTCGTCCGAGTCATTTGAACATCGTACGACCACTTAAGACTTGTTACGACTATGTATGCGAAATAAGCAACAGGAAAAGCAATTTAGAATAATGTACGATGCGTTATAACTTTTGAGAACACCTTACACCACCGTACGAAAGATTAAAACTCCATAACAATCCTAATAAATTAGTCAGAGTCCTTTGAACATCGTACTACGATTTAGAATATATTACGACTCTGTATGCCACATTACCGCCTTGAAAAGCATGTTAGTATAACGTACGGCACCTTACAACTCCTAACAAAACATTACAACACCGTACGTAAACTTAAAACTCCATAATAAACCTAATGAATTCGTCCGAGTCCTTTGAACATCGTACCACAATTTAGAATATATTACGACTCTGTATGCCACATTACCGTCTTGAGAAGCATGTTAGTATAACGTACGGCACCTTACAACTCCTAACAAAACATTACAAGACCGTACGTAAACTTAAAACTCCATAATAAACCTAATAAATTAGTCCGAGTCCTTTGAACATAGTACTACAATTTAGAATATATTACGACTCTGTATGCCACATTACCGCCTTGAAAAGCATGTTAGTATAACGTACGGCACCTTACAACTCCTAACAAAACATTACAACACCGTACGTAAACTTAAAACTCCATAATAAACCTAATGAATTCGTCCGAGTCATTTGAACATCGTACGACCACTTAGGACTTGTTACGACTCTGTATGCGAAATTAGCAATAGGAAAAGCAATTTAGAATAATGTACGATGCGTTATAACTTTTGAGAACACCTTACACCACCGTACGAAAGATTAAAACTCCATAATAATCCTAATAAATTAGTCCGAGTCCTTTTGAACATCGTACTACAATTTAGAATATATTACGACTCTGTACGCCACATTACCGCCTTGAAAAGCATGTTAGTATAACGTACGGCACCTTACAACTCCTAACAAAACATTACAACACCGTACGTAAACTTAAAACTCCATAATAAACCTAATGAATTCGTCCGAGTCATTTGAACATCGTACGACCACTTAGGACTTGTTACGAATCTGTATGCGAAATTAGCAACAGGAAAAGCAATTTAGAATAATGTACGATGCGTTATAACTTTTGGGAACACCTTACACCACCGTACGAAAGATTAAAACTCCATAATAATCCTAATAAATTAGTCCGAGTCCTTTGAACATCGTACTACAATTTAGAATATATTACGACTCTGTATGCCACATTACCGCCTTGAAAAGCATGTTAGTATAACGTACGGCACCTTACAACTCCTAACAAAACATTACAACACCGTACGTAAACTTAAAACTCCATAATAAACCTAATGAATTCGTCCGAGTCATTTGAACATCGTACGACCACTTAGGACTTGTTACGACTCTGTATGCGAAATTAGCAACAGGAAAAGCAATTTAGAATAATGTACGATGGGTTATAACTTTTGAGAACACCTTACACCACCGTACGAAAGATTAAAACTCCATAATAATCCTAATAAATTAGTCCGAGTCCTTTGAACATCGTACTACAATTTAGAATATATTACGAATCTGTATGCCACATTACCGCCTTGAAAAGCATGTTAGTATAACGTACGGCACCTTACAACTCCTAACAAAACATTACAACACCGTACGTAAACTTAAAACTCCATAATAAACCTAATGAATTCGTCCGAGTCATTTGAACATCGTACGACCAATTAGGACTTGTTACGACTCTGTATGCGAAATTAGCAACAGGAAAAGCAATTTAGAATAATGTACGATGCGTTATAACTCTTGAGAACACCTTACACCACCGTACGAAAGATTAAAACTCCATAATAATCCTAATAAATTAGTCCGAGTCCTTTTGAACATCGTACTACAATTTAGAATATATTACGACTCTGTACGCCACATTACCGCCTTGAAAAGCATGTTAGTATAACGTACGGCACCTTACAACTCCTAACAAAACATTACAACACCGTACGTAAACTTAAAACTCCATAATAAACCTAATGAATTCGTCCGAGTCATTTGAACATCGTACGACCACTTAGGACTTGTTACGAATCTGTATGCGAAATTAGCAACAGGAAAAGCAATTTAGAATAATGTACGATGCGTTATAACTTTTGGGAACACCTTACACCACCGTACGAAAGATTAAAACTCCATAATAATCCTAATAAATTAGTCCGAGTCCTTTGAACTTCGTACTACAATTTAGAATATATTACGACTCTGTACGCCACATTACCGCCTTGAAAAGCATGTTAGTATAACGTACGGCACCTTACAACTCCTAACAAAACATTACAACACCGTACGTAAACTTAAAACTCCATAATAAACCTAATGAATTCGTCCGAGTCATTTGAACATCGTACGACCACTTAGGACTTGTTACGACTCTGTATGCGAAATTAGCAATAGGAAAAGCAATTTAGAATAATGTACGATGCGTTATAACTTTTGAGAACACCTTACACCACCGTACGAAAGATTAAAACTCCATAATAATCCTAATAAATTAGTCCGAGTCCTTTTGAACATCGTACTACAATTTAGAATATATTACGACTCTGTACGCCACATTACCGCCTTGAAAAGCATGTTAGTATAACGTACGGCACCTTACAACTCCTAACAAAACATTACAACACCGTACGTAAACTTAAAACTCCATAATAAACCTAATGAATTCGTCCGAGTCATTTGAACATCGTACGACCACTTAGGACTTGTTACGAATCTGTATGCGAAATTAGCAACAGGAAAAGCAATTTAGAATAATGTACGATGCGTTATAACTTTTGGGAACACCTTACACCACCGTACGAAAGATTAAAACTCCATAATAATCCTAATAAATTAGTCCGAGTCCTTTGAACATCGTACTACAATTTAGAATATATTACGACTCTGTATGCCACATTACCGCCTTGAAAAAGCATGTTAGTATAACGTACGGCACCTTACAACTCCTAACAAAACATTACAACACCGTACGTAAACTTAAAACTCCATAATAAACCTAATGAATTCGTCCGAGTCATTTGAACATCGTACGACCACTTAGGACTTGTTACGACTCTGTATGCGAAATTAGCAACAGGAAAAGCAATTTAGAATAATGTACGATGGGTTATAACTTTTGAGAACACCTTACACCACCGTACGAAAGATTAAAACTCCATAATAATCCTAATAAATTAGTCCGAGTCCTTTGAACATCGTACTACAATTTAGAATATATTACGAATCTGTATGCCACATTACCGCCTTGAAAAGCATGTTAGTATAACGTACGGCACCTTACAACTCCTAACAAAACATTACAACACCGTACGTAAACTTAAACCTCCATAATAAACCTAATGAATTCGTCCGAGTCATTTGAACATCGTACGACCAATTAGGACTTGTTACGACTCTGTATGCGAAATTAGCAACAGGAAAAGCAATTTAGAATAATGTACGATGCGTTATAACTCTTGAGAACACCTTACACCACCGTACGAAAGATTAAAACTCCATAATAATCCTAATAAATTAGTCCGAGTCCTTTTGAACATCGTACTACAATTTAGAATATATTACGACTCTGTACGCCATATTACCGCCTTGAAAAGCATGTTAGTATAACGTACGACACCTTACAACTCCTAACAAAACATAACAACACCGTACGTAAACTTAAAACTCCATAATAAACCTAATGAATTCGTCCGAGTCATTTGAACATCGTACGACCACTTAGGACTTGTTACGACTCTGTATGCGAAATTAGCAACAGGAAAAGCAATTTAGAATAATGTACGATGGGTTATAACTTTTGAGAACACCTTACACCACCGTACGAAAGATTAAAACTCCATAATAATCCTAATAAATTAGTCCGAGTCCTTTGAACATCGTACTACAATTTAGAATATATTACGACTCTGTATGCCACATTACCGCCTTGAAAAGCATGTTAGTATAACGTACGGCACCTTACAACTCCTAACAAAACATTATAACACCGTACGTAAACTTAAAACTCCATAATAAACCTAATGAATTCGTCCGAGTCATTTGAACATCGTACGACCAATTAGGACTTGTTACGACTCTGTATGCGAAATTAGCAACAGGAAAAGCAATTTAGAATAATGTACGATGCGTTATAACTCTTGAGAACACCTTACACCACCGTACGAAAGATTAAAACTCCATAATAATCCTAATAAATTAGTCCGAGTCCTTTTGAACATCGTACTACAATTTAGAATATATTACGACTCTGTACGCCACATTACCGCCTTGAAAAGCATGTTAGTATAACGTACGGCACCTTACAACTCCTAACAAAACATTACAACACCGTACGTAAACTTAAAACTCCATAATAAACCTAATGAATTCGTCCGAGTCATTTGAACATCGTACGACCACTTAGGACTTGTTACGAATCTGTATGCGAAATTAGCAACAGGAAAAGCAATTTAGAATAATGTACGATGCGTTATAACTTTTGGGAACACCTTACACCACCGTACGAAAGATTAAAACTCCATAATAATCCTAATAAATTAGTCCGAGTCCTTTGAACTTCGTACTACAATTTAGAATATATTACGACTCTGTACGCCACATTACCGCCTTGAAAAGCATGTTAGTATAACGTACGGCACCTTACAACTCCTAACAAAACATTACAACACCGTACGTAAACTTAAAACTCCATAATAAACCTAATGAATTCGTCCGAGTCATTTGAACATCGTACGACCACTTAGGACTTGTTACGACTCTGTATGCGAAATTAGCAATAGGAAAAGCAATTTAGAATAATGTACGATGCGTTATAACTTTTGAGAACACCTTACACCACCGTACGAAAGATTAAAACTCCATAATAATCCTAATAAATTAGTCCGAGTCCTTTTTGTTGGAATCGATATGCCCAAGAGACATATTAAATTGATGTGGCTAGTACGTTATGATCCAAGTCGGGTCATACCCAATGACAAGCTAGACAAACACCGGGATATTTATTTTATGACATGATCTAAAATAAATATCAACACTTAGAATATTTAGAAATTGGGCTTCTAGATATTTGCACTTGTGTTAAAATAAATTATATGGATGATTTATGTTATGAGAGAAAGAATCTTCTACAATGTTGTTTAAGTTGTTTAAATAACATTTAGGAGATATATTTTGCTACACCTTGTATTAAATAAGTAAAGAGAAAGAACAAAAAAAAAAAAAAAAAAAAAAAAATATATTTTGTTAGGGTGGGACCCACATGGGCCGCCCCCTTTCATCCATTGCTTCTCTTTTTGGTTTTGACACCTTCAAGGCATGCAAAAGTGAAAGTGTGTAAAACACACAACCTCTTGTCTTTAGAAGACAACTTTTCTCCATAAAAACACAACTAGTGCACATTCAAAATCACTTCTTCTTCTCTTCTCCATAATTTTCCGCCAAGACAAAAAGAGCAAGAAAAAGGGGATTTTCAAGTGTTAAAATCCTAGCAAAAGTGGTGTTTGTTGGAGGCTTGAGGGTATACAAGCTTGAGGATCTTCTACCTTGGAGATTAGTCATTCAAACCAACACATTCTCCTTCATATTCCTCTTGAAAGGTATAAACATCTTTACATGTTGTTGTTTTTTGTTTTGATTGTATGCATATTGTTTTTGGATCCGGGTTTTGGGTTTTGATATTAAAAGATTTAATATGGTAACAAACAAGTTTATATATAATTCATCCGCTGCGTTTTTATATAAATATGATTTATATACACTTTGATAACTTGTTAAAACCCAACAATGGCATCAAGAGCCGCTTAAACGAATGCATACATCATAAGATCTAAAAATTTCGGTTTTCTTGGTGTTTTTCACCTCTAGGCCGAAACTTTTAGGCAATGGGTTCCCTTGGATTTTCAAGATAATACTTACATGCATATGATTATCTTGAAAGTTTAAAGTCATTAAAATGGTTAGTTGCTTTGTTTGGACAAAACCCGAAATTTTCGGTTTTATATGCTTTAGGCCGAAAATTTCAAGGGTTCAAAGGGAACCATTTTAAACTTATGTTATTACATATGCTTTTGAGTAGTTCATAACCTAGCCATAGACCTTGTGCATGTATGATTTTGTGTTGTGGTTTGAAATATTCAATATGGTTGTAATATTAGTTAATATTTTATTTGGGTTTGTAATTTATTTATTTATTTCATTGATTTGTAATAATAAATAGATTAAGTGTAATTCCATTACTAGAAAATGTATTAGGATATATTTTGTAATTGGAAGATGCATATGGACTTGATTTTGGCTTTGGGCCTTAAAGGGCTTAATAGCCCAATATGGGATTCTAACCCAATGACCCAAATCCAAGATTTATAAGCCCAAAAGGGGCTGATTTGAAGGCCCAAAAGGAAGCCCAAATAAATGAAGAAACACAACACAAAAGATGGATACTTGAAGCATTCGGATGCGGGATCAAGTGGGAGTTCATCATTTCATGCCTTGTGTCATGTTGTCCCTTAAGAAAGACCTATTTGGCACACTTGTTTCGGTTAGCAAGTGTAGCTAAAATTAGTTGGCTATGGTTATGGACTCATATATGATTTATGCATGTTTGGTTATTATGATATTGTTTATTATGATATTAGGATATTGATAGCTAACACTATAACCAACAAAACTTGCATCATTTTGATTCCTTAGAAATCATTAAGTAATAAAATTAATTTTATCAAAAGGTTAATGATTTCAAAATAAAATGGGTTTATTAAAAGGAATTTTGAAATTTGGCTTTCAACTAAGTACCATACATTTGAATGCATGCAAATGAAAGGTACACACTTTGTTTTCCCATCTAGAATTTAGAAAACAAACAAAAATCCCTTTTGAATTTTTGGAACAAGTCTAACACCATCCTTTTATACAACACTCGAAACGCTTGGGAACTCTATGTGGGATAAAGGTCACCTAACCACATTTAGGAAACTTGTGTGTTTGAGGTGGTTTTACAAATATTTGTGGGATAAAGGTCACCTAACCACTTGTATATGTAAAACTCACATGTATGTATAAGTAGGACGACTTGAAATTGGAAACCATGTGAATAGGGTCACCGAAGCATGGTGTTCAATGGTGTTGATGGGATTAAACATGCCAACTAAACTTATGAAGTTTAAATGATCCCATAAAACTAGAAGTTACAAAGGGTTGTAATCGTCAAACATTGACTACCTTGTTAATTCAATAGTAGGATAAAGGTCACCTAACTACTATATGAATGAAACGTTGGATTCTAGATTTAATTATTAATTGTTTTTAAAACACAAAAGGGTATTAATAATTAAAATAGACTAATGATATCCATAAATACTAAAATTGAACTTGTTTTATATAAATAGATGGCCGGAGTCAACAACCCACCTAACGCAATTATCCCACCCGTCCATAACCTATCACTAAGAACCCTTCTTGAAAAGGATCGTCTCAACTACAACAATTTCATGGATTGGTTCCGAAACTTGAGAATTGTTCTCAAGCAAGAAAAGAAATCGTATGTATTGGATGATCCTATTCCCGATGAACCCAACATTGATGATGTTGATGCCTATGCGGATTGGATAAAACACACCGAAGATTCGGTACAAGTTTCTTGCCTCATGTTGGGAACTATGATTCCCGAACTTCAAAAGGACTTTGAGCATCATGGGGCATATGACATGATTACCCAACTTAAGGAAATGTTCCTTCAAAAGGCTAGGGTGGAACGCTTCGAGACGGTTCGAGCACTTCATGCATGTCATATGGAAGAAACCCAATCCGTATCATCTTACGTGCTTAAGATGCAAAGTCACATTACTCGCCTTGAACGGCTAAATTGTCCCGTCTCAAAAGAGTTGGCCACGGATTTGATCCTAAATGGCCTAACAAAGAAATTTGAGACTTTCGTCTTGAATTATAATATGAATGGATGGGACAAGAGCATTCCCGAGCTTCACGGAATGCTCAAAACGGCCGAAGCGGGAATGGGTAAGAAGGTTTTACCGGTTCTCCAAATTAATGAAGGCGGAAGTAAGAAGAGGCATCACCCGGAACCTAAAGCAAAGGTTGCTAAGGGCAAGGGGCACGTCAATGTGAAAGGCAAATGGAAGGGAAAGGCAAAAGCGGAACCATTTAAACCAAAAGAGAAGAAGCAAAAGAGTGATCCATGTTTTCATTGTGGTGAGGTAGGACATTGGTTAAGAAATTGTCCAACCTATCTCAAAGAGTTGAAAGAAAAGAGGGATGCCGGACAAGCATCAGGTACAACCTTCATGATCCATATTGATCTTAATATTACTTCTCATAACACATGGGTATTAGATACCGGATGTGGAACTCATATTTGCAATTTATTGCAGGGGTTCAAAAGAAGTAAGAACTTGAAGAAGGGAGACATTAGTCTCTACATGGGCAATGGAGCTCAAGTTCAAGTTGAAGCAAAAGGAGATTTTGTTTTGAAACTTCCAAGTGGTTTGGAAGTTATTTTGCATAATATTTTGTATGCTCCTAGTTTAACTAGGAACATTATCTCTGTTTCATTGTTAAGACAATTTGGTTATGATTTTAAGTTTGTGGACAATGCTATTGATGTATCTTTGAATGGTATCTTTTATTTTAAAGCTTTACCTTATAATGGCATTTATGAATTGGTTCATGATAACACATCCTTTGATAATATGTTGTACCAATCATATACCAAGAAACTCAAATTAGATTTGAGTAAAACTTTCATTTGGCATTGTCGCCTTGGTCACATAAGCAAAGGGCGCATTAATACACTTCAAAAGAATGGTCTTTTGAAATCAAGTGATGATTCATTTGACAAATGTGAATCTTGTTTATTGGGAAAGATGACCAAGAAGCCCTTTAGTGGAACTAATGAAAGGGCGAAAGATTTATTAGGTATCATACATACGGATGTATGTGGTCCTTTTAAGACAATGACAAGGAATGGTGAAAGATACTTCATTACCTTTACCGACGATTATAGTCGCTATGGGTATGTGTTTCTCTTAAAGCACAAAGATGAAGCCTTTGAAGTGTTCAAAGTCTTCCAAAATGAAGTACAAAATCAACTCAACAAAACAATCAAAGTGCTTCGGTCCGATAGAGGAGGTGAATACCTTAATGATAAGTTTCTAGATCATCTTAGAAGTTGTGGGATTATCTCACAACTTACTCCACCCGGAACACCGCAACATAACGGTGTATCTGAAAGGAGGAATCGAACTCTACTAGATATGGTTCGATCAATGATGGCTAGAAGCACATTACCTTTATCATTTTGGGGTTTCGCGTTACTTTCCGCAGCCCGTATTCTGAATATGGTCCCAACCAAGAAAGTGGACAAGATACCTTTTGAAATATGGCATGGAAGGGTTCCATCATTAAACTATTTAAAGGTATGGGGTTGTGAAGCTTATGTTAAGCAGAACAACCAAAACAAATTAGAAAGCCGATCCACTAAGTGTATCTTTGTAGGATATCCCAAAGATTCTATGGGATATTATTTCTACAACCCAGACGAGCAAAAAGTCTTTATTGCTTTGAAGGCCGAGTTCTTGGAAACTAAGTTTCTTATGGAAGAAACTACAAGAGCCGTGGAACTCGAGGAGGATCTAGAACTACAAATGGATACACGCTTGGTTGACACTAGCAATCAACAAGAGGTTGTTGATGATGATCAAATGATTGATCAAGACACACAAAACGTTCGCAGATCTGGTAGAATTTGTCATCCACCCGAAAGATATGGGTTTTTCATGGATGGATGCTATGTGATAGATTCCGATGAACCTATCACTTACCATGATGCAATGTCACGATCTGATTGTGACAAATGGCTTGAAGCCATGAACGTAGAGATGCAATCCATGCATGACAACCAAGTATGGGATTTGGTTGTACAACCACCTAACTCCAAACCAGTTGGAAGCAAGTGGGTTTTCAAGAAGAAAACAGATATGCATGGAAACTTGGATACTTATAAGGCTCGACTTGTAGCAAAAGGTTTCACTCAAACTCAAGGGGTTGATTATGATGAGACCTTCTCGCCTGTTGCAATGCTAAAGTCGATTAGGATATTGTTTGCCATAGCTGCACACTATGATTATGAGATTTGGCAAATGGATGTCAAAACCGCTTTTCTAAATGGGCATCTTGAAGAGGATGTCTATATGGTTCAGCCTGAAGGTTTTGTCGATCCACAACATCCTAACAAGGTATGCAAGTTGAAGAAATCAATCTACGGATTGAAACAAGCATCTAGAAGTTGGAATCGCCGTTTTGATGAAGAAGTCAAGAAATTTGGATTCATCAAAAATGCTGATGAAGCTTGTGTATATAAGAAAGCTAGTGGGAGCATCATCACTTTCTTAGTATTGTATGTCGATGACATACTGCTATTTGGAAACGACATTCCAACCATGGAAGGTGTTAAAGCCTGGCTTGGGAGTTGTTTTTCCATTAAAGATCTTGGTGAAGCCGCCTATATTCTGGGAATAAAGATCTATAGAGATAGATCAAGACGGTTGATAGGTTTAAATCAAAGTGCATACATTGATAAGATCTTGAAAAGGTTCAAGATGGAAAACTCTAAGAAAGGTTTGGTACCTATTCCAAGAGGAACGATATTGAATACATCTCAATGTCCAAGCTCAAAGGATGAGCAAGATAGAATGAAAGGAGTCCCATATGCGTCAGCTATAGGATCCATCATGTATGCAATGATATGCACTAGACCGGACGTGTCATGCGCCTTGAGCATGACAAGTAGATACCAACAGAACCCTGGTGATAGTCATTGGATGGCTGTTAAGAATATATTGAAATACCTTAGACGCACTAAGGATATGTTTCTGATATATGGTTCTGGTGAAGATGAGCTCGTTGTAAAAGGTTACACGGATGCGAGTTTCCAAACCGATCGAGATGATTCTCGATCACAATCGGGATATGTTTTCGTTTTGAATGGTGGAGCCATCTCTTGGAAGAGCTCAAAACAAGATGTGGTGGCATTATCCACCACGGAATCGGAATACATCGCCGCCTCAATAGCAGCTCAAGAAGCTGCATGGATAAAGAAGTTCATTGCTGATCTAGGGGTAGTCCGTACCATTCAGGACCCCATAGAAATCTTTTGTGACAACGAAGGTGCGATTGCTCAAATCAAGGAACCTCGTGCACATCAAAAGACGAGGCATATTGAGCGGAGATTCAACTACATAAGGGATGAAGTTGAAAAGGGAAAGATATGTATTCGCAAAGTTCACACTGATCAAAACATTGCGGATCCACTCACGAAGCTCCTTGAAAGGCCAAAACATGAGACTCATACTTGTGCCTTAGGACTTCGATATTCTAGTGACTGGATTTGATCTATTTTGTATTTGGATATCGGAACAATTATTATTATGACTCATTCATATGATTATGGTTTATGATTATGACATTTTGAGTTATGTTCCATTTTAGCATGTTTAAATCCATGAATAAATTCATTATTCTAAATGTCCGTAGTCGATCATATTTGTGGGAACAAATATGAATGTAAGACTATTATGAACTTGGTTTGGTAAACATTCATAAGGGATGGATATATAAAGCAAGGGTTTGCTGCCAAGGTTCATAAATATTTATGGGATATAAATATTGGACTGACCCGCCCTCAAATATTACAACATGGAATCTTTGTGATTGATCATAAGTAAATTTGAGTAAAGGCGAATATCATAGTATCCTCTGACCTGAGATGCATATTGGGTCTTGATATTCACCAAGTATTATACTTTGACTTAGTTCTTCGCTGCTCTGAAACATGACAGTACATAAGGCTAATCTCAAGTGTAATGCAAGGTGATTGTGAGAGACGTATGAAATCAAATGGAATTTGTCCCTCTTATTCGTTGAGAGTAAGATGTCTAAGGCCTGCAAAGTTAAATCAACAGAGAATGATCACTCTGTGTCTCTGGATTTGACATGACATCTGTGACAAAAGGATAAATGATTAATTCACCTAAATCATTTCAAGTAAGGGACTTGAAGGAGATGATGTTATTGAATGGCACTTAGTCATACGTGTTAGGGGTAGCAAACCGTTGTTAGGCGGTATTTGCTGCTTGCATCAATTTTCTATGTAACTTGTGCAAGTGGGAGATTGTTGGAATCGATATGCCCAAGAGACATATTAAATTGATGTGGCTAGTACGTTATGATCCAAGTCGGGTCATACCCAATGACAAGCTAGACAAACACCGGGATATTTATTTTATGACATGATCTAAAATAAATATCAACACTTAGAATATTTAGAAATTGGGCTTCTAGATATTTGCACTTGTGTTAAAATAAATTATATGGATGATTTATGTTATGAGAGAAAGAATCTTCTACAATGTTGTTTAAGTTGTTTAAATAACATTTAGGAGATATATTTTGCTACACCTTGTATTAAATAAGTAAAGAGAAAGAACAAAAAAAAAAAATATATTTTGTTAGGGTGGGACCCACATGGGCCGCCCCCTTTCATCCATTGCTTCTCTTTTTGGTTTTGACACCTTCAAGGCATGCAAAAGTGAAAGTGTGTAAAACACACAACCTCTTGTCTTTAGAAGACAACTTTTCTCCATAAAAACACAACTAGTGCACATTCAAAATCACTTCTTCTTCTCTTCTCCATAATTTTCGGCCAAGACAAAAAGAGCAAGAAAAAGGGGATTTTCAAGTGTTAAAATCCTAGCAAAAGTGGTGTTTGTTGGAGGCTTGAGGGTATACAAGCTTGAGGATCTTCTACCTTGGAGATTAGTCATTCAAACCAACACATTCTCCTTCATATTCCTCTTGAAAGGTATAAACATCTTTACATGTTGTTGTTTTTTGTTTTGATTGTATGCATATTGTTTTTGGATCCGGGTTTTGGGTTTTGATATTAAAAGATTTAATATGGTAACAAACAAGTTTATATATAATTCATCCGCTGCGTTTTTATATAAATATGATTTATATACACTTTGATAACTTGTTAAAACCCAACACTTTTGAACATCGTACTACAATTTAGAATATATTACGACTCTGTACGCCACATTACCGCCTTGAAAAGCATGTTAGTATAACGTACGGCACCTTACAACTCCTAACAAAACATTACAACACCGTACGTAAACTTAAAACTCCATAATAAACCTAATGAATTCGTCCGAGTCATTTGAACATCGTACGACCACTTAGGACTTGTTACGAATCTGTATGCGAAATTAGCAACAGGAAAAGCAATTTAGAATAATGTACGATGCGTTATAACTTTTGGGAACACCTTACACCACCGTACGAAAGATTAAAACTCCATAATAATCCTAATAAATTAGTCCGAGTCCTTTGAACATCGTACTACAATTTAGAATATATTACGACTCTGTATGCCACATTACCGCCTTGAAAAAGCATGTTAGTATAACGTACGGCACCTTACAACTCCTAACAAAACATTACAACACCGTACGTAAACTTAAAACTCCATAATAAACCTAATGAATTCGTCCGAGTCATTTGAACATCGTACGACCACTTAGGACTTGTTACGACTCTGTATGCGAAATTAGCAACAGGAAAAGCAATTTAGAATAATGTACGATGGGTTATAACTTTTGAGAACACCTTACACCACCGTACGAAAGATTAAAACTCCATAATAATCCTAATAAATTAGTCCGAGTCCTTTGAACATCGTACTACAATTTAGAATATATTACGAATCTGTATGCCACATTACCGCCTTGAAAAGCATGTTAGTATAACGTACGGCACCTTACAACTCCTAACAAAACATTACAACACCGTACGTAAACTTAAACCTCCATAATAAACCTAATGAATTCGTCCGAGTCATTTGAACATCGTACGACCAATTAGGACTTGTTACGACTCTGTATGCGAAATTAGCAACAGGAAAAGCAATTTAGAATAATGTACGATGCGTTATAACTCTTGAGAACACCTTACACCACCGTACGAAAGATTAAAACTCCATAATAATCCTAATAAATTAGTCCGAGTCCTTTTGAACATCGTACTACAATTTAGAATATATTACGACTCTGTACGCCATATTACCGCCTTGAAAAGCATGTTAGTATAACGTACGACACCTTACAACTCCTAACAAAACATAACAACACCGTACGTAAACTTAAAACTCCATAATAAACCTAATGAATTCGTCCGAGTCATTTGAACATCGTACGACCACTTAGGACTTGTTACGACTCTGTATGCGAAATTAGCAACAGGAAAAGCAATTTAGAATAATGTACGATGGGTTATAACTTTTGAGAACACCTTACACCACCGTACGAAAGATTAAAACTCCATAATAATCCTAATAAATTAGTCCGAGTCCTTTGAACATCGTACTACAATTTAGAATATATTACGACTCTGTATGCCACATTACCGCCTTGAAAAGCATGTTAGTATAACGTACGGCACCTTACAACTCCTAACAAAACATTATAACACCGTACGTAAACTTAAAACTCCATAATAAACCTAATGAATTCGTCCGAGTCATTTGAACATCGTACGACCACTCAGGACTTGTTACAACTCTGTATGCGAAATTAGCAATAGGAAAAGCAATTTAGAATAATGTAGGATGCGTTACAGCTTTTGAGAACAACTTACACCACCGTACGAAAGATTAAAACTCCATAATAAACCTAATGAATTCGTTCGAGTAATTTGAACACCATACAACAATTTGGAATATATTACGACTCTGTATGCCACATTACCGCCTTGAAAAGCATGTTAGTATAACGTACGGCACCATACAACTCCTAACAAAACATTACAACACCGTACGTAAACTTAAAACTCCATAATAAACCTAATGAATTCGTCCGAGTCATTTGAACATCGTACAACCACTTAGGACTTGTTACGACTCTGTATGCGAAATTAGCAACAGGAAAAGCAATTTAGAATAACGTAGGAAGCGTTACAACTTTTGAGAACACCTTACACCACCGTACGAAAGATTAAAACTCCAAAATAAACCTAATGAATTCGTCCGAGTAATTTGAACACCGTACAACAATTTGGAATATATTACGACTCTGTATGCCACATTAACGCCTTGAAAAGCATGTTAGCATAACGTACGGCACCTTACAACTCCTAACAAAACATTACAACACCGTACGTAAACTTAAAATTCCATAATAAACCTAATGAATTCGTCCGAGTCATTTGAACATCGTACGACCACTCAGGACTTGTTACGACTCTGTATGCGAAATTAGCAACATGAAAAGCAATTTAGAATAATGTAGGATGCGTTACAACTTTTGAGAACACCTTACACCACCGTACGAAAAATTAAAACTCCATAATAAACCTAATGAATTAGCCTGAGTCCTTTGAACAACGTACTACGATTTAGAATATATTACGACTCTGTATGCCACATTACCGCCTTGAAAAGCATGTTAGCATAACGTACGGCACCTTACAACTCCTAACAAAACATTACAACACCGTACGTAAACTTAAAACTCCATAATAAACCTAATGAAATCGTCCGAGTCATTTGAACATCGTACCACAATTTAGAATATATTACAACTCTGTATGCCACATTACCGTCTTGAGAAGCATGTTAGTATAACTTACGGCACCTTACAACTCCTAACAAAACATTACAACACCGTACGTAAACTTTAAACTCCATAATAATCCTAATAAATTAGTCCGAGTCCTTTGAACATAGTACTACAATTTAGAATATATTACGACTCTGTATGCCACATTACCGCCTTGAAAAGCATGTTAGTATAACGTACGGCACCTTACAACTCCTAACAAAACATTACAACACCGTACGTGAACTTAAAACTCCATAATAAACCTAATGAATTCGTCTGAGTCATTTGAACATCGTACGACCACTCAGGACTTGTTACGACTCTGTATGCGAAATTAGCAATAGGAAAAGCAATTTAGAATAATGTAGGATGCGTTACAGCTTTTGAGAACAACTTACACCACCGTACGAAAGATTAAAACTCCATAATAAACCTAATGAATTTGTTCGAGTAATTTGAACACCATACAACAATTTGGAATATATTACGACTCTGTATGCCACATTACCGCCTTGAAAAGCATGTTAGTATAACGTACGGCACCTTACAACTCCTAACAAAACATTACAACACCGTACGTAAACTTAAAACTCCATAATAAACCTAATGAATTCGTCTGAGTCATTTGAACATCGTACAATCACTCAGGACTTGTTACGACTCTGTATGCGAAATTAGCAACAGGAAAACCAATTTAGAATAACGTAGGATGCGTTATAACTTTTGAGAACACCTTACACCACCGTACGAAAGATTAAAACTCCAAAATAAACCTAATGAATTCGTCCGAGTAATTTGAACACCATACAACAATTTGGAATATATTACGACTCTGTATGCCACATTACCGCCTTGAAAAGCATGTTAGTATAACGTACGGCACCTTACAACTCCTAACAAAACATTACAACACCGTACGTAAACTTAAAACTCCATAATAAACCTAATGAATTCGTTCGAGTCATTTGAACATCATACGACCACTTAGGACTTGTTACGACTCTGTATGCGAAATTAGCAACAGGAAAAGCAATTTAGAATAATGTACGATGCGTTATAACTTTTGAGAACACCTTACACCACCGTACGAAAGATTAAAACTCCATAATAATCCTAATAAATTAGCCTGAGTCCTTTGAACATCGTACTACGATTTAGAATATATTACGACTCTGTATGCCACATTACCGCCTTGAAAAGCATGTTAGTATAACGTACGGCACCTTACAACTCCTATCAAAACATTACAACACCGTACGTAAACTTAAAACTCCATAATAAACCTAATGAATTCGTCCGAGTCCTTTGAACATCGTACCACAATTTAGAATATATTACGACTCTGTATGCCACATTACCGTCTTGAGAAGCATGTTAGTATAACTTACGGCACCTTACAACTCCTAACAAAACATTACAACACCGTACGTAAACTTAAAACTCCATAATAATCCTAATAAATTAGTCCGAGTCCTTTGAACATAGTACTACAATTTAGAATATATTACGACTCTGTATGCCACATTACCGCCTTGAAAAGCATGTTAGTATAACGTACGGCACCTTACAACTCCTAACAAAACATTACAACACCGTACGTAAACTTAAAACTCCATAATAAACCTAATGAAATCGTCCGAGTCATTTGAACATCGTACGACCACTTAGGACTTGTTACGACTCTGTATGCGAAATTAGCAATAGGAAAAGCAATTTAGAATAATGTACGATGCGTTATAACTTTTGAGAACACCTTACACCACCGTACGAAAGATTAAAACTCCATAATAATCCTAATAAATTAGTCCGAGTCCTTTTGAACATCGTACTACAATTTAGAATATATTACGACTCTGTACGCCACATTACCGCCTTGATAAGCATGTTAGTATAACGTACGGCACCTTACAACTCCTAACAAAACATTACAACACCGTACGTAAACTTAAAACTCCATAATAAACCTAATGAATTAGTCCGAGTCATTTGAACATCGTACGACCACTTAGGACTTGTTACGACTCTGTATGCGAAATTAGCAACAGGAAAAGCAATTTAGAATAATGTACGATGCGTTATAACTTTTGGGAACACCTTACACCACCGTACGAAAGATTAAAACTCCATAATAATCCTAATAAATTAGTCCGAGTCCTTTGAACATAGTACTACAATTTAGAATATATTACGACTCTGTATGCCACATTACCGCCTTGAAAAGCATGTTAGTATAACGTACGGCACCTTACAACTCCTAACAAAACATTACAACACCGTACGTAAACTTAAAACTCCATAATAAACCTAATGAAATCGTCCGAGTCATTTGAACATCGTACGACCACTTAGGACTTGTTACGACTCTGTATGCGAAATTAGCAATAGGAAAAGCAATTTAGAATAATGTACGATGCGTTATAACTTTTGAGAACACCTTACACCACCGTACGAAAGATTAAAACTCCATAATAATCCTAATAAATTAGTCCGAGTCCTTTTGAACATCGTACTACAATTTAGAATATATTACGACTCTGTACGCCACATTACCGCCTTGATAAGCATGTTAGTATAACGTACGGCACCTTACAACTCCTAACAAAACATTACAACACCGTACGTAAACTTAAAACTCCATAATAAACCTAATGAATTAGTCCGAGTCATTTGAACATCGTACGACCACTTAGGACTTGTTACGACTCTGTATGCGAAATTAGCAACAGGAAAAGCAATTTAGAATAATGTACGATGCGTTATAACTTTTGGGAACACCTTACACCACCGTACGAAAGATTAAAACTCCATAATAATCCTAATAAATTAGTCCGAGTCCTTTGAACATCGTACTACAATTTAGAATATATTACGACTCTGTATGCCACATTACCGCCTTGAAAAGCATGTTAGTATAACGTACGGCACCTTACAACTCCTAACAAAACATTACAACACCGTACGTAAACTTAAAACTCCATAATAAACCTAATGAATTCGTCCGAGTCATTTGAACATCGTACGACCACTTAGGACTTGTTACGACTCTGTATGCGAAATTAGCAACAGGAAAAGCAATTTAGAATAATGTACGATGGGTTATAACTTTTGAGAACACCTTACACCACCGTACGAAAGATTAAAACTCCATAATAATCCTAATAAATTAGTCCGAGTCCTTTGAACATCGTACTACAATTTAGAATATATTACGACTCTGTATGCCACATTACCGCCTTGAAAAGCATGTTAGTATAACGTACGGCACCTTACAACTCCTAACAAAACATTACAACACCGTACGTAAACTTAAAACTCCATAATAAACCTAATGAATTCGTCCGAGTCATTTGAACATCGTACGACCACTTAGGACTTGTTACGACTCTGTATGCGAAATTAGCAATAGGAAAAGCAATTTAGAATAATGTACGATGCGTTATAACTTTTGAGAACACCTTACACCACCGTACGAAAGATTAAAACTCCATAATAATCCTAATAAATTAGTCCGAGTCCTTTTGAACATCGTACTACAATTTAGAATATATTACGACTCTGTACGCCACATTACCGCCTTGATATGCATGTTAGTATAACGTACGGCACCTTACAACTCCTAACAAAACATTACAACACCGTACGTAAACTTAAAACTCCATAATAAACCTAATGAATTCGTCCGAGTCATTTGAACATCGTACGACCACTTAGGACTTGTTACGACTCTGTATGCGAAATTAGCAACAGGAAAAGCAATTTAGAATAATGTACGATGCGTTATAACTTTTGGGAACACCTTACACCACCGTACGAAAGATTAAAACTCCATAATAATCCTAATAAATTAGTCCGAGTCCTTTGAACATCGTACTACAATTTAGAATATATTACGACTCTGTATGACACATTACCGCCTTGAAAAGCATGTTAGTATAACGTACGGCACCTTACAACTCCTAACAAAACATTACAACACCGTACGTAAACTTAAAACTCCATAATAAACCTAATGAATTCGTCCGAGTCATTTGAACATCGTACGACCACTTAGGACTTGTTACGACTCTGTATGCGAAATTAGCAACAGGAAAAGCAATTTAGAATAATGTACGATGGGTTATAACTTTTGAGAACACCTTACACCACCGTACGAAAGATTAAAACTCCATAATAATCCTAATAAATTAGTCCGAGTCCTTTGAACATCGTACTACAATTTAGAATATATTACGACTCTGTATGCCACATTACCGCCTTGAAAAGCATGTTAGTATAACGTACGGCACCTTACAACTCCTAACAAAACATTACAACACCGTACGTAAACTTAAAACTCCATAATAAACCTAATGAATTCGTCCGAGTCATTTGAACATCGTACGACCACTTAGGACTTGTTACGACTCTGTATGCGAAATTAGCAACAGGAAAAGCAATTTAGAATAATGTACGATGCGTTATAACTTTTGAGAACACCTTACACCACCGTACGAAAGATTAAAACTCCATAATAATCCTAATAAATTAGTCCGAGTCCTTTTGAACATCGAACTACAATTTAGAATATATTACGACTCTGTACGCCACATTACCGCCTTGAAAAGCATGTTAGTATAACGTACGGCACCTTACAACTCCTAACAAAACATTACAACACCGTACGTAAACTTAAAACTCCATAATAAACCTAATGAATTCGTCCGAGTCATTTGAACATCGTACGACCACTTAGGACTTGTTACGACTCTGTATGCGAAATTAGCAACAGGAAAATCAATTTAGAATAATGTACGATGGGTTATAACTTTTGAGAACACCTTACACCACCGTACGAAAGATTAAAACTCCATAATAATCCTAATAAATTAGTCCGAGTCCTTTGAACATCGTACTACAATTTAGAATATATTACGACTCTGTATGCCACATTACCGCCTTGAAAAGCATGTTAGTATAACGTACGACACCTTACAACTCCTAACAAAACATTACAACACCGTACGTAAACTTAAAACTCCATAATAAACCTAATGAATTCGTCCGAGTCATTTGAACATCGTACGACCACTCAGGACTTGTTACGACTCTGTATGCGAAATTAGCAACAGGAAAAGCAATTTAGAATAATGTACGATGCGTTATAACTTTTGAGAACACCTTACACCACCGTACGAAAGATTAAAACTCCATAATAAACCTAATGAATTCGTCCGAGTCCTTTGAACATCGTACCACAATTTAGAATATATTACGACTCTGTATGCCACATTACCGTCTTTAGAAGCATGTTAGTATAACGTACGACACCTTACAACTCCTAACAAAACATTACAACACCGTACGTAAACTTAAAACTCCATAATAAACCTAATAAAGTAGTCCGAGTCTTTTGAACATAGTACTACAATTTAGAATATATTACGACTCTGTATGCCACATTACCGCCTTGAATAGCATGTTAGTATAACGTACGGCACCTTACAACTCCTAACAAAATATTACAACACCGTACGTAAAGTTAAAACTCCATAATAAACCTAATGAATTCGTCCGAGTCATTTGAACATCGTACGACCACTTAGGACTTGTTACGACTCTGTATGCGAAATTAGCAACAGGAAAAGCAATTTAGAATAATGTACGATGCGTTATAACTTTTGAGAACACCTTACACCACCGTACGAAAGATTAAAACTCCATAATAATCCTAATAAATTAGTCCGAGTCCTTTTGAACATCGTACTACAATTTAGAATATATTATGACTCTGTACGCCACATTACCGCTTTGAAAAGCATGTTAGTATAACGTACGGCACCTTACAACTCCTAACAAAACATTACAACACCGTACGTAAACTTAAAACTCCATAATAAACCTAATGAATTCGTCCGAGTCATTTGAACATCGTACGACCACTTAGGACTTGTTACGACTCTGTATGCGAAATTAGCAACAGGAAAATCAATTTAGAATAATGTACGATGGGTTATAACTTTTGAGAACACCTTACACCACCGTACGAAAGATTAAAACTCCATAATAATCCTAATAAATTAGTCCGAGTCCTTTGAACATCGTACTACAATTTAGAATATATTACGACTATGTATGCCACATTACCGCCTTGAAAAGCATGTTAGTATAACGTACGGCACCTTACAACTCCTAACAAAACATTACAACACCGTACGTAAACTTAAAACTCCATAATAAACCTAATGAATTCGTCCGAGTCAGTTGAACATCGTACGACCACTCAGGACTTGTTACGACTCTGTATGCGAAATTAGCAATAGGAAAAGCAATTTAAAATAATGTAGGATGCGTTACAGCTTTTGAGAACAACTTACACCACCATACGAAAGATTAAAACTCCATAATAAACCTAATGAATTCGTTCGAGTAATTTGAACACCATACAACAATTTGGAATATATTACGACTCTGTATGCCACATTACCGCCTTGAAAAGCATGTTAGTATAACGTACGGCACCTTACAACTCCTAACAAAACATTACAACACCGTACGTAAACTTAAAACTCCATAATAAACCTAATGAATTCGTCCGAGTCATTTGAACATCGTACAACCACTTAGGACTTGTTACGACTCTGTATGCGAAATTAGCAACAGGAAAAGCAATTTAGAATAACGTAGGATGCGTTACAACTTTTGAGAACACCTTACACCACCGTACGAAAGATTAAAACTCCAAAATAAACCTAATGAATTCGTCCGAGTAATTTGAACACCATACAACAATTTGGAATATATTACGACTCTATATGCCACATTAACGCCTTGAAAAGCATGTTAGCATAACGTACGGCACCTTACAACTCCTAACAAAACATTACAACACCGTACGTAAACTTAAAACTCCATAATAAACGTAATGAATTCGTCCGAGTCATTTGAACATCGTACGACCACTCAGGACTTGTTACGACTCTGTATGCGAAATTAGCAACAGGAAAAGCAATTTAGAATAATGTAGGATGCGTTACAACTTTTGAGAACACCTTACACCACCGTACGAAAGATTAAAACTCCAAAATAAACCTAATGAATTCGTCCGAGTAATTTGAACACCATACAACAATTTGGAATATATTACGACTCTGTATGCCACATTAACGCCTTGAAAAGCATGTTAGCATAACGTACGGCACCTTACAACTCCTAACAAAACATTACAACACCGTACGTAAACTTAAAACTCCATAATAAACCTAATGAATTCGTCCGAGTCATTTGAACATCGTACGACCACTCAGGACTTGTTACGACTCTGTATGCGAAATTAGCAACAGGAAAAGCAATTTAGAATAACGTAGGATGCGTTACAACTTTTGAGAACACCTTACACCACCGTACGAAAGATTAAAACTCCAAAATAAACCTAATGAATTCGTCCGAGTAATTTGAACACCATACAACAATTTGGAATATATTACGACTCTGTATGCCACATTAACGCCTTGAAAAGCATGTTAGCATAACGTACGGCACCTTACAACTCCTAACAAAACATTACAACACCGTACGTAAACTTAAAACTCCATAATAAACCTAATGAATTCGTCCGAGTCATTTGAACATCGTACAACCACTTAGGACTTGTTACGACTCTGTATGCGAAATTAGCAACAGGAAAAGCAATTTAGAATAACGTAGGATGCGTTACAACTTTTGAGAACACCTTACACCACCGTACGAAAGATTAAAACTCCAAAATAAACCTAATGAATTCGTCCGAGTAATTTGAACACCATACAACAATTTGGAATATATTACGACTCTGTATGCCACATTAACGCCTTGAAAAGCATGTTAGCATAACGTACGGCACCTTACAACTCCTAACAAAACATTACAACACCGTACGTAAACTTAAAACTCCATAATAAACCTAATGAATTCGTCCGAGTCATTTGAACATCGTACGACCACTCAGGACTTGTTACGACTCTGTATGCGAAATTAGCAACAGGAAAAGCAATTTAGAATAATGTAGGATGCATTACAACTTTTGAGAACACCTTACACCACCGTACGAAAAATTAAAACTCCATAATAAACCTAATGAATTCGGCCGAGTAATTTGAACACCATACAACAATTTGGAATATATTACGACTCTGTATGCCACATTACCGCCTTGAAAAGCATGTTAGTATAACGTACGACACCTTAATACTCCTAACAAAACATTACAACACCGTACGTAAACTTAAAACTCCATAATAAACCTAATGAATTCGTCCGAGTCCTTTGAACATCGTACCACAATTTAGAATATATTACGACTCTGTATGCCACATTACCGTATTGAGAAGCATGTTAGTATAACGTACGGCACCTTACAACTCCTAACAAAACATTACAACACCGTACGTAAACTTAAAACTCCATAATAAACCTAATAAATTAGTCCGAGTCCTTTGAACATAGTACTACAATTTAGAATATATTACGACTCTGTATGCCACATTACCGCCTTGAAAAGCATGTTAGTATAACGTACGACACCTTACAACTCCTAACAAAACATTACAACACCGTACGTAAACTTAAAACTCCATAATAAACCTAATGAATTCGTCCGAGTCATTTGAACATCGTACGACCACTTAGGACTTGTTACGACTCTGTATGCGAAATTAGCAACAGGAAAAGCAATTTAGAATAATGTACGATGCGTTATAACTTTTGAGAACACCTTACACCACCGTACGAAAGATTAAAACTCCATAATAATCCTAATAAATTAGTCCGAGTCCTTTGAACATCGTACTACAATTTAGAATATATTACGACTCTGTATGCCACATTACCGCCTTGAAAAGAATGTTAGTATAACGTACGGCACCTTACAACTCCTAACAAAAAATTACAACACCGTACGTATACTTAAAACTCCATAATAAACCTAATGAATTCGTCCGAGTCATTTGAACATCGTACGACCACTCAGGACTTGTTACGACTCTGTATGCGAAATTAGCAACAGGAAAAGAAATTTACAATAATGTAGGATGCGTTACAACTTTTGAGAACACCTTACACCACCGTACGAAAGATTAAAACTCCATAATAAACCTAATGAATTCGTCCGAGTAATTTGAACACCATACAACAATTTGGAATATATTACGACTCTGTATACCACGTTACCCCCTTGAAAAGCATTTTAGTATAACGTACGGCACCTTACAACTCCTAACAAAACATTACAACACCGTACGTAAACTTAAAACTCCAAAATAAACCTAATGAATTCGTCCGAGTTATTTGAACATCGTACGACCACTCAGGACTTGTTACGACTCTGTATGCGAAATTAGCAACAGGAAAAGCAATTTAGAATAATGTAGGATGCGTTACAACTTTTGAGAACACCTTACACCACCGTACGAAAGATTAAAACTCCATAATAAACCTAATGAATTGGTCCGAGTAATTTGAACACCATACAACAATTTGGAATATATTACGACTCTGTATGCCACATTACCGCCTTGAAAAGCATGTTAGTATAACGTACGACACCTTACTACTCCTAACATAACATTACAACACCGTACGTAAACTTAAAACTCCATAATAAACCTAATGAATTCGTCCGAGTCCTTTGAACATCGTACCACAATTTAGAATATATTACGACGCTGTATGCCACATTACCATCTTGAGAAGCATGTTAGTATAACGTATGGCACCTTACAACTCCTAACAAAACATTACAACACCGTACGTAAACTTAAAACTCCATAATAAACCTAATAAATTAGTCCGAGTCCTTTGAACATAGAACTACAATTTAGAATATATTACGACTCTGTATGCCACATTACCGCCTTGAAAAGCATGTAAGTATAACGTACGACACCTTACAACTCCTAACAAAACATTAAAATACCGTACGTAAACTTAAAACTCCATAATAAACCTAATGAATTCATCCGAGTCATTTGAACATCGTACGACCACTTAGGACGTGTTACGACTCTGTATGCGAAATTAGCAACAGGAAAAGCAATTTAGAATAATGTACGATGCGTTATAACTTTTGAGAACACCTTACACCACCGTACGAAAGATTAAAACTCCATAATAATCCTAATAAATTAGTCCGAGTCCTTTGAACATCGTACTACAATTTAGAATATATTACGACTCTGTATGCCACATTACCGCCTTGAAAAGAATGTTAGTATAACGTACGGCACCTTACAACTCCTAACAAAAAATTACAACACCGTACGTAAACTTAAAACTCCATAATAAACCTAATGAATTCGTCCGAGTCATTTGAACATCGTACGACCACTTAGGACTTGTTACGACTCTGTATGCGAAATTAGCAACAGGAAAAGCAATTTAGAATAATGTACGATGCGTTATAACTTTTGAGAACACCTTACACCACCGTACGAAAGATTAAAACTCCATAATAATCCTAATAAATTAGTCCGAGTCCTTTGAACATCGTACTACAATTTAGAATATATTACGACTCTGTATGCCACATTACCGCCTTGAAAAGAATGTTAGTATAACGTACGGCACCTTACAACTCCTAACAAAAAATTACAACACCGTACGTATACTTAAAACTCCATAATAAACCTAATGAATTCGTCCGAGTCATTTGAACATCGTACGACCACTCAGGACTTGTTACGACTCTGTATGCGAAATTAGCAACAGGAAAAGAAATTTACAATAATGTAGGATGCGTTACAACTTTTGAGAACACCTTACACCACCGTACGAAAGATTAAAACTCCATAATAAACCTAATGAATTCGTCCGAGTAATTTGAACACCATACAACAATTTGGAATATATTACGACTCTGTATACCACGTTACCCCCTTGAAAAGCATTTTAGTATAACGTACGGCACCTTACAACTCCTAACAAAACATTACAACACCGTACGTAAACTTAAAACTCCAAAATAAACCTAACGAATTCGTCCGAGTCATTTGAACATCGTATCACCACTCAGGACATGTTACGACTCTGTATGCGAAATTAGCAACAGGAAAAGAAATTTACAATAATGTAGGATGCGTTACAACTTTTGAGAACACCTTACACCACCGTACGAAAGATTAAAACTCCATAATAAACCTAATGAATTCGTCCGAGTAATTTGAACACCATATAACAATTTGGAATATATTACGACTCTGTATACCACGTTACCCCCTTGAAAAGCATTTTAGTATAACGTACGGCACCTTACAACTCCTAACAAAACATTACAACACCGTACGTAAACTTAAAACTCCAAAATAAACCTAATGAATTCGTCCGAGTCATTTGAACATCGTACGACCACTCAGGACTTGTTACGACTCTGTATGCGAAATTAGCAACAGGAAAAGCAATTTAGAATAATGTAGGATGCGTTACAACTTTTGAGAACACCTTACACCACCGTACGAAAGATTAAAACTCCATAATAAACCTAATGAATTGGTCCGAATAATTTGAACACCATACAACAATTTGGAATATATTACGACTCTGTATGCCACATTACCGCCTTGAAAAGCATGTTAGTATAACGTACGACACCTTACTACTCCTAACATAACATTACAACACCGTACGTAAACTTAAAACTCCATAATAAACCTAATGAATTCGTCCGAGTCCTTTGAACATCGTACCACAATTTAGAATATATTACGACACTGTATGCCACATTACCATCTTGAGAAGCATGTTAGTATAACGTATGGCACCTTACAACTCCTAACAAAACATTACAACACCGTACGTAAACTTAAAACTCCATAATAAACCTAATAAATTAGTCCGAGTCCTTTGAACATAGTACTACAATTTAGAATATATTACGACTCTGTATGCCACATTACCGCCTTGAAAAGCATGTTAGTATAACGTACGACACCTTACAACTCCTAACAAAATATTAAAATACCGTACGTAAACTTAAAACTCCATAATAAACCTAATGAATTCATCCGAGTCATTTGAACATCGTACGACCACTTAGGACGTGTTACGACTCTGTATGCGAAATTAGCAACAGGAAAAGCAATTTAGAATAATGTACGATGCGTTATAACTTTTGAGAACATCTTACACCACCGTACGAAAGAATAAAACTCCATAATAATCCAAATAAATTAGTCCAAGTCCTTAGAACATCGTACTACAATTTAGAATACATTACGACTATGTATGCCACATTACCGCCTTGAAAAGCATGTTAGTATAACGTACGGCACCTTACAACTCCTAACAAAACATTATAACACCGTACGTAACCTTAAAACTCCATAATAAACCTACTGAATTCGTCCGAGTCATTTGAACATCGTACGACCACTCAGGACTTGTTACAACTCTGTATGTGAAATTAGCAACAGGAAAAGCAATTTACAATAATGTAGGATGCGTTACAACTTTTGAGAACACCTTACACCACCGTACGAAAGATTAAAACTCCATAATAAACCTAATAAATTAGTCCGAGACCTTTGAACATCGTACTACAATTTAGAATATATTACGACTCTGTATGCCACATTACCGCCTTGAAAAGCATGTTAGTATAACGTACGGCACCTTACAACTCCTAACAAAACATTACAACACCGTACGTAAACTTAAAACTCCATAATAAACCTAAGGAATTCGTCCCAGTCATTTGAACACCGTACGACCACTCAGGACTTGTTACGACTCTGTATGCGAAATTAGCAACAGGAAAAGCAATTTAGATTAATGTAGGATGCGTTACAACTTTTGAGAACACCTTACACCACCGTACGAAAAATTAAAACTACATAATAAACCTAATGAATTCGTCGGAGTAATTTGAACACCATACAACAATTTGGAATATATTACGACTCTGTATGCCACATTACCGCCTTGAAAAGCATGTTAGTATAACGTACGGCACCTTACAACTCCTAACAAAACATTACAACACCGTACGTAAACTTAAAACTCCATAATAAACCTAATGAATTCGTCCGAGTCATTTGAACATCGTACAACAATTAAGAATATATTACGACTCTGTATGCCACATTACCGCCTTGAAAAGCATGTTAGTATAACGTACGGCACCTTACAACTCCTAACAAAACATTACAACACCGTACGTAAACTTAAAACTCCATAATAAACCTAATGAATTAGTCCGAGTCATTTGAACATCGTACGGACACTTAGGACTTGTTACGACTCTGTATACGAAATTAGCAACAGGAAAAGCAATTTAGAATAATGTACGATGCGTTATAACTTTTGAGAACACCTTACACCACCGTACGAAAGATTAAAAATCCATAATAAACCTAATGAATTCGTCCGAGTAATTTGAACACCATACAACAATTTAGAATATATTACGACTCTGTATACCACATTACCGCCTTGAAAAGCATGTTAGTATAACGTACGGCACCTTACAACTCCTAACAAAAGATTACAACACCGTACGTAAACTTAAAACTCCATAATAAACCTAATGAATTCGTCCGAGTCATTTGAACATCGTACGACCACTCAGGACTTGTTACGACTCTGTATGCGAAATTAGCTATAGGAAAAGCAATATAGAATAATGTAGGATGCGTTACAACTTTTGAGAACACCTTACACCACCGTACAAAAGATTAAAACTCCATAATAAACCTAATGAATTCGTCCGAGTAATTTGAACACCATACAACAATTTGGAATATATTACGACTCTGTATGCCACATTACCGCCTTGAAAAGCATGTTAGTATAACGTACGGCACCTTACAAATCCTAACAAAACATTACAACACCGTACGTAAACTTAAAACTCCATAATAAACCTAATGAATTCGTCCGAGTCATTTGAACATCATACGACCACTCAGGACTTGTTACGACTCTGTATGCGAAATTAACAACAGGAAAAGCAATTTAGAATAATGTAGGATGCGTTACAACTTTTGAGAACACCTTACACCACCGTACGAAAGATTAAAACTCCATAATAAACCTAATGAATTCGTCCGAGTAATTTGAGCACCATACAACAATTTGGAATATATTACGACTCAGTATGCCACATTACCGCCTTGAAAAGCATGTTAGTATAACGTACGGCACCTTACAACTCCTAACAAAACATTACAACACCGTACGTAAACTTAAAACTCCATAATAAACCTAATGAATTCGTCCGAGTCATTTGAACAACGTACGACCACTCAGGACTTGTTACGACTCTGTATGCGAAATTAGCAACAGGAAAAGCAATTTAGAATAATGAAGGATGCGTTACAACTTTTGAGAACACCTTACACCACCGTACGAAAGATTAAAACTCCATAATAAACCTAATGAATTCGTCTGAGTAATTTGAACACCATACAACAATTTGGAATATATTACGACTCCGTATGCCACATTACCGCCTTGAAAAGCATGTTAGTATAACGTACGACACCTTACTACTCCTAACAAAACATTACAACACCGTACGTCAACTTAAAACTCCATAATAAACCTATTGAATTCGTCCGAGTCCTTTGAACATCGTGCGACAATTTAGAATATATTACGACTCTGTTTGCCACATTAACGTCTTGAGAAGCATGTTAGTATAACGTACGACACCTTACAACTCCTAACAAATACAACACCGTACGTAAACTTAAAACTCCATAATAAACCTAATGAATTCGTCCGAGTCATTTGAACATCGTACGACCACTCAGGACTTGTTACGACTCTGTATGCGAAATTAGCTATAGGAAAAGCAATATAGAATAATGTAGGATGCGTTACAACTTTTGAGAACACCTTACACCACCGTACAAAAGATTAAAACTCCATAATAAACCTAATGAATTCGTCCGAGTAATTTGAACACCATACAACAATTTGGAATATATTACGACTCTGTATGCCACATTACCGCCTTGAAAAGCATGTTAGTATAACGTACGGCACCTTACAAATCCTAACAAAACATTACAACACCGTACGTAAACTTAAAACTCCATAATAAACCTAATGAATTCGTCCGAGTCATTTGAACATCATACGACCACTCAGGACTTGTTACGACTCTGTATGCGAAATTAACAACAGGAAAAGCAATTTAGAATAATGTAGGATGCGTTACAACTTTTGAGAACACCTTACACCACCGTACGAAACATTAAAACTCCATAATAAACCTAATGAATTGGTCCGAGTAATTTGAACACCATACAACAATTTGGAATATATTACGACTCTGTATGCCACATTACCGCCTTGAAAAGCATGTTAGTATAACGTACGACACCTTACTACTCCTAACATAACATTACAACACCGTACGTAAACTTAAAACTCCATAATAAACCTAATGAATTCGTCCGAGTCCTTTGAACATCGTACCACAATTTAGAATATATTACGACGCTGTATGCCACTTTACCATCTTGAGAAGCATGTTAGTATAACGTATGGCACCTTACAACTCCTAACAAAACATTACAACACCGTACGTAAACTTAAAACTCCATAATAAACCTAATAAATTAGTCCGAGTCCTTTGAACATAGTACTACAATTTAGAATATATTACGACTCTGTATGCCACATTACCGCCTTGAAAAGCATGTTAGTATAACGTACGACACCTTACAACTCCTAACAAAACATTAAAATACCGTACGTAAACTTAAAACTCCATAATAAACCTAATGAATTCATCCGAGTCATTTGAACATCGTACGACCACTCAGGACTTGTTACGACTCTGTATGTGAAATTAGCAACAGGAAAAGCAATTTACAATAATGTAGGATGCGTTACAACTTTTGAGAACACCTTACACCACCGTACGAAAGATTAAAACTCCATAATAAACCTAATAAATTAGTCCAAGACCTTTGAACATCGTACTACAATTTAGAATATATTACGACTCTGTATGCCACATTACCGCCTTGAAAAGCATGTTAGTATAACGTACGGCACCTTACAACTCCTAACAAAACATTACAACACCGTACGTAAACTTAAAACTCCATAATAAACCTAAGGAATTCGTCCCAGTCATTTGAACACCGTACGACCACTCAGGACTTGTTACGACTCTGTATGCGAAATTAGCAACAGGAAAAGCAATTTAGATTAATGTAGGATGCGTTACAACTTTTGAGAACACCTTACCCCACCGTACGAAAAATTAAAACTACATAATAAACCTAATGAATTCGTCGGAGTAATTTGAACACCATACAACAATTTGGAATATATTACGACTCTGTATGCCACATTACCGCCTTGAAAAGCATGTTAGTATAACGTACGGCACCTTACAACTCCTAACAAAACATTACAACACCGTACGTAAACTTAAAACTCCATAATAAACCTAATGAATTCGTCCGAGTCATTTGAACATCGTACTACAATTAAGAATATATTACGACTCTGTATGCCACATTACCGCCTTGAAAAGCATGTTAGTATAACGTACGGCACCTTACAACTCCTAACAATACATTACAACACCGTACGTAAACTTAAAACTCCATAATAAACCTAATGAATTAGTCCGAGTCATTTGAACATCGTACGGACACTTAGGACTTGTTACGACTCTGTATACGAAATTAGCAACAGGAAAAGCAATTTAGAATAATGTACGATGCGTTATAACTTTTGAGAACACCTTACACCACCGTACGAAAGATTAAAAATCCATAATAAACCTAATGAATTCGTCCGAGTAATTTGAACACCACACAACAATTTAGAATATATTACGACTCTGTATACCACATTACCGCCTTGAAAAGCATGTTAGTATAACGTACGGCACCTTACAACTCCTAACAAAAGATTACAACACCGTACGTAAACTTAAAACTCCATAATAAACCTAATGAATTCGTCCGAGTCATTTGAACATCGTACGACCACTCAGGACTTGTTACGACTCTGTATGCGAAATTAGCTATAGGAAAAGCAATATAGAATAATGTAGGATGCGTTACAACTTTTGAGAACACCTTACACCACCGTACAAAAGATTAAAACTCCATAATAAACCTAATGAATTCGTCCGAGTAATTTGAACACCATACAACAATTTGGAATATATTACGACTCTGTATGCCACATTACCGCCTTGAAAAGCATGTTAGTATAACGTACGGCACCTTACAAATCCTAACAAAACATTACAACACTGTACGTAAACTTAAAACTCCATAATAAACCTAATGAATTCGTCCGAGTCATTTGAACATCATACGACCACTCAGGACTTGTTACGACTCTGTATGCGAAATTAACAACAGGAAAAGCAATTTAGAATAATGTAGGATGCGTTACAACTTTTGAGAACACCTTACACCACCGTACGAAAGATTAAAACTCCATAGTAAACCTAATGAATTCGTCCGAGTAATTTGAGCACCATACAACAATTTGGAATATATTACGACTCAGTATGCCACATTACCGCCTTGAAAAGCATGTTAGTATAACGTACGGCACCTTACAACTCCTAACAAAACATTACAACACCGTACGTAAACTTAAAACTCCATAATAAACCTAATGAATTCGTCCGAGTCATTTGAACATCGTACGACAACTCAGGACTTGTTACGACTCTGTATGCGAAATTAGCAACAGGAAAAGCAATTTAGAATAATGAAGGATGCGTTACAACTTTTGAGAACACCTTACACCACCGTACGAAAGATTAAAACTCCATAATAAACCTAATGAATTCGTCTGAGGAATTTGAACACCATACAACAATTTGGAATATATTACGACTCCGTATGCCACATTACCGCCTTGAAAAGCATGTTAGTATAACGTACGACACCTTACTACTCCTAACAAAACATTACAACACCGTACGTCAACTTAAAACTCCATAATAAACCTATTGAATTCGTCCGAGTCCTTTGAACATCGTGCGACAATTTAGAATATATTACGACTCTGTTTGCCACATTAACGTCTTGAGAAGCATGTTAGTATAACGTACGACACCTTACAACTCCTAACAAAACATTACAACACCGTACGTAAACTTAAAACTCCATAATAAACCTAATGAATTCGTCCGAGTCATTTGAACATCGTACGACCACTCAGGACTTGTTACGACTCTGTATGCGAAATTAGCTATAGGAAAAGCAATATAGAATAATGTAGGATGCGTTACAACTTTTGAGAACACCTTACACCACCTTACAAAAGATTAAAACTCCATAATAAACCTAATGAATTCGTCCGAGTAATTTGAACACCATACAACAATTTGGAATATATTACGACTCTGTATGCCACATTACCGCCTTGAAAAGCATGTTAGTATAACGTAC
The DNA here is from genome assembly GCA_030867185.1 of Tagetes erecta. Classification (NCBI taxonomy): domain Eukaryota; kingdom Viridiplantae; phylum Streptophyta; class Magnoliopsida; order Asterales; family Asteraceae; genus Tagetes; species Tagetes erecta. The sequence continues at coordinate 50,962,604 of CM061488.1, read as the reverse complement.
GGCACCTTACAACTCCTAACAAAACATTACAACACCGTACGTAAACTTAAAACTCCATAATAAACCTAATGAATTCGTCCGAGTCATTTGAACAACGTACGACCACTCAGGACTTGTTACGACTCTGTATGCGAAATTAGCAACAGGAAAAGCAATTTAGAATAATGAAGGATGCGTTACAACTTTTGAGAACACCTTACACCACCGTACGAAAGATTAAAACTCCATAATAAACCTAATGAATTCGTCTGAGTAATTTGAACACCATACAACAATTTGGAATATATTACGACTCCGTATGCCACATTACCGCCTTGAAAAGCATGTTAGTATAACGTACGACACCTTACTACTCCTAACAAAACATTACAACACCGTACGTCAACTTAAAACTCCATAATAAACCTATTGAATTCGTCCGAGTCCTTTGAACATCGTGCGACAATTTAGAATATATTACGACTCTGTTTGCCACATTAACGTCTTGAGAAGCATGTTAGTATAACGTACGACACCTTACAACTCCTAACAAATACAACACCGTACGTAAACTTAAAACTCCATAATAAACCTAATGAATTCGTCCGAGTCATTTGAACATCGTACGACCACTCAGGACTTGTTACGACTCTGTATGCGAAATTAGCTATAGGAAAAGCAATATAGAATAATGTAGGATGCGTTACAACTTTTGAGAACACCTTACACCACCGTACAAAAGATTAAAACTCCATAATAAACCTAATGAATTCGTCCGAGTAATTTGAACACCATACAACAATTTGGAATATATTACGACTCTGTATGCCACATTACCACCTTGAAAAGCATGTTAGTATAACGTACGGCACCTTACAAATCCTAACAAAACATTACAACACCGTACGTAAACTTAAAACTCCATAATAAACCTAATGAATTCGTCCGAGTCATTTGAACATCATACGACCACTCAGGACTTGTTACGACTCTGTATGCGAAATTAACAACAGGAAAAGCAATTTAGAATAATGTAGGATGCGTTACAACTTTTGAGAACACCTTACACCACCGTACGAAACATTAAAACTCCATAATAAACCTAATGAATTGGTCCGAGTAATTTGAACACCATACAACAATTTGGAATATATTACGACTCTGTATGCCACATTACCGCCTTGAAAAGCATGTTAGTATAACGTACGACACCTTACTACTCCTAACATAACATTACAACACCGTACGTAAACTTAAAACTCCATAATAAACCTAATGAATTCGTCCGAGTCCTTTGAACATCGTACCACAATTTAGAATATATTACGACGCTGTATGCCACATTACCATCTTGAGAAGCATGTTAGTATAACGTATGGCACCTTACAACTCCTAACAAAACATTACAACACCGTACGTAAACTTAAAACTCCATAATAAACCTAATAAATTAGTCCGAGTCCTTTGAACATAGTACTACAATTTAGAATATATTACGACTCTGTATGCCACATTACCGCCTTGAAAAGCATGTTAGTATAACGTACGACACCTTACAACTCCTAACAAAACATTAAAATACCGTACGTAAACTTAAAACTCCATAATAAACCTAATGAATTCATCCGAGTCATTTGAACATCGTACGACCACTTAGGACGTGTTACGACTCTGTATGCGAAATTAGCAACAGGAAAAGCAATTTAGAATAATGTACGATGCGTTATAACTTTTGAGAACATCTTACACCACCGTACGAAAGAATAAAACTCCATAATAATCCAAATAAATTAGTCCAAGTCCTTAGAACATCGTACTACAATTTAGAATACATTACGACTATGTATGCCACATTACCGCCTTGAAAAGCATGTTAGTATAACGTACGGCACCTTACAACTCCTAACAAAACATTATAACACCGTACGTAACCTTAAAACTCCATAATAAACCTACTGAATTCGTCCGAGTCATTTGAACATCGTACGACCACTCAGGACTTGTTACGACTCTGTATGTGAAATTAGCAACAGGAAAAGCAATTTACAATAATGTAGGATGCGTTACAACTTTTGAGAACACCTTACACCACCGTACGAAAGATTAAAACTCCATAATAAACCTAATAAATTAGTCCGAGACCTTTGAACATCGTACTACAATTTAGAATATATTACGACTCTGTATGCCACATTACCGCCTTGAAAAGCATGTTAGTATAACGTACGGCACCTTACAACTCCTAACAAAACATTACAACACCGTACGTAAACTTAAAACTCCATAATAAACCTAAGGAATTCGTCCCAGTCATTTGAACACCGTACGACCACTCAGGACTTGTTACGACTCTGTATGCGAAATTAGCAACAGGAAAAGCAATTTAGATTAATGTAGGATGCGTTACAACTTTTGAGAACACCTTACCCCACCGTACGAAAAATTAAAACTACATAATAAACCTAATGAATTCGTCGGAGTAATTTGAACACCATACAACAATTTGGAATATATTACGACTTTGTATGCCACATTACCGCCTTGAAAAGCATGTTAGTATAACGTACGGCACCTTACAACTCCTAACAAAACATTACAACACCGTACGTAAACTTAAAACTCCATAATAAACCTAATGAATTCGTCCGAGTCATTTGAACATCGTACTACAATTAAGAATATATTACGACTCTGTATGCCACATTACCGCCTTGAAAAGCATGTTAGTATAACGTACGGCACCTTACAGCTCCTAACAATACATTACAACACCGTACGTAAACTTAAAACTCCATAATAAACCTAATGAATTAGTCCGAGTCATTTGAACATCGTACGGACACTTAGGACTTGTGACGACTCTGTATACGAAATTAGCAACAGGAAAAGCAATTTAGAATAATGTACGATGCGTTATAACTTTTGAGAACACCTTACACCACCGTACGAAAGATTAAAAATCCATAATAAACCTAATGAATTCGTCCGAGTAATTTGAACACCACACAACAATTTAGAATATATTACGACTCTGTATACCACATTACCGCCTTGAAAAGCATGTTAGTATAACGTACGGCACCTTACAACTCCTAACAAAAGATTACAACACCGTACGTAAACTTAAAACTCCATAATAAACCTAATGAATTCGTCCGAGTCATTTGAACATCGTACGACCACTCAGGACTTGTTACGACTCTGTATGCGAAATTAGCTATAGGAAAAGCAATATAGAATAATGTAGGATGCGTTACAACTTTTGAGAACACCTTACACCACCGTACAAAAGATTAAAACTCCATAATAAACCTAATGAATTCGTCCGAGTAATTTGAACACCATACAACAATTTGGAATATATTACGACTCTGTATGCCACATTACCGCCTTGAAAAGCATGTTAGTATAACGTACGGCACCTTACAAATCCTAACAAAACATTACAACACTGTACGTAAACTTAAAACTCCATAATAAACCTAATGAATTCGTCCGAGTCATTTGAACATCATACGACCACTCAGGACTTGTTACGACTCTGTATGCGAAATTAACAACAGGAAAAGCAATTTAGAATAATGTAGGATGCGTTACAACTTTTGAGAACACCTTACACCACCGTACGAAAGATTAAAACTCCATAGTAAACCTAATGAATTCGTCCGAGTAATTTGAGCACCATACAACAATTTGGAATATATTACGACTCAGTATGCCACATTACCGCCTTGAAAAGCATGTTAGTATAACGTACGGCACCTTACAACTCCTAACAAAACATTACAACACCGTACGTAAACTTAAAACTCCATAATAAACCTAATGAATTCGTCCGAGTCATTTGAACATCGTACGACCACTCAGGACTTGTTACGACTCTGTATGCGAAATTAGCAACAGGAAAAGCAATTTAGAATAATGAAGGATGCGTTACAACTTTTGAGAACACCTTACACCACCGTACGAAAGATTAAAACTCCATAATAAACCTAATGAATTCGTCTGAGTAATTTGAACACCATACAACAATTTGGAATATATTACGACTCCGTATGCCACATTACCGCCTTGAAAAGCATGTTAGTATAACGTACGACACCTTACTACTCCTAACAAAACATTACAACACCGTACGTCAACTTAAAACTCCATAATAAACCTATTGAATTCGTCCGAGTCCTTTGAACATCGTGCGACAATTTAGAATATATTACGACTCTGTTTGCCACATTAACGTCTTGAGAAGCATGTTAGTATAACGTACGACACCTTACAACTCCTAACAAAACATTACAACACCGTACGTAAACTTAAAACTCCATAATAAACCTAATGAATTCGTCCGAGTCATTTGAACATCGTACGACCACTCAGGACTTGTTACGACTCTGCATGCGAAATTAGCTATAGGAAAAGCAATATAGAATAATGTAGGATGCGTTACAACTTTTGAGAACACCTTACACCACCTTACAAAAGATTAAAACTCCATAATAAACCTAATGAATTCGTCCGAGTAATTTGAACACCATACAACAATTTGGAATATATTACGACTCTGTATGCCACATTACCGCCTTGAAAAGCATGTTAGTATAACGTACGGCACCTTACAAATCCTAACAAAACATTACAACACCGTACGTAAACTTAAAACTCCATAATAAACCTAATGAATTCGTCCGAGTCATTTGAACATCATACGACCACTCAGGACTTGTTACGACTCTGTATGCGAAATTAACAACAGGAAAAGCAATTTAGAATAATGTAGGATGCGTTACAACTTTTGAGAACACCTTACACCACCGTACGAAAGATTAAAACTCCATAATAAACCTAATGAATTCGTCCGAGTAATTTGAGCACCATACAACAATTTGGAATATATTACGACTCAGTATGCCACATTACCGCCTTGAAAAGCATGTTAGTATAACGTACGGCACCTTACAACTCCTAACAAAACATTACAACACCGTACGTAAACTTAAAACTCCATAATAAACCTAATGAATTCGTCCGAGTCATTTGAACATCGTACGACCACTCAGGACTTGTTACGACTCTGTATGCGAAATTAGCAACAGGAAAAGCAATTTAGAATAATGAAGGATGCGTTACAACTTTTGAGAACACCTTACACCACCGTACGAAAGATTAAAACTCCATAATAAACCTAATGAATTCGTCTGAGTAATTTGAACACCATACAACAATTTGGAATATATTACGACTCCGTATGCCACATTACCGCCTTGAAAAGCATGTTAGTATAACGTACGACACCTTACTACTCCTAACAAAACATTACAACACCGTACGTCAACTTAAAACTCCATAATAAACCTATTGAATTCGTCCGAGTCCTTTGAACATCGTGCGACAATTTAGAATATATTACGACTCTGTTTGCCACATTAACGTCTTGAGAAGCATGTTAGTATAACGTACGACACCTTACAACTCCTAACAAAACATTACAACACCGTACGCAAACTTAAAACTCCATAATAAACCTAATGAATTCGTCCGAGTCATTTGAACATCATACGACCACTCAGGACTTGTTACGACTCTGTATGCGAAATTAACAACAGGAAAAGCAATTTAGAATAATGTAGGATGCGTTACAACTTTTGAGAACACCTTACACCACCGTACGAAAGATTAAAACTCCATAATAAACCTAATGAATTCGTCCGAGTAATTTGAGCACCATACAACAATTTGGAATATATTACGACTCAGTATGCCACATTACCGCCTTGAAAAGCATGTTAGTATAACGTACGGCACCTTACAACTCCTAATAAAACATTACAACACCGTACGTAAACTTAAAACTCCATAATAAACCTAATGAATTCGTCCGAGTCATTTGAACATCGTACGACCACTCAGGACTTGTTACGACTCTGTATGCGAAATTAGCAACAGGAAAAGCAATTTAGAATAATGAAGGATGCGTTACAACTTTTGAGAACACCTTACACCACCGTACGAAAGATTAAAACTCCATAATAAACCTAATGAATTCGTCTGAGTAATTTGAACACCATACAACAATTTGGAATATATTACGACTCCGTATGCCACATTACCGCCTTGAAAAGCATGTTAGTATAACGTACGACACCTTACTACTCCTAACAAAACATTACAACACCGTACGTCAACTTAAAACTCCATAATAAACCTATTGAATTCGTCCGAGTCCTTTGAACATCGTGCGACAATTTAGAATATATTACGACTCTGTTTGCCACATTAACGTCTTGAGAAGCATGTTAGTATAACGTACGACACCTTACAACTCCTAACAAAACATTACAACACCGTACGCAAACTTAAAACTCCATAATAAACCTAATGAATTCGTCCGAGTCATTTGAACATCGTACGACCACTCAGGACTTGTTACGACTCTGTATGCGAAATTAGCTATAGGAAAAGCAATATAGAATAATGTAGGATGCGTTACAACTTTTGAGAACACCTTACACCACCGTACAAAAGATTAAAACTCCATAATAAACCTAATGAATTCGTCCGAGTAATTTGAACACCATACAACAATTTGGAATATATTACGACTCTGTATGCCACATTACCGCCTTGAAAAGCATGTTAGTATAACGTACGGCACCTTACAAATCCTAACAAAACATTACAACACCGTACGTAAACTTAAAACTCCATAATAAACCTAATGAATTCGTCCGAGTCATTTGAACATCATACGACCACTCAGGACTTGTTACGACTCTGTATGCGAAATTAACAACAGGAAAAGCAATTTAGAATAATGTAGGATGCGTTACAACTTTTGAGAACACCTTACACCACCGTACGAAAGATTAAAACTCCATAATAAACCTAATGAATTGGTCCGAGTAATTTGAACACCATACAACAATTTGGAATATATTACGACTCTGTATGCCACATTACCGCCTTGAAAAGCATGTTAGTATAACGTACGACACCTTACTACTCCTAACATAACATTACAACACCGTACGTAAACTTAAAACTCCATAATAAACCTAATGAATTCGTCCGAGTCCTTTGAACATCGTACCACAATTTAGAATATATTACGACGCTGTATGCCACATTACCATCTTGAGAAGCATGTTAGTATAACGTATGGCACCTTACAACTCCTAACAAAACATTACAACACCGTACGTAAACTTAAAACTCCATAATAAACCTAATAAATTAGTCCGAGTCCTTTGAACATAGTACTACAATTTAGAATATATTACGACTCTGTATGCCACATTACCGCCTTGAAAAGCATGTTAGTATAACGTACGACACCTTACAACTCCTAACAAAACATTAAAATACCGTACGTAAACTTAAAACTCCATAATAAACCTAATGAATTCATCCGAGTCATTTGAACATCGTACGACCACTTAGGACGTGTTACGACTCTGTATGCGAAATTAGCAACAGGAAAAGCAATTTAGAATAATGTACGATGCGTTATAACTTTTGAGAACATCTTACACCACCGTACGAAAGAATAAAACTCCATAATAATCCAAATAAATTAGTCCAAGTCCTTAGAACATCGTACTACAATTTAGAATACATTACGACTATGTATGCCACATTACCGCCTAGAAAAGCATGTTAGTATAACGTACGGCACCTTACAACTCCTAACAAAACATTATAACACCGTACGTAACCTTAAAACTCCATAATAAACCTACTGAATTCGTCCGAGTCATTTGAACATCGTACGACCACTCAGGACTTGTTACGACTCTGTATGTGAAATTAGCAACAGGAAAAGCAATTTACAATAATGTAGGATGCGTTACAACTTTTGAGAACACCTTACACCACCGTACGAAAGATTAAAACTCCATAATAAACCTAATAAATTAGTCCGAGACCTTTGAACATCGTACTACAATTTAGAATATATTACGACTCTGTATGCCACATTACCGCCTAGAAAAGCATGTTAGTATAACGTACGGCACCTTACAACTCCTAACAAAACATTACAACACCGTACGTAAACTTAAAACTCCATAATAAACCTAAGGAATTCGTCCCAGTCATTTGAACACCGTACGACCACTCAGGACTTGTTACGACTCTGTATGCGAAATTAGCAACAGGAAAAGCAATTTAGATTAATGTAGGATGCGTTACAACTTTTGAGAACACCTTACACCACCGTACGAAAAATTAAAACTACATAATAAACCTAATGAATTCGTCGGAGTAATTTGAACACCATACAACAATTTGGAATATATTACGACTCTGTATGCCACATTACCGCCTTGAAAAGCATGTTAGTATAACGTACGGCACCTTACAACTCCTAACAAAACATTACAACACCGTACGTAAACTTAAAACTCCATAATAAACCTAATGAATTCGTCCGAGTCATTTGAACATCGTACTACAATTAAGAATATATTACGACTCTGTATGCCACATTACCGCCTTGAAAAGCATGTTAGTATAACGTACGGCACCTTACAACTCCTAACAAAACATTACAACACCGTACGTAAACTTAAAACTCCATAATAAACCTAATGAATTAGTCCGAGTCATTTGATCATCGTACGGACACTTAGGACTTGTTACGACTCTGTATACGAAATTAGCAACAGGAAAAGCAATTTAGAATAATGTACAATGCGTTATAACTTTTGAGAACACCTTACACCACCGTACGAAAGATTAAAAATCCATAATAAACCTAATGAATTCGTCCGAGTAATTTGAACACCATACAACAATTTAGAATATATTACGACTCTGTATACCACATTACCGCCTTGAAAAGCATGTTAGTATAACGTAAGGCACCTTACAACTCCTAACAAAAGATTACAGCACCGTACGTAAACTTAAAACTCCATAATAAACCTAATGAATTCGTCCGAGTCATTTGAACATCGTACGACCACTCAGGACTTGTTACGACTCTGTATGCGAAATTAGCTATAGGAAAAGCAATATAGAATAATGTAGGATGCGTTACAACTTTTGAGAACACCTTACACCACCGTACAAAAGATTAAAACTCCATAATAAACCTAATGAATTCGTCCGAGTAATTTGAACACCATACAACAATTTGGAATATATTACGACTCTGTATGCCACATTACCGCCTTGAAAAGCATGTTAGTATAACGTACGGCACCTTACAAATCCTAACAAAACATTACAACACCGTACGTAAACTTAAAACTCCATAATAAACCTAATGAATTCGTCCGAGTCATTTGAACATCATACGACCACTCAGGACTTGTTACGACTCTGTATACGAAATTAACAACAGGAAAAGCAATTTAGAATAATGTAGGATGCGTTACAACTTTTGAGAACACCTTACACCACCGTACGAAAGATTAAAACTCCATAATAAACCTAATGAATTCGTCCGAGTAATTTGAGCACCATACAACAATTTGGAATATATTACGACTCAGTATGCCACATTACCGCCTTGAAAAGCATGTTAGTATAACGTACGGCACCTTACAACTCCTAACAAAACATTACAACACCGTACGTAAACTTAAAACTCCATAATAAACCTAATGAATTCGTCCGAGTCATTTGAACATCGTACGACCACTCAGGACTTGTTACGACTCTGTATGCGAAATTAGCAACAGGAAAAGCAATTTAGAATAATGAAGGATGCGTTACAACTTTTGAGAACACCTTACACCACCGTACAAAAGATTAAAACTCCATAATAAACCTAATGAATTCGTCTGAGTAATTTGAACACCATACAACAATTTGGAATATATTACGACTCCGTATGCCACATTACCGCCTTGAAAAGCATGTTAGTATAACGTACGACACCTTACTACTCCTAACAAAACATTACAACACCGTACGTCAACTTAAAACTCCATAATAAACCTATTGAATTCGTCCGAGTCCTTTGAACATCGTGCGACAATTTAGAATATATTACGACTCTGTTTGCCACATTAACGTCTTGAGAAGCATGTTAGTATAACGTACGACACCTTACAACTCCTAACAAAACATTACAACACCGTACGTAAACTTAAAACTCCATAATAAACCTAATGAATTCGTCCGAGTCATTTGAACATCGTACGACCACTCAGGACTTGTTACGACTCTGTATGCGAAATTGGCTATAGGAAAAGCAATATAGAATAATGTAGGATGCGTTACAACTTTTGAGAACACCTTACACCACCGTACAAAAGATTAAAACTCCATAATAAACCTAATGAATTCGTCCGAGTAATTTGAACACCATACAACAATTTGGAATATATTACGACTCTGTATGCCACATTACCGCCTTGAAAAGCATGTTAGTATAACGTACGGCACCTTACAAATCCTAACAAAACATTACAACACCGTACGTAAACTTAAAACTCCATAATAAACCTAATGAATTCGTCCGAGTCATTTGAACATCATACGACCACTCAGGACTTGTTACGACTCTGTATGCGAAATTAACAACAGGAAAAGCAATTTAGAATAATGTAGGATGCGTTACAACTTTTGAGAACACCTTACACCACCGTACGAAAGATTAAAACTCCATAATAAACCTAATGAATTCGTCCGAGTAATTTGAGCACCATACAACAATTTGGAATATATTACGACTCAGTATGCCACATTACCGCCTTGAAAAGCATGTTAGTATAACGTACGGCACCTTACAACTCCTAACAAAACATTACAACACCGTACGTAAACTTAAAACTCCATAATAAACCTAATGAATTCGTCCGAGTCATTTGAACATCGTACGACCACTCAGGACTTGTTACGACTCTGTATGCGAAATTAGCAACAGGAAAAGCAATTTAGAATAATGAAGGATGCGTTACAACTTTTGAGAACACCTTACACCACCGTACGAAAGATTAAAACTCCATAATAAACCTAATGAATTCGTCCGAGTAATTTGAGCACCATACAACAATTTGGAATATATTACGACTCAGTATGCCACATTAGCGCCTTGAAAAGCATGTTAGTATAACGTACGGCACCTTACAACTCCTAACAAAACATTACAACACCGTACGTAAACTTAAAACTCCATAATAAACCTAATGAATTCGTCCGAGTCATTTGAACATCGTACGACCACTCAGGACTTGTTACGACTCTGTATGCGAAATTAGCAACAGGAAAAGCAATTTAGAATAATGAAGGATGCGTTACAACTTTTGAGAACACCTTACACCACCGTACGAAAGATTAAAACTCCATAATAAACCTAATGAATTCGTCTGAGTAATTTGAACACCATACAACAATTTGGAATATATTACGACTCCGTATGCCACATTACCGCCTTGAAAAGCATGTTAGTATAACGTGCGGCACCTTACAACTCCTAACAAAACATTACAACACCGTACGTAAACTTAAAACTCCATAATAAACCTAATGAATTCGTCCGAGTCATTTGAACATCGTACTACAATTAAGAATATATTACGACTCTGTATGCCACATTACCGCCTTGAAAAGCATGTTAGTATAACGTACGGCACCTTACAACTCCTAACAAAACATTACAACACCGTACGTAAACTTAAAACTCCATAATAAACCTAATGAATTAGTCCGAGTCATTTGATCATCGTACGGACACTTAGGACTTGTTACGACTCTGTATACGAAATTAGCAACAGGAAAAGCAATTTAGAATAATGTACGATGCGTTATAACTTTTGAGAACACCTTACACCACCGTACGAAAGATTAAAAATCCATAATAAACCTAATGAATTCGTCCGAGTAATTTGAACACCATACAACAATTTAGAATATATTACGACTCTGTATACCACATTACCGCCTTGAAAAGCATGCTAGTATAACGTACGGCACCTTACAACTCCTAACAAAAGATTACAGCACCGTACGTAAACTTAAAACTCCATAATAAACCTAATGAATTCGTCCGAGTCATTTGAACATCGTACGACCACTCAGGACTTGTTACGACTCTGTATGCGAAATTAGCTATAGGAAAAGCAATATAGAATAATGTAGGATGCGTTACAACTTTTGAGAACACCTTACACCACCGTACAAAAGATTAAAACTCCATAATAAACCTAATGAATTCGTCCGAGTAATTTGAACACCATACAACAATTTGGAATATATTACGACTCTGTATGCCACATTACCGCCTTGAAAAGCATGTTAGTATAACGTACGGCACCTTACAAATCCTAACAAAACATTACAACACCGTACGTAAACTTAAAACTCCATAATAAACCTAATGAATTCGTCCGAGTCATTTGAACATCATACGACCTCTCAGGACTTGTTACGACTCTGTATACGAAATTAACAACAGGAAAAGCAATTTAGAATAATGTAGGATGCGTTACAACTTTTGAGAACACCTTACACCACCGTACGAAAGATTAAAACTCCATAATAAACCTAATGAATTCGTCCGAGTAATTTGAGCACCATACAACAATTTGGAATATATTACGACTCAGTATGCCACATTACCGCCTTGAAAAGCATGTTAGTATAACGTACGGCACCTTACAACTCCTAACAAAACATTACAACACCGTACGTAAACTTAAAACTCCATAATAAACCTAATGAATTCGTCTGAGTCATTTGAACATCGTACGACCACTCAGGACTTGTTACGACTCTGTATGCGAAATTAGCAACAGGAAAAGCAATTTAGAATAATGAAGGATGCGTTACAACTTTTGAGAACACCTTACACCACCGTACGAAAGATTAAAACTCCATAATAAACCTAATGAATTCGTCTGAGTAATTTGAACACCATACAACAATTTGGAATATATTACGACTCCGTATGCCACATTACCGCCTTGAAAAGCATGTTAGTATAACGTACGACACCTTACTACTCCTAACAAAACATTACAACACCGTACGTCAACTTAAAACTCCATAATAAACCTATTGAATTCGTCCGAGTCCTTTGAACATCGTGCGACAATTTAGAATATATTACGACTCTGTTTGCCACATTAACGTCTTGAGAAGCATGTTAGTATAACGTACGACACCTTACAACTCCTAACAAAACATTACAACACCGTACGTAAACTTAAAACTCCATAATAAACCTAATGAATTCGTCCGAGTCATTTGAACATCGTACGACCACTCAGGACTTGTTACGACTCTGTATGCGAAATTGGCTATAGGAAAAGCAATATAGAATAATGTAGGATGCGTTACATATTTTGAGAACACCTTACACCACCGTACAAAAGATTAAAACTCCATAATAAACCTAATGAATTCGTCCGAGTAATTTGAACACCATACAACAATTTGGAATATATTACGACTCTGTATGCCACATTACCGCCTTGAAAAGCATGTTAGTATAACGTACGGCACCTTACAAATCCTAACAAAACATTACAACACCGTACGTAAACTTAAAACTCCATAATAAACCTAATGAATTCGTCCGAGTCATTTGAACATCATACGACCACTCAGGACTTGTTACGACTCTGTATGCGAAATTAACAACAGGAAAAGCAATTTAGAATAATGTAGGATGCGTTACAACTTTTGAGAACACCTTACACCACCGTACGAAAGATTAAAACTCCATAATAAACCTAATGAATTCGTCCGAGTAATTTGAGCACCATACAACAATTTGGAATATATTACGACTCAGTATGCCACATTACCGCCTTGAAAAGCATGTTAGTATAACGTACGACACCTTACAACTCCTAACAAAACATTACAACACCGTACGTAAACTTAAAACTCCATAATAAACCTAATGAATTCGTCCGAGTCATTTGAACATCGTACGACCACTCTGGACTTGTTACGACTCTGTATGCGAAATTAGCAACAGGAAAAGCAATTTAGAATAATGAAGGATGCGTTACAACTTTTGAGAACACCTTACACCACCGTACGAAAGATTAAAACTCCATAATAAACCTAATGAATTCGTCTGAGTAATTTGAACACCATACAACAATTTGGAATATATTACGACTCCGTATGCCACATTACCGCCTTGAAAAGCATGTTAGTATAACGTACGACACCTTACTACTCCTAACAAAACATTACAACACCGTACGTCAACTTAAAACTCCATAATAAACCTATTGAATTCGTCCGAGTCCTTTGAACATCGTGCGACAATTTAGAATATATTACGACTCTGTTTGCCACATTAACGTCTTGAGAAGCATGTTAGTATAACGTACGACACCTTACAACTCCAAACAAAACATTACAACACCGTACGTAAACTTAAAACTCCATAATAAACCTAATGAATTCGTCCGAGTCATTTGAACATCGTACGACCACTCAGGACTTGTTACGACTCTGTATGCGAAATTAGCTATAGGAAAAGCAATATAGAATAATGTAGGATGCGTTACAACTTTTGAGAACACCTTACACCACCGTACAAAAGATTAAAACTCCATAATAAACCTAATGAATTCGTCCGAGTAATTTGAACACCATACAACAATTTGGAATATATTACGACTCTGTATGCCACATTACCGCCTTGAAAAGCATGTTAGTATAACGTACGGCACCTTACAAATCCTAACAAAACATTACAACACCGTACGTAAACTTAAAACTCCATAATAAACCTAATGAATTCGTCCGAGTCATTTGAACATCATACGACCACTCAGGACTTGTTACGACTCTGTATGCGAAATTAACAACAGGAAAAGCAATTTAGAATAATGTAGGATGCGTTACAACTTTTGAGAACACCTTACACCACCGTACGAAAGATTAAAACTCCATAATAAACCTAATGAATTCGTCCGAGTAATTTGAGCAACATACAACAATTTGGAATATATTACGACTCAGTATGCCACATTACCGCCTTGAAAAGCATGTTAGTATAACGTACGGCACCTTACAACTCCTAACAAAACATTACAACACCGTACGTAAACTTAAAACTCCATAATAAAGCTAATGAATTCGTCCGAGTCATTTGAACATCGTACGACCACCCAGGACTTGTTACGACTCTGTATGCGAAATTAGCAACAGGAAAAGCAATTTAGAATAATGAAGGATGCGTTACAACTTTTGAGAACACCTTACACCACCGTACGAAAGATTAAAACTCCATAATAAACCTAATGAATTCGTCTGAGTACTTTGAACACCATACAACAATTTGGAATATATTACGACTCCGTATGCCACATTACCGCCTTGAAAAGCATGTTAGTATAACGTACGACACCTTACTACTCCTAACAAAACATTACAACACCGTACGTCAACTTAAAACTCCATAATAAACCTATTGAATTCGTCCGAGTCCTTTGAACATCGTGCGACAATTTAGAATATATTACGACTCTGTTTGCCACATTAACGTCTTGAGAAGCATGTTAGTATAACGTACGACACCTTACAACTCCTAACAAAACATTACAACACCGTACGTAAACTTAAAACTCCATAATAAACCTAATGAATTCGTCCGAGTCATTTGAACATCGTACGACCACTCAGGACTTGTTACGACTCTGTATGCGAAATTAGCAACAGGAAAAGCAATTTAGAATAATGTAGGATGCATTACAACTTTTGAGAACACCTTACACCACCGTACGAAAAATTAAAACTACATAATAAACCTAATGAATTCGTCGGAGTAATTTGAACACCATACAACAATTTGGAATATATTACGACTCTGTATGCCACATTACCGCCTTGAAAAGCATGTTAGTATAACGTACGGCACCTTACAACTCCTAACAAAACATTACAACACCGTACGTAAACTTAAAACTCCATAATAAACCTAATGAATTCGTCCGAGTCATTTGAACATCGTACGACCACTCAGGACTTGTTACGACTCTGTATGCGAAATTAGCAACAGGAAAAGCAATTTAGAATAATGAAGGATGCGTTACAACTTTTGAGAACACCTTACACCACCGTACGAAAGATTAAAACTCCATAATAAACCTAATGAATTCGTCTGAGTAATTTCAACACCATACAACAATTTGGAATATATTACGACTCCGTATGCCACATTACCGCCTTGAAAAGCATGTTAGTATAACGTACGACACCTTACTACTCTTAACAAAACATTACAACACCGTACGTCAACTTAAAACTCCATAATAAACCTATTGAATTCGTCCGAGTCCTTTGAACATCGTGCGACAATTTAGAATATATTACGACTCTGTTTGCCACATTAACGTCTTGAGAAGCATGTTAGTATAACGTACGACACCTTACAACTCCTAACAAAACATTACAACACCGTACGTAAACTTAAAACTCCATAATAAACCTAATGAATTCGTCCGAGTCATTTGAACATCGTACGACCACTCAGGACTTGTTACGACTCTGTATGCGAAATTAGCAACAGGAAAAGCAATTTAGAATAATGTAGGATGCGTTACAACTTTTGAGAACACCTTACACCACCGTACGAAAAATTAAAACTACATAATAAACCTAATGAATTCGTCGGACTAATTTGAACACCATACAACAATTTGGAATATATTACGACTCTGTATGCCACATTACCGCCTTGAAAAGCATGTTAGTATAACGTACGGCACCTTACAACTCCTAACAAAACATTACAACACCGTACGTAAACTTAAAACTCCATAATAAACCTAATGAATTCGTCCGAGTCATTTGAACGTCATACGACCACTCAGGACTTGTTACGACTCTGTATGCGAAATTAGCAACAGGAAAAGCAATTTAGAATAATGTAGGATGCGTTACAACTTTTGAGAACACCTTACACCACCGTACGAAAAATTAAAACTCCATAATAAACCTAATGAATTCGTCCGAGTAATTTGAGCACCATACAACAATTTGGAATATATTACGACTCAGTATGCCACATTACCGCCTTGAAAAGCATGTTAGTATAACGTACGGCACCTTACAACTCCTAACAAAACATTACAACACCGTACGTAAACTTAAAACTCCATAATAAACCTAATGAATTCGTCCGAGTCATTTGAACATCGTACGATCACTCAGGACTTGTTACGACTCTGTATGCGAAATTAGCAACAGGAAAAGCAATTTAGAATAATGAAGGATGCGTTACAACTTTTGAGAACACCTTACACCACCGTACGAAAGATTAAAACTCCATAATAAACCTAATGAATTCGTCTGAGTAATTTGAACACCATACAACAATTTGGAATATATTACGACTCCGTATGCCACATTACCGCCTTGAAAAGCATGTTAGTATAACGTACGACACCTTACTACTCCTAACAAAACATTACAACACCGTACGTCAACTTAAAACTCCATAATAAACCTATTGAATTCGTCCGAGTCCTTTGAACATCGTGCGACAATTTAGAATATATTACGACTCTGTTTGCCACATTAACGTCTTGAGAAGCATGTTAGTATAACGTACGACACCTTACAACTCCTAACAAAACATTACAACACCGTACGTAAACTTAAAACTCCATAATACACCTAATGAATTCGTCCGAGTCATTTGAACATCGTACGACCACTCAGGACTTGTTACGACTCTGTATGCGAAATTAGCAACAGGAAAAGCAATTTAGAATAATGTAGGATGCGTTACAACTTTTGAGAACACCTTACACCACCGTACGAAAAATTAAAACTACATAATAAACCTAATGAATTCGTCGGAGTAATTTGAACACCATACAACAATTTGGAATATATTACGACTCTGTATGCCACATTACCGCCTTGAAAAGCATGTTAGTATAACGTACGGCACCTTACAACTCCTAACAAAACATTATAACACCGTACGTAAACTTAAAACTCCATAATAAACCTAATGAATTCGTCCGAGTCATTTGAACATCATACGACCACTCAGGACTTGTTACGACTCTGTATGCGAAATTAGCAACAGGAAAAGCAATTTAGAATAATGTAGGATGCGTTACAACTTTTGAGAACACCTTACACCACCGTACGAAAGATTAAAACTCCATAATAAACCTAATGAATTCGTCCGAGTAATTTGAGCACTATACAACAATTTGGAATATATTACGACTCAGTATGCCACATTACCGCCTTGAAAAGCATGTTAGTATAACGTACGGCACCTTACAACTCCTAACAAAACATTACAACACCGTACGTAAAATTAAAACTCCATAATAAACCTAATGAATTCGTCCGAGTCATTTGAACATCGTACGACCACTCAGGACTTGTTACGACTCTGTATGCGAAATTAGCAACAGGAAAAGCAATTTAGAATAATGAAGGATGCGTTACAACTTTTGAGAACACCTTACACCACCGTACGAAAGATTAAAACTCCATAATAAACCTAATGAATTCGTCTGAGTAATTTGAACACCATACAACAATTTGGAATATATTACGACTCCGTATGCCACATTACCGCCTTGAAAAGCATGTTAGTATAACATACGACACCTTACTACTCCTAACAAAACATTACAACACCATACGTCAACTTAAAACTCCATAATAAACCTATTGAATTCGTCCGAGTCCTTTGAACATCGTACGACCATTTAGAATATATTACGACTCTGTTTGCCACATTAACGTCTTGAGAAGCATGTTAGTATAACGTACGACACCTTACAACTCCTAACAAAACATTACAACACCGTACGTAAACTTAAAACTCCATAATACACCTAATGAATTCGTCCGAGTCATTTGAACATCGTACGACCACTCAGGACTTGTTACGACTCTGTATGCGAAATTAGCAACAGGAAAAGCAATTTAGAATAATGTAGGATGCGTTACAACTTTTGAGAACACCTTACAGCACCGTACGAAAAATTAAAACTACATAATAAACCTAATGAATTCGTCGGAGTAATTTGAACACCATACAACAATTTGGAATATATTACGACTCTGTATGCCACATTAGCGCCTTGAAAAGCATGTTAGTATAACGTACGGCACCTTACAAATCCTAACAAAACATTACAACACCGTACGTAAACTTAAAACTTCATAATAAACCTAATGAATTCGTCCGAGTCATTTGAACATCGTACTACAATTTAGAATATATTACGACTCTGTATGCCACATTACCGCCTTGAAAAGCATGTTAGTATAACGTACGGCACCTTACAACTCCTAACAAAACATTACAACACCGTACGTAAACTTAAAACTCCATAATAAACCTAATGAATTCGTCCGCGTCATTTGAACATCCTACGACCACTCAGGACTTGTTACGACTCTGTATACGAAATTAGCAACAGGAAAAGCAATTTAGAATAATGTAGGATGCGTTACAACTTTTGAGAACACCTTACACCACCGTACGAAAAATTAAAACTACATAATAAACCTAATGAATTCGTCGGAGTAATTTGAACACCATACAACAATTTGGAATATATTACGACTCTGTATGCCACATTAGCGCCTTGAAAAGCATGTTAGTATAACGTACGGCACCTTACAACTCCTAACAAAACATTACAACACCGTACGTAAACTTAAAACTCCATAATAAACCTAATGAATTCGTCCGAGTCATTTGAACATCGTACTACAATTTAGAATATATTACGACTCTGTATGCCACATTACCGCCTTGAAAAGCATGTTAGTATAACGTACGGCACCTTACAACTCCTAACAAAACATTACAACACCGTACGTAAACTTAAAACTCCATAATAAACCTAATGAATTCGTCCGAGTCATTTGAACATCGTACGAACACTTAGGACTTGTTACGACTCTGTATACGAAATTAGCAACAGGAAAAGCAATTTAGAATAATGTACGATGCGTTATAACTTTTGAGAACACCTTACACCACCGTACGAAAAATTAAAACTACATAATAAACCTAATGAATTCGTCGGAGTAATTTGAACACCATACAACAATTTGGAATATATTACGACTCTGTATGCCACATTACCGCCTTGAAAAGCATGTTAGTATAACGTACGGCACCTTACAACTCCTAACAAAACATTACAACACCGTACGTAAACTTAAAACTCCATAATAAACCTAATGCATTCGTCCGAGTCATTTGAACATCGTACTACAATTTAGAATATATTACGACTCTGTATGCCACATTACCGCCTTGAAAAGCATGTTAGTATAACGTACGGCACCTTACAACTCCTAACAAAACATTACAACACCGTACGTAAACTTAAAACTCCATAATAAACCTAATGAATTCGTCCGAGTCATTTGAACATCGTACGACCACTCAGGACTTGTTACGACTCTGGATGCGAAATTAGCAACTGGAAAAGCAATTTAGAATAATGTAGGATGCGTTACAACTTTTGAGAACACCTTACACCACCGTACGAAAAATTAAAACTACATAATAAACCTAATGAATTCGTCGGAGTAATTTGAACACCATACAACAATTTGGAATATATTACGACTCTGTATGCCACATTAGCGCCTTGAAAAGCATGTTAGTATAACGTACGGCACCTTACAACTCCTAACAAAACATTACAACACCGTACGTAAACTTAAAACTCCATAATAAACCTAATGAATTCGTCCGAGTCATTTGAACATCGTACTACAATTTAGAATATATTACGACTCTGTATGCCACATTACCGCCTTGAAAAGCATGTTAGTATAACGTACGGCACCTTACAACTCCTAACAAAACATTACAACACCGTACGTAAACTTAAAACTCCATAATAAACCTAATGAATTCGTCCGAGTCATTTGAACATCGTACGAACACTTAGGACTTGTTACGACTCTGTATACGAAATTAGCAACAGGAAAAGCAATTTAGAATAATGTACGATGCGTTATAACTTTTGAGAACACCTTACACCACCGTACGAAAAATTAAAACTACATAATAAACCTAATGAATTCGTCGGAGTAATTTGAACACCATACAACAATTTGGAATATATTACGACTCTGTATACCACATTACCGCCTTGAAAAGCATGTTAGTATAACGTACGGCACCTTACAACTCCTAACAAAACATTACAACACCGTACGTAAACTTAAAACTCCATAATAAACCTAATGAATTCGTCCGAGTCATTTGAACATCGTACGAACACTCAGGACTTGTTACGACTCTGTATGCGAAATTAGCAACTGGAAAAGCAATTTAGAATAATGTAGGATGCGTTACAACTTTTGAGAACACCTTACACCACCGTACGAAAAATTAAAACTACATAATAAACCTAATGAATTCGTCGGAGTAATTTGAACACCATACAACAATTTGGAATATATTACGACTCTGTATGCCACATTAGCGCCTTGAAAAGCATGTTAGTATAACGTACGGCACCTTACAACTCCTAACAAAACATTACAACACCGTACGTAAACTTAAAACTCCATAATAAACATAATGAATTCGTCCGAGTCATTTGAACATCGTACTACAATTTAGAATATATTACGACTCTGTATGCCACATTACCGCCTTGAAAAGCATGTTAGTATAACGTACGGCACCTTACAACTCCTAACAAAACATTACAACACCGTACGTAAACTTAAAACTCCATAATAAACCTAATGAATTCGTCCGAGTCATTTGAACATCGTACGAACACTTAGGACTTGTTACGACTCTGTATACGAAATTAGCAACAGGAAAAGCAATTTAGAATAATGTACGATGCGTTATAACTTTTGAGAACACCTTACACCACCGTACGAAAGATTAAAAATCCATAATAAACCTAATGAATTCGTCCGAGTAATTTGAACACCATACAACAATTTAGAATATATTACGACTCTGTATGCCACATTACCGCCTTGAAAAGCATGTTAGTATAACGTACGGCACCTTACAACTTCTAACAAAACATTACAACACCGTACGTAAACTTAAAACTCCATAATAAACATAATGAATTCGTCCGAGTCATTTGAACATCGTACTACAATTTAGAATATATTACGACTCTGTATGCCACATTACCGCCTTGAAAAGCATGTTAGTATAACGTACGGCACCTTACAACTCCTAACAAAACATTACAACACCGTACGTAAACTTAAAACTCCATAATAAACCTAATGAATTCGTCCGAGTCATTTGAACATCGTACGAACACTTAGGACTTGTTACGACTCTGTATACGAAATTAGCAACAGGAAAAGCAATTTAGAATAATGTACGATGCGTTATAACTTTTGAGAACACCTTACACCACCGTACGAAAGATTAAAAATCCATAATAAACCTAATGAATTCGTCCGAGTAATTTGAACACCATACAACAATTTAGAATATATTACGACTCTGTATGCCACATTACCGCCTTGAAAAGCATGTTAGTATAACGCACGGCACCTTACAACTTCTAACAAAAGATTACAACATCGTACGTAAACTTAATACTCCATAATAAACCTAATGAATTCGTCCGAGTCCTTTGAACATCGTACCACAATTTAGAATATATTACGACTCTGTATGCCACATTACCGTCTTTAGAAGCATGTTAGTATAACGTACGGCACCTTACAACTCCTAACAAAACATTACAACACCGTACGTAAACTTAAAACTCCATAATAAACCTAATAAATTAGTCCGAGTCTTTTGAACATAGTACTACAATTTAGAATATATTACGACTCTGTATGCCACATTACCGCCTTGAAAAGCATGTTAGTATAACGTACGGCACCTTACAACTCCTAACAAAATATTACAACACCGTACGTAAACTTAAAACTCCATAATAAACCTTATGAATTCGTCCGAGTTATTTGAACATCGTACGACCACTTAGGACTTGTTACGACTCTGTATGCGAAATTGGCAACAGGAAAAGCAATTT
Organism: Tagetes erecta; assembly: GCA_030867185.1. Classification (NCBI taxonomy): domain Eukaryota; kingdom Viridiplantae; phylum Streptophyta; class Magnoliopsida; order Asterales; family Asteraceae; genus Tagetes; species Tagetes erecta. The sequence continues at coordinate 50,939,670 of CM061488.1, read as the reverse complement.
AGAATAATGTACGATGTGTTATAACTTTTGAGAACACCTTACACCACCGTACGAAAGATTAAAACTCCATAATAATCCTAATAAATTAGTCCGAGTCCTTTGAACATCGTACTACAATTTAGAATATATTACGACTCTGTATGCCGCATTACCGCCTTTAAAAGCATGTTAGTATAACGTACGGCACCTTACAACTCCTAACAAAACATTACAACACCGTACGTAAACTTAAAACTCCATAATAAACCTAATGAATTCGTCCGAGTCCTTTGAACATCGTACCACAGTTTAGAATATATTACGACTCTGTATGCCACATTACCGTATTAAGAAGCATGTTAGTATAACGTACGGCACCTTACAACTCCTAACAAAACATTACAACACCGTACGTAAACTTAAAACTCCATAATAAACCTAATAAATTAGTCTGAGTCCTTTGTGTGACACCCCGCCCGGCGGCGGAAAACACCGGGCGCGCCAAGAGAATTGGATATCCATAGTTCAAAGCACATGGCACACTAAAAACATATTATAATATCATTAAAGCAATAATTATTGTGACATAAATGAAGCAATAAACAGTCTTAAAACCGAAGTAAAAGCCGACAATCTAAAATGTCTAATTCTCATTTTTATTCTAGGTCCAAAAGCATCCTAAATGTCTTGAAGCTTAAACGTCTCAAAACACCACCTGAAATATGTAAAAATAAAGTTAGCTATTTAAAGCTAGTGAGTAAACCACAATTTGAATACATAGTAATATAGAAATCCGAGATCATCATAATATGCTGCGCAATCTTACATGCATAGCTATTTCATCATATTACTCAACCCTTGACCATAGAACACATGAACACATTGAACACACATTGAACATCATCATTGTATAGCAACTTGTAATCATTTGTCATGAGGAACCAACTCATGGTGCAATTAGTGATAACTGTCATTTAACCGTCTCGAATGTAAGTTATCAAAAATTGTTTTAGCATCGAAGGGACATAGCAACACGTATCACAGTATAGTAACTAGTAACCATTGAATAGAATCGCCGGGTTTAAATCACCTATCAGGCCATTAGTGTAGGTGGGTTTGTCAGACCATTAGCGCTAACATTGTACCGGTGGAAATTACAAGTAATACACTACTTTAAACTACCACATAAGATTGCATCAAGCCGCGAACTAGATTAACATATTTAATGATCTCATTTGAAAATAGAAACAAAGAAACGAAAACCGAAAGCATTGTATAGTAATTGTACATATTTCAGCCCCAAAATGTAAAAGTAAAAAGGGGAGTGAATTTACTCACCTTGAAATGCAAATATAATCGAACCGTTAGAAACGCATCAATAACGAACCGAGGGTTGCCCAAATATTAGTATCACCTAATTAATTGGGAAAACCCTAACTTAGAAACGAAACAATAATATAGCAATAAGAATCAAAACCAGAAAAATCTAAGGTTTTGGATTTGGGATTTTAGGGTTTTAAAATACAATTTAGGATTTAGGGTTTTGAATAACAAATTAGGAATTAGGGTTTTGAAATATAAATTAGGATTTTATACGAAACGATATATATTTTATAAGAATCCATGTTTGGTTTTTCTTTCTAGAATATTCGTAACATTATAAATTGGTGTATATATATGAAACTTATGTTTATTTAGATTTAGAAATATATATTTAACTTATTGTATGTTATTTAAGTTATTAGAAATTTTAGATAAATGTTTAAAGTGATTTAAAATGTAAAAACATAAAAGAATAGTAAAAACAGGCAGTGGGTTTCGAACCCACAGCCTCTGTGTGAATAACAAGTTTACACAACCACTAGACCAGATACTACTTTTGTTAATTAATCTGTTTATAAATTCTTTCATCTTTTATTTACCAACAACACCTAATTCAATACAAGCCCTAGATTCAAAGATCCATTCAATTCGTTCAAACATGTTAACCAAATCCAAAACCAACATAGGGCTTTTAATCCCCATGAAATCGTGATCATTTTTGTATAGAGAACTTACAGATTGATGGTGTTTTGATACAATTTCGAATGGGTTGAACAAGCCGACTGTTCTTGGTTGATTTCGCACGAATCTGGAATAGAGAAGATCAAATTGACGGATTAGGAAGTTGTAGGACGTCAAGAGGATTAAGATGAATGTAATAATTACCAGAAATGATATTCAGAAGGTCGAGTTCCATTGAGTCGCAGGAATATTTTTTTTGGGTTTTGGTTTGGTAATTGCAGAGATGAAATTGAAATGTTTTTTTGTGATTGTGAAGTGTTAGACGAGTAGTTTAGGAGGTTTAGGAAGGATTAATTCGATGATTGCGGGTGTAATTTAGGAATGGAGATTTTCGGTTTTAATCACGGAATCAAAACAGATTGATTGAGCTGTAATACGCGTGATTAGACAATCAATACGGGTTCTAATATAAGTTAGGAGTGATTTGGAAGGTTTTGTTGATTGAAACAGTGGTCAAAACGCATCAATTAGGGTCGCCGGAAAAAGATCAGGTGGCCGGAATCGGTCTGCCGGCGTGCGGCCGGAAACACGGGGCAGACGCAGGGGGGTGGTTTGGGCTGGGTTTTGTGTAAATTTACACTATTGGTCCCTGCAGTTTGAGATGGTTTATTTATAGTTAAAAGCTTTTAGTTTAAGTTTCAAAAGCTGCAGTTTTGGCAAAAAGTTAGTTTATAAATTTTGTTAACTACTAACTTAACCGAGTTGAGACGTAACATTTGCATAAGGGATGTTTATATATATTTAGTTCGTTTTTGACGTTAAGAGACTATTGTTATACTTAGAAGCGTTTTTGTTAACACTTTTTTTATAAAAATCTCTTTTATAAACACAATATATATATATATATATATATATATATATATATATATATATATATATATATGTATATATGTTAGAGATATATTTTATTATAACTTAGAATTTAATTGGTATCCGTTGAATACTAACTTGGTCGATAAGATATTAAATACGAGAACAACGTAACGTTCAATCGAACTTATATAAATCTTTAATATCAAAACGTTTTTTATATTATTTTTTTAAGGAATAAATACGAATCCAATTTAAAAGATAGATACTTCGGGTTCGAGTCGGGCATTCGGGTTTGGGTTTGGGGCAGTTGTCACAGTCTCCCCTCCTTATAGAAATTTCGTCCCGAAATTTGCTTAACCGAAACAGGAGATGAAACGAAACGATGCGATTAATTAGCTTTCTATTATAAATGTACTTAAGTTTTTTAACGCTTCTGATTTGAACAATGATACGTTAGTCATGAGGAGTTGAATTAGAGTATACCAACTTACTTGGTGATGACAATGGACAATTGGCAACATGTAAAAACAATTGTTAAATTTTGATTTCTATATGATAAGAAGTCATTTCTGATTCCTACATAGATTCAAATAGCATTAGGTTTGTTACTTTAGATCACTTAGAATATATAGTTTACCTTACTCGATAATGTACGATAGGTTTTATTATATGAATAGGATAATTAGAACAACACAAAAGTTCACAGACCGAAACAACGCTTCATTTGACAGTATGACAGAAGCATTTTTATATAGGAAGTACCAGTGGCGTATCCACCATGCTCTTGTCATCCCACATTTGTCGCATTGCCCTCAAACACATGACAAAAACTTACTATGGTTTCCATGCACCAACTTTCATAATTCCGTGTGCACCCGTAATTACTTTAATTTTTGCATGGACCCCACAACTCATTCGATCATGTGCGAGTCAGATGTACATAAAAATTTTCGAGTTTAGGATAAACATGATACACATAGGTTCCAAAACCATAATCAATAGTATTTAGTTCTTGTGAAATATAGTTTAAGGTGATGAGCAAATTGATGATTCGAGAGAGTTGATTTTATTAGGTGGTCACAGATCTAGCAAATAGTTTTGTTGACCGACGTAGCTAGTCAAATCCGAGTACCAAAATTTGTAACAACTTAAGTTTTTGAAGACTCACTTTATGTGTGAGATGTAGAGGTCATTAGATATTAAGTTCGTAAGTATTATTTGATAGTTTATTAGGATTATAGAAAAAAAATAGTTTCATGAATATCTGATAATGTGGTCATTCCAATTTATGTTTCGGATGTACTCGATTCCTATTGTTTCGACTTTTAGAACACTTGGGTTCATATATCAAAGTTCTTAGGTAAACCGGGTGCGTTTATTATGGTGGTAAACAATGTTGTAAGAGGTTATGTTATTTTCTCTATAATGTGGTTTTAAAAGGAAACGTCATAGTTAATAAATGTATAAAAAAAGTTGAAGGTTTTAAATCTTTATCATAGATAAGGGGATTGATTTGAAAATACATAAATGACAAAGTTTAAGTTTTAAGTACTCGGTATTAGAAAACATATAACATGGTGCTTGTGACAAGTCTTTGTATCATAATTGAGAAGACGTGAAAATGCTGTGAAATCATTAAAATAACCAATCCCTTTTAAAGAAATCATTTATCATCATTTTTTTTATTATTATTAATAATTTTATTTTTGAAGGAAATCATATATATATGTTTTTTTTTACACAATTAACTATCGGTTGGTAGTTAAAAAAAACACGGTATTCTGGGTAGAAAGTTTATACATAAAGCACGCTGGGTTTGAATGAGTTTATAAAAACGAGGTATATAGAATTTCATTAGTGGTCATTTATACAAATGAAATATATGAATTTATGAATAATTGTGTAGTGAGTTCACGTTAAGTTTTGGGAAACGAATTTATGAATAGCATCATTTAATGCTGGATTAAAAGTTGGATTAGAATCTTATGATTAGAGGAGTAGTTTAGCAACATTTGAGTATTGAGATCAAGTTGAGATACTTTGGGGGTAAACGTTCAATTTGTAAATCAAACGAATGCGTTGACATAATAAAATAGTAAATCCGTTACGAGGTTTTAGAAATCGGGAATTAAGTTTTTAATGTGAGATTCGATAATTGAATTGAGATTAGAAGTACACCTTAGATTTAGTATTTGATGTTTGGTTTGAAGCTTTGATAATTTGATTGCGGTTAGTCAATATATCTTAGTTTGATTTAGGACATTTGGGTCGCGATGGTATTAGCAAGTCGTTGACGTCTTGTCGTCATTCTCTAAGATAAGGTATAAAAAGAATTTCATAAGACATAAGAAAATTTTAGATAACATAAGTTGTAATATAATTTTGGATTGGATAGAAATGATAGTTATACTTTGAATTTCATAGAATTTTTAGAATACATAACATAATAATCACTTTGAAACCATTGAAATGTAAATAACCAAACTTAGAATACCATTTGAAATAGTATAGAAACCCATTGAAATAATTTGAAATCATAGAAAATGAAAATCATAGAATCCGTAAATAAATAGAATTTAAAGGCTTAAGAATGTGTCTTGGTTTTGGACACTTAAGACTTATCAAAGTGTTAAGTTCGTTTTCCACGTATTCGAGAAGACGTGCTTTAGCCTATAGGGTCACACTCATCTCGTCCATCCCCAGGTAAGCATACAGATCTCTTAAAGAGATTTATACGAAATGCTTTGCCTTAGACAGGATGTCCGTGATACAGGTGTTCCCCCTTCCGGATTGCACACGTTCCCACGTTTCAAACTTACTCAAGACGATGACGAGATTCCACAAAGTGAAAGATCCTAATCACACAGACAAGTCTCTTGTAGCTCCTTCGCGAAATCGGATAAGAAATGAGATAAAGAAAAGCATAGAAAGGTTCGTAGGAGGAAAACAAATAAGACTAAAAGAATTTCTAAGTACAAGTATTTGAACTAAGGACACTTAGGTTATAGTCTAGGTCGGTGTGTTTCTAATACCCTATCCTAGTTCCCTATAACCATGGCTCTGATACCAAACTGTGACACCCCGCCCGGCGGCGGAAAACACCGGGCGCGCCAAGAGAATTGGATATCCATAGTTCAAAGCACATGGCACACTAAAAACATATTTTAATATCATTAAAGCAATAATTATTGTGACATAAATGAAGCAATAAACAGTCTTAAAACCGAAGTAAAAGCCGACAATCTAAAATGTCTAATTCTCATTTTTATTCTAGGTCCAAAAGCATCCTAAATGTCTTGAAGCTTAAACGTCTCAAAACACCACCTGAAATATGTAAAAATAAAGTTAGCTATTTAAAGCTAGTGAGTAAACCACAATTTGAATACATAGTAATATAGAAATCCGAGATCATCATAATATGCTGCGCAATCTTACATGCATAGCTATTTCATCATATTACTCAACCCTTGACCATAGAACACATGAACACATTGAACACACATTGAACATCATCATTGTATAGCAACTTGTAATCATTTGTCATGAGGAACCAACTCATGGTGCAATTAGTGATAACTGTCATTTAACCGTCTCGAATGTAAGTTATCAAAAATTGTTTTAGCATCGAAGGGACATAGCAACACGTATCACAGTATAGTAACTAGTAACCATTGAATAGAATCGCCGGGTTTAAATCACCTATCAGGCCATTAGTGTAGGTGGGTTTGTCAGACCATTAGCGCTAACATTGTACCGGTGGAAATTACAAGTAATACACTACTTTAAACTACCACATAAGATTGCATCAAGCCGCGAACTAGATTAACATATTTAATGATCTCATTTGAAAATAGAAACAAAGAAACGAAAACCGAAAGCATTGTATAGTAATTGTACATATTTCAGCCCCAAAATGTAAAAGTAAAAAGGGGAGTGAATTTACTCACCTTGAAATGCAAATATAATCGAACCGTTAGAAACGCATCAATAACGAACCGAGGGTTGCCCAAATATTAGTATCACCTAATTAATTGGGAAAACCCTAACTTAGAAACGAAACAATAATATAGCAATAAGAATCAAAACCAGAAAAATCTAAGGTTTTGGATTTGGGATTTTAGGGTTTTAAAATACAATTTAGGATTTAGGGTTTTGAATAACAAATTAGGAATTAGGGTTTTGAAATATAAATTAGGATTTTATACGAAACGATATATATTTTATAAGAATCCATGTTTGGTTTTTCTTTCTAGAATATTCGTAACATTATAAATTGGTGTATATATATGAAACTTATGTTTATTTAGATTTAGAAATATATATTTAACTTATTGTATGTTATTTAAGTTATTAGAAATTTTAGATAAATGTTTAAAGTGATTTAAAATGTAAAAACATAAAAGAATAGTAAAAACAGGCAGTGGGTTTCGAACCCACAGCCTCTGTGTGAATAACAAGTTTACACAACCACTAGACCAGATACTACTTTTGTTAATTAATCTGTTTATAAATTCTTTCATCTTTTATTTACCAACAACACCCAATTCAATACAAGCCCTAGATTCAAAGATCCATTCAATTCGTTCAAACATGTTAACCAAATCCAAAACCAACATAGGGCTTTTAATCCCCATGAAATCGTGATCATTTTTGTATAGAGAACTTACAGATTGATGGTGTTTTGATACAATTTCGAATGGGTTGAACAAGCCGACTGTTCTTGGTTGATTTCGCACGAATCTGGAATAGAGAAGATCAAATTGACGGATTAGGAAGTTGTAGGACGTCAAGAGGATTAAGATGAATGTAATAATTACCAGAAATGATATTCAGAAGGTCGAGTTCCATTGAGTCGCCGGAATATTTTTTTTGGGTTTTGGTTTGGTAATTGCAGAGATGAAATTGAAATGTTTTTTTGTGATTGTGAAGTGTTAGACGAGTAGTTTAGGAGGTTTAGGAAGGATTAATTCGATGATTGCGGGTGTAATTTAGGAATGGAGATTTTCGGTTTTAATCACGGAATCAAAACAGATTGATTGAGCTGTAATACGCGTGATTAGACAATCAATACGGGTTCTAATATAAGTTAGGAGTGATTTGGAAGGTTTTGTTGATTGAAACAGTGGTCAAAACGCATCAATTAGGGTCGCCGGAAAAAGATCAGGTGGCCGGAATCGGTCTGCCGGCGTGCGGCCGGAAACACGGGGCAGACGCAGGGGGGTGGTTTGGGCTGGGTTTTGTGTAAATTTACACTATTGGTCCCTGCAGTTTGAGATGGTTTATTTATAGTTAAAAGCTTTTAGTTTAAGTTTCAAAAGCTGCAGTTTTGGCAAAAAGTTAGTTTATAAATTTTGTTAACTACTAACTTAACCGAGTTGAGACGTAACATTTGCATAAGGGATGTTTATATATATTTAGTTCGTTTTTGACGTTAAGAGACTATTGTTAGACTTAGAAGCGTTTTTGTTATCACTTTTTTTATAAAAATCTCTTTTATAAACACAATATATATATATATATGTATATATGTTAGAGATATATTTTATTATAACTTAGAATTTAATTGGTATCCGTTGAATACTAACTTGGTCGATAAGATATTAAATACGAGAACAACGTAACGTTGAATCGAACTTATATAAATCTTTAATATCAAAACGTTTTTTATATTATTTTTTTAAAGGAATAAATACGAATCCAATTTAAAAGATAGATACTTCGGGTTCGAGTCGGGCATTCGGGTTTGGGTTTGGGGCAGTTGTCACAGTCTCCCCTCCTTATAGAAATTTCGTCCCGAAATTTGCTTAACCGAAACAGGAGATGAAACGAAACGATGCGATTAATTAGCTTTCTATTATAAATGTACTTAAGTTTTTTAACGCTTCTGATTTGAACAAAACATTACAACACCGTACGTAAACTTAAAACTCCATAATAAACCTAATGAATTCGTCCGAGTCATTTGAACATCGTACGACCACTCAGGACTTGTTACGACTCTGTATGCGAAATTAGCAACAGGAAAAGCAATTTAGAATAATGAAGGATGCGTTACAACTTTTGAGAACACCTTACACCACCGTACGAAAGATTAAAACTCCATAATAAACCTAATGAATTCGTCTGAGTAATTTGAACACCATACAACAATTTGGAATATATTACGACTCAGTATGCCACATTACCGCCTTGAAAAGCATGTTAGTATAACGTACGACACCTTACTACTCCTAACAAAACATTACAACACCGTACGTCAACTTAAAACTCCATAATAAACCTATTGAATTCGTCCGAGTCCTTTGAACATCGTACGACAATTTAGAATATATTACGACTCTGTTTGCCACATTAACGTCTTGAGAAGCATGTTAGTATAACGTACGACACCTTACAACTCTTAACAAAACATTACAACACCGTACGTAAACTTAAAACTCCATAATAAACCTAATGAATTCGTCCGAGTCATTTGAACATCGTACGACCACTCAGGACTTGTTACGACTCTGTATGCGAAATTAGCAACAGGAAAAGCAATTTAGAATAATGTAGGATGCGTTACAACTTTTGAGAACACCTTACACCACCGTACGAAAAATTAAAACTACATAATAAACCTAATGAATTCGTCGGAATAATTTGAACACCATACAACAATTTGGAATATATTACGACTCTGTATGCCACATTACCGCCTTGAAAAGCATGTTAGTATAACGTACGGCACCTTACAACTCCTAACAAAACATTACAACACCGTACGTAAACTTAAAACTCCATAATAAACCTAATGAATTCGTCCGAGTCATTTGAACATCGTACTACAATTTAGAATATATTACGACTCTGTATGCCACATTACCGCCTTGAAAAGCATGTTAGTATAACGTACGGAACCTTACAACTCCTAACAAAACATTACAACACCGTACGTAAACTTAAAACTCCATAATAAACCTAATGAATTCGTCCGAGTCATTTGAACATCGTACGAACACTTAGGACTTGTTACGACTCTGTATACGAAATTAGCAACAGGAAAAGCAATTTAGAATAATGTACGATGCGTTATAACTTTTGAGAACAACTTACACCACCGTACGAAAGATTAAAAATCCATAATAAACCTAATGAATTCGTCCGAGTAAATTGAACACCATACAACAATTTAGAATATATTACGACTCTGTATGCCACATTACCGCCTTGAAAAGCATGTTAGTATAACGTACGGCACCTTACAACTCCTAACAAAAGATTACAACACCGTACGTAAACTTAATACTCCATAATAAACCTAATGAATTCGTCCGAGGCCTTTGAACATCGTACCACAATTTAGAATATATTACGACTCTGTATGCCACATTACCGTCTTTAGAAGCATGTTAGTATAACGTACGGCACCTTACAACTCCTAACAAAACATTACAACACCGTACGTAAACTTAAAACTCCATAATAAAGCTAATAAATTAGTCCGAGTCTTTTGAACATAGTACTACAATTTAGAATATATTACGACTCTGTATGCCACATTACCGCCTTGAAAAGCATGTTAGTATAACGTACGGCACCTTACAACTCCTAACAAAATATTACAACACCGTACGTAAACTTAAAACTCCATAATAAACCTAATGAATTCGTCCGAGTCATTTGAACATCGTACGACCACTTAGGACTTGTTACGACTCTGTATGCGAAATTAGCAACAGGAAAAGCAATTTAGAATAATGTACGATGCGTTATAACTTTTGAGAACACCTTACACCACCGTACGAAAGATTAAAACTCCATAATAATCTTAATAAATTAGTCCGAGTCCTTTGAACATCGTACTACAATTTAGAATATATTACGACTCTGTATGCCACATTACCACATTGAAAAGAATGTTAGTATAACGTACGGCACCTTACAACTCCTAACAAAAAATTAGAACACCGTACGTAAACTTAAAACTCCATAATAAACCTAATGAATTCTTCCGAGTCATTTGAACATCGTACGACCACTCAGGACTTGTTACGACTCTGTATGCGAAATTAGCAACAGGAAAAGAAATTTACAATAATGTAGGATGCGTTAAAACTTTTGAGAACACCTTACACCACCGTACGAAAGATTAAAACTCCATAATAAACCTAATGAATTCGTCCGAGTAATTTGAACACCATACAACAATTTGGAATATATTACGACTCTGTATACCACGTTACCCCCTTGAAAAGCATTTTAGTATAACGTACGGCACCTTACAACTCCTAACAAAACATTACAACACTGTACGTAAACTTAAAACTCCAAAATAAACCTAATGAATTCGTCCGAGTCATTTGAACATCGTACGACCACTCAGGACTTGTTACGACTCTGTATGCGAAATTAGCAACAGGAAAAGCAATTTAAAATAATGTAGGATGCGTTACAACTTTTGAGAACACCTTACACCACCGTACGAAAGATTAAAACTCCATAATAAACCTAATGAATTGGTCCGAGTAATTTGAACACCATACAACAATTTGGAATATATTACGACTCTGTATGCCACATTACCGCCTTGAAAAGCATGTTAGTATAACGTACGACACCTTACTACTCCTAACATAACATTACAACACCGTACGTAAACTTAAAACTCCATAATAAACCTAATGAATTCGTCCGAGTCCTTTGAACATCGTACCACAATTTAGAATATATTACGACGCTGTATGCCACATTACCATCTTGAGAAGCATGTTAGTATAACGTATGGCACCTTACAACTCCTAACAAAATATTACAACACCGTACGTAAACTTAAAACTCCATAATAAACCTAATAAATTAGTCCGAGTCCTTTGAACATAGTACTACAATTTAGAATATATTACGACTCTGTATGCCACATTACCGCCTTGAAAAGCACGTTAGTATAACGTACGACACCTTACAACTCCTAACAAAACATTAAAATACCGTACGTAAACTTAAAACTCCATAATAAACCTAATGAATTCGTCCGAGTCATTTGAACATCGTACGACCACTTAGGACGTGTTACGACTCTGTATGCGAAATTAGCAACAGGAAAAGCAATTTAGAATAATGTACGATGCGTTATAACTTTTGAGAACATCTTACACCACCGTACGAAAGAATAAAACTCCATAATAATCCAAATAAATTAGTCCAAGTTCTTAGAACATCGTACTACAATTTAGAATATATTACGACTCTGTATGCCACATTACCGCCTTGAAAAGCATGTTAGTATAACGTACGGCACCTTACAACTCCTAACAAAACATTACAACACCGTACGTAAACTTAAAACTCCATAATAAACCTAAGGAATTCGTCCGAGTCATTTGAACACCATACGACCACTCAGGACTTGTTACGACTCTGTATGCGAAATTAGCAACAGGAAAAGCAATTTAGAATAATGTAGGATGCGTTACAACTTTTGAGAACACCTTACACCAACGTACGAAAAATTAAAACTACATAATAAACCTAATGAATTCGTCGGAGTAATTTGAACACCATACAACAATTTAGAATATATTACGACTCTGTATACCACATTACCGCCTTGAAAAGCATGTTAGTATAACGTACGGCACCTTACAACTCCTAACAAAAGATTACAACACCGTACGTAAACTTAAAACTCCATAATAAACCTAATGAATTCGTCCGAGTCATTTGAACATCGTACGACCACTCAGGACTTGTTACGACTCTGTATGCGAAATTAGCTATAGGAAAAGCAATATAGAATAATGTAGGATGCGTTACAACTTTTGAGAACACCTTACACCACCGTACAAAAGATTAAAACTCTATAATAAACCTAATGAATTCGTCCGAGTAATTTGAACACAATACAACAATTTGGAATATATTACGACTCTGTATGCCACATTACCGCCTTGAAAAGCATGTTAGTATAACGTACGGCACCTTACAAATCCTAACAAAACATTACAACACCGTACGTAAACTTAAAACTCCATAATAAACCTAATGAATTCGTCCGAGTCATTTGAACATCATACGACCACTCAGGACTTGTTACGACTCTGTATGCGAAATTAGCTATAGGAAAAGCAATATAGAATAATGTAGGATGCGTTACAACTTTTGAGAACACCTTACACCACCGTACGAAAGATTAAAACTCCATAATAAACCTAATGAATTCGTCTGAGTAATTTGAACACCATACAACAATTTGGAATATATTACGACTCTGTATGCCACATTACCGCCTTGAAAAGCATGTTAGTATAACGTACGACACCTTACTACTCCTAACAAAACATTACAACACCGTACGTCAACTTAAAACTCCATAATAAACCTATTGAATTCGTCCGAGTCCTTTGAACATCGTACGACAATTTAGAATATATTACGACTCTGTTTGCCACATTAACGTCTTGAGAAGCATGTTAGTATAACGTACGACACCTTACAACTCCTAACAAAACATTACAACACCGTACGTAAACTTAAAACTCCATAATAAACCTAATGAATTCGTCCGAGTCATTTGAACACCATACGACCACTCAGGACTTGTTACGACTCTGTATGCGAAATTAGCAACAGGAAAAGCAATTTAGAATAATGTAGGATGCGTTACAACTTTTGAGAACACCTTACACCAACGTACGAAAAATTAAAACTACATAATAAACCTAATGAATTCGTCGGAGTAATTTGAACACCATACAACAATTTAGAATATATTACGACTCTGTATACCACATTACCGCCTTGAAAAGCATGTTAGTATAACGTACGGCACCTTACAACTCCTAACAAAAGATTACAACACCGTACGTAAACTTAAAACTCCATAATAAACCTAATGAATTCGTCCGAGTCATTTGAACATCGTACGACCACTCAGGACTTGTTACGACTCTGTATGCGAAATTAGCTATAGGAAAAGCAATATAGAATAATGTAGGATGCGTTACAACTTTTGAGAACACCTTACACCACCGTACAAAAGATTAAAACTCTATAATAAACCTAATGAATTCGTCCGAGTAATTTGAACACAATACAACAATTTGGAATATATTACGACTCTGTATGCCACATTACCGCCTTGAAAAGCATGTTAGTATAACGTACGGCACCTTACAAATCCTAACAAAACATTACAACACCGTACGTAAACTTAAAACTCCATAATAAACCTAATGAATTCGTCCGAGTCATTTGAACATCATACGACCACTCAGGACTTGTTACGACTCTGTATGCGAAATTAGCTATAGGAAAAGCAATATAGAATAATGTAGGATGCGTTACAACTTTTGAGAACACCTTACACCACCGTACGAAAGATTAAAACTCCATAATAAACCTAATGAATTCGTCTGAGTAATTTGAACACCATACAACAATTTGGAATATATTACGACTCCGTATGCCACATTACCGCCTTGAAAAGCATGTTAGTATAACGTACGACACCTTACTACTCCTAACAAAACATTACAACACCGTACGTCAACTTAAAACTCCATAATAAACCTATTGAATTCGTCCGAGTCCTTTGAACATCGTACGACAATTTAGAATATATTACGACTCTGTTTGCCACATTAACGTCTTGAGAAGCATGTTAGTATAACGTACGACACCTTACAACTCCTAACAAAACATTACAACACCGTACGTAAACTTAAAACTCCATAATAAACCTAATGAATTCGTCCGAGTCATTTGAACATCGTACGACCACTCAGGACTTGTTACGACTCTGTATGCGAAATTAGCAACAGGAAAAGCAATTTAGAATAATGTAGGATGCGTTACAACTTTTGAGAACACCTTACACCACCGTACGAAAAATTAAAACTACATAATAAACCTAATGAATTCATCGGAGTAATTTGAACACCATACAACAATTTGGAATATATTACGACTCTGTATGCCACATTACCGCCTTGAAAAGCATGTTAGTATAACGTACGGCACCTTACAACTCCTAACAAAACATTACAACACCGTACGTAAACTTAAAACTCCATAATAAACCTAATGAATTCGTCCGAGTCATTTGAACATCGTACTACAATTTAGAATATATTACGACTCTGTATGCCACATTACTGCCTTGAAAAGCATGTTAGTATAACGTACGGCACCTTACAACTCCTAACAAAACATTACAACACCGTACGTAAACTTAAAACTCCATAATAAACCTAATGAATTCGTCCGAGTCATTTGAACATCGTACGAACACTTAGGACTTGTTACGACTCTGTATACGAAATTAGCAAAAGGAAAAGCAATTTAGAATAATGTACGATGCGTTATAACTTTTGAGAACACCTTACACCACCGTACGAAAGATTAAAAATCCATAATAAACCTAATGAATTCGTCCGAGTAATTTGAACACCATACAACAATTTAGAATATATTACGACTCTGTATGCCACATTACCGCCTTGAAAAGCATGTTAGTATAACGTACGGCACCTTACAACTCCTAACAAAAGATTACAACACCGTACGTAAACTTAATACTCCATAATAAACCTAATGAATTCGTCCGAGTCATTTGAACATCGTACGAACACTTAGGACTTGTTACGACCTTGTATACGAAATTAGCAACAGGAAAAGCAATTTAGAATAATGTACGATGCGTTATAACTTTTGAGAACACCTTACACCACCGTACGAAAGATTAAAAATCCATAATAAACCTAATGAATTCGTCCGAGTAATTTGAACACCATACAACAATTTAGAATATATTACGACTCTGTATGCCACATTACCGCCTTGAAAAGCATGTTAGTATAACGTACGGCACCTTACAACTCCTAACAAAAGATTACAACACCGTACATAAACTTAATACTCCATAATAAACCTAATGAATTCGTCTGAGTCATTTGAACATCGTACGACCACTCAGGACTTGTTACGACTCTGTATGCGAAATTAGCTATAGGAAAAGCAATATAGAATAATGTAGGATGCGTTACAACTTTTGAGAACACCTTACACCACCGTACAAAAGATTAAAACTCCATAATAAACCTAATGAATTCGTCCGAGTAATTTGAACACCATACAACAATTTGGAATATATTACGACTCTGTATGCCACATTACCGCCTTGAAAAGCATGTTAGTATAACGTACGGCACCTTACAAATCCTAACAAAACATTACAACACCGTACGTAAACTTAAAACTCCATAATAAACCTAATGAATTCGTCCGAGTCATTTGAACATCATACGACCACTCAGGACTTGTTACGACTCTGTATGCGAAATTAGCAACAGGAAAAGCAATTTAGAATAATGTAGGATGCGTTACAACTTTTGAGAACACCTTACACCACCGTACGAAAGATTAAAACTCCATAATAAACCTAATGAATTCGTCAGAGTAATTTGAGCACCATACAACAATTTGGAATATATTACGACTCAGTATGCCACATTACCGCCTTGAAAAGCATGTTAGTATAACGTACGACACCTTACAACTCCTAACAAAACATTACAACACCGTACGTAAACTTAAAACTCCATAATAAACCTAATGAATTCTTCCGAGTCATTTGAACATCGTACGACCACTCAGGACTTGTTACGACTCTGTATGCGAAATTAGCAACAGGAAAAGCAATTTAGAATAATGAAGGATGCATTACAACTTTTGAGAACACCTTACACCACCGTACGAAAGATTAAAACTCCATAATAAACCTAATGAATTCGTCTGAGTAATTTGAACACCATACAACAATTTGGAATATATTACGACTCCGTATGCCACATTACCGCCTTGAAAAGCATGTTAGTATAACGTACGACACCTTACTACTCCTAACAAAACATAACAACACCGTACGTCAACTTAAAACTCCATAATAAACCTATTGAATTCGTCCGAGTCCTTTGAACATCGTACGACAATTTAGAATATATTACGACTCTGTTTGCCACATTAACGTCTTGAGAAGCATGTTAGTATAACGTACAACACCTTACAACTCCTAACAAAACATTACAACACCGTACGTAAACTTAAAACTCCATAATAAACCTAATGAATTCGTCCGAGTCATTTGAACATCGTACGACCACTCAGGACTTGTTACGACTCTGTATGCGAAATTAGCAACAGGAAAAGCAATTTAGAATAATGTAGGATGCGTTACAACTTTTGAGAACACCTTACACCACCGTACGAAAGATTAAAACTCCATAATAAACCTAATGAATTCGTCAGAGTAATTTGAGCACCATACAACAATTTGGAATATATTACGACTCAGTATGCCACATTACCGCCTTGAAAAGCATGTTAGTATAACGTACGACACCTTACAACTCCTAACAAAACATTACAACACCGTACGTAAACTTAAAACTCCATAATAAACCTAATGAATTCTTCCGAGTCATTTGAACATCGTACGACCACTCAGGACTTGTTACGACTCTGTATGCGAAATTAGCAACAGGAAAAGCAATTTAGAATAATGAAGGATGCATTACAACTTTTGAGAACACCTTACACCACCGTACGAAAGATTAAAACTCCATAATAAACCTAATGAATTCGTCTGAGTAATTTGAACACCATACAACAATTTGGAATATATTACGACTCCGTATGCCACATTACCGCCTTGAAAAGCATGTTAGTATAACGTACGACACCTTACTACTCCTAACAAAACATAACAACACCGTACGTCAACTTAAAACTCCATAATAAACCTATTGAATTCGTCCGAGTCCTTTGAACATCGTACGACAATTTAGAATATATTACGACTCTGTTTGCCACATTAACGTCTTGAGAAGCATGTTAGTATAACGTACAACACCTTACAACTCCTAACAAAACATTACAACACCGTACGTAAACTTAAAACTCCATAATAAACCTAATGAATTCGTCCGAGTCATTTGAACATCGTACGACCACTCAGGACTTGTTACGACTCTGTATGCGAAATTAGCAACAGGAAAAGCAATTTAGAATAATGTAGGATGCGTTACAACTTTTGAGAACACCTTACACCACCGTACGAAAAATTAAAACTACATAATAAACCTAATGAATTCGTCGGAGTAATTTGAACACCATACAACAATTTGGAATATATTACGACTCTGTATGCCACATTACCGCCTTGAAAAGCATGTTAGTATAACGTACGGCACCTTACAACTCCTAACAAAACATTACAACACCGTACGTAAACTTAAAACTCCATAATAAACCTAATGAATTCGTCCGAGTCATTTGAACATCGTACTACAATTTAGAATATATTACGACTCTGTATGCCACATTACCGCCTTGAAAAGCATGTTAGTATAACGTACGGCACCTTACAACTCCTAACAAAACATTACAACACCGTACGTAAACTTAAAACTCCATAATAAACCTAATGAATTCGTCCGAGTCATTTGAACATCGTACGAACACTTAGGACTTGTTACGACTCTGTATACGAAATTAGCAACAGGAAAAGCAATTTAGAATAATGTACGATGCGTTATAACTTTTGAGAACACCTTACACCACCGTACGAAAGATTAAAAATCCATAATAAACCTAATGAATTCGTCCGAGTAATTTGAACACCATACAACAATTTAGAATATATTACGACTCTGTATGCCACATTACCGCCTTGAAAAGCATGTTAGTATAACGTACGACACCTTACAACTCCTAACAAAAGATTACAACACCGTACGTAAACTTAATACTCCATAATAAACCTAATGAATTCGTCCGAGTCATTTGAACATCGTACGAACACTTAGGACTTGTTACGACTCTGTATACGAAATTAGCAACAGCAAAAGCAATTTAGAATAATGTACGATGCGTTATAACTTTTGAGAACACCTTACACCACCGTACGAAAGATTAAAAATCCATAATAAACCTAATGAATTCGTCCGAGTAATTTGAACACCATACAACAATTTAGAATATATTACGACTCTGTATGCCACATTACCGCCTTGAAAAGCATGTTAGTATAACGTACGGCACCTTACAAATCCTAACAAAACATTACAACACCGTACGTAAACTTAAAACTCCATAATAAACCTAATGAATTCGTCCGAGTCATTTGAACATCATACGACCACTCAGGACTTGTTACGACTCTGTATGCGAAATTAGCAATAGGAAAAGCAATTTAGAATAATGTAGGATGCGTTACAACTTTTGAGAACACCTTACACCACCGTACGAAAGATTAAAACTCCATAATAAACCTAATGAATTCGTCCGAGTAATTTGAGCACCATACAACAATTTGGAATATATTACGACTCAGTATGCCACATTACCGCCTTGAAAAGCATGTTAGTATAACGTACGATACCTTACAACTCCTAACAAAACATTACAACACCGTACGTAAACTTAAAACTCTATAATAAACCTAATGAATTCTTCCGAGTCATTTGAACATCGTACGACCACTCAGGACTTGTTACGACTCTGTATGCGAAATTATCAACAGGAAAAGCAATTTAGAATAATGAAGGATGCGTTACAACTTTTGAGAACACCTTACACCACCGTACGAAAGATTAAAACTCCATAATAAACCTAATGAATTCGTCTGAGTAATTTGAACACCATACAACAATTTGGAATATATTACGACTCCGTATGCCACATTACCGCCTTGAAAAGCATGTTAGTATAACGTACGACACCTTACTACTCCTAACAAAACATTACAACACCGTACGTCAACTTAAAACTCCATAATAAACCTATTGAATTCGTCCGAGTCCTTTGAACATCGTACGACAATTTAGAATATATTACGACTCTGTTTGCCACATTAACGTCTTGAGAAGCATGTTAGTATAACGTACGACACCTTACAACTCCTAACAAAACATTACAACACCGTACGTAAACTTAAAACTCCATAATAAACCTAATGAATTCGTCCGAGTCATTTGAACATCGTACGACCACTCAGGACTTGTTACGACTCTGTATGCGAAATTAGCAACAGGAAAAGCAATTTAGAATAATGTAGGATGCGTTACAACTTTTGAGAACACCTTACACCACCGTACGAAAGATTAAAAATCCATAATAAACCTAATGAATTCGTCCGAGTAATTTGAACACCATACAACAATTTAGAATATATTACGACTCTGTATGCCACATTACCGCCTTGAAAAGCATGTTAGTATAACGTACGGCACCTTACAACTCCTAACAAAAGATTACAACACCGTACGTAAACTTAATACTCCATAATAAACCTAATGAATTCGTCCGAGTCATTTGAACATCGTACGACCACTCAGGACTTGTTACGACTCTGTATGCGAAATTAGCTATAGGAAAAGCAATATAGAATAATGTAGGATGCGTTACAACTTTTGAGAACACCTTACACCACCGTACAAAAGATTAAAACTCCATAATAAACCTAATGAATTCGTCCGAGTAATTTGAACACCATACAACAATTTGGAATATATTACGACTCTGTATGCCACATTACCGCCTTGAAAAGCATGTTAGTATAACGTACGGCACCTTACAAATCCTAACAAAACATTACAACACCGTACGTAAACTTAAAACTCCATAATAAACCTAATGAATTCGTCCGAGTCATTTGAACATCATACGACCACTCAGGACTTGTTACGACTCTGTATGCGAAATTAGCAACAGGAAAAGCAATTTATAATAATGTAGGATGCGTTACAACTTTTGAGAACGCCTTACACCACCGTACGAAAGATTAAAACTCCATAATAAACCTAATGAATTCGTCCGAGTAATTTGAGCACCATACAACAATTTGGAATATATTACGACTCAGTATGCCACATTACCGCCTTGAAAAGCATGTTAGTATAACGTACGACACCTTACAACTCCTAACAAAACATTACAACACCGTACGTAAACTTAAAACTCCATAATAAACCTAATGAATTCTTCCGAGTCATTTGAACATCATACGACCACTCAGGACTTGTTACGACTCTGTATGCGAAATTAGCAACAGGAAAAGCAATTTAGAATAATGAAGGATGCGTTAAAACTTTTGAGAACACCTTACACCACCGTACGAAAGATTAAAACTCCATAATAAACCTAATGAATTCGTCTGAGTAATTTGAACACCATACAACAATTTGGAATATATTACGACTCCGTATGCCACATTACCGCCTTGAAAAGCATGTTAGTATAACGTACGACACCTTACTACTCCTAACAAAACATTACAACACCGTACGTCAACTTAAAACTCCATAATAAACCTATTGAATTCGTCCGAGTCCTTTGAACATCGTACGACAATTTAGAATATATTACGACTCTGTTTGCCACATTAACGTCTTGAGAAGCATGTTAGTATAACGTACGACACCTTACAACTGCTAACAAAACATTACAACACCGTACGTAAACTTAAAACTCCATAATAAACCTAATGAATTCGTCCGAGTCATTTGAACATCGTACGACCACTCAGGACTTGTTACGACTCTGTATGCGAAATTAGCAACAGGAAAAGCAATTTAGAATAATGTAGGATGCGTTACAACTTTTGAGAACACCTTACACCACCGTACGAAAGATTAAAAATCCATAATAAACCTAATGAATTCGTCCGAGTAATTTGAACACCATACAACAATTTAGAATATATTACGACTCTGTATGCCACATTACCGCCTTGAAAAGCATGTTAGTATAACGTACGGCACCTTACAACTCCTAACAAAAGATTACAACACCGTACGTAAACTTAATACTCCATAATAAACCTAATGAATTCGTCCGAGTCATTTGAACATCGTACGACCACTCAGGACTTGTTACGACTCTGTATGCGAAATTAGCTATAGGAAAAGCAATATAGAATAATGTAGGATGCGTTACAACTTTTGAGAACACCTTACACCACCGTACAAAAGATTAAAACTCCATAATAAACCTAATGAATTCGTCCGAGTAATTTGAACACCATACAACAATTTGGAATATATTACGACTCTGTATGCCACATTACCGCCTTGAAAAGCATGTTAGTATAACGTACGGCACCTTACAAATCCTAACAAAACATTACAACACCGTACGTAAACTTAAAACTCCATAATAAACCTAATGAATTCGTCCGAGTAATTTGAACATCATACGACCACTCAGGACTTGTTACGACTCTGTATGCGAAATTAGCAACAGGAAAAGCAATTTAGAATAATGTAGGATGCGTTACAACTTTTGAGAACACCTTACACCACCGTACGAAAAATTAAAACTACATAATAAAACTAATGAATTCGTCGGAGTAATTTGAACACCATACAACAATTTGGAATATATTACGACTCTGTATGCCACATTACCGCCTTGAAAAGCATGTTAGTATAACGTACGGCACCTTACAACTCCTAACAAAACATTACAACACCGTACTTAAACTTAAAACTCCATAATAAACCTAATGAATTCGTCCGAGTCATTTGAACATCGTACTACAATTTAGAATATATTACGACTCTGTATGCCACATTACCGCCTTGAAAAGCATGTTAGTATAACGTACGGCACCTTACAACTCCTAACAAAACATTACAACACCGTACGTAAACTTAAAACTCCATAATAAACCTAATGAATTCGTCCGAGTCATTTGAACATCGTACGACCACTCAGGACTTGTTACAACTCTGTATGCGAAATTAGCAACAGGAAAAGCAATTTAGAATAATGTAGGATGCGTTACAACTTTTGAGAACACCTTACACCACCGTACGAAAAATTAAAACTACATAATAAAACTAATGAATTCGTCGGAGTAATTTGAACACCATACAACAATTTGGAATATATTACGACTCTGTATGCCACATTACCGCCTTGAAAAGCATGTTAGTATAACGTACGGCACCTTACAACTCCTAACAAAACATTACAACACCGTACTTAAACTTAAAACTCCATAATAAACCTAATAAATTCGTCCGAGTCATTTGAACATCGTACTACAATTTAGAATATATTACGACTCTGTATGCCACATTACCGCCTTGAAAAGCATGTTAGTATAACGTACGGCACCTTACAACTCCTAACAAAACATTACAACACCGTACGTAAACTTAAAACTCCATAATAAACCTAATGAATTCGTCCGAGTCATTTGAACATCGTACGAACACTTAGGACTTGTTACGACTCTGTATACGAAATTAGCAACAGGAAAAGCAATTTAGAATAATGTACGATGCGTTATAACTTTTGAGAACACCTTACACCACCGTACGAAAGATTAAAAATCCATAATAAACCTAATGAATTCGTCCGAGTAATTTGAACACCATACAACAATTTAGAATATATTACGACTCTGTATGCCACATTACCGCCTTGAAAAGCATGTTAGTATAACGTACGGCACCTTACAACTCCTAACAAAAGATTACAACACCGTACGTAAACTTAATACTCCATAATAAACCTAATGAATTCGTCCGAGTCATTTGAACATCGTACGACCACTCAGGACTTGTTACGACTCTGTATGCGAAATTAGCTATAGGAAAAGCAATATAGAATAATGTAGGATGCGTTACAACTTTTGAGAACACCTTGCACCACCGTTCAAAAGATTAAAACTCCATAATAAACCTAATGAATTCGTCCGAGTAATTTGAACACCATACAACAATTTGGAATATATTACGACTCTGTATGCCACATTACCGCCTTGAAAAGCATGTTAGTATAACGTACGGCACCTTACAAATCCTAACAAAACATTACAACACCGTACGTAAACTTAAAACTCCATAATAAACCTAATGAATTCGTCCGAGTCATTTGAACATTATACGACCACTCAGGACTTGTTACGACTCTGTATGCGAATTTAGCAACAGGAAAAGCAATTTAGAATAATGTAGGATGCGTTACAACTTTTGAGAACACCTTACACCACCGTACGAAAGATTAAAACTCCATAATAAACCTAATGAATTCGTCCGAGTAATTTGAGCACCATACAACAATTTGGAATATATTACGACTCAGTATGCCACATTACCGCCTTGAAAAGCATTTTAGTATAACGTACGGCACCTTACAACTCCTAACAAAACATTACAACACCGTACGTAAACTTAAAACTCCATAATAAACCTAATGAATTCGTCCGAGTCATTTGAACATCGTACGACCACTCAGGACTTGTTACGACTCTGTATGCGAAATTAGCAACAGGAAAAGCAATTTAGAATAATGAAGGATGCGTTACAACTTTTGAGAACACCTTACACCACCGTACGAAAGATTAAAACTCCATAATAAACCTAATGAATTCGTCTGAGTAATTTGAACACCATACAACAATTTGGAATATATTACGACTCCGTATGCCACATTACCGCCTTGAAAAGCATGTTAGTATAACTTACGACACCTTACTACTCCTAACAAAACATTACAACACCGTACGTCAACTTAAAACTCCATAATAAACCTATTGAATTCGTCCGAGTCCTTTGAACATCGTACGACAATTTAGAATATATTACGACTCTGTTTGCCACATTAACGTCTTGAGAAGCATGTTAGTATAACGTATGACACCTTACAACTCCTAACAAAACATTACAACACCGTACGTAAACTTAATACTCCATAATAAACCTAATGAATTCGTCCGAGTCATTTGAACATCGTACGACCACTCAGGACTTGTTACGACTCTGTATGCGAAATTAGCTATAGGAAAAGCAATATAGAATAATGTAGGATGCGTTACAACTTTTGAGAACACCTTACACCACCGTACAAAAGATTAAAACTCCATAATAAACCTAATGAATTCGTCCGAGTAATTTGAACACCATACAACAATTTGGAATATATTACGACTCTGTATGCCACATTACCGCCTTGAAAAGCATGTTAGTATAACGTACGACACCTTACAAATCCTAACAAAACATTACAACACCGTACGTAAACTTAAAACTCCATAATAAACCTAATGAATTCGTCCGAGTCATTTGAACATCATACGACCACTCAGGACTTGTTACGACTCTGTATGCGAATTTAGCAACAGGAAAAGCAATTTAGAATAATGTAGGATGCGTTACAACTTTTGAGAACACCTTACACCACCGTACGAAAGATTAAAACTCCATAATAAACCTAATGAATTCGTCCGAGTAATTTGAGCACCATACAACAATTTGGAATATATTACGACTCAGTATGCCACATTACCGCCTTGAAAAGCATTTTAGTATAACGTACGGCACCTTACAACTCCTAACAAAACATTACAACACCGTACGTAAACTTAAAACTCCATAATAAACCTAATGAATTCGTCCGAGTCATTTGAACATCGTACGACCACTCAGGACTTGTTACGACTCTGTATGCGAAATTAGCAACAGGAAAAGCAATTTAGAATAATGAAGGATGCGTTACAACTTTTGAGAACACCTTACACCACCGTACGAAAGATTAAAACTCCATAATAAACCTAATGAATTCGTCTGAGTAATTTGAACACCATACAACAATTTGGAATATATTACGACTCCGTATGCCACATTACCGCCTTGAAAAGCATGTTAGTATAACTTACGACACCTTACTACTCCTAACAAAACATTACAACACCGTACGTCAACTTAAAACTCCATAATAAACCTATTGAATTCGTCCGAGTCCTTTGAACATCGTACGACAATTTAGAATATATTACGACTCTGTTTGCCACATTAACGTCTTGAGAAGCATGTTAGTATAACGTATGACACCTTACAACTCCTAACAAAACATTACAACACCGTACGTAAACTTAATACTCCATAATAAACCTAATGAATTCGTCCGAGTCATTTGAACATCGTACGACCACTCAGGACTTGTTACGACTCTGTATGCGAAATTAGCTATAGGAAAAGCAATATAGAATAATGTAGGATGCGTTACAACTTTTGAGAACACCTTACACCACCGTACAAAAGATTAAAACTCCATAATAAACCTAATGAATTCGTCCGAGTAATTTGAACACCATACAACAATTTGGAATATATTACGACTCTGTATGCCACATTACCGCCTTGAAAAGCATGTTAGTATAACGTACGACACCTTACAAATCCTAACAAAACATTACAACACCGTACGTAAACTTAAAACTCCATAATAAACCTAATGAATTCGTCCGAGTCATTTGAACATCATACGACCACTCAGGACTTGTTACGACTCTGTATGCGAATTTAGCAACAGGAAAAGCAATTTAGAATAATGTAGGATGCGTTACAACTTTTGAGAACACCTTACACCACCGTACGAAAGATTAAAACTCCATAATAAACCTAATGAATTCGTCCGAGTAATTTGAGCACCATACAACAATTTGGAATATATTACGACTCAGTATGCCACATTACCGCCTTGAAAAGCATTTTAGTATAACGTACGGCACCTTACAACTCCTAACAAAACATTACAACACCGTACGTAAACTTAAAACTCCATAATAAACCTAATGAATTCGTCCGAGTCATTTGAACATCGTACGACCACTCAGGACTTGTTACGACTCTGTATGCGAAATTAGCAACAGGAAAAGCAATTTAGAATAATGAAGGATGCGTTACAACTTTTGAGAACACCTTACACCACCGTACGAAAGATTAAAACTCCATAATAAACCTAATGAATTCGTCTGAGTAATTTGAACACCATACAACAATTTGGAATATATTACGACTCCGTATGCCACATTACCGCCTTGAAAAGCATGTTAGTATAACGTACGACACCTTACTACTCCTAACAAAACATTACAACACCGTACGTCAACTTAAAACTCCATAATAAACCTATTGAATTCGTCCGAGTCCTTTGAACATCGTACGACAATTTAGAATATATTACGACTCTGTTTGCCACATTAACGTCTTGAGAAGCATGTTAGTATAACGTATGACACCTTACAACTCCTAACAAAACATTACAACACCGTACGTAAACTTAAAACTCCATAATAAACCTAATGAATTCGTCCGAGTCATTTGAACATCGTACGACCACTCAGGACTTTTTACGACTCTGTATGCGAAATTAGCAACAGGAAAAGCAATTTAGAATAATGTAGGATGCGTTACAACTTTTGAGAACACCTTACACCACCGTACGAAAAATTAAAACTACATAATAAACCTAATGAATTCGTCTGAGTAATTTGAACACCATACAACAATTTGGAATATATTACGACTCCGTATGCCACATTACCGCCTTGAAAAGCATGTTAGTATAACGTACGACACCTTACTACTCCTAAGAAAACATTACAACACCGTACGTCAACTTAAAACTCCATAATAAACCTATTGAATTCGTCCGAGTCCTTTGAACATCGTACGACAATTTAGAATATATTACGACTCTGTTTGCCACATTAACGTCTTGAGAAGCATGTTAGTATAACGTACGACACCTTACAACTCCTAACAAAACATTACAACACCGTACGTAAACTTAAAACTCCATAATAAACCTAATGAATTCGTCCGAGTCATTTGAACATCGTACGACCACTCAGGACTTGTTACGACTATGTATGCGAAATTAGCAACAGGAAAAGCAATTTAGAATAATGTAGGATGCGTTACAACTTTTGAGAACACCTTACACCACCGTACGAAAAATTAAAATTACATAATAAACCTAATGAATTCGTCGGAGTAATTTGAACACCATACAACAATTTGGAATATATTACGACTCTGTATGCCACATTACCGCCTTGAAAAGCATGTTAGTATAACGTACGGCACCTTACAACTCCTAACAAAACATTACAACACCGTACGTAAAGTTAAAACTCCATAATAAACCTAATGAATTCGTCCGAGTCATTTGAACATCGTACTACAATTTAGAATATATTACGACTCTGTATGCCACATTACCGCCTTGAAAAGCATGTTAGTGTAACGTACGGCACCTTACAACTCCTAACAAAACATTACAACACCGTACGTAAACTTAAAACTCCATAATAAACCTAATGAATTCGTCCGAGTCATTTGAACATCGTACGAACACTTAGGACTTGTTACGACTCTGTATACGAAATTAGCAACAGGAAAAGCAATTTAGAATAATGTAGGATGCGTTACAACTTTTGAGAACACCTTACACCACCGTACGAAAAATTAAAACTACATAATAAACCTAATGAATTCGTCGGAGTAATTTGAACACCATACAACAATTTGGAATATATTACGACTCTGTATGCCACATTACCGCCTTGAAAAGCATGTTAGTATAACGTACGGCACCTTACAACTCCTAACAAAACATTACAACACCGTACGTAAAGTTAAAACTCCATAATAAACCTAATGAATTCGTCCGAGTCATTTGAACATCGTACTACAATTTAGAATATATTACAACTCTGTATGCCACATTACCGCCTTGAAAAGCATGTTAGTATAACGTACGGCACCTTACAACTCCTAACAAAACATTACAACACCGTACGTAAACTTAAAACTCCATAATAAACCTAATGAATTCGTCCGAGTCATTTGAACATCGTACGAACACTTAGGACTTGTTACGACTCTGTATACGAAATTAGCAACAGGAAAAGCAATTTAGAATAATGTACGATGCGTTATAACTTTTGAGAACACCTTACACCACCGTACGAAAGATTAAAAATCCATAATAAACCTAATGAATTCGTCCGAGTAATTTGAACACCATACAACAATTTAGAATATATTACGACTCTGTATGCCACATTACCGCCTTGAAAAGCATGTTAGTATAACGTACGGCACCTTACAACTCCTAACAAAAGATTACAACACCGTACGTAAACTTAAAACTCCATAATAAACCTAATGAATTCGTCCGAGTCATTTGAACATCGTACGACCACTCAGGACTTGTTACGACTCTGTATGCGAAATTAGCAACAGGAAAAACAATTTAGAATAATGAAGGATGCGTTACAACTTTTGAGAACACCTTACACCACCGTACGAAAGATTAAAACTCCATAATAAACCTAATGAATTCGTCTGAGTAATTAGAACACCATACAACAATTTGGAATATATTACGACTCCGTATGCCACATTACCGCCTTGAAAAGCATGTTAGTATAACGTACGACACCTTACTACTCCTAACAAAACATTACAACACCGTACGTCAACTTAAAACTCCATAATAAACCTATTGAATTCGTCCGAGTCCTTTGAACATCGTACGACAATTTAGAATATATTACGACTCTGTTTGCCACATTAACGTCTTGAGAAGCATGTTAGTATAACGTACAACACCTTACAACTCCTAACAAAACATTACAACACCGTACGTAAACTTAAAACTCCATAATAAACCTAATGAATTCGTCCGAGTCATTTGAACATCGTACGAACACTTAGGACTTGTTACGACTCTGTATACGAAATTAGCAACAGGAAAAGCAATTTAGAATAATGTACGATGCGTTATAACTTTTGAGAACACCTTACACCACCGTACGAAAGATTAAAAATCCATAATAAACCTAATGAATTCGTCCGAGTAATTTGAACACCATACAACAATTTAGAATATATTACGACTCTGTATGCCACATTACCGCCTTGAAAAGCATGTTAGTATAACGTACGGCACCTTACAACTCCTAACAAAAGATTACAACACCGTACGTAAACTTAAAACTCCATAATAAACCTAATGAATTCGTCCGAGTCATTTGAACATCGTACGACCACTCAGGACTTGTTACGACTCTGTATGCGAAATTAGCAACAGGAAAAACAATTTAGAATAATGAAGGATGCGTTACAACTTTTGAGAACACCTTACACCACCGTACGAAAGATTAAAACTCCATAATAAACCTAATGAATTCGTCTGAGTAATTAGAACACCATACAACAATTTGGAATATATTACGACTCCGTATGCCACATTACCGCCTTGAAAAGCATGTTAGTATAACGTACGACACCTTACTACTCCTAACAAAACATTACAACACCGTACGTCAACTTAAAACTCCATAATAAACCTATTGAATTCGTCCGAGTCCTTTGAACATCGTACGACAATTTAGAATATATTACGACTCTGTTTGCCACATTAACGTCTTGAGAAGCATGTTAGTATAACGTACAACACCTTACAACTCCTAACAAAACATTACAACACCGTACGTAAACTTAAAACTCCATAATAAACCTAATGAATTCGTCCGAGTCATTTGAACATCGTACGACCACTCAGGACTTGTTACGACTCTGTATGCGAAATTAGCAACAAGAAAAGCAATTTAGAATAATGTTGGATGCGATACAACTTTTGAGAACACCTTACACCACCGTACGAAAGATTAAAACTCCATAATAAACCTAATGAATTCGTCCTAGTAATTTGAACACCATACAACAATTTAGAATATATTACGACTCTGTATGCCACATTACCGCCTTGAAAAGCATGTTAGTATAACGTACGGCACCTTACAACTCCTAACAAAAGATTACAACACCGTACGTAAACTTAAAACTCCATAATAAACCTAATGAATTCGTCCGAGTCATTTGAACATCGTACGACCACTCAGGACTTGTTACGACTCTGTATGCGAAATTAGCTATAGGAAAAGCAATATAGAATAATGTAGGATGCGTTACAACTTTTGAGAACACCTTACACCACCGTACAAAAGATTAAAACTCCATAATAAACCTAATGAATTCGTCCGAGTAATTTGAACACCATACAACAATTTGGAATATATTACGACTCTGTATGCCACATTACCGCCTTGAAAAGCATGTTAGTATAACGTACGGCACCTTACAAATCCTAACAAAACATTACAACACCGTACGTAAACTTAAAACTCCATAATAAACCTAATGAATTCGTCCGAGTCATTTGAACATCATACTACCACTCAGGACTTGTTACGACTCTGTATGCGAAATTAGCAACAGGAAAAGCAATTTAGAATAATGTAGGATGCGTTACAACTTTTGAGAACACCTTACACCACCGTACGAAAGATTAAAACTCCATAATAAACCTAATGAATTCGTCCGAGTAATTTGAGCACCATACAACAATTTGGAATATAATACGACTCAGTATGCCACATTACCGCCTTGAAAAGCATTTTAGTATAACCTACGGCACTTTACAACTCCTAACAAAACATTACAACACCGTACGTAAACTTAAAACTCCATAATAAACCTAATGAATTCGTCCGAGTCATTTGAACATCGTACGACCACTCAGGAACTGTTACGACTCTGTATGCGAAATTAGCAACAGGAAAAGCAATTTAGAATAATGAAGGATGCGTTACAACTTTTGAGAACACCTTACACCACCGTACGAAAGATTAAAACTCCATAATAAACCTAATGAATTCGTCCTAGTAATTTGAACACCATACAACAATTTAGAATATATTACGACTCTGTATGCCACATTACCGCCTTGAAAAGCATGTTAGTATAACGTACGGCACCTTACAACTCCTAACAAAAGATTACAACACCGTAGTAAACTTAAAACTCCATAATAAACCTAATGAATTCGTCCGAGTCATTTGAACATCGTACGACCACTCAGGACTTGTTACGACTCGGTATGCGAAATTAGCTATAGGAAAAGCAATATAGAATAATGTAGGATGCGTTACAACTTTTGAGAACACCTTACACCACCGTACAAAAGATTAAAACTACATAATAAACCTAATGAATTCGTCCGAGTAATTTGAGCACCATACAACAATTTGGAATATAATACGACTCAGTATGCCACATTACCGCCTTGAAAAGCATTTTAGTATAACCTACGGCACTTTACAACTCCTAACAAAACATTACAACACCGTACGTAAACTTAAAACTCCATAATAAACCTAATGAATTCGTCCGAGTCATTTGAACATCGTACGACCACTCAGGACTTGTTACGACTCTGTATGCGAAATTAGCAACAGGAAAAGCAATTTAGAATAATGAAGGATGCGTTACAACTTTTGAGAACACCTTACACCACCGTACGAAAGATTAAAACTCCATAATAAACCTAATGAATTCGTCTGAGTAATTAGAACACCATACAACAATTTGGAATATATTACGACTCCGTATGCCACATTACCGCCTTGAAAAGCATGTTAGTATAACGTACGTCACCTTACTACTCCTAACAAAACATTACAACACCGTACGTCAACTTAAAACTCCATAATAAACCTATTGAATTCGTCCGAGTCCTTTGAACATCGTACGACAATTTAGAATATATTACGACTCTGTTTGCCACATTAACGTCTTGAGAAGCATGTTAGTATAACGTACAACACCTTACAACTCCTAACAAAACATTACAACACCGTACGTAAACTTAAAACTCCATAATAAACCTAATGAATTCGTCCGAGTCATTTGAACATCGTACGACCACTCAGGACTTGTTACGACTCTGTATGCGAAATTAGCAACAAGAAAAGCAATTTAGAATAATGTTGGATGCGTTACAACTTTTGAGAACACCTTACACCACCGTACGAAAGATTAAAACTCCATAATAAACCTAATGAATTCGTCCTAGTAATTTGAACACCATACAACAATTTAGAATATATTACGACTCTGTATGCCACATTACCGCCTTGAAAAGCATGTTAGTATAACGTACGGCACCTTACAACTCCTAACAAAAGATTACAACACCGTAGTAAACTTAAAACTCCATAATAAACCTAATGAATTCGTCCGAGTCATTTGAACATCGTACGACCACTCAGGACTTGTTACGACTCGGTATGCGAAATTAGCTATAGGAAAAGCAATATAGAATAATGTAGGATGCGTTACAACTTTTGAGAACACCTTACACCACCGTACAAAAGATTAAAACTACATAATAAACCTAATGAATTCGTCCGAGTAATTTGAGCACCATACAACAATTTGGAATATATTACGACTCAGTATGCCACATTACCGCCTTGAAAAGCATTTTAGTATAACGTACGGCACCTTACAACTCCTAACAAAAGATTACAACACCGTACGTAAACTTAAAACTCCATAATAAACCTAATGAATTCGTCCGAGTCATTTGAACATCGTACGACCACTCAGGAACTGTTACGACTCTGTATGCGAAATTAGCAACAGGAAAAGCAATTTAGAATAATGAAGGATGCGTTACAACTTTTGAGAACACCTTACACCACCGTACGAAAGATTAAAACTCCATAATAAACCTAATGAATTCGTCTGAGTAATTAGAACACCATACAACAATTTGGAATATATTACGACTCCGTATGCCACATTACCGCCTTGAAAAGCATGTTAGTATAACGTACGACACCTTACTACTCCTAACAAAACATTACAACACCGTACGTCAACTTAAAACTCCATAATAAACCTATTGAATTAGTCCGAGTCCTTTGAACATGGTACGACAATTTAGAATATATTACGACTCTGTTTGCCACATTAACGTCTTGAGAAGCATGTTAGTATAACGTACAACACCTTACAACTCCTAACAAAACATTACAACACCGTACGTAAACTTAAAACTCCATAGTAAACCTAATGAATTCGTCCGAGTCATTTGAACATCGTACGACCACTCAGGACTTTTTACGACTCTGTATGCGAAATTAGCAACAGGAAAAGCAATTTAGAATAATGTAGGATGCGTTACAACTTTTGAGAACACCTTACACCACCGTACGAAAAATTAAAACTACATAATAAACCTAATGAATTCGTCTGAGTAATTTGAACACCATACAAAAATTTGGAATATATTACGACTCCGTATGCCACATTACCGCCTTGAAAAGCATGTTAGTATAACGTACGATACCTTACTACTCCTAACAAAACATTACAACACCGTACGTCAACTTAAAACTCCATAATAAACCTATTGAATTCGTCCGAGTCCTTTGAACATCGTACGACAATTTAGAATATATTATGACTCTGTTTGCCACATTAACGACTTGAGAAGCATGTTAGTATAACGTACGACACCTTACAACTCCTAACAAAACATTACAACACCGTACGTAAACTTAAAACTCCATAATAAACCTAATGAATTCGTCCGAGTCATTTGAACATCGTACGACCACTCAGGACTTGTTACGACTATGTATGCGAAATTAGCAACAGGAAAAGCAATTTAGAATAATGTAGGATGCGTTACAACTTTTGAGAACACCTTACACCACCGTACGAAAAATTAAAACTACATAATAAACCTAATGAATTCATCGGAGTAATTTGAACACCATACAACAATTTGGAATATATTACGACTCTGTATGCCACATTACCGCCTTGAAAAGCATGTTAGTATAACGTACGGCACCTTACAACTCCTAACAAAACATTACAACACCGTACGTAAAGTTAAAACTCCATAATAAACCTAATGAATTCGTCCGAGTCATTTGAACATCGTACTACAATTTAGAATATATTACGACTCTGTATGCCACATTACCGCCTTGAAAAGCATGTTAGTGTAACGTACGGCACCTTACAACTCCTAACAAAACATTACAACACCGTACGTAAACTTAAAACTCCATAATAAACCTAATGAATTCGTCCGAGTCATTTAAACATCGTACGAACACTTAGGACTTGTTACGACTCTGTATACGAAATTAGCAACAGGAAAAGCAATTTAGAATAATGTAGGATGCGTTACAACTTTTGAGAACACCTTACACCACCGTACGAAAAATTAAAACTACATAATAAACCTAATGAATTCGTCGGAGTAATTTGAACACCATACAACATTTGGAATATATTACGACTCTGTATGCCACATTACCGCCTTGAAAAGCATGTTAGTATAACGTACGGCACCTTACAACTCCTAACAAAACATTACAACACCGTACGTAAAGTTAAAACTCCATAATAAACCTAATGAATTCGTCCGAGTCATTTGAACATCGTACTACAATTTAGAATATATTACGACTCTGTATGCCACATTACCGCCTTGAAAAGCATGTTAGTATAACGTACGGCACCTTACAACTCCTAACAAAACATTACAACACCGTACGTAAACTTAAAACTCCATAATAAACCTAATGAATTCGTCCGAGTCATTTGAACATCGTACGAACACTTAGGACTTGTTACGACTCTGTATACGAAATTAGAAACAGGAAAAGCAATTTAGAATAATGTACGATGCGTTATAACTTTTGAGAACACCTTACACCACCGTACGAAAGATTAAAAATCCATAATAAACCTAATGAATTCGTCCGAGTAATTTGAACACCATACAACAATTTAGAATATATTACGACTCTGTATGCCACATTACCGCCTTGAAAAGCATGTTAGTATAACGTACGGCACCTTACAACTCCTAACAAAAGATTACAACACCGTACGTAAACTTAAAACTCCATAATAAACCTAATGAATTCGTCCGAGTCATTTGAACATCGTACGACCACTCAGGACTTGTTACGACTCTGTATGCGAGATTAGCAACAGGAAAAGCAATTTAGAATAATGAAGGATGCGTTACAACTTTTGAGAACACCTTACACCACCGTACGAAAGATTAAAACTCCATAATAAACCTAATGAATTCGTCTGAGTAATTAGAACACCATACAACAATTTGGAATATATTACGACTCCGTATGCCACATTACCGCCTTGAAAAGCATGTTAGTATAACGTACGACACCTTACTACTCCTAACAAAACATTACAACACCGTACGTCAACTTAAAACTCCATAATAAACCTATTGAATTCTTCCGAGTCATTTGAACATCGTACGACAATTTAGAATATATTACGACTCTGTTTGCAACATTAACGTCTTGAGAAGCATGTTAGTATAACGTACAACACCTTACAACTCCTAACAAAACATTACAACACCGTACGTAAACTTAAAACTCCATAATAAACCTAATGAATTCGTCCGAGTCATTTGAACATCGTACGACCACTCAGGACTTGTTACGACTCTGTATGCGAAATTAGCAACAAGAAAAGCAATTTAGAATAATGTTGGATGCGTTACAACTTTTGAGAACACCTTACACCACCGTACGAAAAATTAAAACTACATAATAAACCTAATGAATTCATCGGAGTAATTTGAACACCATACAACAATTTGGAATATATTACGACTCCGTATGCCACATTACCGCCTTGAAAAGCATGTTAGTATAACGTACGATACCTTACTACTCCTAACAAAACATTACAACACCGTACGTCAACTTAAAACTCCATAATAAACCTATTGAATTCGTCCGAGTCCTTTGAACATCGTACGACAATTTAGAATATATTATGACTCTGTTTGCCACATTAACGTCTTGAGAAGCATGTTAGTATAACGTACGACACCTTACAACTCCTAACAAAACATTACAACACCGTACGTAAACTTAAAACTCCATAATAAACCTAATGAATTCGTCCGAGTCATTTGAACATCGTACGAACACTTAGGACTTGTTACGACTCTGTATACGAAATTAGAAACAGGAAAAGCAATTTAGAATAATGTACGATGCGTTATAACTTTTGAGAACACCTTACACCACCGTACGAAAGATTAAAAATCCATAATAAACCTAATGAATTCGTCCGAGTAATTTGAACACCATACAACAATTTAGAATATATTACGACTCTGTATGCCACATTACCGCCTTGAAAAGCATGTTAGTATAACGTACGGCACCTTACAACTCCTAACAAAAGATTACAACACCGTACGTAAACTTAAAACTCCATAATAAACCTAATGAATTCGTCCGAGTCATTTGAACATCGTACGACCACTCAGGACTTGTTACGACTCTGTATGCGAAATTAGCAACAAGAAAAGCAATTTAGAATAATGTAGGATGCGTTACAACTTTTGAGAACACCTTACACCACCGTACGAAAGATTAAAACTCCATAATAAACCTAATGAATTCGTCCGAGTAATTTGAACACCATACAACAATTTGGAATATATTACGACTCTGTATGCCACATTACCGCCTTGAAAAGCATGTTTGTATAACGTACGGCACCTTACAAATCCTAACAAAACATTACAACACCGTACGTAAACTTAAAACTCCATAATAAACCTAATGAATTCGTCCGAGTCATTTGAACATCATACTACCACTCAGGACTTGTTACGACTCTGTATGCGAAATTAGCAACATGAAAAGCAATTTAGAATAATGTAGGATGCGTTTCAACTTTTGAGAACACCTTACACCACCGTACGAAAGATTAAAACTCCATAATAAACCTAATGAATTCGTCCGAGTAATTTGAGCACCATACAACAATTTGGAGTATATTACGACTCAGTATGCCACATTACCGCCTTGAAAATCATTTTAGTATAACGTACGGCACCTTACAACTCCTAACAAAACATTACAACACCGTACGTAAACTTAAAACTCCATAATAAACCTAATGAATTCGTCCGAGTCATTTGAACATCGTACGACCACTCAGGACTTGTTACGACTCTGTATGCGAAATTAGCAACAGGAAAAGCAATTTAGAATAATGAAGGATGCGTTACAACTTTTGAGAACACCTTACACCACCGTACGAAAGATTAAAACTCCATAATAAACCTAATGAATTCGTCTGAGTAATTAGAACACCATACAACAATTTGGAATATATTACGACTCCGTATGCCACATTACCGCCTTGAAAAGCATGTTAGTATAACGTACGACACCTTACTACTCCTAACAAAACATTACAACACCGTACGTCAACTTAAAACTCCATAATAAACCTATTGAATTCTTCCGAGTCCTTTGAACATCGTACGACAATTTAGAATATATTACGACTCTGTTTGCCACATTAACGTCTTGAGAAGCATGTTAGTATAACGTACAACACCTTACAACTCCTAACAAAACATTACAACACCGTACGTAAACTTAAAACTCCATAATAAACCTAATGAATTCGTCCGAGTCATTTGAACATCGTACGACCACTCAGGACTTGTTACGACTCTGTATGCGAAATTAGCAACAAGAAAAGCAATTTAGAATAATGTTGGATGCGTTACAACTTTTGAGAACACCTTACACCACCGTACGAAAAATTAAAACTACATAATAAACCTAATGAATTCATCGGAGTAATTTGAACACCATACAACAATTTGGAATATATTACGACTCCGTATGCCACATTACCGCCTTGAAAAGCATGTTAGTATAACGTACGATACCTTACTACTCCTAACAAAACATTACAACACCGTACGTCAACTTAAAACTCCATAATAAACCTATTGAATTCGTCCGAGTCCTTTGAACATCGTACGACAATTTAGAATATATTATGACTCTGTTTGCCACATTAACGTCTTGAGAAGCATGTTAGTATAACGTACGACACCTTACAACTCCTAACAAAACATTACAACACCGTACGTAAACTTAAAACTCCATAATAAACCTAATGAATTCGTCCGAGTCATTTGAACATCGTACGACCACTCAGGACTTGTTACGACTATGTATGCGAAATTAGCAACAGGAAAAGCAATTTAGAATAATGTAGGATGCGTTACAACTTTTGAGAACACCTTACACCACCGTACGAAAAATT
Source organism: Tagetes erecta (assembly GCA_030867185.1). Lineage (NCBI taxonomy): Eukaryota > Viridiplantae > Streptophyta > Magnoliopsida > Asterales > Asteraceae > Tagetes > Tagetes erecta. The sequence goes on along the minus strand of CM061488.1, from coordinate 50,900,974 downwards.
AAAACTACATAATAAACCTAATGAATTCATCGGAGTAATTTGAACACCATACAACAATTTGGAATATATTACGACTCTGTATGCCACATTACCGCCTTGAAAAGCATGTTAGTATAACGTACGGCACCTTACAACTCCTAACAAAACATTACAACACCGTACGTAAAGTTAAAACTCCATAATAAACCTAATGAATTCGTCCGAGTCATTTGAACATCGTACTACAATTTAGAATATATTACGACTCTGTATGCCACATTACCGCCTTGAAAAGCATGTTAGTGTAACGTACGGCACCTTACAACTCCTAACAAAACATTACAACACCGTACGTAAACTTAAAACTCCATAATAAACCTAATGAATTCGTCCGAGTCATTTAAACATCGTACGAACACTTAGGACTTGTTACGACTCTGTATACGAAATTAGCAACAGGAAAAGCAATTTAGAATAATGTAGGATGCGTTACAACTTTTGAGAACACCTTACACCACCGTACGAAAAATTAAAACTACATAATAAACCTAATGAATTCGTCGGAGTAATTTGAACACCATACAACATTTGGAATATATTACGACTCTGTATGCCACATTACCGCCTTGAAAAGCATGTTAGTATAACGTACGGCACCTTACAACTCCTAACAAAACATTACAACACCGTACGTAAAGTTAAAACTCCATAATAAACCTAATGAATTCGTCCGAGTCATTTGAACATCGTACTACAATTTAGAATATATTACGACTCTGTATGCCACATTACCACCTTGAAAAGCATGTTAGTATAACGTACGGCACCTTACAACTCCTAACAAAACATTACAACACCGTACGTAAACTTAAAACTCCATAATAAACCTAATGAATTCGTCCGAGTCATTTGAACATCGTACGAACACTTAGGACTTGTTACGACTCTGTATACGAAATTAGAAACAGGAAAAGCAATTTAGAATAATGTACGATGCGTTATAACTTTTGAGAACACCTTACACCACCGTACGAAAGATTAAAAATCCATAATAAACCTAATGAATTCGTCCGAGTAATTTGAACACCATACAACAATTTAGAATATATTACGACTCTGTATGCCACATTACCGCCTTGAAAAGCATGTTAGTATAACGTACGGCACCTTACAACTCCTAACAAAAGATTACAACACCGTACGTAAACTTAAAACTCCATAATAAACCTAATGAATTCGTCCGAGTCATTTGAACATCGTACGACCACTCAGGACTTGTTACGACTCTGTATGCGAAATTAGCAACAAGAAAAGCAATTTAGAATAATATAGGATGCGTTACAACTTTTGAGAACACCTTACACCACCGTACGAAAGATTAAAACTCCATAATAAACCTAATGAATTCGTCCGAGTAATTTGAACACCATACAACAATTTGGAATATATTACGACTCTGTATGCCACATTACCGCCTTGAAAAGCATGTTTGTATAACGTACGGCACCTTACAAATCCTAACAAAACATTACAACACCGTACGTAAACTTAAAACTCCATAATAAACCTAATGAATTCGTCCGAGTCATTTGAACATCATACTACCACTCAGGACTTGTTACGACTCTGTATGCGAAATTAGCAACATGAAAAGCAATTTAGAATAATGTAGGATGCGTTTCAACTTTTGAGAACACCTTACACCACCGTACGAAAGATTAAAACTCCATAATAAACCTAATGAATTCGTCCGAGTAATTTGAGCACCATACAACAATTTGGAGTATATTACGACTCAGTATGCCACATTACCGCCTTGAAAATCATTTTAGTATAACGTACGGCACCTTACAACTCCTAACAAAACATTACAACACCGTACGTAAACTTAAAACTCCATAATAAACCTAATGAATTCGTCCGAGTCATTTGAACATCGTACGACCACTCAGGACTTGTTACGACTCTGTATGCGAAATTAGCAACAGGAAAAGCAATTTAGAATAATGAAGGATGCGTTACAACTTTTGAGAACACCTTACACCACCGTACGAAAGATTAAAACTCCATAATAAACCTAATGAATTCGTCTGAGTAATTAGAACACCATACAACAATTTGGAATATATTACGACTCCGTATGCCACATTACCGCCTTGAAAAGCATGTTAGTATAACGTACGACACCTTACTACTCCTAACAAAACATTACAACACCGTACGTCAACTTAAAACTCCATAATAAACCTATTGAATTCTTCCGAGTCCTTTGAACATCGTACGACAATTTAGAATATATTACGACTCTGTTTGCCACATTAACGTCTTGAGAAGCATGTTAGTATAACGTACAACACCTTACAACTCCTAACAAAACATTACAACACCGTACGTAAACTTAAAACTCCATAATAAACCTAATGAATTCGTCCGAGTCATTTGAACATCGTACGACCACTCAGGACTTGTTACGACTCTGTATGCGAAATTAGCAACAAGAAAAGCAATTTAGAATAATGTTGGATGCGTTACAACTTTTGAGAACACCTTACACCACCGTACGAAAGATTAAAACTCCATAATAAACCTAATGAATTCGTCTGAGTAATTAGAACACCATACAACAATTTGGAATATATTACGACTCCGTATGCCACATTACCGCCTTGAAAAGCATGTTAGTATAACGTACGACACCTTACTACTCCTAACAAAACATTACAACACCGTACGTCAACTTAAAACTCCATAATAAACCTATTGAATTCTTCCGAGTCCTTTGAACATCGTACGACAATTTAGAATATATTACGACTCTGTTTGCCACATTAACGTCTTGAGAAGCATGTTAGTATAACGTACAACACCTTACAACTCCTAACAAAACATTACAACACCGTACGTAAACTTAAAACTCCATAATAAACCTAATGAATTCGTCCGAGTCATTTGAACATCGTACGACCACTCAGGACTTGTTACGACTCTGTATGCGAAATTAGCAACAAGAAAAGCAATTTAGAATAATGTTGGATGCGTTACAACTTTTGAGAACACCTTACACCACCGTACGAAAAATTAAAACTACATAATAAACCTAATGAATTCATCGGAGTAATTTGAACACCATACAACAATTTGGAATATATTACGACTCCGTATGCCACATTACCGCCTTGAAAAGCATGTTAGTATAACGTACGATACCTTACTACTCCTAACAAAACATTACAACACCGTACGTCAACTTAAAACTCCATAATAAACCTATTGAATTCGTCCGAGTCCTTTGAACATCGTACGACAATTTAGAATATATTATGACTCTGTTTGCCACATTAACGTCTTGAGAAGCATGTTAGTATAACGTACGACACCTTACAACTCCTAACAAAACATTACAACACCGTACGTAAACTTAAAACTCCATAATAAACCTAATGAATTCGTCCGAGTCATTTGAACATCGTACGACCACTCAGGACTTGTTACGACTATGTATGCGAAATTAGCAACAGGAAAAGCAATTTAGAATAATGTAGGATGCGTTACAACTTTTGAGAACACCTTACACCACCGTACGAAAAATTAAAACTACATAATAAACCTAATGAATTCATCGGAGTAATTTGAACACCATACAACAATTTGGAATATATTACGACTCTGTATGCCACATTACCGCCTTGAAAAGCATGTTAGTATAACGTACGGCACCTTACAACTCCTAACAAAACATTACAACACCGTACGTAAAGTTAAAACTCCATAATAAACCTAATGAATTCGTCCGAGTCATTTGAACATCGTACTACAATTTAGAATATATTACGACTCTGTATGCCACATTACCGCCTTGAAAAGCATGTTAGTGTAACGTACGGCACCTTACAACTCCTAACAAAACATTACAACACCGTACGTAAACTTAAAACTCCATAATAAACCTAATGAATTCGTCCGAGTCATTTAAACATCGTACGAACACTTAGGACTTGTTACGACTCTGTATACGAAATTAGCAACAGGAAAAGCAATTTAGAATAATGTAGGATGCGTTACAACTTTTGAGAACACCTTACACCACCGTACGAAAAATTAAAACTACATAATAAACCTAATGAATTCGTCGGAGTAATTTGAACACCATACAACATTTGGAATATATTACGACTCTGTATGCCACATTACCGCCTTGAAAAGCATGTTAGTATAACGTACGGCACCTTACAACTCCTAACAAAACATTACAACACCGTACGTAAAGTTAAAACTCCATAATAAACCTAATGAATTCGTCCGAGTCATTTGAACATCGTACTACAATTTAGAATATATTACGACTCTGTATGCCACATTACCGCCTTGAAAAGCATGTTAGTATAACGTACGGCACCTTACAACTCCTAACAAAACATTACAACACCGTACGTAAACTTAAAACTCCATAATAAACCTAATGAATTCGTCCGAGTCATTTGAACATCGTACGAACACTTAGGACTTGTTACGACTCTGTATACGAAATTAGAAACAGGAAAAGCAATTTAGAATAATGTACGATGCGTTATAACTTTTGAGAACACCTTACACCACCGTACGAAAGATTAAAAATCCATAATAAACCTAATGAATTCGTCCGAGTAATTTGAACACCATACAACAATTTAGAATATATTACGACTCTGTATGCCACATTACCGCCTTGAAAAGCATGTTAGTATAACGTACGGCACCTTACAACTCCTAACAAAAGATTACAACACCGTACGTAAACTTAAAACTCCATAATAAACCTAATGAATTCGTCCGAGTCATTTGAACATCGTACGACCACTCAGGACTTGTTACGACTCTGTATGCGAAATTAGCAACAAGAAAAGCAATTTAGAATAATATAGGATGCGTTACAACTTTTGAGAACACCTTACACCACCGTACGAAAGATTAAAACTCCATAATAAACCTAATGAATTCGTCCGAGTAATTTGAACACCATACAACAATTTGGAATATATTACGACTCTGTATGCCACATTACCGCCTTGAAAAGCATGTTTGTATAACGTACGGCACCTTACAAATCCTAACAAAACATTACAACACCGTACGTAAACTTAAAACTCCATAATAAACCTAATGAATTCGTCCGAGTCATTTGAACATCATACTACCACTCAGGACTTGTTACGACTCTGTATGCGAAATTAGCAACATGAAAAGCAATTTAGAATAATGTAGGATGCGTTTCAACTTTTGAGAACACCTTACACCACCGTACGAAAGATTAAAACTCCATAATAAACCTAATGAATTCGTCCGAGTAATTTGAGCACCATACAACAATTTGGAGTATATTACGACTCAGTATGCCACATTACCGCCTTGAAAATCATTTTAGTATAACGTACGGCACCTTACAACTCCTAACAAAACATTACAACACCGTACGTAAACTTAAAACTCCATAATAAACCTAATGAATTCGTCCGAGTCATTTGAACATCGTACGACCACTCAGGACTTGTTACGACTCTGTATGCGAAATTAGCAACAGGAAAAGCAATTTAGAATAATGAAGGATGCGTTACAACTTTTGAGAACACCTTACACCACCGTACGAAAGATTAAAACTCCATAATAAACCTAATGAATTCGTCTGAGTAATTAGAACACCATACAACAATTTGGAATATATTACGACTCCGTATGCCACATTACCGCCTTGAAAAGCATGTTAGTATAACGTACGACACCTTACTACTCCTAACAAAACATTACAACACCGTACGTCAACTTAAAACTCCATAATAAACCTATTGAATTCTTCCGAGTCCTTTGAACATCGTACGACAATTTAGAATATATTACGACTCTGTTTGCCACATTAACGTCTTGAGAAGCATGTTAGTATAACGTACAACACCTTACAACTCCTAACAAAACATTACAACACCGTACGTAAACTTAAAACTCCATAATAAACCTAATGAATTCGTCCGAGTCATTTGAACATCGTACGACCACTCAGGACTTGTTACGACTCTGTATGCGAAATTAGCAACAAGAAAAGCAATTTAGAATAATGTTGGATGCGTTACAACTTTTGAGAACACCTTACACCACCGTACGAAAAATTAAAACTACATAATAAACCTAATGAATTCATCGGAGTAATTTGAACACCATACAACAATTTGGAATATATTACGACTCCGTATGCCACATTACCGCCTTGAAAAGCATGTTAGTATAACGTACGATACCTTACTACTCCTAACAAAACATTACAACACCGTACGTCAACTTAAAACTCCATAATAAACCTATTGAATTCGTCCGAGTCCTTTGAACATCGTACGACAATTTAGAATATATTATGACTCTGTTTGCCACATTAACGTCTTGAGAAGCATGTTAGTATAACGTACGACACCTTACAACTCCTAACAAAACATTACAACACCGTACGTAAACTTAAAACTCCATAATAAACCTAATGAATTCGTCCGAGTCATTTGAACATCGTACGACCACTCAGGACTTGTTACGACTATGTATGCGAAATTAGCAACAGGAAAAGCAATTTAGAATAATGTAGGATGCGTTACAACTTTTGAGAACACCTTACACCACCGTACGAAAAATTAAAACTACATAATAAACCTAATGAATTCATCGGAGTAATTTGAACACCATACAACAATTTGGAATATATTACGACTCTGTATGCCACATTACCGCCTTGAAAAGCATGTTAGTATAACGTACGGCACCTTACAACTCCTAACAAAACATTACAACACCGTACGTAAAGTTAAAACTCCATAATAAACCTAATGAATTCGTCCGAGTCATTTGAACATCGTACTACAATTTAGAATATATTACGACTCTGTATGCCACATTACCGCCTTGAAAAGCATGTTAGTGTAACGTACGGCACCTTACAACTCCTAACAAAACATTACAACACCGTACGTAAACTTAAAACTCCATAATAAACCTAATGAATTCGTCCGAGTCATTTAAACATCGTACGAACACTTAGGACTTGTTACGACTCTGTATACGAAATTAGCAACAGGAAAAGCAATTTAGAATAATGTAGGATGCGTTACAACTTTTGAGAACACCTTACACCACCGTACGAAAAATTAAAACTACATAATAAACCTAATGAATTCGTCGGAGTAATTTGAACACCATACAACATTTGGAATATATTACGACTCTGTATGCCACATTACCGCCTTGAAAAGCATGTTAGTATAACGTACGGCACCTTACAACTCCTAACAAAACATTACAACACCGTACGTAAAGTTAAAACTCCATAATAAACCTAATGAATTCGTCCGAGTCATTTGAACATCGTACTACAATTTAGAATATATTACGACTCTGTATGCCACATTACCGCCTTGAAAAGCATGTTAGTATAACGTACGGCACCTTACAACTCCTAACAAAACATTACAACACCGTACGTAAACTTAAAACTCCATAATAAACCTAATGAATTCGTCCGAGTCATTTGAACATCGTACGAACACTTAGGACTTGTTACGACTCTGTATACGAAATTAGAAACAGGAAAAGCAATTTAGAATAATGTACGATGCGTTATAACTTTTGAGAACACCTTACACCACCGTACGAAAGATTAAAAATCCATAATAAACCTAATGAATTCGTCCGAGTAATTTGAACACCATACAACAATTTAGAATATATTACGACTCTGTATGCCACATTACCGCCTTGAAAAGCATGTTAGTATAACATACGGCACCTTACAACTCCTAACAAAAGATTACAACACCGTACGTAAACTTAAAACTCCATAATAAACCTAATGAATTCGTCCGAGTCATTTGAACATCGTACGACCACTCAGGACTTGTTACGACTCTGTATGCGAAATTAGCAACAAGAAAAGCAATTTAGAATAATGTAGGATGCGTTACAACTTTTGAGAACACCTGACACCACCGTACGAAAGATTAAAACTCCATAATAAACCTAATGAATTCGTCCGAGTAATTTGAACACCATACAACAATTTGGAATATATTACGACTCTGTATGCCACATTACCGCCTTGAAAAGCATGTTTGTATAACGTACGGCACCTTACAAATCCTAACAAAACATTACAACACCGTACGTAAACTTAAAACTCCATAATAAACCTAATGAATTCGTCCGAGTCATTTGAACATCATACTACCACTCAGGACTTGTTACGACTCTGTATGCGAAATTAGCAACATGAAAAGCAATTTAGAATAATGTAGGATGCGTTACAACTTTTGAGAACACCTTACACCACCGTACGAAAGATTAAAACTCCATAATAAACCTAATGAATTCGTCCGAGTAATTTGAGCACCATACAACAATTTGGAGTATATTACGACTCAGTATGCCACATTACCGCCTTGAAAATCATTTTAGTATAACGTACGGCACCTTACAACTCCTAACAAAACATTACAACACCGTACGTAAACTTAAAACTCCATAATAAACCTAATGAATTCGTCCGAGTCATTTGAACATCGTACGACCACTCAGGACTTGTTACGACTCTGTATGCGAAATTAGCAACAGGAAAAGCAATTTAGAATAATGAAGGATGCGTTACAACTTTTGAGAACACCTTACACCACCGTACGAAAAATTAAAACTACATAATAAACCTAATGAATTCATCGGAGTAATTTGAACACCATACAACAATTTGGAATATATTACGACTCTGTATGCCACATTACCGCCTTGAAAAGCATGTTAGTATAACGTACGGCACCTTACAACTCCTAACAAAACATTACAACACCGTACGTAAAGTTAAAACTCCATAATAAACCTAATGAATTCGTCCGAGTCATTTGAACATCGTACTACAATTTAGAATATATTACGACTCTGTATGCCACATTACCGCCTTGAAAAGCATGTTAGTGTAACGTACGGCACCTTACAACTCCTAACAAAACATTACAACACCGTACGTAAACTTAAAACTCCATAATAAACCTAATGAATTCGTCCGAGTCATTTAAACATCGTACGAACACTTAGGACTTGTTACGACTCTGTATACGAAATTAGCAACAGGAAAAGCAATTTAGAATAATGTAGGATGCGTTACAACTTTTGAGAACACCTTACACCACCGTACGAAAAATTAAAACTACATAATAAACCTAATGAATTCGTCGGAGTAATTTGAACACCATACAACATTTGGAATATATTACGACTCTGTATGCCACATTACCGCCTTGAAAAGCATGTTAGTATAACGTACGGCACCTTACAACTCCTAACAAAACATTACAACACCGTACGTAAAGTTAAAACTCCATAATAAACCTAATGAATTCGTCCGAGTCATTTGAACATCGTACTACAATTTAGAATATATTACGACTCTGTATGCCACATTACCGCCTTGAAAAGCATGTTAGTATAACGTACGGCACCTTACAACTCCTAACAAAACATTACAACACCGTACGTAAACTTAAAACTCCATAATAAACCTAATGAATTCGTCCGAGTCATTTGAACATCGTACGAACACTTAGGACTTGTTACGACTCTGTATACGAAATTAGAAACAGGAAAAGCAATTTAGAATAATGTACGATGCGTTATAACTTTTGAGAACACCTTACACCACCGTACGAAAGATTAAAAATCCATAATAAACCTAATGAATTCGTCCGAGTAATTTGAACACCATACAACAATTTAGAATATATTACGACTCTGTATGCCACATTACCGCCTTGAAAAGCATGTTAGTATAACATACGGCACCTTACAACTCCTAACAAAAGATTACAACACCGTACGTAAACTTAAAACTCCATAATAAACCTAATGAATTCGTCCGAGTCATTTGAACATCGTACGACCACTCAGGACTTGTTACGACTCTGTATGCGAAATTAGCAACAAGAAAAGCAATTTAGAATAATGTAGGATGCGTTACAACTTTTGAGAACACCTGACACCACCGTACGAAAGATTAAAACTCCATAATAAACCTAATGAATTCGTCCGAGTAATTTGAACACCATACAACAATTTGGAATATATTACGACTCTGTATGCCACATTACCGCCTTGAAAAGCATGTTTGTATAACGTACGGCACCTTACAAATCCTAACAAAACATTACAACACCGTACGTAAACTTAAAACTCCATAATAAACCTAATGAATTCGTCCGAGTCATTTGAACATCATACTACCACTCAGGACTTGTTACGACTCTGTATGCGAAATTAGCAACATGAAAAGCAATTTAGAATAATGTAGGATGCGTTACAACTTTTGAGAACACCTTACACCACCGTACGAAAGATTAAAACTCCATAATAAACCTAATGAATTCGTCCGAGTAATTTGAGCACCATACAACAATTTGGAGTATATTACGACTCAGTATGCCACATTACCGCCTTGAAAATCATTTTAGTATAACGTACGGCACCTTACAACTCCTAACAAAACATTACAACACCGTACGTAAACTTAAAACTCCATAATAAACCTAATGAATTCGTCCGAGTCATTTGAACATCGTACGACCACTCAGGACTTGTTACGACTCTGTATGCGAAATTAGCAACAGGAAAAGCAATTTAGAATAATGAAGGATGCGTTACAACTTTTGAGAACACCTTACACCACCGTACGAAAAATTAAAACTACATAATAAACCTAATGAATTCATCGGAGTAATTTGAACACCATACAACAATTTGGAATATATTACGACTCTGTATGCCACATTACCGCCTTGAAAAGCATGTTAGTATAACGTACGGCACCTTACAACTCCTAACAAAACATTACAACACCGTACGTAAAGTTAAAACTCCATAATAAACCTAATGAATTCGTCCGAGTCATTTGAACATCGTACTACAATTTAGAATATATTACGACTCTGTATGCCACATTACCGCCTTGAAAAGCATGTTAGTGTAACGTACGGCACCTTACAACTCCTAACAAAACATTACAACACCGTACGTAAACTTAAAACTCCATAATAAACCTAATGAATTCGTCCGAGTCATTTAAACATCGTACGAACAGTTAGGACTTGTTACGACTCTGTATATGAAATTAGCAACAGGAAAAGCAATTTAGAATAATGTAGGATGCGTTACAACTTTTGAGAACACCTTACACCACCGTACGAAAAATTAAAACTACATAATAAACCTAATGAATTCGTCGGAGTAATTTGAACACCATACAACATTTGGAATATATTACGACTCTGTATGCCACATTACCGCCTTGAAAAGCATGTTAGTATAACGTACGGCACCTTACAACTCCTAACAAAACATTACAACACCGTACGTAAAGTTAAAACTCCATAATAAACCTAATGAATTCGTCCGAGTCATTTGAACATCGTACTACAATTTAGAATATATTACGACTCTGTATGCCACATTACCGCCTTGAAAAGCATGTTAGTATAACGTACGGCACCTTACAACTCCTAACAAAACATTACAACACCGTACGTAAACTTAAAACTCCATAATAAACCTAATGAATTCGTCCGAGTCATTTGAACATCGTACGAACACTTAGGACTTGTTACGACTCTGTATACGAAATTAGAAACAGGAAAAGCAATTTAGAATAATGTACGATGCGTTATAACTTTTGAGAACACCTTACACCACCGTACGAAAGATTAAAAATCCATAATAAACCTAATGAATTCGTCCGAGTAATTTGAACACCATACAACAATTTAGAATATATTACGACTCTGTATGCCACATTACCGCCTTGAAAAGCATGTTAGTATAACATACGACACCTTACAACTCCTAACAAAAGATTACAACACCGTACGTAAACTTAAAACTCCATAATAAACCTAATGAATTCGTCCGAGTCATTTGAACATCGTACGACCACTCAGGACTTGTTACGACTCTGTATGCGAAATTAGCAACAAGAAAAGCAATTTAGAATAATGTAGGATGCGTTACAACTTTTGAGAACACCTGACACCACCGTACGAAAGATTAAAACTCCATAATAAACCTAATGAATTCGTCCGAGTAATTTGAACACCATACAACAATTTGGAATATATTACGACTCTGTATGCCACATTACCGCCTTGAAAAGCATGTTTGTATAACGTACGGCACCTTACAAATCCTAACAAAACATTACAACACCGTACGTAAACTTAAAACTCCATAATAAACCTAATGAATTCGTCCGAGTCATTTGAACATCATACTACCACTCAGGACTTGTTACGACTCTGTATGCGAAATTAGCAACATGAAAAGCAATTTAGAATAATGTAGGATGCGTTACAACTTTTGAGAACACCTTACACCACCGTACGAAAGATTAAAACTCCATAATAAACCTAATGAATTCGTCCGAGTAATTTGAGCACCATACAACAATTTGGAGTATATTACGACTCAGTATGCCACATTACCGCCTTGAAAATCATTTTAGTATAACGTACGGCACCTTACAACTCCTAACAAAACATTACAACACCGTACGTAAACTTAAAACTCCATAATAAACCTAATGAATTCGTCCGAGTCATTTGAACATCGTACGACCACTCAGGACTTGTTACGACTCTGTATGCGAAATTAGCAACAGGAAAAGCAATTTAGAATAATGAAGGATGCGTTACAACTTTTGAGAACACCTTACACCACCGTACGAAAGATTAAAACTCCATAATAAACCTAATGAATTCGTCTGAGTAATTAGAACACCATACAACAATTTGGAATATATTACGACTCCGTATGCCACATTACCGCCTTGAAAAGCATGTTAGTATAACGTACGACACCTTACTACTCCTAACAAAACATTACAACACCGTACGTCAACTTAAAACTCCATAATAAACCTATTGAATTCTTCCGAGTCCTTTGAACATCGTACGACAATTTAGAATATATTACGACTCTGTTTGCCACATTAACGTCTTGAGAAGCATGTTAGTATAACGTACAACACCTTACAACTCCTAACAAAACATTACAACACCGTACGTAAACTTAAAACTCCATAATAAACCTAATGAATTCGTCCGAGTCATTTGAACATCGTACGACCACTCAGGACTTGTTACGACTCTGTATGCGAAATTAGCAACAAGAAAAGCAATTTAGAATAATGTTGGATGCGTTACAACTTTTGAGAACACCTTACACCACCGTACGAAAGATTAAAACTCCATAATAAACCTAATGAATTCGTCCTAGTAATTTGAACACCATACAACAATTTAGAATATATTACGATTCTGTATGCCACATTACCGCCTTGAAAAGCATGTTAGTATAACGTACGGCACCTTTCAACTCCTAACAAAAGATTACAACACCGTACGTAAACTTAAAACTCCATAATAAACCTAATGAATTCGTCCGAGTCATTTGAACATCGTACGACCACTCAGGACTTGTTACGACTCTGTATGCGAAATTAGCTATAGGAAAAGCAATATAGAATAATGTAGGATGCGTTACAACTTTTGAGAACACCTTACACCACCGTACAAAAGATTAAAACTCCATAATAAAACTAATGAATTCGTCCGAGTAATTTGAACACCATACAACAATTTGGAATATATTACGACTCTGTATGCCACATTACCCCCTTGAAAAGCATGTTAGTATAACGTACGGCACCTTACAACTCCTAACAAAACATTACAACACCGTACGTAAACTTAAAACTCCATAATAAACCTAATGAATTCGTCCGAGTCATTTGAACATCGTACGAACACTTAGGACTTGTTACGACTCTGTATACGAAATTAGCAACAGGAAAAGCAATTTAGAATAATGTACGATGCGTTATAACTTTTGAGAACACCTTACACCACCGTACGAAAGATTAAAAATCCATAATAAACCTAATGAATTCGTCCGAGTAATTTGAACACCATACAACAATTTAGAATATATTACGACTCTGTATGCCACATTACCGCCTTGAAAAGCATGTTAGTATAACGTACGGCACCTTACAACTCCTAACAAAAGATTACAACACCGTACGTAAACTTAAAACTCCATAATAAACCTAATGAATTCGTCCGAGTCATTTGAACATCGTACGACCACTCAGGACTTGTTACGACTTTGTATGCGAAATTAGCTATAGGAAAAGCAATATAGAATAATGTAGGATGCGTTACAACTTTTGAGAACACCTTACACCACCGTACAAAAGATTAAAACTCCATAATAAACCTAATGAATTCGTCCGAGTAATTTGAACACCATACAACAATTTGGAATATATTACGACTCTGTATGCCACATTACCGCCTTGAAAAGCATGTTTGTATAACGTACGGCACCTTACAAATCCTAACAAAACATTACAACACCGTACGTAAACTTAAAACTCCATAATAAACCTAATGAATTCGTCCGAGTCATTTGAACATCATACTACCACTCAGGACTTGTTACGACTCTGTATGCGAAATTAGCAACAGGAAAAGCAATTTAGAATAATGTAGGATGCGTTACAACTTTTGAGAACACCTTACACCACCGTACGAAAGATTAAAACTCCATAATAAACCTAATGAATTCGTCCGAGTAATTTGAGCACCATACAACAATTTGGAATATATTACGACTCAGTATGCCACATTACCGCCTTGAAAAGCATTTTAGTATAACGTACGGCACCTTACAACTCCTAACAAAACATTACAACACCGTACGTAAACTTAAAACTCCATAATAAACCTAATGAATTCGTCCGAGTCATTTGAACATCGTACGACCACTCAGGACTTGTTACGACTCTGTATGCGAAATTAGCAACAGGAAAAGCAATTTAGAATAATGAAGGATGCGTTACAACTTTTGAGAACACCTTACACCACCGTACGAAAGATTAAAACTCCATAATAAACCTAATGAATTCGTCTGAGTAATTAGAACACCATACAACAATTTGGAATATATTACGACTCCGTATGCCACATTACCGCCTTGAAAAGCATGTTAGTATAACGTACGACACCTTACTACTCCTAACAAAACATTACAACACCGTACGTCAACTTAAAACTCCATAATAAACCTATTGAATTCGTCCGAGTCCTTTGAACATCGTACGACAATTTAGAATATATTACGACTCTGTTTGCCACATTAACGTCTTGAGAAGCATGTTAGTATAACGTACAACACCTTACAACTCCTAACAAAACATTACAACACCGTACGTAAACTTAAAACTCCATAATAAACCTAATGAATTCGTCCGAGTCATTTGAACATCGTACGACCACTCAGGACTTGTTACGACTCTGTATGCGAAATTAGCAACAGGAAAAGCAAGTTAGAATAATGTAGGATGCGTTACAACTTTTGAGAACACCTTACACCACCGTACGAAAGAGTAAAACTCCATAATAAACCTAATGAATTCGTCCTAGTAATTTGAACACCATACAACAATTTAGAATATATTACGACTCTGTATGCCACATTACCGCCTTGAAAAGCATGTTAGTATAACGTACGGCACCTTACAACTCCTAACAAAAGATTACAACACCGTACGTAAACTTAAAACTCCATAATAAACCTAATGAATTCGTCCGAGTCATTTGAACATCGTACGACCACTCAGGACTTGTTACGACTTTGTATGCGAAATTAGCTATAGGAAAAGCAATATAGAATAATGTAGGATGCGTTACAACTTTTGAGAACACCTTACACCACCGTACAAAAGATTAAAACTCCATAATAAACCTAATGAATTCGTCCGAGTAATTTGAACACCATACAACAATTTGGAATATATTACGACTCTGTATGCCACATTACCGCCTTGAAAAGCATGTTTGTATAACGTACGGCACCTTACAAATCCTAACAAAACATTACAACACCGTACGTAAACTTAAAACTCCATAATAAACCTAATGAATTCGTCCGAGTCATTTGAACATCATACTACCACTCAGGACTTGTTACGACTCTGTATGCGAAATTAGCAACAGGAAAAGCAAGTTAGAATAATGTAGGATGCGTTACAACTTTTGAGAACACCTTACACCACCGTACGAAAGATTAAAACTCCATAATAAACCTAATGAATTCGTCCGAGTAATTTGAGCACCATACAACAATTTGGAATATATTACGACTCAGTATGCCACATTACCGCCTTGAAAAGCATTTTAGTATAACGTACGGCACCTTACAACTCCTAACAAAACATTACAACACCGTACGTAAACTTAAAACTCCATAATAAACCTAATGAATTCGTCCGAGTCATTTGAACATCGTACGACCACTCAGGACTTGTTACGACTCTGTATGCGAAATTAGCAACAGGAAAAGCAATTTAGAATAATGAAGGATGCGTTACAACTTTTGAGAACACCTTACACCACCGTACGAAAGATTAAAACTCCATAATAAACCTAATGAATTCGTCTGAGTAATTAGAACACCATACAACAATTTGGAATATATTACGACTCCGTATGCCACATTACCGCCTTGAAAAGAATGTTAGTATAACGTACGACACCTTACTACTCCTAACAAAACATTACAACACCGTACGTCAACTTAAAACTCCATAATAAACCTATTGAATTCGTCCGAGTCCTTTGAACATCGTACGACAATTTAGAATATATTACGACTCTGTTTGCCACATTAACGTCTTGAGAAGCATGTTAGTATAACGTACAACACCTTACAACTCCTAACAAAACATTACAACACCGTACGTAAACTTAAAACTCCATAATAAACCTAATGAATTCGTCCGAGTCATTTGAACATCGTACGACCACTCAGGACTTGTTACGACTCTGTATGCGAAATTAGCAACAAGAAAAGCAATTTAGAATAATGTAGGATGCGTTACAACTTTTGAGAACACCTTACACCACCGTACGAAAGATTAAAACTCCATAATAAACCTAATGAATTCGTCCGAGTAATTTGAACACCATACAACAATTTAGAATATATTACGACTCTGTATGCCACATTACCGCCTTGAAAAGCATGTTAGTATAACGTACGGCACCTTACAACTCCTAACAAAAGATTACAACACCGTACGTAAACTTAAAACTCCATAATAAACCTAATGAATTCGTCCGATTCATTTGAACATCGTACGACCACTCAGGACTTGTTACGACTCTGTATGAGAAATTAGCTATAGGAAAAGCAATATAGAATAATGTAGGATGCGTTACAACTTTTGAGAACACCTTACACCACCGTACAAAAGATTAAAACTCCATAATAAACCTAATGAATTCGTCCGAGTAATTTGAACACCATACAACAATTTGGAATATATTACGACTCTGTATGCCACATTACCGCCTTGAAAAGCATGTTAGTATAACGTACGGCACCTTACAACTCCTAACAAAAGATTATAACACCGTACGTAAACTTAAAACTCCATAATAAACCTAATGAATTCGTCCGAGTCATTTGAACATCGTACGACCACTCAGGACTTGTTACGACTCTGTATGCGAAATTAGCAACAGGAAAAGCAATTTAGAATAATGAAGGATGCGTTACAACTTTTGAGAACACCTTACACCACCGTACGAAAGATTAAAACTCCATAATAAACCTAATGAATTCGTCTGAGTAATTTGAACACCATACAACAATTTGGAATATATTACGACTCCGTATGCCACATTACCGACTTGAAAAGCATGTTAGTATAACGTACGACACCTTACTACTCCTAACAAAACATTACAACACCGTACGTCAACTTAAAACTTCATAATAAACCTATTGAATTCGTCCGAGTCCTTTGAACATCGTACGACAATTTAGAATATATTACGACTCTGTTTGCCACATTAACGTCTTGAGAAGCATGTTAGTATAACGTACGACACCTTACAACTCCTAACAAAACATTACAACACCGTACGTAAACTTAAAACTCCATAATAAACCTATTGAATTCGTCCGAGTCATTTGAACATCGTACGACCACTCAGGACTTGTTACGACTCTGTATGCGAAATTAGCAACAAGAAAAGCAATTTAGAATAATGTAGGATGCGTTACAACTTTTGAGAACACCTTACACCACCGTACGAAAGATTAAAACTCCATAATAAACCTAATGAATTCGTCCGAGTAATTTGAACACCATACAACAATTTAGAATATATTACGACTCTGTATGCCACATTACCGCCTTGAAAAGCATGTTAGTATAATGTACGACACCTTACAACTCCTAACAAAAGATTACAACACCGTACGTAAACTTAAAACTCCATAATAAACCTAATGAATTCGTCCGATTCATTTGAACATCGTACGACCACTCAGGACTTGTTACGACTCTGTATGAGAAATTAGCTATAGGAAAAGCAATATAGAATAATGTAGGATGCGTTACAACTTTTGAGAACACCTTACACCACCGTACAAAAGATTAAAACTCCATAATAAACCTAATGAATTCGTCCGAGTAATTTGAACACCATACAACAATTTGGAATATATTACGACTCTGTATGCCACATTACCGCCTTGAAAAGCATGTTTGTATAACGTACGGCACCTTACAAATCCTAACAAAACATTACAACACCGTACGTAAACTTAAAACTCCATAATAAACCTAATGAATTCGTCCGAGTCATTTGAACATCATACTACCACTCAGGACTTGTTACGACTCTGTATGCGAAATTAGCAACAGGAAAAGCAAGTTAGAATAATGTAGGATGCGTTACAACTTTTGAGAACACCTTACACCACCGTACGAAAGATTAAAACTCCATAATAAACCTAATGAATTCGTCCGAGTAATTTGAGCACCATACAACAATTTGGAATATATTACGACTCAGTATGCCACATTACCGCCTTGAAAAGCATTTTAGTATAACGTACGGCACCTTACAACTCCTAACAAAACATTACAACACCGTACGTAAACTTAAAACTCCATAATAAACCTAATGAATTCGTCCGAGTCATTTGAACATCGTACGACCACTCAGGACTTGTTACGACTCTGTATGCGAAATTAGCAACAGGAAAAGCAATTTAGAATAATGAAGGATGCGTTACAACTTTTGAGAACACCTTACACCACCGTACGAAAGATTAAAACTCCATAATAAACCTAATGAATTCGTCTGAGTAATTAGAACACCATACAACAATTTGGAATATATTACGACTCCGTATGCCACATTACCGCCTTGAAAAGAATGTTAGTATAACGTACGACACCTTACTACTCCTAACAAAACATTACAACACCGTACGTCAACTTAAAACTCCATAATAAACCTATTGAATTCGTCCGAGTCCTTTGAACATCGTACGACAATTTAGAATATATTACGACTCTGTTTGCCACATTAACGTCTTGAGAAGCATGTTAGTATAACGTACAACACCTTACAACTCCTAACAAAACATTACAACACCGTACGTAAACTTAAAACTCCATAATAAACCTAATGAATTCGTCCGAGTCATTTGAACATCGTACGACCACTCAGGACTTGTTACGACTCTGTATGCGAAATTAGCAACAAGAAAAGCAATTTAGA
Organism: Tagetes erecta; assembly: GCA_030867185.1. Classification (NCBI taxonomy): domain Eukaryota; kingdom Viridiplantae; phylum Streptophyta; class Magnoliopsida; order Asterales; family Asteraceae; genus Tagetes; species Tagetes erecta. The sequence goes on along the minus strand of CM061488.1, from coordinate 50,881,316 downwards.
ATAATGTAGGATGCGTTACAACTTTTGAGAACACCTTACACCACCGTACGAAAGATTAAAACTCCATAATAAACCTAATGAATTCGTCCGAGTAATTTGAACACCATACAACAATTTAGAATATATTACGACTCTGTATGCCACATTACCGCCTTGAAAAGCATGTTAGTATAACGTACGGCACCTTACAACTCCTAACAAAAGATTACAACACCGTACGTAAACTTAAAACTCCATAATAAACCTAATGAATTCGTCCGATTCATTTGAACATCGTACGACCACTCAGGACTTGTTACGACTCTGTATGAGAAATTAGCTATAGGAAAAGCAATATAGAATAATGTAGGATGCGTTACAACTTTTGAGAACACCTTACACCACCGTACAAAAGATTAAAACTCCATAATAAACCTAATGAATTCGTCCGAGTAATTTGAACACCATACAACAATTTGGAATATATTACGACTCTGTATGCCACATTACCGCCTTGAAAAGCATGTTAGTATAACGTACGGCACCTTACAACTCCTAACAAAAGATTATAACACCGTACGTAAACTTAAAACTCCATAATAAACCTAATGAATTCGTCCGAGTCATTTGAACATCGTACGACCACTCAGGACTTGTTACGACTCTGTATGCGAAATTAGCAACAGGAAAAGCAATTTAGAATAATGAAGGATGCGTTACAACTTTTGAGAACACCTTACACCACCGTACGAAAGATTAAAACTCCATAATAAACCTAATGAATTCGTCTGAGTAATTTGAACACCATACAACAATTTGGAATATATTACGACTCCGTATGCCACATTACCGACTTGAAAAGCATGTTAGTATAACGTACGACACCTTACTACTCCTAACAAAACATTACAACACCGTACGTCAACTTAAAACTTCATAATAAACCTATTGAATTCGTCCGAGTCCTTTGAACATCGTACGACAATTTAGAATATATTACGACTCTGTTTGCCACATTAACGTCTTGAGAAGCATGTTAGTATAACGTACGACACCTTACAACTCCTAACAAAACATTACAACACCGTACGTAAACTTAAAACTCCATAATAAACCTATTGAATTCGTCCGAGTCATTTGAACATCGTACGACCACTCAGGACTTGTTACGACTCTGTATGCGAAATTAGCAACAAGAAAAGCAATTTAGAATAATGTAGGATGCGTTACAACTTTTGAGAACACCTTACACCACCGTACGAAAGATTAAAACTCCATAATAAACCTAATGAATTCGTCCGAGTAATTTGAACACCATACAACAATTTAGAATATATTACGACTCTGTATGCCACATTACCGCCTTGAAAAGCATGTTAGTATAATGTACGACACCTTACAACTCCTAACAAAAGATTACAACACCGTACGTAAACTTAAAACTCCATAATAAACCTAATGAATTCGTCCGATTCATTTGAACATCGTACGACCACTCAGGACTTGTTACGACTCTGTATGAGAAATTAGCTATAGGAAAAGCAATATAGAATAATGTAGGATGCGTTACAACTTTTGAGAACACCTTACACCACCGTACAAAAGATTAAAACTCCATAATAAACCTAATGAATTCGTCCGAGTAATTTGAACACCATACAACAATTTGGAATATATTACGACTCTGTATGCCACATTACCGCCTTGAAAAGCATGTTAGTATAACGTACGGCACCTTACAACTCCTAACAAAAGATTATAACACCGTACGTAAACTTAAAACTCCATAATAAACCTAATGAATTCGTCCGAGTCATTTGAACATCATACTACCACTCAGGACTTGTTACGACTCTGTATGCGAAATTAGCAACAGGAAAAGCAAGTTAGAATAATGTAGGATGCGTTACAACTTTTGAGAACACCTTACACCACCGTACGAAAGATTAAAACTCCATAATAAACCTAATGAATTCGTCCGAGTAATTTGAACACCATACAACAATTTAGAATATATTACGACTCTGTATGCCACATTACCGCCTTGAAAAGCATGTTAGTATAATGTACGACACCTTACAACTCCTAACAAAAGATTACAACACCGTACGTAAACTTAAAACTCCATAATAAACCTAATGAATTCGTCCGATTCATTTGAACATCGTACGACCACTCAGGACTTGTTACGACTCTGTATGAGAAATTAGCTATAGGAAAAGCAATATAGAATAATGTAGGATGCGTTACAACTTTTGAGAACACCTTACACCACCGTACAAAAGATTAAAACTCCATAATAAACCTAATGAATTCGTCCGAGTAATTTGAACACCATACAACAATTTGGAATATATTACGACTCTGTATGCCACATTACCGCCTTGAAAAGCATGTTTGTATAACGTACGGCACCTTACAAATCCTAACAAAACATTACAACACCGTACGTAAACTTAAAACTCCATAATAAACCTAATGAATTCGTCCGAGTCATTTGAACATCATACTACCACTCAGGACTTGTTACGACTCTGTATGCGAAATTAGCAACAGGAAAAGCAAGTTAGAATAATGTAGGATGCGTTACAACTTTTGAGAACACCTTACACCACCGTACGAAAGATTAAAACTCCATAATAAACCTAATGAATTCGTCCGAGTAATTTGAGCACCATACAACAATTTGGAATATATTACGACTCAGTATGCCACATTACCGCCTTGAAAAGCATTTTAGTATAACGTACGGCACCTTACAACTCCTAACAAAACATTACAACACCGTACGTAAACTTAAAACTCCATAATAAACCTAATGAATTCGTCCGAGTCATTTGAACATCGTACGACCACTCAGGACTTGTTACGACTCTGTATGCGAAATTAGCAACAGGAAAAGCAATTTAGAATAATGAAGGATGCGTTACAACTTTTGAGAACACCTTACACCACCGTACGAAAGATTAAAACTCCATAATAAACCTAATGAATTCGTCTGAGTAATTAGAACACCATACAACAATTTGGAATATATTACGACTCCGTATGCCACATTACCGCCTTGAAAAGAATGTTAGTATAACGTACGACACCTTACTACTCCTAACAAAACATTACAACACCGTACGTCAACTTAAAACTCCATAATAAACCTATTGAATTCGTCCGAGTCCTTTGAACATCGTACGACAATTTAGAATATATTACGACTCTGTTTGCCACATTAACGTCTTGAGAAGCATGTTAGTATAACGTACAACACCTTACAACTCCTAACAAAACATTACAACACCGTACGTAAACTTAAAACTCCATAATAAACCTAATGAATTCGTCCGAGTCATTTGAACATCGTACGACCACTCAGGACTTGTTACGACTCTGTATGCGAAATTAGCAACAAGAAAAGCAATTTAGAATAATGTAGGATGCGTTACAACTTTTGAGAACACCTTACACCACCGTACGAAAGATTAAAACTCCATAATAAACCTAATGAATTCGTCCGAGTAATTTGAACACCATACAACAATTTAGAATATATTACGACTCTGTATGCCACATTACCGCCTTGAAAAGCATGTTAGTATAACGTACGGCACCTTACAACTCCTAACAAAAGATTACAACACCGTACGTAAACTTAAAACTCCATAATAAACCTAATGAATTCGTCCGATTCATTTGAACATCGTACGACCACTCAGGACTTGTTACGACTCTGTATGAGAAATTAGCTATAGGAAAAGCAATATAGAATAATGTAGGATGCGTTACAACTTTTGAGAACACCTTACACCACCGTACAAAAGATTAAAACTCCATAATAAACCTAATGAATTCGTCCGAGTAATTTGAACACCATACAACAATTTGGAATATATTACGACTCTGTATGCCACATTACCGCCTTGAAAAGCATGTTAGTATAACGTACGGCACCTTACAACTCCTAACAAAAGATTATAACACCGTACGTAAACTTAAAACTCCATAATAAACCTAATGAATTCGTCCGAGTCATTTGAACATCGTACGACCACTCAGGACTTGTTACGACTCTGTATGCGAAATTAGCAACAGGAAAAGCAATTTAGAATAATGAAGGATGCGTTACAACTTTTGAGAACACCTTACACCACCGTACGAAAGATTAAAACTCCATAATAAACCTAATGAATTCGTCTGAGTAATTTGAACACCATACAACAATTTGGAATATATTACGACTCCGTATGCCACATTACCGACTTGAAAAGCATGTTAGTATAACGTACGACACCTTACTACTCCTAACAAAACATTACAACACCGTACGTCAACTTAAAACTTCATAATAAACCTATTGAATTCGTCCGAGTCCTTTGAACATCGTACGACAATTTAGAATATATTACGACTCTGTTTGCCACATTAACGTCTTGAGAAGCATGTTAGTATAACGTACGACACCTTACAACTCCTAACAAAACATTACAACACCGTACGTAAACTTAAAACTCCATAATAAACCTATTGAATTCGTCCGAGTCATTTGAACATCGTACGACCACTCAGGACTTGTTACGACTCTGTATGCGAAATTAGCAACAAGAAAAGCAATTTAGAATAATGTAGGATGCGTTACAACTTTTGAGAACACCTTACACCACCGTACGAAAGATTAAAACTCCATAATAAACCTAATGAATTCGTCCGAGTAATTTGAACACCATACAACAATTTAGAATATATTACGACTCTGTATGCCACATTACCGCCTTGAAAAGCATGTTAGTATAATGTACGACACCTTACAACTCCTAACAAAAGATTACAACACCGTACGTAAACTTAAAACTCCATAATAAACCTAATGAATTCGTCCGATTCATTTGAACATCGTACGACCACTCAGGACTTGTTACGACTCTGTATGAGAAATTAGCTATAGGAAAAGCAATATAGAATAATGTAGGATGCGTTACAACTTTTGAGAACACCTTACACCACCGTACAAAAGATTAAAACTCCATAATAAACCTAATGAATTCGTCCGAGTAATTTGAACACCATACAACAATTTGGAATATATTACGACTCTGTATGCCACATTACCGCCTTGAAAAGCATGTTAGTATAACGTACGGCACCTTACAACTCCTAACAAAAGATTATAACACCGTACGTAAACTTAAAACTCCATAATAAACCTAATGAATTCGTCCGAGTCATTTGAACATCGTACGACCACTCAGGACTTGTTACGACTCTGTATGCGAAATTAGCAACAGGAAAAGCAATTTAGAATAATGAAGGATGCGTTACAACTTTTGAGAACACCTTACACCACCGTACGAAAGATTAAAACTCCATAATAAACCTAATGAATTCGTCTGAGTAATTTGAACACCATACAACAATTTGGAATATATTACGACTCCGTATGCCACATTACCGACTTGAAAAGCATGTTAGTATAACGTACGACACCTTACTACTCCTAACAAAACATTACAACACCGTACGTCAACTTAAAACTCCATAATAAACCTATTGAATTCGTCCGAGTCCTTTGAACATCGTACGACAATTTAGAATATATTACGACTCTGTTTGCCACATTAACGTCTTGAGAAGCATGTTAGTATAACGTACGACACCTTACAACTCCTAACAAAACATTACAACACCGTACGTAAACTTAAAACTCCATAATAAACCTATTGAATTCGTCCGAGTCATTTGAACATCGTACGACCACTCAGGACTTGTTACGACTCTGTATGCGAAATTAGCAACAAGAAAAGCAATTTAGAATAATGTAGGATGCGTTACAACTTTTGAGAACACCTTACACCACCGTACGAAAGATTAAAACTCCATAATAAACCTAATGAATTCGTCCGAGTAATTTGAACACCATACAACAATTTAGAATATATTACGACTCTGTATGCCACATTACCGCCTTGAAAAGCATGTTAGTATAACGTACGGCACCTTACAACTCCTAACAAAAGATTACAACACCGTACGTAAACTTAAAACTCCATAATAAACCTAATGAATTTGTCCGAGTCATTTGAACATCGTACGACCACTCAGGACTTGTTACGACTCTGTATGCGAATATAGCTATAGGAAAAGCAATATAGAATAATGTAGTATGCGTTACAACTTTTGAGAACACCTTACACCACCGTACAAAAGATTAAAACTCCATAATAAACCTAATGAATTCGTCCGAGTAATTTGAACACCATACAACAATTTGGAATATATTACGATTCTGTATGCCACATTACCGCCTTGAAAAGCATATTAGTATAACGTACGACACCTTACAACTCCTAACAAAAGATTACAACACCGTTCGTAAACTTAAAATTCCATAATAAACCTAATGAATTCGTCCGAGTCATTTGAACATCGTACGACCACTCAGGACTTGTTACGACTCTGTATGCGAATATAGCTATAGGAAAAGCAATATAGAATAATGTAGTATGCGTTACAACTTTTGAGAACACCTTACACCACCGTACGAAAGATTAAAACTCCATAATAAACCTAATGAATTCGTCTGAGTAATTTGAACACCATACAACAATTTGGAATATATTACGACTCCGTATGCCACATTACCGACTTGAAAAGCATGTTAGTATAACGTACGACACCTTACTACTCCTAACAAAACATTACAACACCGTACGTCAACTTAAAACTCCATAATAAACCTATTGAATTCGTCCGAGTCCTTTGAACATCGTACGAAAATTTAGAATATATTACGACTCTGTTTGCCACATTAACGTCTTGAGAAGCATGTTAGTATAACGTACGACACCTTACAACTCCTAACAAAACATTACAACACCGTACGTAAACTTAAAACTCCATAATAAACCTATTGAATTCGTCCGAGTCATTTGAACATCGTACGACCACTCAGGACTTGTTACGACTCTGTATGCGAAATTAGCAACAAGAAAAGCAATTTAGAATAATGTAGGATGCGTTACAACTTTTGAGAACACCTTACACCACCGTACGAAAGATTAAAACTCCATAATAAACCTAATGAATTCGTCCGAGTAATTTGAACACCATACAACAATTTAGAATATATTACGACTCTGTATGCCACATTACCGCCTTGAAAAGCATGTTAGTATAACGTACGACACCTTACAACTCCTAACAAAAGATTACAACACCGTACGTAAACTTAAAACTCCATAATAAACCTAATGAATTCGTCCGATTCATTTGAACATCGTACGACCACTCAGGACTTGTTACGACTCTGTATGAGAAATTAGCTATAGGAAAAGCAATATAGAATAATGTAGGATGCGTTACAACTTTTGAGAACACCTTACACCACCGTACAAAAGATTAAAACTCCATAATAAACCTAATGAATTCGTCCGAGTAATTTGAACACCATACAACAATTTGGAATATATTACGACTCTGTATGCCACATTACCGCCTTGAAAAGCATGTTAGTATAACGTACGGCACCTTACAACTCCTAACAAAAGATTACAACACCGTACGTAAACTTAAAACTCCATAATAAACCTAATGAATTCGTCCGAGTCATTTGAACATCGTACGACCACTCAGGACTTGTTACGACTCTGTATGCGAATATAGCTATAGGAAAAGCAATATAGAATAATGTAGTATGCGTTACAACTTTTGAGAACACCTTACACCACCGTACAAAAGATTAAAACTCCATAATAAACCTAATGAATTCGTCCGAGTAATTTGAACACCATACAACAATTTGGAATATATTACGATTCTGTATGCCACATTACCGCCTTGAAAAGCATATTAGTATAACGTACGACACCTTACAACTCCTAACAAAAGATTACAACACCGTACGTAAACTTAAAATTCCATAATAAACCTAATGAATTCGTCCGAGTCATTTGAACATCGTACTACAATTTAGAATATATTACGACTCTGTATGCCACATTACCCCCTTGAAAAGCATGTTAGTATAACGTACGGCACCTTACAACTCCTAACAAAACATTACAACACCGTACGTAAACTTAAAACTCCATAATAAACCTATTGAATTCGTCCGAGTCATTTGAACATCGTACGACCACTCAGGACTTGTTACGACTCTGTATGCGAAATTAGCAACAAGAAAAGCAATTTAGAATAATGTAGGATGCGTTACAACTTTTGAGAACACCTTACACCACCGTACGAAAGATTAAAACTCCATAATAAACCTAATGAATTCGTCCGAGTAATTTGAACACCATACAACAATTTAGAATATATTACGACTCTGTATGCCACATTACCGCCTTGAAAAGCATGTTAGTATAACGTACGGCACCTTACAACTCCTAACAAAAGATTACAACACCGTACGTAAACTTAAAACTCCATAATAAACCTAATGAATTTGTCCGAGTCATTTGAACATCGTACGACCTCTCAGGACTTGTTACGACTCTGTATGCGAATATAGCTATAGGAAAAGCAATATAGAATAATGTAGTATGCGTTACAACTTTTGAGAACACCTTACACCACCGTACAAAAGATTAAAACTCCATAATAAACCTAATGAATTCGTCCGAGTAATTTGAACACCATACAACAATTTGGAATATATTACGATTCTGTATGCCACATTACCGCCTTGAAAAGCATATTAGTATAACGTACGACACCTTACAACTCCTAACAAAAGATTACAACACCGTACGTAAACTTAAAATTCCATAATAAACCTAATGAATTCGTCCGAGTCATTTGAACATCGTACTACAATTTAGAATATATTACGACTCTGTATGCCACATTACCCCCTTGAAAAGCATGTTAGTATAACGTACGGCACCTTACAACTCCTAACAAAACATTACAACACCGTACGTAAACTTAAAACTCCATAATAAACCTAATGAATTCGTCCGAGTCATTTGAACATCGTACGAACACTTAGGACTTGTTACGACTCTGTATACGAAATTAGCAACAGGAAAAGCAATTTAGAATAATGTACGATGCGTTATAACTTTTGAGAACACCTTGCACCACCGTACGAAAGATTAAAAATCCATAATAAACCTAATGAATTCGTCCGAGTAATTTGAACACCATACAACAATTTAGAATATATTACGACTCTGTATGCCACATTACCGCCTTGAAAAGCATGTTAGTATAACGTACCGCACCTTACAACTCCTAACAAAAGATTACAACACCGTACGTAAACTTAAAACTCCATAATAAACCTAATGAATTCGTCCGAGTCATTTGAACATCGTACGACCACTCAGGACTTGTTACGACTATGTATGCGAAATTAGCTATAGGAAAAGCAATATAGAATAATGTAGGATGCGTTACAACTTTTGAGAACACCTTACACCACCGTACAAAAGATTAAAACTCCATAATAAACCTAATGAATTCGTCCGAGTAATTTGAACACCATACAACAATTTGGAATATATTACGACTCTGTATGCCACATTACCGCCTTGAAAAGCATGTTAGTATAACGTACGGCACCTTACAACTCCTAACAAAAGATTATAACACCGTACGTAAACTTAAAACTCCATAATAAACCTAATGAATTCGTCCGAGTCATTTGAACATCGTACGACCACTCAGGACTTGTTACGACTCTGTATGCGAAATTAGCAACAGGAAAAGCAATTTAGAATAATGAAGGATGCGTTACAACTTTTGAGAACACCTTACACCACCGTACGAAAGATTAAAACTCCATAATAAACCTAATGAATTCGTCTGAGTAATTTGAACACCATACAACAATTTGGAATATATTACGACTCCGTATGCCACATTACCGACTTGAAAAGCATGTTAGTATAACGTACGACACCTTACTACTCCTAACAAAACATTACAACACCGTACGTCAACTTAAAACTCCATAATAAACCTATTGAATTCGTCCGAGTCCTTTGAACATCGTACGACAATTTAGAATATATTACGACTCTGTTTGCCACATTAACGTCTTGAGAAGCATGTTAGTATAACGTACGACACCTTACAACTCCTAACAAAACATTACAACACCGTACGTAAACTTAAAACTCCATAATAAACCTATTGAATTCGTCCGAGTCATTTGAACATCGTACGACCACTCAGGACTTGTTACGACTCTGTATGCGAAATTAGCAACAAGAAAAGCAATTTAGAATAATGTAGGATGCGTTACAACTTTTGAGAACACCTTACACCACCGTACGAAAGATTAAAACTCCATAATAAACCTAATGAATTCGTCCGAGTAATTTGAACACCATACAACAATTTAGAATATATTACGACTCTGTATGCCACATTACCGCCTTGAAAAGCATGTTAGTATAACGTACGGCACCTTACAACTCCTAACAAAAGATTACAACACCGTACGTAAACTTAAAACTCCATAATAAACCTAATGAATTTGTCCGAGTCATTTGAACATCGTACGACCACTCAGGACTTGTTACGACTCTGTATGCGAATATAGCTATAGGAAAAGCAATATAGAATAATGTAGTATGCGTTACAACTTTTGAGAACACCTTACACCACCGTACAAAAGATTAAAACTCCATAATAAACCTAATGAATTCGTCCGAGTAATTTGAACACCATACAACAATTTGGAATATATTACGATTCTGTATGCCACATTACCGCCTTGAAAAGCATATTAGTATAACGTACGACACCTTACAACTCCTAACAAAAGATTACAACACCGTTCGTAAACTTAAAATTCCATAATAAACCTAATGAATTCGTCCGAGTCATTTGAACATCGTACGACCACTCAGGACTTGTTACGACTCTGTATGCGAATATAGCTATAGGAAAAGCAATATAGAATAATGTAGTATGCGTTACAACTTTTGAGAACACCTTACACCACCGTACGAAAGATTAAAACTCCATAATAAACCTAATGAATTCGTCTGAGTAATTTGAACACCATACAACAATTTGGAATATATTACGACTCCGTATGCCACATTACCGACTTGAAAAGCATGTTAGTATAACGTACGACACCTTACTACTCCTAACAAAACATTACAACACCGTACGTCAACTTAAAACTCCATAATAAACCTATTGAATTCGTCCGAGTCCTTTGAACATCGTACGACAATTTAGAATATATTACGACTCTGTTTGCCACATTAACGTCTTGAGAAGCATGTTAGTATAACGTACGACACCTTACAACTCCTAACAAAACATTACAACACCGTACGTAAACTTAAAACTCCATAATAAACCTATTGAATTCGTCCGAGTCATTTGAACATCGTACGACCACTCAGGACTTGTTACGACTCTGTATGCGAAATTAGCAACAAGAAAAGCAATTTAGAATAATGTAGGATGCGTTACAACTTTTGAGAACACCTTACACCACCGTACGAAAGATTAAAACTCCATAATAAACCTAATGAATTCGTCCGAGTAATTTGAACACCATACAACAATTTAGAATATATTACGACTCTGTATGCCACATTACCGCCTTGAAAAGCATGTTAGTATAACGTACGACACCTTACAACTCCTAACAAAAGATTACAACACCGTACGTAAACTTAAAACTCCATAATAAACCTAATGAATTCGTCCGATTCATTTGAACATCGTACGACCACTCAGGACTTGTTACGACTCTGTATGAGAAATTAGCTATAGGAAAAGCAATATAGAATAATGTAGGATGCGTTACAACTTTTGAGAACACCTTACACCACCGTACAAAAGATTAAAACTCCATAATAAACCTAATGAATTCGTCCGAGTAATTTGAACACCATACAACAATTTGGAATATATTACGACTCTGTATGCCACATTACCGCCTTGAAAAGCATGTTAGTATAACGTACGGCACCTTACAACTCCTAACAAAAGATTACAACACCGTACGTAAACTTAAAACTCCATAATAAACCTAATGAATTCGTCCGAGTCATTTGAACATCGTACGACCACTCAGGACTTGTTACGACTCTGTATGCGAATATAGCTATAGGAAAAGCAATATAGAATAATGTAGTATGCGTTACAACTTTTGAGAACACCTTACACCACCGTACAAAAGATTAAAACTCCATAATAAACCTAATGAATTCGTCCGAGTAATTTGAACACCATACAACAATTTGGAATATATTACGATTCTGTATGCCACATTACCGCCTTGAAAAGCATATTAGTATAACGTACGACACCTTACAACTCCTAACAAAAGATTACAACACCGTACGTAAACTTAAAATTCCATAATAAACCTAATGAATTCGTCCGAGTCATTTGAACATCGTACTACAATTTAGAATATATTACGACTCTGTATGCCACATTACCCCCTTGAAAAGCATGTTAGTATAACGTACGGCACCTTACAACTCCTAACAAAACATTACAACACCGTACGTAAACTTAAAACTCCATAATAAACCTATTGAATTCGTCCGAGTCATTTGAACATCGTACGACCACTCAGGACTTGTTACGACTCTGTATGCGAAATTAGCAACAAGAAAAGCAATTTAGAATAATGTAGGATGCGTTACAACTTTTGAGAACACCTTACACCACCGTACGAAAGATTAAAACTCCATAATAAACCTAATGAATTCGTCCGAGTAATTTGAACACCATACAACAATTTAGAATATATTACGACTCTGTATGCCACATTACCGCCTTGAAAAGCATGTTAGTATAACGTACGGCACCTTACAACTCCTAACAAAAGATTACAACACCGTACGTAAACTTAAAACTCCATAATAAACCTAATGAATTTGTCCGAGTCATTTGAACATCGTACGACCACTCAGGACTTGTTACGACTCTGTATGCGAATATAGCTATAGGAAAAGCAATATAGAATAATGTAGTATGCGTTACAACTTTTGAGAACACCTTACACCACCGTACAAAAGATTAAAACTCCATAATAAACCTAATGAATTCGTCCGAGTAATTTGAACACCATACAACAATTTGGAATATATTACGATTCTGTATGCCACATTACCGCCTTGAAAAGCATATTAGTATAACGTACGACACCTTACAACTCCTAACAAAAGATTACAACACCGTACGTAAACTTAAAATTCCATAATAAACCTAATGAATTCGTCCGAGTCATTTGAACATCGTACTACAATTTAGAATATATTACGACTCTGTATGCCACATTACCCCCTTGAAAAGCATGTTAGTATAACGTACGGCACCTTACAACTCCTAACAAAACATTACAACACCGTACGTAAACTTAAAACTCCATAATAAACCTAATGAATTCGTCCGAGTCATTTGAACATCGTACGAACACTTAGGACTTGTTACGACTCTGTATACGAAATTAGCAACAGGAAAAGCAATTTAGAATAATGTACGATGCGTTATAACTTTTGAGAACACCTTGCACCACCGTACGAAAGATTAAAAATCCATAATAAACCTAATGAATTCGTCCGAGTAATTTGAACACCATACAACAATTTAGAATATATTACGACTCTGTATGCCACATTACCGCCTTGAAAAGCATGTTAGTATAACGTACCGCACCTTACAACTCCTAACAAAAGATTACAACACCGTACGTAAACTTAAAACTCCATAATAAACCTAATGAATTCGTCCGAGTCATTTGAACATCGTACGACCACTCAGGACTTGTTACGACTATGTATGCGAAATTAGCTATAGGAAAAGCAATATAGAATAATGTAGGATGCGTTACAACTTTTGAGAACACCTTACACCACCGTACAAAAGATTAAAACTCCATAATAAACCTAATGAATTCGTCCGAGTAATTTGAACACCATACAACAATTTGGAATATATTACGACTCTGTATGCCACATTACCGCCTTGAAAAGCATGTTAGTATAACGTACGGCACCTTACAACTCCTAACAAAAGATTATAACACCGTACGTAAACTTAAAACTCCATAATAAACCTAATGAATTCGTCCGAGTCATTTGAACATCGTACGACCACTCAGGACTTGTTACGACTCTGTATGCGAAATTAGCAACAGGAAAAGCAATTTAGAATAATGAAGGATGCGTTACAACTTTTGAGAACACCTTACACCACCGTACGAAAGATTAAAACTCCATAATAAACCTAATGAATTCGTCTGAGTAATTTGAACACCATACAACAATTTGGAATATATTACGACTCCGTATGCCACATTACCGACTTGAAAAGCATGTTAGTATAACGTACGACACCTTACTACTCCTAACAAAACATTACAACACCGTACGTCAACTTAAAACTCCATAATAAACCTATTGAATTCGTCCGAGTCCTTTGAACATCGTACGACAATTTAGAATATATTACGACTCTGTTTGCCACATTAACGTCTTGAGAAGCATGTTAGTATAACGTACGACACCTTACAACTCCTAACAAAACATTACAACACCGTACGTAAACTTAAAACTCCATAATAAACCTATTGAATTCGTCCGAGTCATTTGAACATCGTACGACCACTCAGGACTTGTTACGACTCTGTATGCGAAATTAGCAACAAGAAAAGCAATTTAGAATAATGTAGGATGCGTTACAACTTTTGAGAACACCTTACACCATCGTACGAAAGATTAAAACTCCATAATAAACCTAATGAATTCGTCCGAGTAATTTGAACACCATACAACAATTTAGAATATATTACGACTCTGTATGCCACATTACCGCCTTGAAAAGCATGTTAGTATAACGTACGGCACCTTACAACTCCTAACAAAAGATTACAACACCGTACGTAAACTTAAAACTCCATTATAAACCTAATGAATTTGTCCGAGTCATTTGAACATCGTACGACCACTCAGGACTTGTTACGACTCTGTATGCGAATATAGCTATAGGAAAAGCAATATAGAATAATGTAGGATGCGTTACAACTTTTGAGAACACCTTACACCACCGTACAAAAGATTAAAACTCCATAATAAACCTAATGAATTCGTCCGAGTAATTTGAACACCATACAACAATTTGGAATATATTACGATTCTGTATGCCACATTACCGCCTTGAAAAGCATATTAGTATAACGTACGGCACCTTACAACTCCTAACAAAAGATTACAACACCGTACGTAAACTTAAAATTCCATAATAAACCTAATGAATTCGTCCGAGTCATTTGAACATCGTACTACAATTTAGAATATATTACGACTCTGAATGCCACATTACCCCCTTGAAAAGCATGTTAGTATAACGTACGGCACCTTACAACTCCTAACAAAACATTACAACACCGTACGTAAACTTAAAACTCCATAATAAACCTAATGAATTCGTCCGAGTCATTTGAACATCGTACGAACACTTAGGACTTGTTACGACTCTGTATACGAAATTAGCAACAGGAAAAGCAATTTAGAATAATGTACGATGCGTTATAACTTTTGAGAACACCTTGCACCACCGTACGAAAGATTAAAAATTCATAATAAACCTAATGAATTCGTCCGAGTAATTTGAACACCATACAACAATTTAGAATATATTACGACTCTGTATGCCACATTACCGCCTTGAAAAGCATGTTAGTATAACGTACCGCACCTTACAACTCCTAACAAAAGATTACAACACCGTACGTAAACTTAAAACTCCATAATAAACCTAATGAATTCGTCCGAGTCATTTGAACATCGTACGACCACTCAGGACTTGTTACGACTATGTATGCGAAATTAGCTATAGGAAAAGCAATATAGAATAATGTAGGATGCGTTACAACTTTTGAGAACACCTTACACCACCGTACAAAAGATTAAAACTCCATAATAAACCTAATGAATTCGTCCGAGTAATTTGAACACCATACAACAATTTGGAATATATTACGACTCTGTATGCCACATTACCGTCTTGAAAAGCATGTTAGTATAACGTACGGCACCTTACAACTCCTAACAAAAGATTATAACACCGTACGTAAACTTAAAACTCCATAATAAACATAATGAATTCGTCCGAGTCATTTGAACATCGTACGACCACTCAGGACTTGTTACGACTCTGTATGCGAAATTAGCAACAGGAAAAGCAATTTAGAATAATGAAGGATGCGTTACAACTTTTGAGAACACCTTACACCACCGTACGAAAGATTAAAACTCCATAATAAACCTAATGAATTCGTCTGAGTAATTTGAACACCATACAACAATTTGGAATATATTACGACTCCATATGCCACATTACCGACTTGAAAAGCATGTTAGTATAACGTACGACACCTTACTACTCCAAACAAAACATTACAACACCGTACGTCAACTTAAAACTCCATAATAAACCTATTGAATTCGTCCGAGTCCTTTGAACATCGTACGACAATTTAGAATATATTACGACTCTGTTTGCCACATTAACGTCTTGAGAAGCATGTTAGTATAACGTACGACACCTTACAACTACTAACAAAACATTACAACACCGTACGTAAACTTAAAACTCCATAATAAACCTAATGAATTCGTCCGAGTCATTTGAACATCGTACGACCACTCAGGACTTGTTACGACTCTGTATGCGAAATTAGCAACAAGAAAAGCAATTTAGAATAATGTAGGATGCGTTACAACTTTTGAGAACACCTTACACCACCGTACGAAAGATTAAAACTCCATAATAAACCTAATGAATTCGTCCGAGTAATTTGAACACCATACAACAATTTAGAATATATTACGACTCTGTATGCCACATTACCGCCTTGAAAAGCATGTTAGTATAACGTACGGCACCTTACAACTCCTAACAAAAGATTACAACACCGTACGTAAACTTAAAACTCCATAATAAACCTAATGAATTCGTCCGAGTCATTTGAACATCGTACGACCACTCAGGACTTGTTACGACTCTGTATGCGAAATTAGCTATAGGAAAAGCAATATAGAATAATGTAGGATGCGTTACAACTTTTGAGAACACCTTACACCACCGTACAAAAGATTAAAACTCCATAATAAACCTAATGAATTCGTCCGAGTAATTTGAACACCATACAACAATTTGGAATATATTACGACTCTGTATGCCACATTACCGCCTTGAAAAGCATGTTTGTATAACGTACGGCACCTTACAAATCCTAACAAAACATTACAACACCGTACGTAAACTTAAAACTCCATAATAAACCTAATGAATTCGTCCGAGTCATTTGAACATCATACTACCACTCAGGACTTGTTACGACTCTGTATGCGAAATTAGCAACAGGAAAAGCAATTTAGAATAATGTAGGATGCGTTACAACTTTTGAGAACACCTTACACCACCGTACGAAAGATTAAAACTCCATAATAAACCTAATGAATTCGTCCGAGTAATTTGAGCACCATACAACAATTTGGAATATATTACGACTCAGTATGCCACATTACCGCCTTGAAAAGCATTTTAGTATAACGTACGGCACCTTACAACTCCTAACAAAAGATTACAACACCGTACGTAAACTTAAAACTCCATAATAAACCTAATGAATTCGTCCGATTCATTTGAACATCGTACGACCACTCAGGACTTGTTACGACTCTGTATGCGAAATTAGCTATAGGAAAAGCAATATAGAATAATGTAGGATGCGTTACAACTTTTGAGAACACCTTACACCACCGTACAAAAGATTAAAACTCCATAATAAACCTAATGAATTCGTCCGAGTAATTTGAACACCATACAACAATTTGGAATATATTACGACTCTGTATGCCACATTACCGCCTTGAAAAGCATGTTAGTATAACGTACGGCACCTTACAACTCCTAACAAAAGATTATAACACCGTACGTAAACTTAAAACTCCATAATAAACCTAATGAATTCGTCCGAGTCATTTGAACATCGTACGACCACTCAGGACTTGTTACGACTCTGTATGCGAAATTAGCAACAGGAAAAGCAATTTAGAATAATGAAGGATGCGGTACAACTTTTGAGAACACCTTACACCACCGTACGAAAGATTAAAACTCCATAATAAACCTAATGAATTCGTCTGAGTAATTTGAACACCATACAACAATTTGGAATATATTACGACTCCGTATGCCACATTACCGACTTGAAAAGCATGTTAGTATACCGTACGACACCTTACTACTCCTAACAAAACATTACAACACCGTACGTCAACTTAAAACTCCATAATAAACCTATTGAATTCGTCCGAGTCTTTTGAACATCGTACGACAATTTAGAATATATTACGACTCTGTTTGCCACATTAACGTCTTGAGAAGCATGTTAGTATAACGTACGACACCTTACAACTCCTAACAAAACATTACAACACCGTACGTAAACTTAAAACTCCATAATAAACCTATTGAATTCGTCCGAGTCATTTGAACATCGTACGACCACTCAGGACTTGTTACGACTCTGTATGCGAAATTAGCAACAAGAAAAGCAATTTAGAATAATGTAGGATGCGTTACAACTTTTGAGAACACCTTACACCACCGTACGAAAGATTAAAACTCCATAATAAACCTAATGAATTCGTCCGAGTAATTTGAACACCATACAACAATTTAGAATATATTACGACTCTGTATGCCACATTACCGCCTTGAAAAGCATGTTAGTATAACGTACGGCACCTTACAACTCCTAACAAAAGATTACAACACCGTACGTAAACTTAAAACTCCATAATAAACCTAATGAATTCGTCCGAGTCATTTGAACATCTTACTACAATTTAGAATATATTACGACTCTGTATGCCACATTACCCCCCTTGAAAAGCATGTTAGTATAACGTACGGCACCTTACAACTCCTAACAAAACATTACAACACCGTACGTAAACTTAAAACTCCATAATAAACCTAATGAATTCGTCCGAGTCATTTGAACATCGTACGAACACTCAGGACTTGTTACGACTCTGTATGCGAAATTAGCAACAGGAAAAGCAATTTAGAATAATGAAGGATGCGTTACAACTTTTGAGAACACCTTACACCACCGTACGAAAGATTAAAACTCCATAATAAACCTAATGAATTCGTCTGAGTAATTTGAACACCATACAACAATTTGGAATATATTACGACTCCGTATGCCACATTACCGACTTGAAAAGCATGTTAGTATAACGTACGACACCTTACTACTCCTAACAAAACATTACAACACCGTACGTCAACTTAAAACTCCATAATAAACCTATTGAATTCGTCCGAGTCCTTTGAACATCGTACGACAATTTAGAATATATTACGACTCTGTTTGCCACATTAACGTCTTGAGAAGCATGTTAGTATAACGTATGACACCTTACAACTCCTAACAATACATTACAACACCGTACGTAAACTTAAAACTCCATAATAAACCTAATGAATTCGTCCGAGTCATTTGAACATCGTACGACCACTCAGGACTTGTTACGACTCTGTATGCGAAATTAGCAACAAGAAAAGCAATTTAGAATAATGTAGGATGCGTTACAACTTTTAAGAACACCTTACACCACCGTACGATAGATTAAAACTCCATAATAAACCTAATGAATTCGTCCGAGTAATTTGAACACCATACAACAATTTAGAATATATTACGACTCTGTATGCCACATTACCGCCTTGAAAAGCATGTTAGTATAACGTACGGCACCTTACAACTCCTAACAAAAGATTACAACACCGTACGTAAACTTAAAACTCCATAATAAACCTAATGAATTCGTCCGAGTCATTTGAACATCGTACGACCACTCAGGACTTGTTACGACTCTGTATGCGAATATAGCTATAGGAAAAGCAATATAGAATAATGTAGTATGCGTTACAACTTTTGAGAACACCTTACACCACCGTACAAAAGATTAAAACTCCATAATAAACCTAATGAATTCGTCCGAGTAATTTGAACACCATACAACAATTTGGAATATATTACGATTCTGTATGCCACATTACCGCCTTGAAAAGCATATTAGTATAACGTACGACACCTTACAACTCCTAACAAAAGATTACAACACCGTACGTAAACTTAAAATTCCATAATAAACCTAATGAATTCGTCCGAGTCATTTGAACATCGTACTACAATTTAGAATATATTACGACTCTGTATGCCACATTACCCCCTTGAAAAGCATGTTAGTATAACGTACGGCACCTTACAACTCCTAACAAAACATTACAACACCGTACGTAAACTTAAAACTCCATAATAAACCTAATGAATTCGTCCGAGTCATTTGAACATCGTACGAACACTTAGGACTTGTTACGACTCTGTATACGAAATTAGCAACAGGAAAAGCAATTTAGAATAATGTACGATGCGTTATAACTTTTGAGAACACCTTGCACCACCGTACGAAAGATTAAAAATCCATAATAAACCTAATGAATTCGTCCGAGTAATTTGAACACCATACAACAATTTAGAATATATTACGACTCTGTATGCCACATTACCGCCTTGAAAAGCATGTTAGTATAACGTACCGCACCTTACAACTCCTAACAAAAGATTACAACACCGTACGTAAACTTAAAACTCCATAATAAACCTAATGAATTCGTCCGAGTCATTTGAACATCGTACGACCACTCAGGACTTGTTACGACTATGTATGCGAAATTAGCTATAGGAAAAGCAATATAGAATAATGTAGGATGCGTTACAACTTTTGAGAACACCTTACACCACCGTACAAAAGATTAAAACTCCATAATAAACCTAATGAATTCGTCCGAGTAATTTGAACACCATACAACAATTTGGAATATATTACGACTCTGTATGCCACATTACCGCCTTGAAAAGCATGTTAGTATAACGTACGGCACCTTACAACTCCTAACAAAAGATTATAACACCGTACGTAAACTTAAAACTCCATAATAAACCTAATGAATTCGTCCGAGTCATTTGAACATCGTACGACCACTCAGGACTTGTTACGACTCTGTATGCGAAATTAGCAACAGGAAAAGCAATTTAGAATAATGAAGGATGCGTTACAACTTTTGAGAACACCTTACACCACCGTACGAAAGATTAAAACTCCATAATAAACCTAATGAATTCGTCTGAGTAATTTGAACACCATACAACAATTTGGAATATATTACGACTCCGTATGCCACATTACCGACTTGAAAAGCATGTTAGTATAACGTACGACACCTTACTACTCCTAACAAAACATTACAACACCGTACGTCAACTTAAAACTCCATAATAAACCTATTGAATTCGTCCGAGTCCTTTGAACATCGTACGACAATTTAGAATATATTACGACTCTGTTTGCCACATTAACGTCTTGAGAAGCATGTTAGTATAACGTACGACACCTTACAACTCCTAACAAAACATTACAACACCGTACGTAAACTTAAAACTCCATAATAAACCTATTGAATTCGTCCGAGTCATTTGAACATCGTACGACCACTCAGGACTTGTTACGACTCTGTATGCGAAATTAGCAACAAGAAAAGCAATTTAGAATAATGTAGGATGCGTTACAACTTTTGAGAACACCTTACACCATCGTACGAAAGATTAAAACTCCATAATAAACCTAATGAATTCGTCCGAGTAATTTGAACACCATACAACAATTTAGAATATATTACGACTCTGTATGCCACATTACCGCCTTGAAAAGCATGTTAGTATAACGTACGGCACCTTACAACTCCTAACAAAAGATTACAACACCGTACGTAAACTTAAAACTCCATTATAAACCTAATGAATTTGTCCGAGTCATTTGAACATCGTACGACCACTCAGGACTTGTTACGACTCTGTATGCGAATATAGCTATAGGAAAAGCAATATAGAATAATGTAGGATGCGTTACAACTTTTGAGAACACCTTACACCACCGTACAAAAGATTAAAACTCCATAATAAACCTAATGAATTCGTCCGAGTAATTTGAACACCATACAACAATTTGGAATATATTACGATTCTGTATGCCACATTACCGCCTTGAAAAGCATATTAGTATAACGTACGGCACCTTACAACTCCTAACAAAAGATTACAACACCGTACGTAAACTTAAAATTCCATAATAAACCTAATGAATTCGTCCGAGTCATTTGAACATCGTACTACAATTTAGAATATATTACGACTCTGTATGCCACATTACCCCCTTGAAAAGCATGTTAGTATAACGTACGGCACCTTACAACTCCTAACAAAACATTACAACACCGTACGTAAACTTAAAACTCCATAATAAACCTAATGAATTCGTCCGAGTCATTTGAACATCGTACGAACACTTAGGACTTGTTACGACTCTGTATACGAAATTAGCAACAGGAAAAGCAATTTAGAATAATGTACGATGCGTTATAACTTTTGAGAACACCTTGCACCACCGTACGAAAGATTAAAATTCCATAATAAACCTAATGAATTCGTCCGAGTAATTTGAACACCATACAACAATTTAGAATATATTACGACTCTGTATGCCACATTACCGCCTTGAAAAGCATGTTAGTATAACGTACCGCACCTTACAACTCCTAACAAAAGATTACAACACCGTACGTAAACTTAAAACTCCATAATAAACCTAATGAATTCGTCCGAGTCATTTGAACATCGTACGACCACTCAGGACTTGTTACGACTATGTATGCGAAATTAGCTATAGGAAAAGCAATATAGAATAATGTAGGATGCGTTACAACTTTTGAGAACACCTTACACCACCGTACAAAAGATTAAAACTCCATAATAAACCTAATGAATTCGTCCGAGTAATTTGAACACCATACAACAATTTGGAATATATTACGACTCTGTATGCCACATTACCGTCTTGAAAAGCATGTTAGTATAACGTACGGCACCTTACAACTCCTAACAAAAGATTATAACACCGTACGTAAACTTAAAACTCCATAATAAACCTAATGAATTCGTCCGAGTCATTTGAACATCGTACGACCACTCAGGACTTGTTACGACTCTGTATGCGAAATTAGCAACAGGAAAAGCAATTTAGAATAATGAAGGATGCGTTACAACTTTTGAGAACACCTTACACCACCGTACGAAAGATTAAAACTCCATAATAAACCTAATGAATTCGTCTGAGTAATTTGAACACCATACAACAATTTGGAATATATTACGACTCCATATGCCACATTACCGACTTGAAAAGCATGTTAGTATAACGTACGACACCTTACTACTCCAAACAAAACATTACAACACCGTACGTCAACTTAAAACTCCATAATAAACCTATTGAATTCGTCCGAGTCCTTTGAACATCGTACGACAATTTAGAATATATTACGACTCTGTTTGCCACATTAACGTCTTGAGAAGCATGTTAGTATAACGTACGACACCTTACAACTACTAACAAAACATTACAACACCGTACGTAAACTTAAAACTCCATAATAAACCTAATGAATTCGTCCGAGTCATTTGAACATCGTACGACCACTCAGGACTTGTTACGACTCTGTATGCGAAATTAGCAACAAGAAAAGCAATTTAGAATAATGTAGGATGCGTTACAACTTTTGAGAACACCTTACACCACCGTACGAAAGATTAAAACTCCATAATAAACCTAATGAATTCGTCCGAGTAATTTGAACACCATACAACAATTTAGAATATATTACGACTCTGTATGCCACATTACCGCCTTGAAAAGCATGTTAGTATAACGTACGGCACCTTACAACTCCTAACAAAAGATTACAACACCGTACGTAAACTTAAAACTCCATAATAAACCTAATGAATTCGTCCGAGTCATTTGAACATCGTACGACCACTCAGGACTTGTTACGACTCTGTATGCGAAATTAGCTATAGGAAAAGCAATATAGAATAATGTAGGATGCGTTACAACTTTTGAGAACACCTTACACCACCGTACAAAAGATTAAAACTCCATAATAAACCTAATGAATTCGTCCGAGTAATTTGAACACCATACAACAATTTGGAATATATTACGACTCTGTATGCCACATTACCGCCTTGAAAAGCATGTTTGTATAACGTACGGCACCTTACAAATCCTAACAAAACATTACAACACCGTACGTAAACTTAAAACTCCATAATAAACCTAATGAATTCGTCCGAGTCATTTGAACATCATACTACCACTCAGGACTTGTTACGACTCTGTATGCGAAATTAGCAACAGGAAAAGCAATTTAGAATAATGTAGGATGCGTTACAACTTTTGAGAACACCTTACACCACCGTACGAAAGATTAAAACTCCATAATAAACCTAATGAATTCGTCCGAGTAATTTGAGCACCATACAACAATTTGGAATATATTACGACTCAGTATGCCACATTACCGCCTTGAAAAGCATTTTAGTATAACGTACGGCACCTTACAACTCCTAACAAAAGATTACAACACCGTACGTAAACTTAAAACTCCATAATAAACCTAATGAATTCGTCCGATTCATTTGAACATCGTACGACCACTCAGGACTTGTTACGACTCTGTATGCGAAATTAGCTATAGGAAAAGCAATATAGAATAATGTAGGATGCGTTACAACTTTTGAGAACACCTTACACCACCGTACAAAAGATTAAAACTCCATAATAAACCTAATGAATTCGTCCGAGTAATTTGAACACCATACAACAATTTGGAATATATTACGACTCTGTATGCCACATTACCGCCTTGAAAAGCATGTTAGTATAACGTACGGCACCTTACAACTCCTAACAAAAGATTATAACACCGTACGTAAACTTAAAACTCCATAATAAACCTAATGAATTCGTCCGAGTCATTTGAACATCGTACGACCACTCAGGACTTGTTACGACTCTGTATGCGAAATTAGCAACAGGAAAAGCAATTTAGAATAATGAAGGATGCGGTACAACTTTTGAGAACACCTTACACCACCGTACGAAAGATTAAAACTCCATAATAAACCTAATGAATTCGTCTGAGTAATTTGAACACCATACAACAATTTGGAATATATTACGACTCCGTATGCCACATTACCGACTTGAAAAGCATGTTAGTATACCGTACGACACCTTACTACTCCTAACAAAACATTACAACACCGTACGTCAACTTAAAACTCCATAATAAACCTATTGAATTCGTCCGAGTCCTTTGAACATCGTACGACAATTTAGAATATATTACGACTCTGTTTGCCACATTAACGTCTTGAGAAGCATGTTAGTATAACGTACGACACCTTACAACTCCTAACAAAACATTACAACACCGTACGTAAACTTAAAACTCCATAATAAACCTATTGAATTCGTCCGAGTCATTTGAACATCGTACGACCACTCAGGACTTGTTACGACTCTGTATGCGAAATTAGCAACAAGAAAAGCAATTTAGAATAATGTAGGATGCGTTACAACTTTTGAGAACACCTTACACCACCGTACGAAAGATTAAAACTCCATAATAAACCTAATGAATTCGTCCGAGTAATTTGAACACCATACAACAATTTAGAATATATTACGACTCTGTATGCCACATTACCGCCTTGAAAAGCATGTTAGTATAACGTACGGCACCTTACAACTCCTAACAAAAGATTACAACACCGTACGTAAACTTAAAACTCCATAATAAACCTAATGAATTCGTCCGAGTCATTTGAACATCTTACTACAATTTAGAATATATTACGACTCTGTATGCCACATTACCCCCCTTGAAAAGCATGTTAGTATAACGTACGGCACCTTACAACTCCTAACAAAACATTACAACACCGTACGTAAACTTAAAACTCCATAATAAACCTAATGAATTCGTCCGAGTCATTTGAACATCGTACGAACACTCAGGACTTGTTACGACTCTGTATGCGAAATTAGCAACAGGAAAAGCAATTTAGAATAATGAAGGATGCGTTACAACTTTTGAGAACACCTTACACCACCGTACGAAAGATTAAAACTCCATAATAAACCTAATGAATTCGTCTGAGTAATTTGAACACCATACAACAATTTGGAATATATTACGACTCCGTATGCCACATTACCGACTTGAAAAGCATGTTAGTATACCGTACGACACCTTACTACTCCTAACAAAACATTACAACACCGTACGTCAACTTAAAACTCCATAATAAACCTATTGAATTCGTCCGAGTCCTTTGAACATCGTACGACAATTTAGAATATATTACGACTCTGTTTGCCACATTAACGTCTTGAGAAGCATGTTAGTATAACGTACGACACCTTACAACTCCTAACAAAACATTACAACACCGTACGTAAACTTAAAACTCCATAATAAACCTATTGAATTCGTCCGAGTCATTTGAACATCGTACGACCACTCAGGACTTGTTACGACTCTGTATGCGAAATTAGCAACAAGAAAAGCAATTTAGAATAATGTAGGATGCGTTACAACTTTTGAGAACACCTTACACCACCGTACGAAAGATTAAAACTCCATAATAAACCTAATGAATTCGTCCGAGTAATTTGAACACCATACAACAATTTAGAATATATTACGACTCTGTATGCCACATTACCGCCTTGAAAAGCATGTTAGTATAACGTACGGCACCTTACAACTCCTAACAAAAGATTACAACACCGTACGTAAACTTAAAACTCCATAATAAACCTAATGAATTCGTCCGAGTCATTTGAACATCTTACTACAATTTAGAATATATTACGACTCTGTATGCCACATTACCCCCCTTGAAAAGCATGTTAGTATAACGTACGGCACCTTACAACTCCTAACAAAACATTACAACACCGTACGTAAACTTAAAACTCCATAATAAACCTAATGAATTCGTCCGAGTCATTTGAACATCGTACGAACACTCAGGACTTGTTACGACTCTGTATGCGAAATTAGCAACAGGAAAAGCAATTTAGAATAATGAAGGATGCGTTACAACTTTTGAGAACACCTTACACCACCGTACGAAAGATTAAAACTCCATAATAAACCTAATGAATTCGTCTGAGTAATTTGAACACCATACAACAATTTGGAATATATTACGACTCCGTATGCCACATTACCGACTTGAAAAGCATGTTAGTATAACGTACGACACCTTACTACTCCTAACAAAACATTACAACACCGTACGTCAACTTAAAACTCCATAATAAACCTATTGAATTCGTCCGAGTCCTTTGAACATCGTACGACAATTTAGAATATATTACGACTCTGTTTGCCACATTAACGTCTTGAGAAGCATGTTAGTATAACGTATGACACCTTACAACTCCTAACAATACATTACAACACCGTACGTAAACTTAAAACTCCATAATAAACCTAATGAATTCGTCCGAGTCATTTGAACATCGTACGACCACTCAGGACTTGTTACGACTCTGTATGCGAAATTAGCAACAAGAAAAGCAATTTAGAATAATGTAGGATGCGTTACAACTTTTAAGAACACCTTACACCACCGTACGATAGATTAAAACTCCATAATAAACCTAATGAATTCGTCCGAGTAATTTGAACACCATACAACAATTTAGAATATATTACGACTCTGTATGCCACATTACCGCCTTGAAAAGCATGTTAGTATAACGTACGGCACCTTACAACTCCTAACAAAAGATTACAACACCGTACGTAAACTTAAAACTCCATAATAAACCTAATGAATTCGTCCGAGTCATTTGAACATCGTACGACCACTCAGGACTTGTTACGACTCTGTATGCGAAATTAGCTATAGGAAAAGCAATATAGAATAATGTAGGATGCGTTACAACTTTTGAGAACACCTTACACCACCGTACGAAAGATTAAAACTCCATAATAAACCTAATGAATTCGTCCGAGTAATTTGAACACCATACAACAATTTGGAATATATTACGACTCTGTATGCCACATTACCGCCTTGAAAAGCATGTTAGTATAACGTACGACACCTTACTACTCCTAACAAAAGATTACAACACCGTACGTCAACTTAAAACTCTATAATAAACCTATTGAATTCGTCCGAGTCCTTTGAACATCGTACGACAATTTAGAATATATTACGACTCTGTTTGCCACATTAACGTCTTGAGAAGCATGTTAGTATAACGTACGACACCTTACAACTCCTAACAAAACATTACAACACCGTATGTAAACTTAAAACTCCATAATAAACCTAATGAATTCGTCCGAGTCATTTGAACATCGTACGACCACTCAGGACTTGTTACGACTCTGTATGCGAAATTAGCAACAGGAAAAGCAATTTAGAATAATGAAGGATGCGTTACAACTTTTGAGAACACCTTACACCACCGTACGAAAGATTAAAACTCCATAATAAACCTAATGAATTCGTCTGAGTAATTTGAACACCATACAACAATTTGGAATATATTACGACTCCGTATTCCACATTACCGACTTGAAAAGCATGTTAGTATAACGTACGACACCTTACTACTCCTAACAAAACATTACAACACCGTACGTCAACTTAAAGCTCCATAATAAACCTATTGAATTCGTCCGAGTCCTTTGAACATCGTACGACAATTTAGAATATATTACGACTCTGTTTGCCACATTAACGTCTTGAGAAGCATGTTAGTATAACGTACGACACCTTACAACTCCTAACAAAACATTACAACACCGTACGTAAACTTAAAACTCCAAAATAAACCTAATGAATTCGTCCGAGTCATTTGAACATCGTACGACCACTCAGGACTTGTTACGACTCTGTATGCGAAATTAGCAACAAGAAAAGCAATTTAGAATAATGTAGGATGCGTTACAACTTTTGAGAACATCTTACACCACCGTACGAAAGATTAAAACTCCATAATAAACCTAATGAATTCGTCCGAGTAATTTGAACACCATACAATAATTTGGAATATATTACGACTCTGTATGCCACATTACCGCCTTGAAAAGCATGTTAGTATAACGTACGGCACCTTACAACTCCTAACAAAAGATTACAACACCGTACGTAAACTTAAAACTCCATAATAAACCTAATGAATTCGTCCGAGTCATTTGAACATCGTACGACCACTCAGGACTTGTTACGACTCTGTATGCGAAGTTAGCAACAGGAAAAGCAATTTAGAATAATGAAGGATGCGTTACAACTTTTGAGAACACCTTACACCACCGTACGAAAGATTAAAACTCCATAATAAACCTAATGAATTCGTCTGAGTAATTTGAACACCATACAACAATTTGGAATATATTACGACTCCGTATGCCACATTACCGCCTTGAAAAGCATGTTAGTATAACGTACGACACCTTACTACTCCTAACAAAACATTACAACACCGTACGTCAACTTAAAACTCTATAATAAACCTATTGAATTCGTCCGAGTCCTTTGAACATCGTACGACAATTTAGAATATATTACGACTCTGTTTGCCACATTAACGTCTTGAGAAGCATGTTAGTATAACGTACGACACCTTACAACTCCTAACAAAACATTACAACACCGTACGTAAACTTAAAACTCCATAATAAACCTAATGAATTCGTCCGAGTCATTTGAACATCGTACGACCACTCAGGACTTGTTACGACTCTGTATGCGAAATTAGCAACAAGAAAAGCAATTTAGAATAATGTAGGATGCGTTACAACTTTTGAGAACACCTTACACCACCGTACGAAAGATTAAAACTCCATAATAAACCTAATGAATTCGTCCGAGTAATTTGAACACCATACAACAATTTAGAATATATTACGACTCTGTATGCCACATTACCGCCTTGAAAAGCATGTTAGTATAACGTACGGCACCTTACAACTCCTAACAAAAGATTACAACACCGTACGTAAACTTAAAACTCCATAATAAACCTAATGAATTCGTCCGAGTCATTTGAACATCGTACTACCACTCAGGACTTGTTACGACTCTGTATGCGAAATTAGCAACAAGAAAAGCAATTTAGAATAATGTAGGATGCGTTACAACTTTTGAGAACACCTTACACCACCGTACGAAAGATTAAAACTCCATAATAAACCTAATGAATTCGTTCGAGTAATTTGAACAGCATACAACAATTTAGAATATATTACGACTCTGTATGCCACATTACCGCCTTGAAAAGCATGTTAGTATAACGTACGTCACCTTACAACTCCTAACAAAAGATTACAACACCGTACGTAAACTTAAAACTCCATAATAAACTTAATGAATTCGTCCGAGTCATTTGAACATCGTACGACCACTCAGGACTTGTTACGACTCTGTATGCGAAATTAGCTATAGGAAAAGCAATATAGAATAATGTAGGATGCGTTACAACTTTTGAGAACACCTTACACCACCGTACAAAAGATTAAAACTCCATAATAAACCTAATGAATTCGTCCGAGTAATTTGAACACCATACAATAATTTGGAATATATTACGACTCTGTATGCCACATTACCGCCTTGAAAAGCATGTTAGTATAACGTACGGCACCTTACAACTCCTAACAAAAGATTACAACACCGTACGTAAACTTAAAACTCCATAATAAACCTAATGAATTCGTCCGAGTCATTTGAACATCGTACGACCACTCAGGACTTGTTACGACTCTGTATGCGAAGTTAGCAACAGGAAAAGCAATTTAGAATAATGAAGGATGCGTTACAACTTTTGAGAACACCTTACACCACCGTACGAAAGATTAAAACTCCATAATAAACCTAATGAATTCGTCTGAGTAATTTGAACACCATACAACAATTTGGAATATATTACGACTCCGTATGCCACATTACCGCCTTGAAAAGCATGTTAGTATAACGTACGACACCTTACTACTCCTAACAAAACATTACAACACCGTACGTCAACTTAAAACTCTATAATAAACCTATTGAATTCGTCCGAGTCCTTTGAACATCGTACGACAATTTAGAATATATTACGACTCTGTTTGCCACATTAACGTCTTGAGAAGCATGTTAGTATAACGTACGACACCTTACAACTCCTAACAAAACATTACAACACCGTACGTAAACTTAAAACTCCATAATAAACCTAATGAATTCGTCCGAGTCATTTGAACATCGTACGACCACTCAGGACTTGTTACGACTCTGTATGCGAAATTAGCAACAAGAAAAGCAATTTAGAATAATGTAGGATGCGTTACAACTTTTGAGAACACCTTACACCACCGTACGAAAGATTAAAACTCCATAATAAACCTAATGAATTCGTCCGAGTAATTTGAACACCATACAACAATTTAGAATATATTACGACTCTGTATGCCACATTACCGCCTTGAAAAGCATGTTAGTATAACGTACGGCACCTTACAACTCCTAACAAAAGATTACAACACCGTACGTAAACTTAAAACTCCATAATAAACCTAATGAATTCGTCCGAGTCATTTGAACATCGTACTACCACTCAGGACTTGTTACGACTCTGTATGCGAAATTAGCAACAAGAAAAGCAATTTAGAATAATGTAGGATGCGTTACAACTTTTGAGAACACCTTACACCACCGTACGAAAGATTAAAACTCCATAATAAACCTAATGAATTCGTTCGAGTAATTTGAACACCATACAACAATTTAGAATATATTACGACTCTGTATGCCACATTACCTCCTTGAAAAGCATGTTAGTATAACGTACGTCACCTTACAACTCCTAACAAAAGATTACAACACCGTACGTAAACTTAAAACTCCATAATAAACTTAATGAATTCGTCCGAGTCATTTGAACATCGTACGACCACTCAGGACTTGTTACGACTCTGTATGCGAAATTAGCTATAGGAAAAGCAATATAGAATAATGTAGGATGCGTTACAACTTTTGAGAACACCTTACACCACCGTACAAAAGATTAAAACTCCATAATAAACCTAATGAATTCGTCCGAGTAATTTGAACACCATACAATAATTTGGAATATATTACGACTCTGTATGCCACATTACCGCCTTGAAAAGCATGTTAGTATAACGTACGGCACCTTACAACTCCTAACAAAAGATTACAACACCGTACGTAAACTTAAAACTCCATAATAAACCTAATGAATTCGTCCGAGTCATTTGAACATCGTACGACCACTCAGGACTTGTTACGACTCTGTATGCGAAGTTAGCAACAGGAAAAGCAATTTAGAATAATGAAGGATGCGTTACAACTTTTGAGAACACCTTACACCACCGTACGAAAGATTAAAACTCCATAATAAACCTAATGAATTCGTCTGAGTAATTTGAACACCATACAACAATTTGGAATATATTACGACTCCGTATGCCACATTACCGCCTTGAAAAGCATGTTAGTATAACGTACGACACCTTACTACTCCTAACAAAACATTACAACACCGTACGTCAACTTAAAACTCTATAATAAACCTATTGAATTCGTCCGAGTCCTTTGAACATCGTACGACAATTTAGAATATATTACGACTCTGTTTGCCACATTAACGTCTTGAGAAGCATGTTAGTATAACGTACGACACCTTACAACTCCTAACAAAACATTACAACACCGTACGTAAACTTAAAACTCCATAATAAACCTAATGAATTCGTCCGAGTCATTTGAACATCGTACGACCACTCAGGACTTGTTACGACTCTGTATGCGAAATTAGCAACAAGAAAAGCAATTTAGAATAATGTAGGATGCGTTACAACTTTTGAGAACACCTTACACCACCGTACGAAAGATTAAAACTCCATAATAAACCTAATGAATTCGTCCGAGTAATTTGAACACCATACAACAATTTAG
Source organism: Tagetes erecta (assembly GCA_030867185.1). Taxonomy (NCBI): domain Eukaryota; kingdom Viridiplantae; phylum Streptophyta; class Magnoliopsida; order Asterales; family Asteraceae; genus Tagetes; species Tagetes erecta. Next base: position 50,848,384 of record CM061488.1, on the reverse strand, counting down.
AATATATTACGACTCTGTATGCCACATTACCGCCTTGAAAAGCATGTTAGTATAACGTACGGCACCTTACAACTCCTAACAAAAGATTACAACACCGTACGTAAACTTAAAACTCCATAATAAACCTAATGAATTCGTCCGAGTCATTTGAACATCGTACTACCACTCAGGACTTGTTACGACTCTGTATGCGAAATTAGCAACAAGAAAAGCAATTTAGAATAATGTAGGATGCGTTACAACTTTTGAGAACACCTTACACCACCGTACGAAAGATTAAAACTCCATAATAAACCTAATGAATTCGTTCGAGTAATTTGAACACCATACAACAATTTAGAATATATTACGACTCTGTATGCCACATTACCTCCTTGAAAAGCATGTTAGTATAACGTACGTCACCTTACAACTCCTAACAAAAGATTACAACACCGTACGTAAACTTAAAACTCCATAATAAACTTAATGAATTCGTCCGAGTCATTTGAACATCGTACGACCACTCAGGACTTGTTACGACTCTGTATGCGAAATTAGCTATAGGAAAAGCAATATAGAATAATGTAGGATGCGTTACAACTTTTGAGAACACCTTACACCACCGTACAAAAGATTAAAACTCCATAATAAACCTAATGAATTCGTCCGAGTAATTTGAACACCATACAATAATTTGGAATATATTACGACTCTGTATGCCACATTACCGCCTTGAAAAGCATGTTAGTATAACGTACGGCACCTTACAACTCCTAACAAAAGATTACAACACCGTACGTAAACTTAAAACTCCATAATAAACCTAATGAATTCGTCCGAGTCATTTGAACATCGTACGACCACTCAGGACTTGTTACGACTCTGTATGCGAAGTTAGCAACAGGAAAAGCAATTTAGAATAATGAAGGATGCGTTACAACTTTTGAGAACACCTTACACCACCGTACGAAAGATTAAAACTCCATAATAAACCTAATGAATTCGTCTGAGTAATTTGAACACCATACAACAATTTGGAATATATTACGACTCCGTATGCCACATTACCGCCTTGAAAAGCATGTTAGTATAACGTACGACACCTTACTACTCCTAACAAAACATTACAACACCGTACGTCAACTTAAAACTCTATAATAAACCTATTGAATTCGTCCGAGTCCTTTGAACATCGTACGACAATTTAGAATATATTACGACTCTGTTTGCCACATTAACGTCTTGAGAAGCATGTTAGTATAACGTACGACACCTTACAACTCCTAACAAAACATTACAACACCGTACGTAAACTTAAAACTCCATAATAAACCTAATGAATTCGTCCGAGTCATTTGAACATCGTACGACCACTCAGGACTTGTTACGACTCTGTATGCGAAATTAGCAACAAGAAAAGCAATTTAGAATAATATAGGATGCGTTACAACTTTTGAGAACACCTTACACCACCGTACGAAAGATTAAAACTCCATAATAAACCTAATGAATTCGTCCGAGTAATTTGAACACCATACAACAATTTAGAATATATTACGACTCTGTATGCCACATTACCGCCTTGAAAAGCATGTTAGTATAACGTACGGCACCTTACAACTCCTAACAAAAGATTACAACACCGTACGTAAACTTAAAACTCCATAATAAACCTAATGAATTCGTCCGAGTCATTTGAACATCGTACTACCACTCAGGACTTGTTACGACTCTGTATGCGAAATTAGCAACAAGAAAAGCAATTTAGAATAATGTAGGATGCGTTACAACTTTTGAGAACACCTTACACCACCGTACGAAAGATTAAAACTCCATAATAAACCTAATGAATTCGTTCGAGTAATTTGAACACCATACAACAATTTAGAATATATTACGACTCTGTATGCCACATTACCTCCTTGAAAAGCATGTTAGTATAACGTACGTCACCTTACAACTCCTAACAAAAGATTACAACACCGTACGTAAACTTAAAACTCCATAATAAACTTAATGAATTCGTCCGAGTCATTTGAACATCGTACGACCACTCAGGACTTGTTACGACTCTGTATGCGAAATTAGCTATAGGAAAAGCAATATAGAATAATGTAGGATGCGTTACAACTTTTGAGAACACCTTACACCACCGTACAAAAGATTAAAACTCCATAATAAACCTAATGAATTCGTCCGAGTAATTTGAACACCATACAATAATTTGGAATATATTACGACTCTGTATGCCACATTACCGCCTTGAAAAGCATGTTAGTATAACGTACGGCACCTTACAACTCCTAACAAAAGATTACAACACCGTACGTAAACTTAAAACTCCATAATAAACCTAATGAATTCGTCCGAGTCATTTGAACATCGTACGACCACTCAGGACTTGTTACGACTCTGTATGCGAAGTTAGCAACAGGAAAAGCAATTTAGAATAATGAAGGATGCGTTACAACTTTTGAGAACACCTTACACCACCGTACAAAAGATTAAAACTCCATAATAAACCTAATGAATTCGTCCGAGTAATTTGAACACCATACAACAATTTAGAATATATTACGACTCTGTATGCCACATTACCGCCTTGAAAAGCATGTTAGTATAACGTACGGCACCTTACAACTCCTAACAAAAGATTACAACACCGTACGTAAACTTAAAACTCCATAATAAACCTAATGAATTCGTCCGAGTCATTTGAACATCGTACTACCACTCAGGACTTGTTACGACTCTGTATGCGAAATTAGCAACAAGAAAAGCAATTTAGAATAATGTAGGATGCGTTACAACTTTTGAGAACACCTTACACCACCGTACGAAAGATTAAAACTCCATAATAAACCTAATGAATTCGTTCGAGTAATTTGAACACCATACAACAATTTAGAATATATTACGACTCTGTATGCCACATTACCGCCTTGAAAAGCATGTTAGTATAACGTACGTCACCTTACAACTCCTAACAAAAGATTACAACACCGTACGTAAACTTAAAACTCCATAATAAACTTAATGAATTCGTCCGAGTCATTTGAACATCGTACGACCACTCAGGACTTGTTACGACTCTGTATGCGAAATTAGCTATAGGAAAAGCAATATAGAATAATGTAGGATGCGTTACAACTTTTGAGAACACCTTACACCACCGTACAAAAGATTAAAACTCCATAATAAACCTAATGAATTCGTCCGAGTAATTTGAACACCATACAATAATTTGGAATATATTACGACTCTGTATGCCACATTACCGCCTTGAAAAGCATGTTAGTATAACGTACGGCACCTTACTACTCCTAACAAAACATTACAACACCGTACGTCAACTTAAAACTCTATAATAAACCTATTGAATTCGTCCGAGTCCTTTGAACATCGTACGACAATTTAGAATATATTACGACTCTGTTTGCCACATTAACGTCTTGAGAAGCATGTTAGTATAACGTACGACACCTTACAACTCCTAACAAAACATTACAACACCGTACGTAAACTTAAAACTCCATAATAAACCTAATGAATTCGTCCGAGTCATTTGAACATCGTACTACCACTCAGGACTTGTTACGACTCTGTATGCGAAATTAGCAACAAGAAAAGCAATTTAGAATAATGTAGGATGCGTTACAACTTTTGAGAACACCTTACACCACCGTACGAAAGATTAAAACTCCATAATAAACCTAATGAATTCGTTCGAGTAATTTGAACACCATACAACAATTTAGAATATATTACGACTCTGTATGCCACATTACCGCCTTGAAAAGCATGTTAGTATAACGTACGTCACCTTACAACTCCTAACAAAAGATTACAACACCGTACGTAAACTTAAAACTCCATAATAAACTTAATGAATTCGTCCGAGTCATTTGAACATCGTACGACCACTCAGGACTTGTTACGACTCTGTATGCGAAATTAGCTATAGGAAAAGCAATATAGAATAATGTAGGATGCGTTACAACTTTTGAGAACACCTTACACCACCGTACAAAAGATTAAAACTCCATAATAAACCTAATGAATTCGTCCGAGTAATTTGAACACCATACAATAATTTGGAATATATTACGACTCTGTATGCCACATTACCGCCTTGAAAAGCATGTTAGTATAACGTACGGCACCTTACTACTCCTAACAAAACATTACAACACCGTACGTCAACTTAAAACTCTATAATAAACCTATTGAATTCGTCCGAGTCCTTTGAACATCGTACGACAATTTAGAATATATTACGACTCTGTTTGCCACATTAACGTCTTGAGAAGCATGTTAGTATAACGTACGACACCTTACAACTCCTATAAAAACATTACAACACCGTACGTAAACTTAAAACTCCATAATAAACCTAATGAATTCGTCCGAGTCATTTGAACATCGTACGACCACTCAGGACTTGTTACGACTCTGTATGCGAAATTAGCAACAAGAAAAGCAATTTAGAATAATGTAGGATGCGTTACAACTTTTGAGAACACCTTACACCACCGTACGAAAGATTAAAACTCCATAATAAACCTAATGAATTCGTCCGAGTAATTTGAACACCATACAACAATTTAGAATATATTACGACTCTGTATGCCACATTACCGCCTTGAAAAGCATGTTAGTATAACGTACGGCACCTTACAACTCCTAACAAAAGATTACAACACCGTACGTAAACTTAAAACTCCATAATAAACCTAATGAATTCGTCCGAGTCATTTGAACATCGTACGACCACTCAGGACTTGTTACGACTCTGTATGCGAAATTAGCAACAAGAAAAGCAATTTAGAATAATGTAGGATGCGTTACAACTTTTGAGAACACCTTACACCACCGTACGAAAGATTAAAACTCCATAATAAACCTAATGAATTCGTTCGAGTAATTTGAACACCATACAACAATTTAGAATATATTACGACTCTGTATGCCACATTACCGCCTTGAAAAGCATGTTAGTATAACGTACGTCACCTTACAACTCCTAACAAAAGATTACAACACCGTACGTAAACTTAAAACTCCATAATAAACTTAATGAATTCGTCCGAGTCATTTGAACATCGTACGACCACTCAGGACTTGTTACGACTCTGTATGCGAAATTAGCTATAGGAAAAGCAATATAGAATAATGTAGGATGCGTTACAACTTTTGAGAACACCTTACACCACCGTACAAAAGATTAAAACTCCATAATAAACCTAATGAATTCGTCTGAGTAATTTGAACACCATACAACAATTTGGAATATATTACGACTCCGTATGCCACATTACCGCCTTGAAAAGCATGTTAGTATAACGTACGACACCTTACTACTCCTAACAAAACATTACAACACCGTACGTCAACTTAAAACTCTATAATAAACCTATTGAATTCGTCCGAGTCCTTTGAACATCGTACGACAATTTAGAATATATTACGACTCTGTTTGCCACATTAACGTCTTGAGAAGCATGTTAGTATAACGTACGACACCTTACAACTCCTAACAAAACATTACAACACCGTACGTAAACTTAAAACTCCATAATAAACCTAATGAATTCGTCCGAGTCATTTGAACATCGTACGACCACTCAGGACTTGTTACGACTCTGTATGCGAAATTAGCAACAAGAAAAGCAATTTAGAATAATGTAGGATGCGTTACAACTTTTGAGAACACCTTACACCACCGTACGAAAGATTAAAACTCCATAATAAACCTAATGAATTCGTCCGAGTAATTTGAACACCATACAACAATTTAGAATATATTACGACTCTGTATGCCACATTACCGCCTTGAAAAGCATGTTAGTATAACGTACGGCACCTTACAACTCCTAACAAAAGATTACAACACCGTACGTAAACTTAAAACTCCATAATAAACCTAATGAATTCGTCCGAGTCATTTGAACATCGTACGACCACTCAGGACTTGTTACGACTCTGTATGCGAAATTAGCTATAGGAAAAGCAATATAGAATAATGTAGGATGCGTTACAACTTTTGAGAACACCTTACACCACCGTACAAAAGATTAAAACTCCATAATAAACCTAATGAATTCGTCCGAGTAATTTGAACACCATACAACAATTTGGAATATATTACGACTCTGTATGCCACATTACCGCCTTGAAAAGCATGTTAGTATAACGTACGGCACCTTACAACTCCTAACAAAAGATTACAACACCGTACGTAAACTTAAAACTCCATAATAAACCTAATGAATTCGTCCGAGTCATTTGAACATCGTACGACCACTCAGGACTTGTTACGACTCTGTATGCGAAGTTAGCAACAGGAAAAGCAATTTAGAATAATGAAGGATGCGTTATAACTTTTGAGAACACCTTACACCACCGTACGAAAGATTAAAACTCCATAATAAACCTAATGAATTCGTCTGAGTAATTTGAACACCATACAACAATTTGGAATATATTACGACTCCGTATGCCACATTACCGCCTTGAAAAGCATGTTAGTATAACGTACGACACCTTACTACTCCTAACAAAACATTACAACACCGTACGTCAACTTAAAACTCCATAATAAACCTATTGAATTCGTCCGAGTCCTTTGAACATCGTACGACAATTTAGAATATATTACGACTCTGTTTGCCACATTAACGTCTTGAGAAGCATGTTAGTATAACGTACGACACCTTACAACTCCTAACAAAACATTACAACACCGTACGTAAACTTAAAACTCCATAATAAACCTAATGAATTCGTCCGAGTCATTTGAACATCGTACGACCACTCAGGACTTGTTACGACTCTGTATGCGAAATTAGCTATAGGAAAAGCAATATAGAATAATGTAGGATGCGTTACAACTTTTGAGAACACCTTACACCACAGTACAAAAGATTAAAACTCCATAATAAACCTAATGAATTCGTCCGAGTAATTTGAACACTATACAACAATTTGGAATATATTACGACTCTGTATGCCACATTACCGCCTTGAAAAGCATATTAGTATAACGTACGGCACCTTACAAATCCTAACAAAACATTACAACACCGTACGTAAACTTAAAACTCCATAATAAACCTAATGAATTCGTCCGAGTCATTTGAACATCATACGACCACTCAGGACTTGTTACGACTCTGTATGCGAAATTAGCTATAAGAAAAGAAATATAGAATAATGTAGGATGCGTTACAACTTTTGAGAACACCATACACCACCGTACAAAAGATTAAAACTCCATAATAAACCTAATGAATTCGTCCGAGTAATTTGAACACCATACAACAATTTGGAATATATTACGACTCTGTATGCCACATTACCGCCTTGAAAAGCATGTTAGTATAACGTACGGCACCTTACAACTCCTAACAAAAGATTACAACACCGTACGTAAACTTAAAACTCCATAATAAACCTAATGAATTCGTCCGAGTCATTTGAACATCGTACGACCACTCAGGACTTGTTACGACTCTGTATGCGAAGTTAGCAACAGGAAAAGCAATTTAGAATAATGAAGGATGCGTTACAACTTTTGAGAACACCTTACACCACCGTACGAAAGATTAAAACTCCATAATAAACCTAAAGAATTCGTCTGAGTAATTTGAACACCATACAACAATTTGGAATATATTACGACTCCGTATGCCACATTACCGCCTTGAAAAGCATGTTAGTATAACGTACGACACCTTACTACTCCTAACAAAACATTACAACACCGTACGTCAACTTAAAGCTCCATAATAAACCTATTGAATTCGTCCGAGTCCTTTGAACATCGTACGACAATTTAGAATATATTACGACTCTGTTTGCCACATTAACGTCTTGAGAAGCATGTTAGTATAACGTACGACACCTTACAACTCCTAACAAAACATTACAACACCGTACGTAAACTTAAAACTCCAAAATAAACCTAATGAATTCGTCCGAGTCATTTGAACATCGTACGACCACTCAGGACTTGTTACGACTCTGTATGCGAAATTAGCAACAAGAAAAGCAATTTAGAATAATGTAGGATGCGTTACAACTTTTGAGAACACCTTACACCACCGTACGAAAGATTAAAACTCCATAATAAACCTAATGAATTCGTCCGAGTAATTTGAACACCATACAACAATTTAGAATATATTACGACTCTGTATGCCACATTACCGCCTTGAAAAGCATGTTAGTATAACGTACGTCACCTTACAACTCCTAACAAAAGATTTCAACACCGTACGTAAACTTAAAACTCCATAATAAACCTAATGAATTCGTCCGAGTCGTTTGAACATCGTACGAACACTCAGGACTTGTTACGACTCTGTATGCGAAATTAGCTATAGGAAAAGCAATATAGAATAATGTAGGATGCGTTACAACTTTTGAGAACACCTTACACCACCGTACAAAAGATTAAAACTCCATAATAAACCTAATGAATTCGTCCGAGTAATTTGAACACCATACAACAATTTGGAATATATTACGACTCTGTATGCCACATTACCGCCTTGAAAAGCATGTTAGTATAACGTACGGCACCTTACAACTCCTAACAAAAGATTACAACACCGTACGTAAACTTAAAACTCCATAATAAACCTAATGAATTCGTCCGAGTCATTTGAACATCGTACGACCACTCAGGACTTGTTACGACTCTGTATGCGAAGTTAGCAACAGGAAAAGCAATTTAGAATAATGAAGGATGCGTTACAACTTTTGAGAACACCTTACACCACCGTACGAAAGATTAAAACTCCATAATAAACCTAATGAATTCGTCTGAGTAATTTGAACACCATGCAACAATTTGGAATATATTACGACTCCGTATGCCACATTACCGCCTTGAAAAGCATGTTAGTATAACGTACGGCACCTTACAACTCCTAACAAAAGATTACAACACCGTACGTAAACTTAAAACTCCATAATAAACCTAATGAATTCGTCCGAGTCATTTGAACATCGTACGACCACTCAGGACTTGTTACGACTCTGTATGCGAAGTTAGCAACAGGAAAAGCAATTTAGAATAATGAAGGATGCGTTACAACTTTTGAGAACACCTTACACCACCGTACGAAAGATTAAAACTCCATAATAAACCTAATGAATTCGTCTGAGTAATTTGAACACCATACAACAATTTGGAATATATTACGACTCCGTATGCCACATTACCGCCTTGAAAAGCATGTTAGTATAACGTACGACACCTTACTACTCCTAACAAAACATTACAACACCGTACGTCAACTTAAAACTCCATAATAAACCTATTGAATTCGTCCGAGTCCTTTGAACATCGTACGACAATTTAGAATATATTACGACTCTGTTTGCCACATTAACGTCTTGAGAAGCATGTTAGTATAACGTACGACACCTTACAACTCCTAACAAAACATTACAACACCGTACGTAAACTTAAAACTCCATAATAAACCTAATGAATTCGTCCGAGTCATTTGAACATCGTACGACCACTCAGGACTTGTTACGACTCTGTATGCGAAATTAGCTATAGGAAAAGCAATATAGAATAATGTAGGATGCGTTACAACTTTTGAGAACACCTTACACCACAGTACAAAAGATTAAAACTCCATAATAAACCTAATGAATTCGTCCGAGTAATTTGAACACTATACAACAATTTGGAATATATTACGACTCTGTATGCCACATTACCGCCTTGAAAAGCATATTAGTATAACGTACGGCACCTTACAAATCCTAACAAAACATTACAACACCGTACGTAAACTTAAAACTCCATAATAAACCTAATGAATTCGTCCGAGTCATTTGAACATCATACGACCACTCAGGACTTGTTACGACTCTGTATGCGAAATTAGCTATAGGAAAAGAAATATAGAATAATGTAGGATGCGTTACAACTTTTGAGAACACCATACACCACCGTACAAAAGATTAAAACTCCATAATAAACCTAATGAATTCGTCCGAGTAATTTGAACACCATACAACAATTTGGAATATATTACGACTCTGTATGCCACATTACCGCCTTGAAAAGCATGTTAGTATAACGTACGGCACCTTACAACTCCTAACAAAAGATTACAACACCGTACGTAAACTTAAAACTCCATAATAAACCTAATGAATTCGTCCGAGTCATTTGAACATCGTACGACCACTCAGGACTTGTTACGACTCTGTATGCGAAGTTAGCAACAGGAAAAGCAATTTAGAATAATGAAGGATGCGTTACAACTTTTGAGAACACCTTACACCACCGTACGAAAGATTAAAACTCCATAATAAACCTAAAGAATTCGTCTGAGTAATTTGAACACCATACAACAATTTGGAATATATTACGACTCCGTATGCCACATTACCGCCTTGAAAAGCATGTTAGTATAACGTACGACACCTTACTACTCCTAACAAAACATTACAACACCGTACGTCAACTTAAAGCTCCATAATAAACCTATTGAATTCGTCCGAGTCCTTTGAACATCGTACGACAATTTAGAATATATTACGACTCTGTTTGCCACATTAACGTCTTGAGAAGCATGTTAGTATAACGTACGACACCTTACAACTCCTAACAAAACATTACAACACCGTACGTAAACTTAAAACTCCAAAATAAACCTAATGAATTCGTCCGAGTCATTTGAACATCGTACGACCACTCAGGACTTGTTACGACTCTGTATGCGAAATTAGCAACAAGAAAAGCAATTTAGAATAATGTAGGATGCGTTACAACTTTTGAGAACACCTTACACCACCGTACGAAAGATTAAAACTCCATAATAAACCTAATGAATTCGTCCGAGTAATTTGAACACCATACAACAATTTAGAATATATTACGACTCTGTATGCCACATTACCGCCTTGAAAAGCATGTTAGTATAACGTACGTCACCTTACAACTCCTAACAAAAGATTTCATCACCGTACGTAAACTTAAAACTCCATAATAAACCTAATGAATTCGTCCGAGTCGTTTGAACATCGTACGACCACTCAGGACTTGTTACGACTCTGTATGCGAAATTAGCTATAGGAAAAGCAATATAGAATAATGTAGGATGCGTTACAACTTTTGAGAACACCTTACACCACCGTACAAAAGATTAAAACTCCATAATAAACCTAATGAATTCGTCCGAGTAATTTGAACACCATACAACAATTTGGAATATATTACGACTCTGTATGCCACATTACCGCCTTGAAAAGCATGTTAGTATAACGTACGGCACCTTACAACTCCTAACAAAAGATTACAACACCGTACGTAAACTTAAAACTCCATAATAAACCTAATGAATTCGTCCGAGTCATTTGAACATCGTACGACCACTCAGGACTTGTTACGACTCTGTATGCGAAGTTAGCAACAGGAAAAGCAATTTAGAATAATGAAGGATGCGTTACAACTTTTGAGAACACCTTACACCACCGTACGAAAGATTAAAACTCCATAATAAACCTAATGAATTCGTCTGAGTAATTTGAACACCATGCAACAATTTGGAATATATTACGACTCCGTATGCCACATTACCGCCTTGAAAAGCATGTTAGTATAACGTACGACACCTTACTACTCCTAACAAAACATTACAACACCGTACGTCAACTTAAAACTCCATAATAAACCTATTGAATTCGTCCGAGTCCTTTGAACATCGTACGACAATTTAGAATATATTACGACTCTGTTTGCCACATTAACGTCTTGAGAAGCATGTTAGTATAACGTACGACACCTTACAACTCCTAACAAAACATTACAACACCGTACGTAAACTTAAAACTCCATAATAAACCTATTGAATTCGTCCGAGTCATTTGAACATCGTACGACCACTCAGGACTTGTTACGACTCTGTATGCGAAATTAGCAACAAGAAAAGCAATTTAGAATAATGTAGGATGCGTTACAACTTTTGAGAACACCTTACACCACCGTACGAAAGATTAAAACTCCATAATAAACCTAATGAATTCGTTCGAGTAATTTGAACACCATACAACAATTTAGAATATATTACGACTCTGTATGCCACATTACCGCCTTGAAAAGCATGTTAGTATAACGTACGTCACCTTACAACTCCTAACAAAAGATTACAACACCGTACGTAAACTTAAAACTCCATAATAAACTTAATGAATTCGTCCGAGTCATTTGAACATCGTACGACCACTCAGGACTTGTTACGACTCTGTATGCGAAATTAGCTATAGGAAAAGCAATATAGAATAATGTAGGATGCGTTACAACTTTTGAGAACACCTTACACCACCGTACAAAAGATTAAAACTCCATAATAAACCTAATGAATTCGTCCGAGTAATTTGAACACCATACAATAATTTGGAATATATTACGACTCTGTATGCCACATTACCGCCTTGAAAAGCATGTTAGTATAACGTACGGCACCTTACTACTCCTAACAAAACATTACAACACCGTACGTCAACTTAAAACTCTATAATAAACCTATTGAATTCGTCCGAGTCCTTTGAACATCGTACGACAATTTAGAATATATTACGACTCTGTTTGCCACATTAACGTCTTGAGAAGCATGTTAGTATAACGTACGACACCTTACAACTCCTAACAAAACATTACAACACCGTACGTAAACTTAAAACTCCATAATAAACCTAATGAATTCGTCCGAGTCATTTGAACATCGTACGACCACTCAGGACTTGTTACGACTCTGTATGCGAAATTAGCAACAAGAAAAGCAATTTAGAATAATGTAGGATGCGTTACAACTTTTGAGAACACCTTACACCACCGTACGAAAGATTAAAACTCCATAATAAACCTAATGAATTCGTCCGAGTAATTTGAACACCATACAACAATTTAGAATATATTACGACTCTGTATGCCACATTACCGCCTTGAAAAGCATGTTAGTATAACGTACGGCACCTTACAACTCCTAACAAAAGATTACAACACCGTACGTAAACTTAAAACTCCATAATAAACCTAATGAATTCGTCCGAGTCATTTGAACATCGTACGACCACTCAGGAATTGTTACGACTCTGTATGCGAAATTAGCAACAAGAAAAGCAAATTAGAATAATGTAGGATGCGTTACAACTTTTGAGAACACCTTACACCACCGTACGAAAGATTAAAACTCCATAATAAACCTAATGAATTCGTTCGAGTAATTTGAACACCATACAACAATTTAGAATATATTACGACTCTGTATGCCACATTACCGCCTTGAAAAGCATGTTAGTATAACGTACGTCACCTTACAACTCCTAACAAAAGATTACAACACCGTACGTAAACTTAAAACTCCATAATAAACTTAATGAATTCGTCCGAGTCATTTGAACATCGTACGACCACTCAGGACTTGTTACGACTCTGTATGCGAAATTAGCTATAGGAAAAGCAATATAGAATAATGTAGGATGCGTTACAACTTTTGAGAACACCTTACACCACCGTACAAAAGATTAAAACTCCATAATAAACCTAATGAATTCGTCTGAGTAATTTGAACACCATACAACAATTTGGAATATATTACGACTCCGTATGCCACATTACCGCCTTGAAAAGCATGTTAGTATAACGTACGACACCTTACTACTCCTAACAAAACATTACAACACCGTACGTCAACTTAAAACTCTATAATAAACCTATTGAATTCGTCCGAGTCCTTTGAACATCGTACGACAATTTAGAATATATTACGACTCTGTTTGCCACATTAACGTCTTGAGAAGCATGTTAGTATAACGTACGACACCTTACAACTCCTAACAAAACATTACAACACCGTACGTAAACTTAAAACTCCATAATAAACCTAATGAATTCGTCCGAGTCATTTGAACATCGTACGACCACTCAGGACTTGTTACGACTCTGTATGCGAAATTAGCAACAAGAAAAGCAATTTAGAATAATGTAGGATGCGTTACAACTTTTGAGAACACCTTACACCACCGTACGAAAGATTAAAACTCCATAATAAACCTAATGAATTCGTCCGAGTAATTTGAACACCATACAACAATTTAGAATATATTACGACTCTGTATGCCACATTACCGCCTTGAAAAGCATGTTAGTATAACGTACGGCACCTTACAACTCCTAACAAAAGATTACAACACCGTACGTAAACTTAAAACTCCATAATAAACCTAATGAATTCGTCCGAGTCATTTGAACATCGTACGACCACTCAGGACTTGTTACGACTCTGTATGCGAAATTAGCTATAGGAAAAGCAATATAGAATAATGTAGGATGCGTTACAACTTTTGAGAACACCTTACACCACCGTACAAAAGATTAAAACTCCATAATAAACCTAATGAATTCGTCCGAGTAATTTGAACACCATACAACAATTTGGAATATATTACGACTCTGTATGCCACATTACCGCCTTGAAAAGCATGTTAGTATAACGTACGGCACCTTACAACTCCTAACAAAAGATTACAACACCGTACGTAAACTTAAAACTCCATAATAAACCTAATGAATTCGTCCGAGTCATTTGAACATCGTACGACCACTCAGGACTTGTTACGACTCTGTATGCGAAGTTAGCAACAGGAAAAGCAATTTAGAATAATGAAGGATGCGTTACAACTTTTGAGAACACCTTACACCACCGTACGAAAGATTAAAACTCCATAATAAACCTAATGAATTCGTCTGAGTAATTTGAACACCATACAACAATTTGGAATATATTACGACTCCGTATGCCACATTACCGCCTTGAAAAGCATGTTAGTATAACGTACGACACCTTACTACTCCTAACAAAACATTACAACACCGTACGTCAACTTAAAACTCCATAATAAACCTATTGAATTCGTCCGAGTCCTTTGAACATCGTACGACAATTTAGAACATATTACGACTCTGTTTGCCACATTAACGTCTTGAGAAGCATGTTAGTATAACGTACGACACCTTACAACTCCTAACAAAACATTACAACACCGTACGTAAACTTAAAACTCCATAATAAACCTAATGAATTCGTCCGAGTCATTTGAACATCGTACGACCACTCAGGACTTGTTACGACTCTGTATGCGAAATTAGCTATAGGAAAAGCAATATAGAATAATGTAGGATGCGTTACAACTTTTGAGAACACCTTACACCACAGTACAAAAGATTAAAACTCCATAATAAACCTAATGAATTCGTCCGAGTAATTTGAACACTATACAACAATTTGGAATATATTACGACTCTGTATGCCACATTACCGCCTTGAAAAGCATATTAGTATAACGTACGGCACCTTACAACTCCTAACAAAAGATTACAACACCGTACGTAAACTTAAAACTCCATAATAAACCTAATGAATTCGTCCGAGTCATTTGAACATCGTACGACCACTCAGGACTTGTTACGACTCTGTATGCGAAGTTAGCAACAGGAAAAGCAATTTAGAATAATGAAGGATGCGTTACAACTTTTGAGAACACCTTACACCACCGTACGAAAGATTAAAACTCCATAATAAACCTAAAGAATTCGTCTGAGTAATTTGAACACCATACAACAATTTGGAATATATTACGACTCCGTATGCCACATTACCGCCTTGAAAAGCATGTTAGTATAACGTACGACACCTTACTACTCCTAACAAAACATTACAACACCGTACGTCAACTTAAAACTCTATAATAAACCTATTGAATTCGTCCGAGTCCTTTGAACATCGTACGACAATTTAGAATATATTACGACTCTGTTTGCCACATTAACGTCTTGAGAAGCATGTTAGTATAACGTACGACACCTTACAACTCCTAACAAAACATTACAACACCGTACGTAAACTTAAAACTCCAAAATAAACCTAATGAATTCGTCCGAGTCATTTGAACATCGTACGACCACTCAGGACTTGTTACGACTCTGTATGCGAAATTAGCAACAAGAAAAGCAATTTAGAATAATGTAGGATGCGTTACAACTTTTGAGAACACCTTACACCACCGTAAGAAAGATTAAAACTCCATAATAAACCTAATGAATTCGTCCGAGTAATTTGAACACCATACAACAATTTAGAATATATTACGACTCTGTATGCCACATTACCGCCTTGAAAAGCATGTTAGTATAACGTACGTCACCTTACAACTCCTAACAAAAGATTTCAACACCGTACGTAAACTTAAAACTCCATAATAAACCTAATGAATTCGTCCGAGTCATTTGAACATCGTACGACCACTCAGGACTTGTTACGACTCTGTATGCGAAATTAGCTATAGGAAAAGCAATATAGAATAATGTAGGATGCGTTACAACTTTTGAGAACACCTTACACCACCGTACAAAAGATTAAAACTCCATAATAAACCTAATGAATTCGTCCGAGTAATTTGAACACCATACAACAATTTGGAATATATTACGACTCTGTATGCCACATTACCGCCTTGAAAAGCATGTTAGTATAACGTACGGCACCTTACAACTCCTAACAAAAGATTACAACACCGTACGTAAACTTAAAACTCCATAATAAACCTAATGAATTCGTCCGAGTCATTTGAACATCGTACGACCACTCAGGACTTGTTACGACTCTGTATGCGAAGTTAGCAACAAGAAAAGCAATTTAGAATAATGAAGGATGCGTTACAACTTTTGAGAACACCTTACACCACCGTACGAAAGATTAAAACTCCATAATAAACCTAATGAATTCGTCTGAGTAATTTGAACACCATACAACAATTTGGAATATATTACGACTCCGTATGCCACATTACCGCCTTGAAAAGCATGTTAGTATAACGTACGACACCTTACTACTCCTAACAAAACATTACAACACCGTACGTCAACTTAAAACTCCATAATAAACCTAATGAATTCGTCCGAGTCATTTGAACATCATACGACCACTCAGGACTTGTTACGACTCTGTATGCGAAAATAGCTATAGGAAAAGAAATATAGAATAATGTAGGATGCGTTACAACTTTTGAGAACACCATACACCACCGTACAAAAGATTAAAACTCCATAATAAACCTAATGAATTCGTCCGAGTAATTTGAACACCATACAACAATTTGGAATATATTACGACTCTGTATGCCACATTACCGCCTTGAAAAGCATGTTAGTATAACGTACGGCACCTTACAACTCCTAACAAAAGATTACAACACCGTACGTAAACTTAAAACTCCAAAATAAACCTAATGAATTCGTCCGAGTCATTTGAACATCGTACGACCACTCAGGACTTGTTACGACTCTGTATGCGAAATTAGCAACAAGAAAAGCAATTTAGAATAATGTAGGATGCGTTACAACTTTTGAGAACACCTTACACCACCGTAAGAAAGATTAAAACTCCATAATAAACCTAATGAATTCGTCCGAGTAATTTGAACACCATACAACAATTTAGAATATATTACGACTCTGTATGCCACATTACCGCCTTGAAAAGCATGTTAGTATAACGTACGTCACCTTACAACTCCTAACAAAAGATTTCAACACCGTACGTAAACTTAAAACTCCATAATAAACCTAATGAATTCGTCCGAGTCATTTGAACATCGTACGACCACTCAGGACTTGTTACGACTCTGTATGCGAAATTAGCTATAGGAAAAGCAATATAGAATAATGTAGGATGCGTTACAACTTTTGAGAACACCTTACACCACCGTACAAAAGATTAAAACTCCATAATAAACCTAATGAATTCGTCCGAGTAATTTGAACACCATACAACAATTTGGAATATATTACGACTCTGTATGCCACATTACCGCCTTGAAAAGCATGTTAGTATAACGTACGGCACCTTACAACTCCTAACAAAAGATTACAACACCGTACGTAAACTTAAAACTCCATAATAAACCTAATGAATTCGTCCGAGTCATTTGAACATCGTACGACCACTCAGGACTTGTTACGACTCTGTATGCGAAGTTAGCAACAAGAAAAGCAATTTAGAATAATGAAGGATGCGTTACAACTTTTGAGAACACCTTACACCACCGTACGAAAGATTAAAACTCCATAATAAACCTAATGAATTCGTCTGAGTAATTTGAACACCATACAACAATTTGGAATATATTACGACTCCGTATGCCACATTACCGCCTTGAAAAGCATGTTAGTATAACGTACGACACCTTACTACTCCTAACAAAACATTACAACACCGTACGTCAACTTAAAACTCCATAATAAACCTAATGAATTCGTCCGAGTCATTTGAACATCATACGACCACTCAGGACTTGTTACGACTCTGTATGCGAAAATAGCTATAGGAAAAGAAATATAGAATAATGTAGGATGCGTTACAACTTTTGAGAACACCATACACCACCGTACAAAAGATTAAAACTCCATAATAAACCTAATGAATTCGTCCGAGTAATTTGAACACCATACAACAATTTGGAATATATTACGACTCTGTATGCCACATTACCGCCTTGAAAAGCATGTTAGTATAACGTACGGCACCTTACAACTCCTAACAAAAGATTACAACACCGTACGTAAACTTAAAACTCCATAATAAACCTAATGAATTCGTCCGAGTCATTTGAACATCGTACGACCACTCAGGACTTGTTACGACTCTGTATGCGAAGTTAGCAACAGGAAAAGCAATTTAGAATAATGAAGGATGCGTTACAACTTTTGAGAACACCTTACACCACCGTACGAAAGATTAAAACTCCATAATAAACCTAAAGAATTCGTCTGAGTAATTTGAACACCATACAACAATTTGGAATATATTACGACTCCGTATGCCACATTACCGCCTTGAAAAGCATGTTAGTATAACGTACGACACCTTACTACTCCTAACAAAACATTACAACACCGTACGTCAACTTAAAGCTCCATAATAAACCTATTGAATTCGTCCGAGTCCTTTGAACATCGTACGACAATTTAGAATATATTACGACTCTGTTTGCCACATTAACGTCTTGAGAAGCATGTTAGTATAACGTACGACACCTTACAACTCCTAACAAAACATTACAACACCGTACGTAAACTTAAAACTCCAAAATAAACCTAATGAATTCGTCCGAGTCATTTGAACATCGTACGACCACTCAGGACTTGTTACGACTCTGTATGCGAAATTAGCAACAAGAAAAGCAATTTAGAATAATGTAGGATGCGTTACAACTTTTGAGAACACCTTACACCACCGTAAGAAAGATTAAAACTCCATAATAAACCTAATGAATTCGTCCGAGTAATTTGAACACCATACAACAATTTAGAATATATTACGACTATGTATGCCACATTACCGCCTTGAAAAGCATGTTAGTATAACGTACGTCACCTTACAACTCCTAACAAAAGATTTCAACACCGCACGTAAACTTAAAACTCCATAATAAACCTAATGAATTCGTCCGAGTCGTTTGAACATCGTACGACCACTCAGGACTTGTTACGACTTTGTATGCGAAATTAGCTATAGGAAAAGCAATATAGAATAATGTAGGATGCGTTACAACTTTTGAGAACACCTTACACCACCGTACAAAAGATTAAAACTCCATAATAAACCTAATGAATTCGTCCGAGTAATTTGAACACCATACAACAATTTGGAATATATTACGACTCTGTATGCCACATTACCGCCTTGAAAAGCATGTTAGTATAACGTACGGCACCTTACAACTCCTAACAAAAGATTACAACACCGTACGTAAACTTAAAACTCCATAATAAACCTAATGAATTCGTCTGAGTCATTTGAACATCGTACGACCACTCAGGACTTGTTACGACTCTGTATGCGAAGTTAGCAACAGGAAAAGCAATTTAGAATAATGAAGGATGCGTTACAACTTTTGAGAACACCTTACACCACCGTACGAAAGATTAAAACTCCATAATAAACCTAATGAATTCGTCTGAGTAATTTGAACACCATACAACAATTTGGAATATATTACGACTCCGTATGCCACATTACCGCCTTGAAAAGCATGTTAGTATAACGTACGACACCTTACTACTCCTAACAAAACATTACAACACCGTACGTCAACTTAAAACTCCATAATAAACCTATTGAATTCGTCCGAGTCCTTTGAACATCGTACGACAATTTAGAATATATTACGACTCTGTTTGCCACATTAACGTCTTGAGAAGCATGTTAGTATAACGTACGACACCTTACAACTCCTAACAAAACATTACAACACCGTACGTAAACTTAAAACTCCATAATAAACCTAATGAATTCGTCCGAGTCATTTGAACATCGTACGACCACTCAGGACTTGTTACGACTCTGTATGCGAAATTAGCAACAAGAAAAGCAATTTAGAATAATGTAGGATGCGTTATAACTTTTGAGAACACCCTACACCACCGTACGAAAGATTAAAACTCCATAATAAACCTAATGAATTCGTCCGAGTAATTTGAACACCATACAACAATTTAGAATATATTACGACTCTGTATGCCACATTACCGCCTTGAAAAGCATGTTAGTATAACGTACGGCACCTTACAACTCCTAACAAAAGATTACAACACCGTACGTAAACTTAAAACTCCATAATAAACCTAATGAATTCGTCCGAGTCATTTGAACATCGTACGACCACTCAGGACTTGTTACGACTCTGTATGCGAAATTAGCTATAGGAAAAGCAATATAGAATAATGTAGGATGCGTTACAACTTTTGAGAACACCTTACACCACCGTACAAAAGATTAAAACTCCATAATAAACCTAATGAATTCGTCCGAGTAATTTGAACACCATACAACAATTTGGAATATATTACGACTCTGTATGCCACATTACCGCCTTGAAAAGCATGTTAGTATAACGTACGGCACCTTACAACTCCTAACAAAAGATTACAACACCGTACGTAAACTTAAAACTCCATAATAAACCTAATGAATTCGTCCGAGTCATTTGAACATCGTACGACCACTCAGGACTTGTTACGACTCTGTATGCGAAGTTAGCAACAGGAAAAGCAATTTAGAATAATGAAGGATGCGTTACAACTTTTGAGAACACCTTACACCACCGTACGAAAGATTAAAACTCCATAATAAACCTAATGAATTCGTCTGAGTAATTTGAACACCATACAACAATTTGGAATATATTACGACTCCGTATGCCACATTACCGCCTTGAAAAGCATGTTAGTATAACGTACGACACCTTACTACTCCTAACAAAACATTACAACACCGTACGTCAACTTAAAACTCCATAATAAACCTATTGAATTCGTCCGAGTCCTTTGAACATCGTACGACAATTTAGAATATATTACGACTCTGTTTGCCACATTAACGTCTTGAGAAGCATGTTAGTATAACGTACGACACCTTACAACTCCTAACAAAACATTACAACACCGTACGTAAACTTAAAACTCCATAATAAACCTAATGAATTCGTCCGAGTCATTTGAACATCGTACGACCACTCAGGACTTGTTACGACTCTGTATGCGAAATTAGCTATAGGAAAAGCAATATAGAATAATGTAGGATGCGTTACAACTTTTGAGAACACCTTACACCACAGTACAAAAGATTAAAACTCCATAATAAACCTAATGAATTCGTCCGAGTAATTTGAACACTATACAACAATTTGGAATATATTACGACTCTGTATGCCACATTACCGCCTTGAAAAGCATATTAGTATATCGTACGGCACCTTACAAATCCTAACAAAACATTACAACACCGTACGTAAACTTAAAACTCCATAATAAACCTAATGAATTCGTCCGAGTCATTTGAACATCATACGACCACTCAGGACTTGTTACGACTCTGTATGCGAAATTAGCTATTGGAAAAGCAATATAGAATAATGTAGGATGCGTTACAACTTTTGAGAACACCATACACCACCGTACAAAAGATTAAAACTCCATAATAAACCTAATGAATTCGTCCGAGTAATTTGAACACCATACAACAATTTGGAATATATTACGACTCTGTATGCCACATTACCGCCTTGAAAAGCATGTTAGTATAACGTACGGCACCTTACAACTCCTAACAAAAGATTACAACACCGTACGTAAACTTAAAACTCCATAATAAACCTAATGAATTCGTCCGAGTCATTTGAACATCGTACGACCACTCAGGACTTGTTACGACTCTGTATGCGAAGTTAGCAACAGGAAAAGCAATTTAGAATAATGAAGGATGCGTTACAACTTTTGAGAACACCTTACACCACCGTACGAAAGATTAAAACTCCATAATAAACCTAATGAATTCGTCTGAGTAATTTGAACACCATACAACAATTTGGAATATATTACGACTCCGTATGCCACATTACCGCCTTGAAAAGCATGTTAGTATAACGTACGACACCTTACTACTCCTAACAAAACATTACAACACCGTACGTCAACTTAAAACTCCATAATAAACCTATTGAATTCGTCCGAGTCCTTTGAACATCGTACGACCACTCAGGACTTGTTACGACTCTGTATGTGAAGTTAGCAACAGGAAAAGCAATTTAGAATAATGAAGGATGCGTTACAACTTTTGAGAACACCTTACACCACCGTACGAAAGATTAAAACTCCATAATAAACCTAAAGAATTCGTCTGAGTAATTTGAACACCATACAACAATTTGGAATATATTACGACTCCGTATGCCACATTACCGCCTTGAAAAGCATGTTAGTATAACGTACGACACCTTACTACTCCTAACAAAACATTACAACACCGTACGTCAACTTAAAACTCCATAATAAACCTATTGAATTCGTCCGAGTCCTTTGAACATCGTACGACAATTTAGAATATATTACGACTCTGTTTGCCACATTAACGTCTTGAGAAGCATGTTAGTATAACGTACGACACCTTACAACTCCTAACAAAACATTACAACACCGTACGTAAACTTAAAACTCCATAATAAACCTAATGAATTCGTCCGAGTCATTTGAACATCGTACGACCACTCAGGACTTGTTACGACTCTGTATGCGAAATTAGCTATAGGAAAAGCAATATAGAATAATGTAGGATGCGTTACAACTTTTGAGAACACTTTACACCACAGTACAAAAGATTAAAACTCCATAATAAACCTAATGAATTCGTCCGAGTAATTTGAACACTATACAACAATTTGGAATATATTACGACTCTGTATGCCACATTACCGCCTTGAAAAGCATATTAGTATAACGTACGGCACCTTACAAATCCTAACAAAACATTACAACACCGTACGTAAACTTAAAACTCCATAATAAACCTAATGAATTCGTCCGAGTCATTTGAACATCATACGACCACTCAGGACTTGTTACGACTCTGTATGCGAAATTAGCTATAGGAAAAGAAATATAGAATAATGTAGGATGCGTTACAACTTTTGAGAACACCATACACCACCGTACAAAAGATTAAAACTCCATAATAAACCTAATGAATTCGTCCGAGTAATTTGAACACCATACAACAATTTGGAATATATTACGACTCTGTATGCCACATTACCGCCTTGAAAAGCATGTTAGTATAACGTACGGCACCTTACAACTCCTAACAAAAGATTACAACACCGTACGTAAACTTAAAACTCCATAATAAACCTAATGAATTCGTCCGAGTCATTTGAACATCGTACGACCACTCAGGACTTGTTACGACTCTGTATGCGAAGTTAGCAACAGGAAAAGCAATTTAGAATAATGAAGGATGCGTTACAACTTTTGAGAACACCTTACACCACCGTACGAAAGATTAAAACTCCATAATAAACCTAAAGAATTCGTCTGAGTAATTTGAACACCATACAACAATTTGGAATATATTACGACTCCGTATGCCACATTACCGCCTTGAAAAGCATGTTAGTATAACGTACGACACCTTACTACTCCTAACAAAACATTACAACACCGTACGTCAACTTAAAACTCCATAATAAACCTATTGAATTCGTCCGAGTCCTTTGAACATCGTACGACAATTTAGAATATATTACGACTCTGTTTGCCACATTAACGTCTTGAGAAGCATGTTAGTATAACGTACGACACCTTACAACTCCTAACAAAACATTACAACACCGTACGTAAACTTAAAACTCCATAATAAACCTAATGAATTCGTCCGAGTCATTTGAACATCGTACGACCACTCAGGACTTGTTACGACTCTGTATGCGAAATTAGCTATAGGAAAAGCAATATAGAATAATGTAGGATGCGTTACAACTTTTGAGAACACCTTACACCACAGTACAAAAGATTAAAACTCCATAATAAACCTAATGAATTCGTCCGAGTAATTTGAACACTATACAACAATTTGGAATATATTACGACTCTGTATGCCACATTACCGCCTTGAAAAGCATATTAGTATATCGTACGGCACCTTACAAATCCTAACAAAACATTACAACACCGTACGTAAACTTAAAACTCCATAATAAGCCTAATGAATTCGTCCGAGTCATTTGAACATCATACGACCACTCAGGACTTGTTACGACTCTGTATGCGAAATTAGCTATAGGAAAAGCAATATAGAATAATGTAGGATGCGTTACAACTTTTGAGAACACCATACACCACCGTACAAAAGATTAAAACTCCATAATAAACCTAATGAATTCGTCCGAGTAATTTGAACACCATACAACAATTTGGAATATATTACGACTCTGTATGCCACATTACCGCCTTGAAAAGCATGTTAGTATAACGTACGGCACCTTACAACTCGTAACAAAAGATTACAACACCGTACGTAAACTTAAAACTCCATAATAAACCTAATGAATTCGTCCGAGTCATTTGAACATCGTACGACCACTCAGGACTTGTTACGACTCTGTATGCGAAGTTAGCAACAGGAAAAGCAATTTAGAATAATGAAGGATGCGTTACAACTTTTGAGAACACCTTACACCACCGTACGAAAGATTAAAACTCCATAATAAACTTAAAGAATTCGTCTGAGTAATTTGAACACCATACAACAATTTGGAATATATTACGACTCCGTATGCCACATTACCGCCTTGAAAAGCATGTTAGTATAACGTACGACACCTTACTACTCCTAACAAAACATTACAACACCGTACGTCAACTTAAAACTCCATAATAAACCTATTGAATTCGTCCGAGTCCTTTGAACATCGTACGACAATTTAGAAAATATTACGACTCTGTTTGCCACATTAACGTCTTGAGAAGCATGTTAGTATAACGTACGACACCTTACAACTCCTAACAAAACATTACAACACCGTACGTAAACTTAAAACTCCATAATAAACCTAATGAATTCGTCCGAGTCATTTGAACATCGTACGAACACTTAGGACTTGTTACGACTCTGTATACGAAATTAGCAACAGGAAAAGCAATTTAGAATAATGTAGGATGCGTTACAACTTTTGAGAACACCTTACACCACCGTACGAAAGATTAAAACTCCATAATAAACCTAATGAATTCGTCCGAGTAATTTGAGCACCATACAACAAATTGGAATATATTACGACTCAGTATGCCACATTACCGCCTTGAAAAGCATGTTAGTATAACGTACGGCACCTTACAACTCCTAACAAAAGATTACAACACCGTACGTAAACTTAAAACTCCATAATAAACCTAATGAATTCGTCCGAGTCATTTGAACATCGTACGACCACTCAGGACTTGTTACGACTCTGTATGCGAAGTTAGCAACAGGAAAAGCAATTTAGAATAATGAAGGATGCGTTACAACTTTTGAGAACACCTTACACCACCGTACGAAAGATTAAAACTCCATAATAAACCTAAAGAATTCGTCTGAGAAATTTGAACACCATACAACAATTTGGAATATATTACGACTCCGTATGCCACATTACCGCCTTGAAAAGCATGTTAGTATAACGTACGACACCTTACTACTCCTAACAAAACATTACAACACCGTACGTCAACTTAAAACTCCATAATAAACCTATTGAATTCGTCCGAGTCCTTTGAACATCGTACGACCACTCAGGACTTGTTACGACTCTGTATGTGAAGTTAGCAACAGGAAAAGCAATTTAGAATAATGAAGGATGCGTTACAACTTTTGAGAACACCTTACACCACCGTACGAAAGATTAAAACTCCATAATAAACCTAAAGAATTCGTCTGAGTAATTTGAACACCATACAACAATTTGGAATATATTACGACTCCGTATGCCACATTACCGCCTTGAAAAGCATGTTAGTATAACGTACGACACCTTACTACTCCTAACAAAACATTACAACACCGTACGTCAACTTAAAACTCCATAATAAACCTATTGAATTCGTCCGAGTCATTTGAACATCGTACGACAATTTAGAATATATTACGACTCTGTTTGCCACATTAACCTCTTGAGAAGCATGTTAGTATAACGTACGACACCTTACAACTCCTAACAAAACATTACAACACCGTACGTAAACTTAAAACTCCATAATAAACCTAATGAATTCGTCCGAGTCATTTGAACATCGTACGAACACTTAGGACTTGTTACGACTCTGTATACGAAATTAGCAACAGGAAAAGCAATTTAGAATAATGTAGGATGCGTTACAACTTTTGAGAACACCTTACACCACCGTACGAAAGATTAAAACTCCATAATAAACCTAATGAATTCGTCCGAGTCATTTGAACATCGTACGAACACTTAGGACTTGTTACGACTCTGTATACGAAATTAGCAACAGGAAAAGCAATTTAGAATAATGTAGGATGCGTTACAACTTTTGAGAACACCTTACACCACCGTACGAAAGATTAAAACTCCATAATAAACCTAATGAATTCGTCCGAGTAATTTGAGCACCATACAACAAATTGGAATATATTACGACTCAGTATGCCACATTACCGCCTTGAAAAGCATGTTAGTATAACGTACGGCACCTTACAACTCCTAACAAAAGATTACAACACCGTACGTAAACTTAAAACTCCATAATAAACCTAATGAATTCGTCCGAGTCATTTGAACATCGTACGACCACTCAGGACTTGTTACGACTCTGTATGCGAAGTTAGCAACAGGAAAAGCAATTTAGAATAATGAAGGATGCGTTACAACTTTTGAGAACACCTTACACCACCGTACGAAAGATTAAAACTCCATAATAAACCTAAAGAATTCGTCTGAGAAATTTGAACACCATACAACAATTTGGAATATATTACGACTCCGTATGCCACATTACCGCCTTGAAAAGCATGTTAGTATAACGTACGACACCTTACTACTCCTAACAAAACATTACAACACCGTACGTCAACTTAAAACTCCATAATAAACCTATTGAATTCGTCCGAGTCCTTTGAACATCGTACGACCACTCAGGACTTGTTACGACTCTGTATGTGAAGTTAGCAACAGGAAAAGCAATTTAGAATAATGAAGGATGCGTTATAACTTTTGAGAACACCTTACACCACCGTACGAAAGATTAAAACTCCATAATAAACCTAAAGAATTCGTCTGAGTAATTTGAACACCATACAACAATTTGGAATATATTACGACTCCGTATGCCACATTACCGCCTTGAAAAGCATGTTAGTATAACGTACGACACCTTACTACTCCTAACAAAACATTACAACACCGTACGTCAACTTAAAACTCCATAATAAACCTATTGAATTCGTCCGAGTCATTTGAACATCGTACGACAATTTAGAATATATTACGACTCTGTTTGCCACATTAACCTCTTGAGAAGCATGTTAGTATAACGTACGACACCTTACAACTCCTAACAAAACATTACAACACCGTACGTAAACTTAAAACTCCATAATAAACCTAATGAATTCGTCCGAGTCATTTGAACATCGTACGAACACTTAGGACTTGTTACGACTCTGTATACGAAATTAGCAACAGGAAAAGCAATTTAGAATAATGTAGGATGCGTTACAACTTTTGAGAACACCTTACACCACCGTACGAAAGATTAAAACTCCATAATAAACCTAATGAATTCGTCCGAGTAATTTGAGCACCATACAACAAATTGGAATATATTACGACTCAGTATGCCACATTACCGCCTTGAAAAGCATGTTAGTATAACGTACGGCACCTTACAACTCCTAACAAAAGATTACAACACCGTACGTAAACTTAAAACTCCATAATAAACCTAATGAATTCGTCCGAGTCATTTGAACATCGTATGACCACTCAGGACTTGTTACGACTCTGTATGCGAAGTTAGCAACAGGAAAAGCAATTTAGAATAATGAAGGATGCGTTACAACTTTTGAGAACACCTTACACCACCGTACGAAAGATTAAAACTCCATAATAAACCTAAAGAATTCGTCTGAGTAATTTGAACACCATACAACAATTTGGAATATATTACGACTCCGTATGCCACATTACCGCCTTGAAAAACATGTTAGTATAACGTACGACACCTTACTACTCCTAACAAAACATTACAACACCGTACGTCAACTTAAAACTCCATAATAAACCTATTGAATTCGTCCGAGTCCTTTGAACATCGTACGACAATTTAGAATATATTACGACTCTGTTTGCCACATTAACGTCTTGAGAAGCATGTTAGTATAACGTACGACACCTTACAACTCCTAACAAAACATTACAACACCGTACGTAAACTTAGAACTCCATAATAAACCTAATGAATTCGTCCGAGTCATTTGAACATCGTACGACCACTCAGGACTTGTTACGACTCTGTATGCGAAATTAGCTATAGGAAAAGCAATATAGAATAATGTAGGATGCGTTACAACTTTTGAGAACACCTTACACCACAGTACAAAAGATTAAAACTCCATAATAAACCTAATGAATTCGTCCGAGTAATTTGAACACTATACAACAATTTGGAATATATTACGACTCTGTATGCCACATTACCGCCTTGAAAAGCATATTAGTATATCGTACGGCACCTTACAAATCCTAACAAAACATTACAACACCGTACGTAAACTTAAAACTCCATAATAAACCTAATGAATTCGTCCGAGTCATTTGAACATCATACGACCACTCAGGACTTGTTACGACTCTGTATGCGAAATTAGCTATAGGAAAAGCAATATAGAATAATGTAGGATGCGTTACAACTTTTGAGAACACCATACACCACCGTACAAAAGATTAAAACTCCATAATAAACCTAATGAATTCGTCCGAGTAATTTGAACACCATACAACAATTTGGAATATATTACGACTCTGTATGCCACATTACCGCCTTGAAAAGCATGTTAGTATAACGTACGGCACCTTACAACTCCTAACAAAAGATTACAACACCGTACGTAAACTTAAAACTCCATAATAAACCTAATGAATTCGTCCGAGTCATTTGAACATCGTACGACCACTCAGGACTTGTTACGACTCTGTATGCGAAGTTAGCAACAGGAAAAGCAATTTAGAATAATGAAGGATGCGTTACAACTTTTGAGAACACCTTACACCACCGTACGAAAGATTAAAACTCCATAATAAACCTAAAGAATTCGTCCGAGTAATTTGAACACCATACAACAATTTGGAATATATTACGACTCTGTATGCCACATTACCGCCTTGAAAAGCATGTTAGTATAACGTACGACACCTTACAACTCCTAACAAAAGATTACAACACCGTACGTAAACTTAAAACTCCATAATAAACCTAATGAATTCGTCCGAGTCATTTGAACATCGTACGACCACTCAGGACTTGTTACGACTCTGTATGCGAAGTTAGCAACAGGAAAAGCAATTTAGAATAATGAAGGATGCGTTACAACTTTTGAGAACACCTTACACCACCGTACGAAAGATTAAAACTCCATAATAAACCTAAAGAATTCGTCTGAGTAATTTGAACACCATACAACAATTTGGAATATATTAAGACTCCGTATGCCACATTACCGCCTTGAAAAGCATGTTAGTATAACGTACGACACCTTACTACTCCTAACAAAACATTACAACACCGTACGTCAACTTAAAACTCCATAATAAACCTATTGAATTCGTCCGAGTCCTTTGAGCATCGTACGACAATTTAGAATATATTACGACTCTGTTTGCCACATTAACGTCTTGAGAAGCATGTTAGTATAACGTACGACACCTTACAACTCCTAACAAAACATTACAACACCGTACGTAAACTTAAAACTCCATAATAAACCTAATGAATTCGTCCGAGTCATTTGAACATCGTACGAACACTTAGGACTTGTTACGACTCTGTATACGAAATTAGCAACAGGAAAAGCAATTTAGAATAATGTAGGATGCGTTACAACTTTTGAGAACACCTTACACCACAGTACAAAAGATTAAAACTCCATAATAAACCTAATGAATTCGTCCGAGTAATTTGAACACTATACAACAATTTGGAATATATTACGACTCTGTATGCCACATTACCGCCTTGAAAAGCATATTAGTATATCGTACGGCACCTTACAAATCCTAACAAAACATTACAACACCGTACGTAAACTTAAAACTCCATAATAAACCTAATGAATTCGTCCGAGTCATTTGAACATCATACGACCACTCAGGACTTGTTACGACTCTGTATGCGAAATTAGCTATAGGAAAAGCAATATAGAATAATGTAGGATGCGTTACAACTTTTGAGAACACCATACACCACCGTACAAAAGATTAAAACTCCATAATAAACCTAATGAATTCGTCCGAGTAATTTGAACACCATACAACAATTTGGAATATATTACGACTCTGTATGCCACATTACCGCCTTGAAAAGCATGTTAGTATAACGTACGGCACCTTACAACTCCTAACAAAAGATTACAACACCGTACGTAAACTTAAAACTCCATAATAAACCTAATGAATTCGTCCGAGTCATTTGAACATCGTACGACCACTCAGGACTTGTTACGACTCTGTATGCGAAGTTAGCAACAGGAAAAGCAATTTAGAATAATGAAGGATGCGTTACAACTTTTGAGAACACCTTACACCACCGTACGAAAGATTAAAACTCCATAATAAACCTAAAGAATTCGTCTGAGTAATTTGAACACCATACAACAATTTGGAATATATTACGACTCCGTATGCCACATTACCGCCTTGAAAAGCATGTTAGTATAACGTACGACACCTTACTACTCCTAACAAAACATTACAACACCGTACGTCAACTTAAAACTCCATAATAAACCTATTGAATTCGTCCGAGTCCTTTGAACATCGTACGACAATTTAGAATATATTACGACTCTGTTTGCCACATTAACGTCTTGAGAAGCATGTTAGTATAACGTACGACACCTTACAACTCCTAACAAAACATTACAACACCGTACGTAAACTTAAAACTCCATAATAAACCTAATGAATTCGTCCGAGTCATTTGAACATCGTACGAACACTTAGGACTTGTTACGACTCTGTATACGAAATTAGCAACAGGAAAAGCAATTTAGAATAATGTAGGATGCGTTACAACTTTTGAGAACACCTTACACCACCGTACGAAAGATTAAAACTCCATAATAAACCTAATGAATTCGTCCGAGTAATTTGAGCACCATACAACAAATTGGAATATATTACGACTCAGTATGCCACATTACCGCCTTGAAAAGCATGTTAGTATAACGTACGGCACCTTACAACTCCTAACAAAAGATTACAACACCGTACGTAAACTTAAAACTCCATAATAAACCTAATGAATTCGTCCGAGTCATTTGAACATCGTACGACCACTCAGGACTTGTTACGACTCTGTATGCGAAGTTAGCAACAGGAAAAGCAATTTAGAATAATGAAGGATGCGTTACAACTTTTGAGAACACCTTACACCACCGTACGAAAGATTAAAACTCCATAATAAACCTAAAGAATTCGTCTGAGTAATTTGAACACCATACAACAATTTGGAATATATTACGACTCCGTATGCCACATTACCGCCTTGAAAAGCATGTTAGTATAACGTACGACACCTTACTACTCCTAACAAAACATTACAACACCGTACGTCAACTTAAAACTCCATAATAAACCTACTGAATTCGTCCGAGTCCTTTGAACATCTTACGACAATTTAGAATATATTACGACTCTGTTTGCCACATTAACGTCTTGAGAAGCATGTTAGTATAACGTACGTCACCTTACAACTCCTAACAAAACATTACAACACCGTACGTAAACTTAAAACTCCATAATAAACCTAATGAATTCGTCCGAGTCATTTGAACATCGTACGACCACTCAGGACTTGTTACGACTCTGTATGCGAAATTAGCTATAGGAAAAGCAATATAGAATAATGTAGGATGCGTTACAACTTTTGAGAACACCTTACACCACAGTACAAAAGATTAAAACTCCATAATAAACCTAATGAATTCGTCCGAGTAATTTGAACACTATACAACAATTTGGAATATATTACGACTCTGTATGCCACATTACCGCCTTGAAAAGCATATTAGTATAACGTACGGCACCTTACAAATCCTAACAAAACATTACAACACCGTACGTAAACTTAAAACTCCATAATAAACCTAATGAATTCGTCCGAGTCATTTGAACATCATACGACCACTCAGGACTTGTTACGACTCTGTATGCGAAATTAGCTATAGGAAAAGCAATATAGAATAATGTAGGATGCGTTACAACTTTTGAGAACACCATACACCACCGTACAAAAGATTAAAACTCCATAATAAACCTAATGAATTCGTCCGAGTAATTTGAACACCATACAACAATTTGGAATATATTACGACTCTGTATGCCACATTACCGCCTTGAAAAGCATGTTAGTATAACGTACGGCACCTTACAACTCCTAACAAAAGATTACAACACCGTACGTAAACTTAAAACTCCATAATAAACCTAATGAATTCGTCCGAGTC
Organism: Tagetes erecta; assembly: GCA_030867185.1. Lineage (NCBI taxonomy): Eukaryota > Viridiplantae > Streptophyta > Magnoliopsida > Asterales > Asteraceae > Tagetes > Tagetes erecta. The sequence continues at coordinate 50,815,259 of CM061488.1, read as the reverse complement.
ATTTGAACATCGTACGACCACTCAGGACTTGTTACGACTCTGTATGCGAAGTTAGCAACAGGAAAAGCAATTTAGAATAATGAAGGATGCGTTACAACTTTTGAGAACACCTTACACCACCGTACGAAAGATTAAAACTCCATCATAAACCTAAAGAATTCGTCTGAGTAATTTGAACACCATACAACAATTTGGAATATATTACGACTCCGTATGCCACATTACCGCCTTGAAAAGCATGTTAGTATAACGTACGGCACCTTACAACTCCTAACAAAACATTACAACACCGTACGTAAACTTAAAACTTCATAATAAACCTAATGAATTCGTCCGAGTCGTTTGAACATCGTACGAACACTTAGGACTTGTTACGACTCTGTATACGAAATTAGCAACAGGAAAAGCAATTTAGAATAATGTACGATGCGTTATAACTTTTGAGAACACCTTACACCACCGTACGAAAGATTAAAAATCCATAATAAAACTAATGAATTCGTCCGAGTAATTTGAACACCATACAACAATTTAGAATATATTACGACTCTGTATGCCACATTACCGCCTTGAAAAGCATGTTAGTATAACGTACGGCACCTTACAACTCCTAACAAAAGATTACAACACCGTACGTAAACTTAAAACTCCATAATAAACCTAATGAATTCTTCCGAGTCATTTGAACATCGTACGACCACTCAGGACTTGTTACGACTCTGTATGCGAAATTAGCAACAAGAAAAGCAATTTAGAATAATGTAGGACGCGTTACAACTTTTGAGAACACCTTACGCCACCGTACGAAAGATTAAAACTCCATAATAAACCTAATGAATTCGTCCGAGTAATTTGAGCACCATACAACAATTTGGAATATATTACGACTCAGTATGCCACATTACCGCCTTGAAAAGCATGTTAGTATAACGTACGGCACCTTACAACTCCTAACAAAAGATTACAACACCGTACGTAAACTTAAAACTCCATAATAAACCTAATGAATTCGTCCGAGTCATTTGAACATCGTACGACCACTCAGGACTTGTTACGACTCTGTATGCGAAATTAGCAACAAGAAAAGCAATTTAGAATAATGTAGGATGCGTTACAACTTTTGAGAACACCTTACACCACCGTACGAAAGATTAAAACTCCATAATAAACCTAATGAATTCGTCCGAGTAATTTGAACACCATACAACAATTTAGAATATATTACGACTCTGTATGCCACATTACCGCCTTGAAAAGCATGTTAGTATAACGTACGGCACCTTACAACTCCTAACAAAAGATTACAACACCGTACGTAAACTTAAAACTCCATAATAAACCTAATGAATTCGTCCGAGTCATTTGAACATCGTACGATCACTCAGGACTTGTTACGACTCTGTATGCGAAATTAGCAACAGGAAAAGCAATTTAGAATAATGTAGGATGCGTTACAACTTTTGAGAACACCTTACACCACCGTACGAAAGATTAAAACTCCATAATAAACCTAATGAATTCGTCTGAGTAATTTGAACACCATACAACAATTTGGAATATATTACGACTCTGTATGCCACATTACCGTCTTGAAAAGCATGTTAGTATAACGTACGGCACCTTACAACTCCTAACAAAAGATTATAACACCGTACGTAAACTTAAAACTCCATAATAAACCTAATGAATTCGTCCGAGTCATTTGAACATCGTACGACCACTCAGGACTTGTTACGACTCTGTATGCGAAATTAGCAACAGGAAAAGCAATTTAGAATAATGAAGGATGCGTTACAACTTTTGAGAACACCTTACACCACCGTACGAAAGATTAAAACTCCATAATAAACCTAATGAATTCGTCTGAGTAATTTGAACACCATACAACAATTTGGAATATATTACGACTCCGTATGCCACATTACCGCCTTGAAAAGCATGTTAGTATAACGTACGACACCTTACTACTCCTAACAAAACATTACAACACCGTACGTCAACTTAAAACTCCATAATAAACCTATTGAATTCGTCCGAGTCCTTTGAACATCGTACGACAATTTAGAATATATTACGACTCTGTTTGCCACATTAACGTCTTGAGAAGCATGTTAGTATAACGTACGACACCTTACAACTCCTAACAAAACATTACAACACCGTACGTAAACTTAAAACTCCATAATAAACCTAATGAATTCGTCCGAGTCATTTGAACATCGTACGACCACTCAGGACTTGTTACGACTCTGTATGCGAAATTAGCAACAAGAAAAGCAATTTAGAATAATGTAGGATGCGTTACAACTTTTGAGAACACCTTACACCACCGTACGAAAGATTAAAACTCCATAATAAACCTAATGAATTCGTCCGAGTAATTTGAACACCATACAACAATTTAGAATATATTACGACTCTGTATGCCACATTACCGCCTTGAAAAGCATGTTAGTATAACGTACGGCACCTTACAACTCCTAACAAAAGATTACAACACCGTACGTAAACTTAAAACTCCATAATAAACCTAATGAATTCGTCCGAGTCATTTGAACATTGTACGACCACTCAGGACTTGTTACGACTCTGTATGCAAAATTAGCTATAGGAAAAGCAATATAGAATAATGTAGGATGCGTTACAACTTTTGAGAACACCTTACACCACCGTACAAAAGATTAAAACTCCATAATAAACCTAATGAATTCGTCCGAGTAATTTGAACACCATACAACAATTTGGAATATATTACGACTCTGTATGTCACATTACCGCCTTGAAAAGCTTGTTAGTATAACGTACGGCACCTTACAACTCCTAACAAAAGATTACAACACCGTACGTAAACTTAAAACTCCATAATAAACCTAATGAATTCGTCCGAGTCATTTGAACATCGTACGACCACTCAGGACTTGTTACGACTCTGTATGCGAAGTTAGCAACAGGAAAAGCAATTTAGAATAATGAAGGATGCGTTACAACTTTTGAGAACACCTTACACCACCGTACGAAAGATTAAAACTCCATAATAAACCTAATGAATTCGTCTGAGTAGTTTGAACACCATACAACAATTTGGAATATATTACGACTCCGTATGCCACATTACCGCCTTGAAAAGCATGTTAGTATAACGTACGGCACCTTACAACTCCTAACAAAAGATTACAACACCGTACGTAAACTTAAAACTCCATAATAAACCTAATGAATTCGTCCGAGTCATTTGAACATTGTACGACCACTCAGGACTTGTTACGACTCTGTATGCAAAATTAGCTATAGGAAAAGCAATATAGAATAATGTAGGATGCGTTACAACTTTTGAGAACACCTTACACCACCGTACAAAAGATTAAAACTCCATAATAAACCTAATGAATTCGTCCGAGTAATTTGAACACCATACAACAATTTGGAATATATTACGACTCTGTATGTCACATTACCGCCTTGAAAAGCTTGTTAGTATAACGTACGGCACCTTACAACTCCTAACAAAAGATTACAACACCGTACGTAAACTTAAAACTCCATAATAAACCTAATGAATTCGTCCGAGTCATTTGAACATCGTACGACCACTCAGGACTTGTTACGACTCTGTATGCGAAGTTAGCAACAGGAAAAGCAATTTAGAATAATGAAGGATGCGTTACAACTTTTGAGAACACCTTACACCACCGTACGAAAGATTAAAACTCCATAATAAACCTAATGAATTCGTCTGAGTAGTTTGAACACCATACAACAATTTGGAATATATTACGACTCCGTATGCCACATTACCGCCTTGAAAAGCATGTTAGTATAACGTACGACACCTTACTACTCCTAACAAAACATTACAACACCGTACGTCAACTTAAAACTCCATAATAAACCTATTGAATTCGTCCGAGTCCTTTGAACATCGTACGACAATTTAGAATATATTACGATTCTGTTTGCCACATTAACGTCTTGAGAAGCATGTTAGTATAACGTACGACACCTTACAACTCCTAACAAAACATTACAACACCGTACGTAAACTTAAAACTCCATAATAAACCTAATGAATTCGTCCGAGTCATTTGAACATCGTACGACCACTCAGGACTTGTTACGACTCTGTATGCGAAATTAGCAACAAGAAAAGCAATTTAGAATAATGTAGGATGCGTTACAACTTTTGAGAACACCTTACACCACCGTACGAAAGATTAAAACTCCATAATAAACCTAATGAATTCGTCCGAGTTATTTGAACACCATACAACAATTTAGAATATATTACGACTCTGTATGCCACATTACCGCCTTGAAAAGCATGTTAGTATAACGTACGGCACCTTACAACTCCTAACAAAAGATTACAACACCGTACGTAAACTTAAAACTCCATAATAAACCTAATGAATTCGTCCGAGTCATTTGAACATCGTACGACCACTCAGGAATTGTTACGACTCTGTATGCGAAATTAGCTATAGGAAAAGCAATATAGAATAATGTAGGATGCGTTACAACTTTTGAAAACACCTTACACCACAGTACAAAAGATTAAAACTCCATAATAAACCTAATGAATTCGTCCGAGTAATTTGAACACTATACAACAATTTGGAATATATTACAACTCTGTATGCCACATTACCGCCTTGAAAAGCATATTAGTATAACGTACGGCACCTTATAAATCCTAACAAAACATTACAACACCGTACGTAAACTTAAAACTCCATAATAAACCTAATGAATTCGTCCGAGTCATTTGAACATCGTACGACCACTCAGGACTTGTTACGACTCTGTATGCGAAGTTAGCAACAGGAAAAGCAATTTAGAATAAGGAAGGATGCGTTACAACTTTTGAGAACACCTTACACCACCGTACGAAAGATTAAAACTCCATAATAAACCTAATGAATTCGTCTGAGTAGTTTGAACACCATACAACAATTTGGAATATATTACGACTCCGTATGCCACATTACCGCCTTGAAAAGCATGTTAGTATAACGTACGACACCTTACTACTCCTAACAAAACATTACAACACCGTACGTCAACTTAAAACTCCATAATAAACCTATTGAATTCGTCCGAGTCCTTTGAACATCGTACGACAATTTAGAATATATTACGACTCTGTTTGCCACATTAACGTCTTGAGAAGCATGTTAGTATAACGTACGACACCTTACAACTCCTAACAAAACATTACAACACCGTACGTAAACTTAAAACTCCATAATAAACCTAATGAATTCGTCCGAGTCATTTGAACATCGTACGACCACTCAGGACTTGTTACGACTCTGTATGCGAAATTAGCTATAGGAAAAGCAATATAGAATAATGTAGGATGCGTTACAACTTTTGAGAACACCTTACACCACAGTACAAAAGATTAAAACTCCATAATAAACCTAATGAATTCGTCCGAGTAATTTGAACACTATACAACAATTTGGAATATATTACGACTCTGTATGCCACATTACCGCCTTGAAAAGCATATTAGTATAACGTACGGCACCTTACAAATCCTAACAAAACATTACAACACCGTACGTAAACTTAAAACTCCATAATAAACCTAATGAATTCGTCCGAGTCATTTGAACATCATACGACCACTCAGGACTTGTTACGACTCTGTATGCGAAATTAGCTATAGGAAAAGCAATATAGAATAATGTAGGATGCGTTACAACTTTTGAGAACACCATACACCACCGTACAAAAGATTAAAACTCCATAATAAACCTAATGAATTCGTCCGAGTAATTTGAACACCATACAACAATTTGGAATATATTACGACTCTGTATGCCACATTACCGCCTTGAAAAGCATGTTAGTATAACGTACGGCACCTTACAACTCCTAACAAAAGATTACAACACCGTACGTAAACTTAAAACTCCATAATAAACCTAATGAATTCGTCCGAGTCATTTGAACATCGTACGACCACTCAAGACTTGTTACGACTCTGTATGCGAAGTTAGCAACAGGAAAAGCAATTTAGAATAATGAAGGATGCGTTACAACTTTTGAGAACACCTTACACCACCGTACGAAAGATTAAAACTCCATCATAAACCTAAAGAATTCGTCTGAGTAATTTGAACACCATACAACAATTTGGAATATATTACGACTCCGTATGCCACATTACCGCCTTGAAAAGCATGTTAGTATAACGTACGGCACCTTACAACTCCTAACAAAACATTACAACACCGTACGTAAACTTAAAACTTCATAATAAACCTAATGAATTCGTCCGAGTCGTTTGAACATCGTACGAACACTTAGGACTTGTTACGACTCTGTATACGAAATTAGCAACAGGAAAAGCAATTTAGAATAATGTACGATGCGTTATAACTTTTGAGAACACCTTACACCACCGTACGAAAGATTAAAAATCCATAATAAAACTAATGAATTCGTCCGAGTAATTTGAACACCATACAACAATTTAGAATATATTACGACTCTGTATGCCACATTACCGCCTTGAAAAGCATGTTAGTATAACGTACGGCACCTTACAACTCCTAACAAAAGATTACAACACCGTACGTAAACTTAAAACTCCATAATAAACCTAATGAATTCTTCCGAGTCATTTGAACATCGTACGACCACTCAGGACTTGTTACGACTCTGTATGCGAAATTAGCAACAAGAAAAGCAATTTAGAATAATGTAGGACGCGTTACAACTTTTGAGAACACCTTACGCCACCGTACGAAAGATTAAAACTCCATAATAAACCTAATGAATTCGTCCGAGTAATTTGAGCACCATACAACAATTTGGAATATATTACGACTCAGTATGCCACATTACCGCCTTGAAAAGCATGTTAGTATAACGTACGGCACCTTACAACTCCTAACAAAAGATTACAACACCGTACGTAAACTTAAAACTCCATAATAAACCTAATGAATTCGTCCGAGTCATTTGAACATCGTACGACCACTCAGGACTTGTTACGACTCTGTATGCGAAATTAGCAACAAGAAAAGCAATTTAGAATAATGTAGGATGCGTTACAACTTTTGAGAACACCTTACACCACCGTACGAAAGATTAAAACTCCATAATAAACCTAATGAATTCGTCCGAGTAATTTGAACACCATACAACAATTTAGAATATATTACGACTCTGTATGCCACATTACCGCCTTGAAAAGCATGTTAGTATAACGTACGGCACCTTACAACTCCTAACAAAAGATTACAACACCGTACGTAAACTTAAAACTCCATAATAAACCTAATGAATTCGTCCGAGTCATTTGAACATCGTACGATCACTCAGGACTTGTTACGACTCTGTATGCGAAATTAGCAACAGGAAAAGCAATTTAGAATAATGTAGGATGCGTTACAACTTTTGAGAACACCTTACACCACCGTACGAAAGATTAAAACTCCATAATAAACCTAATGAATTCGTCTGAGTAATTTGAACACCATACAACAATTTGGAATATATTACGACTCTGTATGCCACATTACCGTCTTGAAAAGCATGTTAGTATAACGTACGGCACCTTACAACTCCTAACAAAAGATTATAACACCGTACGTAAACTTAAAACTCCATAATAAACCTAATGAATTCGTCCGAGTCATTTGAACATCGTACGACCACTCAGGACTTGTTACGACTCTGTATGCGAAATTAGCAACAGGAAAAGCAATTTAGAATAATGAAGGATGCGTTACAACTTTTGAGAACACCTTACACCACCGTACGAAAGATTAAAACTCCATCATAAACCTAAAGAATTCGTCTGAGTAATTTGAACACCATACAACAATTTGGAATATATTACGACTCCGTATGCCACATTACCGCCTTGAAAAGCATGTTAGTATAACGTACGGCACCTTACAACTCCTAACAAAACATTACAACACCGTACGTAAACTTAAAACTTCATAATAAACCTAATGAATTCGTCCGAGTCGTTTGAACATCGTACGAACACTTAGGACTTGTTACGACTCTGTATACGAAATTAGCAACAGGAAAAGCAATTTAGAATAATGTACGATGCGTTATAACTTTTGAGAACACCTTACACCACCGTACGAAAGATTAAAAATCCATAATAAAACTAATGAATTCGTCCGAGTAATTTGAACACCATACAACAATTTAGAATATATTACGACTCTGTATGCCACATTACCGCCTTGAAAAGCATGTTAGTATAACGTACGGCACCTTACAACTCCTAACAAAAGATTACAACACCGTACGTAAACTTAAAACTCCATAATAAACCTAATGAATTCTTCCGAGTCATTTGAACATCGTACGACCACTCAGGACTTGTTACGACTCTGTATGCGAAATTAGCAACAAGAAAAGCAATTTAGAATAATGTAGGACGCGTTACAACTTTTGAGAACACCTTACGCCACCGTACGAAAGATTAAAACTCCATAATAAACCTAATGAATTCGTCCGAGTAATTTGAGCACCATACAACAATTTGGAATATATTACGACTCAGTATGCCACATTACCGCCTTGAAAAGCATGTTAGTATAACGTACGGCACCTTACAACTCCTAACAAAAGATTACAACACCGTACGTAAACTTAAAACTCCATAATAAACCTAATGAATTCGTCCGAGTCATTTGAACATCGTACGACCACTCAGGACTTGTTACGACTCTGTATGCGAAATTAGCAACAAGAAAAGCAATTTAGAATAATGTAGGATGCGTTACAACTTTTGAGAACACCTTACACCACCGTACGAAAGATTAAAACTCCATAATAAACCTAATGAATTCGTCCGAGTAATTTGAACACCATACAACAATTTAGAATATATTACGACTCTGTATGCCACATTACCGCCTTGAAAAGCATGTTAGTATAACGTACGGCACCTTACAACTCCTAACAAAAGATTACAACACCGTACGTAAACTTAAAACTCCATAATAAACCTAATGAATTCGTCCGAGTCATTTGAACATCGTACGATCACTCAGGACTTGTTACGACTCTGTATGCGAAATTAGCAACAGGAAAAGCAATTTAGAATAATGTAGGATGCGTTACAACTTTTGAGAACACCTTACACCACCGTACGAAAGATTAAAACTCCATAATAAACCTAATGAATTCGTCTGAGTAATTTGAACACCATACAACAATTTGGAATATATTACGACTCTGTATGCCACATTACCGTCTTGAAAAGCATGTTAGTATAACGTACGGCACCTTACAACTCCTAACAAAAGATTATAACACCGTACGTAAACTTAAAACTCCATAATAAACCTAATGAATTCGTCCGAGTCATTTGAACATCGTACGACCACTCAGGACTTGTTACGACTCTGTATGCGAAATTAGCAACAGGAAAAGCAATTTAGAATAATGAAGGATGCGTTACAACTTTTGAGAACACCTTACACCACCGTACGAAAGATTAAAACTCCATAATAAACCTAATGAATTCGTCTGAGTAATTTGAACACCATACAACAATTTGGAATATATTACGACTCCGTATGCCACATTACCGCCTTGAAAAGCATGTTAGTATAACGTACGACACCTTACTACTCCTAACAAAACATTACAACACCGTACGTCAACTTAAAACTCCATAATAAACCTATTGAATTCGTCCGAGTCCTTTGAACATCGTACGACAATTTAGAATATATTACGACTCTGTTTGCCACATTAACGTCTTGAGAAGCATGTTAGTATAACGTACGACACCTTACAACTCCTAACAAAACATTACAACACCGTACGTAAACTTAAAACTCCATAATAAACCTAATGAATTCGTCCGAGTCATTTGAACATCGTACGACCACTCAGGACTTGTTACGACTCTGTATGCGAAATTAGCAACAAGAAAAGCAATTTAGAATAATGTAGGATGCGTTACAACTTTTGAGAACACCTTACACCACCGTACGAAAGATTAAAACTCCATAATAAACCTAATGAATTCGTCCGAGTAATTTGAACACCATACAACAATTTAGAATATATTACGACTCTGTATGCCACATTACCGCCTTGAAAAGCATGTTAGTATAACGTACGGCACCTTACAACTCCTAACAAAAGATTACAACACCGTACGTAAACTTAAAACTCCATAATAAACCTAATGAATTCGTCCGAGTCATTTGAACATTGTACGACCACTCAGGACTTGTTACGACTCTGTATGCAAAATTAGCTATAGGAAAAGCAATATAGAATAATGTAGGATGCGTTACAACTTTTGAGAACACCTTACACCACCGTACAAAAGATTAAAACTCCATAATAAACCTAATGAATTCGTCCGAGTAATTTGAACACCATACAACAATTTGGAATATATTACGACTCTGTATGTCACATTACCGCCTTGAAAAGCTTGTTAGTATAACGTACGGCACCTTACAACTCCTAACAAAAGATTACAACACCGTACGTAAACTTAAAACTCCATAATAAACCTAATGAATTCGTCCGAGTCATTTGAACATCGTACGACCACTCAGGACTTGTTACGACTCTGTATGCGAAGTTAGCAACAGGAAAAGCAATTTAGAATAATGAAGGATGCGTTACAACTTTTGAGAACACCTTACACCACCGTACGAAAGATTAAAACTCCATAATAAACCTAATGAATTCGTCTGAGTAGTTTGAACACCATACAACAATTTGGAATATATTACGACTCCGTATGCCACATTACCGCCTTGAAAAGCATGTTAGTATAACGTACGACACCTTACTACTCCTAACAAAACATTACAACACCGTACGTCAACTTAAAACTCCATAATAAACCTATTGAATTCGTCCGAGTCCTTTGAACATCGTACGACAATTTAGAATATATTACGATTCTGTTTGCCACATTAACGTCTTGAGAAGCATGTTAGTATAACGTACGACACCTTACAACTCCTAACAAAACATTACAACACCGTACGTAAACTTAAAACTCCATAATAAACCTAATGAATTCGTCCGAGTCATTTGAACATCGTACGACCACTCAGGACTTGTTACGACTCTGTATGCGAAATTAGCAACAAGAAAAGCAATTTAGAATAATGTAGGATGCGTTACAACTTTTGAGAACACCTTACACCACCGTACGAAAGATTAAAACTCCATAATAAACCTAATGAATTCGTCCGAGTTATTTGAACACCATACAACAATTTAGAATATATTACGACTCTGTATGCCACATTACCGCCTTGAAAAGCATGTTAGTATAACGTACGGCACCTTACAACTCCTAACAAAAGATTACAACACCGTACGTAAACTTAAAACTCCATAATAAACCTAATGAATTCGTCCGAGTCATTTGAACATCGTACGACCACTCAGGAATTGTTACGACTCTGTATGCGAAATTAGCTATAGGAAAAGCAATATAGAATAATGTAGGATGCGTTACAACTTTTGAAAACACCTTACACCACAGTACAAAAGATTAAAACTCCATAATAAACCTAATGAATTCGTCCGAGTAATTTGAACACTATACAACAATTTGGAATATATTACAACTCTGTATGCCACATTACCGCCTTGAAAAGCATATTAGTATAACGTACGGCACCTTATAAATCCTAACAAAACATTACAACACCGTACGTAAACTTAAAACTCCATAATAAACCTAATGAATTCGTCCGAGTCATTTGAACATCGTACGACCACTCAGGACTTGTTACGACTCTGTATGCGAAGTTAGCAACAGGAAAAGCAATTTAGAATAAGGAAGGATGCGTTACAACTTTTGAGAACACCTTACACCACCGTACGAAAGATTAAAACTCCATAATAAACCTAATGAATTCGTCTGAGTAGTTTGAACACCATACAACAATTTGGAATATATTACGACTCCGTATGCCACATTACCGCCTTGAAAAGCATGTTAGTATAACGTACGACACCTTACTACTCCTAACAAAACATTACAACACCGTACGTCAACTTAAAACTCCATAATAAACCTATTGAATTCGTCCGAGTCCTTTGAACATCGTACGACAATTTAGAATATATTACGACTCTGTTTGCCACATTAACGTCTTGAGAAGCATGTTAGTATAACGTACGACACCTTACAACTCCTAACAAAACATTACAACACCGTACGTAAACTTAAAACTCCATAATAAACCTAATGAATTCGTCCGAGTCATTTGAACATCGTACGACCACTCAGGACTTGTTACGACTCTGTATGCGAAATTAGCAACAAGAAAAGCAATTTAGAATAATGTAGGATGCGTTACAACTTTTGAGAACACCTTACACCACCGTACGAAAGATTAAAACTCCATAATAAACCTAATGAATTCGTCCGAGTTATTTGAACACCATACAACAATTTAGAATATATTACGACTCTGTATGCCACATTACCGCCTTGAAAAGCATGTTAGTATAACGTACGGCACCTTACAACTCCTAACAAAAGATTACAACACCGTACGTAAACTTAAAACTCCATAATAAACCTAATGAATTCGTCCGAGTCATTTGAACATCGTACGACCACTCAGGACTTGTTACGACTCTGTATGCGAAATTAGCTATAGGAAAAGCAATATAGAATAATGTAGGATGCGTTACAACTTTTGAAAACACCTTACACCACAGTACAAAAGATTAAAACTCCATAATAAACCTAATGAATTCGTCCGAGTAATTTGAACACTATACAACAATTTGGAATATATTACAACTCTGTATGCCACATTACCGCCTTGAAAAGCATATTAGTATAACGTACGGCACCTTACAAATCCTAACAAAACATTACAACACCGTACGTAAACTTAAAACTCCATAATAAACCTAATGAATTCGTCCGAGTCATTTGAACATCGTACGACCACTCAGGACTTGTTACGACTCTATATGCGAAGTTAGCAACAGGAAAAGCAATTTAGAATAAGGAAGGATGCGTTACAACTTTTGAGAACACCTTACACCACCGTACGAAAGATTAAAACTCCATAATAAACCTAATGAATTCGTCTGAGTAGTTTGAACACCATACAACAATTTGGAATATATTACGACTCCGTATGCCACATTACCGCCTTGAAAAGCATGTTAGTATAACGTACGACACCTTACTACTCCTAACAAAACATTACAACACCGTACGTCAACTTAAAACTCCATAATAAACCTATTGAATTCGTCCGAGTCCTTTGAACATCGTACGACAATTTAGAATATATTACGACTCTGTTTGCCACATTAACGTCTTGAGAAGCATGTTAGTATAACGTACGACACCTTACAACTCCTAACAAAACATTACAACACCGTACGTAAACTTAAAACTCCATAATAAACCTAATGAATTCGTCCGAGTCATTTGAACATCGTACGACCACTCAGGACTTGTTACGACTCTGTATGCGAAATTAGCAACAAGAAAAGCAATTTAGAATAATGTAGGATGCATTACAACTTTTGAGAACACCTTACACCACCGTACGAAAGATTAAAACTCCATAATAAACCTAATGAATTCGTCCGAGTTATTTGAACACCATACAACAATTTAGAATATATTACGACTCTGTATGCCACATTACCGCCTTGAAAAGCATGTTAGTATAACGTACGGCACCTTACAACTCCTAACAAAAGATTACAACACCGTACGTAAACTTAAAACTCCATAATAAACCTAATGAATTCGTCCGAGTCATTTGAACATCGTACGACCACTCAGGACTTGTTACGACTCTGTATGCGAAATTAGCTATAGGAAAAGCAATATAGAATAATGTAGGATGCGTTACAACTTTTCAGAACATCTTACACCACCGTACAAAAGATTAAAACTCCATAATAAACCTAATGAATTCATCCGAGTAATTTGAACACCATACAACAATTTGGAATATATTACGACTCTGTATGCCACATTACCGCCTTGAAAAGCATGTTAGTATAACGTACGGCACCTTACAACTCCTAACAAAAGATTACAACACCGTACGTAAACTTAAAATTCCATAATAAACCTAATGAATTCGTCCGAGTCATTTGAACATCGTACGACCACTCAGGACTTGTTACGACTCTGTATGCGAAGTTAGCAACAGGAAAAGCAATTTAGAATAATGAAGGATGCGTTACAACTTTTGAGAACACCTTACACCACCGTACGAAAGATTAAAACTCCATAATAAACCTAATGAATTCGTCTGAGTAATTTGAACACCATACAACAATTTGGAATATATTACGACTCCGTATGCCACATTACCGCCTTGAAAAGCATGTTAGTATAACGTACGACACCTTACTACTCCTAACAAAACATTACAACACCGTACGTCAACTTAAAACTCCATAATAAACCTATTGAATTCGTCCGAGTCCTTTGAACATCGTACGACAATTTAGAATATATTACGACTCTGTTTGCCACATTAACGTCTTGAGAAGCATGTTAGTATAATGTACGACACCTTACAACTCCTAACAAAACATTACAACACCGTACGTAAACTTAAAACTCCATAATAAACCTAATGAATTCGTCCGAGTCATTTGAACATCGTACGAACACTCAGGACTTGTTACGACTCTGTATGCGAAATTAGCAACAAGAAAAGCAATTTAGAATAATGTAGGATGCGTTACAACTTTTGAGAACACCTTACACCACCGTACGAAAGATTAAAACTCCATAATGAACCTAATGAATTCGTCCGAGTAATTTGAGCACCATACAACAAATTGGAATATATTACGACTCAGTATGCCACATTACCGCCTTGAAAAGCATGTTAGTATAACGTACGACACCTTACTACTCCTAACAAAACATTACAACACCGTACGTCAACTTAAAACTCCATAATAAACCTATTGAATTCGTCCGAGTCCTTTGAACATCGTACGACAATTTAGAATATATTACGACTCTGTTTGCCACATTAACGTCTTGAGAAGCATGTTAGTATAACGTACGACACCTTACAACTCCTAACAAAACATTACAACACCGTACGTAAACTTAAAACTCCATAATAAACCTAATGAATTCGTCCGAGTCATTTGAACATCGTACGACCACTCAGGACTTGTTACGACTCTGTATGCGAAATTAGCAACAAGAAAAGCAATTTAGAATAATGTAGGATGCGTTACAACTTTTGAGAACACCTTACACCACCGTACGAAAGATTAAAACTCCATAATAAACCTAATGAATTCATCCGAGTAATTTGAACACCATACAACAATTTGGAATATATTACGACTCTGTATGCCACATTACCGCCTTGAAAAGCATGTTAGTATAACGTACGGCACCTTACAACTCCTAACAAAAGATTACAACACCGTACGTAAACTTAAAACTCCATAATAAACCTAATGAATTCGTCCGAGTCATTTGAACATCGTACGACCACTCAGGACTTGTTACGACTCTGTATGCAAAATTAGCTATAGGAAAAGCAATATAGAATAATGTAGGATGCGTTGCAACTTTTCAGAACATCTTACACCACCGTACAAAAGATTAAAACTCCATAATAAACCTAATGAATTCGTCCGAGTAATTTGAACACCATACAACAATTTGGAATATATTACGACTCTGTATGCCACATTACCGCCTTGAAAAGCATGTTAGTATAACGTACGGCACCTTACAACTCCTAACAAAAGATTACAACACCGTACGTAAACTTAAAATTCCATAATAAACCTAATGAATTCGTCCGAGTCATTTGAACATCGTACGACCACTCAGGACTTGTTACGACTCTGTATGCGAAGTTAGCAACAGGAAAAGCAATTTAGAATAATGAAGGATGCGTTACAACTTTTGAGAACACCTTACACCACCGTACGAAAGATTAAAACTCCATAATAAACCTAATGAATTCGTCTGAGTAATTTGAACACCATACAACAATTTGGAATATATTACGACTCCGTATGCCACATTACCGCCTTGAAAAGCATGTTAGTATAACGTACGACACCTTACTACTCCTAACAAAACATTACAACACCGTACGTCAACTTAAAACTCCATAATAAACCTATTGAATTCGTCCGAGTCCTTTGAACATCGTACGACAATTTAGAATATATTACGACTCTGTTTGCCACATTAACGTCTTGAGAAGCATGTTAGTATAATGTACGACACCTTACAACTCCTAACAAAACATTACAACACCGTACGTAAACTTAAAACTCCATAATAAACCTAATGAATTCGTCCGAGTCATTTGAACATCGTACGAACACTCAGGACTTGTTACGACTCTGTATGCGAAATTAGCAACAGGAAAAGGAATTTAGAATAATGTAGGATGCGTTACAACTTTTGAGAACACCTTACACCACCGTACGAAAGATTAAAACTCCATAATAAACCTAATGAATTCGTCCGAGTAATTTGAACACTATACAACAATTTGGAATATATTACAACTCTGTATGCCACATTACCGCCTTGAAAAGCATATTAGTATAACGTACGGCACCTTACAAATCCTAACAAAACATTACAACACCGTACGTAAACTTAAAACTCCATAATAAACCTAATGAATTCGTCCGAGTCATTTGAACATCGTACGACCACTCAGGACTTGTTACGACTCTGTATGCGAAGTTAGCAACAGGAAAAGCAATTTAGAATAATGAAGGATGCGTTACAACTTTTGAGAACACCTTACACCACCGTACGAAAGATTAAAACTCCATAATAAACCTAATGAATTCGTCTGAGTAGTTTGAACACCATACAACAATTTGGAATATATTACGACTCCGTATGCCACATTACCGCCTTGAAAAGCATGTTAGTATAATGTACGACACCTTACTACTCCTAACAAAACATTACAACACCGTACGTCAACTTAAAACTCCATAATAAACCTATTGAATTCGTCCGAGTCCTTTGAACATCGTACGACAATTTAGAATATATTACGACTCTGTTTGCCACATTAACGTCTTGAGAAGCATGTTAGTATAACGTACGACACCTTACAACTCCTAACAAAACATTACAACACCGTACGTAAACTTAAAACTCCATAATAAACCTAATGAATTCGTCCGAGTCATTTGAACATCGTACGACCACTCAGGACTTGTTACGACTCTGTATGCGAAATTAGCAACAAGAAAAGCAATTTAGAATAATGTAGGATGCGTTACAACTTTTGAGAACACCTTACACCACCGTACGAAAGATTAAAACTCCATAATAAACCTAATGAATTCATCCGAGTAATTTGAACACCATACAACAATTTAGAATATATTACGACTCTGTATGCCACATTACCGCCTTGAAAAGCATGTTAGTATAACGTACGGCACCTTACAACTCCTAACAAAAGATTACAACACCGTACGTAAACTTAAAACTCCATAATAAACCTAATGAATTCGTCCGAGTCATTTGAACATCGTACGACCACTCAGGACTTGTTACGACTCTGTATGCAAAATTAGCTATAGGAAAAGCAATATAGAATAATGTAGGATGCGTTGCAACTTTTCAGAACATCTTACACCACCGTACAAAAGATTAAAACTCCATAATAAACCTAATGAATTCGTCCGAGTAATTTGAACACCATACAACAATTTGGAATATATTACGACTCTGTATGCCACATTACCGCCTTGAAAAGCATGTTAGTATAACGTACGGCACCTTACAACTCCTAACAAAAGATTACAACACCGTACGTAAACTTAAAATTCCATAATAAACCTAATGAATTCGTCCGAGTCATTTGAACATCGTACGACCACTCAGGACTTGTTACGACTCTGTATGCGAAATTAGCTATAGGAAAAGCAATATAGAATAATGTAGGATGCGTTACAACTTTTCAGAACATCTTACACCACCGTACAAAAGATTAAAACTCCATAATAAACCTAATGAATTCATCCGAGTAATTTGAACACCATACAACAATTTGGAATATATTACGACTCTGTATGCCACATTACCGCCTTGAAAAGCATGTTAGTATAACGTACGGCACCTTACAACTCCTAACAAAAGATTACAACACCGTACGTAAACTTAAAATTCCATAATAAACCTAATGAATTCGTCCGAGTCATTTGAACATCGTACGACCACTCAGGACTTGTTACGACTCTGTATGCGAAGTTAGCAACAGGAAAAGCAATTTAGAATAATGAAGGATGCGTTACAACTTTTGAGAACACCTTACACCACCGTACGAAAGATTAAAACTCCATAATAAACCTAATGAATTCGTCTGAGTAATTTGAACACCATACAACAATTTGGAATATATTACGACTCCGTATGCCACATTACCGCCTTGAAAAGCATGTTAGTATAACGTACGACACCTTACTACTCCTAACAAAACATTACAACACCGTACGTCAACTTAAAACTCCATAATAAACCTATTGAATTCGTCCGAGTCCTTTGAACATCGTACGACAATTTAGAATATATTACGACTCTGTTTGCCACATTAACGTCTTGAGAAGCATGTTAGTATAATGTACGACACCTTACAACTCCTAACAAAACATTACAACACCGTACGTAAACTTAAAACTCCATAATAAACCTAATGAATTCGTCCGAGTCATTTGAACATCGTACGAACACTCAGGACTTGTTACGACTCTGTATGCGAAATTAGCAACAAGAAAAGCAATTTAGAATAATGTAGGATGCGTTACAACTTTTGAGAACACCTTACACCACCGTACGAAAGATTAAAACTCCATAATGAACCTAATGAATTCGTCCGAGTAATTTGAGCACCATACAACAAATTGGAATATATTACGACTCAGTATGCCACATTACCGCCTTGAAAAGCATGTTAGTATAACGTACGACACCTTACAACTCCTAACAAAACATTACAACACCGTACGTAAACTTAAAACTCCATAATAAACCTAATGAATTCGTCCGAGTCATTTGAACATCGTACGACCACTCAGGACTTGTTACGACTCTGTATGCGAAATTAGCTATAGGAAAAGCAATATAGAATAATGTAGGATGCGTTACAACTTTTGAAAACACCTTACACCACAGTACAAAAGATTAAAACTCCATAATAAACCTAATGAATTCGTCCGAGTAATTTGAACACTATACAACAATTTGGAATATATTACAACTCTGTATGCCACATTACCGCCTTGAAAAGCATATTAGTATAACGTACGGCACCTTACAAATCCTAACAAAACATTACAACACCGTACGTAAACTTAAAACTCCATAATAAACCTAATGAATTCGTCCGAGTCATTTGAACATCGTACGACCACTCAGGACTTGTTACGACTCTGTATGCGAAGTTAGCAACAGGAAAAGCAATTTAGAATAATGAAGGATGCGTTACAACTTTTGAGAACACCTTACACCACCGTACGAAAGATTAAAACTCCATAATAAACCTAATGAATTCGTCTGAGTAGTTTGAACACCATACAACAATTTGGAATATATTACGACTCCGTATGCCACATTACCGCCTTGAAAAGCATGTTAGTATAACGTACGACACCTTACTACTCCTAACAAAACATTACAACACCGTACGTCAACTTAAAACTCCATAATAAACCTATTGAATTCGTCCGAGTCCTTTGAACATCGTACGACAATTTAGAATATATTACGACTCTGTTTGCCACATTAACGTCTTGAGAAGCATGTTAGTATAACGTACGACACCTTACAACTCCTAACAAAACATTACAACACCGTACGTAAACTTAAAACTCCATAATAAACCTAATGAATTCGTCCGAGTCATTTGAACATCGTACGACCACTCAGGACTTGTTACGACTCTGTATGCGAAATTAGCAACAAGAAAAGCAATTTAGAATAATGTAGGATGCGTTACAACTTTTGAGAACACCTTACACCACCGTACGAAAGATTAAAACTCCATAATAAACCTAATGAATTCATCCGAGTAATTTGAACACCATACAACAATTTGGAATATATTACGACTCTGTATGCCACATTACCGCCTTGAAAAGCATGTTAGTATAACGTACGGCACCTTACAACTCCTAACAAAAGATTACAACACCGTACGTAAACTTAAAACTCCATAATAAACCTAATGAATTCGTCCGAGTCATTTGAACATCGTACGACCACTCAGGACTTGTTACGACTCTGTATGCAAAATTAGCTATAGGAAAAGCAATATAGAATAATGTAGGATGCGTTGCAACTTTTCAGAACATCTTACACCACCGTACAAAAGATTAAAACTCCATAATAAACCTAATGAATTCGTCCGAGTAATTTGAACACCATACAACAATTTGGAATATATTACGACTCTGTATGCCACATTACCGCCTTGAAAAGCATGTTAGTATAACGTACGGCACCTTACAACTCCTAACAAAAGATTACAACACCGTACGTAAACTTAAAATTCCATAATAAACCTAATGAATTCGTCCGAGTCATTTGAACATCGTACGACCACTCAGGACTTGTTACGACTCTGTATGCGAAGTTAGCAACAGGAAAAGCAATTTAGAATAATGAAGGATGCGTTACAACTTTTGAGAACACCTTACACCACCGTACGAAAGATTAAAACTCCATAATAAACCTAATGAATTCGTCTGAGTAATTTGAACACCATACAACAATTTGGAATATATTACGACTCCGTATGCCACATTACCGCCTTGAAAAGCATGTTAGTATAACGTACGACACCTTACTACTCCTAACAAAACATTACAACACCGTACGTCAACTTAAAACTCCATAATAAACCTATTGAATTCGTCCGAGTCCTTTGAACATCGTACGACAATTTAGAATATATTACGACTCTGTTTGCCACATTAACGTCTTGAGAAGCATGTTAGTATAACGTACGACACCTTACAACTCCTAACAAAACATTACAACACCGTACGTAAACTTAAAACTCCATAATAAACCTAATGAATTCGTCCGAGTCATTTGAACATCGTACGACCACTCAGGACTTGTTACGACTCTGTATGCGAAATTAGCAACAAGAAAAGCAATTTAGAATAATGTAGGATGCGTTACAACTTTTGAGAACACCTTACACCACCGTACGAAAGATTAAAACTCCATAATAAACCTAATGAATTCATCCGAGTAATTTGAACACCATACAACAATTTAGAATATATTACGACTCTGTATGCCACATTACCGCCTTGAAAAGCATGTTAGTATAACGTACGGCACCTTACAACTCCTAACAAAAGATTACAACACCGTACGTAAACTTAAAACTCCATAATAAACCTAATGAATTCGTCCGAGTCATTTGAACATCGTACGACCACTCAGGACTTGTTACGACTCTGTATGCGAAATTAGCTATAGGAAAAGCAATATAGAATAATGTAGGATGCGTTGCAACTTTTCAGAACATCTTACACCACCGTACAAAAGATTAAAACTCCATAATAAACCTAATGAATTCGTCCGAGTAATTTGAACACCATACAACAATTTGGAATATATTACGACTCTGTATGCCACATTACCGCCTTGAAAAGCATGTTAGTATAACGTACGGCACCTTACAACTCCTAACAAAAGATTACAACACCGTACGTAAAGTTAAAACTCCATAATAAACCTAATGAATTCGTCCGAGTCATTTGAACATCGTACGACCACTCAGGACTTGTTACGACTCTGTATGCGAAATTAGCAACAAGAAAAGCAATTTAGAATAATGTAGGATGCGTTACAACTTTTGAGAACACCTTACACCACCGTACGAAAGATTAAAACTCCATAATAAACCTAATGAATTCATCCGAGTAATTTGAACACCATACAACAATTTGGAATATATTACGACTCTGTATGCCACATTACCGCCTTGAAAAGCATGTTAGTATAACGTACGGCACCTTACAACTCCTAACAAAAGATTACAACACCGTACGTAAACTTAAAACTCCATAATAAACCTAATGAATTCGTCCGAGTCATTTGAACATCGTACGACCACTCAGGACTTGTTACGACTCTGTATGCAAAATTAGCTATAGGAAAAGCAATATAGAATAATGTAGGATGCGTTGCAACTTTTCAGAACATCTTACACCACCGTACAAAAGATTAAAACTCCATAATAAACCTAATGAATTCGTCCGAGTAATTTGAACACCATACAACAATTTGGAATATATTACGACTCTGTATGCCACATTACCGCCTTGAAAAGCATGTTAGTATAACGTACGGCACCTTACAACTCCTAACAAAAGATTACAACACCGTACGTAAACTTAAAATTCCATAATAAACCTAATGAATTCGTCCGAGTCATTTGAACATCGTACGACCACTCAGGACTTGTTACGACTCTGTATGCGAAGTTAGCAACAGGAAAAGCAATTTAGAATAATGAAGGATGCGTTACAACTTTTGAGAACACCTTACACCACCGTACGAAAGATTAAAACTCCATAATAAACCTAATGAATTCGTCTGAGTAATTTGAACACCATACAACAATTTGGAATATATTACGACTCCGTATGCCACATTACCGCCTTGAAAAGCATGTTAGTATAACGTACGACACCTTACTACTCCTAACAAAACATTACAACACCGTACGTCAACTTAAAACTCCATAATAAACCTATTGAATTCGTCCGAGTCCTTTGAACATCGTACGACAATTTAGAATATATTACGACTCTGTTTGCCACATTAACGTCTTGAGAAGCATGTTAGTATAACGTACGACACCTTACAACTCCTAACAAAACATTACAACACCGTACGTAAACTTAAAACTCCATAATAAACCTAATGAATTCGTCCGAGTCATTTGAACATCGTACGACCACTCAGGACTTGTTACGACTCTGTATGCGAAATTAGCAACAAGAAAAGCAATTTAGAATAATGTAGGATGCGTTACAACTTTTGAGAACACCTTACACCACCGTACGAAAGATTAAAACTCCATAATAAACCTAATGAATTCATCCGAGTAATTTGAACACCATACAACAATTTAGAATATATTACGACTCTGTATGCCACATTACCGCCTTGAAAAGCATGTTAGTATAACGTACGGCACCTTACAACTCCTAACAAAAGATTACAACACCGTACGTAAACTTAAAACTCCATAATAAACCTAATGAATTCGTCCGAGTCATTTGAACATCGTACGACCACTCAGGACTTGTTACGACTCTGTATGCGAAATTAGCTATAGGAAAAGCAATATAGAATAATGTAGGATGCGTTGCAACTTTTCAGAACATCTTACACCACCGTACAAAAGATTAAAACTCCATAATAAACCTAATGAATTCGTCCGAGTAATTTGAACACCATACAACAATTTGGAATATATTACGACTCTGTATGCCACATTACCGCCTTGAAAAGCATGTTAGTATAACGTACGGCACCTTACAACTCCTAACAAAAGATTACAACACCGTACGTAAACTTAAAACTCCATAATAAACCTAATGAATTCGTCCGAGTCATTTGAACATCGTACGAACACTCAGGACTTGTTACGACTCTGTATGCGAAATTAGCAACAAGAAAAGCAATTTAGAATAATGTAGGATGCGTTACAACTTTTGAGAACACCTTACACCACCGTACGAAAGATTAAAACTCCATAATGAACCTAATGAATTCGTCCGAGTAATTTGAGCACCATACAACAAATTGGAATATATTACGACTCAGTATGCCACATTACCGCCTTGAAAAGCATGTTAGTATAACGTACGACACCTTACAACTCCTAACAAAACATTACAACACCGTACGTAAACTTAAAACTCCATAATAAACCTAATGAATTCGTCCGAGTCATTTGAACATCGTACGACCACTCAGGACTTGTTACGACTCTGTATGCGAAATTAGCTATAGGAAAAGCAATATAGAATAATGTAGGATGCGTTACAACTTTTGAAAACACCTTACACCACAGTACAAAAGATTAAAACTCCATAATAAACCTAATGAATTCGTCCGAGTAATTTGAACACTATACAACAATTTGGAATATATTACAACTCTGTATGCCACATTACCGCCTTGAAAAGCATATTAGTATAACGTACGGCACCTTACAAATCCTAACAAAACATTACAACACCGTACGTAAACTTAAAACTCCATAATAAACCTAATGAATTCGTCCGAGTCATTTGAACATCGTACGACCACTCAGGACTTGTTACGACTCTGTATGCGAAGTTAGCAACAGGAAAAGCAATTTAGAATAATGAAGGATGCGTTACAACTTTTGAGAACACCTTACACCACCGTACGAAAGATTAAAACTCCATAATAAACCTAATGAATTCGTCTGAGTAGTTTGAACACCATACAACAATTTGGAATATATTACGACTCCGTATGCCACATTACCGCCATGAAAAGCATGTTAGTATAACGTACGACACCTTACTACTCCTAACAAAACATTACAACACCGTACGTCAACTTAAAACTCCATAATAAACCTATTGAATTCGTCCGAGTCCTTTGAACATCGTACGACAATTTAGAATATATTACGACTCTGTTTGCCACATTAACGTCTTGAGAAGCATGTTAGTATAACGTACGACACCTTACAACTCCTAACAAAACATTACAACACCGTACGTAAACTTAAAACTCCATAATAAACCTAATGAATTCGTCCGAGTCATTTGAACATCGTACGACCACTCAGGACTTGTTACGACTCTGTATGCGAAATTAGCAACAAGAAAAGCAATTTAGAATAATGTAGGATGCGTTACAACTTTTGAGAACACCTTACACCACCGTACGAAAGATTAAAACTCCATAATAAACCTAATGAATTCATCCGAGTAATTTGAACACCATACAACAATTTGGAATATATTACGACTCTGTATGCCACATTACCGCCTTGAAAAGCATGTTAGTATAACGTACGGCACCTTACAACTCCTAACAAAAGATTACAACACCGTACGTAAACTTAAAACTCCATAATAAACCTAATGAATTCGTCCGAGTCATTTGAACATCGTACGACCACTCAGGACTTGTTACGACTCTGTATGCAAAATTAGCTATAGGAAAAGCAATATAGAATAATGTAGGATGCGTTGCAACTTTTCAGAACATCTTACACCACCGTACAAAAGATTAAAACTCCATAATAAACCTAATGAATTCGTCCGAGTAATTTGAACACCATACAACAATTTGGAATATATTACGACTCTGTATGCCACATTACCGCCTTGAAAAGCATGTTAGTATAACGTACGGCACCTTACAACTCCTAACAAAAGATTACAACACCGTACGTAAACTTAAAATTCCATAATAAACCTAATGAATTCGTCCGAGTCATTTGAACATCGTACGACCACTCAGGACTTGTTACGACTCTGTATGCGAAGTTAGCAACAGGAAAAGCAATTTAGAATAATGAAGGATGCGTTACAACTTTTGAGAACACCTTACACCACCGTACGAAAGATTAAAACTCCATAATAAACCTAATGAATTCGTCTGAGTAATTTGAACACCATACAACAATTTGGAATATATTACGACTCCGTATGCCACATTACCGCCTTGAAAAGCATGTTAGTATAACGTACGACACCTTACTACTCCTAACAAAACATTACAACACCGTACGTCAACTTAAAACTCCATAATAAACCTATTGAATTCGTCCGAGTCCTTTGAACATCGTACGACAATTTAGAATATATTACGACTCTGTTTGCCACATTAACGTCTTGAGAAGCATGTTAGTATAACGTACGACACCTTACAACTCCTAACAAAACATTACAACACCGTACGTAAACTTAAAACTCCATAATAAACCTAATGAATTCGTCCGAGTCATTTGAACATCGTACGACCACTCAGGACTTGTTACGACTCTGTATGCGAAATTAGCAACAAGAAAAGCAATTTAGAATAATGTAGGATGCGTTACAACTTTTGAGAACACCTTACACCACCGTACGAAAGATTAAAACTCCATAATAAACCTAATGAATTCATCCGAGTAATTTGAACACCATACAACAATTTAGAATATATTACGACTCTGTATGCCACATTACCGCCTTGAAAAGCATGTTAGTATAACGTACGGCACCTTACAACTCCTAACAAAAGATTACAACACCGTACGTAAACTTAAAACTCCATAATAAACCTAATGAATTCGTCCGAGTCATTTGAACATCGTACGACCACTCAGGACTTGTTACGACTCTGTATGCGAAATTAGCTATAGGAAAAGCAATATAGAATAATGTAGGATGCGTTGCAACTTTTCAGAACATCTTACACCACCGTACAAAAGATTAAAACTCCATAATAAACCTAATGAATTCGTCCGAGTAATTTGAACACCATACAACAATTTGGAATATATTACGACTCTGTATGCCACATTACCGCCTTGAAAAGCATGTTAGTATAACGTACGGCACCTTACAACTCCTAACAAAAGATTACAACACCGTACGTAAAGTTAAAACTCCATAATAAACCTAATGAATTCGTCCGAGTCATTTGAACATCGTACGACCACTCAGGACTTGTTACGACTCTGTATGCGAAATTAGCAACAAGAAAAGCAATTTAGAATAATGTAGGATGCGTTACAACTTTTGAGAACACCTTACACCACCGTACGAAAGATTAAAACTCCATAATAAACCTAATGAATTCATCCGAGTAATTTGAACACCATACAACAATTTGGAATATATTACGACTCTGTATGCCACATTACCGCCTTGAAAAGCATGTTAGTATAACGTACGGCACCTTACAACTCCTAACAAAAGATTACAACACCGTACGTAAACTTAAAACTCCATAATAAACCTAATGAATTCGTCCGAGTCATTTGAACATCGTACGACCACTCAGGACTTGTTACGACTCTGTATGCGAAATTAGCTATAGGAAAAGCAATATAGAATAATGTAGGATGCGTTGCAACTTTTCAGAACATCTTACACCACCGTACAAAAGATTAAAACTCCATAATAAACCTAATGAATTCGTCCGAGTAATTTGAACACCATACAACAATTTGGAATATATTACGACTCTGTATGCCACATTACCGCCTTGAAAAGCATGTTAGTATAACGTACGGCACCTTACAACTCCTAACAAAAGATTACAACACCGTACGTAAAGTTAAAACTCCATAATAAACCTAATGAATTCGTCCGAGTCATTTGAACATCGTACGACCACTCAGGACTTGTTACGACTCTGTATGCGAAATTAGCAACAAGAAAAGCAATTTAGAATAATGTAGGATGCGTTACAACTTTTGAGAACACCTTACACCACCGTACGAAAGATTAAAACTCCATAATAAACCTAATGAATTCATCCGAGTAATTTGAACACCATACAACAATTTGGAATATATTACGACTCTGTATGCCACATTACCGCCTTGAAAAGCATGTTAGTATAACGTACGGCACCTTACAACTCCTAACAAAAGATTACAACACCGTACGTAAACTTAAAACTCCATAATAAACCTAATGAATTCGTCCGAGTCATTTGAACATCGTACGACCACTCAGGACTTGTTACGACTCTGTATGCAAAATTAGCTATAGGAAAAGCAATATAGAATAATGTAGGATGCGTTGCAACTTTTCAGAACATCTTACACCACCGTACAAAAGATTAAAACTCCATAATAAACCTAATGAATTCGTCCGAGTAATTTGAACACCATACAACAATTTGGAATATATTACGACTCTGTATGCCACATTACCGCCTTGAAAAGCATGTTAGTATAACGTACGGCACCTTACAACTCCTAACAAAAGATTACAACACCGTACGTAAACTTAAAATTCCATAATAAACCTAATGAATTCGTCCGAGTCATTTGAACATCGTACGACCACTCAGGACTTGTTACGACTCTGTATGCGAAGTTAGCAACAGGAAAAGCAATTTAGAATAATGAAGGATGCGTTACAACTTTTGAGAACACCTTACACCACCGTACGAAAGATTAAAACTCCATAATAAACCTAATGAATTCGTCTGAGTAATTTGAACACCATACAACAATTTGGAATATATTACGACTCCGTATGCCACATTACCGCCTTGAAAAGCATGTTAGTATAACGTACGGCACCTTACAACTCCTAACAAAAGATTACAACACCGTACGTAAACTTAAAACTCCATAATAAACCTAATGAATTCGTCCGAGTCATTTGAACATCGTACGACCACTCAGGACTTGTTACGACTCTGTATGCGAAATTAGCTATAGGAAAAGCAATATAGAATAATGTAGGATGCGTTGCAACTTTTCAGAACATCTTACACCACCGTACAAAAGATTAAAACTCCATAATAAACCTAATGAATTCGTCCGAGTAATTTGAACACCATACAACAATTTGGAATATATTACGACTCTGTATGCCACATTACCGCCTTGAAAAGCATGTTAGTATAACGTACGGCACCTTACAACTCCTAACAAAAGATTACAACACCGTACGTAAAGTTAAAACTCCATAATAAACCTAATGAATTCGTCCGAGTCATTTGAACATCGTACGACCACTCAGGACTTGTTACGACTCTGTATGCGAAATTAGCAACAAGAAAAGCAATTTAGAATAATGTAGGATGCGTTACAACTTTTGAGAACACCTTACACCACCGTACGAAAGATTAAAACTCCATAATAAACCTAATGAATTCATCCGAGTAATTTGAACACCATACAACAATTTGGAATATATTACGACTCTGTATGCCACATTACCGCCTTGAAAAGCATGTTAGTATAACGTACGGCACCTTACAACTCCTAACAAAAGATTACAACACCGTACGTAAACTTAAAACTCCATAATAAACCTAATGAATTCGTCCGAGTCATTTGAACATCGTACGACCACTCAGGACTTGTTACGACTCTGTATGCAAAATTAGCTATAGGAAAAGCAATATAGAATAATGTAGGATGCGTTGCAACTTTTCAGAACATCTTACACCACCGTACAAAAGATTAAAACTCCATAATAAACCTAATGAATTCGTCCGAGTAATTTGAACACCATACAACAATTTGGAATATATTACGACTCTGTATGCCACATTACCGCCTTGAAAAGCATGTTAGTATAACGTACGGCACCTTACAACTCCTAACAAAAGATTACAACACCGTACGTAAACTTAAAATTCCATAATAAACCTAATGAATTCGTCCGAGTCATTTGAACATCGTACGACCACTCAGGACTTGTTACGACTCTGTATGCGAAGTTAGCAACAGGAAAAGCAATTTAGAATAATGAAGGATGCGTTACAACTTTTGAGAACACCTTACACCACCGTACGAAAGATTAAAACTCCATAATAAACCTAATGAATTCGTCTGAGTAATTTGAACACCATACAACAATTTGGAATATATTACGACTCCGTATGCCACATTACCGCCTTGAAAAGCATGTTAGTATAACGTACGACACCTTACTACTCCTAACAAAACATTACAACACCGTACGTCAACTTAAAACTCCATAATAAACCTATTGAATTCGTCCGAGTCCTTTGAACATCGTACGACAATTTAGAATATATTACGACTCTGTTTGCCACATTAACGTCTTGAGAAGCATGTTAGTATAACGTACGACACCTTACAACTCCTAACAAAACATTACAACACCGTACGTAAACTTAAAACTCCATAATAAACCTAATGAATTCGTCCGAGTCATTTGAACATCGTACGACCACTCAGGACTTGTTACGACTCTGTATGCGAAATTAGCAACAAGAAAAGCAATTTAGAATAATGTAGGATGCGTTACAACTTTTGAGAACACCTTACACCACCGTACGAAAGATTAAAACTCCATAATAAACCTAATGAATTCATCCGAGTAATTTGAACACCATACAACAATTTAGAATATATTACGACTCTGTATGCCACATTACCGCCTTGAAAAGCATGTTAGTATAACGTACGGCACCTTACAACTCCTAACAAAAGATTACAACACCGTACGTAAACTTAAAACTCCATAATAAACCTAATGAATTCGTCCGAGTCATTTGAACATCGTACGACCACTCAGGACTTGTTACGACTCTGTATGCGAAATTAGCTATAGGAAAAGCAATATAGAATAATGTAGGATGCGTTGCAACTTTTCAGAACATCTTACACCACCGTACAAAAGATTAAAACTCCATAATAAACCTAATGAATTCGTCCGAGTAATTTGAACACCATACAACAATTTGGAATATATTACGACTCTGTATGCCACATTACCGCCTTGAAAAGCATGTTAGTATAACGTACGGCACCTTACAACTCCTAACAAAAGATTACAACACCGTACGTAAACTTAAAATTCCATAATAAACCTAATGAATTCGTCCGAGTCATTTGAACATCGTACGACCACTCAGGACTTGTTACGACTCTGTATGCGAAGTTAGCAACAGGAAAAGCAATTTAGAATAATGAAGGATGCGTTACAACTTTTGAGAACACCTTACACCACCGTACGAAAGATTAAAACTCCATAATAAACCTAATGAATTCGTCTGAGTAATTTGAACACCATACAACAATTTGGAATATATTACGACTCCGTATGCCACATTACCGCCTTGAAAAGCATGTTAGTATAACGTACGACACCTTACTACTCCTAACAAAACATTACAACACCGTACGTCAACTTAAAACTCCATAATAAACCTATTGAATTCGTCCGATTCCTTTGAACATCGTACGACAATTTAGAATATATTACGACTCTGTTTGCCACATTAACGTCTTGAGAAGCATGTTAGTATAATGTACGACACCTTACAACTCCTAACAAAACATTACAACACCGTACGTAAACTTAAAACTCCATAATAAACCTAATGAATTCGTCCGAGTCATTTGAACATCGTACGACCACTCAGGACTTGTTACGACTCTGTATGCGAAATTAGCAACAGGAAAAGCAATTTAGAATAATGTAGGATGCGTTACAACTTTTGAGAACACCTTACACCACCGTACGAAAGATTAAAACTCTATAATAAACCTAATGAATTCGTCCGAGTAATTTGAGCACCATACAACAATTTGGAATATATTACGACTCAGTATGCCACATTACCGCCTTGAAAAGCATGTTAGTATAACGTACGGCACCTTACAACTCCTAACAAAACATTACAACACCGTACGTAAACTTAAAACTCCATAATAAACCTAATGAATTCGTCCGAGTCATTTGAACATCGTACTACAATTTAGAATATAATACGACTCTGTATGCCACATTACCGCCTTGAAAAGCATGTTAGTATAACGTACGGCACCTTACAACTCCTAACAAAACATTACAACACCGTACGTAAACTTAAAACTCCATAATAAACCTAATGAATTCGTCCGAGTCATTTGAACATCGTACGACCACTCAGGACTTGTTACGACTCTGTATGCGAAATTAGCTATAGGAAAAGCAATATAGAATAATGTTGGATGCGTTACAACTTTTCAGAACACCTTACACCACCGTACAAAAGATTAAAACTCCATAATAAACCTAATGAATTCGTCCGAGTAATTTGAACACCATACAACAATTTGGAATATATTACGACTCAGTATGCCACATTACCGCCTTGAAAAGCATGTTAGTATAACGTACGGCACCTTACAACTCCTAACAAAACATTACAACACCGTACGTAAACTTAAAACTCCATAATAAACCTAATGAATTCGTCCGAGTCATTTGAACATCGTACTACAATTTAGAATATAATACGACTCTGTATGCCACATTACCGCCTTGAAAAGCATGTTAGTATAACGTACGGCACCTTACAACTCCTAACAAAACATTACAACACCGTACGTAAACTTAAAACTCCATAATAAACCTAATGAATTCGTCTGAGTCATTTGAACATCGTACGAACACTTAGGACTTGTTACGACTCTGTATACGAAATTAGCAACAGGAAAAGCAATTTAGAATAATGTACGATGCGTTATAACTTTTGAGAACACCTTACACCACCGTACGAAAG
This sequence comes from Tagetes erecta, assembly GCA_030867185.1. Lineage (NCBI taxonomy): Eukaryota > Viridiplantae > Streptophyta > Magnoliopsida > Asterales > Asteraceae > Tagetes > Tagetes erecta. The sequence continues at coordinate 50,782,999 of CM061488.1, read as the reverse complement.
ATTAAAAATCCATAATAAAACTAATGAATTCGTCCGAGTAATTTGAACACCATACAACAATTTAGAATATATTACGACTCTGTATGCCACATTACCGCCTTGAAAAGCATGTTAGTATAACGTACGGCACCTTACAACTCCTAACAAAAGATTACAACACCGTACGTAAACTTAAAACTCCATAATAAACCTAATGAATTCGTCCGAGTCATTTGAACATCGTACGACCACTCAGGACTTGTTACGACTCTGTATGCGAAATTAGCTATAGGAAAAGCAATATAGAATAATGTTGGATGCGTTACAACTTTTGAGAACACCTTACACCACCGTACGAAAGATTAAAACTCCATAATAAACCTAATGAATTCATCCGAGTAATTTGAACACCATACAACAATTTGGAATATATTACGACTCTGTATGCCACATTACCGCCTTGAAAAGCATGTTAGTATAACGTACGGCACCTTACAACTCCTAACAAAAGATTACAACACCGTACGTAAACTTAAAACTCCATAATAAACCTAATGAATTCGTCCGAGTCATTTGAACATCGTACGACCACTCAGGACTTGTTACGACTCTGTATGCGAAATTAGCTATAGGAAAAGCAATATAGAATAATGTAGGATGCGTTGCAACTTTTCAGAACATCTTACACCACCGTACAAAAGATTAAAACTCCATAATAAACCTAATGAATTCGTCCGAGTAATTTGAACACCATACAACAATTTGGAATATATTACGACTCTGTATGCCACATTACCGCCTTGAAAAGCATGTTAGTATAACGTACGGCACCTTACAACTCCTAACAAAAGATTACAACACCGTACGTAAACTTAAAATTCCATAATAAACCTAATGAATTCGTCCGAGTCATTTGAACATCGTACGACCACTCAGGACTTGTTACGACTCTGTATGCGAAGTTAGCAACAGGAAAAGCAATTTAGAATAATGAAGGATGCGTTACAACTTTTGAGAACACCTTACACCACCGTACGAAAGATTAAAACTCCATAATAAACCTAATGAATTCGTCTGAGTAATTTGAACACCATACAACAATTTGGAATATATTACGACTCTGTATGCCACATTACCGCCTTGAAAAGCATGTTAGTATAACGTACGACACCTTACTACTCCTAACAAAACATTACAACACCGTACGTCAACTTAAAACTCCATAATAAACCTATTGAATTCGTCCGAGTCCTTTGAACATCGTACGACAATTTAGAATATATTACGACTCTGTTTGCCACATTAACGTCTTGAGAAGCATGTTAGTATAATGTACGACACCTTACAACTCCTAACAAAACATTACAACACCGTACGTAAACTTAAAACTCCATAATAAACCTAATGAATTCGTCCGAGTCATTTGAACATCGTACGACCACTCAGGACTTATTACGACTCTGTATGCGAAATTAGCAACAAGAAAAGCAATTTAGAATAATGTAGGATGCGTTACAACTTTTGAGAACACCTTACACCACCGTACGAAAGATTAAAACTCCATAATGAACCTAATGAATTCGTCCGAGTAATTTGAGCACCATACAACAAATTGGAATAAATTACGACTCAGTATGCCACATTACCGCCTTGAAAAGCATTTTAGTATAACGTACGACACCTTACAACTCCTAACAAAACATTACAACACCGTACGTAAACTTAAAACTCCATAATAAACCTAATGAATTCGTCCGAGTCATTTGAACATCGTACGACCACTCAGGACTTGTTACGACTCTGTATGCGAAATTAGCTATAGGAAAAGCAATATAGAATAATGTAGGATGCGTTACAACTTTTGAAAACACCTTACACCACAGTACAAAAGATTAAAACTCCATAATAAACCTAATGAATTCGTCCGAGTAATTTGAACACTATACAACAATTTGGAATATATTACAACTCTGTATGCCACATTACCGCCTTGAAAAGCATATTAGTATAACGTACGGCACCTTACAAATCCTAACAAAACATTACAACACCGTACGTAAACTTAAAACTCCATAATAAACCTAATGAATTCGTCCGAGTCATTTGAACATCATACGACCACTCAGGACTTGTTACGACTCTGTATGCGAAATTAGCAACAGGAAAAGCAATTTAGAATAATGTAGGATGCGTTACAACTTTTGAGAACACCTTACACCACCGTACGAAAGATTAAAACTCCATAATAAACCTAATGAATTCGTCCGAGTAATTTGAGCACCATACAACAATTTGGAATATATTACGACTCAGTATGCCACATTACCGCCTTGAAAAGCATGTTAGTATAACGTACGGCACCTTACAACTCCTAACAAAACATTACAACACCGTACGTAAACTTTGTTGGAATTAGTCTGCCCAAGAGACATATTAAATTGATGTGGCTAGTACGTTATGATCCAAGTCGGGTCATACCCAATGACAAGCTAGACAAACACCGGGTATTTATTTTATGACATGATCTAAAATAAATATCAACACTTAGAATATTTAGAAATTTGGTTTCTAGATATTTGCACTTGTGTTAAAAATAAATTATATGGATGATTTATGTTATGAGAGAAAGAATCTTCTACAATGTTGTTTAAGTTGTTTAAATAACATTTAGGAGATATATTTTGCTACACCTTGTGTTAAATAAGTAAAGAGAAAGATATTAACAAAAAAAAATAAAAATAAAAAATATATATATAAGGTGGGACCCACTTGGGCCGCCCCCTTGTGCACCTTGTCCTCTTTTTGGTTTTCCTTTTACCAAGGCATGCAAATGGGTTTGTGTGTTAAATACACAAACTCTAGTCTTTTGTTTAACACAATTTTTCTTTCTCCATTTCACACATAAGTGCAAGAACAAAAGAAGAACAAAAGAAGAAAGGTTCTTCTCCTCCTTTTCTTCTTCATATTTTCGGCCAAGATCAAAAGGTCAAGAATAAAGGAAATTACAAGTGTTAAATCCTAGCAAAAATGGTGTTTGTTGGAGGCTTGAGGGTATACAAGCTTGAGGTCCTCTCATTTGAAGATTTTCATTCAAGAATATCATCTTCTTCATCTTGAAAGGTAGTATTCTAAACACCCTATGGTTGTGTTTGATGGTATGTATTTCGTATATGGATCCGGACTTGGGTTTTGTATGTTAAACGGGTTTTAATAATCAACATATTAACAAGATTTTAAACTAATAATCCGCTGCGTTTTTCTATAAATTGGTTTATATGAACTTTGATAATCTTGTTAAAACCCAACAATGGCATCAAGAGCCGCTTATACGAATACATGCTTCATTAGATCCAAAATTTTCGGGTTTCATGGTGTGTTTTCACCATATGGCCGAAACTTTTGGGCCTTGGTTCCCTTGGATTTTCAAGATAATACTCACATGCATATGATTATCTTGAAAGTTTAAAGTCATTAAAATGGTTAGTTGCTTTGTTTGGACAAAACCCGAAATTTTCGGTTTTATATATTTTAGGCCGAAAATTTCAAGGGTTCAAAGGGAACCATTTTAAAATTATGTTATTACATATTTGGATATGCTTTTGAGTGTTTCATAACCTAGCCATAGACCTTGTGCATGTATGATTTTGTGTTGTGGTTTGAAATATGCAATATGGTTGTAATATTCTTTTATTTGGGTTTATAATCTTTTATTATTTCATATTGGTTTGTAATAATAAGTAGATTAGTTGTATTTCTTTTACTAGAAAAATGTATTAGGATATATTTTGTAAAAGAAGTTGGACAAAACTTTGGTTTTTGGTTTGGGCCATTTTAAGCCCAAATGGGCCTCATAGCTCAAGATTGGATTTAAGCCCAATATGGGATTCTAGCCTAATGACCCAAACCCAAGATTTGTAAGCCCAAAAGGGGCTGATTTGAAGGCCCAAAAGGAAGCCCAAATAAATGAAGAAACACAACACAAAAGATGGATACTTGAAGCATTCGGATGCGGGATCAAGTGGGAGTTCATCATTTCATGCCTTGTGTCATGTTGTCCCTTAAGAAAGACCTTTTTAGCACACTTGTTTCGGTTAGCAAGTGTAGCTAAAATTAGTTGGCTATGGTTATGGACTCATATATGGTTGTTTATGCATGTTTGGTTATTATGATATTGTTTGTTATGATATTAGGATATTGATAGCTAACAACTATAACCGACAAACTTGCATCATTTTGATTCCTTAGAAATCATTAAGTAATAAAATTAATTTTATCAAAAAGGTTAATGATTTCATAATAAAATGGGTTTATTAAAAGGAATTTTGAAATTTGGTTTTCAACTAAGTACCATACATTTGAATGCATGCAAATGAAAGGTACACACTTTGTTTTCTCATCTAGAATTTAGAAAACAACAAAAATCCCTTTTGAATTTTTTGGGGAACAAGTTTAACACCATCCTTTTATACAACACTCGAATCATTTGGAAACTTGATGTGGGATAAAGGTCACCTAACCACATTGGAGAAAACTTGTGAGTTTGAGGTGGGTTTGCCATATTTATGGGATAAAGGTCACCTAACCATTTGTATGTGCAAATTCACACGTGTGTGTAAGTAGGACGACTTGAAATTGGAAACCATGTGATTAGGGTCACCGAAGCATGGCGTTCAATGGTGTTGATGGGATTAAACATGCCAACTAAACATAAGATGTTTAACCGATCCCATAAAGCTAGAAGTTGCAAAGGGTTGTAATTGTCAAACGTTGACTACCTTGTTAATTCAAATATTAGGATAAAGGTCACCTAACTACTATTTGAATGTAACGTTGGATTCTAGATTTTAATCATTAATTGTCCAAGAGACACAAAAGGGTATTAAAGATTAAAATGTATTAATGATATTGAAAATACTAAATGTGAACTTTGTTAAACTATGTTGATGGCCGCAATCAACAATCCACCTAATGCATTTATCCCACCCGTGCATAACCTATCACTAAGAACCATACATAGACAAGGATCGTCTTAATTACAAAATTTCATGGATTGGTATCGAAGCTTGAGAATTGTTCTCAAGCAAGAAAAGAAATCCTACATTTTAGACGATCCTATTCCCGATGAACCTAGTATTGACGATGAAGATGCCTATAACGAATGGGTAAAAAGGCTTTACCGGTTCTCATGATCAATGACGATGGTAGCAAAAGAGGCATCACCCGGAACCTAAGGCAAAGGTTGCCAAAGGTAAGGGTCAAGTCAAGGGTAAGTTCAAGGGAAAGGCGAAAGCGGAATCACCCAAACCAAAGGAGAAGAAGCTAAAGGTTAGCTCGGAAGATCCGTGCTTTGGTTGTGGTGAGATAGGACATTGGAAGAGGAATTGTCCAACCTATCTCAAGGAGTTGAAAGCTAAGAGGGATGCGGAGCAAACCTCGGGTACAACTTTCATGATCCATATTGATCTTAATATTATTTCTTCTAACACATGGGTATTGGATACCGAATGTGTTCCACATTTGCAATTTGTTGCAGGGGTTCAAAAGAAATAAGCTTTACAAGAAAGGAGATACAAGTCTCTACATGGGCGACGGAGCAAAAGTTGTAGTCGAAGCCCTAGGAGACTATGTTTTGAAACCTCCAAATGTTTTGGAAGTAATTTTGAACAATACTTTGTATACTCCTAGTTTTGACTAGGAACATTATCTCTGTTTCTCGTTTAAGACAATTTGGTTATGTTTTAAGTTTATTGACAATGGTATTTGTGTTTTCATGAATGATGTCTTTTATTTTAAAGAAATGCCGTCTAATGGCATTTATGAATCAATTCATGACAACACATCCTTTGATAACTCGTTGTACCTATCTAGCACCAAGAAACTCAAAGTGGATTTAAGTAAGACCTATCTTTGGCATTGTCGTCTTGGTCACATAAACAAGGGACGCATTCATATACTTCAAAAGAATGGTCTTTTGAAAACAAATGAAGATGATTCATTTGACAAATGTAAATCTTGTTTATTGGGAAAGATGACCAAGAAGCCCTTTAGTAGAACTAATGAAAGGGCGAAAGATTTATTAGGTATCATACATACGGATGTATGTGGTTCTTTTAAGACAATGACAAGGAATGGTGAAAGATACTTCATTACCTTTATCGATGATTATAGTCGTTATGGGTATGTGTACTTGTTAAGACACAAGGATGAAGCTTTTGAAATATTCAAAGTCTTCCAAAATGAAGTTCAAAAATCAACTCAATAGGACCATCAAAGTACTTCGTTCGGATAGAGGAGGTGAATACCTTAATGATGCTTTTCAAGATCATCTTAGGAGTTGTGGAATAATCTCACAACTCACTCCACCTGGAACACCGCAACATAATGGTGTGTCCGAAAGGAAGAATCGAACTTTATTGGATATGGTTCAATATATGATGGCTAGAAGCACATTACCTCTATCATTTTGGGGTTTCGCATTGCTCTCTGCAGCCCATATTTTAAATATGGCCCGGACCAAGAAAGTGGACAAGACACCTTTTGAAATATGGAATGGAAGAGTTCCATCATTATCATATTTAAAGGTATGGGGTTGTGAGGCTTATGTCAAGAACAACACCCAAAACAAATTGGAAAGCCGATCCACTAAGTGTATCTTTGTAGGATATCCCAAAGACTCTATGGGATATTATTTCTACAACGCAACCGAGCAAAAAGTGTTTATTGCTCTAAAAGTTGAGTTCTTGGAAACTAAGTTCCTTACGGAAGGAACTAGTAGAACGGTGGAACTTGATGAGGATCGAGATCCACAAGCCGATACACGTTTGGTTGAAACTAGCATTCAACAAGAGGTTGTTGAAAATGATCAAATGGATGATCAAGACACACATAACGTTCGTAGATCTGGTAGAAATAGTAATCCACCCGAAAGATATGGATTTTTCATTAATGGATTCTATGTGGTAGATTCAACTGAACCCACCACATATCGAGATGCAATGGCACAATCCGATTGTGACAAATGGCTTGAAGCCATGAACGTTCAGATGCAATCCATGCATGACAACCAAGCATGGGACTTGGTTGAACCACCGCTTAACTCCAAACCGGTTGGAAGTAAGTGGGTTTTCAAAAAGAAAACCGATATGCATGGAAACTTGGATACTTATAAGGCTCGACTTGTAGCAAAAGGTTTCACTCAAACTCAAGGGGTTGATTATGATGAGACCTTCTCGCCTGTTGCAATGCTAAAGTCGATTAGGATATTGTTTGCCATAGCTGCACACTATGATTATGAGATTTGGCAAATGGACGTCAAAACCGCTTTTCTAAATGGACATCTTGAAGAGGATGTCTATATGGTTCAGCCCGAAGGTTTTGCCAATCCACAATATCCTAATAAAGTATGCAAGTTAAAGAAATCAATCTATGGATTGAAACAAGCATCTAGAAGTTGGAATCACCGTTTTGATGAAGAGATTAAAACCTTTGGATTCATCAAGAACGCTGATGAGGCTTGTGTGTATAAGAAAGCTAGTGGGAGCATCATCACCGTTGTATGTCGATGACATACTACTATATGGAAATGACATTCCAACCATGCAAAGTGTTAAAACTTGGCTTGGAAGTCGTTTTTCAATCAAGGATCTTGGTGAAGCCGCCTATATTTTGGGAATAAAGATCTATAGGGATAGATCAAGGCGATTGATAGGTTTAAATCAAAGTGCATACATTGATAAGATCTTGAAAAGGTTCAAGATGGAAAACTCTAAGAAAGGTTTGGTACCTATTCCATAAGGAACAATATTGAGTGCATCTCAATGTTCAAGCTCAAAGGATGAGCAAGAGAAAATGAAAGGAGTCCCATACACATATGCTATAGGATCCATCATGTATGCAATGATATGCACCAGACCGGACGTGTCATGCGCTTTAAGCATGACAAATAGATACCAACAAAATCCGGGTAGTAGCCATTGGATGGCGGTTAAAAGTATATTGAAATATCTTAGAAGGACTAAAGATATGTTTCTAATATACGGTTCTGGTGAGGAAGAACTCGTTGTAAAAGGTTACACAGATGCGAGTTTCCAAACTAATCGAGATAATTCTCGATCACAATCGGGATACATTTTCATTATGAATGGTGGGGCAGTCTCTTGGAAGAGCTCAAAATAAGATGTGGTGGCCTTATCCACCACAAAATCGGAATACATAGCCGCCTCATTGCCGACCTAGGGGTGGTCCCGTACCATTCAAGACCCCCTAGAGATCTTTTGTGATAACGAGGGTGCGATTGCTCAAATCAAGGAACCTCGTACACATCAAAAGACAAGGCACATTGAGCGGAGATTCAACTACATAAGGGATGAAGTTGAAAAGGGAAAAATATGTATCCGCGAAGTTCACACTGATCAAAATATTGCGGATCCACTCACGAAGCTCCTCGAAAGGCCAAAATATGAGACTCATGTTTGTGCCTTAGGACTTCGATATTCTAGTGATTGGATTTGATCTATTTTGTATTTGGATATCGGAACAATTGTTATTATGACTCATTCATATGATTATGGTTTATGATTATGACATTTGAGTTGTGTTCCTTTTAGCATGTTTAAATCCATGAATAAGTTAATTATTCTAAATGTCCGTAGTCGATTGTATTTGTGGGAACAAATATGAAAGTAAGACTATTATGAACTTGGATTGGTGGATATTCATAAGGCATGAATATAGAGCAAAGGAGTTGCTGCCATGGTTCATAAATATTTATGGGATATAAATATTGGACTGACCCGCTCTCAAATATTACTACATGGAGTCTTTGTGACTGATCACAAGTAAAATTTGAGTAAAGGAGAATATCATAGTATCCTCTGACCTGAGATACATATTGGGTCTTGATATTCACTAAGTCTTATACTTTGACTTAATTCTTTGTTGTTCTGAAACATGACAACACATAAGACTAAGCTCAGGTATAATTCTAAGTGGATATGAGAGACGTATGTAATCAAGATGGAATTTGTCCCTCTTATTCGTTGAGAGTGAGATGTCTAAGGCCTGTAAAGTTAAATCAACAGAGAATGATCACTCTGTGTCTCTGGATTTGACATGACATCTGTGACAAAAGGATAGATGATTAATTCACCTAAATCATTTCAAGCAAGGGACTTGAAGGAGATGATGTTATTGAATGGCACTTAGTCATACGTGTTAGGGGTAGCAAACCGTTGTTAGGCGGTATTTGCTGCTTGCATCAATTTTCTATGTAACTTGTGCAAGTGGGAGATTGTTGGAATTAGTCTGCCCAAGAGACATATTAAATTGATGTGGCTAGTACGTTATGATCCAAGTCGGGTCATACCCAATGACAAGCTAGACAAACACCGGGTATTTATTTTATGACATGATCTAAAATAAATATCAACACTTAGAATATTTAGAAATTTGGTTTCTAGATATTTGCACTTGTGTTAAAAATAAATTATATGGATGATTTATGTTATGAGAGAAAGAATCTTCTACAATGTTGTTTAAGTTGTTTAAATAACATTTAGGAGATATATTTTGCTACACCTTGTGTTAAATAAGTAAAGAGAAAGATATTAACAAAAAAAAATAAAAATAAAAAATATATATATAAGGTGGGACCCACTTGGGCCGCCCCCTTGTGCACCTTGTCCTCTTTTTGGTTTTCCTTTTACCAAGGCATGCAAATGGGTTTGTGTGTTAAATACACAAACTCTAGTCTTTTGTTTAACACAATTTTTCTTTCTCCATTTCACACATAAGTGCAAGAACAAAAGAAGAACAAAAGAAGAAAGGTTCTTCTCCTCCTTTTCTTCTTCATATTTTCGGCCAAGATCAAAAGGTCAAGAATAAAGGAAATTACAAGTGTTAAATCCTAGCAAAAATGGTGTTTGTTGGAGGCTTGAGGGTATACAAGCTTGAGGTCCTCTCATTTGAAGATTTTCATTCAAGAATATCATCTTCTTCATCTTGAAAGGTAGTATTCTAAACACCCTATGGTTGTGTTTGATGGTATGTATTTCGTATATGGATCCGGACTTGGGTTTTGTATGTTAAACGGGTTTTAATAATCAACATATTAACAAGATTTTAAACTAATAATCCGCTGCGTTTTTCTATAAATTGGTTTATATGAACTTTGATAATCTTGTTAAAACCCAACAAACTTAAAACTCCATAATAAACCTAATGAATTCGTCCGAGTCATTTGAACATCGTACTACAATTTAGAATATAATACGACTCTGTATGCCACATTACCGCCTTGAAAAGCATGTTAGTATAACGTACGGCACCTTACAACTCCTAACAAAACATTACAACACCGTACGTAAACTTAAAACTCCATAATAAACCTAATGAATTCGTCCGAGTCATTTCAACATCGTACGACCACTCAGGACTTGTTACGACTCTGTATGCGAAATTAGCTATAGGAAAAGCAATATAGAATAATGTTGGATGCGTTACAACTTTTCAGAACACCTTACACCACCGTACAAAAGATTAAAACTCCATAATAAACCTAATGAATTCGTCCGAGTAATTTGAACACCATACAACAATTTGGAATATATTACGACTCAGTATGCCACATTACCGCCTTGAAAAGCATGTTAGTATAACGTACGGCACCTTACAACTCCTAACAAAACATTACAACACCGTACGTAAACTTAAAACTCCATAATAAACCTAATGAATTCGTCCGAGTCATTTGAACATCGTACTACAATTTAGAATATAATACGACTCTGTATGCCACATTACCGCCTTGAAAAGCATGTTAGTATAACGTACGGCACCTTACAACTCCTAACAAAACATTACAACACCGTACGTAAACTTAAAACTCCATAATAAACCTAATGAATTCGTCTGAGTCATTTGAACATCGTACGAACACTTAGGACTTGTTACGACTCTGTATACGAAATTAGCAACAGGAAAAGCAATTTAGAATAATGTACGATGCGTTATAACTTTTGAGAACACCTTACACCACCGTACGAAAGATTAAAAATCCATAATAAAACTAATGAATTCGTCCGAGTAATTTGAACACCATACAACAATTTAGAATATATTACGACTCTGTATGCCACATTACCGCCTTGAAAAGCATGTTAGTATAACGTACGGCACCTTACAACTCCTAACAAAAGATTACAACACCGTACGTAAACTTAAAACTCCATAATAAACCTAATGAATTCGTCCGAGTCATTTGAACATCGTACGACCACTCAGGACATGTTACGACTCTGTATGCGAAATTAGCTATAGGAAAAGCAATATAGAATAATGTTGGATGCGTTACAACTTTTCAGAACACCTTACACCACCGTACAAAAGATTAAAACTCCATAATAAACCTAATGAATTCGTCCGAGTAATTTGAACACCATACAACAATTTGGAATATATTACGACTCTGTATGCCACATTACCGCCTTGAAAAGCATGTTAGTATAACGTACGGCACCTTACAACTCCTAACAAAAGATTACAACACCGTACGTAAACTTAAAATTCCATAATAAACCTAATGAATTCGTCCGAGTCATTTGAACATCGTACGACCACTCAGGACTTGTTACGACTCTGTATGCGAAGTTAGCAACAGGAAAAGCAATTTAGAATAATGAAGGATGCGTTACAACTTTTGAGAACACCTTACACCACCGTACGAAAGATTAAAACTCCATAATAAACCTAATGAATTCGTCTGAGTAATTTGAACACCATACAACAATTTGGAATATATTACGACTCCGTATGCCACATTACCGCCTTGAAAAGCATGTTAGTATAACGTACGACACCTTACTACTCCTAACAAAACATTACAACACCGTACGTCAACTTAAACTCCATAATAAACCTATTGAATTCGTCCGAGTCCTTTGAACATCGTACAACAATTTAGAATATATTACGACTCTGTTTGCCACATTAACGTCTTGAGAAGCATGTTAGTATAACGTACGACACCTTACAACTCCTAACAAAACATTACAACACCGTACGTAAACTTAAAACTCCATAATAAACCTAATGAATTCTTCCGAGTCATTTGAACATCGTACGACCACTCAGGACTTGTTACGACTCTGTATGCGAAATTAGCAACAAGAAAAGCAATTTAGAGTAATGTAGGATGCGTTACATCTTTTGAGAACACCTTACACCATCGTACGAAAGATTAAAACTCCATAATGAACCTAATGAAATCGTCCGAGTAATTTGAGCACCATACAACAAATTGGAATATATTACGACTCAGTATGCCACATTACCGCCTTGAAAAGCATGTTAGTATAACGTACGACACCTTACAACTCCTAACAAAACATTACAACACCGTACGTAAACTTAAAAATCCATAATAAACCTAATGAATTCGTCCGAGTCATTTGAACATCGTACGACCACTCAGGACTTGTTACGACTCTGTATGCGAAATTAGCTATAGGAAAAGCAATATAGAATAATGTAGGATGCGTTACAACTTTTGAAAACACCTTACACCACAGTACAAAAGATTAAAACTCCATAATAAACCTAATGAATTCGTCCGAGTAATTTGAACACTATACAACAATTTGGAATATATTACGACTCTGTATGCCACATTACCGCCTTGAAAAGCATATTAGTATAACGTACGGCACCTTACAAATCCTAACAAAACATTACAACACCGTACGTAAACTTAAAACTCCATAATAAACCTAATGAATTCGTCCGAGTTATTTGAACATCATACGACCACTCAGGACTTGTTACGACTCTGTATGCGAAATTAGCAATAGGAAAAGCAATTTAGAATAATGTAGGATGCGTTACAACTTTTGAGAACACCTTACACCACCGTACGAAAGATTAAAACTCCATAATAAACCTAATGAATTCGTCCGAGTAATTTGAGCACCATACACAATTTGGAATATATTACGACTCAGTATGCCACATTACCGCCTTGAAAAGCATGTTAGTATAACGTACGGCACCTTACAACTCCTAACAAAACATTACAACACCGTACGTAAACTTAAAACTCCATAATAAACCTAATGAATTCGTCCGAGTCATTTGAACATCGTACTACATTTTAGAATACATTACGACTCTGTATGCCACATTACCGCCTTGAAAAGCATGTTAGTATAACGTACGGCACCTTACAACTCCTAACAAAACATTACAACACCGTACGTAAACTTAAAACTCCATAATAAACCTAATGAATTCGTCCGAGTCATTTGAACATCGTACGAACACTTAGGACTTGTTACGACTCTGTATACGAAATTAGCAACAGGAAAAGCAATTTAGAATAATGTACGATGCGTTATAACTTTTGAGAACACCTTACACCACCATACGAAAGATTAAAAATCCATAATAAACCTAATGAATTCGTCCGAGTAATTTGAACACCATACAACAATTTAGAATATATTACGACTCTGTATGCCACATTACCGCCTTGAAAAGCATGTTAGTATAACGTACGGCACCTTACAACTCCTAACAAAAGATTACAACACCGTACGTAAACTTAAAACTCCATAATAAACCTAATGACGTCGTCCGAGTCATTTGAACATCGTACGACCACTCAGGACTTGTTACGACTCTGTATGCGAAATTAGCAACAAGAAAAGCAATTTAGAATAATGTAGGATGCGTTACAACTTTTGAGAACACCTTACACCACCGTACGAAAGATTAAAACTCCATAATAAACCTAATGAATTCGTCCGAGTAATTTGAGCACCATACAACAAATTCGAATATATTACGACTCAGTATGCCACATTACCGCCTTGAAAAGCATGTTAGTATAACGTACGGCACCTTACAACTCCTAACAAAACATTACAACACCGTACGTAAACTTAAAACTCCATAATAAACCTAATGAATTCGTCCGAGTCATTTGAACATCGTACTACAATTTAGAATATATTACGACTCTGTATGCCACATTACCGCCTTGAAAATCATGTTAGTATAACGTACGGCACCTTACAACTCCTAACAAAACATTACAACACCGTACGTAAACTTAAAACTCCATAATAAACCTAATGAATTCGTCCGAGTCATTTGAACATCGTACGAACACTTAGGACTTGTTACGACTCTGTATACGAAATTAGCAACAGGAAAAGCAATTTAGAATAATGTACGATGCGTTATAACTTTTGAGAACACCTTACACCACCGTACGAAAGATTAAAAATCCATAATAAACCTAATGAATTCGTCCGAGTAATTTGAACACCATACAACAATTTAGAATATATTACGACTCTGTATGCCACATTACCGCCTTGAAAAGCATGTTAGTATAACGTACGGCACCTTACAACTCCTAACAAAAGATTACAACACCGTACGTAAACTTAAAACTCCATAATAAACCTAATGAATTCGTCCGAGTCATTTGAACATCGTACGACCACTCAGGACTTGTTACGACTCTGTATGCGAAATTAGCAACAAGAAAAGCAATTTAGAATAATGTAGGATGCGTTACAACTTTTGAGAACACCTTACACCACCGTACGAAAGATTAAAACTCCATAGTAAACCTAATGAATTCGTCCGAGTAATTTGAGCACCATACAACAAATTGGAATATATTACGACTCAGTATGCCACATTACCGCCTTGAAAAGCATGTTAGTATAACGTACGGCACCTTACAACTCCTAACAAAACATTACAACACCGTACGTAAACTTAAAACTCCATAATAAACCTAATGAATTCGTCCGAGTCATTTGAACATCGTACGACCACTCAGGACTTGTTACGACTCTGTATGCGAAATTAGCTATAGGAAAAGCAATATAGAATAATGTAGGATGCGTTACAACTTTTGAGAACACCTTACACCACAGTACAAAAGATTAAAACTCCATAATAAACCTAATGAATTCGTCCGAGTAATTTGAACACTATACAACAAATTGGAATATATTACGACTCAGTATGCCACATTACCGCCTTGAAAAGCATGTTAGTATAACGTACGGCACCTTACAACTCCTAACAAAACATTACAACACCGTACGTAAACTTAAAACTCCATAATAAACCTAATGAATTCGTCCGAGTCATTTGAACATCGTACGAACACTTAGGACTTGTTACGACTCTGTATACGAAATTAGCAACAGGAAAAGCAATTTAGAATAATGTACGATGCGTTATAACTTTTGAGAACACCTTACACCACCGTACGAAAGATTAAAAATCCATAATAAACCTAATGAATTCGTCCGAGTAATTTGAACACCATACAACAATTTAGAATATATTACGACTCTGTATGCCACATTACCGCCTTGAAAAGCATGTTAGTATAACGTACGGCACCTTACAACTCCTAACAAAAGATTACAACACCGTACGTAAACTTAAAACTCCATAATAAACCTAATGAATTCGTCCGAGTCATTTGAACATCATACGACCACTCAGGACTTGTTACAACTCTGTATGCGAAATTAGCAACAAGAAAAGCAATTTAGAATAATGTAGGATGCGTTACAACTTTTGAGAACACCTTACACCACCGTACGAAAGATTAAAACTCCATAGTAAACCTAATGAATTCGTCCGAGTAATTTGAGCACCATACAACAAATTGGAATATATTACGACTCAGTATGCCACATTACCGCCTTGAAAAGCATGTTAGTATAACGTACGGCACCTTACAACTCCTAACAAAACATTACAACACCGTACGTAAACTTAAAACTCCATAATAAACCTAATGAATTCGTCCGAGTCATTTGAACATCGTACGACCACTCAGGACTTGTTACGACTCTGTATGCGAAATTAGCTATAGGAAAAGCAATATAGAATAATGTAGGATGCGTTACAACTTTTGAGAACACCTTACACCACAGTACAAAAGATTAAAACTCCATAATAAACCTAATGAATTCGTCCGAGTAATTTGAACACTATACAACAATTTGGAATATATTACGACTCTGTATGCCACATTACCGCCTTGAAAAGCATGTTAGTATAACGTACGGCACCTTACAAATCCTAACAAAACATTACAACACCATACGTAAACTTAAAACTCCATAATAAACCTAATGAATTCGTCCGAGTCATTTGAACATCATACGACCACTCAGGACTTGTTACGACTCTGTATGCGAAATTAGCAACAGGAAAAGCAATTTAGAATAATGTAGGATGCGTTACAACTTTTGAGAACACCTTACACCACCGTACGAAAGATTAAAACTCCATAATAAACCTAATGAATTCGTCCGAGTAATTTGAGCACCATACAACAATTTGGAATATATTACGACTCAGTATGCCACATTACCGCCTTGAAAAGCATGTTAGTATAACGTACGGCACCTTACAACTCCTAACAAAACAATACAACACCGTACGTAAACTTAAAACTCCATAATAAACCTAATGAATTCGTCCGAGTCATTTGAACATCGTACTACAATTTAGAATATATTACGACTCTGTATGCCACATTACCGCCTTGAAAAGCATGTTAGTATAACGTACGGCACCTTACAACTCCTAACAAAACATTACAACACCGTACGTAAACTTAAAACTCCATAATAAACCTAATGAATTCGTCCGAGTCATTTGAACATCGTACGAACACTTAGGACTTGTTACGACTCTGTATACGAAATTAGCAACAGGAAAAGCAATTTAGAATAATGTACGATGCGTTATAACTTTTGAGAACACCTTACACCACCGTACGAAAGATTAAAAATCCATAATAAACCTAATGAATTCGTCCGAGTAATTTGAACACCATACAACAATTTAGAATATATTACGACTCTGTATGCCACATTACCGCCTTGAAAAGCATGTTAGTATAACGTACGGCACCTTACAACTCCTAACAAAAGATTACAACACCGTACGTAAACTTAAAACTCCATAATAAACCTAATGAATTCGTTCGAGTCATTTGAACATCGTACGACCACTCAGGACTTGTTACGACTCTGTATGCGAAATTAGCAACAGGAAAAGCAATTTAGAATAATGTAGGATGCGTTACAACTTTTGAGAACACCTTACACCACCGTACGAAAGATTAAAACTCCATAATAAACCTAATGAATTCGTCCGAGTAATTTGAGCACCATACAACAAATTGGAATATATTACGACTCAGTATGCCACATTACCGCCTTGAAAAGCATGTTAGTATAACGTACGGCACCTTACAACTCCTAACAAAACATTACAACACCGTACGTAAACTTAAAACTCCATAATAAACCTAATGAATTCGTCCGAGTCATTTGAACATCGTACGACCACTCAGGACTTGTTACGACTCTGTATGCGAAATTAGCTGTAGGAAAAGCAATATAGAATAATGTAGGATGCGTTACAACTTTTGAGAACACCTTACACCACAGTACAAAAGATTAAAACTCCATAATAAACCTAATGAATTCGTCCGAGTAATTTGAACACTATACAACAATTTGGAATATATTACGACTCTGTATGCCACATTACCGCCTTGAAAAGCATGTTAGTATAACGTACGGCACCTTAGAAATCCTAACAAAACATTACAACACCGTACGTAAACTTAAAACTCCATAATAAACCTAATGAATTCGTCCGAGTCATTTGAACATCATACGACCACTAAGGACTTGTTACGACTCTGTATGCGAAATTAGCAACAGGAAAAGCAATTTAGAATAATGTAGGATGCGTTACAACTTTTGAGAACACCTTACACCACCGTACGAAAGATTAAAACTCCATAATAAACCTAATGAATTCGTCCGAGTAATTTGAGCACCATACAACAATTTGGAATATATTACGACTCAGTATGCCACATTACCGCCTTGAAAAGCATGTTAGTATAACGTACGGCACCTTACAACTCCTAACAAAACATTACAACACCGTACGTAAACTTAAAACTCCATAATAAACCTAATTAATTCGTCCGAGTCATTTGAACATCGTACTACAATTTAGAATATATTACGACTCTGTATGCCACATTACCGCCTTGAAAAGCATGTTAGTATAACGTACGGCACCTTACAACTCCTAACAAAACATTACAACACCGTACGTAAACTTAAAACTCCATAATAAACCTAATGAATTCGTCCGAGTCATTTGAACATCGTACGAACACTTAGGACTTGTTACGACTCTGTATACGAAATTAGCAACAGGAAAAGCAATTTAGAATAATGTACGATGCGTTATAACTTTTGAGAACACCTTACACCACCGTACGAAAGATTAAAAATCCATAATAAACCTAATGAATTCGTCCGAGTAATTTGAACACCATACAACAATTTAGAATATATTACGACTCTGTATGCCACATTACCGCCTTGAAAAGCATGTTAGTATAACGTACGGCACCTTACAACTCCTAACAAAAGATTACAACACCGTACGTAAACTTAAAACTCCATAATAAACCTAATGAATTCGTTCGAGTCATTTGAACATCGTACGACCACTCAGGACTTGTTACGACTCTGTATGCGAAATTAGCAACAGGAAAAGCAATTTAGAATAATGTAGGATGCGTTACAACTTTTGAGAACACCTTACACCACCGTACGAAAGATTAAAACTCCATAATAAACCTAATGAATTCGTCCGAGTAATTTGAGCACCATACAACAAATTGGAATATATTACGACTCAGTATGCCACATTACCGCCTTGAAAAGCATGTTAGTATAACGTACGGCACCTTACAACTCCTAACAAAACATTACAACACCGTACGTAAACTTAAAACTCCATAATAAACCTAATGAATTCGTCCGAGTCATTTGAACATCGTACGACCACTCAGGACTTGTTACGACTCTGTATGCGAAATTAGCTGTAGGAAAAGCAATATAGAATAATGTAGGATGCGTTACAACTTTTGAGAACACCTTACACCACAGTACAAAAGATTAAAACTCCATAATAAACCTAATGAATTCGTCCGAGTAATTTGAACACTATACAACAATTTGGAATATATTACGACTCTGTATGCCACATTACCGCCTTGAAAAGCATGTTAGTATAACGTACGGCACCTTAGAAATCCTAACAAAACATTACAACACCGTACGTAAACTTAAAACTCCATAATAAACCTAATGAATTCGTCCGAGTCATTTGAACATCATACGACCACTAAGGACTTGTTATGACTCTGTATGCGAAATTAGCAACAGGAAAAGCAATTTAGAATAATGTAGGATGCGTTACAACTTTTGAGAACACCTTACACCACCGTACGAAAGATTAAAACTCCATAATAAACCTAATGAATTCGTCCGAGTAATTTGAGCACCATACAACAATTTGGAATATATTACGACTCAGTATGCCACATTACCGCCTTGAAAAGCATGTTAGTATAACGTACGGCACCTTACAACTCCTAACAAAACATTACAACACCGTACGTAAACTTAAAACTCCATAATAAACCTAATTAATTCGTCCGAGTCATTTGAACATCGTACTACAATTTAGAATATATTACGACTCTGTATGCCACATTACCGCCTTGAAAAGCATGTTAGTATAACGTACGGCACCTTACAACTCCTAACAAAACATTACAACACCGTACGTAAACTTAAAACTCCATAATAAACCTAATGAATTCGTCCGAGTCATTTGAACATCGTACGAACACTTAGGACTTGTTACGACTCTGTATACGAAATTAGCAACAGGAAAAGCAATTTAGAATAATGTACGATGCGTTATAACTTTTGAGAACACCTTACACCACCGTACGAAAGATTAAAAATCCATAATAAACCTAATGAATTCGTCCGAGTAATTTGAACACCATACAACAATTTAGAATATATTACGACTCTGTATGCCACATTACCGCCTTGAAAAGCATGTTAGTATAACGTACGGCACCTTACAACTCCTAACAAAAGATTACAACACCGTACGTAAACTTAAAACTCCATAATAAACCTAATGAATTCGTTTGAGTCATTTGAACATCGTACGACCACTCAGGACTTGTTACGACTCTGTATGCGAAATTAGCAACAGGAAAAGCAATTTAGAATAATGTAGGATGCGTTACAACTTTTGAGAACACCTTACACCACCGTACGAAAGATTAAAACTCCATAATAAACCTAATGAATTCGTCCGAGTAATTTGAGCACCATACAACAAATTGGAATATATTACGACTCAGTATGCCACATTACCGCCTTGAAAAGCATGTTAGTATAACGTACGCCACCTTACAACTCCTAACAAAACATTACAACACCGTACGTAAACTTAAAACTCCATAATAAACCTAATGAATTCGTCCGAGTCATTTGAACATCGTACGACCACTCAGGACTTGTTACGACTCTGTATGCGAAATTAGCTGTAGGAAAAGCAATATAGAATAATGTAGGATGCGTTACAACTTTTGAGAACACCTTACACCACAGTACAAAAGATTAAAACTCCATAATAAACCTAATGAATTCGTCCGAGTAATTTGAACACTATACAACAATTTGGAATATATTACGACTCTGTATGCCACATTACCGCCTTGAAAAGCATGTTAGTATAACGTACGGCACCTTAGAAATCCTAACAAAACATTACAACACCGTACGTAAACTTAAAACTCCATAATAAACCTAATGAATTCGTCCGAGTCATTTGAACATCATACGACCACTAAGGACTTGTTATGACTCTGTATGCGAAATTAGCAACAGGAAAAGCAATTTAGAATAATGTAGGATGCGTTACAACTTTTGAGAACACCTTACACCACCGTACGAAAGATTAAAACTCCATAATAAACCTAATGAATTCGTCCGAGTAATTTGAGCACCATACAACAATTTGGAATATATTACGACTCAGTATGCCACATTACCGCCTTGAAAAGCATGTTAGTATAACGTACGGCACCTTACAACTCCTAACAAAACATTACAACACCGTACGTAAACTTAAAACTCCATAATAAACCTAATTAATTCGTCCGAGTCATTTGAACATCGTACTACAATTTAGAATATATTACGACTCTGTATGCCACATTACCGCCTTGAAAAGCATGTTAGTATAACGTACGGCACCTTACAACTCCTAACAAAACATTACAACACCGTACGTAAACTTAAAACTCCATAATAAACCTAATGAATTCGTCCGAGTCATTTGAACATCGTACGAACACTTAGGACTTGTTACGACTCTGTATACGAAATTAGCAACAGGAAAAGCAATTTAGAATAATGTACGATGCGTTATAACTTTTGAGAACACCTTACACCACCGTACGAAAGATTAAAAATCCATAATAAACCTAATGAATTCGTCCGAGTAATTTGAACACCATACAACAATTTAGAATATATTACGACTCTGTATGCCACATTACCGCCTTGAAAAGCATGTTAGTATAACGTACGGCACCTTACAACTCCTAACAAAAGATTACAACACCGTACGTAAACTTAAAACTCCATAATAAACCTAATGAATTCGTTTGAGTCATTTGAACATCGTACGACCACTCAGGACTTGTTACGACTCTGTATGCGAAATTAGCAACAGGAAAAGCAATTTAGAATAATGTAGGATGCGTTACAACTTTTGAGAACACCTTACACCACCGTACGAAAGATTAAAACTCCATAATAAACCTAATGAATTCGTCCGAGTAATTTGAGCACCATACAACAAATTGGAATATATTACGACTCAGTATGCCACATTACCGCCTTGAAAAGCATGTTAGTATAACGTACGGCACCTTACAACTCCTAACAAAACATTACAACACCGTACGTAAACTTAAAACTCCATAATAAACCTAATGAATTCGTCCGAGTCATTTGAACATCGTACGACCACTCAGGACTTGTTACGACTCTGTATGCGAAATTAGCTGTAGGAAAAGCAATATAGAATAATGTAGGATGCGTTACAACTTTTGAGAACACCTTACACCACAGTACAAAAGATTAAAACTCCATAATAAACCTAATGAATTCGTCCGAGTAATTTGAACACTATACAACAATTTGGAATATATTACGACTCTGTATGCCACATTACCGCCTTGAAAAGCATGTTAGTATAACGTACGGCACCTTACAAATCCTAACAAAACATTACAACACCGTACGTAAACTTAAAACTCCATAATAAACCTAATGAATTCGTCCGAGTCATTTGAACATCATACGACCACTAAGGACTTGTTACGACTCTGTATGCGAAATTAGCAACAGGAAAAGCAATTTAGAATAATGTAGGATGCGTTACAACTTTTGAGAACACCTTACACCACCGTACGAAAGATTAAAACTCCATAATAAACCTAATGAATTCGTCCGAGTAATTTGAGCACCATACAACAATTTGGAATATATTACGACTCAGTATGCCACATTACCGCCTTGAAAAGCATGTTAGTATAACGTACGGCACCTTACAACTCCTAACAAAACATTACAACACCGTACGTAAACTTAAAACTCCATAATAAACCTAATTAATTCGTCCGAGTCATTTGAACATCGTACTACAATTTAGAATATATTACTACTCTGTATGCCACATTACCGCCTTGAAAAGCATGTTAGTATAACGTACGGCACCTTACAACTCCTAACAAAACATTACAACACCGTACGTAAACTTAAAACTCCATAATAAACCTAATGAATTCGTCCGAGTCATTTGAACATCGTACGAACACTTAGGACTTGTTACGACTCTGTATACGAAATTAGCAACAGGAAAAGCAATTTAGAATAATGTACGATGCGTTATAACTTTTGAGAACACCTTACACCACCGTACGAAAGATTAAAAATCCATAATAAACCTAATGAATTCGTCCGAGTAATTTGAACACCATACAACAATTTAGAATATATTACGACTCTGTATGCCACATTACCGCCTTGAAAAGCATGTTAGTATAACGTACGACACCTTACAACTCCTAACAAAAGATTACAACACCGTACGTAAACTTAAAACTCCATAATAAACCTAATGAATTCGTTCGAGTCATTTGAACATTGTACGACCACTCAGGACTTGTTACGACTCTGTATGCGAAATTAGCAACAGGAAAAGCAATTTAGAATAATGTAGGATGTGTTACAACTTTTGAGAACACCTTACACCACCGTACGAAAGATTAAAACTCCATAATAAACCTAATGAATTCGTCCGAGTAATTTGAGCACCATACAACAAATTGGAATATATTACGACTCAGTATGCCACATTACCGCCTTGAAAAGCATGTTAGTATAACGTACGGCACCTTACAACTCCTAACAAAACATTACAACACCGTACGTAAACTTAAAACTCCATAATAAACCTAATGAATTCGTCCGAGTCATTTGAACATCGTATGACCACTCAGGACTTGTTACGACTCTGTATGCGAAATTAGCTGTAGGAAAAGCAATATAGAATAATGTAGGATGCGTTACAACTTTTGAGAACACCTTACACCACAGTACAAAAGATTAAAACTCCATAATAAACCTAATGAATTCGTCCGAGTAATTTGAACACTATACAACAATTTGGAATATATTACGACTCTGTATGCCACATTACCGCCTTGAAAAGCATGTTAGTATAACGTACGGCACCTTACAAATCCTAACAAAACATTACAACACCGTACGTAAACTTAAAACTCCATAATAAACCTAATGAATTCGTCCGAGTCATTTGAACATCATACGACCACTAAGGACTTGTTACTGCTCTGTATGCGAAATTAGCAACAGGAAAAGCAATTTAGAATAATGTAGGATGCGTTACAACTTTTGAGAACACCTTACACCACCGTACGAAAGATTAAAACTCCATAATAAACCTAATGAATTCGTCCGAGTAATTTGAGCACCATACAACAATTTGGAATATATTACGACTCAGTATGCCACATTACCGCCTTGAAAAGCATGTTAGTATAACGTACGGCACCTTACAACTCCTAACAAAACATTACAACACCGTACGTAAACTTAAAACTCCATAATAAACCTAATTAATTCGTCCGAGTCATTTGAACATCGTACGAACACTTAGGACTTGTTACGACTCTGTATACGAAATTAGCAACAGGAAAAGCAATTTAGAATAATGTACGATGCGTTATAACTTTTGAGAACACCTTACACCACCGTACGAAAGATTAAAAATCCATAATAAACCTAATGAATTCGTCCGAGTAATTTGAACACCATACAACAATTTAGAATATATTACGACTCTGTATGCCACATTACCGCCTTGAAAAGCATGTTAGTATAACGTACGGCACCTTACAACTCCTAACAAAAGATTACAACACCGTACGTAAACTTAAAACTCCATAATAAACCTAATGAATTCGTTCGAGTCATTTGAACATTGTACGACCACTCAGGACTTGTTACGACTCTGTATGCGAAATTAGCAACAGGAAAAGCAATTTAGAATAATGTAGGATGTGTTACAACTTTTGAGAACACCTTACACCACCGTACGAAAGATTAAAACTCCATAATAAACCTAATGAATTCGTCCGAGTAATTTGAGCACCATACAACAAATTGGAATATATTACGACTCAGTATGCCACATTACCGCCTTGAAAAGCATGTTAGTATAACGTACGGCACCTTACAACTCCTAACAAAACATTACAACACCGTACGTAAACTTAAAACTCCATAATAAACCTAATGAATTCGTCCGAGTCATTTGAACATCGTATGACCACTCAGGACTTGTTACGACTCTGTATGCGAAATTAGCTGTAGGAAAAGCAATATAGAATAATGTAGGATGCGTTACAACTTTTGAGAACACCTTACACCACAGTACAAAAGATTAAAACTCCATAATAAACCTAATGAATTCGTCCGAGTAATTTGAACACTATACAACAATTTGGAATATATTACGACTCTGTATGCCACATTACCGCCTTGAAAAGCATGTTAGTATAACGTACGGCACCTTACAAATCCTAACAAAACATTACAACACCGTACGTAAACTTAAAACTCCATAATAAACCTAATGAATTCGTCCGAGTCATTTGAACATCATACGACCACTAAGGACTTGTTACTGCTCTGTATGCGAAATTAGCAACAGGAAAAGCAATTTAGAATAATGTAGGATGCGTTACAACTTTTGAGAACACCTTACACCACCGTACCAAAGATTAAAACTCCATAATAAACCTAATGAATTCGTCCGAGTAATTTGAGCACCATACAACAATTTGGAATATATTACGACTCAGTATGCCACATTACCGCCTTGAAAAGCATGTTAGTATAACGTACGGCACCTTACAACTCCTAACAAAACATTACAACACCGTACGTAAACATAAACTCCATAATAAACCTAATTAATTCGTCCAAGTCATTTGAACATCGTACAAACACTTAGGACTTGTTACGACTCTGTATACGAAATTAGCAACAGGAAAAGCAATTTAGAATAATGTACGATGCGTTATAACTTTTGAGAACACCTTACACCACCGTACGAAAGATTAAAAATCCATAATAAACCTAATGAATTCGTCCGAGTAATTTGAACACCATACAACAATTTAGAATATATTACGACTCTGTATGCCACATTACCGCCTTGAAAAGCATGTTAGTATAACGTACGGCACCTTACAACTCCTAACAAAAGATTACAACATCGTACGTAAACTTAAAACTCCATAATAAACCTAATGAATTCGTTCGAGTCATTTGAACATTGTACGACCACTCAGGACTTGTTACGACTCTGTATGCGAAATTAGCAACAGGAAAAGCAATTTAGAATAATGTAGGATGCGTTACAACTTTTGAGAACACCTTACACCACCGTACGAAAGATTAAAACTCCATAATAAACCTAATGAGTTCGTCCGAGTAATTTGAGCACCATACAACAAATTGGAATATATTACGACTCAGTATGCCACATTACCGCCTTGAAAAGCATGTTAGTATAACGTACGGCACCTTACAACTCCTAACAAAACATTACAACACCGTACGTAAACTTAAAACTCCATAATAAACCTAATGAATTCGTCCGAGTCATTTGAACATCGTATGACCACTCAGGACTTGTTACGACTCTGTATGCGAAATTAGCTGTAGGAAAAGCAATATAGAATAATGTAGGATGCGTTACAACTTTTGAGAACACCTTACACCACAGTACAAAAGATTAAAACTCCATAATAAACCTAATGAATTCGTCCGAGTAATTTGAACACTATACAACAATTTGGAATATATTACGACTCTGTATGCCACATTACCGCCTTGAAAAGCATGTTAGTATAACGTACGGCACCTTACAAATCCTAACAAAACATTACAACACCGTACGTAAACTTAAAACTCCATAATAAACCTAATGAATTCGTCCGAGTCATTTGAACATCATACGACCACTAAGGACTTGTTACTGCTCTGTATGCGAAATTAGCAACAGGAAAAGCAATTTAGAATAATGTAGGATGCGTTACAACTTTTGAGAACACCTTACACCACCGTACGAAAGATTAAAACTCCATAATAAACCTAATGAATTCGTCCGAGTAATTTGAGCACCATACAACAATTTGGAATATATTACGACTCAGTATGCCACATTACCGCCTTGAAAAGCATGTTAGTATAACGTACGGCACCTTACAACTCCTAACAAAACATTACAACACCGTACGTAAACTTAAAACTCCATAATAAACCTAATTAATTCGTCCGAGTCATTTGAACATCGTACTACAATTTAGAATATATTACGACTCTGTATGCCACATTACCGCCTTGAAAAGCATGTTAGTATAACGTACGGCACCTTACAACTCCTAACAAAACATTACAACACCGTACGTAAACATAAAACTCCATAATAAACCTAATGAATTCGTCCGAGTCATTTGAACATCGTACGAACACTTAGGACTTGTTACGACTCTGTATACGAAATTAGCAACAGGAAAAGCAATTTAGAATAATGTATGATGCGTTATAACTTTTGAGAACACCTTACACCACCGTACGAAAGATTAAAAATCCATAATAAACCTAATGAATTCGTCCGAGTAATTTGAACACCATACAACAATTTAGAATATATTACGACTCTGTATGCCACATTACCGCCTTGAAAAGCATGTTAGTATAACGTACGGCACCTTACAACTCCTAACAAAAGATTACAACACCGTACGTAAACTTAAAACTCCATAATAAACCTAATGAATTTGCCCGAGTCATTTGAACATCGTACGACCACTCAGGACTTGTTACGACTCTGTATGCGAAATTAGCTATAGGAAAAGCAATATAGAATAATGTAGGATGCGTTACAACTTTTGAGAACACCTTACACCACCGTACAAAAGATTAAAACTCCATAATAAACCTAATGAATTCGTCCGAGTAATTTGAACACTATACAACAATTTGGAATATATTACGACTCTGTATGCCACATTACCACCTTGAAAAGCATGTTAGTATAACGTACGGCACCTTACAAATCCTAACAAAACATTACAACACCGTACGTAAACTTAAAACTCCATAATAAACCTAATGAATTCGTCCGAGTCATTTGAACATCATACGACCACTAAGGACTTGTTACGACTCTGTATGCGAAATTAGCAACAGGAAAAGCAATTTAGAATAATGTAGGATGCGTTACAACTTTTGAGAACACCTTACACCACCGTACGAAAGATTAAAACTCCATAATAAACCTAATGAATTCGTCCGAGTAATTTGAGCACCATACAACAATTTGGAATATATTACGACTCAGTATGCCACATTACCGCCTTGAAAAGCATGTTAGTATAACGTACGGCACCTTACAACTCCTAACAAAACATTACAACACCGTACGTAAACTTAAAACTCCATAATAAACCTAATTAATTCGTCCGAGTCATTTGAACATCGTACTACAATTTAGAATATATTACGACTCTGTATGCCACATTACCGCCTTGAAAAGCATGTTAGTATAACGTACGGCACCTTACAACTCCTAACAAAACATTACAACACCGTACGTAAACATAAAACTCCATAATAAACCTAATGAATTCGTCCGAGTCATTTGAACATCGTACGAACACTTAGGACTTGTTACGACTCTGTATACGAAATTAGCAACAGGAAAAGCAATTTAGAATAATGTATGATGCGTTATAACTTTTGAGAACACCTTACACCACCGTACGAAAGATTAAAAATCCATAATAAACCTAATGAATTCGTCCGAGTAATTTGAACACCATACAACAATTTAGAATATATTACGACTCTGTATGCCACATTACCGCCTTGAAAAGCATGTTAGTATAACGTACGGCACCTTACAACTCCTAACAAAAGATTACAACACCGTACGTAAACTTAAAACTCCATAATAAACCTAATGAATTTGCCCGAGTCATTTGAACATCGTACGACCACTCAGGACTTGTTACGACTCTGTATGCGAAATTAGCTATAGGAAAAGCAATATAGAATAATGTAGGATGCGTTACAACTTTTGAGAACACCTTACACCACCGTACAAAAGATTAAAACTCCATAATAAACCTAATGAATTCGTCCGAGTAATTTGACCACTATACAACAATTTGGAATATATTACGACTCTGTATGCCACATTACCACCTTGAAAAGCATGTTAGTATAACGTACGGCACCTTACAAATCCTAACAAAACATTACAACACCGTACGTAAACTTAAAACTCCATAATAAACCTAATGAATTCGTCCGAGTCATTTGAACATCATACGACCACTAAGGACTTGTTACGACTCTGTATGCGAAATTAGCAACAGGAAAAGCAATTTAGAATAATGTAGGATGCGTTACAACTTTTGAGAACACCTTACACCACCGTACGAAAGATTAAAACTCCATAATAAACCTAATGAATTCGTCCGAGTAATTTGAGCACCATACAACAATTTGGAATATATTACGACTCAGTATGCCACATTACCGCCTTGAAAAGCATGTTAGTATAACGTACGGCACCTTACAACTCCTAACAAAACATTACAACACCGTACGTAAACTTAAAAATCCATAATAAACCTAATGAATTCGTCCGAGTAATTTGAACACCATACAACAATTTAGAATATATTACGACTCTGTATGCCACATTACCGCCTTGAAAAGCATGTTAGTATAACGTACGGCACCTTACAACTCCTAACAAAACATTACAACACCGTACGTAAACTTAAAACTCCATAATAAACCTAATGAATTCGTTCGAGTCATTTGAACATTGTACGACCACTCAGGACTTGTTACGACTCTGTATGCGAAATTAGCAACAGGAAAAGCAATTTAGAATAATGTAGGATGCGTTACAACTTTTGAGAACACCTTACACCACCGTACGAAAGATTAAAACTCCATAATAAACCTAATGAATTCGTCCGAGTAATTTGAGCACCATACAACAAATTGGAATATATTACGACTCAGTATGCCACATTACCGCCTTGAAAAGCATGTTAGTATAACGTACGGCACCTTACAACTCCTAACAAAACATTACAACACCGTACGTAAACTTAAAACTCCATAATAAACCTAATGAATTCGTCCGAGTCATTTGAACATCGTATGACCACTCAGGACTTGTTACGACTCTGTATGCGAAATTAGCTGTAGGAAAAGCAATATAGAATAATGTAGGATGCGTTACAACTTTTGAGAACACCTTACACCACAGTACAAAAGATTAAAACTCCATAATAAACCTAATGAATTCGTCCGAGTAATTTGAACACTATACAACAATTTGGAATATATTACGACTCTGTATGCCACATTACCGCCTTGAAAAGCATGTTAGTATAACGTACGGCACCTTACAAATCCTAACAAAACATTACAACACCGTACGTAAACTTAAAACTCCATAATAAACCTAATGAATTCGTCCGAGTCATTTGAACATCATACGACCACTAAGGACTTGTTACTGCTCTGTATGCGAAATTAGCAACAGGAAAAGCAATTTAGA
The DNA here is from genome assembly GCA_030867185.1 of Tagetes erecta. Classification (NCBI taxonomy): domain Eukaryota; kingdom Viridiplantae; phylum Streptophyta; class Magnoliopsida; order Asterales; family Asteraceae; genus Tagetes; species Tagetes erecta. The sequence goes on along the minus strand of CM061488.1, from coordinate 50,752,822 downwards.
ATAATGTAGGATGCGTTACAACTTTTGAGAACACCTTACACCACCGTACGAAAGATTAAAACTCCATAATAAACCTAATGAATTCGTCCGAGTAATTTGAGCACCATACAACAATTTGGAATATATTACGACTCAGTATGCCACATTACCGCCTTGAAAAGCATGTTAGTATAACGTACGGCACCTTACAACTCCTAACAAAACATTACAACACCGTACGTAAACTTAAAACTCCATTATAAACCTAATTAATTCGTCCGAGTCATTTGAACATCGTACTACAATTTAGAATATATTACGACTCTGTATGCCACATTACCGCCTTGAAAAGCATGTTAGTATAACGTACGGCACCTTACAACTCCTAACAAAACATTACAACACCGTACGTAAACATAAAACTCCATAATAAACCTAATGAATTCGTCCGAGTCATTTGAACATCGTACGAACACTTAGGACTTGTTACGACTCTGTATACGAAATTAGCAACAGGAAAAGCAATTTAGAATAATGTATGATGCGTTATAACTTTTGAGAACACCTTACACCACCGTACGAAAGATTAAAAATCCATAATAAACCTAATGAATTCGTCCGAGTAATTTGAACACCATACAACAATTTAGAATATATTACGACTCTGTATGCCACATTACCGCCTTGAAAAGCATGTTAGTATAACGTACGGCACCTTACAACTCCTAACAAAAGATTACAACACCGTACGTAAACTTAAAACTCCATAATAAACCTAATGAATTTGCCCGAGTCATTTGAACATCGTACGACCACTCAGGACTTGTTACGACTCTGTATGCGAAATTAGCTATAGGAAAAGCAATATAGAATAATGTAGGATGCGTTACAACTTTTGAGAACACCTTACACCACCGTACAAAAGATTAAAACTCCATAATAAACCTAATGAATTCGTCCGAGTAATTTGAACACTATACAACAATTTGGAATATATTACGACTCTGTATGCCACATTACCACCTTGAAAAGCATGTTAGTATAACGTACGGCACCTTACAAATCCTAACAAAACATTACAACACCGTACGTAAACTTAAAACTCCATAATAAACCTAATGAATTCGTCCGAGTCATTTGAACATCATACGACCACTAAGGACTTGTTACGACTCTGTATGCGAAATTAGCAACAGGAAAAGCAATTTAGAATAATGTAGGATGCGTTACAACTTTTGAGAACACCTTACACCACCGTACGAAAGATTAAAACTCCATAATAAACCTAATGAATTCGTCCGAGTAATTTGAGCACCATACAACAATTTGGAATATATTACGACTCAGTATGCCACATTACCGCCTTGAAAAGCATGTTAGTATAACGTACGGCACCTTACAACTCCTAACAAAACATTACAACACCGTACGTAAACTTAAAAATCCATAATAAACCTAATGAATTCGTCCGAGTAATTTGAACACCATACAACAATTTAGAATATATTACGACTCTGTATGCCACATTACCGCCTTGAAAAGCATGTTAGTATAACGTACGGCACCTTACAACTCCTAACAAAACATTACAACACCGTACGTAAACTTAAAACTCCATAATAAACCTAATGAATTCGTTCGAGTCATTTGAACATTGTACGACCACTCAGGACTTGTTACGACTCTGTATGCGAAATTAGCAACAGGAAAAGCAATTTAGAATAATGTAGGATGCGTTACAACTTTTGAGAACACCTTACACCACCGTACGAAAGATTAAAACTCCATAATAAACCTAATGAATTCGTCCGAGTAATTTGAGCACCATACAACAAATTGGAATATATTACGACTCAGTATGCCACATTACCGCCTTGAAAAGCATGTTAGTATAACGTACGGCACCTTACAACTCCTAACAAAACATTACAACACCGTACGTAAACTTAAAACTCCATAATAAACCTAATGAATTCGTCCGAGTCATTTGAACATCGTATGACCACTCAGGACTTGTTACGACTCTGTATGCGAAATTAGCTGTAGGAAAAGCAATATAGAATAATGTAGGATGCGTTACAACTTTTGAGAACACCTTACACCACAGTACAAAAGATTAAAACTCCATAATAAACCTAATGAATTCGTCCGAGTAATTTGAACACTATACAACAATTTGGAATATATTACGACTCTGTATGCCACATTACCGCCTTGAAAAGCATGTTAGTATAACGTACGGCACCTTACAAATCCTAACAAAACATTACAACACCGTACGTAAACTTAAAACTCCATAATAAACCTAATGAATTCGTCCGAGTCATTTGAACATCATACGACCACTAAGGACTTGTTACTGCTCTGTATGCGAAATTAGCAACAGGAAAAGCAATTTAGAATAATGTAGGATGCGTTACAACTTTTGAGAACACCTTACACCACCGTACGAAAGATTAAAACTCCATAATAAACCTAATGAATTCGTCCGAGTAATTTGAGCACCATACAACAATTTGGAATATATTACGACTCAGTATGCCACATTACCGCCTTGAAAAGCATGTTAGTATAACGTACGGCACCTTACAACTCCTAACAAAACATTACAACACCGTACGTAAACTTAAAACTCCATTATAAACCTAATTAATTCGTCCGAGTCATTTGAACATCGTACTACAATTTAGAATATATTACGACTCTGTATGCCACATTACCGCCTTGAAAAGCATGTTAGTATAACGTACGGCACCTTACAACTCCTAACAAAACATTACAACACCGTACGTAAACATAAAACTCCATAATAAACCTAATGAATTCGTCCGAGTCATTTGAACATCGTACGAACACTTAGGACTTGTTACGACTCTGTATACGAAATTAGCAACAGGAAAAGCAATTTAGAATAATGTATGATGCGTTATAACTTTTGAGAACACCTTACACCACCGTACGAAAGATTAAAAATCCATAATAAACCTAATGAATTCGTCCGAGTAATTTGAACACCATACAACAATTTAGAATATATTACGACTCTGTATGCCACATTACCGCCTTGAAAAGCATGTTAGTATAACGTACGGCACCTTACAACTCCTAACAAAAGATTACAACACCGTACGTAAACTTAAAACTCCATAATAAACCTAATGAATTTGCCCGAGTCATTTGAACATCGTACGACCACTCAGGACTTGTTACGACTCTGTATGCGAAATTAGCTATAGGAAAAGCAATATAGAATAATGTAGGATGCGTTACAACTTTTGAGAACACCTTACACCACCGTACAAAAGATTAAAACTCCATAATAAACCTAATGAATTCGTCCGAGTAATTTGAACACTATACAACAATTTGGAATATATTACGACTCTGTATGCCACATTACCACCTTGAAAAGCATGTTAGTATAACGTACGGCACCTTACAAATCCTAACAAAACATTACAACACCGTACGTAAACTTAAAACTCCATAATAAACCTAATGAATTCGTCCGAGTCATTTGAACATCATACGACCACTAAGGACTTGTTACGACTCTGTATGCGAAATTAGCAACAGGAAAAGCAATTTAGAATAATGTAGGATGCGTTACAACTTTTGAGAACACCTTACACCACCGTACGAAAGATTAAAACTCCATAATAAACCTAATGAATTCGTCCGAGTAATTTGAGCACCATACAACAATTTGGAATATATTACGACTCAGTATGCCACATTACCGCCTTGAAAAGCATGTTAGTATAACGTACGGCACCTTACAACTCCTAACAAAACATTACAACACCGTACGTAAACTTAAAAATCCATAATAAACCTAATGAATTCGTCCGAGTAATTTGAACACCATACAACAATTTAGAATATATTACGACTCTGTATGCCACATTACCGCCTTGAAAAGCATGTTAGTATAACGTACGGCACCTTACAACTCCTAACAAAACATTACAACACCGTACGTAAACTTAAAACTCCATAATAAACCTAATGAATTCGTCCGAGTCATTTGAACATCATACGACCACTAAGGACTTGTTACGACTCTGTATGCGAAATTAGCAACAGGAAAAGCAATTTAGAATAATGTAGGATGCGTTACAACTTTTGAGAACACCTTACACCACCGTACGAAAGATTAAAACTCCATAATAAACCTAATGAATTCGTCCGAGTAATTTGAGCACCATACAACAATTTGGAATATATTACGACTCAGTATGCCACATTACCGCCTTGAAAAGCATGTTAGTATAACGTACGGCACCTTACAACTCCTAACAAAACATTACAACACCGTACGTAAACTTAAAAATCCATAATAAACCTAATGAATTCGTCCGAGTAATTTGAACACCATACAACAATTTAGAATATATTACGACTCTGTATGCCACATTACCGCCTTGAAAAGCATGTTAGTATAACGTACGGCACCTTACAACTCCTAACAAAACATTACAACACCGTACGTAAACTTAAAACTCCATAATAAACCTAATGAATTCGTTCGAGTCATTTGAACATTGTACGACCACTCAGGACTTGTTACGACTCTGTATGCGAAATTAGCAACAGGAAAAGCAATTTAGAATAATGTAGGATGCGTTACAACTTTTGAGAACACCTTACACCACCGTACGAAAGATTAAAACTCCATAATAAACCTAATGAATTCGTCCGAGTAATTTGAGCACCATACAACAAATTGGAATATATTACGACTCAGTATGCCACATTACCGCCTTGAAAAGCATGTTAGTATAACGTACGGCACCTTACAACTCCTAACAAAACATTACAACACCGTACGTAAACTTAAAACTCCATAATAAACCTAATGAATTCGTCCGAGTCATTTGAACATCGTATGACCACTCAGGACTTGTTACGACTCTGTATGCGAAATTAGCTGTAGGAAAATCAATATAGAATAATGTAGGATGCGTTACAACTTTTGAGAACACCTTACACCACAGTACAAAAGATTAAAACTCCATAATAAACCTAATGAATTCGTCCGAGTAATTTGAACACTATACAACAATTTGGAATATATTACGACTCTGTATGCCACATTACCGCCTTGAAAAGCATGTTAGTATAACGTACGGCACCTTACAAATCCTAACAAAACATTACAACACCGTACGTAAACTTAAAACTCCATAATAAACCTAATGAATTCGTCCGAGTCATTTGAACATCATACGACCACTAAGGACTTGTTACTGCTCTGTATGCGAAATTAGCAACAGGAAAAGCAATTTAGAATAATGTAGGATGCGTTACAACTTTTGAGAACACCTTACACCACCGTACGAAAGATTAAAACTCCATAATAAACCTAATGAATTCGTCCGAGTAATTTGAGCACCATACAACAATTTGGAATATATTACGACTCAGTATGCCACATTACCGCCTTGAAAAGCATGTTAGTATAACGTACGGCACCTTACAACTCCTAACAAAACATTACAACACCGTACGTAAACTTAAAACTCCATTATAAACCTAATTAATTCGTCCGAGTCATTTGAACATCGTACTACAATTTAGAATATATTACGACTCTGTATGCCACATTACCGCCTTGAAAAGCATGTTAGTATAACGTACGGCACCTTACAACTCCTAACAAAACATTACAACACCGTACGTAAACATAAAACTCCATAATAAACCTAATGAATTCGTCCGAGTCATTTGAACATCGTACGAACACTTAGGACTTGTTACGACTCTGTATACGAAATTAGCAACAGGAAAAGCAATTTAGAATAATGTATGATGCGTTATAACTTTTGAGAACACCTTACACCACCGTACGAAAGATTAAAAATCCATAATAAACCTAATGAATTCGTCCGAGTAATTTGAACACCATACAACAATTTAGAATATATTACGACTCTGTATGCCACATTACCGCCTTGAAAAGCATGTTAGTATAACGTACGGCACCTTACAACTCCTAACAAAAGATTACAACACCGTACGTAAACTTAAAACTCCATAATAAACCTAATGAATTTGCCCGAGTCATTTGAACATCGTACGACCACTCAGGACTTGTTACGACTCTGTATGCGAAATTAGCTATAGGAAAAGCAATATAGAATAATGTAGGATGCGTTACAACTTTTGAGAACACCTTACACCACCGTACAAAAGATTAAAACTCCATAATAAACCTAATGAATTCGTCCGAGTAATTTGAACACTATACAACAATTTGGAATATATTACGACTCTGTATGCCACATTACCACCTTGAAAAGCATGTTAGTATAACGTACGGCACCTTACAAATCCTAACAAAACATTACAACACCGTACGTAAACTTAAAACTCCATAATAAACCTAATGAATTCGTCCGAGTCATTTGAACATCATACGACCACTAAGGACTTGTTACGACTCTGTATGCGAAATTAGCAACAGGAAAAGCAATTTAGAATAATGTAGGATGCGTTACAACTTTTGAGAACACCTTACACCACCGTACGAAAGATTAAAACTCCATAATAAACCTAATGAATTCGTCCGAGTAATTTGAGCACCATACAACAATTTGGAATATATTACGACTCAGTATGCCACATTACCGCCTTGAAAAGCATGTTAGTATAACGTACGGCACCTTACAACTCCTAACAAAACATTACAACACCGTACGTAAACTTAAAAATCCATAATAAACCTAATGAATTCGTCCGAGTAATTTGAACACCATACAACAATTTAGAATATATTACGACTCTGTATGCCACATTACCGCCTTGAAAAGCATGTTAGTATAACGTACGGCACCTTACAACTCCTAACAAAACATTACAACACCGTACGTAAACTTAAAACTCCATAATAAACCTAATGAATTCGTCCGAGTCATTTGAACATCATACGACCACTAAGGACTTGTTACGACTCTGTATGCGAAATTAGCAACAGGAAAAGCAATTTAGAATAATGTAGGATGCGTTACAACTTTTGAGAACACCTTACACCACCGTACGAAAGATTAAAACTCCATAATAAACCTAATGAATTCGTCCGAGTAATTTGAGCACCATACAACAATTTGGAATATATTACGACTCAGTATGCCACATTACCGCCTTGAAAAGCATGTTAGTATAACGTACGGCACCTTACAACTCCTAACAAAACATTACAACACCGTACGTAAACTTAAAAATCCATAATAAACCTAATGAATTCGTCCGAGTAATTTGAACACCATACAACAATTTAGAATATATTACGACTCTGTATGCCACATTACCGCCTTGAAAAGCATGTTAGTATAACGTACGGCACCTTACAACTCCTAACAAAACATTACAACACCGTACGTAAACTTAAAACTCCATAATAAACCTAATGAATTCGTCCGAGTCATTTGAACATCGTATGACCACTCAGGACTTGTTACGACTCTGTATGCGAAATTAGCTGTAGGAAAAGCAATATAGAATAATGTAGGATGCGTTACAACTTTTGAGAACACCTTACACCACAGTACAAAAGATTAAAACTCCATAATAAACCTAATGAATTCGTCCGAGTAATTTGAACACTATACAACAATTTGGAATATATTACGACTCTGTATGCCACATTACCGCCTTGAAAAGCATGTTAGTATAACGTACGGCACCTTACAAATCCTAACAAAACATTACAACACCGTACGTAAACTTAAAACTCCATAATAAACCTAATGAATTCGTCCGAGTCATTTGAACATCATACGACCACTAAGGACTTGTTACTGCTCTGTATGCGAAATTAGCAACAGGAAAAGCAATTTAGAATAATGTAGGATGCGTTACAACTTTTGAGAACACCTTACACCACCGTACGAAAGATTAAAACTCCATAATAAACCTAATGAATTCGTCCGAGTAATTTGAGCACCATACAACAATTTGGAATATATTACGACTCAGTATGCCACATTACCGCCTTGAAAAGCATGTTAGTATAACGTACGGCACCTTACAACTCCTAACAAAACATTACAACACCGTACGTAAACTTAAAACTCCATAATAAACCTAATTAATTCGTCCGAGTCATTTGAACATCGTACTACAATTTAGAATATATTACGACTCTGTATGCCACATTACCGCCTTGAAAAGCATGTTAGTATAACGTACGGCACCTTACAACTCCTAACAAAACATTACAACACCGTACGTAAACTTAAAACTCCATAATAAACCTAATGAATTCGTCCGAGTCATTTGAACATCGTACGAACACTTAGGACTTATTACGACTCTGTATACGAAATTAGCAACAGGAAAAGCAATTTAGAATAATGTATGATGCGTTATAACTTTTGAGAACACCTTACACCACCGTACGAAAGATTAAAAATCCATAATAAACCTAATGAATTCGTCCGAGTAATTTGAACACCATACAACAATTTAGAATATATTACGACTCTGTATGCCACATTACCGCCTTGAAAAGCATGTTAGTATAACGTACGGCACCTTACAACTCCTAACAAAAGATTACAACACCGTACGTAAACTTAAAACTCCATAATAAACCTAATGAATTTGCCCGAGTCATTTGAACATCGTACGACCACTCAGGACTTGTTACGACTCTGTATGCGAAATTAGCTATAGGAAAAGCAATATAGAATAATGTAGGATGCGTTACAACTTTTGAGAACACCTTACACCACCGTACAAAAGATTAAAACTCCATAATAAACCTAATGAATTCGTCCGAGTAATTTGAACACTATACAACAATTTGGAATATATTACGACTCTGTATGCCACATTACCACCTTGAAAAGCATGTTAGTATAACGTACGGCACCTTACAAATCCTAACAAAACATTACAACACCGTACGTAAACTTAAAACTCCATAATAAACCTAATGAATTCGTCCGAGTCATTTGAACATCATACGACCACTAAGAACTTGTTACGACTCTGTATGCGAAATTAGCAACAGGAAAAGCAATTTAGAATAATGGAGGATGCGTTACAACTTTTGAGAACACCTTACACCACCGTACGAAAGATTAAAACTCCATAATAAACCTAATGAATTCGTCCGAGTAATTTGAGCACCATACAACAATTTGGAATATATTACGACTCAGTATGCCACATTACCGCCTTGAAAAGCATGTTAGTATAACGTACGGCACCTTACAACTCCTAACAAAACATTACAACACCGTACATAAACTTAAAAATCCATAATAAACCTAATGAATTCGTCCGAGTAATTTGAACACCATACAACAATTTAGAATATATTACGACTCTGTATGCCACATTACCGCCTTGAAAAGCATGTTAGTATAACGTACGGCACCTTACAACTCCTAACAAAAGATTACAACACCGTACGTAAACTTAAAACTCCATAATAAACCTAATGAATTTGCCCGAGTCATTTGAACATCGTACGACCACTCAGGACTTGTTACGACTCTGTATGCGAAATTAGCTATAGGAAAAGCAATATAGAATAATGTAGGATGCGTTACAACTTTTGAGAACACCTTACACCACCGTACAAAAGATTAAAACTCCATAATAAACCTAATGAATTTGTCCGAGTAATTTGAACACTATACAACAATTTGGAATATATTACGACTCTGTATGCCACATTACCGCCTTGAAAAGCATGTTAGTATAACGTACGACACCTTACAAATCCTAACAAAACATTACAACACCGTACGTAAACTTAAAACTCCATAATAAACCTAATGAATACGTCCGAGTCATTTGAACATCATACGACCACTCAGGACTTGTTACGACTCTGTATGCGAAATTAGCAACAGGAAAAGCAATTTAGAATAATGTAGGATGCGTTACAACTTTTGAGAACACCTTACACCACCGTACGAAAGATTAAAACTTCATAATAAACCTAATGAATTCGTCCGAGTAATTTGAGCACCATACAACAATTTGGAATATATTACGACTCAGTATGCCACATTACCGCCTTGAAAAGCATGTTAGTATAACGTACGGCACCTTACAACTCCTAACAAAACATTACAACACCGTACGTAAACATAAAACTCCATAATAAACCTAATTAATTCGTCCGAGTCATTTGAACATCGTACTACAATTTAGAATATATTACGACTCTGTATGCCACATTACCGCCTTGAAAAGCATGTTAGTATAACGTACGGCACCTTACAACTCCTAACAAAACATTACAACACCGTACGTAAACATAAAACTCCATAATAAACCTAATTAATTCGTCCGAGTCATTTGAACATCGTACTACAATTTAGAATATATTACGACTCTGTATGCCACATTACCGCCTTGAAAAGCATGTTAGTATAACGTACGGCACCTTACAACTCCTAACAAAACATTACAACACCGTACGTAAACTTAAAACTCCATAATAAACCTAATGAATTCGTCCGAGTCATTTGAACATCGTACGAACACTTAGGACTTGTTACGACTCTGTATACGAAATTAGCAACAGGAAAAGCAATTTAAAATAATGTACGATGCGTTACAACTTTTGAGAACACCTTACACCACCGTACGAAAGATTAAAACTCCATAATAAACCTAATGAATTCGTCCGAGTAATTTGAGCACCATACAACAATTTGGAATATATTACGACTCAGTATGCCACATTACCGCCTTGAAAAGCATGTTAGTATAACGTACGGCACCTTACAACTCCTAACAAAACATTACAACACCGTACGTAAACTTAAAACTCCATAATAAACCTAATTAATTCGTCCAAGTCATTTGAACATCGTACTACAATTTAGAATATATTACGACTCTGTATGCCACATTACCGCCTTGAAAAGCATGTTAGTATAACGTACGGCACCTTACAACTCCTACCAAAAGATTACAACACCGTACGTAAACTTAAAACTCCATAATAAACCTAATGAATTCGTCCGAGTCATTTGAACATCGTACGAACACTTAGGACTTGTTACGACTCTGTATACGAAATTAGCAACAGGAAAAGCAATTTAAAATAATGTACGATGCGTTACAACTTTTGAGAACACCTTACACCACCGTACGAAAGATTAAAACTCCATAATAAACCTAATGAATTCGTCCGAGTAATTTGAGCACCATACAACAATTTGGAATATATTACGACTCAGTATGCCACATTACCGCCTTGAAAAGCATGTTAGTATAACGTACGGCACCTTACAACTCCTAACAAAACATTACAACACCGTACGTAAACTTAAAACTCCATAATAAACCTAATTAATTCGTCCAAGTCATTTGAACATCGTACTACAATTTAGAATATATTACGACTCTGTATGCCACATTACCGCCTTGAAAAGCATGTTAGTATAACGTACGGCACCTTACAACTCCTACCAAAAGATTACAACACCGTACGTAAACTTAAAACTCCATAATAAACCTAATGAATTCGTTCGAGTCATTTGAACATCGTACGACCACTCAGGACTTGTTACGACTCTGTATGCGAAATTAGCAACAGGAAAAGCAATTTAGAATAATGTAGGATGCGTTACAACTTTTGAGAACACCTTACACCACCGTACGAAAGATTAAAACTCCATAATAAACCTAATGAATTCGTCCGAGTAATTTGAGCACCATACAACAAACTGGAATATATTACGACTCAGTATGCCACATTACCGCCTTGAAAAGCATGTTAGTATAACGTACGGCACCTTACAACTCCTAACAAAACATTACAACACCGTACGTAAACTTAAAACTCCATAATAAACCTAATGAATTCGTCCGAGTCATTTGAACATCGTATGACCACTCAGGACTTGTTACGACTCTGTATGCGAAATTAGCTGTAGGAAAAGCAATATAGAATAATGTAGGATGCGTTACAACTTTTGAGAACACCTTACACCACAGTACAAAAGATTAAAACTCCATAATAAACCTAATGAATTCGTCCGAGTAATTTGAACACTATACAACAATTTGGAATATATTACGACTCTGTATGCCACATTACCGCCTTGAAAAGCATGTTAGTATAACGTACGGCACCTTACAAATCCTAACAAAACATTACAACACCGTACGTAAACTTAAAACTCCATAATAAACCTAATGAATTCGTCCGAGTCATTTGAACATCATACGACCACTAAGGACTTGTTACTGCTCTGTATGCGAAATTAGCAACAGGAAAAGCAATTTAGAATAATGTAGGATGCGTTACAACTTTTGAGAACACCTTACACCACCGTACGAAAGATTAAAACTCCATAATAAACCTAATGAATTCGTCCGAGTAATTTGAGCACCATACAACAATTTGGAATATATTACGACTCAGTATGCCACATTACCGCCTTGAAAAGCATGTTAGTATAACGTACGGCACCTTACAACTCCTAACAAAACATTACAACACCGTACGTAAACTTAAAACTCCATAATAAACCTAATTAATTCGTCCGAGTCATTTGAACATCGTACTACAATTTAGAATATATTACGACTCTGTATGCCACATTACCGCCTTGAAAAGCATGTTAGTATAACGTACGGCACCTTACAACTCCTAACAAAACATTACAACACCGTACGTAAACTTAAAACTCCATAATAAACCTAATGAATTCGTCCGAGTCATTTGAACATCGTACGAACACTTAGGACTTGTTACGACTCTGTATACGAAATTAGCAACAGGAAAAGCAATTTAGAATAATGTATGATGCGTTATAACTTTTGAGAACACCTTACACCACCGTACGAAAGATTAAAAATCCATAATAAACCTAATGAATTCGTCCGAGTAATTTGAACACCATACAACAATTTAGAATATATTACGACTCTGTATGCCACATTACCGCCTTGAAAAGCATGTTAGTATAACGTACGGCACCTTACAACTCCTAACAAAAGATTACAACACCGTACGTAAACTTAAAACTCCATAATAAACCTAATGAATTTGCCCGAGTCATTTGAACATCGTACGACCACTCAGGACTTGTTACGACTCTGTATGCGAAATTAGCTATAGGAAAAGCAATATAGAATAATGTAGGATGCGTTACAACTTTTGAGAACACCTTACACCACCGTACAAAAGATTAAAACTCCATAATAAACCTAATGAATTCGTCCGAGTAATTTGAACACCATACAACAATTTAGAATATATTACGACTCTGTATGCCACATTACCGCCTTGAAAAGCATGTTAGTAGAACGTACGACACCTTACAAATCCTAACAAAACATTACAACACCGTACGTAAACTTAAAACTCCATAATAAACCTAATGAATACGTCCGAGTCATTTGAACATCATACGACCACTCAGGACTTGTTACGACTCTGTATGCGAAATTAGCAACAGGAAAAGCAATTTAGAATAATGTAGGATGCGTTACAACTTTTGAGAACACCTTACACCACCGTACGAAAGATTAAAACTTCATAATAAACCTAATGAATTCGTCCGAGTAATTTGAGCACCATACAACAATTTGGAATATATTACGACTCAGTATGCCACATTACCGCCTTGAAAAGCATGTTAGTATAACGTACGGCACCTTACAACTCCTAACAAAACATTACAACACCGTACGTAAACATAAAACTCCATAATAAACCTAATTAATTCGTCCGAGTCATTTGAACATCGTACTACAATTTAGAATATATTACGACTCTGTATGCCACATTACCGCCTTGAAAAGCATGTTAGTATAACGTACGGCACCTTACAACTCCTAACAAAACATTACAACACCGTACGTAAACATAAAACTCCATAATAAACCTAATTAATTCGTCCGAGTCATTTGAACATCGTACTACAATTTAGAATATATTACGACTCTGTATGCCACATTACCGCCTTGAAAAGCATGTTAGTATAACGTACGGCACCTTACAACTCCTAACAAAACATTACAACACCGTACGTAAACTTAAAACTCCATAATAAACCTAATGAATTCGTCCGAGTCATTTGAACATCGTACGAACACTTAGGACTTGTTACGACTCTGTATACGAAATTAGCAACAGGAAAAGCAATTTAAAATAATGTACGATGCGTTACAACTTTTGAGAACACCTTACACCACCGTACGAAAGATTAAAACTCCATAATAAACCTAATGAATTCGTCCGAGTAATTTGAGCACCATACAACAATTTGGAATATATTACGACTCAGTATGCCACATTACCGCCTTGAAAAGCATGTTAGTATAACGTACGGCACCTTACAACTCCTAACAAAACATTACAACACCGTACGTAAACTTAAAACTCCATAATAAACCTAATTAATTCGTCCAAGTCATTTGAACATCGTACTACAATTTAGAATATATTACGACTCTGTATGCCACATTACCGCCTTGAAAAGCATGTTAGTATAACGTACGGCACCTTACAACTCCTACCAAAAGATTACAACACCGTACGTAAACTTAAAACTCCATAATAAACCTAATGAATTCGTCCGAGTCATTTGAACATCGTACGAACACTTAGGACTTGTTACGACTCTGTATACGAAATTAGCAACAGGAAAAGCAATTTAAAATAATGTACGATGCGTTACAACTTTTGAGAACACCTTACACCACCGTACGAAAGATTAAAACTCCATAATAAACCTAATGAATTCGTCCGAGTAATTTGAGCACCATACAACAATTTGGAATATATTACGACACAGTATGCCACATTACCGCCTTGAAAAGCATGTTAGTATAACGTACGGCACCTTACAACTCCTAACAAAACATTACAACACCGTACGTAAACTTAAAACTCCATAATAAACCTAATTAATTCGTCCAAGTCATTTGAACATCGTACTACAATTTAGAATATATTACGACTCTGTATGCCACATTACCGCCTTGAAAAGCATGTTAGTATAACGTACGGCACCTTACAACTCCTACCAAAAGATTACAACACCGTACGTAAACTTAAAACTCCATAATAAACCTAATGAATTCGTTCGAGTCATTTGAACATCGTACGACCACTCAGGACTTGTTACGACTCTGTATGCGAAATTAGCAACAGGAAAAGCAATTTAGAATAATGTAGGATGCGTTACAACTTTTGAGAACACCTTACACCACCGTACGAAAGATTAAAACTCCATAATAAACCTAATGAATTCGTCCGAGTAATTTGAGCACCATACAACAAACTGGAATATATTACGACTCAGTATGCCACATTACCGCCTTGAAAAGCATGTTAGTATAACGTACGGCACCTTACAACTCCTAACAAAACATTACAACACCGTACGTAAACTTAAAACTCCATAATAAACCTAATGAATTCGTCCGAGTCATTTGAACATCGTATGACCACTCAGGACTTGTTACGACTCTGTATGCGAAATTAGCTGTAGGAAAAGCAATATAGAATAATGTAGGATGCGTTACAACTTTTGAGAACACCTTACACCACAGTACAAAAGATTAAAACTCCATAATAAACCTAATGAATTCGTCCGAGTAATTTGAACACTATACAACAATTTGGAATATATTACGACTCTGTATGCCACATTACCGCCTTGAAAAGCATGTTAGTATAACGTACGGCACCTTACAAATCCTAACAAAACATTACAACACCGTACGTAAACTTAAAACTCCATAATAAACCTAATGAATTCGTCCGAGTCATTTGAACATCATACGACCACTAAGGACTTGTTACTGCTCTGTATGCGAAATTAGCAACAGGAAAAGCAATTTAGAATAATGTAGGATGCGTTACAACTTTTGAGAACACCTTACACCACCGTACGAAAGATTAAAACTCCATAATAAACCTAATGAATTCGTCCGAGTAATTTGAGCACCATACAACAATTTGGAATATATTACGACTCAGTATGCCACATTACCGCCTTGAAAAGCATGTTAGTATAACGTACGGCACCTTACAACTCCTAACAAAACATTACAACACCGTACGTAAACTTAAAACTCCATAATAAACCTAATTAATTCGTCCGAGTCATTTGAACATCGTACTACAATTTAGAATATATTACGACTCTGTATGCCACATTACCGCCTTGAAAAGCATGTTAGTATAACGTACGGCACCTTACAACTCCTAACAAAACATTACAACACCGTACGTAAACTTAAAACTCCATAATAAACCTAATGAATTCGTCCGAGTCATTTGAACATCGTACGAACACTTAGGACTTGTTACGACTCTGTATACGAAATTAGCAACAGGAAAAGCAATTTAGAATAATGTATGATGCGTTATAACTTTTGAGAACACCTTACACCACCGTACGAAAGATTAAAAATCCATAATAAACCTAATGAATTCGTCCGAGTAATTTGAACACCATACAACAATTTAGAATATATTACGACTCTGTATGCCACATTACCGCCTTGAAAAGCATGTTAGTATAACGTACGGCACCTTACAACTCCTAACAAAAGATTACAACACCGTACGTAAACTTAAAACTCCATAATAAACCTAATGAATTTGCCCGAGTCATTTGAACATCGTACGACCACTCAGGACTTGTTACGACTCTGTATGCGAAATTAGCTATAGGAAAAGCAATATAGAATAATGTAGGATGCGTTACAACTTTTGAGAACACCTTACACCACCGTACAAAAGATTAAAACTCCATAATAAACCTAATGAATTCGTCCGAGTAATTTGAACACCATACAACAATTTAGAATATATTACGACTCTGTATGCCACATTACCGCCTTGAAAAGCATGTTAGTATAACGTACGGCACCTTACAACTCCTAACAAAAGATTACAACACCGTACGTAAACTTAAAACTCCATAATAAACCTAATGAATTTGCCCGAGTCATTTGAACATCGTACGACCACTCAGGACTTGTTAAGACTCTGTATGCGAAATTAGCAATAGGAAAAGCAATATAGAATAATGTAGGATGCGTTACAACTTTTGAGAACACCTTACACCACCGTACAAAAGATTAAAACTCCATAATAAACCTAATGAATTCGTCCGAGTAATTTGAACACTATACAACAATTTGGAATATATTACGACTCTGTATGCCACATTACCACCTTGAAAAGCATGTTAGTATAACGTACGGCACCTTACAAATCCTAACAAAACATTACAACACCGTACGTAAACTTAAAACTCCATAATAAACCTAATGAATTCGTCCGAGTCATTTGAACATCATACGACCACTAAGGACTTGTTACGACTCTGTATGCGAAATTAGCAACAGGAAAAGCAATTTAGAATAATGTAGGATGCGTTACAACTTTTGAGAACACCTTACACCACCGTACGAAAGATTAAAACTCCATAATAAACCTAATGAATTCGTCCGAGTAATTTGAGCACCATACAACAATTTGGAATATATTACGACTCGGTATGCCACATTACCGCCTTGAAAAGCATGTTAGTATAACGTACGGCACCTTACAACTCCTAACAAAACATTACAACACCGTACGTAAACTTAAAAATCCATAATAAACCTAATGAATTCGTCCGAGTAATTTGAACACCATACAACAATTTAGAATATATTACGACTCTGTATGCCACATTACCGCCTTGAAAAGCATGTTAGTATAACGTACGGCACCTTACAACTCCTAACAAAACATTACAACACCGTACGTAAACTTAAAACTCCATAATAAACCTAATGAATTCGTCCGAGTCATTTGAACATCGTACGAACACTTAGGACTTGTTACGACTCTGTATACGAAATTAGCAACAGGAAAAGCAATTTAGAATAATGTATGATGCGTTATAACTTTTGAGAACACCTTACACCACCGTACGAAAGATTAAAAATCCATAATAAACCTAATGAATTCGTCCGAGTAATTTGAACACCATACAACAATTTAGAATATATTACGACTCTGTATGCCACATTACCGCCTTGAAAAGCATGTTAGTATAACGTACGGCACCTTACAACTCCTAACAAAAGATTACAACACCGTACGTAAACTTAAAACTCCATAATAAACCTAATGAATTTGCCCGAGTCATTTGAACATCGTACGACCACTCAGGACTTGTTACGACTATGTATGCGAAATTAGCTATAGGAAAAGCAATATAGAATAATGTAGGATGCGTTACAACTTTTGAGAACACCTTACACCACCGTACAAAAGATTAAAACTCCATAATAAACCTAATGAATTCGTCCGAGTAATTTGAACACTATACAACAATTTGGAATATATTACGACTCTGTATGCCACATTACCACCTTGAAAAGCATGTTAGTATAACGTACGGCACCTTACAAATCCTAACAAAACATTACAACACCGTACGTAAACTTAAAACTCCATAATAAACCTAATGAATTCGTCCGAGTCATTTGAACATCATACGACCACTAAGGACTTGTTACGACTCTGTATGCGAAATTAGCAACAGGAAAAGCAATTTAGAATAATGTAGGATGCGTTACAACTTTTGAGAACACCTTACACCACCGTACGAAAGATTAAAACTCCATAATAAACCTAATGAATTCGTCCGAGTAATTTGAGCACCATACAACAATTTGGAATATATTACGACTCGGTATGCCACATTACCGCCTTGAAAAGCATGTTAGTATAACGTACGGCACCTTACAACTCCTAACAAAACATTACAACACCGTACGTAAACTTAAAAATCCATAATAAACCTAATGAATTCGTCCGAGTAATTTGAACACCATACAACAATTTAGAATATATTACGACTCTGTATGCCACATTACCGCCTTGAAAAGCATGTTAGTATAACGTACGGCACCTTACAACTCCTAACAAAAGATTACAACACCGTACGTAAACTTAAAACTCCATAATAAACCTAATGAATTTGCCCGAGTCATTTGAACATCGTACGACCACTCAGGACTTGTTACGACTCTGTATGCGAAATTAGCTATAGGAAAAGCAATATAGAATAATGTAGGATGCGTTACAACTTTTGAGAACACCTTACACCACCGTACAAAAGATTAAAACTCCATAATAAACCTAATGAATTTGTCCGAGTAATTTGAACACTATACAACAATTTGGAATATATTACGACTCTGTATGCCACATTACCGCCTTGAAAAGCATGTTAGTATAACGTACGACACCTTACAAATCCTAACAAAACATTACAACACCGTACGTAAACTTAAAACTCCATAATAAACCTAATGAATACGTCCGAGTCATTTGAACATCATACGACCACTCAGGACTTGTTACGACTCTGTATGCGAAATTAGCAACAGGAAAAGCAATTTAGAATAATGTAGGATGCGTTACAACTTTTGAGAACACCTTACACCACCGTACGAAAGATTAAAACTTCATAATAAACCTAATGAATTCGTCCGAGTAATTTGAGCACCATACAACAATTTGGAATATATTACGACTCAGTATGCCACATTACCGCCTTGAAAAGCATGTTAGTATAACGTACGGCACCTTACAACTCCTAACAAAACATTACAACACCATACGTAAACATAAAACTCCATAATAAACCTAATTAATTCGTCCGAGTCATTTGAACATCGTACTACAATTTAGAATATATTACGACTCTGTATGCCACATTACCGCCTTGAAAAGCATGTTAGTATAACGTACGGCACCTTACAACTCCTAACAAAACATTACAACACCGTACGTAAACTTAAAACTCCATAATAAACCTAATGAATTCGTCCGAGTCATTTGAACATCGTACGAACACTTAGGACTTGTTACGACTCTGTATACGAAATTAGCAACAGGAAAAGCAATTTAGAATAATGTACGATGCGTTATAACTTTTGAGAACACCTTACACCACCGTATGAAAGATTAAAAATCCATAATAAACCTAATGAATTCGTCCGAGTAATTTGAACACCATACAACAATTTAGAATATATTACGACTCTGTATGCCACATTACCGCCTTGAAAAGCATGTTAGTATAACGTACGGCACCTTACAACTCCTAACAAAAGATTACAACACCGTACGTAAACTTAAAACTCCATAATAAACCTAATGAATTTGCCCGAGTCATTTGAACATCGTACGACCACTCAGGACTTGTTACGACTCTGTATGCGAAATTAGCTATAGGAAAAGCAATATAGAATAATGTAGGATGCGTTACAACTTTTGAGAACACCTTACACCACCGTACAAAAGATTAAAACTCCATAATAAACCTAATGAATTCGTCCGAGTAATTTGAACACTATACAACAATTTAGAATATATTACGACTCTGTATGCCACATTACCGCCTTGAAAAGCATGTTAGTATAACGTACGACACCTTACAAATCCTAACAAAACATTACAACACCGTACGTAAACTTAAAACTCCATAATAAACCTAATGAATAAGTCCGAGTCATTTGAACATCATACGACCACTCAGGACTTGTTACGACTCTGTATGCGAAATTAGCAACAGGAAAAGCAATTTAGAATAATGTAGGATGCGTTACAACTTTTGAGAACACCTTACACCACCGTACGAAAGATTAAAACTCCATAATAAACCTAATGAATTCGTCCGAGTAATTTGAGCACCATACAACAATTTGGAATATATTACGACTCAGTATGCCACATTACCGCCTTGAAAAGCATGTTAGTATAACGTACGGCACCTTACAACTCCTAACAAAACATTACAACACCGTACGTAAACATAAAACTCCATAATAAACCTAATTAATTCGTCCGAGTCATTTGAACATCGTACTACAATTTAGAATATATTACGACTCTGTATGCCACATTACCGCCTTGAAAAGCATGTTAGTATAACGTACGGCACCTTACAACTCCTAACAAAACATTACAACACCGTACGTAAACTTAAAACTCCATAATAAACCTAATGAATTCGTCCGAGTCATTTGAACATCGTACGAACACTTAGGACTTGTTACGACTCTGTATACGAAATTAGCAACAGGAAAAGCAATTTAGAATAATGTACGATGCGTTATAACTTTTGAGAACACCTTACACCACCGTACGAAAGATTAAAAATCCATAATAAACCTAATGAATTCGTCCGAGTAATTTGAACACCATACAACAATTTAGAATATATTACGACTCTGTATGCCACATTACCGCCTTGAAAAGCATGTTAGTATAACGTACGACACCTTACAAATCCTAACAAAACATTACAACACCGTACGTAAACTTAAAACTCCATAATAAACCTAATGAATTCGTCCGAGTCATTTGAACATCATACGACCACTCATGACTTGTTACGACTCTGTATGCGAAATTAGCAACGGGAAAAGCAATTTAGAATAATGTAGGATGCGTTACAACTTTTGAGAACACCTTACACCACCGTACGAAAGATTAAAACTCCATAATAAACCTAATGAATTCGTCCGAGTAATTTGAGCACCATACAACAATTTGGAATATATTACGACTCAGTATGCCACATTACCACCTTGAAAAGCATGTTAGTATAACGTACGGCACCTTACAACTCCTAACAAAACATTACAACACCGTACGTAAACATAAAACTCCATAATAAACCTAATTAATTCGTCCGAGTCATTTGAACATCGTACTACAATTTAGAATATATTACGACTCTGTATGCCACATTACCGCCTTGAAAAGCATGTTAGTATAACGTACGGCACCTTACAACTCCTAAAAAAACATTACAACACCGTACGTAAACTTAAAACTCCATAATAAACCTAATGAATTCGTCCGAGTCATTTGAACATCGTACGAACACTTAGGACTTGTTACGACTCTGTATACGAAATTAGCAACAGGAAAAGCAATTTAGAATAATGTACGATGCGTTATAACTTTTGAGAACACCTTACACCACCGTACGAAAGATTAAAAATCCATAATAAACCTAATGAATTCGTCCGAGTAATTTGAACACCATACAACAATTTAGAATATATTACGACTCTGTATGCCACATTATCGCCTTGAAAAGCATGTTAGTATAACGTACGGCACCTTACAACTCCTAACAAAAGATTACAACACCGTACGTAAACTTAAAACTCCATAATAAACCTTATGAATTTGCCCGAGTCATTTGAACATCGTACGACCACTCAGGACTTGTTACGACTCTGTATGCGAAATTAGCTATAGGAAAAGCAATATAGAATAATGTAGGATGCGTTACAACTTTTGAGAACACCTTACACCACCGTACAAAAGATTAAAACTCCATAATAAACCTAATGAATTCGTCCGAGTAATTTGAACACTATACAACAATTTGGAATATATTACGACTCTGTATGCCACATTACCGCCTTGAAAAGCATGTTAGTATAACGTACGACACCTTACAAATCCTAACAAAACATTACAACACCGTACGTAAACTTAAAACTCCATAATAAACCTAATGAATACGTCCGAGTCATTTGAACATCATACGACCACTCAGGACTTGTTACGACTCTGTATGCGAAATTAGCAACAGGAAAAGCAATTTAGAATAATGTAGGATGCGTTACAACTTTTGAGAACACCTTACACCACCGTACGAAAGATTAAAACTCCATAATAAACCTAATGAATTCGTCCGAGTAATTTGAGCACCATACAACAAATTGGAATATATTACGACTCAGTATGCCACATTACCGCCTTGAAAAGCATGTTAGTATAACGTACGGCACCTTACAACTCCTAACAAAACATTACAACACCGTACGTAAACTTAAAACTCCATAATAAACCTAATGAATTCGTCCGAGTCATTTGAACATCGTACGACCACTCAGGACTTGTTACGACTCTGTATGCGAAATTAGCTGTAGGAAAAGCAATATAGAATAATGTAGGATGCGTTACAACTTTTGAGAACACCTTACACCACAGTACAAAAGATTAAAACTCCATAATAAACCTAATGAATTCGTCCGAGTAATTTGAACACTATACAACAATTTGGAATATATTACGACTCTGTATGCCACATTACCGCCTTGAAAAGCATGTTAGTATAACGTACGGCACCTTACAAATCCTAACAAAACATTACAACACCGTACGTAAACTTAAAACTCCATAATAAACCTAATGAATTCGTCCGAGTCATTTGAACATCATACGACCACTAAGGACTTGTTACGACTCTGTATGCGAAATTAGCAACAGGAAAAGCAATTTAGAATAATGTAGGATGCGTTACAACTTTTGAGAACACCTTACACCACCGTACGAAAGATTAAAACTCCATAATAAACCTAATGAATTCGTCCGAGTAATTTGAGCACCATACAACAATTTGGAATATATTACGACTCAGTATGCCACATTACCGCCTTGAAAAGCATGTTAGTATAACGTACGGCACCTTACAACTCCTAACAAAACATTACAACACCGTACGTAAACTTAAAACTCCATAATAAACCTAATTAATTCGTCCGAGTCATTTGAACATCGTACTACAATTTAGAATATATTACGACTCTGTATGCCACATTACCGCCTTGAAAAGCATGTTAGTATAACGTACGGCACCTTACAACTCCTAACAAAACATTACAACACCGTACGTAAACTTAAAACTCCATAATAAACCTAATGAATTCGTCCGAGTCATTTGAACATCGTACGAACACTTAGGACTTGTTACGACTCTGTATACGAAATTAGCAACAGGAAAAGCAATTTAGAATAATGTACGATGCGTTATAACTTTTGAGAACACCTTACACCACCGTACGAAAGATTAAAAATCCATAATAAACCTAATGAATTCGTCCGAGTAATTTGAACACCATACAACAATTTAGAATATATTACGACTCTGTATGCCACATTACCGCCTTGAAAAGCATGTTAGTATAACGTACGGCACCTTACAACTCCTAACAAAAGATTACAACACCGTACGTAAACTTAAAACTCCATAATAAACCTAATGAATTCGTTCGAGTCATTTGAACATCGTACGACCACTCAGGACTTGTTACGACTCTGTATGCGAAATTAGCTGTAGGAAAAGCAATATAGAATAATGTAGGATGCGTTACAACTTTTGAGAACACCTTACACCACAGTACAAAAGATTAAAACTCCATAATAAACCTAATGAATTCGTCCGAGTAATTTGAACACTATACAACAATTTGGAATATATTACGACTCTGTATGCCACATTACCGCCTTGAAAAGCATGTTAGTATAACGTACGGCACCTTACAAATCCTAACAAAACATTACAACACCGTACGTAAACTTAAAACTCCATAATAAACCTAATGAATTCGTCCGAGTCATTTGAACATCATACGACCACTAAGGACTTGTTACGACTCTGTATGCGAAATTAGCAACAGGAAAAGCAATTTAGAATAATGTAGGATGCGTTACAACTTTTGAGAACACCTTACACCACCGTACGAAAGATTAAAACTCCATAATAAACCTAATGAATTCGTCCGAGTAATTTGAGCACCATACAACAATTTGGAATATATTACGACTCAGTATGCCACATTACCGCCTTGAAAAGCATGTTAGTATAACGTACGGCACCTTACAACTCCTAACAAAACATTACAACACCGTACGTAAACTTAAAACTCCATAATAAACCTAATTAATTCGTCCGAGTCATTTGAACATCGTACTACAATTTAGAATATATTACGACTCTGTATGCCACATTACCGCCTTGAAAAGCATGTTAGTATAACGTACGGCACCTTACAACTCCTAACAAAACATTACAACACCGTACGTAAACTTAAAACTCCATAATAAACCTAATGAATTCGTCCGAGTCATTTGAACATCGTACGAACACTTAGGACTTGTTACGACTCTGTATACGAAATTAGCAACAGGAAAAGCAATTTAGAATAATGTACGATGCGTTATAACTTTTGAGAACACCTTACACCACCGTACGAAAGATTAAAAATCCATAATAAACCTAATGAATTCGTCCGAGTAATTTGAACACCATACAACAATTTAGAATATATTACGACTCTGTATGCCACATTACCGCCTTGAAAAGCATGTTAGTATAACGTACGGCACCTTACAACTCCTAACAAAAGATTACAACACCGTACGTAAACTTAAAACTCCATAATAAACCTAATGAATTCGTTCGAGTCATTTGAACATCGTACGACCACTCAGGACTTGTTACGACTCTGTATGCGAAATTAGCTGTAGGAAAAGCAATATAGAATAATGTAGGATGCGTTACAACTTTTGAGAACACCTTACACCACAGTACAAAAGATTAAAACTCCATAATAAACCTAATGAATTCGTCCGAGTAATTTGAACACTATACAACAATTTGGAATATATTACGACTCTGTATGCCACATTACCGCCTTGAAAAGCATGTTAGTATAACGTACGGCACCTTACAAATCCTAACAAAACATTACAACACTGTAAAACCCTAAATTTTGACGTAAGTATATGTCGATAATGGGTGGGTGTTCATGTAAATAGCATGTTGAATAAAAAGTCCTAATGTATAGAGATAAACCCTAGGGGTGATAGAGGACTTAAAATGAAGAACGTGAGCGAAAACGGAACTCAAATCGGAGTTATAACGAAGCGGGAAATGCGAAAACACCCGAGGAATGCCCGAAAACTTGTTTCGAGCATATCTTGACTTAGACGAAGAGTTACGGAGCCCATAATATATGAATTCCACGTGTTTCGACGAGAGGAATCTGAATATATGGTCTACGCGGTCCGCGCATCAGAGGGTAAGCCCCTGCGCGTATCGCCTAGCAGCTGTCGGGTGGAAAACAGCTGGCTGGCACTCTCCTCCTACGCGATACGCGCAGAGGAGCATGCTATGCTGCGCGTAGCGCCTAGCATGGCCCGACCAGCCTATATAAAGGGGTGCAACCCCCCTTCACTCCTTGCTCATTTCCTCTTTCTCACTCTAGACTTTTTAGAGAGAGAAACCGGTTAGTTTTGTTGCGGAATCGCACCTCGAGTGCGGTACCCTGCGTCGTGACGTTCCTTCGAGTCTCGGGCGCGTGTAGATCGCTTGGCGAGCGTCGAGGTTCTGCCCGAGTGAAGAGCGGTGGTCATCGAGGTGGTGCGCAATTGAAGATCGGTGGTCGACAAGGTAAATGGTCCTTCATTCTCGATCTAGTTTAGGACGGGAATCGGGTTGGGAACTCGATGGGAATGCGGGGTGAAGATACCCGCATAGCACGAGGGACGTGCTAGGGGAAATAGTTGCGGGATTAAACACCCGCAACTAACGGGTAGATTACCCGGGGAGGGTGCGGATTGAATATCCGTACCCTAGGGGTATGATATCCGTTATGAACGGGTAACATATCTCTGTAGAATTCGTTTAGATTCCCGAGGTTCGGGATTTGGTAAGTGTAGGTGGCAAAGACTCGTATCTAGTCGTATGCTTCGCTAGTTATGCCCTAGGACTTACATAGTCTTAGGAATCGTTGTTTATAACGTTGTGATATCGCGTTATAGGTGGATTATAGCTATTGAGGTTGATTGTCGATATAGCTATTTGTGTTGATTGTGAAGATAGTCATTTGGATTGACTGTCGGGATTAGATCAAGGACCGAAGCTAGTTGTGAGCTTGTTGTGATCTTGTTGAGGTGAGTTCATACACTTAAACTCTTTTGAAATGATTGTATGTTTTACAAAACTGAATGTGTTGCTTAAACCTGTTTTGGTTGTAAATGATTGTGAGTTTTTGTATAAACTCTTTTGGATTGGTTGTGTTCTTAAACTGTTGTTTTTGAACGGTTGGCTAGCAATGTACGGTAAATATCGGGCAATACCACTCCAGATTATAGGGGTGACGCGGGTAAAACTTAGAAGGGTATATGCATATATTCTGCTCCAGCGCAGACGTGCCAGACGGAGTTGTTGAGGGGTTTTATTCGTATTGTCTGGGAATATTTAACGGATGATGCTAGTATGTTTATGAAATGCTTGTAAGTGATGGAGTTAGTGGTAACTCTTTGATCAATGGAGCTTGGCAACTCGTTGATCAAGGTTTTTACAAGTATTTGGTTGAATGTTTTGTAATGTTTTGTAAAAGGTTTTATTATGAACTCACCAGCGTAAGCTGACCCTTTCTTTTAAACTTTTTGGCACACATCCTAGGTGCCGAGTGATGCAGGAAAGCACTGTTGAGGCTAGAGCAGGTAGAGGGCTTGCGGGCTTAGAAGATAGACGCTCTGGACCTAGAATAGTTGCTAGCTTTAGTTTGTTAATGTTATGTATCAAACAAACAATTGTCGTTTTGTAATCAATGTATTGTATATATGAAATTTAATGTATGCACAACTTTAAGATTTAAGCTGTGTGTATGTATGTTTGTTGATTCCGCTGCGTTGCTCCTGATATCCATCCGTCACACGCGATAACCCCCGGGCACCTGGGACCGCCCGCCGTGTTGGGGTTGTGACAAACACCGTACGTAAACTTAAAACTCCATAATAAACCTAATGAATTCGTCCGAGTCATTTGAACATCATACGACCACTAAGGACTTGTTACGACTCTGTATGCGAAATTAGCAACAGGAAAAGCAATTTAGAATAATGTAGGATGCGTTACAACTTTTGAGAACACCTTACACCACCGTACGAAAGATTAAAACTCCATAATAAACCTAATGAATTCGTCCGAGTAATTTGAGCACCATACAACAATTTGGAATATATTACGACTCAGTATGCCACATTACCGCCTTGAAAAGCATGTTAGTATAACGTACGGCACCTTACAACTCCTAACAAAACATTACAACACCGTACGTAAACTTAAAACTCCATAATAAACCTAATTAATTCGTCCGAGTCATTTGAACATCGTACTACAATTTAGAATATATTACGACTCTGTATGCCACATTACCGCCTTGAAAAGCATGTTAGTATAACGTACGGCACCTTACAACTCCTAACAAAACATTACAACACCGTACGTAAACTTAAAACTCCATAATAAACCTAATGAATTCGTCCGAGTCATTTGAACATCGTACGAACACTTAGGACTTGTTACGACTCTGTATACGAAATTAGCAACAGGAAAAGCAATTTAGAATAATGTACGATGCGTTATAACTTTTGAGAACACCTTACACCACCGTACGAAAGATTAAAAATCCATAATAAACCTAATGAATTCGTCCGAGTAATTTGAACACCATACAACAATTTAGAATATATTACGACTCTGTATGCCACATTACCGCCTTGAAAAGCATGTTAGTATAACGTACGGCACCTTACAACTCCTAACAAAAGATTACAACACCGTACGTAAACTTAAAACTCCATAATAAACCTAATGAATTCGTTCGAGTCATTTGAACATCGTACGACCACTCAGGACTTGTTACGACTCTGTATGCGAAATTAGCAACAGGAAAAGCAATTTAGAATAATGTAGGATGCGTTACAACTTTTGAGAACACCTTACACCACCGTACGAAAGATTAAAACTCCATAATAAACCTAATGAATTCGTCCGAGTAATTTGAGCACCATACAACAAATTGGAATATATTACGACTCAGTATGCCACATTACCGCCTTGAAAAGCATGTTAGTATAACGTACGGCACCTTACAACTCCTAACAAAACATTACAACACCGTACGTAAACTTAAAACTCCATAATAAACCTAATGAATTCGTCCGAGTCATTTGAACATCGTACGACCACTCAGGACTTGTTACGACTCTGTATGCGAAATTAGCTGTAGGAAAAGTAATATAGAATAATGTAGGATGCGTTACAACTTTTGAGAACACCTTACACCACAGTACAAAAGATTAAAACTCCATAATAAACCTAATGAATTCGTCCGAGTAATTTGAACACTATACAACAATTTGGAATATATTACGACTCTGTATGCCACATTACCGCCTTGAAAAGCATGTTAGTATAACGTACGGCACCTTACAACTCCTAACAAAACATTACAACACCGTACGTAAACTTAAAACTCCATAATAAACCTAATGAATTCGTCCGAGTCATTTGAACATCGTAAGAACACTTAGGACTTGTTACTACTCTGTATACGAAATTAGCAACAGGAAAAGCAATTTAGAATAATGTACGATGCGTTATAACTTTTGAGAACACCTTACACCACCGTACGAAAGATTAAAAATCCATAATAAACCTAATGAATTCGTCCGAGTAATTTGAACACCATACAACAATTTAGAATATATTACGACTCTGTATGCCACATTACCGCCTTGAAAAGCATGTTAGTATAACGTACGGCACCTTACAACTCCTAACAAAAGATTACAACACCGTACGTAAACTTAAAACTCCATAATAAACCTAATGAATTTGCCCGAGTCATTTGAACATCGTACGACCACTCAGGACTTGTTACGACTCTGTATAAGAAATTAGCTATAGGAAAAGCAATATAGAATAATGTAGGATGCGTTACAACTTTTGAGAACACCTTACACCACCGTACAAAAGATTAAAACTCCATAATAAACCTAATGAATTCGTCCGAGTAATTTGAACACTATACAACAATTTGGAATATATTACGACTCTGTATGACACATTACCGCCTTGAAAAGCATGTTAGTATAACGTACGACACCTTACAAATTCTAACAAAACATTACAACACCGTACGTAAACTTAAAACTCCATAATAAACCTAATGAATACGTCCGAGTCATTTGAACATCATACGACCACTCAGGACTTGTTACGACTCTGTATGCGAAATTAGCAACAGGAAAAGCAATTTAGAATAATGTAGGATGCGTTACAACTTTTGAGAACACCTTACACCACCGTACGAAAGATTAAAACTCCATAATAAACCTAATGAATTCGTCCGAGTAATTTGAGCACCATACAACAATTTGGAATATATTACGACTCAGTATGCCACATTACCGCCTTGAAAAGCATGTTAGTATAACGTACGGCACCTTACAACTCCTAACAAAACATTACAACACCGTACGTAAACATAAAACTCCATAATAAACCTAATTAATTCGTCCGAGTCATTTGAACATCGTACTACAATTTAGAATATATTACGGCTCTGTATGCCACATTACCGCCTTGAAAAGCATGTTAGTATAACGTACGGCACCTTACAACTCCTAACAAAACATTACAACACCGTACGTAAACTTAAAACTCCATAATAAACCTAATGAATTCGTCCGAGTCATTTGAACATCGTACGAACACTTAGGACTTGTTACGACTCTGTATACGAAATTAGCAACAGGAAAAGCAATTTAGAATAATGTACGATGCGTTATAACTTTTGAGAACACCTTACACCACCGTACGAAAGATTAAAAATCCATAATAAACCTAATGAATTCGTCCGAGTAATTTGAACACCATACAACAATTTAGAATATATTACGACTCTGTATGCCACATTACCGCCTTGAAAAGCATGTTAGTATAACGTACGGCACCTTACAACTCCTAACAAAAGATTACAACACCGTACGTAAACTTAAAACTCCATAATAAACCTAATGAATTTGCCCGAGTCATTTGAACATCGTACGACCACTCAGGACTTGTTACGACTCTGTATGCGAAATTAGCTATAGGAAAAGCAATATAGAATAATGTAGGATGCGTTACAACTTTTGAGAACACCTTACACCACCGTACAAAAGATTAAAACTCCATAATAAACCTAATGAATTCGTCCGAGTAATTTGAACACTATACAACAATTTGGAATATATTACGACTCTGTATGCCACATTACCGCCTTGAAAAGCATGTTAGTATAACGTACGACACCTTACAAATCCTAACAAAACATTACAACACCGTACGTAAACTTAAAACTCCATAATAAACCTAATGAATACGTCCGAGTCATTTGAACATCATACGACCACTCAGGACTTGTTACGACTCTGTATGCGAAATTAGCAACAGGAAAAGCAATTTAGAATAATGTAGGATGCGTTACAACTTTTGAGAACACCTTACACCACCGTACGAAAGATTAAAACTCCATAATAAACCTAATGAATTCGTCCGAGTAATTTGAGCACCATACAACAATTTGGAATATATTACGACTCAGTATGCCACATTACCGCCTTGAAAAACATGTTAGTATAACGTACGGCACCTTACAACTCCTAACAAAACATTACAACACCGTACGTAAACATAAAACTCCATAATAAACCTAATTAATTCGTCCGAGTCATTTGAACATCGTACTACAATTTAGAATATATTACGACTCTGTATGCCACATTACCGCCTTGAAAAGCATGTTAGTATAACGTACGGCACCTTACAACTCCTAACAAAACATTACAACACCGTACGTAAACTTAAAACTCCATAATAAACCTAATGAATTCGTCCGAGTCATTTGAACATCGTACGAACACTTAGGACTTGTTACGACTCTGTATACGAAATTAGCAACAGGAAAAGCAATTTAGAATAATGTACGATGCGTTATAACTTTTGAGAACACCTTACACCACCGTACGAAAGATTAAAAATCCATAATAAACCTAATGAATTCGTCCGAGTAATTTGAACACCATACAACAATTTAGAATATATTACGACTCTGTATGCCACATTACCGCCTTGAAAAGCATGTTAGTATAACGTACGGCACCTTACAACTCCTAACAAAAGATTACAACACCGTACGTAAACTTAAAACTCCATAATAAACCTAATGAATTTGCCCGAGTCATTTGAACATCGTACGACCACTCAGGACTTGTTACGACTCTGTATGCGAAATTAGCTATAGGAAAAGCAATATAGAATAATGTAGGATGCGTTACAACTTTTGAGAACACCTTACACCACCGTACAAAAGATTAAAACTCCATAATAAACCTAATGAATTCGTCCGAGTAATTTGAACACTATACAACAATTTGGAATATATTACGACTCTGTATGCCACATTACCGCCTTGAAAAGCATGTTAGTATAACGTACGACACCTTACAAATCCTAACAAAACATTACAACACCGTACGTAAACTTAAAACTCCATAATAAACCTAATGAATACGTCCGAGTCATTTGAACATCATACGACCACTCAGGACTTGTTACGACTCTGTATGCGAAATTAGCAACAGGAAAAGCAATTTAGAATAATGTAGGATGCGTTACAACTTTTGAGAACACCTTACACCACCGTACGAAAGATTAAAACTCCATAATAAACCTAATGAATTCGTCCGAGTAATTTGAGCACCATACAACAATTTGGAATATATTACGACTCAGTATGCCACATTACCGCCTTGAAAAACATGTTAGTATAACGTACGGCACCTTACAACTCCTAACAAAACATTACAACACCGTACGTAAACATAAAACTCCATAATAAACCTAATTAATTCGTCCGAGTCATTTGAACATCGTACTACAATTTAGAATATATTACGACTCTGTATGCCACATTACCGCCTTGAAAAGCATGTTAGTATAACGTACGGCACCTTACAACTCCTAACAAAACATTACAACACCGTACGTAAACTTAAAACTCCATAATAAACCTAATGAATTCGTCCGAGTCATTTGAACATCGTACGAACACTTAGGACTTGTTACGACTCTGTATACGAAATTAGCAACAGGAAAAGCAATTTAGAATAATGTACGATGCGTTATAACTTTTGAGAACACCTTACACCACCGTACGAAAGATTAAAAATCCATAATAAACCTAATGAATTCGTCCGAGTAATTTGAACACCATACAACAATTTAGAATATATTACGACTCTGTATGCCACATTACCGCCTTGAAAAGCATGTTAGTATAACGTACGGCACCTTACAACTCCTAACAAAAGATTACAACACCGTACGTAAACTTAAAACTCCATAATAAACCTAATGAATTTGCCCGAGTCATTTGAACATCGTACGACCACTCAAGACTTGTTACGACTCTGTATGCGAAATTAGCTATAGGAAAAGCAATATAGAATAATGTAGGATGCGTTACAACTTTTGAGAACACCTTACACCACCGTACAAAAGATTAAAACTCCATAATAAACCTAATGAATTCGTCCGAGTAATTTGAACACTATACAACAATTTGGAATATATTACGACTCTGTATGACACATTACCGCCTTGAAAAGCATGTTAGTATAACGTACGACACCTTACAAATCCTAACAAAACATTACAACACCGTACGTAAACTTAAAACTCCATAATAAACCTAAGGAATACGTCCGAGTCATTTGAACATCATACGACCACTCAGGACTTGTTACGACTCTGTATGCGAAATTAGCAACAGGAAAAGCAATTTAGAATAATGTAGGATGCGTTACAACTTTTGAGAACACCTTACACCACCGTACGAAAGATTAAAACTCCATAATAAACCTAATGAATTCGTCCGAGTAATTTGAGCACCATACAACAATTTGGAATATATTACGACTCAGTATGCCACATTACCGCCTTGAAAAGCATGTTAGTATAACGTACGGCACCTTACAACTCCTAACAAAACATTACAACACCGTACGTAAACATAAAACTCCATAATAAACCTAATTAATTCGTCCGAGTCATTTGAACATCGTACTACAATTTAGAATATATTACGGCTCTGTATGCCACATTACCGCCTTGAAAAGCATGTTAGTATAACGTACGGCACCTTACAACTCCTAACAAAACATTACAACACCGTACGTAAACTTAAAACTCCATAATAAACCTAATGAATTCGTCCGAGTCATTTGAACATCGTACGAACACTTAGGACTTGTTACGACTCTGTATACGAAATTAGCAACAGGAAAAGCAATTTAGAATAATGTACGATGCGTTATAACTTTTGAGAACACCTTACACCACCGTACGAAAGATTAAAAATCCATAATAAACCTAATGAATTCGTCCGAGTAATTTGAACACCATACAACAATTTAGAATATATTACGACTCTGTATGCCACATTACCGCCTTGAAAAGCATGTTAGTATAACGTACGGCACCTTACAACTCCTAACAAAAGATTACAACACCGTACGTAAACTTAAAACTCCATAATAAACCTAATGAATTTGCCCGAGTCATTTGAACATCGTACGACCACTCAGGACTTGTTACGACTCTGTATGCGAAATTAGCTATAGGAAAAGCAATATAGAATAATGTAGGATGCGTTACAACTTTTGAGAACACCTTACACCACCGTACAAAAGATTAAAACTCCATAATAAACCTAATGAATTCGTCCGAGTAATTTGAACACTATACAACAATTTGGAATATATTACGACTCTGTATGCCACATTACCGCCTTGAAAAGCATGTTAGTATAACGTACGACACCTTACAAATCCTAACAAAACATTACAACACCGTACGTAAACTTAAAACTCCATAATAAACCTAATGAATACGTCCGAGTCATTTGAACATCATACGACCACTCAGGACTTGTTACGACTCTGTATGCGAAATTAGCAACAGGAAAAGCAATTTAGAATAATGTAGGATGCGTTACAACTTTTGAGAACACCTTACACCACCGTACGAAAGATTAAAACTCCATAATAAACCTAATGAATTCGTCCGAGTAATTTGAGCACCATACAACAATTTGGAATATATTACGACTCAGTATGCCACATTACCGCCTTGAAAAACATGTTAGTATAACGTACGGCACCTTACAACTCCTAACAAAACATTACAACACCGTACGTAAACATAAAACTCCATAATAAACCTAATTAATTCGTCCGAGTCATTTGAACATCGTACTACAATTTAGAATATATTACGACTCTGTATGCCACATTACCGCCTTGAAAAGCATGTTAGTATAACGTACGGCACCTTACAACTCCTAACAAAACATTACAGCACCGTACGTAAACTTAAAACTCCATAATAAACCTAATGAATTCGTCCGAGTCATTTGAACATCGTACGAACACTTAGGACTTGTTACGACTCTGTATACGAAATTAGCAACAGGAAAAGCAATTTAGAATAATGTACGATGCGTTATAACTTTTGAGAACACCTTACACCACCGTACGAAAGATTAAAAATCCATAATAAACCTAATGAATTCGTCCGAGTAATTTGAACACCATACAACAATTTAGAATATATTACGACTCTGTATGCCACATTACCGCCTTGAAAAGCATGTTAGTATAACGTACGGCACCTTACAACTCCTAACAAAAGATTACAACACCGTACGTAAACTTAAAACTCCATAATAAACCTAATGAATTTGCCCGAGTCATTTGAACATCGTACGACCACTCAAGACTTGTTACGACTCTGTATGCGAAATTAGCTATAGGAAAAGCAATATAGAATAATGTAGGATGCGTTACAACTTTTGAGAACACCTTACACCACCGTACAAAAGATTAAAACTCCATAATAAACCTAATGAATTCGTCCGAGTAATTTGAACACTATACAACAATTTGGAATATATTACGACTCTGTATGACACATTACCGCCTTGAAAAGCATGTTAGTATAACGTACGACACCTTACAAATCCTAACAAAACATTACAACACCGTACGTAAACTTAAAACTCCATAATAAACCTAATGAATACGTCCGAGTCATTTGAACATCATACGACCACTCAGGACTTGTTACGACTCTGTATGCGAAATTAGCAACAGGAAAAGCAATTTAGAATAATGTAGGATGCGTTACAACTTTTGAGAACACCTTACACCACCGTACGAAAGATTAAAACTCCATAATAAACCTAATGAATTCGTCCGAGTAATTTGAGCACCATACAACAATTTGGAATATATTACGACTCAGTATGCCACATTACCGCCTTGAAAAGCATGTTAGTATAACGTACGGCACCTTACAACTCCTAACAAAACATTACAACACCGTACGTAAACATAAAACTCCATAATAAACCTAATTAATTCGTCCGAGTCATTTGAACATCGTACTACAATTTAGAATATATTACGGCTCTGTATGCCACATTACCGCCTTGAAAAGCATGTTAGTATAACGTACGGCACCTTACAACTCCTAACAAAACATTACAACACCGTACGTAAACTTAAAACTCCATAATAAACCTAATGAATTCGTCCGAGTCATTTGAACATCGTACGAACACTTAGGACTTGTTACGACTCTGTATACGAAATTAGCAACAGGAAAAGCAATTTAGAATAATGTACGATGCGTTATAACTTTTGAGAACACCTTACACCACCGTACGAAAGATTAAAAATCCATAATAAACCTAATGAATTCGTCCGAGTAATTTGAACACCATACAACAATTTAGAATATATTACGACTCTGTATGCCACATTACCGCCTTGAAAAGCATGTTAGTATAACGTACGGCACCTTACAACTCCTAACAAAAGATTACAACACCGTACGTAAACTTAAAACTCCATAATAAACCTAATGAATTTGCCCGAGTCATTTGAACATCGTACGACCACTCAGGACTTGTTACGACTCTGTATGCGAAATTAGCTATAGGAAAAGCAATATAGAATAATGTAGGATGCGTTACAACTTTTGAGAACACCTTAGACCACCGTACAAAAGATTAAAACTCCATAATAAACCTAATGAATTCGTCCGAGTAATTTGAACACTATACAACAATTTGGAATATATTACGACTCTGTATGCCACATTACCGCCTTGAAAAGCATGTTAGTATAACGTACGACACCTTACAAATCCTAACAAAACATTACAACACCGTACGTAAACTTAAAACTCCATAATAAACCTAATGAATTCGTCCGAGTCATTTGAACATCATACGACCACTCAGGACTTGTTACGACTCTGTATACGAAATTAGCAACAGGAAAAGCAATTTAGAATAATGTACGATGCGTTATAACTTTTGAGAACACCTTACACCACCGTACGAAAGATTAAAACTCCATAATAAACCTAATGAATTCGTCCGAGTAATTTGAACACCATACAACAATTTGGAATATATTACGACTCTGTATGCCACATTACTGCCTTGAAAAGCATGTTAGTATAACGTACGTCACCTTACAACTCCTAACAAAACATTACAACACCGTACGTAAATTTAAACTCCATAATAAACCTAATGAATTCGTCCGAGTCATTTGAACATCGTACGACCACTCAGGACATGTTACGACTCTGTATGCGAAATTAGCAACAGGAAAAGCAATTTAGAATAATGTAGGATGCGTTACAACTTTTGAGAACACCTTACACCACCGTACGAAAGGTTAAAACTCCATAATAAACCTAATGAATTCGTCCGAGTAATTTGAACACCATACAACAATTTGGAATATATTACGACTCTGTATGCCACATTACCGCCTTGAAAAGCATGTTAGTATAACGTACGTCACCTTACAACTCCTAACAAAACATTACAACACCGTACGTAAACTTAAAACTCCATAATAAACCTAATGAATTCGTCCGAGTCATTTGAACATCGTACGACCACTCAGGACATGTTACGACTCTGTATGCGAAATTAGCAACAGGAAAAGCAATTTAGAATAATGTAGGATGCGTTACAACTTTTGAGAACACCTTACACCACCGTACGAAAGGTTAAAACTCCATAATAAACCTAATGAATTCGTCCGAGTAATTTGAACACCATACAACAATTTGGAATATATTACGACTCTGTATGCCACATTACCGCCTTGAAAAGCATGTTAGTATAACGTACGTCACCTTACAACTCATAACAAAACATTACAACACCGTACGTAAATTTAAACTCCATAATAAACCTAATGAATTCGTCCGAGTCATTTGAACATCGTACGACCACTCAGGACATGTTACGACTCTGTATGCGAAATTAGCAACAGGAAAAGCAATTTAGAATAATGTAGGATGCGTTACAACTTTTGAGAACACCTTACACCACCGTACGAAAGGTTAAAACTCCATAATAAACCTAATGAATTCGTCCGAGTAATTTGAACACCATACAACAATTTGGAATATATTACGACTCTGTATGCCACATTACCGCCTTGAAAAGCATGTTAGTATAACGTACGTCACCTTACAACTCCTAACAAAACATTACAACACCGTACGTAAACTTAAAACTCCATAATAAACCTAATGAATTCGTCCGAGTCATTTGAACATCGTACGACCACTCAGGACATGTTACGACTCTGTATGCGAAATTAGCAACAGGAAAAGCAATTTAGAATAATGTAGGATGCGTTACAACTTTTGAGAACACCTTACACCACCGTACGAAAGGTTAAAACTTCATAATAAACCTAATGAATTCGTCCGAGTAATTTGAACACCATACAACAATTTGGAATATATTACGACTCTGTATGCCACATTACCGCCTTGAAAAGCATGTTAGTATAACGTACGTCACCTTACAACTCATAACAAAACATTACAACACCGTACGTAAATTTAAACTCCATAATAAACCTAATGAATTCGTCCGAGTCATTTGAACATCGTACGACCACTCAGGACATGTTACGACTCTGTATGCGAAATTAGCAACAGGAAAAGCAATTTAGAATAATGTAGGATGCGTTACAACTTTTGAGAACACCTTACACCACCGTACGAAAGGTTAAAACTCCATAATAAACCTAATGAATTCGTCCGAGTAATTTGAACACCATACAACAATTTGGAATATATTACGACTCTGTATGCCACATTACCGCCTTGAAAAGCATGTTAGTATAACGTACGTCACCTTACAACTCCTAACAAAACATTACAACACCGTACGTAAACTTAAAACTCCATAATAAACCTAATGAATTCGTCCGAGTCATTTGAACATCGTACGACCACTCAGGACATGTTACGACTCTGTATGCGAAATTAGCAACAGGAAAAGCAATTTAGAATAATGTAGGATGCGTTACAACTTTTGAGAACACCTTACACCACCGTACGAAAGGTTAAAACTCCATAATAAACCTAATGAATTCTTCCGAGTAATTTGAACACCATACAACAATTTGGAATATATTACGACTCTGTATGCCACATTACCGCCTTGAAAAGCATGTTAGTATAACGTACGTCACCTTACAACTCCTAACAAAACATTACAACACCGTACGTAAACTTAAAACTCCATAATAAACCTAATGAATTCGTCCGAGTCATTTGAACATCGTACGACCACTCAGGACATGTTACGACTCTGTATGCGAAATTAGCAACAGGAAAAGCAATTTAGAATAATGTAGGATGCGTTACAACTTTTGAGAACACCTTACACCACCGTACGAAAGGTTAAAACTCCATAATAAACCTAATGAATTCGTCCGAGTAATTTGAACACCATACAACAATTTGGAATATATTACGACTCTGTATGCCACATTACCGCCTTGAAAAGCATGTTAGTATAACGTACGTCACCTTACAACTCATAACAAAACATTACAACACCGTACGTAAATTTAAACTCCATAATAAACCTAATGAATTCGTCCGAGTCATTTGAACATCGTACGACCACTCAGGACATGTTACGACTCTGTATGCGAAATTAGCAACAGGAAAAGCAATTTAGAATAATGTAGGATGCGTTACAACTTTTGAGAACACCTTACACCACCGTACGAAAGGTTAAAACTCCATAATAAACCTAATGAATTCGTCCGAGTAATTTGAACACCATACAACAATTTGGAATATATTACGACTCTGTATGCCACATTACCGCCTTGAAAAGCATGTTAGTATAACGTACGTCACCTTACAACTCCTAACAAAACATTACAACACCGTACGTAAACTTAAAACTCCATAATAAACCTAATGAATTCGTCCGAGTCATTTGAACATCGTACGACCACTCAGGACATGTTACGACTCTGTATGCGAAATTAGCAACAGGAAAAGCAATTTAGAATAATGTAGGATGCGTTACAACTTTTGAGAACACCTTACACCACCGTACGAAAGGTTAAAACTTCATAATAAACCTAATGACATCGTCCGAGTAATTTGAACACCATACAACAATTTGGAATATATTACGACTCTGTATGCCACATTACCGCCTTGAAAAGCATGTTAGTATAACGTACGTCACCTTACAACTCATAACAAAACATTACAACACGGTACGTAAATTTAAACTCCATAATAAACCTAATGAATTCTTCCGAGTCATTTGAACATCGTACGACCACTCAGGACATGTTACGACTCTGTATGCGAAATTAGCAACAGGAAAAGCAATTTAGAATAATGTAGGATGCGTTACAACTTTTGAGAACACCTTACACCACCGTACGAAAGGTTAAAACTCCATAATAAACCTAATGAATTCGTCCGAGTAATTTGAACACCATACAACAATTTGGAATATATTACGACTCTGTATGCCACATTACCGCCTTGAAAAGCATGTTAGTATAACGTACGACACCTTACAACTCCTAACAAAACATTACAACACCGTACGTAAACTTAAAACTCCATAATAAACCTAATGAATTCGTTCGAGTCATTTGAACATCGTACGACCACTCAAGACATGTTACGACTCTGTATGCGAAATTAGCAACAGGAAAAGCAATTTAGAATAATGTAGGTTGCGTTACAACTTTTGAGAACACCTTACACCACCGTACGAAAGGTTAAAACTCCATAATAAACCTAATGAATTCGTCCGAGTAATTTGAACACCATACAACAATTTGGAATATATTACGACTCTGTATGCCACATTACCGCCTTGAAAAGCATGTTAGTATAACGTACGTCACCTTACAACTCCTAACAAAACATTACAACACCGTACGTAAATTTAAACTCCATAATAAACCTAATGAATTCGTCCGAGTCATTTAAACATCGTACGACCACTCAGGACATTTTACGACTCTGTATGCGAAATTAGCAACAGGAAAAGCAATTTAGAATAATGTAGGATGCGTTACAACTTTTAAGAACACCTTACACCACCGTACGAAAGATTAAAACTCCATAATAAACCTAATGAATTCGTCCGAGTAATTTGAACACCATACAACAATTTGGAATATATTACGACTCTGTATGCCACATTACCGCCTTGAAAAGCATGTTAGTATAACGTACGTCACCTTACAACTCCTAACAAAACATTACAACACCGTACGTAAACTTAAAACTCCATAATAAACCTAATGAATTCGTCCGAGTCATTTGAACATCGTACGACCACTCAGGACTTGTTACGACTCTGTATGCGAAATTAGCAACAGGAAAAGCAATTTACAATAATGTAGGATGCGTTACAACTTTTGAGAACACCTTACACCACCGTACGAAAGATTAAAACTCCATAATAAACCTAATGAATTCGTCCGAGTAATTTGAACACCATACAACAATTTGGAATATATTACGACTCTGTATGCCACATTACCGCCTTGAAAAGCATGTTAGTATAACGTACGACACCTTACAACTCCTAACAAAACATTACAACACCGTACGTAAACTTAAAACTCCATAATAAACCTAATGAATTCGTTCGAGTCATTTGAACATCGTACGACCACTCAAGACATGTTACGACTCTGTATGCGAAATTAGCAACAGGAAAAGCAATTTAGAATAATGTAGGTTGCGTTACAACTTTTGAGAACACCTTACACCACCGTACGAAAGGTTAAAACTCCATAATAAACCTAATGAATTCGTCCGAGTAATTTGAACACCATACAACAATTTGGAATATATTACGACTCTGTATGCCACATTACCGCCTTGAAAAGCAAGTTAGTATAACGTACGTCACCTTACAACTCCTAACAAAACATTACAACACCGTACGTAAATTTAAACTCCATAATAAACCTAATGAATTCGTCCGAGTCATTTAAACATCGTACGACCACTCAGGACATGTTACGACTCTGTATGCGAAATTAGCAACAGGAAAAGCAATTTAGAATAATGTAGGATGCGTTACAACTTTTAAGAACACCTTACACCACCGTACGAAAGATTAAAACTCCATAATAAACCTAATGAATTCGTCCGAGTAATTTGAACACCATACAACAATTTGGAATATATTACGACTCTGTATGCCACATTACCGCCTTGAAAAGCATGTTAGTATAACGTACGTCACCTTACAACTCCTAACAAAACATTACAACACCGTACGTAAACTTAAAACTCCATAATAAACCTAATGAATTCGTCCGAGTCATTTGAACATCGTACGACCACTCAGGACTTGTTACGACTCTGTATGCGAAATTAGCAACAGGAAAAGCAATTTACAATAATGTAGGATGCGTTACAACTTTTGAGAACACCTTACACCACCGTACGAAAGATTAAAACTCCATAATAAACCTAATGAATTCGTCCGAGTAATTTGAACACCATACAACAATTTGGAATATATTACGACTCTGTATGCCACATTACCGCCTTGAAAAGCATGTTAGTATAACGTACGACACCTTACAACTCCTAACAAAACATTACAACACCGTACGTAAACTTAAAACTCCATAATAAACCTAATGAATTCGTTCGAGTCATTTGAACATCGTACGACCACTCAAGACATGTTACGACTCTGTATGCGAAATTAGCAACAGGAAAAGCAATTTAGAATAATGTAGGTTGCGTTACAACTTTTGAGAACACCTTACACCACCGTACGAAAGGTTAAAACTCCATAATAAACCTAATGAATTCGTCCGAGTAATTTGAACACCATACAACAATTTGGAATATATTACGACTCTGTATGCCACATTACCGCCTTGAAAAGCATGTTAGTATAACGTACGTCAGCTTACAACTCCTAACAAAACATTACAACACCGTACGTAAATTTAAACTCCATAATAAACCTAATGAATTCGT
Organism: Tagetes erecta; assembly: GCA_030867185.1. Lineage (NCBI taxonomy): Eukaryota > Viridiplantae > Streptophyta > Magnoliopsida > Asterales > Asteraceae > Tagetes > Tagetes erecta. Next base: position 50,709,749 of record CM061488.1, on the reverse strand, counting down.
CCGAGTCATTTAAACATCGTACGACCACTCAGGACATGTTACGACTCTGTATGCGAAATTAGCAACAGGAAAAGCAATTTAGAATAATGTAGGATGCGTTACAACTTTTAAGAACACCTTACACCACCGTACGAAAGATTAAAACTCCATAATAAACCTAATGAATTAGTCCGAGTAATTTGAACACCATACAACAATTTGGAATATATTACGACTCTGTATGCCACATTACCGCCTTGAAAAGCATGTTAGTATAACGTACGTCACCTTACAACTCCTAACAAAACATTACAACACCGTACGTAAACTTAAAACTCCATAATAAACCTAATGAATTCGTCCGAGTCATTTGAACATCGTACGACCACTCAGGACTTGTTACGACTCTGTATGCGAAATTAGCAACAGGAAAAGCAATTTACAATAATGTAGGATGCGTTACAACTTTTGAGAACACCTTACACCACCGTACGAAAGATTAAAACTCCATAATAAACCTAATGAATTCGTCCGAGTAATTTGAACACCATACAACAATTTGGAATATATTACGACTATGTATGCCACATTACCGCCTTGAAAAGCATGTTAGTATAACGTACGACACCTTACAACTCCTAACAAAACATTACAACACCGTACGTAAACTTAAAACTGCATAATAAACCTAATGATATCGTTCGAGTCATTTGAACATCGTACGACCACTCAAGACATGTTACGACTCTGTATGCGAAATTAGCAACAGGAAAAGCAATTTAGAATAATGTAGGTTGCGTTACAACTTTTGAGAACACCTTACACCACCGTACGAAAGGTTAAAACTCCATAATAAACCTAATGAATTCGTCCGAGTAATTTGAACACCATACAACAATTTGGAATATATTACGACTCTGTATGCCACATTACCGCCTTGAAAAGCATGTTAGTATAACGTACGTCACCTTACAACTCCTAACAAAACCTTACAACACCGTACGTAAATTTAAACTCCATAATAAACCTAATGAATTCGTCCGAGTCATTTAAACATCGTACGACCACTCAGGACATGTTACGACTCTGTATGCGAAATTAGCAACAGGAAAAGCAATTTAGAATAATGTAGGATGCGTTACAACTTTTAAGAACACCTTACACCACCGTACGAAAGATTAAAACTCCATAATAAACCTAATGAATTCGTCCGAGTAATTTGAACACCATACAACAATTTGGAATATATTACGACTCTGTATGCCACATTACCGCCTTGAAAAGCATGTTAGTATAACGTACGTCACCTTACAACTCCTAACAAAACATTACAACACCGTACGTAAACTTAAAACTCCATAATAAACCTAATGAATTCGTCCGAGTCATTTGAACATCGTACGACCACTCAGGACTTGTTACGACTCTGTATGCGAAATTAGCAACAGGAAAAGCAATTTACAATAATGTAGGATGCGTTACAACTTTTGAGAACACCTTACACCACCGTACGAAAGATTAAAACTCCATAATAAACCTAATGAATTCGTCCGAGTAATTTGAACACCATACAACAATTTGGAATATATTACGACTCTGTATGCCACATTACCGCCTTGAAAAGCATGTTAGTATAACGTACGACACCTTACAACTCCTAACAAAACATTACAACACCGTACGTAAACTTAAAACTCCATAATAAACCTAATGAATTCGTTCGAGTCATTTGAACATCGTACGACCACTCAAGACATGTTACGACTCTGTATGCGAAATTAGCAACAGGAAAAGCAATTTAGAATAATGTAGGTTGCGTTACAACTTTTGAGAACACCTTACACCACCGTACGAAAGGTTAAAACTCCATAATAAACCTAATGAATTCGTCCGAGTAATTTGAACACCATACAACAATTTGGAATATATTACGACTCTGTATGCCACATTACCGCCTTGAAAAGCAAGTTAGTATAACGTACGTCACCTTACAACTCCTAACAAAACATTACAACACCGTACGTAAATTTAAACTCCATAATAAACCTAATGAATTCGTCCGAGTCATTTAAACATCGTACGACCACTCAGGACATGTTACGACTCTGTATGCGAAATTAGCAACAGGAAAAGCAATTTAGAATAATGTAGGATGCGTTACAACTTTTAAGAACACCTTACACCACCGTACGAAAGATTAAAACTCCATAATAAACCTAATGAATTCGTCCGAGTAATTTGAACACCATACAACAATTTGGAATATATTACGACTCTGTATGCCACATTACCGCCTTGAAAAGCATGTTAGTATAACGTACGTCACCTTACAACTCCTAACAAAACATTACAACACCGTACGTAAACTTAAAACTCCATAATAAACCTAATGAATTCGTCCGAGTCATTTGAACATCGTACGACCACTCAGGACTTGTTACGACTCTGTATGCGAAATTAGCAACAGGAAAAGCAATTTACAATAATGTAGGATGCGTTACAACTTTTGAGAACACCTTACACCACCGTACGAAAGATTAAAACTCCATAATAAACCTAATGAATTCGTCCGAGTAATTTGAACACCATACAACAATTTGGAATATATTACGACTCTGTATGCCACATTACCGCCTTGAAAAGCATGTTAGTATAACGTACGACACCTTACAACTCCTAACAAAACATTACAACACCGTACGTAAACTTAAAACTCCATAATAAACCTAATGAATTCGTTCGAGTCATTTGAACATCGTACGACCACTCAAGACATGTTACGACTCTGTATGCGAAATTAGCAACAGGAAAAGCAATTTAGAATAATGTAGGTTGCGTTACAACTTTTGAGAACACCTTACACCACCGTACGAAAGGTTAAAACTCCATAATAAACCTAATGAATTCGTCCGAGTAATTTGAACACCATACAACAATTTGGAATATATTACGACTCTGTATGCCACATTACCGCCTTGAAAAGCATGTTAGTATAACGTACGTCACCTTACAACTCCTAACAAAACATTACAACACCGTACGTAAATTTAAACTCCATAATAAACCTAATGAATTCGTCCGAGTCATTTAAACATCGTACGACCACTCAGGACATGTTACGACTCTGTATGCGAAATTAGCAACAGGAAAAGCAATTTAGAATAATGTAGGATGTGTTACAACTTTTAAGAACACCTTACACCACCGTACGAAAGATTAAAACTCCATAATAAACCTAATGAATTAGTCCGAGTAATTTGAACACCATACAACAATTTGGAATATATTACGACTCTGTATGCCACATTACCGCCTTGAAAAGCATGTTAGTATAACGTACGTCACCTTACAACTCCTAACAAAACATTACAACACCGTACGTAAACTTAAAACTCCATAATAAACCTAATGAATTCGTCCGAGTCATTTGAACATCGTACGACCACTCAGGACTTGTTACGACTCTGTATGCGAAATTAGCAACAGGAAAAGCAATTTACAATAATGTAGGATGCGTTACAACTTTTGAGAACACCTTACACCACCGTACGAAAGATTAAAACTCCATAATAAACCTAATGAATTCGTCCGAGTAATTTGAACACCATACAACAATTTGGAATATATTACGACTATGTATGCCACATTACCGCCTTGAAAAGCATGTTAGTATAACGTACGACACCTTACAACTCCTAACAAAACATTACAACACCGTACGTAAACTTAAAACTGCATAATAAACCTAATGATATCGTTCGAGTCATTTGAACATCGTACGACCACTCAAGACATGTTACGACTCTGTATGCGAAATTAGCAACAGGAAAAGCAATTTAGAATAATGTAGGTTGCGTTACAACTTTTGAGAACACCTTACACCACCGTACGAAAGGTTAAAACTCCATAATAAACCTAATGAATTCGTCCGAGTAATTTGAACACCATACAACAATTTGGAATATATTACGACTCTGTATGCCACATTACCGCCTTGAAAAGCATGTTAGTATAACGTACGTCACCTTACAACTCCTAACAAAACATTACAACACCGTACGTAAATTTAAACTCCATAATAAACCTAATGAATTCGTCCGAGTCATTTGAACATCGTACGACCACTCAGGACATGTTACGACTCTGTATGCGAAATTAGCAACAGGAAAAGCAATTTAGAATAATGTAGGATGCGTTACAACTTTTAAGAACACCTTACACCACCGTACGAAAGATTAAAACTCCATAATAAACCTAATGAATTCGTCCGAGTAATTTGAACACCATACAACAATTTGGAATATATTACGACTCTGTATGCCACATTACCGCCTTGAAAAGCATGTTAGTATAACGTACGTCACCTTACAACTCCTAACAAAACATTACAACACCGTACGTCAACTTAAAACTCCATAATAAACCTAATGAATTCGTCCGAGTCATTTGAACATCGTACGACCACTCAGGACTTGTTACGACTCTGTATGCGAAATTAGCAACAGGAAAAGCAATTTACAATAATGTAGGATGCGTTACAACTTTTGAGAACACCTTACACCACCGTACGAAAGATTAAAACTCCATAATAAACCTAATGAATTCGTCCGAGTAATTTGAACACCATACAACAATTTGGAATATATTACGACTCTGTATGCCACATTACCGCCTTGAAAAGCATGTTAGTATAACGTACGACACCTTACAACTCCTAACAAAACATTACAACACCGTACGTAAACTTAAAACTCCATAATAAACCTAATGAATTCGTTCGAGTCATTTGAACATCGTACGACCACTCAAGACATGTTACGACTCTGTATGCGAAATTAGCAACAGGAAAAGCAATTTAGAATAATGTAGGTTGCGTTACAACTTTTGAGAACACCTTACACCACCGTACGAAAGGTTAAAACTCCATAATAAACCTAATGAATTCGTCCGAGTAATTTGAACACCATACAACAATTTGGAATATATTACGACTCTGTATGCCACATTACCGCCTTGAAAAGCATGTTAGTATAACGTACGTCACCTTACAACTCCTAACAAAACATTACAACACCGTACGTAAATTTAAACTCCATAATAAACCTAATGAATTCGTCCGAGTCATTTAAACATCGTACGACCACTCAGGACATGTTACGACTCTGTATGCGAAATTAGCAACAGGAAAAGCAATTTAGAATAATGTAGGATGCGTTACAACTTTTAAGAACACCTTACACCACCGTACGAAAGATTAAAACTCCATAATAAACCTAATGAATTCGTCCGAGTAATTTGAACACCATACAACAATTTGGAATATATTACGACTCTGTATGCCACATTACCGCCTTGAAAAGCATGTTAGTATAACGTACGTCACCTTACAACTCCTAACAAAACATTACAACACCGTACGTAAACTTAAAACTCCATAATAAACCTAATGAATTCGTCCGAGTCATTTGAACATCGTACGACCACTCAGGACTTGTTACGACTCTGTATGCGAAATTAGCAACAGGAAAAGCAATTTACAATAATGTAGGATGCGTTACAACTTTTGAGAACACCTTACACCACCGTACGAAAGATTAAAACTCCATAATAAACCTAATGAATTCGTCCGAGTAATTTGAACACCATACAACAATTTGGAATATATTACGACTCTGTATGCCACATTACCGCCTTGAAAAGCATGTTAGTATAACGTACGACACCTTACAACTCCTAACAAAACATTACAACACCGTACGTAAACTTAAAACTGCATAATAAACCTAATGATATCGTTCGAGTCATTTGAACATCGTACGACCACTCAAGACATGTTACGACTCTGTATGCGAAATTAGCAACAGGAAAAGCAATTTAGAATAATGTAGGTTGCGTTACAACTTTTGAGAACACCTTACACCACCGTACGAAAGGTTAAAACTCCATAATAAACCTAATGAATTCGTCCGAGTAATTTGAACACCATACAACAATTTGGAATATATTACGACTCTGTATGCCACATTACCGCCTTGAAAAGCATGTTAGTATAACGTACGTCACCTTACAACTCCTAACAAAACATTACAACACCGTACGTAAATTTAAACTCCATAATAAACCTAATGAATTCGTCCGAGTCATTTGAACATCGTACGACCACTCAGGACATGTTACGACTCTGTATGCGAAATTAGCAACAGGAAAAGCAATTTAGAATAATGTAGGATGCGTTACAACTTTTAAGAACACCTTACACCACCGTACGAAAGATTAAAACTCCATAATAAACCTAATGAATTCGTCCGAGTAATTTGAACACCATACAACAATTTGGAATATATTACGACTCTGTATGCCACATTACCGCCTTGAAAAGCATGTTAGTATAACGTACGTCACCTTACAACTCCTAACAAAACATTACAACACCGTACGTCAACTTAAAACTCCATAATAAACCTAATGAATTCGTCCGAGTCATTTGAACATCGTACGACCACTCAGGACTTGTTACGACTCTGTATGCGAAATTAGCAACAGGAAAAGCAATTTACAATAATGTAGGATGCGTTACAACTTTTGAGAACACCTTACACCACCGTACGAAAGATTAAAACTCCATAATAAACCTAATGAATTCGTCCGAGTAATTTGAACACCATACAACAATTTGGAATATATTACGACTCTGTATGCCACATTACCGCCTTGAAAAGCATGTTAGTATAACATACGGCATCTTACAACTCCTAACAAAAAATTACAACACCGTACGTAAACTTAAAACTCCATAATAAACCTAATGAATTTGTCCGAGTGATTTGAACATCGTACGACCACTCAAGACATGTTACGACTCTGTATGCGAAATTAGCAACAGGAAAAGCAATTTAGAATAATGTAGGTTGCGTTACAACTTTTGAGAACACCTTACACCACCGTACGAAAGGTTAAAACTCCATAATAAACCTAATGAATTCGTCCGAGTAATTTGAACACCATACAACAATTTGGAATATATTACGACTCTGTATGCCACATTACCGCCTTGAAGAGCATGTTAGTATAACGTACGTCACCTTACAACTCCTAACAAAACATTACAACACCGTACGTAAACTTAAAACTCCATAATAAACCTAATGAATTCGTCCGAGTCATTTGAACATCGTACGACCACTCAGGACATGTTACGACTCTGTATGCGAAATTAGCAACAGGAAAAGCAATTTAGAATAATGTAGGATGCGTTACAACTTTTGAGAACACCTTACACCACCGTACGAAAGGTTAAAACTCCATAATAAACCTAATGAATTCGTCCGAGTAATTTGAACACCATACAACAATTTGGAATATATTACGACTCTGTATGCCACATTACCGCCTTGAAAAGCATGTTAGTATAACGTACGTCACCTTACAACTCCTAACAAAACATTACAACACCGTACGTAAACTTAAAACTCCATAATAAACCTAATGAATTCGTCCGAGTCATTTGAACATCGTACGACCACTCAGGACTTGTTACGACTCTGTATGCGAAATTAGCAACAGGAAAACCAATTTACAATAATGTAGGATGCGTTACAACTTTTGAGAACACCTTACACCACCGTACGAAAGATTAAAACTCCATAATAAACCTAATGAATTCGTCCGAGTAATTTGAACACCATACAACAATTTGGAATATATTACGACTCTGTATGCCACATTACCGCCTTGAAAAGCATGTTAGTATAACATACGGCATCTTACAACTCCTAACAAAAAATTACAACACCGTACGTAAACTTAAAACTCCATAATAAACCTAATGAATTTGTCCGAGTCATTTGAACATCGTACGACCACTCAGGACATGTTACGACTCTGTATGCGAAATTAGCAACAGGAAAAGCAATTTAGAATAATGTAGGTTGCGTTACAACTTTTGAGAACACCTTACACCACCGTACGAAAGGTTAAAACTCCATAATAAACCTAATGAATTCGTCCGAGTAATTTGAACACCATACAACAATTTGGAATATATTACGACTCTGTATGCCACATTACCGCCTTGAAGAGCATGTTAGTATAACGTACGTCACCTTACAACTCCTAACAAAACATTACAACACCGTACGTAAACTTAAAACTCCATAATAAACCTAATGAATTCGTCCGAGTCATTTGAACATCGTATGGCCACTCAGGACATGTTACGACTCTGTATGCGAAATTAGCAACAGGAAAAGCAATTTAGAATAATGTAGGATGCGTTACAACTTTTGAGAACACCTTACACCACCGTACGAAAGGTTAAAACTCCATAATAAACCTAATGAATTCGTCCGAGTAATTTGAACACCATACAACAATTTGGAATATATTACGACTCTGTATGCCACATTACCGCCTTGAAAAGCATGTTAGTATAACGTACGTCACCTTAAAACTCCTAACAAAACATTACAACACCGTACGTAAATTTAAACTCCATAATAAACCTAATGAATTCGTCCGAGTCATTTGAACATCGTACGACCACTCAAGACATGTTACGACTCTGTATGCGAAATTAGCAACAGGAAAAGCAATTTAGAATAGTGTAGGTTGCGTTACAACTTTTGAGAACACCTTACACCACCGTACGAAAGGTTAAAACTCCATAATAAACCTAATGAATTCGTCCGAGTAATTTGAACACCATACAACAATTTGGAATATATTACGACTCTGTATGCCACATTACCGCCTTGAAAAGCATGTTAGTATAACGTACGACACCTTACAACTCCTAACAAAACATTACAACACCGTACGTAAACTTAAAACTCCATAATAAACCTAATTAATTCGTCCGAGTGATTTGAACATCGTACGACCACTCAAGACATGTTACGACTCTGTATGCGAAATTAGCAACAGGAAAAGCAATTTAGAATAGTGTAGGTTGCGTTACAACTTTTGAGAACACCTTACACCACCGTACGAAAGGTTAAAACTCCATAATAAACCTAATGAATTCGTCCGAGTAATTTGAACACCATACAACAATTTGGAATATATTACGACTCTGTATGCCACATTACCGCCTTGAAGAGCATGTTAGTATAACGTACGTCACCTTACAACTCCTAACAAAACATTACAACACCGTACGTAAACTTAAAACTCCATAATAAACCTAATGAATTCGTCCGAGTCATTTGAACATCGTACGACCACTCAGGACATGTTACGACTCTGTATGCGAAATTAGCAACAGGAAAAGCAATTTAGAATAATGTAGGATGCGTTACAACTTTTGAGAACACCTTACACCACCGTACGAAAGGTTAAAACTCCATAATAAACCTAATTAATTCGTCCGAGTAATTTGAACCCCATACAACAATTTGGAATATATTACGACTCTGTATGCCACATTACCGCCTTGAAAAGCATGTTAGTATAACGTACGTCACCTTACAACTCCTAACAAAACATTACAACACCGTACGTAAATTTAAACTCCATAATAAACCTAATGAATTCGTCCGAGTCATTTGAACATCGTACGACCACTCAGGACATGTTACGACTCTGTATGCGAAATCAGCAACAGGAAAAGCAATTTAGAATAATGTAGGATGCGTTACAACTTTTGAGAACACCTTACACCAACGTACGAAAGGTTAAAACTCCATAATAAACCTAATGAATTCGTCCGAGTAATTTGAACACCATACAACAATTTGGAATATATTACGACTCTGTATGCCACATTACCGCCTTGAAAAGCATGTTAGTATAACGTACGTCACCTTACAACTCCTAACAAAACATTACAACACCGTACGTAAATTTAAACTCCATAATAAACCTAATGAATTCGTCCGAGTCATTTGAACATCGTACGACCACTCAAGACATGTTACGACTCTGTATGCGAAATTAGCAACAGGAAAAGCAATTTAGAATAGTGTAGGTTGCGTTACAACTTTTGAGAACACCTTACACCACCGTACGAAAGGTTAAAACTCCATAATAAACCTAATGAATTCGTCCGAGTAATTTGAACACCATACAACAATTTGGAATATATTACGACTCTGTATGCCACATTACCGCCTTGAAAAGCATGTTAGTATAACGTACGACACCTTACAACTCCTAACAAAACATTACAACACCGTACGTAAACTTAAAACTCCATAATAAACCTAATGAATTCGTCCGAGTGATTTGAACATCGTACGACCACTCAAGACATGTTACGACTCTGTATGCGAAATTAGCAACAGGAAAAGCAATTTAGAATAGTGTAGGTTGCGTTACAACTTTTGAGAACACCTTACACCACCGTACGAAAGGTTAAAACTCCATAATAAACCTAATGAATTCGTCCGAGTAATTTGAACACCATACAACAATTTGGAATATATTACGACTCTGTATGCCACATTACCGCCTTGAAGAGCATGTTAGTATAACGTACGTCACCTTACAACTCCTAACAAAACATTACAACACCGTACGTAAACTTAAAACTCCATAATAAACCTAATGAATTCGTCCGAGTCATTTGAACATCGTACGACCACTCAGGACATGTTACGACTCTGTATGCGAAATTAGCAACAGGAAAAGCAATTTAGAATAATGTAGGATGCGTTACAACTTTTGAGAACACCTTACACCACCGTACGAAAGGTTAAAACTCCATAATAAACCTAATTAATTCGTCCGAGTAATTTGAACACCATACAACAATTTGGAATATATTACGACTCTGTATGCCACATTACCGCCTTGAAAAGCATGTTAGTATAACGTACGTCACCTTACAACTCCTAACAAAACATTACAACACCGTACGTAAATTTAAACTCCATAATAAACCTAATGAATTCGTCCGAGTCATTTGAACATCGTACGACCACTCAGGACATGTTACGACTCTGTATGCGAAATCAGCAACAGGAAAAGCAATTTAGAATAATGTAGGATGCGTTACAACTTTTGAGAACACCTTACACCACCGTACGAAAGGTTAAAACTCCATAATAAACCTAATGAATTCGTCCGAGTAATTTGAACACCATACAACAATTTGGAATATATTACGACTCTGTATGCCACATTACCGCCTTGAAAAGCATGTTAGTATAACGTACGTCACCTTACAACTCCTAACAAAACATTACAACACCGTACGTAAATTTAAACTCCATAATAAACCTAATGAATTCGTCCGAGTCATTTGAACATCGTACGACCACTCAAGACATGTTACGACTCTGTATGCGAAATTAGCAACAGGAAAAGCAATTTACAATAATGTAGGATGCGTTACAACTTTTGAGAACACCTTACACCACCGTACGAAAGCATGTTAGTATAACGTACGTCACCTTACAACTCCTAACAAAACATTACAACACCGTACGTAAACTTAAAACTCCATAATAAACCTAATGAATTCGTCCGAGTCCTTTGAACATCGTACGAAAATTTAGAATATATTACGACTCTGTATGCCACATTACCGTCTTGAGAAGCATGTTAGTATAACATACGGCACCTTAAAACTCCTAACAAAACATTACAACACCGTACGTAAACTTAAAACTCCATAATAAACCTAATGAATTCGTCCGAGTGATTTGAACATCGTACGACCACTCAAGACATGTTACGACTCTGTATGCGAAATTAGTAACAGGAAAAGCAATTTAGAATAATGTAGGATGCGTTACAACTTTTGAGAACACCTTACACCACCGTACGAAAGGTTAAAACTCCATAATAAACCTAATGAATTCGTCCGAGTAATTTGAACACCATACAACAATTTGGAATATATTACGACTCTGTATGCCACATTACCGCCTTGAAAAGCATGTTAGTATAACGTACGACACCTTACAACTCCTAACAAAACATTACAACACCGTACGTAAATTTAAAACTCCATAATAAACCTAATGAATTCGTCCGAGTCATTTGAACATCGTACGACCACTCAAGACATGTTACGACTCTGTATGCGAAATTAGCAACAGGAAAAGCAATTTAGAATAATGTAGGTTGCGTTACAACTTTTGAGAACACCTTACACCACCGTACGAAAGGTTAAAACTCCATAATAAACCTAATGAATTCGTCCGAGTAATTTGAACACCATACAACAATTTGGAATATATTACGACTCTGTATGCCACATTACCGCCTTGAAGAGCATGTTAGTATAACGTACGTCACCTTACAACTCCTAACAAAACATTACAACACCGTACGTAAACTTAAAACTCCATAATAAACCTAATGAATTCGTCCGAGTCATTTGAACATCGTACGACCACTCAGGACATGTTACGACTCTGTATGCGAAATTAGCAACAGGAAAAGCAATTTAGAATAATGTAGGATGCGTTACAACTTTTAAGAACACCTTACACCACCGTACGAAAGATTAAAACTCCATAATAAACCTATTGAATTCGTCCGAGTAATTTGAACACCATACAAAAATTGGGAATATATTACGACTCTGTATGCCACATTACCGCCTTGAAAAGCATGTTAGTATAACGTACGTCACCTTACAACTCCTAACAAAACATTACAACACCGTACGTAAACTTAAAACTCCATAATAAACCTAATGAATTCGTCCGAGTCATTTGAACATTGTACGACCACTCAAGACATGTTACGACTCTGTATGCGAAATTAGCAACAGGAAAAGCAATTTAGAATAATGTAGGTTGCGTTACAACTTTTGAGAACACCTTACACCACCGTACGAAAGGTTAAAACTCCATAATAAACCTAATGAATTCGTCCGAGTAATTTGAACACCATACAACAATTTGGAATATATTACGACTCTGTATGCCACATTACCGCCTTGAAAAGCATGTTAGTATAACGTACGTCACCTTACAACTCCTAACAAAACATTACAACACCGTACGTAAACTTAAAACTCCATAATAAACCTAATGAATTCGTCCGAGTCATTTGAAAATCGTACGACCACTCAAGACATGTTACGACTCTGTATGCGAAATTAGCAACAGGAAAAGCAATTTAGAATAATGTAGGTTGCGTTACAACTTTTGAAAACACCTTACACCACCGTACGAAAGGTTAAAACTCCATAATAAACCTAATGAATTCGTCCGAGTAATTTGAACACCATACAACAATTTGGAATATATTACGACTCTGTATGCCACATTACCGCCATGAAAAGCATGTTAGTATAACGTACGACACCTTACTACTCCTAACAAAACATTACAACACCGTACGTAAACTTAAAACTCCATAATAAACCTAATGAATTCGTCCGAGTCCTTTGAACATCGTACGACAATTTAGAATATATTACGACTCTGTATGCCACATTACCGTCTTGAGAAGCATGTTAGTATAACATACGGCACCTTAAAACTCCTAACAAAACATTACAACACCGTACGTAAACTTAAAACTCCATAATAAACCTAATGAATTCGTCCGAGTGATTTGAACATCGTACGACCACTCAAGACATGTTACGACTCTGTATGCGAAATTAGCAACAGGAAAAGCAATTTAGAATAATGTAGGTTGCGTTACAACTTTTGAGAACACCTTACACCACCGTACGAAAGGTTAAAACTCCATAATAAACCTAATGAATTCGTCCGAGTAATTTGAACACCATACAACAATTTGGAATATATTACGACTCTGTATGCCACATTACCGCCTTGAAAAGCATGTTAGTATAACGTACGACACCTTACAACTCCTAACAAAACATTACAACACCGTACGTAAACTTAAAACTCCATAATAAACCTAATGAATTCGTCCGAGTCATTTGAACATCGTACGACCACTCAAGACATGTTACGACTCTGTATGCGAAATTAGCAACAGGAAAAGCAATTTAGAATAATGTAGGTTGCGTTACAACTTTTGAGAACACCTTACACCACCGTACGAAAGGTTAAAACTCCATAATAAACCTAATGAATTCGTCCGAGTAATTTGAACACCATACAACAATTTGGAATATATTACGACTCTGTTTGCCACATTACCGCCTTGAAAAGCATGTTAGTATAACGTACGTCACCTTACAACTCCTAACAAAACATTACAACACCGTACGTAAATTTAAACTCCATAATAAACCTAATGAATTCGTCCGAGTCATTTGAACATCGTACGACCACTCAGGACATGTTACGACTCTGTATGCGAAATTAGCAACAGGAAAAGCAATTTAGAATAATGTAGGATGCGTTACAACTTTTAAGAACACCTTACACCACCGTACGAAAGATTAAAACTCCATAATAAACCTGATGAATTCGTCCGAGTAATTTGAACACCATACAACAATTTGGAATATATTACGACTCTGTATGCCACATTACCGCCTTGAAAAGCATGTTAGTATAACGTACGTCACCTTACAACTCCTAACAAAACATTACAACACCGTACGTAAACTTAAAACTCCATAATAAACCTAATGAATTCGTCCGAGTGATTTGAACATCGTACGACCACTCAAGACATGTTACGACTCTGTATGCGAAATTAGCAACAGGAAAAGCAATTTAGAATAATGTAGGTTGCGTTACAACTTTTGAGAACACCTTACACCACCGTACGAAAGGTTAAAACTCCATAATAAACCTAATGAATTCGTCCGAGTAATTTGAACACCATACAACAATTTGGAATATATTACGACTCTGTATGCCACATTACCGCCTTGAAAAGCATGTTAGTATAACGTACGTCACCTTACAACTCCTAACAAAACATTACAACACCGTACGTAAATTTAAACTCCATAATAAACCTAATGAATTCGTCCGAGTCATTTGAACATCGTACGACCTCTCAGGACATGTTACGACTCTGTATGCGAAATTAGCAACAGGAAAAGCAATTTAGAATAATGTAGGATGCGTTACAACTTTTAAGAACACCTTACACCACCGTACGAAAGATTAAAACTCCATAATAAACCTGTTGAATTCGTCCGAGTAATTTGAACACCATACAACAATTTGGAATATATTACGACCCTGTATGCCACATTACCGCCTTGAAAAGCATGTTAGTATAACGTACGTCACCTTACAACTCCTAACAAAACATTACAACACCGTACGTAAACTTAAAACTCCATAATAAACCTAATGAATTCGTCCGAGTCATTTGAAAATCGTACGACCACTCAAGACATGTTACGACTCTGTATGCGAAATTAGCAACAGGAAAAGCAATTTAGAATAATGTAGGTTGCGTTACAACTTTTGAAAACACCTTACACCACCGTACGAAAGGTTAAAACTCCATAATAAACCTAATGAATTCGTCCGAGTAATTTGAACACCATACAACAATTTGGAATATATTACGACTCTGTATGCCACATTACCGCCATGAAAAGCATGTTAGTATAACGTACGACACCTTACTACTCCTAACAAAACATTACAACACCGTACGTAAACTTAAAACTCCATAATAAACCTAATGAATTCGTCCGAGTCCTTTGAACATCGTACGACAATTTAGAATATATTACGACTCTGTATGCCACATTACCGTCTTGAGAAGCATGTTAGTATAACATACGGCACCTTAAAACTCCTAACAAAACATTACAACACCGTACGTAAACTTAAAACTCCATAATAAACCTAATGAATTCGTCCGAGTGATTTGAACATCGTACGACCACTCAAGACATGTTACGACTCTGTATGCGAAATTAGCAACAGGAAAAGCAATTTAGAATAATGTAGGTTGCGTTACAACTTTTGAGAACACCTTACACCACCGTACGAAAGGTTAAACTCCATAATAAACCTAATGAATTCGTCCGAGTAATTTGAACACCATACAACAATTTGGAATATATTACGACTCTGTATGCCACATTACCGCCTTGAAAAGCATGTTAGTATAACGTACGTCACCTTACAACTCCTAACAAAACATTACAACACCGTACGTAAACTTAAAACTCCATAATAAACCTAATGAATTCGTCCGAGTGATTTGAACATCGTACGACCACTCAAGACATGTTACGACTCTGTATGCGAAATTAGCAACAGGAAAAGCAATTTAGAATAATGTAGGTTGCGTTACAACTTTTGAGAACACCTTACACCACCGTACGAAAGGTTAAAACTCCATAATAAACCTAATGAATTCGTCCGAGTAATTTGAACACCATACAACAATTTGGAATATATTACGACTCTGTATGCCACATTACCGCCTTGAAAAGCATGTTAGTATAACGTACGTCACCTTACAACTCCTAACAAAACATTACAACACCGTACGTAAATTTAAACTCCATAATAAACCTAATGAATTCGTCCGAGTCATTTGAACATCGTACGACCACTCAGGACATGTTACGACTCTGTATGCGAAATTAGCAACAGGAAAAGCAATTTAGAATAATGTAGGATGCGTTACAACTTTTAAGAACACCTTACACCACCGTACGAAAGATTAAAACTCCATAATAAACCTGTTGAATTCGTCCGAGTAATTTGAACACCATACAACAATTTGGAATATATTACGACTCTGTATGCCACATTACCGCCTTGAAAAGCATGTTAGTATAACGTACGTCACCTTACAACTCCTAACAAAACATTACAACACCGTACGTAAACTTAAAACTCCATAATAAACCTAATGAATTCGTCCGAGTCATTTGAAAATCGTACGACCACTCAAGACATGTTACGACTCTGTATGCGAAATTAGCAACAGGAAAAGCAATTTAGAATAATGTAGGTTGCGTTACAACTTTTGAAAACACCTTACACCACCGTACGAAAGGTTAAAACTCCATAATAAACCTAATGAATTCGTCCGAGTAATTTGAACACCATACAACAATTTGGAATATATTACGACTCTGTATGCCACATTACCGCCATGAAAAGCATGTTAGTATAACGTACGACACCTTACTACTCCTAACAAAACATTACAACACCGTACGTAAACTTAAAACTCCATAATAAACCTAATGAATTCGTCCGAGTCCTTTGAACATCGTACGACAATTTAGAATATATTACGACTCTGTATGCCACATTACCGTCTTGAGAAGCATGTTAGTATAACATACGGCACCTTAAAACTCCTAACAAAACATTACAACACCGTACGTAAACTTAAAACTCCATAATAAACCTAATGAATTCGTCCGAGTGATTTGAACATCGTACGACCACTCAAGACATGTTACGACTCTGTATGCGAAATTAGCAACAGGAAAAGCAATTTAGAATAATGTAGGTTGCGTTACAACTTTTGAGAACACCTTACACCACCGTACGAAAGGTTAAAACTCCATAATAAACCTAATGAATTCGTCCGAGTAATTTGAACACCATACAACAATTTGGAATATATTACGACTCTGTATGCCACATTACCGCCTTGAAAAGCATGTTAGTATAACGTACGACACCTTACAACTCCTAACAAAACATTACAACACCGTACGTAAACTTAAAACTCCATAATAAACCTAATGAATTCGTCCGAGTCATTTGAACATTGTACGACCACTCAAGACATGTTACGACTCTGTATGCGAAATTAGCAACAGGAAAAGCAATTTAGAATAATGTAGGTTGCGTTACAACTTTTGAGAACACCTTACACCACCGTACGAAAGGTTAAAACTCCATAATAAACCTAATGAATTCGTCCGAGTAATTTGAACACCATACAACAATTTGGAATATATTACGACTCTGTATGCCACATTACCGCCTTGAAAAGCATGTTAGTATAACGTACGTCACCTTACAACTCCTAACAAAACATTACAACACCGTACGTAAACTTAAAACTCCATAATAAACCTAATGAATTCGTCCGAGTCATTTGAAAATCGTACGACCACTCAAGACATGTTACGACTCTGTATGCGAAATTAGC
This sequence comes from Tagetes erecta, assembly GCA_030867185.1. Lineage (NCBI taxonomy): Eukaryota > Viridiplantae > Streptophyta > Magnoliopsida > Asterales > Asteraceae > Tagetes > Tagetes erecta. The sequence continues at coordinate 50,691,788 of CM061488.1, read as the reverse complement.
AACAGGAAAAGCAATTTAGAATAATGTAGGTTGCGTTACAACTTTTGAAAACACCTTACACCACCGTACGAAAGGTTAAAACTCCATAATAAACCTAATGAATTCGTCCGAGTAATTTGAACACCATACAACAATTTGGAATATATTACGACTCTGTATGCCACATTACCGCCATGAAAAGCATGTTAGTATAACGTACGACACCTTACTACTCCTAACAAAACATTACAACACCGTACGTAAACTTAAAACTCCATAATAAACCTAATGAATTCGTCCGAGTCCTTTGAACATCGTATGACAATTTAGAATATATTACGACTCTGTATGCCACATTACCGTCTTGAGAAGCATGTTAGTATAACATACGGCACCTTAAAACTCCTAACAAAACATTACAACACCGTACGTAAACTTAAAACTCCATAATAAACCTAATGAATTCGTCCGAGTGATTTGAACATCGTACGACCACTCAAGACATGTTACGACTCTGTATGCGAAATTAGCAACAGGAAAAGCAATTTAGAATAATGTAGGTTGCGTTACAACTTTTGAGAACACCTTACACCACCGTACGAAAGGTTAAAACTCCATAATAAACCTAATGAATTCGTCCGAGTAATTTGAACACCATACAACAATTTGGAATATATTACGACTCTGTATGCCACATTACCGCCTTGAAAAGCATGTTAGTATAACGTACGACACCTTACAACTCCTAACAAAACATTACAACACCGTACGTAAACTTAAAACTCCATAATAAACCTAATGAATTCGTCCGAGTCCTTTGAACATCGTATGACAATTTAGAATAAATTACGACTCTGTATGCCACATTACCGTCTTGAGAAGCATGTTAGTATAACATACGGCACCTTAAAACTCCTAACAAAACATTACAACACCGTACGTAAACTTAAAACTCCATAATAAACCTAATGAATTCGTCCGAGTGATTTGAACATCGTACGACCACTCAAGACATGTTACGACTCTGTATGCGAAATTAGCAACAGGAAAAGCAATTTAGAATAATGTAGGTTGCGTTACAACTTTTGAGAACACCTTACACCACCGTACGAAAGGTTAAAACTCCATAATAAACCTAATGAATTCGTCCGAGTAATTTGAACACCATACAACAATTTGGAATATATTACGACTCTGTATGCCACATTACCGCCTTGAAAAGCATGTTAGTATAACGTACGACACCTTACAACTCCTAACAAAACATTACAACACCGTACGTAAACTTAAAACTCCATAATAAACCTAATGAATTCGTCCGAGTCATTTGAACATTGTACGACCACTCAAGACATGTTACGACTCTGTATGCGAAATTAGCAACAGGAAAAGCAATTTAGAATAATGTAGGTTGCGTTACAACTTTTGAGAACACCTTACACCACCGTACGAAAGGTTAAAACTCCATAATAAACCTAATGAATTCGTCCGAGTAATTTGAACACCATACAACAATTTGGAATATATTACGACTCTGTATGCCACATTACCGCCTTGAAAAGCATGTTAGTATAACGTACGTCACCTTACAACTCCTAACAAAACATTACAACACCGTACGTAAACTTAAAACTCCATAATAAACCTAATGAATTCGTCCGAGTCATTTGAAAATCGTACGACCACTCAAGACATGTTACGACTCTGTATGCGAAATTAGCAACAGGAAAAGCAATTTAGAATAATGTAGGTTGCGTTACAACTTTTGAAAACACCTTACACCACCGTACGAAAGGTTAAAACTCCATAATAAACCTAATGAATTCGTCCGAGTAATTTGAACACCATACAACAATTTGGAATATATTACGACTCTGTATGCCACATTACCGCCATGAAAAGCATGTTAGTATAACGTACGACACCTTACTACTCCTAACAAAACATTACAACACCGTACGTAAACTTAAAACTCCATAATAAACTTAATGAATTCGTCCGAGTCCTTTGAACATCGTACGACAATTTAGAATATATTACGACTCTGTATGCCACATTACCGTCTTGAGAAGCATGTTAGTATAACATACGGCACCTTAAAACTCCTAACAAAACATTACAACACCGTACGTAAACTTAAAACTCCATAATAAACCTAATGAATTCGTCCGAGTGATTTGAACATCGTACGACCATTCAAGACATGTTACGACTCTGTATGCGAAATTAGCAACAGGAAAAGCAATTTAGAATAATGTAGGTTGCGTTACAACTTTTGAGAACACCTTACACCACCGTACGAAAGGTTAAAACTCCATAATAAACCTAATGAATTCGTCCGAGTAATTTGAACACCATACAACAATTTGGAATATATTACGACTCTGTATGCCACATTACCGCCTTGAAAAGCATGTTAGTATAACGTACGACACCTTACAACTCCTCACAAAACATTACAACACCGTACGTAAACTTAAAACTCCATAATAAACCTAATGAATTCGTCCGAGTCATTTGAACATCGTACGACCACTCAAGACATGTTACGACTCTGTATGCGAAATTAGCAACAGGAAAAGCAATTTAGAATAATGTAGGTTGCGTTACAACTTTTGAGAACACCTTACACCACCGTACGAAAGGTTAAAACTCCATAATAAACCTAATGAATTCGTCCGAGTAATTTGAACACCATACAACAATTTGGAATATATTACGACTCTGTATGCCACATTACCGCCTTGAAAAGCATGTTAGTATAACGTACGTCACCTTACAACTCCTAACAAAACATTACAACACCGTACGTAAACTTAAAACTCCATAATAAACCTAATGAATTCGTCCGAGTCATTTGAAAATCGTACGACCACTCAAGACATGTTACGACTCTGTATGCGAAATTAGCAACAGGAAAAGCAATTTAGAATAATGTAGGTTGCGTTACAACTTTTGAGAACACCTTACACCACCGTACGAAAGGTTAAAACTCCATAATAAACCTAATGAATTCGTCCGAGTAATTTGAACACCATACAACAATTTGGAATATATTACGACTCTGTATGCCACATTACCGCCTTGAAAAGCATGTTAGTATAACGTACGTCACCTTACAACTCCTAACAAAACATTACAACACCGTACGTAAACTTAAAACTCCATAATAAACCTAATGAATTCGTCCGAGTCATTTGAAAATCGTACGACCACTCAAGACATGTTACGACTCTGTATGCGAAATTAGCAACAGGAAAAGCAATTTAGAATAATGTAGGTTGCGTTACAACTTTTGAAAACACCTTACACCACCGTACGAAAGGTTAAAACTCCATAATAAACCTAATGAATTCGTCCGAGTAATTTGAACACCATACAACAATTTGGAATATATTACGACTCTGTATGCCACATTACCGCCATGAAAAGCATGTTAGTATAACGTACGACACCTTACTACTCCTAACAAAACATTACAACACCGTACGTAAACTTAAAACTCCATAATAAACCTAATGAATTCGTCCGAGTCCTTTGAACATCGTACGACAATTTAGAATATATTACGACTCTGTATGCCACATTACCGTCTTGAGAAGCATGTTAGTATAACATACGGCACCTTAAAACTCCTAACAAAACATTACAACACCGTACGTAAACTTAAAACTCCATAATAAACCTAATGAATTCGTCCGAGTGATTTGAACATCGTACGACCATTCAAGACATGTTACGACTCTGTATGCGAAATTAGCAACAGGAAAAGCAATTTAGAATAATGTAGGTTGCGTTACAACTTTTGAGAACACCTTACACCACCGTACGAAAGGTTAAAACTCCATAATAAACCTAATGAATTCGTCCGAGTAATTTGAACACCATACAACAATTTGGAATATATTACGACTCTGTATGCCACATTACCGCCTTGAAAAGCATGTTAGTATAACGTACGACACCTTACAACTCCTCACAAAACATTACAACACCGTACGTAAACTTAAAACTCCATAATAAACCTAATGAATTCGTCCGAGTCATTTGAACATCGTACGACCACTCAAGACATGTTACGACTCTGTATGCGAAATTAGCAACAGGAAAAGCAATTTAGAATAATGTAGGTTGCGTTACAACTTTTGAGAACACCTTACACCACCGTACGAAAGGTTAAAACTCCATAATAAACCTAATGAATTCGTCCGAGTAATTTGAACACCATACAACAATTTGGAATATATTACGACTCTGTATGCCACATTACCGCCTTGAAAAGCATGTTAGTATAACGTACGTCACCTTACAACTCCTAACAAAACATTACAACACCGTACGTAAACTTAAAACTCCATAATAAACCTAATGAATTCGTCCGAGTCATTTGAAAATCGTACGACCACTCAAGACATGTTACGACTCTGTATGCGAAATTAGCAACAGGAAAAGCAATTTAGAATAATGTAGGTTGCGTTACAACTTTTGAAAACACCTTACACCACCGTACGAAAGGTTAAAACTCCATAATAAACCTAATGAATTCGTCCGAGTAATTTGAACACCATACAACAATTTGGAATATATTACGACTCTGTATGCCACATTACCGCCATGAAAAGCATGTTAGTATAACGTACGACACCTTACTACTCCTAACAAAACATTACAACACCGTACGTAAACTTAAAACTCCATAATAAACCTAATGAATTCGTCCGAGTCCTTTGAACATCGTACGACAATTTAGAATATATTACGACTCTGTATGCCACATTACCGTCTTGAGAAGCATGTTAGTATAACATACGGCACCTTAAAACTCCTAACAAAACATTACAACACCGTACGTAAACTTAAAACTCCATAATAAACCTAATGAATTCGTCCGAGTGATTTGAACATCGTACGACCATTCAAGACATGTTACGACTCTGTATGCGAAATTAGCAACAGGAAAAGCAATTTAGAATAATGTAGGTTGCGTTACAACTTTTGAGAACACCTTACACCACCGTACGAAAGGTTAAAACTCCATAATAAACCTAATGAATTCGTCCGAGTAATTTGAACACCATACAACAATTTGGAATATATTACGACTCTGTATGCCACATTACCGCCTTGAAAAGCATGTTAGTATAACGTACGTCACCTTACAACTCCTAACAAAACATTACAACACCGTACGTAAACTTAAAACTCCATAATAAACCTAATGAATTCGTCCGAGTCATTTGAAAATCGTACGACCTCTCAAGACATGTTACGACTCTGTATGCGAAATTAGCAACAGGAAAAGCAATTTAGAATAATGTAGGTTGCGTTACAACTTTTGAAAACACCTTACACCACCGTACGAAAGGTTAAAACTCCATAATAAACCTAATGAATTCGTCCGAGTAATTTGAACACCATACAACAATTTGGAATATATTACGACTCTGTATGCCACATTACCGCCATGAAAAGCATGTTAGTATAACGTACGACACCTTACTACTCCTAACAAAACATTACAACACCGTACGTAAACTTAAAACTCCATAATAAACCTAATGAATTCGTCCGAGTCCTTTGAACATCGTACGACAATTTAGAATATATTACGACTCTGTATGCCACATTACCGTCTTGAGAAGCATGTTAGTATAACATACGGCACCTTAAAACTCCTAACAAAACATTACAACACCGTACGTAAACTTAAAACTCCATAATAAACCTAATGAATTCGTCCGAGTGATTTGAACATCGTACGACCATTCAAGACATGTTACGACTCTGTATGCGAAATTAGCAACAGGAAAAGCAATTTAGAATAATGTAGGTTGCGTTACAACTTTTGAGAACACCTTACACCACCGTACGAAAGGTTAAAACTCCATAATAAACCTAATGAATTCGTCCGAGTAATTTGAACACCATACAACAATTTGGAATATATTACGACTCTGTATGCCACATTACCGCCTTGAAAAGCATGTTAGTATAACGTACGTCACCTTACAACTCCTAACAAAACATTACAACACCGTACGTAAACTTAAAACTCCATAATAAACCTAATGAATTCGTCCGAGTCATTTGAAAATCGTACGACCTCTCAAGACATGTTACGACTCTGTATGCGAAATTAGCAACAGGAAAAGCAATTTAGAATAATGTAGGTTGCGTTACAACTTTTGAAAACACCTTACACCACCGTACGAAAGGTTAAAACTCCATAATAAACCTAATGAATTCGTCCGAGAAATTTGAACACCATACAACAATTTGGAATATATTACGACTCTGTATGCCACATTACCGCCATGAAAAGCATGTTAGTATAACGTACGACACCTTACTACTCCTAACAAAACATTACAACACCGTACGTAAACTTAAAACTCCATAATAAACCTAATGAATTCGTCCGAGTCCTTTGAACATCGTACGACAATTTAGAATATATTACGACTCTGTATGCCACATTACCGTCTTGAGAAGCATGTTAGTATAACATACGGCACCTTAAAACTCCTAACAAAACATTACAACACCGTACGTAAACTTAAAACTCCATAATAAACCTAATGAATTCGTCCGAGTGATTTGAACATCGTACGACCATTCAAGACATGTTACGACTCTGTATGCGAAATTAGCAACAGGAAAAGCAATTTAGAATAATGTAGGTTGCGTTACAACTTTTGAGAACACCTTACACCACCGTACGAAAGGTTAAAACTCCATAATAAACCTAATGAATTCGTCCGAGTAATTTGAACACCATACAACAATTTGGAATATATTACGACTCTGTATGCCACATTACCGCCTTGAAAAGCATGTTAGTATAACGTACGACACCTTACAACTCCTCACAAAACATTACAACACCGTACGTAAACTTAAAACTCCATAATAAACCTAATGAATTCGTCCGAGTCATTTGAACATCGTACGACCACTCAAGACATGTTACGACTCTGTATGCGAAATTAGCAACAGGAAAAGCAATTTAGAATAATGTAGGTTGCGTTACAACTTTTGAGAACACCTTACACCACCGTACGAAAGGTTAAAACTCCATAATAAACCTAATGAATTCGTCCGAGTAATTTGAACACCATACAACAATTTGGAATATATTACGACTCCGTATGCCACATTACCGCCTTGAAAAGCATGTTAGTATAACGTACGTCACCTTACAACTCCTAACAAAACATTACAACACCGTACGTAAATTTAAACTCCATAATAAACCTAATTAATTCGTCCGAGTCATTTGAACATCGTACGACCACTCAGGACATGTTACGACTCTGTATGCGAAATTAGCAACAGGAAAAGCAATTTAGAATAATGTAGGATGCGTTACAACTTTTAAGAACACCTTACACCACCGTACGAAAGAGTAAAACTCCATAATAAACCTGATGAATTCGTCCGAGTAATTTGAACACCATACAACAATTTGGAATATATTACGACTCTGTATGCCACATTACCGCCTTGAAAAGCATGTTAGTATAACGTACGTCACCTTACAACTCCTAACAAAACATTACAACACCGTACGTAAACTTAAAACTCCATAATAAACCTAATGAATTCGTCCGAGTGATTTGAACATCGTACGACCACTCAAGACATGTTACGACTCTGTATGCGAAATTAGCAACAGGAAAAGCAATTTAGAATAATGTAGGTTGCGTTACAACTTTTGAGAACACCTTACACCACCGTACGAAAGGTTAAAACTCCATAATAAACCTAATGAATTCGTCCGAGTAATTTGAACACCATACAACAATTTGGAATATATTACGACTCTGTATGCCACATTACCGCCTTGAAAAGCATGTTAGTATAACGTACGACACCTTACAACTCCTAACAAAACATTACAACACCATACGTAAACTTAAAACTCCATAATAAACCTAATGAATTCGTCCGAGTCATTTGAACATCGTACGACCACTCAAGACATGTTACGACTCTGTATGCGAAATTAGCAACAGGAAAAGCAATTTAGAATAATGTAGGTTGCGTTACAACTTTTGAGAACACCTTACACCACCGTACGAAAGGTTAAAACTCCATAATAAACCTAATGAATTCGTCCGAGTAATTTGAACACCATACAACAATTTGTAATATATTACGACTCTATATGCCACATTACCGCCTTGAAAAGCATGTTAGTATAACGTACGTCACCTTACAACTCCTAACAAAACATTACAACACCGTACGTAAATTTAAACTCCATAATAAACCTAATGAATTCGTCCGAGTCATTTGAACATCGTACGACCACTCAAGACATGTTACGACTCTGTATGCGAAATTAGCAACAGGAAAAGCAATTTAGAATAATGTAGGATGCGTTACAACTTTTGTGAACACCTTACACCACCGTACGAAAGGTTAAAACTCCATAATAAACCTAATGAATTCGTCCGAGTAATTTGAACACCATACAACAATTTGGAATATATTACGACTCTGTATGCCACATTACCGCCTTGAAAAGCATGTTAGTATAACGTACGACACCTTACAACTCCTAACAAAACATTACAACACCGTACGTAAACTTAAAACTCAATAATAAACCTAATGAATTCGTCCGAGTCATTTGAACATCGTACGACCACTCAAGACATGTTACGACTCTGTATGCGAAATTAGCAACAGGAAAAGCAATTTAGAATAATGTAGGTTGCGTTACAACTTTTGAGAACACCTTACACCACCGTGCGAAAGGTTAAAACTCCATAATAAACCTAATGAATTCGTCCGAGTAATTTGAACACCATACAACAATTTGGAATATATTACGACTCTGTATGCCACATTACCGCCTTGAAAAGCATGTTAGTATAACGTACGTCACCTTACAACTCCTAACAAAACATTACAACACCGTACGTAAACTTAAAACTCCATAATAAACCTAATGAATTCGTCCGAGTCATTTGAACATTGTACGACCACTCAAGACATGTTACGACTCTGTATGCGAAATTAGCAACAGGAAAAGCAATTTAGAATAATGTAGGTTGCGTTACAACTTTTGAGAACACCTTACACCACCGTACGAAAGGTTAAAACTCCATAATAAACCTAATGAATTCGTCCGAGTAATTTGAACACCATACAACAATTTGGAATATATTACGACTCTGTATGCCACATTACCGCCTTGAAAAGCATGTTAGTATAACGTACGTCACCTTACAACTCCTAACAAAACATTACAACACCGTACGTAAACTTAAAACTCCATAATAAACCTAATGAATTCGTCCGAGTCATTTGAAAATCGTACGACCACTCAAGACATGTTACGACTCTGTATGCGAAATTAGCAACAGGAAAAGCAATTTAGAATAATGTAGGTTGCGTTACAACTTTTGAAAACACCTTACACCACCGTACGAAAGGTTAAAACTCCATAATAAACCTAATGAATTCGTCCGAGTAATTTGAACACCATACAACAATTTGGAATATATTACGACTCTGTATGCCACATTACCGCCATGAAAAGCATGTTAGTATAACGTACGACACCTTACTACTCCTAACAAAACATTACAACACCGTACGTAAACTTAAAACTCCATAATAAACCTAATGAATTCGTCCGAGTCCTTTGAACATCGTACGACAATTTAGAATATATTACGACTCTGTATGCCACATTACCGTCTTGAGAAGCATGTTAGTATAACATACGGCACCTTAAAACTCCTAACAAAACATTACAACACCGTACGTAAACTTAAAACTCCATAATAAACCTAATGAATTCGTCCGAGTGATTTGAACATCGTACGACCACTCAAGACATGTTACGACTCTGTATGCGAAATTAGCAACAGGAAAAGCAATTTAGAATAATGTAGGTTGCGTTACAACTTTTGAGAACACCTTACACCACCGTACGAAAGGTTAAAACTCCATAATAAACCTAATGAATTCGTCCGAGTAATTTGAACACCATACAACAATTTGGAATATATTACGACTCTGTATGCCACATTACCGCCTTGAAAAGCATGTTAGTATAACGTACGACACCTTACAACTCCTAACAAAACATTACAACACCGTACGTAAACTTAAAACTCCATAATAAACCTAATGAATTCGTCCGAGTCATTTGAACATTGTACGACCACTCAAGACATGTTACGACTCTGTATGCGAAATTAGCTACAGGAAAAGCAATTTAGAATAATGTAGGTTGCGTTACAACTTTTGAGAACACCTTACACCACCGTACGAAAGGTTAAAACTCCATAATAAACCTAATGAATTCGTCCGAGTAATTTGAACACCATACAACAATTTGGAATATATTACGACTCTGTATGCCACATTACCGCCTTGAAAAGCATGTTAGTATAACGTACGTCACCTTACAACTCCTAACAAAACATTACAACACCGTACGTAAACTTAAAACTCCATAATAAACCTAATGAATTCGTCCGAGTCATTTGAAAATCGTACGACCACTCAAGACATGTTACGACTCTGTATGCGAAATTAGCAACAGGAAAAGCAATTTAGAATAATGTAGGTTGCGTTACAACTTTTGAAAACACCTTACACCACCGTACGAAAGGTTAAAACTCCATAATAAACCTAATGAATTCGTCCGAGTAATTTGAACACCATACAACAATTTGGAATATATTACGACTCTGTATGCCACATTACCGCCATGAAAAGCATGTTAGTATAACGTACGACACCTTACTACTCCTAACAAAACATTACAACACCGTACGTAAACTTAAAACTCCATAATAAACCGAATGAATTCGTCCGAGTGATTTGAACATCGTACGACCATTCAAGACATGTTACGACTCTGTATGCGAAATTAGCAACAGGAAAAGCAATTTAGAATAATGTAGGTTGCGTTACAACTTTTGAGAACACCTTACACCACCGTACGAAAGGTTAAAACTCCATAATAAACCTAATGAATTCGTCCGAGTAATTTGAACACCATACAACAATTTGGAATATATTACGACTCTGTATGCCACATTACCGCCTTGAAAAGCATGTTAGTATAACGTACGACACCTTACAACTCCTAACAAAACATTACAACACCGTACGTAAACTTAAAACTCCATAATAAACCTAATGAATTCGTCCGAGTCATTTGAACATCGTACGACCACTCAAGACATGTTACGACTCTGTATGCGAAATTAGCAACAGGAAAAGCAATTTAGAATAATGTAGGTTGCGTTACAACTTTTGAGAACACCTTACACCACCGTGCGAAAGGTTAAAACTCCATAATAAACCTAATGAATTCGTCCGAGTAATTTGAACACCATACAACAATTTGGAATATATTACGACTCTGTATGCCACATTACCGCCTTGAAAAGCATGTTAGTATAACGTACGTCACCTTACAACTCCTAACAAAACATTACAACACCGTACGTAAATTTAAACTCCATAATAAACCTAATGAATTCGTCCGAGTCATTTGAACATCGTACGACCACTCAGGACATGTTACGACTCTGTATGCGAAATTAGCAACAGGAAAAGCAATTTAGAATAATGTAGGATGCGTTACAACTTTTAAGAACACCTTACACCACCGTACGAAAGAGTAAAACTCCATAATAAACCTGATGAATTCGTCCGAGTAATTTGAACACCATACAACAATTTGGAATATATTACGACTCTGTATGCCACATTACCGCCTTGAAAAGCATGTTAGTATAACGTACGTCACCTTACAACTCCTAACAAAACATTACAACACCGTACGTAAACTTAAAACTCCATAATAAACCTAATGAATTCGTCCGAGTGATTTGAACATCGTACGACCACTCAAGACATGTTACGACTCTGTATGCGAAATTAGCAACAGGAAAAACAATTTAGAATAATGTAGGTTGCGTTACAACTTTTGAGAACACCTTACACCACCGTACGAAAGGTTAAAACTCCATAATAAACCTAATGAATTCGTCCGAGTAATTTGAACACCATACAACAATTTGGAATATATTACGACTCTGTATGCCACATTACCGCCTTGAAAAGCATGTTAGTATAGCATACGACACCTTACAACTCCTAACAAAACATTACAACACCGTACGTAAACTTAAAACTCCATAATAAACCTAATGAATTCGTCCGAGTCATTTGAACATCGTACGACCACTCAAGACATGTTACGACTCTGTATGCGAAATTAGCAACAGGAAAAGTAATTTAGAATAATGTAGGTTGCGTTACAACTTTTGAGAACACCTTACACCACCGTACGAAAGGTTAAAACTCCATAATAAACCTAATGAATTCGTCCGAGTAATTTGAACACCATACAACAATTTGGAATATATTACGACTCTGTATGCCACATTACCGCCTTGAAAAGCATGTTAGTATAACGTACGTCACCTTACAACTCCTAACAAAACATTACAACACCGTACGTAAACTTAAAACTCCATAATAAACCTAATGAATTCGTCCGAGTGATTTGAACATCGTACGACCACTCAAGACATGTTACGACTCTGTATGCGAAATTAGCAACAGGAAAAACAATTTAGAATAATGTAGGTTGCGTTACAACTTTTGAGAACACCTTACACCACCGTACGAAAGGTTAAAACTCCATAATAAACCTAATGAATTCGTCCGAGTAATTTGAACACCATACAACAATTTGGAATATATTACGACTCTGTATGCCACATTACCGCCTTGAAAAGCATGTTAGTATAGCATACGACACCTTACAACTCCTAACAAAACATTACAACACCGTACGTAAACTTAAAACTCCATAATAAACCTAATGAATTCGTCCGAGTCATTTGAACATCGTACGACCACTCAAGACATGTTACGACTCTGTATGCGAAATTAGCAACAGGAAAAGTAATTTAGAATAATGTAGGTTGCGTTACAACTTTTGAGAACACCTTACACCACCGTACGAAAGGTTAAAACTCCATAATAAACCTAATGAATTCGTCCGAGTAATTTGAACACCATACAACAATTTGGAATATATTACGACTCTGTATGCCACATTACCGCCTTGAAAAGCATGTTAGTATAACGTACGTCACCTTACAACTCCTAACAAAACATTACAACACCGTACGTAAATTTAAACTCCATAATAAACCTAATGAATTCGTCCGAGTCATTTGAACATCGTACGACCACTCAAGACATGTTACGACTCTGTATGCGAAATTAGCAACAGGAAAAGCAATTTAGAATAATGTAGGATACGTTACAACTTTTAAGAACACCTTACACCACCGTACGAAAGATTAAAACTCCATAATAAACCTGATGAATTCGTCCGAGTAATTTGAACACCATACAACAATTTGGAATATATTACGACTCTGTATGCCACATTACCGCCTTGAAAAGCATGTTAGTATAACGTACGTCACCTTACAACTGCTAACAAAACATTACAACACCGTACGTAAACTTAAAACTCCATAATAAACCTAATGAATTCGTCCGAGTCATTTGAACATCGTATGACCACTCAGGACTTGTTACGACTCTGTATGCGAAATTAGCAACAGGAAAAGCAATTTACAATAATGTAGGATGCGTTACAACTTTTGAGAACACCTTACACCACCGTACGAAAGATTAAAACTCCATAATAAACCTAATGAATTCGTCCGAGTAATTTGAACACCATACAACAATTTGAAATATATTACGACTCTGTATGCCACATTACCGCCTTGAAAAGCATGTTAGTATAACATACGGCATCTTAAAACTCCTAACAAAAAATTACAACACCGTACGTAAACTTAAAAGTCCATAATAAACCTAATGAATTTGTCCGAGTCATTTGAACATCGTACGATCACTCAGTACTTGTTACGACTCTGTATGCGAAATTAGCAACAGGAAAAGCAATTTAGAATAATGTAGGATGCGTTACAACTTTTGAGAACACCTTACACCACCGTACGAAAAATTAAAACTCCATAATAAACCTAATGAATTCGTCCGAGTAATTTGAACACCATACAACAATTTGGAATATATTACGACTCTGTATGCCACATTACCGCCTTGAAAAGCATGTTAGTATAACGTACGACACCTTACAACTCCTAACAAAACATTACAACACCGTACGTAAACTTAAAACTCCATAATAAACCTAATGAATTCGTCCGAGTGATTTGAACATCGTACGACCACTCAAGACATGTTACGACTCTGTATGCGAAATTAGCAACAGGAAAAGCAATTTAGAATAATGTAGGTTGCGTTACAACTTTTGAAAACACCTTACACCACCGTACGAAAGGTTAAAACTCCATAATAAACCTAATGAATTCGTCCGAGTAATTTGAACACCATACAACAATTTGGAATATATTACGACTCTGTATGCCACATTACCGCCTTGAAGAGCATGTTAGTATAACGTACGTCACCTTACAACTCCTAACAAAACATTACAACACCGTACGTAAACTTAAAACTCCATAATAAACCTAATGAATTCGTCCGAGTCATTTGAACATCGTACGACCACTCAGGACATGTTACGACTCTGTATGCGAAATTAGCAACAGGAAAAGCAATTTAGAATAATGTAGGATGCGTTACAACTTTTAAGAACACCTTACACCACCGTACGAAAGATTAAAACTCCATAATAAACCTAATGAATTCGTCCGAGTAATTTGAACACCATACAACAATTTGGAATATATTACGACTCTGTATGCCACATTACCGCCTTGAAAAGCATGTTAGTATAACGTACGTCACCTTACATCTCCTAACAAAACATTACAACACCGTACGTAAACTTAAAACTCCATAATAAACCTAATGAATTCGTCCGAGTCATTTGAAAATCGTACGACCACTCAGGACTTGTTACGACTCTGTATGCGAAATTAGCAACAGGAAAAGCAATTTAGAATAATGTAGGTTGCGTTACAAATTTTGAGAACACCTTACACCACCGTACGAAAGGTTAAAACTCCATAATAAACCTAATGAATTCGTCCGAGTAATTTGAACACCATACAACAATTTGGAATATATTACGACTCTGTATGCCACATTACCGCCTTGAAGAGCATGTTAGTATAACGTACGTCACCTTACAACTCCTAACAAAACATTACAACACCGTACGTAAACTTAAAACTCCATAATAAACCTAATGAATTCGTCCGAGTCATTTGAACATCGTATGACCACTCAGGACATGTTACGACTCTGTATGCGAAATTAGCAACAGGAAAAGCAATTTAGAATAATGTAGGATGCGTTACAACTTTTAAGAACACCTTACACCACCGTACGAAAGATTAAAACTCCATAATAAACCTAATGAATTCGTCCGAGTAATTTGAACACCATACAACAATTTGGAATATATTACGACTCTGTATGCCACATTACCGCCTTGAAAAGCATGTTAGTATAACGTACGTCACCTTACAACTCCTAACAAAACATTACAACACCGTACGTAAACTTAAAACTCCATAATAAACCTAATGAATTCGTCCGAGTCATTTGAACATCGTACGACCACTCAGGACTTGTTACGACTCTGTATGCGAAATTAGCAACAGGAAAAGCAATTTAGAATAATGTAGGATGCGTTACAACTTTTGAGAACACCTTACACCACCGTACGAAAGATTAAAACTCCATAATAAACCTAATGAATTCGTCCGAGTAATTTGAACACCATACAACAATTTGGAATATATTACGACTCTGTATGCCACATTACCGCCTTGAAAAGCATGTTAGTATAACATACGGCATCTTACAACTCCTAACAAAAAATTACAACAACGTACGTAAACTTAAAACTCCATAATAAACCTAATGAATTTGTCCGAGTCATTTGAACATCGTACGACCACTCAGGACTTGTTACGACTATGTATGCGAATTTAGCAACAGGAAAAGCAATTTAGAATAATGTAGGATGCGTTACAACTTTTAAAAACACCTTACACCACCGTACGAAAGATTAAAACTCCATAATAAACCTAATGAATTCGTCCGAGTAATTTGAACACCATACAACAATTTGGAATATATTACGACTCTGTATGCCACATTACCGCCTTGAAAAGCATGTTAGTATAACGTACGTCACCTTACAACTCCTAACAAAACATTACAACACCGTACGTAAACTTAAAACTCCATAATAAACCTAATGAATTCGTCCGAGTCATTTGAACATCGTACGACAATTTAGAATATATTACGACTCTGTATGCCACATTACCGTCTTGAGAAGCATGTTAGTATAACATACGGCACCTTAAAACTCCTAACAAAACATTACAACACCGTACGTAAACTTAAAACTCCATAATAAACCTAATGAATTCGTCCGAGTCATTTGAACATCGTACGACCACTCAGGACTTGTTTTGACTCTGTATGCGAAATTAGCAACAGGAAAAGCAATTTAGAATAATGTAGGATGCGTTACAACTTTTGAGAACACCTTACACCACCATACGAAAGATTAAAACTCCATAATAAACCTAATGAATTCGTCCGAGTAATTTGAACACCATAAAAAAATTTGAAATATATTACGACTCTGTATGCCACATTACCGCCTTGAAAAGCATGTTAGTATAACATACGGCATCTTACAACTCCTAACAAAAAATTACAACACCGTACGTAAACTTAAAACTCCATAATAAACCTAATGAATTTGTCCGAGTCATTTGAACATCGTACGACCACTCAGTACTTTTTACGACTCTGTATGCGAAACTAGCAACAGGAAAAGCAATTTAGAATAATGTAGGATGCGTTACAACTTTTGAGAACACCTTACACCACCGTACGAAAGATTAAAACTCCATAATAAACCTAATGAATTCGTCCGAGTAATTTGAACACCATACAACAATTTGGAATATATTACGACTCTGTATGCCACATTACCGCCTTGAAAAGCATGTTAGTATAACGTACGACACCTTACAACTCCTAACAAAACATTACAACACCGTACGTAAACTTAAAACTCCATAATAAACCTAATGAATTCGTCCGAGTGATTTGAACATCGTACGACCACTCAGGACATGTTACGACTCTGTATGCGAAATTAACAACAGGAAAAGCAATTTAGAATAATGTAGGTTGCGTTACAACTTTTGAGAACACCTTACACCACGGTACGAAAGATTAAAACTGCATAATAAACCTAATGAATTCGTCCGAGTAATTTGAACACCATACAACAATTTGGAATATATTACGATCCTGTATGCCACATTACCGCCTTGAAAAGCATGTTAGTATAACGTACGTCACCTTACAACTCCTAACAAAACATTACAACACCGTACGTAAACTTAAAACTCCATAATAAACCTAATGAATTCGTCCGAGTCATTTGAACATCGTACGACAATTTAGAATATATTACGACTCTGTATGCCACATTACCGTCTTGAGAAGCATGTTAGTATAACATACGGCACCTTAAAACTCCTAACAAAACATTACAACACCGTACGTAAACTTAAAACTCCATAATAAACCTAATGAATTCGTCCGAGTGATTTGAACATCGTACGACCACTCAGGACTTGTTACGACTCTGTATGCGAAATTAGCAACAAGAAAAACAATTTAGAATAATGTAGGATGCGTTACAACTTTTGAGAACACCTTACACCACCGTACGAAAGATGAAAACTCCATAATAAACCTAATGAATTCGTCCGAGTAATTTGAACACCATACAACAATTTGGAATATATTACGACTCTGTATGCCACATTACCGTCTTGAGAAGCATGTTAGTATAACATACGGCACCTTAAAACTCCTAACAAAACATTACAACACCGTACGTAAACTTAAAACTCCATAAGAAACCTAATGAATTCGTCCGAGTCATTTGAACATCGTACGACCACTCAGGACTTGTTACGACTCTGTATGCGAAATTAGCAACAGGAAAAGCAATTTAGAATAATGTAGGATGCGTTACAACTTTTGAGAACACCTTACACCACCGTACGAAAGATTAAAACTCCATAACAAACCTAATGAATTCGTCCGAGTAATTTGAACACCATACAACAATTTGGAATATATTACGACTCTGTATGCCACATTACCGCCTTGAAAAGCATGTTAGTATAACATACGGCATCTTACAACTCCTAACAAGAAATTACAACACCGTACGTAAACTTAAAACTCCATAATAAACCTAATGAATTTGTCCAAGTCATGTGAACATCGTACGACCACTCAGGACTTGTTACGACTCTGTATGCGAATTTAGCAACAGGAAAAGCAATTTAGAATAATGTAGGATGCGTTACAACTTTTAAAAACACCTTAAACCACCGTACGAAAGATTAAAACTCCATAATAAACCTAATGAATTCATCCGAGTAATTTGAACACCATACAACAATTTGGAATATATTACGACTCTGTATGCCACATTACCGCCTTGAAAAGCATGTTAGTATAACGTACGACACCTTACAACTCCTAACAAAACATTACAACACCGTACGTAAACTTAAAACTCCATAATAAACCTAATGAATTCGTCCGAGTCATTTGAAAATCGTACGACCACTCAGGACTTGTTACGACTCTGTATGCGAAATTAGCAACAGGAAAAGCAATTTAAAATAATGTAGGATGCGTTACAACTTTTGAGAACACCTTACACCACCGTACGAAAGATTAAAACTCCATAATAAACCTAATGAATTCGTCCGAGTAATTTGAACACCATACAACAATTTGGAATATATTACGACTCTGTATGCCACATTACCGCCTTGAAAAGCATGTTAGTATAACGTACGACACCTTACAACTCCTAACAAAACATTACAACACCGTACGTAAACTTAAAACTCCATAATAAACCTAATGAATTCGTCCGAGTCATTTGAAAATCGTACGACCACTCAGGACTTGTTACGACTCTGTATGCGAAATTAGCAACAGGAAAAGCAATTTAGAATAATGTAGGATGCGTTACAACTTTTGAGAACACCTTACACCACCGTACGAAAGATTAAAACTCCATAATAAACCTAATGAATTCGTCCGAGTAATTTGAACACCATACAACAATTTGGAATATATTACGACTCTGTATGCCACATTACCGCCTTGAAAAGCATGTTAGTATAACATACAGCATCTTACAACTCCTAACAAAAAATTACAACACCGTACGTAAACTTAAAACTCCATAATAAACCTAATGAATTTGTCCGAGTCATTTGAACATCGTACGACCACTCAGGACTTGTTACGACTATGTATGCGAATTTAGCAACAGGAAAAGCAATTTAGAATAATGTAGGATGCGTTACAACTTTTAAAAACACCTTACACCACCGTACGAAAGATTAAAACTCCATAATAAACCTAATGAATTCGTCCGAGTAATTTGAACACCATACAACAATTTGGAATATATTACGACTCTGTATGCCACATTACCGCCTTGAAAAGCATGTTAGTATAACGTACGACACCTTACTACTCCTAACAAAACATTACAACACCGTACGTAAACTTAAAACTCCATAATAAACCTAATGAATTCGTCCGAGTCCTTTGAACATCGTACGACAATTTTGAATATATTACGACTCTGTATGCCACATTACCGTCTTGAGAAGCATGTTAGTATAACATACGGCACCTTAAAACTCCTAACAAAACATTACAACACCGTACGTAAACTTAAAACTCCATAATAAACCTAATGAATTCGTCCGAGTCATTTGAACATCGTACGACCACTCAGGACTTGTTACGACTCTGTATGCGAAATTAGCAACAGGAAAAGCAATTTAGAATAATGTAGGATGCGTTACAACTTTTGAGAACACCTTACACCACCGTACGAAAGATTAAAACTCCATAATAAACCTAATGAATTCGTCCGAGTAATTTGAACACCATACAACAATTTGGAATATATTACGACTCTGTATGCCACATTACCGCCTTGAAAAGCATGTTAGTACAACGTACGTCACCTTACAACTCCTAACAAAACATTACAACACCGTACGTAAACTTAAAACTCCATAATAAACCTAATGAATTCGTCCGAGTCATTTGAACATCGTACGACCACTCAGGACTTGTTACGACTCTGTATGCGAAATTAGCAACAGGAAAAGCAATTTAGAATAATGTAGGATGCGTTACAACTTTTGAGAACACCTTACACCACCGTACGAAAGATTAAAACTCCATAATAAACCTAATGAATTCGTCCGAGTAATTTGAACACCATACAACAATTTTGAATATATTACGACTCTGTATGCCACATTACCGCCTTGAAAAGCATGTTAGTATAACGTACGACACCTTACAACTCCTAACAAAACATTACAAAACCGTACGTAAACTTAAAACTCCATAATAAACCTAATGAATTCGTCCGAGTCATTTGAACATCGTACGACCACTCAGTACTTTTTACGACTCTGTATGCGAAATTAGCAACAGGAAAAGCAATTTAGAATAATGTAGGATGCGTTACAACTTTTGAGAACACCTTACACCACGGTACGAAAGATTAAAACTCCATAATAAACCTAATGAATTCGTCCGAGTAATTTGAACACCATACAACAATTTTGAATATATTACGACTCTGTATGCCACATTACCGCCTTGAAAAGCATGTTAGTATAACGTACGACACCTTACAACTCCTAACAAAACATTACAACACCGTACGTAAACTTAAAACTCCATAATAAACCTAATGAATTCGTCCGAGTGATTTGAACATCGTACGACCACTCAGGACATGTTACGACTCTGTATGCGAAATTAGCTACAGGAAAAGCAATTTAGAATAATGTAGGTTGCGTTACAACTTTTGAGAACATCTTACACCACGGTACGAAAGATTAAAACTCCATAATAAACCTAATGAATTCGTCCGAGTAATTTGAACACCATACAACAATTTGGAATATATTACGACTCTGTATGCCACATTACCGCCTTGAAAAGCATGTTAGTATAACGTACGACACCTTACTACTCCTAACAAAACATTACAACACCGTACGTAAACTTAAAACTCCATAATAAACCTAATGAATTCGTCCGAGTCATTTGAACATCGTACGACCACTCAGTACTTTTTACGACTCTGTATGCGAAATTAGCAACAGGAAAAGCAATTTAGAATAATGTAGGATGCGTTACAACTTTTGAGAACACCTTACACCACGGTACGAAAGATTAAAACTCCATAATAAACCTAATGAATTCGTCCGAGTAATTTGAACACCATACAACAATTTTGAATATATTACGACTCTGTATGCCACATTACCGCCTTGAAAAGCATGTTAGTATAACGTACGACACCTTACAACTCCTAACAAAACATTACAACACCGTACGTAAACTTAAAACTCCATAATAAACCTAATGAATTCGTCCGAGTGATTTGAACATCGTACGACCACTCAGGACATGTTACGACTCTGTATGCGAAATTAGCTACAGGAAAAGCAATTTAGAATAATGTAGGTTGCGTTACAACTTTTGAGAAGATCTTACACCACGGTACGAAAGATTAAAACTCCATAATAAACCTAATGAATTCGTCCGAGTAATTTGAACACCATACAACAATTTGGAATATATTACGACTCTGTATGCCACATTACCGCCTTGAAAAGCATGTTAGTATAACGTACGACACCTTACTACTCCTAACAAAACATTACAACACCGTACGTAAACTTAAAACTCCATAATAAACCTAATGAATTCGTCCGAGTCCTTTGAACATCGTACGACAATTTTGAATATATTACGACTCTGTATGCCACATTACCGTCTTGAGAAGCATGTTAGTATAACATACGGCACCTTAAAACTCCTAACAAAACATTACAACACCGTACGTAAACTTAAAACTCCATAATAAACCTAATGAATTCGTCCGAGTCATTTGAACATCGTACGACCACTCAGGACTTGTTACGACTCTGTATGCGAAATTAGCAACAGGAAAAGCAATTTAGAATAATGTAGGATGCGTTACAACTTTTGAGAACACCTTACACCACCGTACGAAAGATTAAAACTCCATAATAAACCTAATGAATTCGTCCGAGTAATTTGAACACCATACAACAATTTGGAATATATTACGACTCTGTATGCCACATTACCGCCTTGAAAAGCATGTTAGTACAACGTACGTCACCTTACAACTCCTAACAAAACATTACAACACCGTACGTAAACTTAAAACTCCATAATAAACCTAATGAATTCGTCCGAGTCATTTGAAAATCGTACGACCACTCAGGACTTGTTACGACTCTGTATGCGAAATTAGCAACAGGAAAAGCAATTTAGAATTGTTGGACCTGAATTGTAGTCTAATATTATCAACACAGTCAAAGTCAACAAAAGTCAACGTCCGGTCAAAGTCCACGTAAAAAGTCAAATGGCGCGTTAGAGACGAAGAACCGAGTCAAGACGTTGAAGTTGTTTTATGTCTAGGATCGTTAATGTAATAAATATATTTTGTGTCAACAAAATATATTTAATCTAGTTTTAGACATGTTTTAGCCTTTTAACTTGTTATTTTCTAATTAGTCTAAGTGTAGGGACTATTAGTGTAATTAGCATGTTTGACACTCACTATAAATAGTAAAGTGCAAATAGGGTTTTAGTGGGCTTGAATGAGCATTTGATTTGGGGTCTTTCATGTAAACAACAATTTATGCAAATCAAAGTGGATCAAATCTGAGTTTTATTGATTGTTCTTATCATTGTTCATCTCGTTCATCATATTTTATCCTTTTTGATCCAAATCTTCAACAAATTTCTGATTCACTAGTGTTTTGGGACCAACAATATGGTATCAGAGCCTAAGAGAGATCCAATTGAATCATGTTTATGAAGATTAGTTACTGATTTTGAAGATTTGTGAAGAAATTTTAGTGAGAGAGTTGGTTTTTAAGAGAGAGAAAGTAGATCTGAGTTTGAATCTTCATATTTTCATCAGATCTACTTCAACATTCATCAGATCTGGTGTTTTTAGCAACATATTTGACATCTACAAGTTCAGATCTACAAGAAAATAGAAGAAAATTTCAGATCTGAGACTTTTCTCTCACACACAGTGTGTGTGTGTTCTTGGTGTTCTTCAGATCTTCAAATCTGCAAGACCAGCGAATCTAAGTTAGTACCTGAACGAAAGTTCAAAATTTTGAGCGAACCTATACCAAGCTTTTGAATAGATTCGCCCGTTGTTCTTAGCGAACCTATAAGTTCGCCCGACACTTTGTAAGCCGGCGAACCTATACGTTATTGCACATCAGATCTGGGCGAACCTACCATTTCTTGGGCGAACCTACCATTTCTTACCTTGCTAAACCATCCCGATCTGAGCGAATCTACCTCTTGTGTACATTTGTTGTCACTTACCTGCACCAACAATCAACAAAAACTAACCATTTCTTTTCTTTCTTTAACCAAACCCAAACCCAACACTTAACCCAAACCATTTAACCCTACACACTAAATTGCAAAACCAAAGTCAGATCTACTTTCGAACCTACAACCCTCAACCAAAATCAAACCACACCACGGATCCAAAACCCAAACCCGAACCACATTCACACCCTAACCCGAAACCCTAAATTTGACCCGACCCATTTTCCTAACCCGTTCACACCATAACTGTAAAACAAAAACCCTAACCCGTTTCCCTCCCAAACACGTTTTTCAAACCACAACCACCACCATACCCGTTTTCAAACCACATCCACACCCACATCCACATCATTTCCACCTTCAAATCGAACGAAACAAAAAAAAAAAAAAAGAAGAAGAAAGAAAAAGATGAAGCAGTTTCCGGATCTTGCGTGTTGCTGAAGTTGTGATGTTGTTGGTTGTTGTTGAAGAAAGTAGCAGCAGGTGTTGAACCTTAAAGAGAAGAGACCGCAGCAAAGTGTGTGTTCGTGAAAAAGCAACAGCAGATCAGCCTTGTGTGTATGTTTGTGTATGTGCGCTGCTGCTAGGATGATGCGTTGTTGAAGATCTTCTAAAACAGCAAGAAAATCGAGCAGCAGCAGCAACTTGTTTGAGTGTATGGTTGTAGTTGAGTTTGAAGTGTTTGAGTTTTTATGTGTTTGGAACCGGTAGATCGAGAGATTGATATTTGTGTGTATGTTGTTATAGCAGCAGAACAGCAGATCGTTTGTTTTGTGTGTGTTGTTACCGCAGAAAGAACAAGGAGCAGCAGCAGATCGAACATAAGAACAAGTTGCAGCATGTTATTGTGTTGTTTGTGTTGAACGAGAACAAAAGGAAGACCAACAGCAGATCGGTCTTTGACAGTGAACACGAACGTGTAGCTGCTGCTGTGTTGTTTATGTTTGTGTTTGTGTTTGTGTTTGTGTTCTTGAAACTCTTACAAGAAGAAGAAAGCAGCAGTCGAGAGTTTTAAAAAGAAGCTGAACTTTTTAAAAAAAAAATTAGGGTTAGAACCTAATGGGCTGAAAACACTTAACTGGGCCTATTTTTTTAAAGTGGGCTATGAGACTTTGGGCTGCAGTGTTGGACTGTGAATTTGGGCTGACAAATTGGACCTGTCATATTGGTTAAGAGGTTTACACAATGGGTCGTTTGTTTTGACAAACGTTTTTTTTTTTAAAGTTTGATAGTTAACAATTTAAATTTTCGCCGGGTTTAAAAGTTAAAATTTTATGGGCGTTTTCATTAAACTCGTCATTAAATTTTAAAAAAAGTGACGTCCTTTGGCCGGGTGTTTATTTTGTCAATCTTTGGGCCAAAGTTTTTCATTTAAGTTGAAAAAGTTTTATCTGTGGCCGAGACTTTCTAAAATTTATTTTTAGGCCAAATTTTAAACGGGTTATCGATTAAAAAAAAAAAATAAAAAAATGGCTTATGCAGAACTTTCTAAATCGTTCGAATCGGATGATCTCACAATGGCACAAAGCCGGTTTGATAATTTTGCAGTTTTAAAGAATGAAAGGATGCCTGAGTTTCTCGATCGATTTGTGATGGTGGCAAATAACCTGAAGAAGCATGATCCAGAACTCGGAAATCATGAACGGGTTAAGAGATTGCTTGATTCTCTCCCACCAGAGTGGAGCTCACATGGAAAATTGATGAGAAGAGAAAGAGGATTTACTGATTACAAACTGGTGGAGGTGATGAACAAATTAAAAGAAATGGAGTTGGATATCAAACGTCGTGAGTACGATGAAGCGATGTCTCTGAATTCAAAGATCACCTCAATCTCCGAAGAGGAACCAGAAGAGATATCAGTTTCTACCTCCAATTTCAAAGGTTTACCGAAACCTGAAATTGAAAAGGTACAAGGGGAGATTAAGCAGACATCAGTGGGTAAAGATGGAGCAGAATTAAATAATAAAGCTTGTGATGCTGAGAAGGAGGAGGAACAAAAGACAAATACCAGAGTCTGCAACTGCGAGAAGGCTCTTGCTTCTGAACAAATCATCATGGAGCTTCCATACGAGACAGTTCAGGATATGTGTTCTTCTGATTGCAGAACTCGTTTATTTGGTATTTATAAAGCTAACAAACTGTTAATCGAAAATGAAAAATATTTGACTCGGGTAAATAAAGAACTTAAACTTAACGAGTCAAAATATTTTGTCAAATTAAGAGAAGCTTTGAAAGAAAATGAACATTTGAAAACGAGTCTTTTGAAAAGAAATGTGGAAGTCAATATGCTAACTGAACGTGTCGCCCTGGCTGAGTTTGAAACCAGTAAGTTGCAAACAAAACTCGAAAAATGGACAATTTCAGGGATGAAACTTGAGGATCTAATCAAAAGCCAACGGGGGGCTCGTATTAAGACTGGGTTGGGTCATGAAGATAAGGCTTTTGTATATCCTCCTCCCAGCACTTACTGTTACTCTCCTACACCAACTCCACACCCGACCAATGAGTTGATTCATGAAATAATTCAGAAAGATACTGATAGTTTGTATGTAGGATTGAAGAATGTGAATCTTAAAGAGGTGCGAGATGATTATGAGTCCCCGACTGGTATTGGATACAGTAAACTGGATGTTGTCAGTCAAACCAATGATTGTTCAGTTTCCTGTGTTAGTAAATCTGTACAATCTGTTTCTTCTAACTTCTTTGACAAGTTTAAAGCAGGTGAAATTCCTACTTTTGAGCCTGTCCCAATTGCGAAGGAAGAGATAAAGTCGGATTCACGTAATCATCAAGCCATCAATCAAGATCCGTTGGAAGCAGAGGTACTTATTGAAGATTGGACAAGTTCAGATGATGAATCAAAGACAAAGGAGAGTCTCGGAGATTCAAAGATCAACATGTCATCTGAAACTGTTAAATCAAAAATGCTTCCAAAACCTGAATCAAGACAAATCCGGATCTCAGTCTCAGCTGCAAAACAGGAAAGCCATCGATCAAAAGCTCAAAAGAAGAAGACTTCACCTCTGTCCATCATATCTCAAGTTTGTAAAAGACTTGAGAACAAGCAAGTGAAGATCTTATCTCCCATCCAACAACCCACAACTCAACAAAAGAAGTCACAAGTTTGTTCCTCTTCCACAACTCAACATAAGACGCCAAAAGCTTCTCAACAAGTTGCATCAAGCTCGAAGAAAGCCCCACCCCCAGCTGCTCCATACGAGCCAGTCAAGCATCAAAAGCCATTCAAGGCTTGTTTCAAGTGTGGAAAAGGTGATCACGTGCTCAAGAAATGCCCAAAAGGACATGTTTCGGACGGTAAAGGCAAACAAGTTTGCTTCTCTGGATCAGTGTCTAGAAAGAATCCTCCACATGGTAAAGGTAAACAGGTTTGTTTATTTGAATTTCAAGTTAATAATCATACATCTTTGAATGGTCGGATGACGAACATTCCATCGCTACCGTCTCATGTGAAGCCGGTTTCACATGATTCAAAGATGAATGTAACAACATCACCAAAACAAAATTCTTTCTCCTCGGGACTTAAACAGAAAATGATTTCCAAATTTAACTTTTTCAAATCGAAAATGTTTGAACCTAAACAAATTTGGCAAATTAAAAAGAAAGAGGAAAAGATAAGTGATACAAGAACAGGTTGTGTGCATAGACAGGTGTCTTACACTGATGAAAAAGGAACGCCCAGGACTACGATGGCCTGGGTTCCCCTTTCTAACTAATCTGTTGATGAGTGCAGGAACATTTCAGGAGGACTGTTAGTAATCCGGTTTACTGACAGAGAATGTTCCTTATTCAAATTTGAGGCGGAACAAACATGTCATGGTTTTGGTATCTTATCCACAGTCTGGATCCTTCTTTGTTTTTCACATATCTAATTTCACAGTCACTGCATTTTTCTTGATATCTCATTTATAATCTTTTGATAGAGTAATATGGAAGGCGTTTCTTTCGTAATTTCAATTTTATATATTGTAAATAGTTAAAAAAAAAGGGAGTCTAACATTTTTACTTGTATTTTTTATCAAGTTTTCTCATCTCTTTGAGGTCGCTCATGAGTCCTTTGAAAATTTCAATTTTGTGCTCAAATAGAAATTTTGTGGGAGTAAAATCTCAAATGAAAATGAATTGAATATCATTAGTGCAAAGTCCTTTCTGTGTAATATCATTAGTGCAAAGTCCTTTCTGTGTAAATATTTTGTGTCTTTTGAAGGTTTCAGGTTTGTGTGGAAAACACCTAAAGGAGGATATTGATTTGTGCAATGATGTGTCAATAGGCTCAGCCCGAATACTATTAGACAGCAATTCTGTGATCAAACTAAATTCAATAAGAGCTCGGTGATGAGGAGTACCTTCACAGACATTTGGCCTGCACAAAGATACGGGTTCTGTCAAAAATGGGTTGAGAGCATCAAATCTTTGCTTTGATTTCCCTAAAAAATCCCAAATCACCCTCACCCTACCCCTGAATCGAGTTTCTAGTTAGCAAAACAAATAAAATAAAAAGCTGCTAGTGATGCTCTTCGGAAAAACCTCTGAGTGAGTTACTTGTTAACTTCTCAGAAAGTATTGAGTCAAAGTGCTTAACTCCTCTGCTATACGGAAGTATTGACCTGGAGTTGGTGGATCTTCTCTGCTATACGGAAGTATTGACCTGAAGATTCACCGAGCATGCTCAAATGTTTATCTCCTCTGTTATACGTCGGTATAGACCTGGAGCTCTAAACTATTTGAGTTTCCCAAATAATAAGTCGCAATGTGTTCAAAAGAATCATTGTTGACAAGCTCCACTCCCAAAAATGCAAAAATGCAGAATGTCAAAAGAGGCTCATAAATTGATCAATATTCAAAATTTGGTCCAAGAATTTCAAGCAAAGTCAATCATATTGCTCGATAAACCTGATGTTAGGACAAGTTACTTTGCTGAATGTCTGTGGAAACCAAGTCGCCCGAGTTTCTTCAAATCGAACCAAAACATGATAAGATCGTCACAGGTTGTTTGTTGAAAGGAACAAGGCATGGGTTTAAATGGACAATAATATTGATGATCTAGCCAAGTCTTTGTTTCTCCGGATGGTTGCTTAAAACGCATTATCTGATATCCTTCATGAATATTTCGTTTATTTATTTTATTTTATGTTTGAGTTCTTGAGTCTTGTTGGTCGTGTGTACCTTTTGGGATGTGTTCTCTTTGTCAAAAATATTTGTGATCTTGTCGGACTCGTCCTCTCATTTTTGAATTTTTAATTTTAATTAAAAAAAAAAATCCAAAAAGATTTTCATTTCAAATTATTTTCAAGTCTTCCATATTATGCTATTAAAATTTTATCATTTTCACATGCATTTCACGGGAAATTGCACACACAAACGGACACGGGTTCGCTTGTTTTCATACACAGATAAACACCGGTTTATTTTGTTTAATGAAATGATCTAATGAGAAATCTCGAGATTTTGTTTGTGACTGTGTTACAGATATTTGCTGCAAGTGATGGCCGATCATCAGTTGAGCAAAGCATCCTTCCAGAGAACCTGTTCCTCAAAGTTTGTAGAAGATACCGAGCTAGGAATCCTCCTCCTACATCTTCTGAAGCACTCTTGAAAAGATTGTTGGAAAGCCGTTCCAGATTTTACGAAAGGAAGCACGCAAAATGGGGGAGCATACAATATGGGGGAGCTTGTGAGATTAAGGATCTTCAGCAACAAAATTTGGCTAGCATCAGTCTTGGGGGAGTTTTGTTGGATCAAAAATTAAGACTGAAGCTTACCAAATTGAAAATCCAACAGTATTGACTTATCGGTGCTGAACACGATGCAAGACGTTGATAATAGTAGACTATGGGGGAGTATTGTTGGACCTGAATTGTAGTCTAATATTATCAACACAGTCAAAGTCAACAAAAGTCAACGTCCGGTCAAAGTCCACGTAAAAAGTCAAATGGCGCGTTAGAGACGAAGAACCGAGTCAAGACGTTGAAGTTGTTTTATGTCTAGGATCGTTAATGTAATAAATATATTTTGTGTCAACAAAATATATTTAATCTAGTTTTAGACATGTTTTAGCCTTTTAACTTGTTATTTTCTAATTAGTCTAAGTGTAGGGACTATTAGTGTAATTAGCATGTTTGACACTCACTATAAATAGTAAAGTGCAAATAGGGTTTTAGTGGGCTTGAATGAGCATTTGATTTGGGGTCTTTCATGTAAACAACAATTTATGCAAATCAAAGTGGATCAAATCTGAGTTTTATTGATTGTTCTTATCATTGTTCATCTCGTTCATCATATTTTATCCTTTTTGATCCAAATCTTCAACAAATTTCTGATTCACTAGTGTTTTGGGACCAACAAGAATAATGTAGGATGCGTTACAACTTTTGAGAACACCTTACACCACCGTACGAAAGATTAAAACTCCATAATAAACCTAATGAATTCGTCCGAGTAATTTGAACACCATACAACAATTTTGAATATATTACGACTCTGTATGCCACATTACCGCCTTGAAAAGCATGTTAGTATAACGTACGTCACCTTACAACTCCTAACAAAACATTACAACACCGTACGTAAACTTAAAACTCCATAATAAACCTAATGAATTCGTCCGAGTCATTTGAACATCGTACGACCACTCAGTACTTTTTACGACTCTGTATGCGAAATTAGCAACAGGAAAAGCAATTTAGAATAATGTAGGATGCGTTACAACTTTTGAGAACACCTTACACCACCGTACGAAAGATTAAAACTCCATAATAAACCTAATGAATTCGTCCGAGTAATTTGAACACCATACAACAATTTTGAATATATTACGACTCTGTATGCCACATTACCGCCTTGAAAAGCATGTTAGTATAACGTACGACACCTTACAACTCCTAACAAAACATTACAACACCGTACGTAAACTTAAAACTCCATAATAAACCTAATGAATTCGTCCGAGTGATTTGAACATCGTACGACCACTCAGGACATGTTACGACTCTGTATGCGAAATTAGCTACAGGAAAAGCAATTTAGAATAATGTAGGTTGCGTTACAACTTTTGAGAACACCTTACACCACGGTACGAAAGATTAAAACTCCATAATAAACCTAATGAATTCGTCCGAGTAATTTGAACACCATACAACAATTTGGAATATATTACGACTCTGTATGCCACATTACCGCCTTGAAAAGCATGTTAGTATAACGTACGTCACCTTACAACTCCTAACAAAACATTACAACACCGTACGTAAACTTAAAACTCCATAATAAACCTAATGAATTCGTCCGAGTCATTTGAACATCGTACGACAATTTAGAATATATTACGACTCTGTATGCCACATTACCGTCTTGAGAAGCATGTTAGTATAACATACGGCACCTTAAAACTCCTAACAAAACATTACAACACCGTACGTAAACTTAAACTCCATAATAAACCTAATGAATTCGTCCGAGTCAGTTGAACATCGTACGACCACTCAGGACTTGTTACGACTCTGTATGCGAAATTAGCAACAGGAAAAGCAATTTAGAATAATGTAGGATGCGTTACAACTTTTGAGAACACCTTACACCACCGTACGAAAGATGAAAACTCCATAATAAACCTAATGAATTCGTCCGAGTAATTTGAACACCATACAACAATTTGGAATATATTACGACTCTGTATGCCACATTACCGCCTTGAAAAGCATGTTAGTATAACGTACGACACCTTACAACTCCTAACAAAACATTACAACACCGTACGTAAACTTAAAACTCCATAATAAACCTAATGAATTCGTCCGAGTCATTTGAAAATCGTACGACCACTCAGGACTTGTTACGACTCTGTATGCGAAATTAGCAACAGGAAAAGCAATTTAGAATAATGTAGGATGCGTTACAACTTTTGAGAACACCTTACACCACCGTACGAAAGATTAAAACTCCATAATAAACCTAATGAATTCGTCCGAGTAATTTGAACACCATACAACAATTTGGAATATATTACGACTCTGTATGCCACATTACCGCCTTGAAAAGCATGTTAGTATAACGTACGACACCTTACAACTCCTAACAAAACATTACAACACCGTACGTAAACTTAAAACTCCATAATAAACCTAATGAATTCGTCCGAGTCATTTGAAAATCGTACGACCACTCAGGACTTGTTACGACTCTGTATGCGAAATTAGCAACAGGAAAAGCAATTTAGAATAATGTAGGATGCGTTACAACTTTTGAGAACACCTTACACCACCGTACGAAAGATGAAAACTCCATAATAAACCTAATGAATTCGTCCGAGTAATTTGAACACCATACAACAATTTGGAATATATTACGACTCTGTATGCCACATTACCGCCTTGAAAAGCATGTTAGTATAACGTACGACACCTTACAACTCCTAACAAAACATTACAACACCGTACGTAAACTTAAAACTCCATAATAAACCTAATGAATTCGTCCGAGTCATTTGAAAATCGTACGACCACTCAGGACTTGTTACGACTCTGTATGCGAAATTAGCAACAGGAAAAGCAATTTAGAATAATGTAGGATGCGTTACAACTTTTGAGAACACCTTACACCACGGTACGAAAGATTAAAACTCCATAATAAACCTAATGAATTCGTCCGAGTAATTTGAACACCATACAACAATTTGGAATATATTACGACTCTGTATGCCACATTACCGCCTTGAAAAGCATGTTAGTATAACGTACGACACCTTACAACTCCTAACAAAACATTACAACACCGTACGTAAACTTAAAACTCCATAATAAACCTAATGAATTCGTCCGAGTCATTTGAAAATCGTACGACCACTCAGGACTTGTTACGACTCTGTATGCGAAATTAGCAACAGGAAAAGCAATTTAGAATAATGTAGGATGCGTTACAACTTTTGAGAACACCTTACACCACGGTACGAAAGATTAAAACTCCATAATAAACCTAATGAATTCGTCCGAGTAATTTGAACACCATACAACAATTTGGAATATATTACGACTCTGTATGCCACATTACCGCCTTGAAAAGCATGTTAGTATAACGTACGTCACCTTACAACTCCTAACAAAACATTACAACACCGTACGTAAACTTAAAACTCCATAATAAACCTAATGAATTCGTCCGAGTCATTTGAACATCGTACGACAATTTAGAATATATTACGACTCTGTATGCCACATTACCGTCTTGAGAAGCATGTTAGTATAACATACGGCACCTTAAAACTCCTAACAAAACATTACAACACCGTACGTAAACTTAAACTCCATAATAAACCTAATGAATTCGTCCGAGTCAGTTGAACATCGTACGACCACTCAGGACTTGTTACGACTCTGTATGCGAAATTAGCAACAGGAAAAGCAATTTAGAATAATGTAGGATGCGTTACAACTTTTGAGAACACCTTACACCACCGTACGAAAGATGAAAACTCCATAATAAACCTAATGAATTCGTCCGAGTAATTTGAACACCATACAACAATTTGGAATATATTACGACTCTGTATGCCACATTACCGCCTTAAAAAGCATGTTAGTATAACGTACGACACCTTACAACTCCTAACAAAACATTACAACACCGTACGTAAACTTAAAACTCCATAATAAACCTAATGAATTCGTCCGAGTCATTTGAAAATCGTACGACCACTCAGGACTTGTTACGACTCTGTATGCGAAATTAGCAACAGGAAAAGCAATTTAGAATAATGTAGGATGCGTTACAACTTTTGAGAACACCTTACACCACCGTACGAAAGATTAAAACTCCATAATAAACCTAATGAATTCGTCCGAGTAATTTGAACACCATACAACAATTTGGAATATATTACGACTCTGTATGCCACATTACCGCCTTGAAAAGCATGTTAGTATAACGTACGACACCTTACTACTCCTAACAAAACATTACAACACCGTACGTAAACTTAAAACTCCATAATAAACCTAATGAATTCGTCCGAGTCCTTTGAACATCGTACGACAATTTGGAATATATTACGACTCTGTATGCCACATTACCGTCTTGAGAAGCATGTTAGTATAACATACGGCACCTTAAAACTCCTAACAAAACATTACAACACCGTACGTAAACTTAAAACTCCATAATAAACCTAATGAATTCGTCCGAGTCATTTGAACATCGTACGACCACTCAGGACTTGTTACGACTCTGTATGCGAAATTAGCAACAGGAAAAGCAATTTAGAATAATGTAGGATGCGTTACAACTTTTGAGAACTCCTTACACCACCGTACGAAAGATTAAAACTCCATAACAAACCTAATGAATTCGTCCGAGTAATTTGAACACCATACAACAATTTGGAATATATTACGACTCTGTATGCCACATTACCGCCTTAAAAAGCATGTTAGTTCAACGTACGTCACCTTACAACTCCTAACAAAACATTACAACACCGTACGTAAACTTAAAACTCCATAATAAACCTAATGAATTCGTCCGAGTCATTTGAAAATCGTACGACCACTCAGGACTTGTTACGACTCTATATGCGAAATTAGCAACAGGAAAAGCAATTTAGAATAATGTAGGATGCATTACAACTTTTGAGAACACCTTACACCACCGTACGAAAGATTAAAACTCCATAATAAACCTAATGAATTCGTCCGAGTAATTTGAACACCATACAACAATTTGGAATATATTACGACTCTGTATGCCACATTACCGCCTTGAAAAGCATGTTAGTATAACGTACGACACCTTACAACTCCTAACAAAACATTACAACACCGTACGTAAACTTAAAACTCCATAATAAACCTAATGAATTCGTCCGAGTGATTTGAACATCGTACGACCACTCAGGACATGTTACGACTCTGTATGCGAAATTAGCTACAGGAAAAGCAATTTAGAATAATGTAGGTTGCGTTACAACTTTTGAGAACACCTTACACCACGGTACGAAAGATTAAAACTCCATAATAAACCTAATGAATTCGTCCGAGTAATTTGAACACCATACAACAATTTGGAATATATTACGACTCTGTATGCCACATTACCGCCTTGAAAAGCATGTTAGTATAACGTACGTCACCTTACAACTCCTAACAAAACATTACAACACCGTACGTAAACTTAAAACTCCATAATAAACCTAATGAATTCGTCCGAGTCATTTGAACATCGTACGACAATTTAGAATATATTACGACTCTGTATGCCACATTACCGTCTTGAGAAGCATGTTAGTATAACATACGGCACCTTAAAACTCCTAACAAAACATTACAACACCGTACGTAAACTTAAAACTCCATAATAAACCTAATGAATTCGTCCGAGTCATTTGAACATCGTACGACCACTCAGGACTTGTTACGACTCTGTATGCGAAATTAGCAACAGGAAAAGCAATTTAGAATAATGTAGGATGCGTTACAACTTTTGAGAACACCTTACACCACCGTACGAAAGATGAAAACTCCATAATAAACCTAATGAATTCGTCCGAGTAATTTGAACACCATACAACAATTTGGAATATATTAGGACTCTGTATGCCACATTACCGCCTTGAAAAGCATGTTAGTATAACGTACGACACCTTACAATTCCTAACAAAACATTACAACACCGTACGTAAACTTAAAACTCCATAATAAACCTAATGAATTCGTCCGAGTCATTTGAAAATCGTACGACCACTCAGGACTTGTTACGACTCTGTATGCGAAATTAGCAACAGGAAAAGCAATTTAGAATAATGTAGGATGCGTTACAACTTTTGAGAACACCTTACACCACCGTACGAAAGATTAAAACTCCATAATAAACCTAATGAATTCGTCCGAGTAATTTGAACACCATACAACAATTTGGAATATATTACGACTCTGTATGCCACATTACCGCCTTGAAAAGCATGTTAGTATAACGTACGACACCTTACTACTCCTAACAAAACATTACAACACCGTACGTAAACTTAAAACTCCATAATAAACCTAATGAATTCGTCCGAGTCATTTGAAAATCGTACGACCACTCAGGACTTGTTACGACTCTATATGCGAAATTAGCAACAGGAAAAGCAATTTAGAATAATGTAGGATGCA
Organism: Tagetes erecta; assembly: GCA_030867185.1. Classification (NCBI taxonomy): domain Eukaryota; kingdom Viridiplantae; phylum Streptophyta; class Magnoliopsida; order Asterales; family Asteraceae; genus Tagetes; species Tagetes erecta. The sequence continues at coordinate 50,656,089 of CM061488.1, read as the reverse complement.
TTACAACTTTTGAGAACTCCTTACACCACCGTACGAAAGATTAAAACTCCATAACAAACCTAATGAATTCGTCCGAGTAATTTGAACACCATACAACAATTTGGAATATATTACGACTCTGTATGCCACATTACCGCCTTAAAAAGCATGTTAGTACAACGTACGTCACCTTACAACTCCTAACAAAACATTACAACACCGTACGTAAACTTAAAACTCCATAATAAACCTAATGAATTCGTCCGAGTCATTTGAAAATCGTACGACCACTCAGGACTTGTTACGACTCTATATGCGAAATTAGCAACAGGAAAAGCAATTTAGAATAATGTAGGATGCATTACAACTTTTGAGAACACCTTACACCACCGTACGAAAGATTAAAACTCCATAATAAACCTAATGAATTCGTCCGAGTAATTTGAACACCATACAACAATTTGGAATATATTACGACTCTGTATGCCACATTACCGCCTTGAAAAGCATGTTAGTATAACGTACGACACCTTACTACTCCTAACAAAACATTACAACACCGTACGTAAACTTAAAACTCCATAATAAACCTAATGAATTCGTCCGAGTCCTTTGAACATCGTACGACAATTTAGAATATATTACGACTCTGTATGCCACATTACCGTCTTGAGAAGCATGTTAGTATAACATACGGCACCTTAAAACTCCTAACAAAACATTACAACACCGTACGTAAACTTAAAACTCCATAATAAACCTAATGAATTCGTCCGAGTCATTTGAACATCGTACGACCACTCAGGACTTGTTACGACTCTGTATGCGAAATTAGCAACAGGAAAAGCAATTTAGAATAATGTAGGATGCGTTACAACTTTTGAGAACACCTTACACCACCGTACGAAAGATTAAAACTCCATAATAAACCTAATGAATTCGTCCGAGTAATTTGAACACCATACAACAATTTGGAATATATTACGACTCTGTATGCCACATTACCGCCTTGAAAAACATGTTAGTATAACATACGGCATCTTACAACTCCTAACAAAAAATTACAACACCGTACGTAAACTTAAAACTCCATAATAAACCTAATGAATTCGTCCGAGTCATTTGAACATCGTACGACCACTCAGGACTTGTTACGACTCTGTATGCGAAATTAGCAACAGGAAAAGCAATTTAGAATAATGTAGGATGCGTTACAACTTTTGAGAACACCTTACACCACCGTACGAAAGATTAAAACTCCATAATAAACCTAATGAATTCGTCCGAGTAATTTGAACACCATACAACAATTTGGAATATATTACGACTCTGTATGCCACATTACCGCCTTGAAAAGCATGTTAGTATAACGTACGTCACCTTACAACTCCTAACAAAACATTACAACACCGTACGTAAACTTAAAACTCCATAATAAACCTAATGAATTCGTCCGAGTCCTTTGAACATCGTACGACAATTTAGAATATATTACGACTCTGTATGCCACATTACCGTCTTGAGAAGCATGTTAGTATAACATACGGCACCTTAAAACTCCTAACAAAACATTACAACACCGTACGTAAACTTAAAACTCCATAATAAACCTAATGAATTCGTCCGAGTCATTTGAACATCGTACGACCACTCAGGACTTGTTACGACTCTGTATGCGAAATTAGCAACAGGAAAAGCAATTTAGAATAATGTAGGATGCGTTACAACTTTTGAGAACACCTTACACCACCGTACGAAAGATTAAAACTCCATAATAAACCTAATGAATTCGTCCGAGTAATTTGAACACCATACAACAATTTGGAATATATTACGACTCTGTATGCCACATTACCGCCTTGAAAAGCATGTTAGTATAACGTACGACACCTTACAACTCCTAACAAAACATTACAACACCGTACGTAAACTTAAAACTCCATAATAAACCTAATGAATTCGTCCGAGTCATTTGAAAATCGTACGACCACTCAGGACTTGTTACGACTCTGTATGCGAAATTAGCAACAGGAAAAGCAATTTAGAATAATGTAGGATGCGTTACAACTTTTGAGAACACCTTACACCACCGTACGAAAGATTAAAACTCCATAATAAACCTAATGAATTCGTCCGAGTAATTTGAACACCATACAACAATTTGGAATATATTACGACTCTGTATGCCACATTACCGCCTTGAAAAGCATGTTAGTATAACGTACGACACCTTACTACTCCTAACAAAACATTACAACACCGTACGTAAACTTAAAACTCCATAATAAACCTAATGAATTCGTCCGAGTCCTTTGAACATCGTACGACAATTTGGAATATATTACGACTCTGTATGCCACATTACCGTCTTGAGAAGCATGTTAGTATAACATACGGCACCTTAAAACTCCTAACAAAACATTACAACACCGTACGTAAACTTAAAACTCCATAATAAACCTAATGAATTCGTCCGAGTAATTTGAACACCATACAACAATTTGGAATATATTACGACTCTGTATGCCACATTACCGCCTTGAAAAGCATGTTAGTATAACGTACGACACCTTACAACTCCTAACAAAACATTACAACACCGTACGTAAACTTAAAACTCCATAATAAACCTAATGAATTCGTCCGAGTCATTTGAAAATCGTACGACCACTCAGGACTTGTTACGACTCTGTATGCGAAATTAGCAACAGGAAAAGCAATTTAGAATAATGTAGGATGCGTTACAACTTTTGAGAACACCTTACACCACCGTACGAAAGATTAAAACTCCATAATAAACCTAATGAATTCGTCCGAGTAATTTGAACACCATACAACAATTTGGAATATATTACGACTCTGTATGCCACATTACCGCCTTGAAAAGCATGTTAGTATAACGTACGACACCTTACTACTCCTAACAAAACATTACAACACCGTACGTAAACTTAAAACTCCATAATAAACCTAATGAATTCGTCCGAGTCCTTTGAACATCGTACGACAATTTGGAATATATTACGACTCTGTATGCCACATTACCGTCTTGAGAAGCATGTTAGTATAACATACGGCACCTTAAAACTCCTAACAAAACATTACAACACCGTACGTAAACTTAAAACTCCATAATAAACCTAATGAATTCGTCCGAGTCATTTGAACATCGTACGACCACTCAGGACTTGTTACGACTCTGATGCGAAATTAGCAACAGGAAAAGCAATTTAGAATAATGTAGGATGCGTTACAACTTTTGAGAACACCTTACACCACCGTACGAAAGATTAAAACTCCATAACAAACCTAATGAATTCGTCCGAGTAATTTGAACACCATACAACAATTTGGAATATATTACGACTCTGTATGCCACATTACCGCCTTAAAAAGCATGTTAGTACAACGTACGTCACCTTACAACTCCTAACAAAACATTACAACACCGTACGTAAACTTAAAACTCCATAATAAACCTAATGAATTCGTCCGAGTCATTTGAAAATCGTACGACCACTCAGGACTTGTTACGACTCTATATGCGAAATTAGCAACAGGAAAAGCAATTTAGAATAATGTAGGATGCATTACAACTTTTGAGAACACCTTACACCACCGTACGAAAGATTAAAACTCCATAATAAACCTAATGAATTCGTCCGAGTAATTTGAACACCATACAACAATTTGGAATATATTACGACTCTGTATGCCACATTACCGCCTTGAAAAGCATGTTAGTATAACGTACGACACCTTACTACTCCTAACAAAACATTACAACACCGTACGTAAACTTAAAACTCCATAATAAACCTAATGAATTCGTCCGAGTCCTTTGAACATCGTACGACAATTTAGAATATATTACGACTCTGTATGCCACATTACCGTCTTGAGAAGCATGTTAGTATAACATACGGCACCTTAAAACTCCTAACAAAACATTACAACACCGTACGTAAACTTAAAACTCCATAATAAACCTAATGAATTCGTCCGAGTCATTTGAACATCGTACGACCACTCAGGACTTGTTACGACTCTGTATGCGAAATTAGCAACAGGAAAAGCAATTTAGAATAATGTAGGATGCGTTACAACTTTTGAGAATACCTTACACCACCGTACGAAAGATTAAAACTCCATAATAAACCTAATGAATTCGTCTGAGTAATTTGAACACCATACAACAATTTGGAATATATTACGACTCTGTATGCCACATTACCGCCTTGAAAAACATGTTAGTATAACATACGGCATCTTACAACTCCTAACAAAAAATTACAACACCGTACGTAAACTTAAAACTCCATAATAAACCTAATGAATTCGTCCGAGTCATTTGAACATCGTACGACCACTCAGGACTTGTTACGACTCTGTATGCGAAATTAGCAACAGGAAAAGCAATTTAGAATAATGTAGGATGCGTTACAACTTTTGAGAACACCTTACACCACCGTACGAAAGATTAAAACTCCATAATAAACCTAATGAATTCGTCCGAGTAATTTGAACACCATACAACAATTCGGAATATATTACGACTCTGTATGCCACATTACCGCCTTGAAAAGCATGTTAGTATAACGTACGTCACCTTACAACTCCTAACAAAACATTACAACATCGTACGTAAACTTAAAACTCCATAATAAACCTAATGAATTCGTCCGAGTCATTTGAAAATCATACGACCACTCAGGACTTGTTACGACTCTGTATGCGAAATTAGCAACAGGAAAAGCAATTTAGAATAATGTAGGATGCGTTACAACATTTGAGAACACCTTACACCACCGTACGAAAGATTAAAACTCCATAATAAACCTAATGAATTCGTCCGAGTAATTTGAACACCATACAACAATTTGGAATATATTACGACTCTGTATGCCACATTACCGCCTTGAAAAGCATGTTAGTATAACGTACGATACCTTACTACTCCTAACAAAACATTACAACACCGTACATAAACTTAAAACTCCATAATAAACCTAATGAATTCGTCCGAGTCCTTTGAACATCGTACGACAATTTGGAATATATTACGACTCTGTATGCCACATTACCGTCTTGAGAAGCATGTTAGTATAACATACAGCACCTTAAAACTCCTAACAAAACATTACAACACCGTACGTAAACTTAAAACTCCATAATAAACCTAATGAATTCGTCCGAGTCATTTGAACATCGTACGACCACTCAGGACTTGTTACGACTCTGTATGCGAAATTAGCAACAGGAAAAGCAATTTAGAATAATGTAGGATGCGTTACAACTTTTGAGAACACCTTACACCACCGTACGAAAGATTAAAACTCCATAATAAACCTAATGAATTCGTCCGAGTAATTTGAACACCATACAACAATTTGGAATATATTACGACTCTGTATACCAAATTACCGCCTTGAAAAGCATGTTAGTATAACGTACGTCACCTTACAACTCCTAACAAAACATTACAACACCGTACGTAAACTTAAAACTCCATAATAAACCTAATGAATTCGTCCGAGTCATTTGAAAATCATACGACCACTCAAGACTTGTTACGACTCTGTATGCGAAATTAGCAACAGGAAAAGCAATTTAGAATAATGTAGGATGCGTTACAACTTTTGAGAACACCTTACACCACCGTACGAAAGATTAAAACTCCATAATAAACCTAATGAATTCGTCCGAGTAATTTGAACACCATACAACAATTTGGAATATATTACGACTCTGTATGCCACATTACCGCCTAGAAAAGCATGTTAGTATAACGTACGACACCTTACTACTCCTAACAAAACATTACAACACCGTACGTAAACTTAAAACTCCATAATAAACCTAATGAATTCGTCAGAGTCATTTGAACATCGTACGACCACTCAAGACATGTTACGACTCTGTATGCGAAATTAGCAACAGGAAAAGCAATTTAGAATAATGTAGGTTGCGTTACAACTTTTGAGAACACCTTACACCACCGTACGAAAGATTAAAACTCCATAATAAACCTAATGAATTCGTCCGAGTAATTTGAGCACCATACAACAATTTGGAATATATTACGACTCTGTATGCCACATTACCGCCTTGAAAAGCATGTTAGTATAACGTACGTCACCTTACAACTCCTAACAAAACATTACAACACCGTACGTAAACTTAAAACTCCATAATAAACCTAATGAATTCGTCCGAGTCATTTGAACATCGTACGACCACTCAGGACTTGTTACGACTATGTATGCGAAATTAGCAACAGGAAAAGCAATTTAGAATAATGTAGGATGCGTTACAACTTTTGAGAACACCTTACACCACCGTACGAAAGTTTAAAACTCCATAATAAACCTAATGAATTCGTCCGAGTAATTTGAACACCATACAACAATTTGGAATATATTACGACTCTGTATGCCACATTACCGCCTTGAAAAGCATGTTAGTATAACATACGGCATCTTACAACTCCTAACAAAAAATTACAACACCGTACGTAAACTTAAAACTCCATAATAAACCTAATAAATTTGTCCGAGTCATTTGAACATCGTACGACCACTCAGGACTTGTTACGACTCTGTATGCGAAATTAGCAACAGGAAAAGCAATTTAGAATAATGTAGGATGCTTTACAACTTTTGAGAACACCTTACACCACCGTACGAAAGATTAAAACTCCATAATAAACCTAAAGAATTCGTCCGAGTAATTTGAACACCATACAACAATTTGGAATATATTACGACTCTGTATGCCACATTACCGCCTTGAAAAGCATGTTAGTATAACGTACGACACCTTACTACTCCTAACAAAACATTACAACACCGTACGTAAACTTAAAACTCCATAATAAACCTAATGAATTCGTCCGAGTCCTTTGAACATCGTACGACAATTTAGAATATATTACGACTCTGTATGCCACATTACCGTCTTGAGAAGCATGTTAGTATAACATACGGCACCTTAAAACTCCTAACAAAACATTACAACACCGTACGTAAACTTAAAACTCCATAATAAACCTAATGAATTTGTCCGAGTCATTTGAAAATCATACGACCACTCAGGACTTGTTACGACTCTGTATGCGAAATTAGCAACAGGAAAAGCAATTTAGAATAATGTAGGATGCGTTACAACTTTTGAGAACACCTTACACCACCGTACGAAAGATTAAAACTCCATAATAAACCTAATGAATTCGTCCGAGTAATTTGAACACTATACAACAATTTGGAATATATTACGACTCTGTATGCCACATTACCGCCTTGAAAAGCATGTTAGTATAACGTACGACACCTTACTACTCCTAACAAAACATTACAACACCGTACGTAAACTTAAAACTCCATAATAAACCTAATGAATTCGTCCGAGTCCTTTGAACATCGTACGACAATTTAGAATATATTACGACTCTGTATGCCACATTACCGTCTTGAGAAGCATGTTAGTATAACATACGGCACCTTAAAACTCCTAACAAAACATTACAACACCGTACGTAAACTTAAAACTCCATAATAAACCTAATGAATTCGTCCGAGTGATTTGAACATCGTACGACCACTCAAGACATGTTACGACTCTATATGCGAAATTAGCAACAGGAAAAGCAATTTAGAATAATGTAGGTTGCGTTACAACTTTTGAGAACACCTTACACCACCGTACGAAAGGTTAAAACTCCATAATAAACCTAATGAATTCGTCCGAGTAATTTGAACACCATACAACAATTTGGAATATATTACGACTCTGTATGCCACATTACCGCCTTGAAAAGCATCTTAGTATAACGTACGACACCTTAAAACTCCTAACAAAAAATTACAACACCGTACGTAAACTTAAAACTCCATAATAAACCTAATAAATTTGTCCGAGTCATTTGAACATCGTACGACCACTCAGGACTTGTTACGACTCTGTATGCGAAATTAGCAACAGGAAAAGCAATTTAGAATAATGTAGGATGCGTTACAACTTTTGAGAACACCTTACACCACCGTACGAAAGATTAAAACTCCATAATAAACCTAATGAATTCGTCCGAGTAATTTGAACACCATACAACAATTTGGAATATATTACGACTCTGTATGCCACATTACCGCCTTGAAAAGCATGTTAGTATAACGTACGACACCTTACTACTCCTAACAAAACATTACAACACCGTACGTAAACTTAAAACTCCATAATAAACCTAATGAATTCGTCCGAGTCCTTTGAACATCGTACGACAATTTAGAATATATTACGACTCTGTATGCCACATTACCGTCTTGAGAAGCATGTTAGTATAACATACGGCACCTTAAAACTCCTAACAAAACATTACAACACCGTACGTAAACTTAAAACTCCATAATAAACCTAATGAATTTGTCCGAGTCATTTGAAAATCATACGACCACTCAGGACTTGTTACGACTCTGTATGCGAAATTAGCAACAGGAAAAGCAATTTAGAATAATGTAGGATGCGTTACAACTTTTGAGAACACCTTACACCACCGTACGAAAGATTAAAACTCCATAATAAACCTAATGAATTCGTCCGAGTAATTTGAACACCATACAACAATTTGGAATATATTACGACTCTGTATGCCACATTACTGCCTTGAAAAGCATGTTAGTATAACGTACGACACCTTACTACTCCTAACAAAACATTACAACACCGTACGTAAACTTAAAACTCCATAATAAACCTAATGAATTCGTCCGAGTCCTTTGAACATCGTACGACAATTTAGAATATATTACGACTCTGTATGCCACATTACCGTCTTGAGAAGCATGTTAGTATAACATACGGCACCTTAAAACTCCTAACAAAACATTACAACACCGTACGTAAACTTAAAACTCCATAATAAACCTAATGAATTTGTCCGAGTCATTTGAAAATCATACGACCACTCAGGACTTGTTACGACTCTGTATGCGAAATTAGCAACAGGAAAAGCAATTTAGAATAATGTAGGATGCGTTACAACTTTTGAGAACACCTTACACCACCGTACGAAAGATTAAAACTCCATAATAAAATTCGTCCGAGTAATTTGAACACTATACAACAATTTGGAATATATTACGACTCTGTATGCCACATTACCGCCTTGAAAAGCATGTTAGTATAACGTACGACACCTTACTACTCCTAACAAAACATTACAATACCGTACGTAAACTTAAAACTCCATAATAAACCTAATGAATTCGCCCGAGTCCTTTGAACATCGTACGACAATTTAGAATATATTACGACTCTGTATGCCACATTACCGTCTTGAGAAGCATGTTAGTATAACATACGGCACCTTAAAACTCCTAACAAAACATTACAACACCGTACGTAAACTTAAAACTCCATAATAAACCTAATGAATTCGTCCGAGTGATTTGAACATCGTACGACCACTCAAGACATGTTACGACTCTATATGCGAAATTAGCAACAGGAAAAGCAATTTAGAATAATGTAGGTTGCGTTACAACTTTTGAGAACACCTTACACCACCGTACGAAAGGTTAAAACTCCATAATAAACCTAATGAATTCGTCCGAGTAATTTGAACACCATACAACAATTTGGAATATATTACGACTCTGTATGCCACATTACCGCCTTGAAAAGCATGTTAGTATAACGTACGACACCTTACAACTCCTAACAAAACATTACAACACCGTACGTAAACTTAAAACTCCATAATAAACCTAATGAATTCGTCCGAGTCATTTGAACATCGTACGACCACTCAAGACATGTTACGACTCTGTATGCGAAATTAGCAACAGGAAAAGCAATTTAGAATAATGTAGGTTACGTTACAACTTTTGAGAACACCTTACACCACCGTACGAAAGATTAAAACTCCATAATAAACCTAATGAATTCGTCCGAGTAATTTGAACACCATACAACAATTTGGAATATATTACGACTCTGTATGCCACATTACCGCCTTGAAAAGCATGTTAGTATAACGTACGTCACCTTACAACTCCTAACAAAACATTACAACACCGTACGTAAACTTAAAACTCCATAATAAACCTAATGAATTCGTCCGAGTCATTTGAACATCGTACGACCACTCAGGACTTGTTACGACTCTGTATGCGAAATTAGCAACAGGAAAAGCAATTTAGAATAATGTAGGATGCGTTACAACTTTTGAGAACACCTTACACCACCGTACGAAAGATTAAAACTCCATAATAAACCTAATGAATTCGTCCGAGTAATTTGAACACCATACAACAATTTGGAATATATTACGACTCTGTATGCCACATTACCGCCTTGAAAAGCATGTTAGTATAACATACGGCATCTTACAACTCCTAACAAAAAATTACAACACCGTACGTAAACTTAAAACTCCATAATAAACCTAATGAATTTGTCCGAGTCATTTGAACATCGTACGACCACTCAGGACTTGTTACGACTATGTATGCGAATTTAGCAACAGGAAAAGCAATTTAGAATAATGTAGGATGCGTTACAACTTTTAAAAACACCTTACACCACCGTACGAAAGATTAAAACTCCATAATAAACCTAATGAATTCGTCCGAGTAATTTGAACACCATACAACAATTTGGAATATATTACGACTCTGTATGCCACATTACCGCATTGAAAAGCATGTTAGTATAACGTACGACACCTTACTACTCCTAATAAAACATTACAACACCGTACGTAAACTTAAAACTCCATAATAAAGCTAATGAATTCGTCCGAGTCCTTTGAACATCGTACGACAATTTAGAATATATTACGACTCTGTATGCCACATTACCGTCTTGAGAAGCATGTTAGTATAACATACGGCACCTTAAAACTCCTAACAAAACATTACAACACCGTACGTAAACTTAAAACTCCATAATAAACCTAATGAATTCGTCCGAGTCATTTGAACATCGTACGACCACTCAGGACTTGTTACGACTCTGTATGCGAAATTAGCAACAGGAAAAGCAATTTACAATAATGTAGGATGCGTTACAACTTTTGAGAACACCTTACACCACCGTACGAAAGATTAAAACTCCATAATAAACCTAATGAATTCGTCCGAGTAATTTGAACACCATACAACAGTTTGAAATATATTACGACTCTGTATGCCACATTACCGCCTTGAAAAGCATGTTAGTATAACATACGGCATCTTACAACTCCTAACAAAAAATTACAACACCGTACGTAAACTTAAAACTCCATAATAAACCTAATGAATTTGTCCGAGTCATTTGAACATCGTACGACCACTCAGTACTTTTTACGACTCTGTATGCGAAATTAGCAACAGGAAAAGCAATTTAGAATAATGTAGGATGCGTTACAACTTTTGAGAACACCTTACACCACCGTACGAAAGATTAAAACTCCATAATAAACCTAATGAATTCGTCCAAGTAATTTGAACACCATACAACAAACAATTTGGAATATATTACGACTCTGTATGCCACATTACCGCCTTGAAAAGCATGTTAGTATAACGTACGACACCTTACAACTCCTAACAAAACATTACAACACCGTACGTAAACTTAAAACTCCATAATAAACCTAATGAATTCGTCCGAGTCATTTGAACATCGTACGACCACTCAGGACTTGTTACGACTCTGTATGCGTAATTAGCAACAGGAAAAGCAATTTAGAATAATGTAGGATGCGTTACAACTTTTGAGAACACCTTACACCACCGTACGAAAGATTAAAACTCCATAATAAACCTAATGAATTCGTCCGAGTAATTTGAACACCATACAACAATTTGGAATATATTACGACTCTGTATGCCACATTACCGCCTTGAAAAGCATGTTAGTATAACATACGGCATCTTACAACTCCTAACAAAAAATTACAACACCGTACGTAAACTTAAAACTCCATAATAAACCTAATGAATTTGTCCGAGTCATTTGAACATCGTACGACCACTCAGGACTTGTTACGACTATGTATGCGAATTTAGCAACAGGAAAAGCAATTTAGAATAATGTAGGATGCGTTACAACTTTTAAAAACTCCTTACACCACCGTACGAAAGATTAAAACTCCATAATAAACCTAATGAATTCGTCCGAGTAATTTGAACACCATACAACAATTTGGAATATATTACGACTCTGTATGCCACATTACCGCCTTGAAAAGCATGTTAGTATAACGTACGACACCTTACTACTCCTAATAAAACATTACAACACCGTACGTAAACTTAAAACTCCATAATAAAGCTAATGAATTCGTCCGAGTCCTTTGAACATCGTACGACAATTTAGAATATATTACGACTCTGTATGCCACATTACCGTCTTGAGAAGCATGTTAGTATAACATACGGCACCTTAAAACTCCTAACAAAACATTACAACACCGTACGTAAACTTAAAACTCCATAATAAACCTAATGAATTCGTCCGAGTCATTTGAACATCGTACGACCACTCAGGACTTGTTACGACTCTGTATGCGAAATTAGCAACAGGAAAAGCAATTTACAATAATGTAGGATGCGTTACAACTTTTGAGAACACCTTACACCACCGTACGAAAGATTAAAACTCCATAATAAACCTAATGAATTCGTCCGAGTAATTTGAACACCATACAACAATTTGGAATATATTACGACTCTGTATGCCACATTACCGCCTTGAAAAGCATGTTAGTATAACGTACGACACCTTACTACTCCTAATAAAACATTACAACACCGTACGTAAACTTAAAACTCCATAATAAAGCTAATGAATTCGTCCGAGTCCTTTGAACATCGTACGACAATTTAGAATATATTACGACTCTGTATGCCACATTACCGTCTTGAGAAGCATGTTAGTATAACATACGGCACCTTAAAACTCCTAACAAAACATTACAACACCGTACGTAAACTTAAAACTCCATAATAAACCTAATGAATTCGTCCGAGTCATTTGAACATCGTACGACCACTCAGGACTTGTTACGACTCTGTATGCGAAATTAGCAACAGGAAAAGCAATTTACAATAATGTAGGATGCGTTACAACTTTTGAGAACACCTTACACCACCGTACGAAAGATTAAAACTCCATAATAAACCTAATGAATTCGTCCGAGTAATTTGAACACCATACAACAATTTGAAATATATTACGACTCTGTATGCCACATTACCGCCTTGAAAAGCATGTTAGTATAACATACGGCATCTTACAACTCCTAACAAAAAATTACAACACCGTACGTAAACTTAAAACTCCATAATAAACCTAATGAATTTGTCCGAGTCATTTGAACATCGTACGACCACTCAGTACTTTTTACGACTCTGTATGCGAAATTAGCAACAGGAAAAGCAATTTAGAATAATGTAGGATGCGTTACAACTTTTGAGAACACCTTACATCACCGTACGAAAGATTAAAACTCCATAATAAACCTAATGAATTCGTCCAAGTAATTTGAACACCATACAACAAACAATTTGGAATATATTACGACTCTGTATGCCACATTACCGCCTTGAAAAGCATGTTAGTATAACGTACGACACCTTACAACTCCTAACAAAACATTACAACACCGTACGTAAACTTAAAACTCCATAATAAACCTAATGAATTCGTCCGAGTCATTTGAACATCGTACGACCACTCAGGACTTGTTACGACTCTGTATGCGTAATTAGCAACAGGAAAAGCAATTTAGAATAATGTAGGATGCGTTACAACTTTTGAGAACACCTTACACCACCGTACGAAAGATTAAAACTCCATAATAAACCTAATGAATTCGTCCGAGTAATTTGAACACCATACAAAAATTTGGAATATATTACGACTCTGTATGCCACATTACCGCCTTGAAAAGCATGTTAGTATAACATACGGCATCTTACAACTCCTAACAAAAAATTACAACACCGTACGTAAACTTAAAACTCCATAATAAACCTAATGAATTTGTCCGAGTCATTTGAACATCGTACGACCACTCAGGTCTTGTTACGACTATGTATGCGAATTTAGCAACAGGAAAAGCAATTTAGAATAATGTAGGATGCGTTACAACTTTTAAAAACACCTTACACCACCGTACGAAAGATTAAAACTCCATAATAAACCTAATGAATTCGTCCGAGTAATTTGAACACCATACAACAATTTGGAATATATTACGACTCTGTATGCTACATTACCGCCTTGAAAAGCATGTTAGTATAACGTACGACACCTTACTACTCCTAATAAAACATTACAACACCGTACGTAAACTTAAAACTCCATAATAAAGCTAATGAATTCGTCCGAGTCCTTTGAACATCGTACGACAATTTAGAATATATTACGACTCTGTATGCCACATTACCGTCTTGAGAAGCATGTTAGTATAACATACGGCACCTTAAAACTCCTAACAAAACATTACAACACCGTACGTAAACTTAAAACTCCATAATAAATCTAATGAATTCGTCCGAGTCATTTGAACATCGTACGACCACTCAGGACTTGTTACGACTCTGTATGCGAAATTAGCAACAGGAAAAGCAATTTACAATAATGTAGGATGCGTTACAACTTTTGAGAACACCTTACACCACCGTACGAAAGATTAAAACTCCATAATAAACCTAATGAATTCGTCCGAGTAATTTGAACACCATACAACAATTTGAAATATATTACGACTGTGTATGCCACATTACCGCCTTGAAAAGCATGTTAGTATAACATACGGCATCTTACAACTCCTAACAAAAAATTACAACACCGTACGTAAACTTAAAACTCCATAATAAACCTAATGAATTTGTCCGAGTCATTTGAACATCGTACGACCACTCAGTACTTTTTACGACTCTGTATGCGAAATTAGCAACAGGAAAAGCAATTTAGAATAATGTAGGATGCGTTACAACTTTTGAGAACACCTTACACCACCGTACGAAAGATTAAAACTCCATAATAAACCTAATGAATTCGTCCGAGTAATTTGAACACCATACAACAAACAATTTGGAATATATTACGACTCTGTATGCCACATTACCGCCTTGAAAAGCATGTTAGTATAACGTACGACACCTTACAACTCCTAACAAAACATTACAACACCGTACGTAAACTTAAAACTCCATAATAAACCTAATGAATTCGTCCGAGTGATTTGAACATCGTACGACCACTCAGGACATGTTACGACTCTGTATGCGAAATTAGCAACAGGAAAAGCAATTTAGAATAATTTAGGTTGCGTTACAACTTTTGAGAACACCTTACACCACCGTACGAAAGATTAAAACTCCATAATAGACCTAATGAATTCGTCCGAGTAATTTGAACACCATACAACAATTTGGAATATATTACGACTCTGTATGCCACATTACCGCCTTGAAAAGCATGTTAGTATAACGTACGTCACCTTACAACTCCTAACAAAACATTACAACACCGTACGTAAACTTATAACTCCATAATAAACCTAATGAATTTGTCCGAGTCATTTGAACATCGTACGACCACTCAGTACTTTTTACGACTCTGTATGCGAAATTAGCAACAGGAAAAGCAATTTAGAATAATGTAGGATGCGATACAACTTTTGAGAACACCTTACACCACCGTACGAAAGATTAAAACTCCATAATAAACCTAATGAATTCGTCCGAGTAATTTGAACACCATACAACAAACAATTTGGAATATATTACGACTCTGTATGCCACATTACCGCCTTGAAAAGCATGTTAGTATAACGTACGACACCTTACAACTCCTAACAAAACATTACAACACCGTACGTAAACTTAAAACTCCATAATAAACCTAATGAATTCGTCCGAGTCATTTGAACATCGTACGACCACTCAGGACTTGTTACGACTCTGTATGCGTAATTAGCAACAGGAAAAGCAATTTAGAATAATGTAGGATGCGTTACAACTTTTGAGAACACCTTACACCACCGTACGAAAGATTAAAACTCCATAATAAACCTAATGAATTCGTCCGAGTAATTTGAACACCATACAAAAATTTGGAATATATTACGACTCTGTATGCCACATTACCGCCTTGAAAAGCATGTTAGTATAACATACGGCATCTTACAACTCCTAACAAAAAATTACAACACCGTACGTAAACTTAAAACTCCATAATAAACCTAATGAATTTGTCCGAGTCATTTGAACATCGTACGACCACTCAGGTCTTGTTACGACTATGTATGCGAATTTAGCAACAGGAAAAGCAATTTAGAATAATGTAGGATGCGTTACAACTTTTAAAAACACCTTACACCACCGTACGAAAGATTAAAACTCCATAATAAACCTAATGAATTCGTCCGAGTAATTTGAACACCATACAACAATTTGGAATATATTACGACTCTGTATGCTACATTACCGCCTTGAAAAGCATGTTAGTATAACGTACGACACCTTACTACTCCTAATAAAACATTACAACACCGTACGTAAACTTAAAACTCCATAATAAAGCTAATGAATTCGTCCGAGTCCTTTGAACATCGTACGACAATTTAGAATATATTACGACTCTGTATGCCACATTACCGTCTTGAGAAGCATGTTAGTATAACATACGGCACCTTAAAACTCCTAACAAAACATTACAACACGGTACGTAAACTTAAAACTCCATAATAAATCTAATGAATTCGTCCGAGTCATTTGAACATCGTACGACCACTCAGGACTTGTTACGACTCTGTATGCGAAATTAGCAACAGGAAAAGCAATTTACAATAATGTAGGATGCGTTACAACTTTTGAGAACACCTTACACCACCGTACGAAAGATTAAAACTCCATAATAAACCTAATGAATTCGTCCGAGTAATTTGAACACCATACAACAATTTGAAATATATTACGACTGTGTATGCCACATTACCGCCTTGAAAAGCATGTTAGTATAACATACGGCATCTTACAACTCCTAACAAAAAATTACAACACCGTACGTAAACTTAAAACTCCATAATAAACCTAATGAATTTGTCCGAGTCATTTGAACATCGTACGACCACTCAGTACTTTTTACGACTCTGTATGCGAAATTAGCAACAGGAAAAGCAATTTAGAATAATGTAGGATGCGTTACAACTTTTGAGAACACCTTACACCACCGTACGAAAGATTAAAACTCCATAATAAACCTAATGAATTCGTCCGAGTAATTTGAACACCATACAACAAACAATTTGGAATATATTACGACTCTGTATGCCACATTACCGCCTTGAAAAGCATGTTAGTATAACGTACGTCACCTTACAACTCCTAACAAAACATTACAACACCGTACGTAAACTTATAACTCCATAATAAACCTAATGAATTTGTCCGAGTCATTTGAACATCGTACGACCACTCAGTACTTTTTACGACTCTGTATGCGAAATTAGCAACAGGAAAAGCAATTTAGAATAATGTAGGATGCGTTACAACTTTTGAGAACACCTTACATCACCGTACGAAAGATTAAAACTCCATAATAAACCTAATGAATTCGTCCAAGTAATTTGAACACCATACAACAAACAATTTGGAATATATTACGACTCTGTATGCCACATTACCGCCTTGAAAAGCATGTTAGTATAACGTACGACACCTTACAACTCCTAACAAAACATTACAACACCGTACGTAAACTTAAAACTCCATAATAAACCTAATGAATTCGTCCGAGTCATTTGAACATCGTACGACCACTCAGGACTTGTTACGACTCTGTATGCGTAATTAGCAACAGGAAAAGCAATTTAGAATAATGTAGGATGCGTTACAACTTTTGAGAACACCTTACACCACCGTACGAAAGATTAAAACTCCATAATAAACCTAATGAATTCGTCCGAGTAATTTGAACACCATACAAAAATTTGGAATATATTACGACTCTGTATGCCACATTACCGCCTTGAAAAGCATGTTAGTATAACATACGGCATCTTACAACTCCTAACAAAAAATTACAACACCGTACGTAAACTTAAAACTCCATAATAAACCTAATGAATTTGTCCGAGTCATTTGAACATCGTACGACCACTCAGGTCTTGTTACGACTATGTATGCGAATTTAGCAACAGGAAAAGCAATTTAGAATAATGTAGGATGCGTTACAACTTTTAAAAACACCTTACACCACCGTACGAAAGATTAAAACTCCATAATAAACCTAATGAATTCGTCCGAGTAATTTGAACACCATACAACAATTTGGAATATATTACGACTCTGTATGCTACATTACCGCCTTGAAAAGCATGTTAGTATAACGTACGACACCTTACTACTCCTAATAAAACATTACAACACCGTACGTAAACTTAAAACTCCATAATAAAGCTAATGAATTCGTCCGAGTCCTTTGAACATCGTACGACAATTTAGAATATATTACGACTCTGTATGCCACATTACCGTCTTGAGAAGCATGTTAGTATAACATACGGCACCTTAAAACTCCTAACAAAACATTACAACACCGTACGTAAACTTAAAACTCCATAATAAATCTAATGAATTCGTCCGAGTCATTTGAACATCGTACGACCACTCAGGACTTGTTACGACTCTGTATGCGAAATTAGCAACAGGAAAAGCAATTTACAATAATGTAGGATGCGTTACAACTTTTGAGAACACCTTACACCACCGTACGAAAGATTAAAACTCCATAATAAACCTAATGAATTCGTCCGAGTAATTTGAACACCATACAACAATTTGAAATATATTACGACTGTGTATGCCACATTACCGCCTTGAAAAGCATGTTAGTATAACATACGGCATCTTACAACTCCTAACAAAAAATTACAACACCGTACGTAAACTTAAAACTCCATAATAAACCTAATGAATTTGTCCGAGTCATTTGAACATCGTACGACCACTCAGTACTTTTTACGACTCTGTATGCGAAATTAGCAACAGGAAAAGCAATTTAGAATAATGTAGGATGCGTTACAACTTTTGAGAACACCTTACACCACCGTACGAAAGATTAAAACTCCATAATAAACCTAATGAATTCGTCCGAGTAATTTGAACACCATACAACAAACAATTTGGAATATATTACGACTCTGTATGCCACATTACCGCCTTGAAAAGCATGTTAGTATAACGTACGACACCTTACAACTCCTAACAAAACATTACAACACCGTACGTAAACTTAAAACTCCATAATAAACCTAATGAATTCGTCCGAGTGATTTGAACATCGTACGACCACTCAGGACATGTTACGACTCTGTATGCGAAATTAGCAACAGGAAAAGCAATTTAGAATAATTTAGGTTGCGTTACAACTTTTGAGAACACCTTACACCACCGTACGAAAGATTAAAACTCCATAATAGACCTAATGAATTCGTCCGAGTAATTTGAACACCATACAACAATTTGGAATATATTACGACTCTGTATGCCACATTACCGCCTTGAAAAGCATGTTAGTATAACGTACGTCACCTTACAACTCCTAACAAAACATTACAACACCGTACGTAAACTTATAACTCCATAATAAACCTAATGAATTTGTCCGAGTCATTTGAACATCGTACGACCACTCAGTACTTTTTACGACTCTGTATGCGAAATTAGCAACAGGAAAAGCAATTTAGAATAATGTAGGATGCGATACAACTTTTGAGAACACCTTACACCACCGTACGAAAGATTAAAACTCCATAATAAACCTAATGAATTCGTCCGAGTAATTTGAACACCATACAACAAACAATTTGGAATATATTACGACTCTGTATGCCACATTACCGCCTTGAAAAGCATGTTAGTATAACGTACGACACCTTACAACTCCTAACAAAACATTACAACACCGTACGTAAACTTAAAACTCCATAATAAACCTAATGAATTCGTCCGAGTGATTTGAACATCGTACGACCACTCAGGACATGTTACGACTCTGTATGCGAAATTAGCAACAGGAAAAGCAATTTAGAATAATTTAGGTTGCGTTACAACTTTTGAGAACACCTTACACCACCGTACGAAAGATTAAAACTCCATAATAAACCTAATGAATTCGTCCGAGTAATTTGAACACCATACAACAATTTGGAATATATTACGACTCTGTATGCCACATTACCGCCTTGAAAAGCATGTTAGTATAACGTACGTCACCTTACAACTCCTAACAAAACATTACAACACCGTACGTAAACTTAAAACTCCATAATAAACCTAATGAATTCGTCCGAGTCATTTGAACATCGTACGACCACTCAGGACTTGTTACGACTCTGTATGCGAAATTAGCAACAGGAAAAGCAATTTAGAATAATGTAGGATGCGTTACAACTTTTGAGAACACCTTACACCACCGTACGAAAGATTAAAACTCCATAATAAACCTAATGAATTCGTCCGAGTAATTTGAACACCATACAACAATTTGGAATATATTACGACTCTGTATGCCACATTACCGCCTTGAAAAGCATGTTAGTATAACATACGGCATCTTACAACTCCTAACAAAAAATTACAACACCGTACGTAAACTTAAAACTCCATAATAAACCTAATAAATTTGTCCGAGTCATTTGAACATCGTACGACCACTCAGGACTTGTTACGACTATGTATGCGAATTTAGCAACAGGAAAAGCAATTTAGAATAATGTAGGATGCGTTACAACTTTTAAAAACACCTTACACCACCGTACGAAAGATTAAAACTCCATAATAAACCTAATGAATTCGTCCGAGTAATTTGAACACCATACAACAATTTGGAATATATAATGACTCTGTATGCCACATTACCGCCTTGAAAAGCATGTTAGTATAACGTACGACACCTTACTACTCCTAACAAAACATTACAACACCGTACGTAAACTTAAAACTCCATAATAAAGCTAATGAATTCGTCCGAGTCCTTTGAACATCGTACGACAATTTAGAATATATTACGACTCTGTATGCCACATTACCGTCTTGAGAAGCATGTTAGTATAACATACGGCACCTTAAAACTCCTAACAAAACATTACAACACCGTACGTAAACTTAAAACTCCATAATAAACCTAATGAATTCGTTCGAGTCATTTGAACATCGTACGACCACTCAGAACTTGTTACGACTCTGTATGCGAAATTAGCAACAGGAAAAGCAATTTACAATAATGTAGGATGCGTTACAACTTTTCAGAACACCTTACACCACCGTACGAAAGATTAAAACTCCATAATAAACCTAATGAATTCGTCCGAGTAATTTGAACACCATACAACAATTTGAAATATATTACGTCTCTGTATGCCACATTACTGCCTTGAAAAGCATGTTAGTATAACATACGGCATCTTACAACTCCTAACAAAAAATTACAACACCGTACGTAAACTTAAAACTCCATAATAAACCTAATGAATTTGTCCGAGTCATTTGAACATCGTACGACCACTCAGTACTTTTTACAACTCTGTATGCGAAATTAGCAACAGGAAAAGCAATTTAGAATAATGTAGGATGCGTTACAACTTTTGAGAACACCTTACACCACCGTACGAAAGATTAAAACTCCATAATAAACCTAATGAATTCGTCCGAGTAATTTGAACACCATACAACAAACAATTTGGAATATATTACGACTCTGTATGCCACATTACCGCCTTGAAAAGCATGTTAGTATAACGTACGACACCTTACAACTCCTAACAAAACATTACAACACCGTACGTAAACTTAAAACTCCATAATAAACCTAATGAATTCGTCCGAGTGATTTGAACATCGTACGACCACTCAGGACATGTTACGACTCTGTATGCGAAATTAGCAACAGGAAAAGCAATTTAGAATAATGTAGGTTGCGTTACAACTTTTGAGAACACCTTACACCACCGTACGAAAGATTAAAACTCCATAATAAACCTAATGAATTCGTCCGAGTAATTTGAACACCATACAACAATTTGGAATATATTACGACTCTGTATGCCACATTACCGCCTTGAAAAGCATGTTAGTATAACGTACGTCACCTTACAACTCCTAACAAAACATTACAACACCGTACGTAAACTTAAAACTCCATAATAAACCTAATGAATTCGTCCGAGTCATTTGAACATCGTACGACCACTCAGGACTTGTTACGACTCTGTATGCGAAATTAGCAACAGGAAAAGCAATTTAGAATATTGTAGGATGCGTTACAACTTTTGAGAACACCTTACACCACCGTACGAAAGATTAAAACTCCATAATAAACCTAATGAATTCGTCCGAGTAATTTGAACACCATACAACAATTTGGAATATATTACGACTCTGTATGCCACATTACCGCCTTGAAAAGCATGTTAGTAGAACATACGGCATCTTACAACTCCTAACAAAAAATTACAACACCGTACGTAAATTTAAACTCCATAATAAACCTAATAAATTTGTCCGAGTCATTTGAACATCGTACGACCACTCAGGACTTGTTACGACTATGTATGCGAATTTAGCAACAGGAAAAGCAATTTAGAATAATGTAGGATGCGTTACAACTTTTAAAAACACCTTACACCACCGTACGAAAGATTAAAACTCCATAATAAACCTAATGAATTCGTCCGAGTAATTTGAACACCATACAACAATTTGGAATATATTACGACTCTGTATGCCACATTACCGCCTTGAAAAGCATGTTAGTATAACGTACGACACCCTACTACTCCTAACAAAACATTACAACACCGTACGTAAACTTAAAACTCCATAATAAACCTAATGAATTCGTCCGAGTCCTTTGAACATCGTACGACAATTTAGAATATATTACGACTCTGTATGCCACATTACAGTCTTGAGAAGCATGTTAGTATAACATACGACACCTTAAAACTCCTAACAAAACATTACAACACCGTACGTAAACTTAAAACTCCATAATAAACCTAATGAATTCGTCCGAGTCATTTGAACATCGTACGACCACTCAGGACTTGTTACGACTCTGTATGCGAAATTAGCAACAGGAAAAGCAATTTACAATAATGTAGGATGCGTTACAACTTTTGAGAACACCTTACACCACCGTACGAAAGATTAAAACTCCATAATAAACCTAATGAATTCGTCCGAGTAATTTGAACACCATACAACAATTTGAAATATATTACGACTCTGTATGTCACATTACCGCCTTGAAAAGCGTGTTAGTATAACATACGGCATCTTACAACTCCTAACAAAAAATTACAACACCGTACGTAAACTTAAAACTCCATAATAAACCTAATGAATTTGTCCGAGTCATTTGAACATCGTACGACCACTCAGTACTTTTTACGACTCTGTATGCGAAATTAGCAACAGGAAAAGCAATTTAGAATAATGTAGGATGCGTTACAACTTTTGAGAACACCTTACACCACCGTACGAAAGATTAAAACTCCATAATAAACCTAATGAATTCGTCCGAGTAATTTGAACACCATACAACAAACAATTTGGAATATATTACGACTCTGTATGCCACATTACCGCCTTGAAAAGCATGTTAGTATAACGTACGACACCTTACAACTCCTAACAAAACATTACAACACCGTACGTAAACTTAAAACTCCATAATAAACCTAATGAATTCGTCCGAGTGATTTGAACATCGTACGACCACTCAAGACATGTTACGACTCTGTATGCGAAATTAGCAACAGGAAAAGCAATTTAGAATAATGTAGGTTGCGTTACAACTTTTGAGAACACCTTACACCACCGTACGAAAGATTAAAACTCCATAATAAACCTAATGAATTCGTCCGAGTAATTTGAACACCATACAACAATTTGGAATATATTACGACTCTGTATGCCAAATTACCGCCTTGAAAAGCATGTTAGTATAACGTACGTCACCTTACAACTCCTAACAAAACATTACAACACCGTACGTAAACTTAAAACTCCATAATAAACCTAATGAATTCGTCCGAGTCATTTGAACATCGTACGACCACTCAGGACTTGTTACGACTCTGTATGCGAAATTAGCAACAAGAAAAGCAATTTAGAATAATGTAGGTTGCGTTACAACTTTTGAGAACACCTTACACCACCGTACGAAAGATTAAAACTCCATAATAAACCTAATGAATTCGTCCGAGTAATTTGAACACCATACAACAATTTGGAATATATTACGACTCTGTATGACACATTACCTGCCTTGAAAAGCATGTTAGTATAACGTACGTCACCTTACAACTCCTAACAAAACATTACAACACCGTACGTAAACTTTAAACTCCATAACCAACCTAATGAATTCGTCCGAGTCATTTGAACATCGTACGACCACTCAGGACATGTTACGAGTCTGTATGCGAAATTAGCAACAGGAAAAGCAATTTAGAATAATGTAGGTTGCGTTACAACTTTTGAGAACACCTTACACCACCGTACAAAAGATTAAAACTCCATAATAAACCTAATGAATTCGTCCGAGTAATTTGAACACCATACAACAATTTGGAATATATTACGACTCTGTATGCCACATTACCGCCTTGAAAAGCATGTTAGTATAACATACGGCATCTTACAACTCCTAACAAAAAATTACAACACCGTACGTAAACTTAAAACTCCATAATAAACCTAATGAATTTGTCCGAGTCATTTGAACATCGTACGACCACTCAGGACTTGTTACGACTCTGTATGCGAATTTAGCAACAGGAAAAGCAATTTAGAATAATGTAGGATGCGTTACAACTTTTAAAAACACCTTACACCACCGTACGAAAGATTAAAACTCCATAATAAACCTAATGAATTCGTCCGAGTAATTTGAACACCATACAACAATTTGGAATATATTACGACTCTGTATGCCACATTACCGCCTTGAAAAGCATGTTAGTATAACGTACGACACCTTACTACTCCTAACAAAACATTACAACACCGTACGTAAACTTAAAACTCCATAATAAACCTAATGAATTCGTCCGAGTCCTTTGAACATCGTACGACAATTTAGAATATATTACGACTCTGTATGCCACATTACCGTCTTGAGAAGCATGTTAGTATACCATACGGCACCTTAAAACTCCTAACAAAACATTACAACACCGTACGTAAACTTAAAACTCCATAATAAACCTAATGAATTCGTCCGAGTCATTTGAACATCGTACGACCACTCAGGACTTGTTACGACTCTGTATGCGAAATTAGCAACAGGAAAAGCAATTTACAATAATGTAGGATGCGTTACAACTTTTGAGAACACCTTACACCACCGTACGAAAGATTAAAACTCCATAATAAACCTAATGAATTCGTCCGAGTAATTTGAACACCATACAACAATTTGAAATATATTACGACTCTGTATGCCACATTACCGCCTTGAAAAGCATGTTAGTATAACATACGACATCTTACAACTCCTAACAAAAAATTACAACACCGTACGTAAACTTAAAACTCCATAATAAACCTAATGAATTTTTCCGAGTCATTTGAACATCGTACGACCACTCAGTACTTTTTACGACTCTGTATGCCAAATTAGCAACAGGAAAAGCAATTTAGATTAATGTAGGATGCGTTACAACTTTTGAGAACACCTTACACCACTGTACGAAAGATTAAAACTCCATAATAAACCTAATGAATTCGTCCGAGTAATTTGAACACCATACAACAAACAATTTGGAATATATTACGACTCTGTATGCCACATTACCGCCTTGAAAAGCATGTTAGTATAACGTACGACACCTTACAACTCCTCACAAAACATTACAACACCGTACGTAAACTTAAAACTCCATAACAAACCTAATGAATTCGTCCGAGTGATTTGAACATCGTACGACCACTCAGGACATGTTACGACTCTGTATGCGAAATTAGCAACAGGAAAAGCAATTTACAATAATGTAGGATGCGTTACAACTTTTGAGAACACCTTACACCACCGTACGAAAGATTAAAACTCCATAATAAACCTAATGAATTCGTCCGAGTAATTTGAACACCATACAACAATTTGAAATATATTACGACTCTGTATGCCACATTACCGCCTTGAAAAGCATGTTAGTATAACATACGACATCTTACAACTCCTAACAAAAAATTACAACACCGTACGTAAACTTAAAACTCCATAATAAACCTAATGAATTTTTCCGAGTCATTTGAACATCGTACGACCACTCAGTACTTTTTACGACTCTGTATGCCAAATTAGCAACAGGAAAAGCAATTTAGATTAATGTAGGATGCGTTACAACTTTTGAGAACACCTTACACCACTGTACGAAAGATTAAAACTCCATAATAAACCTAATGAATTCGTCCGAGTAATTTGAACACCATACAACAAACAATTTGGAATATATTACGACTCTGTATGCCACATTACCGCCTTGAAAAGCATGTTAGTATAACGTACGACACCTTACAACTCCTCACAAAACATTACAACACCGTACGTAAACTTAAAACTCCATAACAAACCTAATGAATTCGTCCGAGTGATTTGAACATCGTACGACCACTCAGGACATGTTACGACTCTGTATGCGAAATTAGCAACAGGAAAAGCAATTTAGAATAATATAGGTTGCGTTACAACTTTTGAGAACACCTTACACCACCGTACGAAAGATTAAAACTCCATAATAAACCTAATGAATTCGTCCGAGTAATTTGAACACCATACAACAATTTGGAATATATTACGACTCTGTATGCCACATTACCGCCTTGAAAAGCATGTTAGTATAACATACGGCATCTTACAACTCCTAACAAAAAATTACAACACCGTACGTAAACTTAAAACTCCATAATAAACCTAATGAATTTGTCCGAGTCATTTGAACATCGTACGACCACTCAGGACTTGTTACGAATCTGTATGCGAATTTAGCAACAGGAAAAGCAATTTAGAATAATGTAGGATGCGTTACAACTTTTAAAAACACCTTACACCACCGTACGAAAGATTAAAACTCCATAATAAACCTAATGAATTCGTCCGAGTAATTTGAACACCATACAACAATTTGGAATATATTACGACTCTGTATGCCACATTACCGCCTTGAAAAGCATGTTAGTATAACGTACGTCACCTTACAACTCCTAACAAAACATTACAACACCGTACGTAAACTTAAAACTCCATAATAAACCTAATGAATTCGTCCGAGTCATTTGAACATCGTACGACCACTCAGGACTTGTTACGACTCTGTATGCGAAATTAGCAACAGGAAAAGCAATTTAGAATAATGTAGGATGCGTTACAACTTTTGAGAACACCTTACACCACCGTACGAAAGATTAAAACTCCATAATAAACCTAATGAATTCTTCCGAGTAATTTGAACACCATACAACAATTTGGAATATATTACGACTCTGTATGCCACATTACCGCCTTGAAAAGCATGTTAGTATAACATACGGCATCTTACAACTCCTAACAAAAAATTACAACACCGTACGTAAACTTAAAACTCCATAATAAACGTAATGAATTTGTCCGAGTCATTTGAACATCGTACGACCACTCAGGACTTGTTACGACTCTGTATGCGAATTTAGAAACAGGAAAAGCAATTTAGAATAATGTAGGATGCGTTACAACTTTTAAAAACACCTTACACCACCGTACGAAAGATTAAGACTCCATAATAAACCTAATGAATTCGTCCGAGTAATTTGAACACCATACAACAATTTGGAATATATTACGACTCTGTATGCCACATTACCGCCTTGAAAATCATGTTTTACAACTCCTAACAAAACATTACAACACCGTACGTAAACTTAAAACTCCATAATAAACCTAATGAATTCGTCCGAGTCATTTGAACATCGTACGACCACTCAGGACTTGTTACGACTCTGTATGCGAAATTAGCAACAGGAAAAGCAATTTATAATAATGTAGGATGCGTTACAACTTTTGAGAACACCTTACACCACCGTACGAAAGATTAAAACTCCATAATAAACCTAATGAATTCGTCCGAGTAATTTGAACACCATACAACAATTTGGAATATATTACGACTCTGTATGCCACATTACCGCCTTGAAAAGCATGTTAGTATAACATACGGCATCTTACAACTCCTAACAAAAAATTACAACACCGTACGTAAACTTAAAACTCCATAATAAACCTAATGAATTTGTCCGAGTCATTTGAACATCGTACGACCACTCAGGACTTGTTACGACTCTGTATGCGAATTTAGAAACAGGAAAAGCAATTTAGAATAATGTAGGATGCGTTACAACTTTTAAAAACACCTTACACCACCGTACGAAAGATTAAAACTCCATAATAAACCTAATGAATTCGTCCGAGTAATTTGAACACCATACAACAATTTGGAATATATTACGACTCTGTATGCCACATTACCGCCTTGAAAAGCATGTTAGTATAGCGTACGTCACCTTACAACTCGTAACAAAACATTACAACACCGTACGTAAACTTAAAACTCCATAATAAACCTAATGAATTTTTCCGAGTCATTTGAACATCGTACGACCACTCAGTACTTTTTACGACTCTGTATGCCAAATTAGCAACAGGAAAAGCAATTTAGATTAATGTAGGATGCGTTACAACTTTTGAGAACACCTTACACCACTGTACGAAAGATTAAAACTCCATAATAAACCTAATGAATTCGTCCGAGTAATTTGAACACCATACAACAAACAATTTGGAATATATTACGACTCTGTATGCCACATTACCGCCTTGAAAAGCATGTTAGTATAACGTACGACACCTTACAACTCCTCACAAAACATTACAACACCGTACGTAAACTTAAAACTCCATAACAAACCTAATGAATTCGTCCGAGTGATTTGAACATCGTACGACCACTCAGGACATGTTACGACTCTGTATGCGAAATTAGCAACAGGAAAAGCAATTTACAATAATGTAGGATGCGTTACAACTTTTGAGAACACCTTACACCACCGTACGAAAGATTAAAACTCCATAATAAACCTAATGAATTCGTCCGAGTAATTTGAACACCATACAACAATTTGAAATATATTACGACTCTGTATGCCACATTACCGCCTTGAAAAGCATGTTAGTATAACATACGACATCTTACAACTCCTAACAAAAAATTACAACACCGTACGTAAACTTAAAACTCCATAATAAACCTAATGAATTTTTCCGAGTCATTTGAACATCGTACGACCACTCAGTACTTTTTACGACTCTGTATGCCAAATTAGCAACAGGAAAAGCAATTTAGATTAATGTAGGATGCGTTACAACTTTTGAGAACACCTTACACCACTGTACGAAAGATTAAAACTCCATAATAAACCTAATGAATTCGTCCGAGTAATTTGAACACCATACAACAAACAATTTGGAATATATTACGACTCTGTATGCCACATTACCGCCTTGAAAAGCATGTTAGTATAACGTACGACACCTTACAACTCCTCACAAAACATTACAACACCGTACGTAAACTTAAAACTCCATAACAAACCTAATGAATTCGTCCGAGTGATTTGAACATCGTACGACCACTCAGGACATGTTACGACTCTGTATGCGAAATTAGCAACAGGAAAAGCAATTTAGAATAATATAGGTTGCGTTACAACTTTTGAGAACACCTTACACCACCGTACGAAAGATTAAAACTCCATAATAAACCTAATGAATTCGTCCGAGTAATTTGAACACCATACAACAATTTGGAATATATTACGACTCTGTATGCCACATTACCGCCTTGAAAAGCATGTTAGTATAACATACGGCATCTTACAACTCCTAACAAAAAATTACAACACCGTACGTAAACTTAAAACTCCATAATAAACCTAATGAATTTGTCCGAGTCATTTGAACATCGTACGACCACTCAGGACTTGTTACGAATCTGTATGCGAATTTAGCAACAGGAAAAGCAATTTAGAATAATGTAGGATGCGTTACAACTTTTAAAAACACCTTACACCACCGTACGAAAGATTAAAACTCCATAATAAACCTAATGAATTCGTCCGAGTAATTTGAACACCATACAACAATTTGGAATATATTACGACTCTGTATGCCACATTACCGCCTTGAAAAGCATGTTAGTATAACGTACGTCACCTTACAACTCCTAACAAAACATTACAACACCGTACGTAAACTTAAAACTCCATAATAAACCTAATGAATTCGTCCGAGTCATTTGAACATCGTACGACCACTCAGGACTTGTTACGACTCTGTATGCGAAATTAGCAACAGGAAAAGCAATTTAGAATAATGTAGGATGCGTTACAACTTTTGAGAACACCTTACACCACCGTACGAAAGATTAAAACTCCATAATAAACCTAATGAATTCTTCCGAGTAATTTGAACACCATACAACAATTTGGAATATATTACGACTCTGTATGCCACATTACCGCCTTGAAAAGCATGTTAGTATAACATACGGCATCTTACAACTCCTAACAAAAAATTACAACACCGTACGTAAACTTAAAACTCCATAATAAACGTAATGAATTTGTCCGAGTCATTTGAACATCGTACGACCACTCAGGACTTGTTACGACTCTGTATGCGAATTTAGAAACAGGAAAAGCAATTTAGAATAATGTAGGATGCGTTACAACTTTTAAAAACACCTTACACCACCGTACGAAAGATTAAGACTCCATAATAAACCTAATGAATTCGTCCGAGTAATTTGAACACCATACAACAATTTGGAATATATTACGACTCTGTATGCCACATTACCGCCTTGAAAATCATGTTTTACAACTCCTAACAAAACATTACAACACCGTACGTAAACTTAAAACTCCATAATAAACCTAATGAATTCGTCCGAGTCATTTGAACATCGTACGACCACTCAGGACTTGTTACGACTCTGTATGCGAAATTAGCAACAGGAAAAGCAATTTATAATAATGTAGGATGCGTTACAACTTTTGAGAACACCTTACACCACCGTACGAAAGATTAAAACTCCATAATAAACCTAATGAATTCGTCCGAGTAATTTGAACACCATACAACAATTTGGAATATATTACGACTCTGTATGCCACATTACCGCCTTGAAAAGCATGTTAGTATAACATACGGCATCTTACAACTCCTAACAAAAAATTACAACACCGTACGTAAACTTAAAACTCCATAATAAACCTAATGAATTTGTCCGAGTCATTTGAACATCGTACGACCACTCAGGACTTGTTACGACTCTGTATGCGAATTTAGAAACAGGAAAAGCAATTTAGAATAATGTAGGATGCGTTACAACTTTTAAAAACACCTTACACCACCGTACGAAAGATTAAAACTCCATAATAAACCTAATGAATTCGTCCGAGTAATTTGAACACCATACAACAATTTGGAATATATTACGACTCTGTATGCCACATTACCGCCTTGAAAAGCATGTTAGTATAGCGTACGTCACCTTACAACTTGTAACAAAACATTACAACACCGTACGTAAACTTAAAACTCCATAATAAACCTAATGAATTCGTCCGAGTCATTTGAACATCGTACGACCACTCAGGACTTGTTACGACTCTGTATGCGAAATTAGCAACAGGAAAAGCAATTTAGAATAATGTAGGTTGCGTTACAACTTTTGAGAACACCTTACACCACCGTACGAAAGATTAAAACTCCATAATAAACCTAATGAATTCGTCCGAGTAATTTGAACACCATACAACAATTTGGAATATATTACGACTCTGTATGCCACATTACCGCCTTGAAAAGCATGTTAGTATAACATACGGCATCTTACAACTCCTAACAAAAAATTACAACACCGTATGTAAACTTAAAACTCCATAATAAACCTAATGAATTTGTCCGAGTCATTTGAACATCGTACGACCACTCAGGACTTGTTACGACTCTGTATGCGAATTTAGAAACAGGAAAAGCAATTTAGAATAATGTAGGATGCGTTACAACTTTTAAAAACACCTTACACCACCGTACGAAAGATTAAAACTCCATAATAAACCTAATGAATTCGTCCGAGTAATTTGAACACCATACAACAATTTGGAATATATTACGACTCTGTATGCCACATTACCGCCTTGAAAAGCATGTTTTACAGCTCCTAACAAAACATTACAACACCGTACGTAAACTTAAAACTCCATAATAAACCTAATGAATTCGTCCGAGTCATTTGAACATCGTACGACCACTCAGGACTTGTTACGACTCTGTATGCGAAATTAGCAACAGGAAAAGCAATTTATAA
Organism: Tagetes erecta; assembly: GCA_030867185.1. NCBI lineage: Eukaryota > Viridiplantae > Streptophyta > Magnoliopsida > Asterales > Asteraceae > Tagetes > Tagetes erecta. The sequence goes on along the minus strand of CM061488.1, from coordinate 50,623,640 downwards.
TAATGTAGGATGCGTTACAACTTTTGAGAACACCTTACACCTCCGTACGAAAGATTAAAACTCCATAATAAACCTAATGAATTCGTCCGAGTAATTTGAACACCATACAACAATTTGGAATATATTACGACTCTGTATGCCACATTACCGCCTTGAAAAGCATGTTAGTATAACATACGGCATCTTACAACTCCTAACAAAAAATTACAACACCGTACGTAAACTTAAAACTCCATAATAAACCTAATGAATTTGTCCGAGTCATTTGAACATCGTACGACCACTCAGGACTTGTTACGACTCTGTATGCGAATTTAGAAACAGGAAAAGCAATTTAGAATAATGTAGGATGCGTTACAACTTTTAAAAACACCTTACACCACCGTACGAAAGATTAAAACTCCATAATAAACCTAATGAATTCGTCCGAGTAATTTGAACACCATACAACAATTTGGAATATATTACGACTCTGTATGCCACATTACCGCCTTGAAAAGCATGTTAGTATAGCGTACGTCACCTTACAACTCGTAACAAAACATTACAACACCGTACGTAAACTTAAAACTCCATAATAAACCTAATGAATTCGTCCGAGTCATTTGAACATCGTACGACCACTCAGGACTTGTTACGACTCTGTATGCGAAATTAGCAACAGGAAAAGCAATTTAGAATAATGTAGGTTGCGTTACAACTTTTGAGAACACCTTACACCACCGTACGAAAGATTAAAACTCCATAATAAACCTAATGAATTCGTCCGAGTAATTTGAACACCATACAACAATTTGGAATATATTACGACTCTGTATGCCACATTACCGCCTTGAAAAGCATGTTAGTATAACATACGGCATCTTACAACTCCTAACAAAAAATTACAACACCGTATGTAAACTTAAAACTCCATAATAAACCTAATGAATTTTTCCGAGTCATTTGAACATCGTACGACCACTCAGGACTTGTTACGACTCTGTATGCGAATTTAGAAACAGGAAAAGCAATTTAGAATAATGTAGGATGCGTTACAACTTTTAAAAACACCTTACACCACCGTACGAAAGATTAAAACTCCATAATAAACCTAATGAATTCGTCCGAGTAATTTGAACACCATACAACAATTTGGAATATATTACGACTCTGTATGCCACATTACCGCCTTGAAAAGCATGTTTTACAGCTCCTAACAAAACATTACAACACCGTACGTAAAATTAAAACTCCATAATAAACCTAATGAATTCGTCCGAGTCATTTGAACATCGTACGACCACTCAGGACTTGTTACGACTCTGTATGCGAAATTAGCAACAGGAAAAGCAATTTATAATAATGTAGGATGCGTTACAACTTTTGAGAACACCTTACACCACCGTACGAAAGATTAAAACTCCATAATAAACCTAATGAATTCGTCCGAGTAATTTGAACACCATACAACAATTTGGAATATATTACGACTCTGTATGCCACATTACCGCCTTGAAAAGCATGTTAGTATAACATACGGCATCTTACAACTCCTAACAAAAAATTACAACACCGTACGTAAACTTAAAACTCCATAATAAACCTAATGAATTTGTCCGAGTCATTTGAACATCGTACGACCACTCAGGACTTGTTACGACTCTGTATGCGAATTTAGAAACAGGAAAAGCAATTTAGAATAATGTAGGATGCGTTACAACTTTTAAAAACACCTTACACCACCGTACGAAAGATTAAAACTCCATAATAAACCTAATGAATTCGTCCGAGTAATTTGAACACCATACAACAATTTGGAATATATTACGACTCTGTATGCCACATTACCGCCTTGAAAAGCATGTTAGTATAGCGTACGTCACCTTACAACTCGTAACAAAACATTACAACACCGTACGTAAACTTAAAACTCCATAATAAACCTAATGAATTCGTCCGAGTCATTTGAACATCGTACGACCACTCAGGACTTGTTACAACTCTGTATGCGAAATTAGCAACAGGAAAAGCAATTTAGAATAATGTAGGTTGCGTTACAACTTTTGAGAACACCTTACACCACCGTACGAAAGATTAAAACTCCATAATAAACCTAATGAATTCGTCCGAGTAATTTGAACACCATACAACAATTTGGAATATATTACGACTCTGTATGCCACATTACCGCCTTGAAAAGCATGTTAGTATAACATACGGCATCTTACAACTCCTAACAAAAAATTACAACACCGTATGTAAACTTAAAACTCCATAATAAACCTAATGAATTTTTCCGAGTCATTTGAACATCGTACGACCACTCAGGACTTGTTACGACTCTGTATGCGAATTTAGAAACAGGAAAAGCAATTTAGAATAATGTAGGATGCGTTACAACTTTTAAAAACACCTTACACCACCGTACGAAAGATTAAAACTCCATAATAAACCTAATGAATTCGTCCGAGTAATTTGAACGCCATACAACAATTTGGAATATATTACGACTCTGTATGCCACATTACCGCCTTGAAAAGCATGTTTTACAGCTCCTAACAAAACATTACAACACCGTACGTAAAATTAAAACTCCATAATAAACCTAATGAATTCGTCCGAGTCATTTGAACATCGTACGACCACTCAGGACTTGTTACGACTCTGTATGCGAAATTAGCAACAGGAAAAGCAATTTATAATAATGTAGGATGCGTTACAACTTTTGAGAACACCTTACACCACCGTACGAAAGATTAAAACTCCATAATAAACCTAATGAATTCGTCCGAGTAATTTGAACACCATACAACAATTTGGAATATATTACGACTCTGTATGCCACATTACCGCCTTGAAAAGCATGTTAGTATAACATACGGCATCTTACAACTCCTAACAAAAAATTACAACACCGTACGTAAACTTAAAACTCCATAATAAACCTAATGAATTTGTCCGAGTCATTTGAACATCGTACGACCACTCAGGACTTGTTACGACTCTGTATGCGAATTTAGAAACAGGAAAAGCAATTTAGAATAATGTAGGATGCGTTACAACTTTTAAAAACACCTTACACCACCGTACGAAAGATTAAAACTCCATAATAAACCTAATGAATTCGTCCGAGTAATTTGAACACCATACAACAATTTGGAATATATTACGACTCTGTATGCCACATTACCGCCTTGAAAAGCATGTTAGTATAGCGTACGTCACCTTACAACTCGTAACAAAACATTACAACACCGTACGTAAACTTAAAACTCCATAATAAACCTAATGAATTCGTCCGAGTCATTTGAACATCGTACGACCACTCAGGACTTGTTACGACTCTGTATGCGAAATTAGCAACAGGAAAAGCAATTTAGAATAATGTAGGTTGCGTTACAACTTTTGAGAACACCTTACACCACCGTACGAAAGATTAAAACTCCATAATAAACCTAATGAATTCGTCCGAGTAATTTGAACACCATACAACAATTTGGAATATATTACGACTCTGTATGCCACATTACCGCCTTGAAAAGCATGTTAGTATAACATACGGCATCTTACAACTCCTAACAAAAAATTACAACACCGTATGTAAACTTAAAACTCCATAATAAACCTAATGAATTTTTCCGAGTCATTTGAACATCGTACGACCACTCAGGACTTGTTACGACTCTGTATGCGAATTTAGAAACAGGAAAAGCAATTTAGAATAATGTAGGATGCGTTACAACTTTTAAAAACACCTTACACCACCGTACGAAAGATTAAAACTCCATAATAAACCTAATGAATTCGTCCGAGTAATTTGAACACCATACAACAATTTGGAATATATTACGACTCTGTATGCCACATTACCGCCTTGAAAAGCATGTTTTACAGCTCCTAACAAAACATTACAACACCGTACGTAAACTTAAAACTCCATAATAAACCTAATGAATTCGTCCGAGTCATTTGAACATCGTACGACCACTCAGGACTTGTTACGACTCTGTATGCGAAATTAGCAACAGGAAAAGCAATTTAGAATAATGTAGGATGCGTTACAACTTTTGAGAACACCTTACACCACCGTACGAAAGATTAAAACTCCATAATAAACCTAATGAATTCGTCCGAGTAATTTGAACACCATACAACAATTTGGAATATATTACGACTCTGTATGCCACATTACCGCCTTGAAAAGCATGTTAGTATAACATACGGCATCTTACAACTCCTAACAAAAAATTACAACACCGTACGTAAACTTAAAACTCCATAATAAACCTAATGAATTTGTCCGAGTCATTTGAACATCGTACGACCACTCAGGACTTGTTACGACTCTGTATGCGAATTTCGAAACAGGAAAAGCAATTTAGAATAATGTAGGATGCGTTACAACTTTTAAAAACACCTTACACCACCGTACGAAAGATTAAAACTCCATAATAAACCTAATGAATTCGTCCGAGTAATTTGAACACCATACAACAATTTGGAATATATTACGACTCTCTATGCCACATTACCGCCTTGAAAAGCATGTTAGTATAGCGTACGTCACCTTACAACTCGTAACAAAACATTACAACACCGTACGTAAACTTAAAACTCCATAATAAACCTAATGAATTCGTCCGAGTCATTTGAACATCGTACGACCACTCAGGACTTGTTACGACTCTGTATGCGAAATTAGCAACAGGAAAAGCAATTTAGAATAATGTAGGTTGCGTTACAACTTTTGAGAACACCTTACACCACCGTACGAAAGATTAAAACTCCATAATAAACCTAATGAATTCGTCCGAGTAATTTGAACACCATACAACAATTTGGAATATATTACGACTCTGTATGCCACATTACCGCCTTGAAAAGCATGTTAGTATAACATACGGCATCTTACAACTCCTAACAAAAAATTACAACACCGTATGTAAACTTAAAACTCCATAATAAACCTAATGAATTTGTCCGAGTCATTTGAACATCGTACGACCACTCAGGACTTGTTACGACTCTGTATGCGAATTTAGAAACAGGAAAAGCAATTTAGAATAATGTAGGATGCGTTACAACTTTTAAAAACACCTTACACCACCGTACGAAAGATTAAAACTCCATAATAAACCTAATGAATTCGTCCGAGTAATTTGAACACCATACAACAATTTGGAATATATTACGACTCTGTATGACACATTACCGCCTTGAAAAGCATGTTAGTATAGCGTACGTCACCTTACAACTCGTAACAAAACATTACAACACCGTACGTAAACTTAAAACTCCATAATAAACCTAATGAATTCGTCCGAGTCATTTGAACATCGTACGACCACTCAGGACTTGTTACGACTCTGTATGCGAAATTAGCAACAGGAAAAGCAATTTAGAATAATGTAGGTTGCGTTACAACTTTTGAGAACACCTTACACCACCGTACGAAAGATTAAAACTCCATAATAAACCTAATGAATTCATCCGAGTAATTTGAACACCATACAACAATTTGGAATATATTACGACTCTGTATGCCACATTACCGCCTTGAAAAGCATGTTAGTATAACGTACGTCACCTTACAACTCCTAACAAAACATTACAACACCGTACGTAAACTTAAAACTCCATAATAAACCTAATGAATTCGTCCGAGTCATTTGAAAATCGTACGACCACTCAGGACTTGTTACGACTCTGTATGCGAAATTAGCAACAGGAAAAGCAATTTAGAATAATGTAGGATGCGTTACAACTTTTAAAAACACCTTACACCACCGTACGAAAGATTAAAACTCCATAATAAACCTAATGAATTCGTCCGAGTAATTTGAACACCATACAACAATTTGGAATATATTACGACTCTGTATGCCACATTACCGCCTTGAAAAGCATGTTAGTATAACGTACGTCACCTTACAACTCCTAACAAAACATTACAACACCGTACGTAAACTTAAAACTCCATAATAAATGTTAGGGCTATTTCCTAGATTAAGATTTACTTAGTATTTTGTTTATATGTTTGTATATAGTTTAGGTTCTATTTTGTTATATTCCTTAAACTTGTATTTGTTTGCTTTAAAGCATGTAGTGAGAGAGTGTGAGGAGAGAGGCTAGATCACATTTTCACGTAAGCGAGAGAACTTGTGTGTGTGATTTATTTTCTCCTGCACCTTGTATCACAATACTGCTTTGATCATCAATATACAAAGAGAATTATTAGTATGAATTGTGTTAATGATTAAACTGTGTTTGTGTTTATGTTATTATGATCATTGAGCGATATTCACGATCCAATTGAACCTATCAATTGGTATCATAGCTGTTGGTACTGTGTTCTTCGCTATTCATCAAGCAAAACACATCAATATTGCTCAAAAATCATGATCTGAATGAATTGTTGCTGTTTTTAGTTGTGATTTATCATCGCAATCACTTCTAATTCACAACGATTGTGCAAATTCCATCAGATTATCATCAGATCTGAGGAATTAAGAAGAAAGAAAAATTTACTGTTCGATCGAATTTTGCTCAAATTTGATCATGTTTTGGATTGATTGATATTAGGGATTGATAATCGGACCATTTCACAGCTTGTGTGTGAATTTTGAACGAATTGGACAAGTTTTTGACAAAACCCAGAAAATTCTCATGGAGAAGATGATGAACAGTATGAACTTGGTTGAAGATTAACTTGCCGGGTGATAAAATTTGACTTAGACAATTTCCTTTGGACTTAGATTGAAGAACAATTAGGTCCAGTGCAGCCGTGTAAAGGATTTTGTGCTAGACGGGTAAAGAATTTAACGAGGAAAAGTGGTACTGTTCAGCCGGATCAACAACTGTTGTGCCGGGTAATACACTGTTACGCCGGGTGATTAAGAAATTCCAGCCGGGTGATCATCAACTGTGTAGCCGGGTAAACAACTGTGCCGTGTGATCGACAACTGTTCAGCCGGGTAAAGCCTTTTGCCGTGTCAAGATTCAAGTCGGGTCAAGTTTATCTGCCGTGTGAAGTTGTTTCTTGTTGCCGGGTAACTGTTCAGCCGGGTCAAGAACAAAAGTTTTACAACTGTTGAGCCGTGTAACTGTTTAGCCGTGTAAAGACTTTTTCTCTGCCGGGTGAAGAACAAAGTCACTGTTTAGCCGGGTGAGGAAGGATTTTCACTGTTCAGTCGTGTGACTCATTTTTAGTTGTTTTTAATCTTTGTTTTCTTATCTTGTCATTAGTTACTTGTCTTTATTTTAATAGTTTAAATATTTCTTTTCAAAATTAACAAAAACCAAAAATAGTTTCTTTAAAAATTGTTAAAAATGGCTCCTACTGATGATTCTGATAACCGTGTTCCTAGACTTGTTAATCGTGCAGATTTCAAGAATTGGACAATCAGACTGAGACATCACTTATGCTCTATTGATAACGATCTTTGGAAGTCAATTGAAAAAGGTCCTCATATTCCAACTCAGACTGCTCCAGATAGTGCAAGTACCTACACCAAAGATTCTACTGAACCATATCCAGAGGATAATTTGTCAGCAGAAGATTTGAGGAAAGTGAAGAATGATAGCAAGGCTTATTCTTTAATGTGCAAGGGATTGCCACTTCAAGTTCTGTCGAGATTGGATGCATATCAGACTGGTTATACATGTTTCAAGGCATTAAAGTCGATATGTGAAGGAGGAGAACAATTGAGAAGTCTGAAGAAGTCAAAGTTAAAAAGGCAATTGGAGTTGTTTGAGCACATTAATGGAGAAACAGTACACCAGATGATGAACAGGTTTGTTCACTTAACTACTGAGATGTCAAACCTCGGAGTTAAGACTGAACTCCAAGACTTGAATGATCGATTGTTATGTGCTTTACCATCATCATGGAAGCAAACTGTTACTCTTTTGAAGCATACTGAGAAATTTCCAATGGAATTAGATCTGCTTATTGGAAAGATTGAAGAAGTTGAGATTGACGAAGGATCGAGAAACACTGATAGATCAAGCTCACAAACTCAATACAAGTATGTGGTAAATCCTGCCAATACTGTAGAGAATGCCTTCCTTGCACAAGATGCAATGAAGTTTGAAGATGAGGGTGATTTATTTGTTGGTGCAAGTTTCTATACTGATTCAACATACTTTCCAAATTCACCAACTTATTCTCAACCTCAATCTCCACCAAGAGCTCAAGTTCAAAGTCAGAATCTGAAGAATCAGTCAGAAAATCAAAGTTCAAATGTTCATGCCAAGGTAAAAGATGTGATGAACATCTTGTTACAAGATGATGAGACCAAAACTGCCTTCACAGCTTTTATGGCAAGTTTCCAGGCATATCAAGGAAGTCACTTAAGTCAAATGGACGTGGTCCTTCAATACTTATTTGAGATGGATCCAGTTGACGTTGAGGAGATGGATTTAAACTGGCAAATGGTAATGGTTGCATATAGAACACAGAAGCATGCATATGTTAATCGAAGCTACAAGCCACATGCAAACAAGACGGTTGGTTTTGACAAATCAAAGGCCAGATGCTTTAATTGTAACCAGTATGGTCATTTTTCAAGGGAATGCAAAGCTCCTAAGAATTTAACGACCAAGCAAGTTCAAGTAATCAAGGTCAAGGTCAAAGCTCACAACAGTCTTCGAGCTACCAAAGCAGAAATCAACGTTTCTTTCAGAAACCATACCAAAGTCTTCCCATGCCGGAACTGAAGGATGAAGGAAAGAAAGCAGAAGATCAAACTAAGGCACTGGTGGTCAGTGTAAAAGACGGATATGATTGGAGCGCTTATGCAGAACAATTTACTTCTGATCTTACGTCAAGTTTGGCGCTGGTATGTGAAATCGAAGAAGACTGGTCTGAAGAAGGGGATGGAAAAATGATTGAGGATGTTAGTGAAGATTCTGAAGATTATGACTGGAGTGCAAAGTCTGATCCTACTGAAGAATCTGAATCTGAAATTGCGCTGATGGCTACTGCCAGTGAGTCTTCATCTTCTACTGAACAACCAAAGGTTAGTAATGACTTACCCCCTAACTATGTTCCTTTGCCTATTGATGTAAAAGAAAGGTTATGTTCAGAACAATGCATTCAACAGGTAGAACATTATCGAACTCATTCATTTAAAATTGGTGATAAATTAAGCAAACATGAGAAACTTCATGAACAACTTAAAATTGATCACAAAATTTCTGATGAGAAGATTTTGTCACTTAAAGAATCATGGAACAAAACCTTAAAAGAACTGGAACTGGTAACAAAACAACTTGAAGAAATGACAAAGAACTTTGAACAAGAAAAAGTTGCTCATGCAGTCACGCAAGTTGAACTAACAAAGGTAAAAAGTTGTAAAACAATGGTGAAACAACTTGTAAGTGAAAGAGGTAACAAAACCAAAACCGGGTTGGGTTTTACTCATGAGCCAATGCCAAATTCAATCACACAAACCTTACCAGAAAACTTTAATGAATTTGATCATTCACCTGAAAATGAACGAAAATTCATAGAAATTCAAAGAAGTAAATCCGAGTCTGAAGGTTCTGAAGTGTTGATGGAAAGTTTGAAAGAAGAAGATGGTGTGACAACTGAAGCTGATGATGAAGCAAGCAACGAATCTGATAACAAGTTAGAGCCTGTTCTAATTCAACTTGTTGAGTATCCGGAACTGAATCCGAAGTCAGAGACAGTGAAGGAAGAAGGTGAATTTTCAGGATACAATGATCCTGACTACATCAAGTGGAAGAAAGAACAAAAGGCGCAAGTTGCTGATCGGTTGATCAAGAAGCAAGAAGTGAAGAAGGCTGAAGTTTCAACTGCAAAGAAGCAGAAATCGAAAGTAATGACCAATCAATCTGAAACAAAAGAATCGAAAGGTAAAAGTGTCATAAAATCGAATGACAACACCAAAGCTCAAAGTGTTAAATCTGAAAATGTTAAACTTGTCAAGAAGAAAGTGACAAAAGGTAAAACAATCAAGTTTGTGTCTGCAGGAACGTTTGATTTAAATGGATCTTATGGTAAACCAATCAATTCTCCAATCAAATCTAACTCTGGTCTGAAAACAGGTTCAGGTCCTAAGTCTTCCGCTGTCAATGATAAGAGAATTGAACCTAAAAAGGTAACCAAACAGAACAGTTTAAAATCGAACCAAAGTCCCATGCAATCAAAATCACAAACGAAGTCTCCGCAGAAAAGCGTTAATCTAAAACCGAATAACCATGATAATGAATCACGATTTGGTTCAACATCAAGAGTTAACAATCGGCTCTTTAGGATTAGCAAGAAACATTGTGAAATTTGTGATAGATATAATCATGCAACTGCTGAATGTTTCTTTAACAGGTACTGCAGTTTCTGTAACAAAAGAAACCATTCTTCAGAAGAATGTTTTTATAACAAATTTTGCGAAATTTGTGAGAGGAGAAACCATGACACAAAGGATTGTTTCTTTCGATCAAACTCAACAAGGGAAATGACTCCGTTTTCAAACTTTCAAAGAAATCAGTCATTTGGTTTTCAAAATATGAATCAAAGTCATTCTCCGGTTTTGAGAAATTTCAATCGAAACAATTCTGTTTCTAACTTTTCATCAAGAAATGTGCAGGTTAACAGTTTTAAGCCAAGAGCTTTGATGGTTAGAAATCAAAAGTTTGAAAATAACCTTGATCCTAAGTTAGAGGAAAGGTTTAGTGCTTTGAGGAGAAAGCAATCAATGCACGCCAATGGGCGAAATAACAGTTTTCAGCATCAAAATCTCTTAAATGAAACAAATTTTCAAAATATTCAATATCAACAAGTTACTATTGTAGATAGATTCGGAAAACCCAAGACCGTGTGGGCCTGGGTTGACCAAACTAACTAAGTGATTGTTGAAATGCAGGTACGCCCAAGAAGACCTATCAACTCATGGTTCGTTGATAGTGGGTGTAGCCTGCATATGACAGGCAACCATGCCTTGCTTCAAGATTTCAAGCTGAAAAATGGTACACACGTCGCATTTGGAGGTGATGCTGGTGGTAAAATCACAGGAGAAGTAACTGTCTCGAATGGGGTTATTAGTTTTGATAAAGTCAACTACTGTGCACAGTTGAACTTTAATTTACTAAGTGTATCTCAAATCTGTGATAAATCTTATTCAACTCTTTTTGATGATTCTTTCTGTTATATTCTTAAACCAGGTTTCAACATTGACAATGAGTGGGTAGTGGTTAAAGCTCCAAGAGATCGTGATGTATACAAGTTGGATATGTCGCAGACTGATGCTGAAACCGAAACCACCTGTCTCATTGCTCATGCTTCAAATGATGAGAGTCAGCTTTGGCATAGACGGCTGGGCCATTCAAACTTCAGAAACATGAACCGACTGGTTACCGGAAATCATGCTGTGGGAATACCGTCAAAGAAATTCTCCACAACTGATCTCTGTCTAGCGTGTTTGAAGGGAAAACAGCATCGCATGTCTTTTAAGTCCAAGCAAGAAAACTCCATTTCAAAACCCTTGCAGATGCTACATATGGATCTTTTCGGACCAACAAATGTGCAAAGCATCGGAAAGAAGTCTTACTGTTTTGTCATTATTGACGATTTCACTAGATTTTCTTGGGTTTATTTTTTTGCATGCTAAATCTGAAACAGCTGAATTATTAAAAGAATTTATCATCAAAGTTGAAAATCAATTGGAATGCAAAGTTAAAGTTTTAAGAAGTGATAATGGAACTGAATTTAAGAACGCTAATGTTGATTTATTTTGTGCAGAAAAGGGGATTGCTAGACAATTTAGTGCTCCAAGAACACCTCAACAAAACGGGGTTGCGGAACGGAAACACCGGACACTGATTGAAGCAGCAAGATCCATGCTCGCAGATGCCAAAATCCCTATCACCTTTTGGGACGAAGCTATTGCTACTGCGTGTTTTGTACAAAATAGAACATTATTGGTTCAAGATAAACAGAAAACTTCTTATGAGTTGTTATTTGGAAGAAAACCAAATATTTCTTACTTGAAAGCATTTGGTTGTCCTGTTTCGATTTTAAATTTGAGTGATCATCTCGGGAAGTTTGAGTCAAAATCGGACGATGGATTTTTCCTAGGTTATTCGTCTGTTTCTAAAGCTTATCGGGTTTTTAAAAGCAAAACAAATATTGTTATTGAAACTATTAACGTCAAGTTTTTAGAAAATTCGTTTCCGTTAGTGGCTCATGGTCCCGAATGGTTATTTGATTTAGATTCGTTATCGAAATCTTTCAATTCTAACTTATTTGATTTTTCAGGAAAAACAAACAAAGAATCAGGCGACTTGGGATGCTTTAGTGACGATTCTGATAATGACGATGATGGAAATCTCAGTTCTGAATATCCATTCATGTCTTTTCACAATCCTGATCATGTCAAATCCAGTCAAGATCCGGGTCCTTCTGGTTCTCAAGAAGATCAAGAATCGAACAATCTTGAAGAAGATGTGAATCCGCAAGTTTCTCCTAATGATGGTGGATCTGTTCAGAATCAACCATCATCAGATCCGAATGCTGAAGTTATTCCAGAAGAAACATCCAATTCAAGGAGGTGACATACCAATTCATCGAATTCACAAGAAACATCCTGTCTCTCAGATTATTGGGCCGTTGAATCAGAGAACTACAAGAAGTCAGACTGAGCAAGCAAATGTCTGTCTTTATTCGTGTTTTCTATCTCAAGTGGTGCCAAAGAACATTTCAGAGGCGTTGAAAGATAACAGTTGGATTGAAGCTATGCAAGAGGAACTACTTCAGTTTCGCAAACAGGAAGTATGGAAGTTAGTGGACTTACCTGAAGGAGAGAATGCGATAGGTACAAGATGGTTGTACTAAAACAAGCCAGACGAACGTGGCATTGTTGTGAGAAACAAAGCGAGACTCATTGCACAGGGATACACTCAGGAAGAAGGCATTGATTATGAAGATGTGTTCGCTCCGGTCGCAAAACTTGAAGCGATACGCGTTTTTCTTGCATATGCTTCCTTCATGAAGTTTAAAGTATTCCAAATGGACGTTAAAGGTGCTTTCCTGTATGGACCAATTACAGATGACGTATATGTCAGACAACCTCCGGGTTTTGAAGATCCTGACTATCCTCATCGTGTATACAAGTTGAGTAAAGCTCTATATGGTCTACATCAAGCTCCAAGAATCTGGTACGAGACATTATCCAAGCATTTACTAGAACATGGATTTACAAGAGGTCAGATTGATCCAACTTTGTTTATGAAGAGGGAGAATGATGATTTATTGTGCGTTCAAGTTTATGTGGACGATATTATTTTTGGATCAACCAGTGCGTCAATGTGCAAAGAATTTGAAGAAATCATGAAGTCTAGATTCCAGATGAGTTCGATGGGGGAGATTAATTTCTTTCTTGGATTGCAAGTGAAACAATCAGCTGACGGAATTTTCATCAATCAATCAAAATTTGTTGAGAAGTTGTTGAAGAAGTTCAAGATGCAAGATTGTCAGACAATTCGAACTCCATCTGATGTGAACTGCAAGATTCAACCGGATTCAAAGGGCAAAGCAGTTGATCAAACACTATACAGATCAATGATCGGTTCTCTGATGTATCTTACTGCATCAAGACCAGACATCATGTACGCTGTTTGTGTATGCGCCAGATATCAGTCTGATCCGAAAGAGTCGCATCTTGTTGCTGTGAAACGTATATTCAGATATCTTAAAGGGAAACCGAATCTTGGGTTATGGTATCCTTATGAAGGAAATTTTGAATTATATAGTTATTCTAACAGTGATTTTTGTGGTTGTGCTCTTGACAGGAAATCGACTACTGGTGGCTGTCAATTTCTGGGTCCTAGGCTTGTCTCTTGGCAATGCAAGAAGCAGACCAATGTTTCTGTATCCACAGTTGAAGCAGAGTATATCGCTGCATCTGCAGGATGTTCTCAAGTTTTATGGCTACAAAATCAGTTGCTTGACTACGGGTTTAACTTTCTAAAAACACCTATTGACATAGACAATACTGCTGCTATGTTTATTACTGCTAATCCTGTTCAACACTCAAAAACCAAACATATCGAAATTCGATATCACTTTTTAAGAGACAACTCTGAAAAGGGTTTAATAATTTTGATTAAGGTTCATACCGACAAACAACTGGCAGATCTTTTCACAAAATCTTTTTTGTCAGGGCGGTTTGAATTCTTAGTTCAATCTATAGGATTAATCAATCATGATTGATTCTATTTTTCATAAAAACAAAAGAAAAATCAGAAAAATATAAAAAGCCAAAAATATAATAAGTTGATGTTAAGTATTGATTCCTTTGTCTTTTATTTTATGTTTTGCATTGTGTGTGTGCATGAAAAAGAAAATAGAAAAGCAAAAACAAAATATAAAAGCAAAAAGAAAAGAAAATATCATGTCATAAGAATCTATATTGCAAATAGTGAGAAATGATAGTTACACTAGACATTATTTGTTACATCATTTTTAAATAAAGACTGATGAATGTTAATTGATGTGCTAGACAGCTCAGGCAATTAGACTGAACAAGTAAGTTGATTGTTGACAAATATAAACTTAATGATCTTTGTGTTAAGTTCCATTGTTATACATGTCTAGATATATCTCTTTTGATGCATTGCTTGTGATGATAGTTGTGCATGATCGGGTAACGATGCAGTTTATTCAGTGTGATGAACCGCATCGTGAGCTTCTTTGTTGTGGTATCCACAGACCTAAAGTCTCACACGAAGTCTCTTTTGAGCTTCAAGATGCAGCAAAAGATTCCAAAATGGAACAAAAAGAGTCCCAAATGTGGACCAACACCAAACAAAAATTCCAAAAAGGAATTTAGAAGATTCCCAAGGGGAACAATAGGAAAGAAAAATTCCCAAAGATGGAATTAAAAAGAAGTCCCAAAGTGGACCAAATCCGAATAGAACCCAGATTCCACACTGTGTATGATTGTAAGTGACCAGATTCTGTGCAATATGCATTCAGGTAGTGTTTGATAAGGAAATATGTTGACATATGTATACATGTGGGTCACATAAGTCATTCTAATCGAACCTTAAATATCATCATGATACTGAAAAAGTAAGTGTGTCAACTCGAGCTAATTGGTATGTTTTCATATCATCACTCAATCAAACATAAGTCAAATGTCTATTCAAAACTTGCAAAACATGTTCAGATAATGTGTGGTATGATCTCACTGCGATTTTTTGATTCATTGCATTGCATATGTCTTTATTTTAATGTGTGTGCTTTGTGTGTGCAGGCATTTGGAATCTTTATTGACATATCGACATCCTTGTTAAACTTAAAAATTTCTAGAAATTTCAAGTTTAGGGGTAGAATAAATTGAAGAAGAAAAATATTTACAAAAATCCACAAATATTGTGAATAAGTGTGTTTTGAATGAACAAGATTATGTGGTATGAAAAGCAAAAGTATTGGATGTGTTAAAAACAAACCCAAGGTTTTGTGAATTGTTTTTAAGAAATTGCTTCGGGATATAGAAATTTTGGTTGTGCAAAATGTTGTTTTCAAAAAGAAAAAGAAAAATGAATTTAATCTGTGTTAAATTTGTTGCCCTAGAAATGTTGTTGATAATTAATGTGACAAATTCTTTTTAAGGATATCTTGTCTAATTAATGTGTCGAGAATGTTTGCAGGTGCAATAAATGACGTTGAAAAAGTCAACAGACGAGAAAATGTGAAGAAAATCGTTCAAGGGTTGTAGCCGGGCAAAGAATATCACAACACTATTTAGCCGGGTAATGAACATACTGTTCAGCCGGGTAATGTTGTGAGTTTGATACAAGCCGGGTGATTGAGAAAAAGGTGAAGATATTATGACCACTGTACAGCCGGGCAATGAACATGTCAAATACAGCCGGGTGAAGGTCATAGATATCTGCCGGGTGACAAGTTGTGTTACTATATAGCCAGGTGAAGATATGTTGTCATTATACAGCCGGGTAAAAGAAATCTTATCTTGTCGTGTGAATGTATAACACTGTGTTGCCGGGTAATAGTAAAAGCAACTGGGTTGCCGGGTAATGAAGAAAAGCATGCCGGGTGATATAGAAGATAACTATGTTGCCGTGTGAAGAAGAATGTTGCCGTGTGAAGAAGAATGTTGTCGTGTGAAGAAGAAAAGCATGCCGGGTGAAAGTTAAAGCAACTATGTTGCCAGGTGATGAAGAAAGCAAGCCGGATGAAAGAAAAGCAACTGTGCGGCCGGGTGATGAAGAAAGGTTGCCGGGTGATGTTTTGAAGACTACTATTCTGTCGGGTGATGAATAAAACCCATCAGGTGTAGTTGTTCCTAACCTTTACCCGTCACTATAGTGACTTACCCGTCTCTACAGTGTTTGACCCGTCAAGTGTTTTTACACTTGTTTGTGACTTGTTTCATATACTTGACCCGTCACAACAGTGTATGACACGGATCAGCAGTGCTTGACCCGGCAAGACTTATTGGGCTTTTTAAGCTTGCCCGTCCCATTTTGTTGACCCGGCACCTCATGTTTGACCTAATTTTTGACGATATAAAAACCCGCCTCTTCACAAACACTTATCATTTTTCACATTCACTTTCAAGCAAATCCTCTGTACCTAAATCGTTTTGATTATCATATTCAGTCATTGTTCTGTAACAAGTGTAATCGACTGAATAAGATGGAGAATTTGAAGTTTGAGCCCAAACACAATCTTGTGGCATGTTTGGATGAATCTATCCCTGAAACTGATGGTTACAGAGATATGATCAAGTTTATTAAGAGGACAAAGTATGTGTATGCTATGTGTGCCAAACCGGTCATATATGCAAGGCTGATTAAGAGTTTTTGGAGGACAGTAGAGGTTATTAGAGATGATAATGGTGTTGTTGTTGTTAGAGGGAATATTACTAGAGATATGGTATTGACAGTTTCTGAAGAAGCAATCAGAAATGCCTTAAGGATTGATGAAGATGAGGTGGGAATGAATGATGAGTTGACCATGGCTGAGTGTCAATCATGTTTTGTTAATATGGGTCATCCACCTGTATTTCCAAAGTCACAGTTTTATAGAGCAAAGTTGGGAAAGAAGTTTAAATTGTTGTGTTATGTTGTCCAACAATGCATGTCAAGGAGGAGTGCAGGCTTTGACAATTTCCCATCTGACATAGCATCCCCGATTGTTGCCATAGCAGAGAACAAACCATTCAACATGTCAAGATGGATCATGAATGGATTTGTGTTTAATTTGGTAAAGGGCAAGAGGTTTAAGTTTCTCATGTACCCGAGATTCTTACAACTGATGATCAATGTTGCATATCCTATCATCAGAGCCGAAGGTTATTCTGGAGGTATATTATATACTGAGGACATGAACGATCTATCTTACAGAAAGATGAGTATCGGGAATGTACCTAATGTGGATCTATTTGCCTATATGAGAGATATAGCAAATAATGAAGAAGAAGTTGATGTAGTTTATCATCACATTTCTCATGGTGAGATTGTGAATCCACAGAACCTTATTGATGAGGTGCCTGATAATCTACTTGATGATTATGAGTATGATGCTCGTCATGCAGGAGATGAAGAGGATGAACCTGAGGATGATGGTCAAGATGATGATGATAATAATGATAGTGGAAATGATGATAGAAATGATGATGGTGATGATGCTGAATCTGAATCTGATTCAGAGGAGGCAGAGATTGTTGAAGCAGTTGAACCGATGGAAGTAGAGACTGAGAATGTTGAAGTTATTGAACAAACAGTGATAGAAGAACCTGTTGAGGTTGTTTCTGTTGAAGAAGAAGTAGTCTCTGAAGGTCCAAAGGATATTACTGTTCAGTATGTTAGAAGAAAAAGATCGAAACCAGTAATAGAGTCTGTGATTGTAGAGGAACCGAATGTAATTGAGACTGAAGAGATAGATGTAATTCAGATTGCTCAGGAGGTAATGGCCGAAGCTGAAACTATTGCACAGATAGTTGAAGAAGCTGATGCTGGCGTTACTGATCCTATTTCTATTGATATACCCACTACATCATCACCTATTGCACAAAACATTGAACAAAGTTTGGAGTCTTCACCAAATTTTGTGTCAAGTGTTGAAGAAAATAAGAATGAGAAAAGGATTGCTGAGTTAGAGGAGATGGTACAAAAACTGTTAGAGGCAAATGAACTGTTGAAGTGTTCGAATGAAAGAAAGAAGAAAAGGTTTGAAGAATTTTGGGATATTCATAATCAAAACTTGAAAACTTTCAAAGAGTTGGATGCAGATCACCTTAAACTGAAGATTGAACATGATGACTTGAAGGATAAATATGATAGATTGAAAGAGGAGCATGAGAATCTGAAGTTCGATTATACGGAGTTAAAGGCTGAATGCAATACGTTGGATGCAGAAAAGAGATGTTGGAGAAATGGCTGGAAGAAGCTCAACCGAAGAAATCTGGTTCAACATCTGATAAAGATTTTTCAGATGAAGTAGTTGAAATGAATGAAGCAACTCAAGTACCAAAAGTGTATCTGACTAGAGCACGAGGCACTACAAATGTTGGTATAAGGGTGGAATCTCCAATCATCATTCCCGATGAAGCTGTTGCTGAAACTGTCAATACTGACAAGGCTGAGGGAAAACGAAAGTTAGATGCAGTTCCAGAAATTACAAGTGATGAAGGTAGTTCAAAGAAGGCACGTATTGAAGAAACAGTTCAGATTGAGCCGATTCAATCTGAATCTGTAGCTGAAACTGAATTATTTGAGGTAACAGATAGTGAGAAGGAAGTTGGTTCTGAAGAAATAGTTCAGATTGAGCCGATTCAATCTGAAGCTGTTGATATGCCTGAAACTGTTGAAGTGACTGAGAATATGCCTGAAAATGTAGTTGAAGAAGCAAGTCAGTTTGAGCCGGTCCAAACTGACAATGCACCGATGATTGAGGCATTAGATGATTTGGATGACATAGACTTTACTGAATCTGAAAATGAAGCTGAGCCAGAAACTAATATTGATCAAGAGATTCCAGATGATTTAGATCAAAGATTTGCTTATCTTGAGAGGATGAAGTATAATTCTGTGTTTTTGAATGGGTTGACTGTGAGCCAGATAAATGAAGAATATGAAAAGTGTTTGATTGCCCAAGACAAAACCGAAGCTGATAAAAAGGAATTTATTATTGAGATGGGTGAATGGACACCATTGCAAGAAAGTTTGAATATAGAAGATTTGCCTCCAACTGAATTGTATCACCAAAATCCGGAAGAAATGTCAAGTACAGATATGCGTAGTTGGCTGAGCTCAAGAAATTATCCGTATAGGACTCTGAAGAGGTTGAAATCTGAGTCACTGAGGAAGATTGTTGTTAGCTTTATGAAGACCGAAAAAATGTACAATCGTATGTTTTATTTGGACTATAACAATCCTCAATACTTCGAGCTGACAAAGAGATATAAAGTTCTTGGACCGAAGGAGATACCGGTGATGGCTTTACCTGAAAATGCTCTCAAGAAAAGGCACGAATTGATGGATTTGTTTCCAAGTGAAGTCAAATCTTATAACATACCGATGGATGTTCGTGAATCATGGCATAAATCAGCCACAGCAGGTGACGTGGTGAGGTCACTGCTGAGTAAAGGTCAGTCAATCGCTGAATTACTTGATTCAATGATTGTGCCGGAAAAGAACAAGAAGGTGAAGATAATTGCATGGAAATACGATGAAGTGTTTGATGCGTTCATGATAAAGAGAGTTAATGGTTTATGTGACGTATATCATTACTACTCTAGGTTTTTTTAGTTGGAAGTTCAAGATCTGAAAGAATTGCACAAACTCAGGTTGATAAATCACACGCATGCTGAGCGTGGTGATAAATGTGCAATGCTGCTTGATGCCGGGATAGCCAGACCACCAAAGTATCTTGATTTCAGAGGCCAACAAGAAGATATAGCGTATGTACAATCGAAGAAAGAAAGAAAGAAAAAGAGATTGGTTGTCAGTGAAGATATGTATTTGGAAGAATTTTCGGATGAGTACTTTGATAAAGTGACGAATCCAGGATTGAAAGTGATTGATGGTTCGCAAATGACAAAGCCTATACTTAGAGTCTTCTATAATCAAGAAACTTTTGAGATGAAGCTTGTTCGGAATTTGGAAGATTGGGATAAAGACATGATTACTCTATTTAGTACTTTTGAGTTGAAGCTGCTTCATCCATCCTATATTGATTATCTAAGAAGTTGCAGAATGGAGAAGTGTAAAGATAAACTTGCTGAAGCTGATAGGAAGTTGTTCGTAGTGATGATAGAAGTGATAGCTGCTGCAACTGAAAAGATTCGTGTACGAAAGGCATTGCTGAACTCTAATCTTGTGAGGGTCGACATACCAGAGATAGAGTTTATGAGAATATCTGGAAGAGGAACGCTGGAAGTGCAAGTCAAGGGGAAGGAAATGCCGTTTGAATTTTATGCTAACATTGACTTTGCAGGATTAAATCTGGATTCTCTAAGACGCATGAATGCCTGCCCAATTCTGACTAACGAGTCCAAGTCGAGACAAGCAAAGATTGCCGAAAAGTTCAAATCTTGCGTTGAAGAAGCATTGAAGGAACAAGAAGAATTTAAAGGAAAAGAGCTGCTGAATGTCAAAGACGAACCAGAAGATTGGTAGAAAGAGATTGATGCTGAACAAAGATGAAAAAGATTTGAAGATTTTGCTGAAGATTCAAAGATAAATCTTAGGGGGAGTACTGTTAGGGCTATTTCCTAGATTAAGATTTACTTTGTATTTTGTTTATATGTTTGTATATAGTTTAGGGTCTATTTTGTTATATTCCTTAAACTTGTATTTGTTTGCTTTAAAGCATGTAGTGAGAGAGTGTGAGGAGAGAGGCTAGATCACATTTTCACGTAAGAGAGAGAACTTGTGTGTGTGATTTATTTTCACCTGCACCTTGTATCACAATACTGCTTTGATCATCAATATACAAAGAGAATTATTAGTATGAATTGTGTTAATGATTAAACTGTGTTTGTGTTTATGTTATTCTGATCATTGAGCGATATTCACGATCCAATTGAACCTATCAATAAACCTAAGGAATTCGTCCGAGTCATTTGAACATCGTACGACCACTCAGGACTTGTTACGACTCTGTATGCGAAATTAGCAACAGGAAAAGAAATTTAGAATAATGTAGGATGCGTTACAACTTTTGAGAACACCTTACACCACCGTACGAAAGATTAAAACTCCATAATAAACCTAATGAATTCGTCCGAGTAATTTGAACACCATACAACAATTTGGAATATATTACGACTCTGTATGCCACATTACCGCCTTGAAAAGAATGTTAGTATAACGTACGACACCTTACTACTCCTAAAAAACATTACAACACCGTACGTAAACTTAAAACTCCATAATAAACCTAATGAATTCATCCGAGTCCTTTGAACATCGTACGACAATTTAGAATATATTACGACTCTGTATGCCACATTACCGTCTTGAGAAGCATGTTAGTATAACATACGGCACCTTAAAACTCCTAACAAAACATTACAACACCGTACGTAAACTTAAAACTCCATAATAAACCTAATAAATTAGTCTGAGTCCTTTGAACATCGTACTACAATTTAGAATATATTACAACTCTGTATGCCACATTACCGCCTTGAAAAGCATGTTAGTATAACGTACGGCAGCTTACAACTCCTAACAAAACATTACAACACCGTACGTAAACTTAAAACTCCATAATAATCCTTATAAATTAGTCCGAGTCCTTTGAACATCGTACTACAATTTAGAATATATTACGACTCTGTATGCCACATTACCGCCTTGAAAAGCATGTTAGTATAACGTACGGCACCTTACAACTCCTAACAAAACATTACAACACCGTACGTAAACTTAAAACTCCATAATAAACCTAATGAATTTGTCCGAGTCATTTGAACATCGTACGACCACTCAGGACTTGTTACGACTCTGTATGCGAAATTAGCAACAGGAAAAGCAATTTACAATAATGTAGGATGCGTTACAACTTTTGAGAACACCTTACACCACCGTACGAAAGATTAAAACTCCATAATAAACCTAATGAATTCGTCCGAGTAATATGAACACCATACAACAATTTGGAATATATTACGACTCTGTATGCCATATTACCGCCTTGAAAAGCATGTTAGTATAACATACGGCACCTTACAACTCCTAACAAAAAATTACAACACCGTAAGTAAACTTAAAACTCCATAATAAACCTAATGAATTCGTCCGAGTCATTTTAACATCGTACGACCACTCAGGACTTGTTACGACTCTGTATGCGAAATTAGCAACAGGAAAAGCAATTTAGAATAATGTAGGATGCGTTACAACTTTTGAGAACACCTTACACCACCGTACGAAAGATTAAAACTCCATAATAAACCTAATGAATTCGTCCGAGTAATTTGAACACCATACAACAATTTGGAATATATTACGACTCTGTATGCCACATTACTGCCTTGAAAAGCATGTTAGTATAACGTACGACACCTTACAACTCCTAACAAAACATTACAAAACCGTACGTAAACTTAAAACTCCATAATAAACCTAATGAATTCGTCCGACTCACTTGAACATCGTACGACCACTCAGGACTTGTTACGACTCTGTATGCGAAATTAGCAACAGGAAAAGCAATTTAGAATAATGTAGTATGCGTTACAACTTTTGAGAACACCTTACACCACCGTACGAAAGATTAAAACTCAATAATAAACCTAATGAATTCGTCCGAGTAATTTGAACACCATACAACAATTTGGAATATATTACGACTCTGTATGCCACATTACCGCCTTGAAAAGTATGTTAGTATAACGTACGACACCTTACTACTCCTAACAAAACATTACAACACCGTACGTAAACTTAAAACTCCATAATAAACCTAATGAATTCGTCCGAGTGATTTGAACATCGTACGACCACTCAGGACTTGTTACGACTCTGTATGCGAAATTAGCAACAGGAAAAGCAATTTAGAATAATGTAGGATGCGTTACAACTTTTGAGAACACCTTACACCACCGTACGAAAGATTAAAACTCCATAATAAACCTAATGAATTCGTCCGAGTAATATGAACACCATACAACAATTTGGAATATATTACGACTCTGTATGCCACATTATCGCCTTGAAAAGCATGTTAGTATAACGTACGGCACCTTACAACTCCTAACAAAACATTACAACACCGTACGTAAACTTAAAACTCCGTAATAAACATAATGAATTCGTCCGAGTGATTTGAACATCGTACGACCACTCAGGACTTGTTTACGACTCTGTATGCGAAATTAGCAACAGGAAAAGCAATTTAGAATGATGTAGGTTGCGTTACAACTTTTGAGAACACCTTACACCACCGTACGAAAGATTAAAACTCCATAATAAACCTAATGAATTCGTCCGAGTAATTTGAACACCATACAACAATTTGGAATATATTACGACTCTATATGCCACATTACCGCCTTGAAAAGCATGTTAGTATAACATACGGCACCTTACAACTCCTAACAAAAAATTACAACACCGTAAGTAAACTTAAAACTCCATAATAAACCTAATGAATTCGTCCGAGTCATTTTAACATCGTACGACCACTCAGGACTTGTTACGACTCTGTATGCGAAATTAGCAACAGGAAAAGCAATTTAGAATAATGTAGGATGCGTTACAACTTTTGAGAACACCTTACACCACCGTACGAAAGATTAAAACTCCATAATAAACCTAATGAATTCGTCCGAGTAATTTGAACACCATACAACAATTTGGAATATATTACGACTCTGTATGCCACATTACCGCCTTAAAAAGCATGTTAGTATAACGTACGACACCTTACAACTCCTAACAAAACATTACAAAACCGTACGTAAACTTAAAACTCCATATTAAACCTAATGAATTCGTCCGACTCATTTGAACATCGTACGACCACTCAGGACTTGTTACGACTCTGTATGCGAAATTAGCAACAGGAAAAGCAATTTAGAATAATGTAGTATGCGTTACAACTTTTGAGAACACCTTACACCACCGTACGAAAGATTAAAACTCAATAATAAACCTAATGAATTCGTCCGAGTAATTTGAACACCATACAACAATTTGGAATATATTACGACTCTGTATGCCACATTACCGCCTTGAAAAGCATGTTAGTATAATGTACGACACCTTACTACTCCTAACAAAACATTACAACACCGTACGTAAACTTAAAACATCATAATAAACCTAATGAATTCGTCCGAGTGATTTGAACATCGTACGACCACTCAGGACTTGTTACGACTCTGTATGCGAAATTAGCAACAGGAAAAGCAATTTAGAATAATGTAGGATGCGTTACAACTTTTGAGAACACCTTAAACCACCGTACGAAAGATTAAAACTCCATAATAAACCTAATGAAATCGTCCGAGTAATTTGAACACCATACAACAATTTGGAATATATTACGACTCTGTATGCCACATTACCGCCTTGAAAAGCATGTTAGTATAACGTACGACACCTTACTACTCCTAACAAAACATTACAACACCGTACGTAAACTTAAAACTCCATAATAAACCTAATGAATTCGTCCGAGTCCTTTGAACATCGTACGACAATTTAGAATATATTACGACTCTGTATGCCACATTACCGTCTTGAGAAGCATGTTAGTATAACATACGGCACCTTAAAACTCCTAACAAAACATTACAACACTGTACGTAAACTTAAAGCTCCATAATAAACCTAATAAATTAGTCCGAGTCCTTTGAACATCGTACTACAATTTAGAATATATTACGACTCTGTATGCCACATTACCGCCTTGAAAAGCATGTTAGTATAACGTACGGCACCTTACAACTCCTAACAAAACATTACAACACCGTACGTAAACTTAAAACTCCATAATAATCCTAATAAATTAGTCCGAGTCCTTTGAACATCGTACTACAATTTAGAATATATTACGACTCTTTATGCCACATTACCGCCTTGAAAAGCATGTTAGTATAACGTACGGCACCTTACAACTCCTAACAAAAAATTACAACACCGTACGTAAACTTAAAACTCCATAATAAACCTAATGAATTCGTCCGACTCATTTGAACATCGTACGTCCACTCAGGACTTGTTACGACTCTGTATGCGAAATTAGCAACAGGAAAAGCAATTTACAATAATGTAGGATGCGTTACAATTTTTGAGAACACCTTACACCACCGTACGAAAGATTAAACTCCATAATAAACCTAATGAATTCGTCCGAGTAATTTGAACACTATACAACAATTTGGAATATATTACGACTCTGTATCCCACATTACCGCCTTGAAAAGCATGTTAGTATAACATACGGCACCTTACAACTCCTAACAAAAAATTACAACATTGTACGTAAACTTAAAACTCCATAATAAACCAAATGAATTTGTCCGAGTCATTTGAACATCGTACGACCACTCAGGACTTGTTACGACTCTGTATGCGAATTTAGCAACAGGAAAAGCAATTTAGAATAATGTAGGATGTGTTACAACTTTTGAGAACACCTTACACCACCGTACGAAAGATTAAAACTCCATAATAAACCTAATGAATTCGTCCGAGTAATTTGAACACCATACAACAATTTGGAATATGTTTCGACTCTGTATGCCACATTACCGCCTTGAAAAACATGTTAGTATAACGTACGACACCTTACTACTCCTAACAAAACATTACAACACCGTACGTAAACTTAAAACTCCATAATAAACCTAATGAATTCGTCCGAGTCCTTTGAACATCGTACGACAATTTAGAATATATTACGACTCTGTATGTCACATTACCGTCTTGAGAAGCATGTCAGTATAACATACGGCACCTTAAAACTCCTAACAAAACATTACAACACCGTACGTAAACTTAAAACTCCATAACAAACCTAATAAATTAGTCCGAGTCCTTTGAACATCGTACTACAATTTAGAATATATTACGACTCTGTATGCCACATTACCGCCTTGAAAAGCATGTTAGTATAACGTACGACACCTTACTACTCCTAACAAAACATTACAACACCGTACGTAAACTTAAAACTCCATAATAAACCTAATGAATTCGTCCGAGTCCTTTGAACATCGTACGACAATTTAGAATATATTACGACTCTGTATGCCACATTACCGCCTTGAAAAGCATGTTAGTATAACGTACGGCGCCTTACTACTCCTAACAAAACATTACAACCCCATACGTAAACTTAAAACTCCAAAATAAAACTAATGAATTCGTCCGAGTCATTTGAACATCGTACGACCACTCAGGACTTGTTACGACTCTGTATGCGAAATTAGCAACAGGAAAAGCAATTTAGAATAATGTAGGATGCGTTACAACCTTTGAGAACACCTTACACCACCGTACGAAAGATTAAAACTCCATAATAAACCTAATGAATTCGTCCGAGTAATTTGAACACCATACAACAATTTTGAATATATTAAGACTCTGTATGCCACATTACCGCCTTGAAAAGCATGTTAGTATAATGTACGACACCTTACTACTCCTAACAAAACATTACAACACCGTACGTAAACTTAAAACTCCATAATAAACCTAATGAATTCGTCCGAGTCATTTGAACATCGTACGACCACTTAGGACTTGTTACGACTCTAAATGCGAAATTAGCAACAGGAAAAGCAATTTAGAATAATGTAGGATGCGTTACAACTTTTGAGAACAACTTACACCACCGTACGAAAGATTAAAACTCCATAATAAACCTAATGAATTCGTCCGAGTAATTTGAACACTATACAACAATTTGGAATATATTACGACTCTGTATCCCACATTACCGCCTTGAAAAGCATGTTAGTATAACATACGGCACCTTACAATTCCTAACAAAAAATTACAACACTGTACGTAAACTTAAAACTCCATAATAAACCATATGAATTCGTCCGAGTCATTTGAACATCGTACGACCACTCAGGACTTGTTAGGACTCTGTATGCGAATTTAGCAACAGGAAAAGCAATTTAGAATAATGTAGGATGTGTTACAACTTTTGAGAACACCTTACACCACCGTACGAAAGATTAAAACTCCATAATAAACCTAATGAATTCGTCCGAGTAATTTGAACACCATACAACAATTTGGAATATATTACGACTCTGTATGCCACATTACCGCCTTGAAAAACATGTTAGTATAACGTACGACACCTTACTACTCCTAACAAAACATTACAACACCGTACGTAAACTTAAAACTCCATAATAAACCTAATGAATTCGTCCGAGTCCTTTGAACATCGTACGACAATTTAGAATATATTACGACTCTGTATGTCACATTACCGTCTTGAGAAGCATGTCAGTATAACATACGGCACCTTAAAACTCCTAACAAAACATTACAACACCGTACGTAAACTTAAAACTCCATAATAAACCTAATAAATTAGTCCGAGTCCTTTAAACATCGTACTACAATTTAGAATATATTACGACTCTGTATGCCACATTACCGCCTTGAAAAGCATGTTAGTATAACGTACGACACCTTACTACTCCTAACAAAACATTACAACACCGTACGTAAACTTAAAACTCCATAATAAACCTAATGAATTCGTCCGAGTCCTTTGAACATCGTACGACAATTTAGAATATATTACGACTCTGTATGTCACATTACCGTCTTGAGAAGCATGTCAGTATAACATACGGCACCTTAAAACTCCTAACAAAACATTACAACACCGTACGTAAACTTAAAACTCCATAATAAACCTAATAAATTAGTCCGAGTCCTTTGAACATCGTACTACAATTTAGAATATATTACGACTCTGTATGCCACATTACCGCCTTGAAAAGCATGTTAGTATAACGTACGACACCTTACTACTCCTAACAAAACATTACAACACCGTACGTAAACTTAAAACTCCATAATAAACCTAATGAATTCGTCCGAGTCCTTTGAACATCGTACGACAATTTAGAATATATTACGACTCTGTATGCCACATTACCGCCTTGAAAAGCATGTTAGTATAACGTACGGCGCCTTACTACTCCTAACAAAACATTACAACCCCGTACGTAAACTTAAAACTCCAAAATAAAACTAATGAATTCGTCCGAGTCATTTGAACATCGTACGACCACTCAGGACTTGTTACGACTCTGTATGCGAAATTAGCAACAGGAAAAGCAATTTAGAATAATGTAGGATGCGTTACAACCTTTGAGAACACCTTACACCACCGTACGAAAGATTAAAACTCCATAATAAACCTAATGAATTCGTCCGAGTAATTTGAACACCATACAACAATTTTGAATATACTAAGACTCTGTATGCCACATTACCGCCTTGACAAGCATGTTAGTATAATGTACGACACCTTACTACTCCTAACAAAACATTACAACACCGTACGTAAACTTAAAACTCCATAATAAACCTAATGAATTCGTCCGAGTCATTTGAACATCGTACGACCACTTAGGACTTGTTACGACTCTGTATGCGAAATTAGCAACAGGAAAAGCAATTTAGAATAATGTAGGATGCGTTACAACTTTTGAGAACAACTTACACCACCGTACGAAAGATTAAAACTCCATAATAAACCTAATGAATTCGTCCGAGTAATTTGAACACTATACAACAATTTGGAATATATTACGACTCTGTATCCCACATTACCGCCTTGAAAAGCATGTTAGTATAACATACGGCACCTTACAACTCCTAACAAAAAATTACAACACTGTACGTAAACTTAAAACTCCATAATAAACCAAATGAATTCGTCCGAGTCATTTGAACATCGTACGACCACTCAGGACTTGTTACGACTCTGTATGCGAATTTAGCAACAGGAAAAGCAATTTAGAATAATGTAGGATGTGTTACAACTTTTGAGAACACCTTACACCACCGTACGAAAGATTAAAACTCCATAATAAACCTAATGAATTCGTCCGAGTAATTTGAACACCATACAACAATTTGGAATATATTACGACTCTGTATGCCACATTACCGCCTTGAAAAACATGTTAGTATAACGTACGACACCTTACTACTCCTAACAAAACATTACAACACCGTACGTAAACTTAAAACTCCATAATAAACCTAATGAATTCGTCCGAGTCCTTTGAACATCGTACGACAATTTAGAATATATTACGACTCTGTATGTCACATTACCGTCTTGAGAAGCATGTCAGTATAACATACGGCACCTTAAAACTCCTAACAAAACATTACAACACCGTACGTAAACTTAAAACTCCATAATAAACCTAATAAATTAGTCCGAGTCCTTTGAACATCGTACTACAATTTAGAATATATTACGACTCTGTATGCCACATTACCGCCTTGAAAAGCATGTTAGTATAACGTACGACACCTTACTACTCCTAACAAAACATTACAACACCGTACGTAAACTTAAAACTCCATAATAAACCTAATGAATTCGTCCGAGTCCTTTGAACATCGTACGACAATTTAGAATATATTACGACTCTGTATGCCACATTACCGCCTTGAAAAGCATGTTAGTATAACGTACGGCGCCTTACTACTCCTAACAAAACATTACAACCCCGTACGTAAACTTAAAACTCCAAAATAAAACTAATGAATTCGTCCGAGTCATTTGAACATCGTACGACCACTTAGGACTTGTTACGACTCTGTATGCGAAATTAGCAACAGGAAAAGCAATTTAGAATAATGTAGGATGCGTTACAACTTTTGAGAACAACTTACACCACCGTACGAAAGATTAAAACTCCATAATAAACCTAATGAATTCGTCCGAGTAATTTGAACACCATACAACAATTTGGAATATATTAAGACTCTGTATGCCACATTACCGCCTTGAAAAGCATGTTAGTATAACGTACGACACCTTACTACTCCTAACAAAACATTACAACACCGTACGTAAACTTAAAACTCCATAATAAACCTAATGAATTCGTCCGAGTCATTTGAACATCGTACGACCACTTAGGACTTGTTACGACTCTGTATGCGAAATTAGCAACAGGAAAAGCAATTTAGAATAATGTAGGATGCGTTACAACTTTTGAGAACAACTTACACCACCGTACGAAAGATTAAAACTCCATAATAAACCTAATGAATTCGTCCGAGTAATTTGAACACCATACAACAATTTGGAATATATTAAGACTCTGTATGCCACATTACCGCCTTGAAAAGCATGTTAGTATAACGTACGACACCTTATTACTCCTAACAAAACATTACAACACCGTACGTAAACTTAAAACTCCATAATAAACCTAATGAATCCGTCCTAGTCATTTGAACATCGTACAACCACTCAGGACTTGTTACGACTCTGTATGCGAATTTAGCAACAGGAAAAGCAATTTAGAATAATGTAGGATGTGTTACAACTTTTGAGAACACCTTACACCACCGTACGAAAGATTAAAACTCCATAATAAACCTAATGAATTCGTCCGAGTAATTTGAACACCATACAACAATTTGGAATATATTACGACTCTGTATGCCACATTACCGCCTTGAAAAACATGTTAGTATAACGTACGACACCTTACTACTCCTAACAAAACATTACAACACCGTACGTAAACTTAAAACTCCATAATAAACCTAATGAATTCGTCCGAGTCCTTTGAACATCGTACGACAATTTAGAATATATTACGACTCTGTATGTCACATTACCGTCTTGAGAAGCATGTCAGTATAACATACGGCACCTTAAAACTCCTAACAAAACATTACAACACCGTACGTAAACTTAAAACTCCATAATAAACCTAATAAATTAGTCCGAGTCCTTTGAACATCGTACTACAATTTAGAATATATTACGACTCTGTATGCCACATTACCGCCTTGAAAAGCATGTTAGTATAACGTACGACACCTTACTACTCCTAACAAAACATTACAACACCGTACGTAAACTTAAAACTCCATAATAAACCTAATGAATTCGTCCGAGTCCTTTGAACATCGTACGACAATTTAGAATATATTACGACTCTGTATGCCACATTACCGCCTTGAAAAGCATGTTAGTATAACGTACGGCGCCTTACTACTCCTAACAAAACATTACAACCCCGTACGTAAACTTAAAACTCCAAAATAAAACTAATGAATTCGTCCGAGTCATTTGAACATCGTACGACCACTTAGGACTTGTTACGACTCTGTATGCGAAATTAGCAACAGGAAAAGCAATTTAGAATAATGTAGGATGCGTTACAACTTTTGAGAACAACTTACACCACCGTACGAAAGATTAAAACTCCATAATAAACCTAATGAATTCGTCCGAGTAATTTGAACACCATACAACAATTTGGAATATATTAAGACTCTGTATGCCACATTACCGCCTTGAAAAGCATGTTAGTATAACGTACGACACCTTACTACTCCTAACAAAACATTACAACACCGTACGTAAACTTAAAACTCCATAATAAACCTAATGAATTCGTCCGAGTCATTTGAACATCGTACGACCACTTAGGACTTGTTACGACTCTGTATGCGAAATTAGCAACAGGAAAAGCAATTTAGAATAATGTAGGATGCGTTACAACTTTTGAGAACAACTTACACCACCGTACGAAAGATTAAAACTCCATAATAAACCTAATGAATTCGTCCGAGTAATTTGAACACCATACAACAATTTGGAATATATTAAGACTCTGTATGCCACATTACCGCCTTGAAAAGCATGTTAGTATAACGTACGACACCTTATTACTCCTAACAAAACATTACAACACCGTACGTAAACTTAAAACTCCATAATAAACCTAATGAATCCGTCCTAGTCATTTGAACATCGTACAACCACTCAGGACTTGTTACAACTCTGTATGCGAAATTAGCAACAGGAAAAGCAATTTAGAATAATGTAGGATGCGTTACAACTTTTGAGAACAGCTTACACCACCGTACGAAAGATTAAAACTCCATAATAAACCTAATGAATTCGTCCGAGTAATTTGAACACCATACAACAATTTGGAATATATTAAGACTCTGTATGCCACATTACCGCCTTGAAAAGCATGTTAGTATAACGTACAACACCATACTACTCCTAACAAAACATTACAACACCGTACGTAAACTTAAAACTCCATAATAAACCTAATGAATTCGTCCGAGTCATTTGAACATCGTACGACCACTTAGGACTTGTTACGACTCTGTATGCGAAATTAGCAACAGGAAAAGCAATTTAGAATAATGTAGGATGCGTTACAACTTTTGAGAACAACTTACACCACCGTACGAAAGATTAAAACTACATAATAAACCTAACGATATCCTCCGCGTAATTTGAACACCATACAACAATTTGGAATATATTACGACTCTGTATGCCACATTACCGCCTTGAAAAGCATGTTAGTATAACGTACGGCACCTTACAACTCCTAACAAAACATTACAACACCGTACGTAAACTTAAAACTCCATAATAAACCTAACGAATTCGTCCTAGTCATTTGAACATCGTACAACCACTCAGGACTTGTTACGACTCTGTATGCGAAATTAGCAACAGGAAAACCAATTTAGAATAATGTAGGATGCGTTACAACTTTTGAGAACAACTTACACCACCGTACGAAAGATTAAAACTACATAATAAACCTAATGAATTCGTCCGCGTAATTTGAACACCATACAACAATTTGGAATATATTACGACTCTGTATGCCACATTACCGCCTTGAAAAGCATGTTAGTATAACGTACGGCGCCTTACTACTCCTAACAAAACATTACAACACCGTACGTAAACTTAAAACTCCATAATAAAACTAATGAATTCGTCCGAGTCATTTGAACATCGTACGACCACTCAGCACTTGTTACGACTCTGTATGCGAAATTAGCAACAGGAAAAGCAATTTAGAATAATGTAGGATGCGTTACAACCTTTGAGAACACCTTACACCACCGTACGAAAGATTAAAACTCCATAATAAACCTAATGAATTCGTACGAGTAATTTGAAAACCATACAACAATTTGGAATATATTAAGACTCTGTATGCCACATTACCGCCTTGAAAAGCATGTTAGTATAACGTACGACACCTTACTACTCCTAACAAAACATTACAACACCGTACGTAAACTTAAAACTCCATAATAAACCTAATGAATTCGTCCGAGTCATTTGAACATCGTACGACCACTTAGGACTTGTTACGACTCTGTATGCGAAATTAGCAATTGGAAAACCAATTTAGAATAATGTAGGATGCGTTACAACTTTTGAGAACAACTTACACCACCGTACGAAAGATTAAAACTCCATAATAAACCTAATGAATTCGTCCGCGTAATTTGAACATCATACAACAATTTGTAATATATTACGACTCTGTATGCCACATTACCGCCTTGAAAAGCATGTTAGTATAACGTACGGCACCTTACAACTCCTAACAAAACATTACAACACCGTACGTAAACTTAAAACTCCATAATAAACATAATGAATTCGTCCTAGTCATTTGAACATCGTACAACCACTCAGGACTTGTTACGACTCTGTATGCGAAATTAGCAACAGGAAAAGCAATTTAGAATAATGTAGGATGCGTTACAACTTTTGAGAACAACTTACACCACCGTACGAAAGATTAAAACTACATAATAAACCTAATGAATTCGTCCGCGTAATTTGAACACCATACAACAATTTGGAATATATTACGACTCTGTATGCCACATTACCGCCTTGAAAAGCATGTTAGTATAACGTACGGCGCCTTACTACTCCTAACAAAACATTACAACACCGTACGTAAACTTAAAACTCCATAATAAAACTAATGAATTCGTCCGAGTCATTTGAACATCGTACGACCACTCAGGACTTGTTACGACTCTGTATGCGAAATTAGCAACAGGAAAAGCAATTTAGAATAATGTAGGATGCGTTACAACCTTTGAGAACACCTTACACCACCGTACGAAAGATTAAAACTCCATAATAAACCTAATGAATTCGTCCGAGTAATTTGAACACCATACAACAATTTGGAATATATTAAGACTCTGTATGCCACATTACCGCCTTGAAAAGCATGTTAGTATAACGTACGACACCTTACTACTCCTAACAAAACATTACAACACCGTACGTAAACTTAAAACTCCATAATAAACCTAATGAATTCGTCCGAGTCATTTGAACATCGTACGACCACTTAGGACTTGTTACGACTCTGTATGCGAAATTAGCAATTGGAAAACCAATTTAGAATAATGTAGGATGCGTTACAACTTTTGAGAACAACTTACACCACCGTACGAAAGATTAAAACTACATAATAAACCTAATGAATTCGTCCGCGTAATTTGAACACCATACAACAATTTGGAATATATTACGACTCTGTATGCCACATTACCGCCTTGAAAAGCATGTTAGTATAACGTACGGCGCCTTACTACTCCTAACAAAACATTACAACACCGTACGTAAACTTAAAACTCCATAATAAAACTAATGAATTCGTCCGAGTCATTTGAACATCGTACGACCACTCAGCACTTGTTACGACTCTGTATGCGAAATTAGCAACAGGAAAAGCAATTTAGAATAATGTAGGATGCGTTACAACCTTTGAGAACACCTTACACCACCGTACGAAAGATTAAAACTCCATAATAAACCTAATGAATTCGTACGAGTAATTTGAACACCATACAACAATTTGGAATATATTAAGACTCTGTATGCCACATTACCGCCTTGAAAAGCATGTTAGTATAACGTACGACACCTTACTACTCCTAACAAAACATTACAACACCGTACGTAAACTTAAAACTCCATAATAAACCTAATGAATTCGTCCGAGTCATTTGAACATCGTACGACCACTTAGGACTTGTTACGACTCTGTATGCGAAATTAGCAATTGGAAAACCAATTTAGAATAATGTAGGATGCGTTACAACTTTTGAGAACAACTTACACCACCGTACGAAAGATTAAAACTCCATAATAAACCTAATGAATTCGTCCGCGTAATTTGAACATCATACAACAATTTGTAATATATTACGACTCTGTATGCCACATTACCGCCTTGAAAAGCATGTTAGTATAACGTACGGCACCTTACAACTCCTAACAAAACATTACAACACCGTACGTAAACTTAAAACTCCATAATAAACATAATGAATTCGTCCTAGTCATTTGAACATCGTACAACCACTCAGGACTTGTTACGACTCTGTATGCGAAATTAGCAACAGGAAAAGCAATTTAGAATAATGTAGGATGCGTTACAACTTTTGAGAACAACTTACACCACCGTACGAAAGATTAAAACTACATAATAAACCTAATGAATTCGTCCGCGTAATTTGAACACCATACAACAATTTGGAATATATTACGACTCTGTATGCCACATTACCGCCTTGAAAAGCATGTTAGTATAACGTACGGCGCCTTACTACTCCTAACAAAACATTACAACACCGTACGTAAACTTAAAACTCCATAATAAAACTAATGAATTCGTCCGAGTCATTTGAACATCGTACGACCACTCAGGACTTGTTACGACTCTGTATGCGAAATTAGCAACAGGAAAAGCAATTTAGAATAATGTAGGATGCGTTACAACCTTTGAGAACACCTTACACCACCGTACGAAAGATTAAAACTCCATAATAAACCTAATGAATTCGTCCGAGTAATTTGAACACCATACAACAATTTGGAATATATTAAGACTCTGTATGCCACATTACCGCCTTGAAAAGCATGTTAGTATAACGTACGACACCTTACTACTCCTAACAAAACATTACAACACCGTACGTAAACTTAAAACTCCATAATAAACCTAATGAATTCGTCCGAGTCATTTGAACATCGTACGACCACTTAGGACTTGTTACGACTCTGTATGCGAAATTAGCAATTGGAAAACCAATTTAGAATAATGTAGGATGCGTTACAACTTTTGAGAACAACTTACACCACCGTACGAAAGATTAAAACTACATAATAAACCTAATGAATTCGTCCGCGTAATTTGAACACCATACAACAATTTGGAATATATTACGACTCTGTATGCCACATTACCGCCTTGAAAAGCATGTTAGTATAACGTACGGCGCCTTACTACTCCTAACAAAACATTACAACACCGTACGTAAACTTAAAACTCCATAATAAAACTAATGAATTCGTCCGAGTCATTTGAACATCGTACGACCACTCAGGACTTGTTACGACTCTGTATGCGAAATTAGCAACAGGAAAAGCAATTTAGAATAATGTAGGATGCGTTACAACCTTTGAGAACACCTTACACCACCGTACGAAAGATTAAAACTCCATAATAAACCTAATGAATTCGTCCGAGTAATTTGAACACCATACAACAATTTGGAATATATTAAGACTCTGTATGCCACATTACCGCCTTGAAAAGCATGTTAGTATAACGTACGACACCTTACTACTCCTAACAAAACATTACAACACCGTACGTAAACTTAAAACTCCATAATAAACCTAATGAATTCGTCCGAGTCATTTGAACATCGTACGACCACTTAGGACTTGTTACGACTCTGTATGCGAAATTAGCAATTGGAAAACCAATTTAGAATAATGTAGGATGCGTTACAACTTTTGAGAACAACTTACACCACCGTACGAAAGATTAAAACTCCATAATAAACCTAATGAATTCGTCCGCGTAATTTGAACACCATACAACAATTTGTAATATATTACGACTCTGTATGCCACATTACCGCCTTGAAAAGCATGTTAGTATAACATACGGCACCTTACAACTCCTAACAAAACATTACAACACCGTACGTAAACTTAAAACTCCATAATAAACCTAATGAATTCGTCCTAGTCATTTGAACATCGTACAACCACTCAGGACTTGTTACGACTCTGTATGCGAAATTAGCAACAGGAAAAGCAATTTAGAATAATGTAGGATGCGTTACAACCTTTGAGAACACCTTACACCACCGTACGAAAGATTAAAACTCCATAATAAACCTAATGAATTCGTCCGAGTAATTTGAACTCCATACAACAATTTGGAATATATTAAGACTCTGTATGCCACATTACCGCCTTGAAAAGCATGTTAGTATAACATACGACACCTTACTACTCCTAACAAAACATTACAACACCGTACGTAAACTTAAAACTCCATAATAAACCTAATGAATTCGTCCGAGTCATTTGAACATCGTACGACCACTTAGGACTTGTTACGACTCTGTATGCGAAATTAGCAACAGGAATAGCAATTTAGAATAATGTAGGATGCGTTACAACTTTTGAGAACAACTCACACCACCGTACGAAAGATTAAAACTCCATAATAAACCTAATGAATTCGTCCGAGTAATTTGAACACCATACAACAATTTGGAATATATTACGACTCTGTATGCCACATTACCGCCTTGAAAAGCATGTTAGTATAACGTACGGCACCTTACAACTCCTAACAAAACATTACAACACCGTACGTAAACTTAAAACTCCATAATAAACCTAATGAATTCGTCCTAGTCATTTGAACATCGTACAACCACTCAGGACTTGTTACGACTCAGTATGCGAAATTAGCAACAAGAAAAGCAATTTAGAATAATGTAGGATGCGTAACAACTTTTGAGAACAACTTACACCACCGTACGAAAGATTAAAACTCCATAATAAACCTAATGAATTCGTCCGAGTAATTTGAACACCATACAACAATTTGGAATATATTACGACTCTTTATGCCACATTACCGCCTTGAAAAGCATGTTAGTATAACGTACGACACCTTACAACTCCTAACAAAACATTACAACACCGTACGTAAACTTTAAACTCCATAATAAACCTAATGAATTCGTCCTAGTCATTTGAACATCGTACAACCACTCAGGACTTGTTAGGACTCTGTATGCGAAATTAGCAACAGGAAAAGCAATTTAGAATAATGTAGGATGCATTACAACTTTTGAGAACACCTTACACCACCGTACGAAAGATTAAAACTCCAAAATAAACCTAATGAATTCGTCCGAGTAATTTGAACACCATACAACAATTTGGAATATATTACGACTCTGTATGCCACATTACCGCCTTGAAAAGCATGTTAGTATAACGTACGACACCTTACTACTCCTAACAAAACATTACAACACCGTACGTAAACTTAAAACTCCATAATAAACCTAATAAATTAGTCTGAGTCCTTTGAACATAGTAATAAAATTTACAATATATTACGACTCTGTATGCCACATTACCTTCTTGAAAAGCATGTTAGTATAACGTACGGCGCCTTACTACTCCTAACAAAACATTACAACACCGTACGTAAACTTAAAACTCCATAATAAAACTAATGAATTCGTCCGAGTCATTTGAACATCGTACGACCACTCAGGACTTGTTACGACTCTGTATGCGAAATTAGCAACAGGAAAAGCAATTTAGAATAATGTAGGATGCGTTACAACCTTTGAGAACACCTTACACCTCCGTACGAAAGATTAAAACTCCATAATAAACCTAATGAATTCGTCCGAGTAATTTGAACACCATACAACAATTTGGAATATATTACGACTCTGTATGCCACATTACCGCCTTGAAAAGCATGTTAGTATAACGTACGGCACCTTAGAACTCCTAACAAAACATTACAACACCGTACGTAAACTTAAAACTCCATAATAAACCTAATGAATTCGTCCTAGTCATTTGAACATCGTACAACCACTCAGGACTTGTTAGGACTCTGTATGCGAAATTAGCAACAAGAAAAGCAATTTAGAATAATGTAGGATGCATTACAACTTTTGAGAACACCTTACACCACCGTACGAAAGATTAAAACTCCCAAATAAACCTAATGAATTCGTCCGAGTAATTTGAACACCATACAACAATTTGGAATATATTACGACTCTGTATGCCATATTACCGCCTTGAAAAGCATGTTAGTATAACGTACGACACCTTACTACTCCTAACAAAACATTACAACACCGTACGTAAACTTAAAACTCCATAATAAAACTAATGAATTCATCCGAGTCATTTGAACATCGTACGACCACTCAGGACTTG
The DNA here is from genome assembly GCA_030867185.1 of Tagetes erecta. NCBI lineage: Eukaryota > Viridiplantae > Streptophyta > Magnoliopsida > Asterales > Asteraceae > Tagetes > Tagetes erecta. The sequence goes on along the minus strand of CM061488.1, from coordinate 50,584,327 downwards.
TTATGACTCTGTATGCGAAATTAGCAACAGGAAAAGCAATTTAGAATAATGTAGGATGCGTTACAACCTTTGAGAACACCTTACACCACCGTACGAAAGATTAAAACTCCATAATAAACCTAATGAATTCGTCCGAGTAATTTGAACACCATACAACAATTTGGAATATATTAAGACTCTGTATGCCACATTACCGCCTTCAAAAGCATGTTAGTATAACGTACGACACCTTACTACTCCTAACAAAACATTACAACACCGTACGTAAACTTAAAACTCCATAATAAACCTAATGAATTCGTCCGAGTCATTTGAACATCGTACGACCACTTAGGACTTGTTACGACTCTGTATGCGAAATTAGCAACAGGAAAAGCAATTTAGAATAATGTAGGATGTGTTACAACTTTTGAGAACAACTTACACCACCGTACGAAAGATTAAAACTCCATAATAAACCTAATGAATTCGTCCGAGTAATTTTAACACCATACAACAATTTGGAATATATTACGACTCTGTATGCCACATTACCGCCTTGAAAAGCATGTTAGTATAACGTACGGCACCTTACAACTCCTAACAAAACATTACAACACCGTACGTAAACTTAAAACTCCATAATAAACCTAATGAATTCGTCCTAGTCATTTGAACATCGTACAACCACTCAGGACTTGTTAGGACTCTGTATGCGAAATTAGCAACAAGAAAAGCAATTTAGAATAATGTAGGATGCATTACAACTTTTGAGAACACCTTACACCACCGTACGAAAGATTAAAACTCCAAAATAAACCTAATGAATTCGTCCGAGTAATTTGAACACCATACAACAATTTGGAATATTTTACGACTCTGTATGCCATATTACCTCCTTGAAAAGCATGTTAGTATAACGTACGGCACCTTACAACTCCTAACAAAACATTACAACACCGTACGTAAACTTAAAACTCCATAATAAACCTAATGAATTCGTCCTAGTCATTTGAACATCGTACAACCACTCAGGACTTGTTACGACTCTGTATGCGAAATTAGCAACAGGAAAAGCAATTTAGAATAATGTAAGATGCATTACAACTTTTGAGAACACCTTACACCACCGTACGAAAGATTAAAACTCCAAAATAAACCTAATGAATTCGTCCGAGTAATTTGAACACCATACAACAATTTGGAATATATTACGACTCTGTACGCCACATTACCGCCTTGAAAAGCATGTTAGTATAACGTACGACACCTTACTACTTCTAACAAAACATTACAACACCGTACGTAAACTTAAAACTCCATAATAAACCTAATAAATTAGTCTGAGTCCTTTGAACATAGTACTAAAATTTAGAATATATTACGACTCTGTATGCCACATTACCGCCTTGAAAAGCATGTTAGTATAACGTACGGCGCCTTACTACTCCTAACAAAACATTACAACACCGTACGTAAACTTAAAACTCCATAATAAAACTAATGAATTCGTCCGAGTCATTTGAACATCGTACGACCACTCAGGACTTGTTACGACTCTGTATGCGAAATTAGCAACAGGAAAAGCAATTTAGAATAATGTAGGATGCGTTACAACCTTTGAGAACACCTTACACCACCGTACGAAAGATTAAAACTCCATAATAAACCTAATGAATTCGTCCGAGTAATTTGAACACCATACAACAATTTGGAATATATTAAGACTCTGTATGCCACATTACCGCCTTGAAAAGCATGTTAGTATAACGTACGACACCTTACTACTCCTAACAAAACATCACAACACCGTACGTAAACTTAAAACTCCATAATAAACCTAATGAATTCGTCCGAGTCATTTGAACATCGTACGACCACTTAGGACTTGTTACGACTCTGTATGCGAAATTAGCAACAGGAAAAGCAATTTAGAATAATGTAGGATGCGTTACAACTTTTGAGAACAACTTACACCACCGTACGAAAGATTAAAACTCCATAATAAACCTAATGAATTCGTCCGAGTAATTTGAACACCATACAACAATTTGGAATATATTAAGACTCTGTATGCCACATTACCTCCTTGAAAAGCATGTTAGTATAACGTACGGCACCTTACTACTCCTAACAAAACATTACAACACCGTATGTAAACTTAAAACTCCATAATAAACCTAATGAATTCGTCCGAGTCATTTGAACATAGTACGACCACTTAGGACTTGTTACGACTCTGTATGCGAAATTAGCAACAGGAAAAGCAATTTAGAATAACGTAGGATGCGTTACAACTTTTGAGAACACCTTACACCACCGTACGAAAGATTAAAACTCCAAAATAAACCTAATGAATTCGTCCGAGTAATTTGAACACCATACAACAATTTGGAATATATTACGACTTTGTATGCCAAATTACCGCCTTGAAAAGCATGTTATTATAACGTACGGCACCTTACAACTCCTAACAAAACATTACAACACCGTACGTAAACTTAAAACTCCATAATAAAACTAATGAATTCGTCCGAGTCATTTGAACATCGTACCACCACTCAGGATTTGTTACGACTCTGTATGCGAAATTAGCAACAGGAAAAGCAATTTAGAATAATGTAGGATGCGTTACAACTTTTGAGAACACCTTACACCACCCTACGAAAGATTAAAACTCCAAAATAAACCTAATGAATTCGTCCTAGTAATTTGAACACCATACAATAATTTGGAATATATTACGACTCTGTATGCCACATTACCGCCTTGAAAAGCATGTTAGTGTAACGTACGACACCTTACAACTCCTAACAAAACATTACAACACCGTACGTAAACTTTAAACTCCATAATAAACCTAATGAATTCGTCCGAGTCATTTGAACATCGTACAACAATTTAGAATATATTACGACTCTGTATGCCACATTACCGTCTTGAGAAGCATGTTAGTATAACGTACGGCACCTTACAACTCCTAACAAAACATTACAACACCGTACGTAAACTTAAAACTCCATAATAAACCTAATGAATTCGTCCGAGTCATTTGAACATCGTACGACCACTTAGGACTTGTTACGACTCTGTATGCGAAATTAGCAACAGGAAAAGCAATTTAGAATAATGTACGATGTGTTATAACTTTTGAGAACACCTTACACCACCGTACGAAAGATTAAAACTCCATAATAATCCTAATAAATTAGTCCAAGTCCTTTGAACTTCGTACTACAATTTAGAATATATTACGACTCTGTCTGCCACATTACCGCCTTGAAAAACATGTTAGTATAACGTACGGCACCTTACAACTCCTAACAAAACATTACAACACCGTACGTAAACTTAAAACTCCATAATAAACTTAATGAATTCGTCCGAGTCATTTGAACATCGTACGACCACTTAGGACTTGTTACGACTCTGTATGCGAAATTAGCAACAGGAAAAGCAATTTAGAATAATGTACGATGCGTTATAACTTTTGAGAACACCTTACACCACCGTACGAAAGAATAAACTCCATAATAAACCTAATGAATTCGTTCGAGTAATTTGAACACCATACAACAATTTGGAATATATTACGACTCTGTATGCCACATTACCGCCTTGAAAAGCATGTTAGTATAACGTACGACACCTTACAACTCCTAACAAAACATTACAACACCATATGTAAACTTAAAACTCCATAATAAACCTAATGAATTCGTCCGAGTCATTTGAACATCGTACAACCACTCAGGACTTGTTACGACTCTGTATGCGAAATTAGCAACATGAAAACCAATTTAGAATAACGTAGGATGCGTTACAACTTTTGAGAACACCTTACACCACCGTACGAAAGATTAAAACTACAAAATAAACCTAATGAATTCGTCTGAGTAATTTGAACACCATACAACAATTTGGAATATATTACGACTCTGTATGCCACATTACCGCCTTGAAAAGCATGTTAGTATAACGTACGGCACCTTACAACTCCTAACAAAACATTACAACACCGTACGTAAACTTAAAACTCCATAATAAACCTAATAAATTAGTCCGAGTCCTTTGAACATAGTACTACAATTTAGAATATATTATGACTCTGTATGCCACATTACCGCCTTGAAAAGCATGTTAGTATAACGTACGGCACCTTACAACTCTTAACAAAACATTACAACACCGTACGTAAACTTAAAACTCCATAATAAACCTAATGAATTCGTTCGAGTCATTTGAACATCGTACGACCACTTAGGACTTGTTACGACTCTGTATGCGAAATAAGCAACATGAAAAGCAATTTAGAATAATGTACGATGCGTTATAACTTTTGAGAACACCTTACACCACCGTACGAAAGATTAAAACTCCATAATAATCCTAATAAATTAGTCTGAGTCCTTTGAACATCGTACCACAATTTAGAATATATTACGACTCTGTATGCCACATTACCGTCTTGAGAAGCATGTTAGTATAACGTACGGCACCTTACAACTCCTAACATAACATTACAACACCGTACGTAAACTTAAAACTCCATAATAAACCTAATGAATTCGTCCGAGTCATTTGAACATCCTACGACCACTTAGGACTTGTTACGACTCTGTATGCGAAATTAGTAACAGGAAAAGCAATTTAGAATAATGTACGATGAGTTATAACTTTTGAGAACACCTTACACCACCGTACGAAAGATTAAAACTCCATAATAAACCTAATGAATTCGTTCGAGTAATTTGAACACCATACAACAATTTGGAATATATTACGACTCTGTATGCCACATTACCGCCTTGAAAAGCATGTTAGTATAACGTACGGCACCTTACAACTCCTAACAAAACATTACAACACCGTACGTAAACTTAAAACTCCATAATAAACCTAATGAATTCGTCCGAGTCATTTGAACATCGTACAACCACTCAGGACTTGTTACGACTCTGTATGCGAAATTAGCAACAGGAAAACCAATTTAGAATAACGTAGGATGCGTTACAACTTTTGAGAACACCTTACACCACCGTACGAAAGATTAAAACTCCAAAATAAACCTAATGAATTCGTCCGAGTAATTTGAACACCATACAACAATTTGGAATATATTACGACTTTGTATGCCAAATTACCGCCTTGAAAAGCATGTTATTATAACGTACGGCACCTTACAACTCCTAACAAAACATTACAACACCGTACGTAAACTTAAAACTCCATAATAAAACTAATGAATTCGTCCGAGTCATTTGAACATCGTACCACCACTCAGGATTTGTTACGACTCTGTATGCGAAATTAGCAACAGGAAAAGCAATTTAGAATAATGTAGGATGCGTTACAACTTTTGAGAACACCTTACACCACCCTACGAAAGATTAAAACTCCAAAATAAACCTAATGAATTCGTCCTAGTAATTTGAACACCATACAATAATTTGGAATATCTTACGACTCTGTATGCCACATTACCGCCTTGAAAAGCATGTTAGTGTAACGTACGACACCTTACAACTCCTAACAAAACATTACAACACCGTACGTAAACTTTAAACTCTATAATAAACCTAACGAATTCGTCCGAGTCATTTGAACATCGTACGACCACTTAGGACTTGTTACGACTCTGTATGCGAAATTAGCAACAGGAAAAGCAATTTAGAATAATGTAGGATGCGTTACAACCTTTGAGAACACCTTACACCACCGTACGAAAGATTAAAACTCCATAATAAACCTAATGAATTCGTCCGAGTAATTTGAACACCATACAACAATTTGGAATATATTACGACTCTGTATGCCACATTACCGCCTTGAAAAGCATGTTAGTATAACGTACGACACCTTACTACTCCTAACAAAACATTACAACACCGTACGTAAACTTAAAACTCCATAATAAACCTAATGAATTCTTCCGAGTCCTTTGAACATCGTACAACAATTTAGAATATATTACGACTCTGTATGCCACATTACCGTCTTGAGAAGCATGTTAGTATAACGTACGGCACCATACAACTCCTAACAAAACATTACAACACCGTACGTAAACTTAAAACTCCATAATAAACCTAATGAATTCGTCCGAGTCATTTGAACATCGTACAACCACTCAGGACTTGTTACGACTCTGTATGCGAAATTAGCAACATGAAAACCAATTTAGAATAACGTAGGATGCGTTACAACTTTTGAGAACACCTTACACCACCGTACGAAAGATTAAAACTACAAAATAAACCTAATGAATTCGTCTGAGTAATTTGAACACCATACAACAATTTGGAATATATTACGACTCTGTATGCCACATTACCGCCTTGAAAAGCATGTTAGTATAACGTACGGCACCTTACAACTCCTAACAAAACATTACAACACCGTACGTAAACTTAAAACTCCATAATAAACCTAATAAATTAGTCCGAGTCCTTTGAACATAGTACTACAATTTAGAATATATTATGACTCTGTATGCCACATTACCGCCTTGAAAAGCATGTTAGTATAACGTACGGCACCTTACAACTCTTAACAAAACATTACAACACCGTACGTAAACTTAAAACTCCATAATAAACCTAATGAATTCGTTCGAGTCATTTGAACATCGTACGACCACTTAGGACTTGTTACGACTCTGTATGCGAAATAAGCAACATGAAAAGCAATTTAGAATAATGTACGATGCGTTATAACTTTTGAGAACACCTTACACCACCGTACGAAAGATTAAAACTCCATAATAATCCTAATAAATTAGTCTGAGTCCTTTGAACATCGTACCACAATTTAGAATATATTACGACTCTGTATGCCACATTACCGTCTTGAGAAGCATGTTAGTATAACGTACGGCACCTTACAACTCCTAACATAACATTACAACACCGTACGTAAACTTAAAACTCCATAATAAACCTAATGAATTCGTCCGAGTCATTTGAACATCCTACGACCACTTAGGACTTGTTACGACTCTGTATGCGAAATTAGTAACAGGAAAAGCAATTTAGAATAATGTACGATGAGTTATAACTTTTGAGAACACCTTACACCACCGTACGAAAGATTAAAACTCCATAATAAACCTAATGAATTCGTTCGAGTAATTTGAACACCATACAACAATTTGGAATATATTACGACTCTGTATGCCACATTACCGCCTTGAAAAGCATGTTAGTATAACGTACGGCACCTTACAACTCCTAACAAAACATTACAACACCGTACGTAAACTTAAAACTCCATAATAAACCTAATGAATTCGTCCGAGTCATTTGAACATCGTACAACCACTCAGGACTTGTTACGACTCTGTATGCGAAATTAGCAACAGGAAAACCAATTTAGAATAACGTAGGATGCGTTACAACTTTTGAGAACACCTTACACCACCGTACGAAAGATTAAAACTCCAAAATAAACCTAATGAATTCGTCCGAGTAATTTGAACACCATACAACAATTTGGAATATATTACGACTTTGTATGCCAAATTACCGCCTTGAAAAGCATGTTATTATAACGTACGGCACCTTACAACTCCTAACAAAACATTACAACACCGTACGTAAACTTAAAACTCCATAATAAAACTAATGAATTCGTCCGAGTCATTTGAACATCGTACCACCACTCAGGATTTGTTACGACTCTGTATGCGAAATTAGCAACAGGAAAAGCAATTTAGAATAATGTAGGATGCGTTACAACTTTTGAGAACACCTTACACCACCCTACGAAAGATTAAAACTCCAAAATAAACCTAATGAATTCGTCCTAGTAATTTGAACACCATACAATAATTTGGAATATCTTACGACTCTGTATGCCACATTACCGCCTTGAAAAGCATGTTAGTGTAACGTACGACACCTTACAACTCCTAACAAAACATTACAACACCGTACGTAAACTTTAAACTCTATAATAAACCTAACGAATTCGTCCGAGTCATTTGAACATCGTACGACCACTTAGGACTTGTTACGACTCTGTATGCGAAATTAGCAACAGGAAAAGCAATTTAGAATAATGTAGGATGCGTTACAACCTTTGAGAACACCTTACACCACCGTACGAAAGATTAAAACTCCATAATAAACCTAATGAATTCGTCCGAGTAATTTGAACACCATACAACAATTTGGAATATATTACGACTCTGTATGCCACATTACCGCCTTGAAAAGCATGTTAGTATAACGTACGACACCTTACTACTCCTAACAAAACATTACAACACCGTACGTAAACTTAAAACTCCATAATAAACCTAATGAATTCTTCCGAGTCCTTTGAACATCGTACAACAATTTAGAATATATTACGACTCTGTATGCCACATTACCGTCTTGAGAAGCATGTTAGTATAACGTACGGCACCATACAACTCCTAACAAAACATTACAACACCGTACGTAAACTTAAAACTCCATAATAAACCTAATGAATTCGTCCGAGTCATTTGAACATCGTACGACCACTTAGGACTTGTTACGACTCTGTATGCGAAATTAGCAACAGGAAAAGCAATTTAGATTAATGTACGATGTGTTATAACTTTTGAGAACACCTTACACCACCGTACGAAAGATTAAAACTCCATAATAATCCTAATAAATTAGTCCAAGTCCTTTGAACTTCGTACTACAATTTAGAATATATTACGACTCTGTCTGCCACATTACCGCCTTGAAAAGCATGTTAGTATAACGTACGGCACCTTACAACTCCTAACAAAACATTACAACACCGTACGTAAACTTAAAACTCCATAATAAACTTAATGAATTCGTCCGAGTCATTTGAACATCGTACGACCACTTAGGACTTGTTACGACTCTGTATGCGAAATTAGCAACAGGAAAAGCAATTTAGAATAATGTACGATGCGTTATAACTTTTGAGAACACCTTACACCACCGTACGAAAGAATAAACTCCATAATAAACCTAATGAATTCGTTCGAGTAAATTGAACACCATACAACAATTTGGAATATATTACGACTCTGTATGCCACATTACCGCCTTGAAAAGCATGTTAGTATAACGTACGACACCTTACAACTCCTAACAAAACATTACAACACCATACGTAAACATGAAACTCCATAATAAACCTAATGAATTCGTCCGAGTTATTTGAACATCGTACAACCACTCAGGACTTGTTACGACTCTGTATGCGAAATTAGCAACATGAAAACCAATTTAGAATAACGTAGGATGCGTTACAACTTTTGAGAACACCTTACACCACCGTACGAAAGATTAAAACTCCAAAATAAACCTAATGAATTCGTCTGAGTAATTTGAACACCATACAACAATTTGGAATATATTACGACTCTGTATGCCACATTACGGCCTTGAAAAGCATGTTAGTATAACGTACGGCACCTTACAACTCCTAACAAAACATTACAACACCGTACGTAAACTTAAAACTCCATAATAAACCTAATAAATTAGTCCGAGTCCTTTGAACATAGTACTACAATTTAGGATATATTATGACTCTGTATGACACATTACCGCCTTGAAAAGCATGTTAGTATAACGTACGGCACCTTACAACTCTTAACAAAACATTACAACACCGTACGTAAACTTAAAACTCCATAATAAACCTAATGAATTCGTTCGAGTCATTTGAACATCGTACGACCACTTAGGACTTGTTACGACTCTGTATGCGAAATAAGCAACATGAAAAGCAATTTAGAATAATGTACGATGCGTTATAACTTTTGAGAACACCTTACACCACCGTACGAAAGATTAAAACTCCATAATAATCCTAATAAATTAGTCTGAGTCCTTTGAACATCGTACCACAATTTAGAATATATTACGACTCTGTATGCCACATTACCGTCTTGAGAAGCATGTTAGTATAACGTACGGCACCTTACAACTCCTAACATAACATTACAACACCGTACGTAAACTTAAAACTCCATAATAAACCTAATGAATTCCTCCGAGTCATTTGAACATCGTACGACCACTTAGGACTTGTTACGACTCTGTATGCGAAATTAGCAACAGGAAAAGCAATTTAGAATAATGTACGATGCGTTATAACTTTTGAGAACACCTTACACCACCGTACGAAAGAATAAACTCCATAATAAACCTAATGAATTCGTTCGAGTAAATTGAACACCATACAACAATTTGGAATATATTACGACTCTGTATGCCACATTACCGCCTTGAAAAGCATGTTAGTATAACGTACGACACCTTACAACTCCTAACAAAACATTACAACACCATACGTAAACATAAAACTCCATAATAAACCTAATGAATTCGTCCGAGTCATTTGAACATCGTACAACCACTCAGGACTTGTTACGACTCTGTATGCGAAATTAGCAACATGAAAACCAATTTAGAATAACGTAGGATGCGTTACAACTTTTGAGAACACCTTACACCACCGTACGAAAGATTAAAACTCCAAAATAAACCTAATGAATTCGTCTGAGTAATTTGAACACCATACAACAATTTGGAATATATTACGACTCTGTATGCCACATTACCGCCTTGAAAAGCATGTTAGTATAACGTACAGCACCTTACAACTCCTAACAAAACATTACAACACCGTACGTAAACTTAAAACTCCATAATAAACCTAATAAATTAGTCCGAGTCCTTTGAACATAGTACTACAATTTAGAATATATTATGACTCTGTATGACACATTACCGCCTTGAAAAGCATGTTAGTATAACGTACGGCACCTTACAACTCCTAACAAAACATTACAACACCGTACGTAAACTTAAAACTCCATAATAAACCTAATGAATTCGTTCGAGTCATTTGAACATCGTACGACCACTTAGGACTTGTTACGACTCTGTATGCGAAATAAGCAACATGAAAAGCAATTTAGAATAATGTACGATGCGTTATAACTTTTGAGAACACCTTACACCACCGTACGAAAGATTAAAACTCCATAATAATCCTAATAAATTAGTCTGAGTCCTTTGAACATCGTACCACAATTTAGAATATATTACGACTCTGTATGCCACATTACCGTCTTGAGAAGCATGTTAGTATAACGTACGGCACCTTACAACTCCTAACATAACATTACAACACCGTACGTAAACTTAAAACTCCATAATAAACCTAATGAATTCCTCCGAGTCATTTGAACATCGTACGACCACTTAGGACTTGTTACGACTCTGTATGCGAAATTAGCAACAGGAAAAGCAATTTAGAATAATGTACGATGCGTTATAACTTTTGAGAACACCTTACACCACCGTACGAAAGAATAAACTCCATAATAAACCTAATGAATTCGTTCGAGTAAATTGAACACCATACAACAATTTGGAATATATTACGACTCTGTATGCCACATTACCGCCTTGAAAAGCATGTTAGTATAACGTACGACACCTTACAACTCCTAACAAAACATTACAACACCATACGTAAACATAAAACTCCATAATAAACCTAATGAATTCGTCCGAGTCATTTGAACATCGTACAACCACTCAGGACTTGTTACGACTCTGTATGCGAAATTAGCAACATGAAAACCAATTTAGAATAACGTAGGATGCGTTACAACTTTTGAGAACACCTTACACCACCGTACGAAAGATTAAAACTCCAAAATAAACCTAATGAATTCGTCTGAGTAATTTGAACTCCATACAACAATTTGGAATATATTACGACTCTGTATGCCACATTACCGCCTTGAAAAGCATGTTAGTATAACGTACGGCACCTTACAACTCCTAACAAAACATTACAACACCGTACGTAAACTTAAAACTCCATAATAAACCTAATAAATTAGTCCGAGTCCTTTGAACATAGTACTACAATTTAGAATATATTATGACTCTGTATGCCACATTACCGCCTTGAAAAGCATGTTAGTATAACGTACGGCACCTTACAACTCTTAACAAAACATTACAACACCGTACGTAAACTTAAAACTCCATAATAAACCTAATGAATTCGTTCGAGTCATTTGAACATCGTACGACCACTTAGGACTTGTTACGACTCTGTATGCGAAATAAGCAACATGAAAAGCAATTTAGAATAATGTACGATGCGTTATAACTTTTGAGAACACCTTACACCACCGTACGAAAGATTAAAACTCCATAATAATCCTAATAAATTAGTCTGAGTCCTTTGAACATCGTACCACAATTTAGAATATATTACGACTCTGTATGCCACATTACCGTCTTGAGAAGCATGTTAGTATAACGTACGGCACCTTACAACTCCTAACATAACATTACAACACCGTACGTAAACTTAAAACTCCATAATAAACCTAATGAATTCGTCCGAGTCATTTGAACATCGTACGACCACTTAGGACTTGTTACGACTCTATATGCGAAATTAGCAACAGGAAAAGCAATTTAGAATAATGTACGATGCGTTATAACTTTTGAGAACACCTTACACCACCGTACGAAAGATTAAAACTCCATAATAAACCTAATGAATTCGTTCGAGTAATTTGAACACCATACAACAATTTGGAATATATTACGACTCTGTATGCCACATTACCGCCTTGAAAAGCATGTTAGTATAACGTACGGCACCTTACAACTCCTAACAAAACATTACAACACCGTACGTAAACTTAAAACTCCATAATAAACCTAATGAATTCGTCCGAGTCATTTGAACATCGTACAACTACTCAGGACTTGTTACGACTCTGTATGCGAAATTAGCAACATGAAAACCAATTTAGAATAACGTAGGATGCGTTACAACTTTTGAGAACACCTTACACCACCGTACGAAAGATTAAAACTCCAAAATAAACCTAATGAATTCGTCTGAGTAATTTGAACTCCATACAACAATTTGGAATATATTACGACTCTGTATGCCACATTACCGCCTTGAAAAGCATGTTAGTATAACGTACGGCACCTTACAACTCCTAACAAAACATTACAACACCGTACGTAAACTTAAAACTCCATAATAAACCTAATAAATTAGTCCGAGTCCTTTGAACATAGTACTACAATTTAGAATATATTATGACTCTGTATGCCACATTACCGCCTTGAAAAGCATGTTAGTATAACGTACGGCACCTTACAACTCTTAACAAAACATTACAACACCGTACGTAAACTTAAAACTCCATAATAAACCTAATGAATTCGTTCGAGTCATTTGAACATCGTACGACCACTTAGGACTTGTTACGACTCTGTATGCGAAATAAGCAACATGAAAAGCAATTTAGAATAATGTACGATGCGTTATAACTTTTGAGAACACCTTACACCACCGTACGAAAGATTAAAACTCCATAATAATCCTAATAAATTAGTCTGAGTCCTTTGAACATCGTACCACAATTTAGAATATATTACGACTCTGTATGCCACATTACCGTCTTGAGAAGCATGTTAGTATAACGTACGGCACCTTACAACTCCTAACATAACATTACAACACCGTACGTAAACTTAAAACTCCATAATAAACCTAATGAATTCGTCCGAGTCATTTGAACATCGTACGACCACTTAGGACTTGTTACGACTCTGTATGCGAAATTAGCAACAGGAAAAGCAATTTAGAATAATGTACGATGCGTTATAACTTTTGAGAACACCTTACACCACCGTACGAAAGATTAAAACTCCATAATAAACCTAATGAATTCGTTCGAGTAATTTGAACACCATACAACAATTTGGAATATATTACGACTCTGTATGCCACATTACCGCCTTGAAAAGCATGTTAGTATAACGTACGGCACCTTACAACTCCTAACAAAACATTACAACACCGTACGTAAACTTAAAACTCCATAATAAACCTAATGAATTCGTCCGAGTCATTTGAACATCGTACAACTACTCAGGACTTGTTACGACTCTGTATGCGAAATTAGCAACATGAAAACCAATTTAGAATAACGTAGGATGCGTTACAACTTTTGAGAACACCTTACACCACCGTACGAAAGATTAAAACTCCAAAATAAACCTAATGAATTCGTCTGAGTAATTTGAACTCCATACAACAATTTGGAATATATTACGACTCTGTATGCCACATTACCGCCTTGAAAAGCATGTTAGTATAACGTACGGCACCTTACAACTCCTAACAAAACATTACAACACCGTACGTAAACTTAAAACTCCATAATAAACCTAATAAATTAGTCCGAGTCCTTTGAACATAGTACTACAATTTAGAATATATTATGACTCTGTATGCCACATTACCGCCTTGAAAAGCATGTTAGTATAACGTACGGCACCTTACAACTCTTAACAAAACATTACAACACCGTACGTAAACTTAAAACTCCATAATAAACCTAATGAATTCGTTCGAGTCATTTGAACATCGTACGACCACTTAGGACTTGTTACGACTCTGTATGCGAAATAAGCAACATGAAAAGCAATTTAGAATAATGTACGATGCGTTATAACTTTTGAGAACACCTTACACCACCGTACGAAAGATTAAAACTCCATAATAATCCTAATAAATTAGTCTGAGTCCTTTGAACATCGTACCACAATTTAGAATATATTACGACTCTGTATGCCACATTACCGTCTTGAGAAGCATGTTAGTATAACGTACGGCACCTTACAACTCCTAACATAACATTACAACACCGTACGTAAACTTAAAACTCCATAATAAACCTAATGAATTCGTCCGAGTCATTTGAACATCGTACGACCACTTAGGACTTGTTACGACTCTGTATGCGAAATTAGCAACAGGAAAAGCAATTTAGAATAATGTACGATGCGTTATAACTTTTGAGAACACCTTACACCACCGTACGAAAGATTAAAACTCCATAATAAACCTAATGAATTCGTTCGAGTAATTTGAACACCATACAACAATTTGGAATATATTACGACTCTGTATGCCACATTACCGCCTTGAAAAGCATGTTAGTATAACGTACGGCACCTTACAACTCCTAACAAAACATTACAACACCGTACGTAAACTTAAAACTCCATAATAAACCTAATGAATTCGTCCGAGTCATTTGAACATCGTACAACCACTCAGGACTTGTTACGACTCTGTATGCGAAATTAGCAACATGAAAACCAATTTAGAATAACGTAGGATGCGTTACAACTTTTGAGAACACCTTACACCACCGTACGAAAGATTAAAACTCCAAAATAAACCTAATGAATTCGTCTGAGTAATTTGAACACCATACAACAATTTGGAATATATTACGACTCTGTATGCCACATTACCGCCTTGAAAAGCATGTTAGTATAACGTACAGCACCTTACAACTCCTAACAAAACATTACAACACCGTACGTAAACTTAAAACTCCATAATAAACCTAATAAATTAGTCCGAGTCCTTTGAACATAGTACTACAATTTAGAATATATTATGACTCTGTATGACACATTACCGCCTTGAAAAGCATGTTAGTATAACGTACGGCACCTTACAACTCCTAACAAAACATTACAACACCGTACGTAAACTTAAAACTCCATAATAAACCTAATGAATTCGTTCGAGTCATTTGAACATCGTACGACCACTTAGGACTTGTTACGACTCTGTATGCGAAATAAGCAACATGAAAAGCAATTTAGAATAATGTACGATGCGTTATAACTTTTGAGAACACCTTACACCACCGTACGAAAGATTAAAACTCCATAATAATCCTAATAAATTAGTCTGAGTCCTTTGAACATCGTACCACAATTTAGAATATATTACGACTCTGTATGCCACATTACCGTCTTGAGAAGCATGTTAGTATAACGTACGGCACCTTACAACTCCTAACATAACATTACAACACCGTACGTAAACTTAAAACTCCATAATAAACCTAATGAATTCCTCCGAGTCATTTGAACATCGTACGACCACTTAGGACTTGTTACGACTCTGTATGCGAAATTAGCAACAGGAAAAGCAATTTAGAATAATGTACGATGCGTTATAACTTTTGAGAACACCTTACACCACCGTACGAAAGAATAAACTCCATAATAAACCTAATGAATTCGTTCGAGTAAATTGAACACCATACAACAATTTGGAATATATTACGACTCTGTATGCCACATTACCGCCTTGAAAAGCATGTTAGTATAACGTACGACACCTTACAACTCCTAACAAAACATTACAACACCATACGTAAACATAAAACTCCATAATAAACCTAATGAATTCGTCCGAGTCATTTGAACATCGTACAACCACTCAGGACTTGTTACGACTCTGTATGCGAAATTAGCAACATGAAAACCAATTTAGAATAACGTAGGATGCGTTACAACTTTTGAGAACACCTTACACCACCGTACGAAAGATTAAAACTCCAAAATAAACCTAATGAATTCGTCTGAGTAATTTGAACTCCATACAACAATTTGGAATATATTACGACTCTGTATGCCACATTACCGCCTTGAAAAGCATGTTAGTATAACGTACGGCACCTTACAACTCCTAACAAAACATTACAACACCGTACGTAAACTTAAAACTCCATAATAAACCTAATAAATTAGTCCGAGTCCTTTGAACATAGTACTACAATTTAGAATATATTATGACTCTGTATGCCACATTACCGCCTTGAAAAGCATGTTAGTATAACGTACGGCACCTTACAACTCTTAACAAAACATTACAACACCGTACGTAAACTTAAAACTCCATAATAAACCTAATGAATTCGTTCGAGTCATTTGAACATCGTACGACCACTTAGGACTTGTTACGACTCTGTATGCGAAATAAGCAACATGAAAAGCAATTTAGAATAACGTAGGATGCGTTACAACTTTTGAGAACACCTTACACCACCGTACGAAAGATTAAAACTCCAAAATAAACCTAATGAATTCGTCTGAGTAATTTGAACACCATACAACAATTTGGAATATATTACGACTCTGTATGCCACATTACCGCCTTGAAAAGCATGTTAGTATAACGTACAGCAC
Organism: Tagetes erecta; assembly: GCA_030867185.1. Classification (NCBI taxonomy): domain Eukaryota; kingdom Viridiplantae; phylum Streptophyta; class Magnoliopsida; order Asterales; family Asteraceae; genus Tagetes; species Tagetes erecta. Next base: position 50,567,273 of record CM061488.1, on the reverse strand, counting down.
CTTACAACTCCTAACAAAACATTACAACACCGTACGTAAACTTAAAACTCCATAATAAACCTAATAAATTAGTCCGAGTCCTTTGAACATAGTACTACAATTTAGAATATATTATGACTCTGTATGACACATTACCGCCTTGAAAAGCATGTTAGTATAACGTACGGCACCTTACAACTCCTAACAAAACATTACAACACCGTACGTAAACTTAAAACTCCATAATAAACCTAATGAATTCGTTCGAGTCATTTGAACATCGTACGACCACTTAGGACTTGTTACGACTCTGTATGCGAAATAAGCAACATGAAAAGCAATTTAGAATAATGTACGATGCGTTATAACTTTTGAGAACACCTTACACCACCGTACGAAAGATTAAAACTCCATAATAATCCTAATAAATTAGTCTGAGTCCTTTGAACATCGTACCACAATTTAGAATATATTACGACTCTGTATGCCACATTACCGTCTTGAGAAGCATGTTAGTATAACGTACGGCACCTTACAACTCCTAACATAACATTACAACACCGTACGTAAACTTAAAACTCCATAATAAACCTAATGAATTCCTCCGAGTCATTTGAACATCGTACGACCACTTAGGACTTGTTACGACTCTGTATGCGAAATTAGCAACAGGAAAAGCAATTTAGAATAATGTACGATGCGTTATAACTTTTGAGAACACCTTACACCACCGTACGAAAGAATAAACTCCATAATAAACCTAATGAATTCGTTCGAGTAAATTGAACACCATACAACAATTTGGAATATATTACGACTCTGTATGCCACATTACCGCCTTGAAAAGCATGTTAGTATAACGTACGACACCTTACAACTCCTAACAAAACATTACAACACCATACGTAAACATAAAACTCCATAATAAACCTAATGAATTCGTCCGAGTCATTTGAACATCGTACAACCACTCAGGACTTGTTACGACTCTGTATGCGAAATTAGCAACATGAAAACCAATTTAGAATAACGTAGGATGCGTTACAACTTTTGAGAACACCTTACACCACCGTACGAAAGATTAAAACTCCAAAATAAACCTAATGAATTCGTCTGAGTAATTTGAACTCCATACAACAATTTGGAATATATTACGACTCTGTATGCCACATTACCGCCTTGAAAAGCATGTTAGTATAACGTACGGCACCTTACAACTCCTAACAAAACATTACAACACCGTACGTAAACTTAAAACTCCATAATAAACCTAATAAATTAGTCCGAGTCCTTTGAACATAGTACTACAATTTAGAATATATTATGACTCTGTATGCCACATTACCGCCTTGAAAAGCATGTTAGTATAACGTACGGCACCTTACAACTCTTAACAAAACATTACAACACCGTACGTAAACTTAAAACTCCATAATAAACCTAATGAATTCGTTCGAGTCATTTGAACATCGTACGACCACTTAGGACTTGTTACGACTCTGTATGCGAAATAAGCAACATGAAAAGCAATTTAGAATAATGTACGATGCGTTATAACTTTTGAGAACACCTTACACCACCGTACGAAAGATTAAAACTCCATAATAATCCTAATAAATTAGTCTGAGTCCTTTGAACATCGTACCACAATTTAGAATATATTACGACTCTGTATGCCACATTACCGTCTTGAGAAGCATGTTAGTATAACGTACGGCACCTTACAACTCCTAACATAACATTACAACACCGTACGTAAACTTAAAACTCCATAATAAACCTAATGAATTCGTCCGAGTCATTTGAACATCGTACGACCACTTAGGACTTGTTACGACTCTGTATGCGAAATTAGCAACAGGAAAAGCAATTTAGAATAATGTACGATGCGTTATAACTTTTGAGAACACCTTACACCACCGTACGAAAGATTAAAACTCCATAATAAACCTAATGAATTCGTTCGAGTAATTTGAACACCATACAACAATTTGGAATATATTACGACTCTGTATGCCACATTACCGCCTTGAAAAGCATGTTAGTATAACGTACGGCACCTTACAACTCCTAACAAAACATTACAACACCGTACGTAAACTTAAAACTCCATAATAAACCTAATGAATTCGTCCGAGTCATTTGAACATCGTACAACTACTCAGGACTTGTTACGACTCTGTATGCGAAATTAGCAACATGAAAACCAATTTAGAATAACGTAGGATGCGTTACAACTTTTGAGAACACCTTACACCACCGTACGAAAGATTAAAACTCCAAAATAAACCTAATGAATTCGTCTGAGTAATTTGAACTCCATACAACAATTTGGAATATATTACGACTCTGTATGCCACATTACCGCCTTGAAAAGCATGTTAGTATAACGTACGGCACCTTACAACTCCTAACAAAACATTACAACACCGTACGTAAACTTAAAACTCCATAATAAACCTAATAAATTAGTCCGAGTCCTTTGAACATAGTACTACAATTTAGAATATATTATGACTCTGTATGCCACATTACCGCCTTGAAAAGCATGTTAGTATAACGTACGGCACCTTACAACTCTTAACAAAACATTACAACACCGTACGTAAACTTAAAACTCCATAATAAACCTAATGAATTCGTTCGAGTCATTTGAACATCGTACGACCACTTAGGACTTGTTACGACTCTGTATGCGAAATAAGCAACATGAAAAGCAATTTAGAATAATGTACGATGCGTTATAACTTTTGAGAACACCTTACACCACCGTACGAAAGATTAAAACTCCATAATAATCCTAATAAATTAGTCTGAGTCCTTTGAACATCGTACCACAATTTAGAATATATTACGACTCTGTATGCCACATTACCGTCTTGAGAAGCATGTTAGTATAACGTACGGCACCTTACAACTCCTAACATAACATTACAACACCGTACGTAAACTTAAAACTCCATAATAAACCTAATGAATTCGTCCGAGTCATTTGAACATCGTACGACCACTTAGGACTTGTTACGACTCTGTATGCGAAATTAGCAACAGGAAAAGCAATTTAGAATAATGTACGATGCGTTATAACTTTTGAGAACACCTTACACCACCGTACGAAAGATTAAAACTCCATAATAAACCTAATGAATTCGTTCGAGTAATTTGAACACCATACAACAATTTGGAATATATTACGACTCTGTATGCCACATTACCGCCTTGAAAAGCATGTTAGTATAACGTACGGCACCTTACAACTCCTAACAAAACATTACAACACCGTACGTAAACTTAAAACTCCATAATAAACCTAATGAATTCGTCCGAGTCATTTGAACATCGTACAACTACTCAGGACTTGTTACGACTCTGTATGCGAAATTAGCAACATGAAAACCAATTTAGAATAACGTAGGATGCGTTACAACTTTTGAGAACACCTTACACCACCGTACGAAAGATTAAAACTCCAAAATAAACCTAATGAATTCGTCTGAGTAATTTGAACTCCATACAACAATTTGGAATATATTACGACTCTGTATGCCACATTACCGCCTTGAAAAGCATGTTAGTATAACGTACGGCACCTTACAACTCCTAACAAAACATTACAACACCGTACGTAAACTTAAAACTCCATAATAAACCTAATAAATTAGTCCGAGTCCTTTGAACATAGTACTACAATTTAGAATATATTATGACTCTGTATGCCACATTACCGCCTTGAAAAGCATGTTAGTATAACGTACGGCACCTTACAACTCTTAACAAAACATTACAACACCGTACGTAAACTTAAAACTCCATAATAAACCTAATGAATTCGTTCGAGTCATTTGAACATCGTACGACCACTTAGGACTTGTTACGACTCTGTATGCGAAATAAGCAACATGAAAAGCAATTTAGAATAATGTACGATGCGTTATAACTTTTGAGAACACCTTACACCACCGTACGAAAGATTAAAACTCCATAATAATCCTAATAAATTAGTCTGAGTCCTTTGAACATCGTACCACAATTTAGAATATATTACGACTCTGTATGCCACATTACCGTCTTGAGAAGCATGTTAGTATAACGTACGGCACCTTACAACTCCTAACATAACATTACAACACCGTACGTAAACTTAAAACTCCATAATAAACCTAATGAATTCGTCCGAGTCATTTGAACATCGTACGACCACTTAGGACTTGTTACGACTCTGTATGCGAAATTAGCAACAGGAAAAGCAATTTAGAATAATGTACGATGCGTTATAACTTTTGAGAACACCTTACACCACCGTACGAAAGATTAAAACTCCATAATAAACCTAATGAATTCGTTCGAGTAATTTGAACACCATACAACAATTTGGAATATATTACGACTCTGTATGCCACATTACCGCCTTGAAAAGCATGTTAGTATAACGTACGGCACCTTACAACTCCTAACAAAACATTACAACACCGTACGTAAACTTAAAACTCCATAATAAACCTAATGAATTCGTCCGAGTCATTTGAACATCGTACAACCACTCAGGACTTGTTACGACTCTGTATGCGAAATTAGCAACATGAAAACCAATTTAGAATAACGTAGGATGCGTTACAACTTTTGAGAACACCTTACACCACCGTACGAAAGATTAAAACTCCAAAATAAACCTAATGAATTCGTCTGAGTAATTTGAACTCCATACAACAATTTGGAATATATTACGACTCTGTATGCCACATTACCGCCTTGAAAAGCATGTTAGTATAACGTACGGCACCTTACAACTCCTAACAAAACATTACAACACCGTACGTAAACTTAAAACTCCATAATAAACCTAATAAATTAGTCCGAGTCCTTTGAACATAGTACTACAATTTAGAATATATTATGACTCTGTATGCCACATTACCGCCTTGAAAAGCATGTTAGTATAACGTACGGCACCTTACAACTCTTAACAAAACATTACAACACCGTACGTAAACTTAAAACTCCATAATAAACCTAATGAATTCGTTCGAGTCATTTGAACATCGTACGACCACTTAGGACTTGTTACGACTCTGTATGCGAAATAAGCAACATGAAAAGCAATTTAGAATAATGTACGATGCGTTATAACTTTTGAGAACACCTTACACCACCGTACGAAAGATTAAAACTCCATAATAATCCTAATAAATTAGTCTGAGTCCTTTGAACATCGTACCACAATTTAGAATATATTACGACTCTGTATGCCACATTACCGTCTTGAGAAGCATGTTAGTATAACGTACGGCACCTTACAACTCCTAACATAACATTACAACACCGTACGTAAACTTAAAACTCCATAATAAACCTAATGAATTCGTCCGAGTCATTTGAACATCGTACGACCACTTAGGACTTGTTACGACTCTGTATGCGAAATTAGCAACAGGAAAAGCAATTTAGAATAATGTACGATGCGTTATAACTTTTGAGAACACCTTACACCACCGTACGAAAGATTAAAACTCCATAATAAACCTAATGAATTCGTTCGAGTAATTTGAACACCATACAACAATTTGGAATATATTACGACTCTGTATGCCACATTACCGCCTTGAAAAGCATGTTAGTATAACGTACGGCACCTTACAACTCCTAACAAAACATTACAACACCGTACGTAAACTTAAAACTCCATAATAAACCTAATGAATTCGTCCGAGTCATTTGAACATCGTACAACCACTCAGGACTTGTTACGACTCTGTATGCGAAATTAGCAACAGGAAATGTACGATGCGTTATAACTTTTGAGAACACCTTACACCACCGTACGAAAGATTAAAACTCCATAATAAACCTAATGAATTCGTTCGAGTAATTTGAACACCATACAACAATTTGGAATATATTACGACTCTGTATGCCACATTACCGCCTTGAAAAGCATGTTAGTATAACGTACGGCACCTTACAACTCCTAACAAAACATTACAACACCGTACGTAAACTTAAAACTCCAAAATAAACCTAATGAATTCGTCCGAGTCATTTGAACATCGTACAACCACTCAGGACTTGTTACGACTCTGTATGCGAAATTAGCAACAGGAAAACCAATTTAGAATAACGTAGGATGCGTTACAACTTTTGAGAACACCTTACACCACCGTACGAAAGATTAAAACTCCAAAATAAACCTAATGAATTCGTCCGAGTAATTTGAACACCATACAACAATTTGGAATATATTACGACTCTGTATGCCACATTACCGACTTGAAAAGCATGTTAGTATAACGTACGGCACCTTACAACTCCTAACAAAACATTACAACACCGTACGTAAACTTAAAACTCCATATTAAACCTAATAAATTAGTCCGAGTCCTTTGAACATAGTACTACAATTTAGAATATATTATGACTCTGTATGCCACATTACCGCCTTGAAAAGCATGTTAGTATAACGTACGGCACCTTACAACTCTTAACAAAACATTACAACACCGTACGTACACTTAAAACTCCATAATAAACCTAATGAATTCGTCCGAGTCATTTGAACATCGTACGACCACTTAGGACTTGTTACGACTCTGTATGCGAAATAAGCAACATGAAAAGCAATTTAGAATAATGTACGATGCGTTATAACTTTTGAGAACACCTTACACCACCGTACGAAAGATTAAAAGTCCATAATAATCCTAATAAATTAGTCTGAGTCCTTTGAACATCGTACCACAATTTAGAATATATTACGACTCTGTATGCCACATTACCGTCTTGAGAAGCATGTTAGTATAACGTACGGCACCTTACAATTCCTAACATAACATTACAACACCGTACGTAAACTTAATACTCCATAATAAACCTAATGAATTCGTCCGAGTCATTTGAACATCGTACAACCACTCAGGACTTGTTACGACTCTGTATGCGAAATTAGCAACAGGAAAACCAATTTAGAATAACGTAGGATGCGTTACAACTTTTGAGAACACCTTACACCACCGTACGAAAGATTAAAACTCCAAAATAAACCTAATGAATTCGTCCGAGTAATTTGAACACCATACAACAATTTGGAATATATTACGACTCTGTATGCCACATTACCGACTTGAAAAGCATGTTAGTATAACGTACGGCACCTTACAACTCCTAACAAAACATTACAACACCGTACGTAAACTTAAAACTCCATATTAAACCTAATAAATTAGTCCGAGTCCTTTGAACATAGTACTACAATTTAGAATATATTATGACTCTGTATGCCACATTACCGCCTTGAAAAGCATGTTAGTATAACGTACGGCACCTTACAACTCTTAACAAAACATTACAACACCGTACGTACACTTAAAACTCCATAATAAACCTAATGAATTCGTCCGAGTCATTTGAACATCGTACGACCACTTAGGACTTGTTACGACTCTGTATGCGAAATAAGCAACATGAAAAGCAATTTAGAATAATGTACGATGCGTTATAACTTTTGAGAACACCTTACACCACCGTACGAAAGATTAAAAGTCCATAATAATCCTAATAAATTAGTCTGAGTCCTTTGAACATCGTACCACAATTTAGAATATATTACGACTCTGTATGCCACATTACCGTCTTGAGAAGCATGTTAGTATAACGTACGGCACCTTACAATTCCTAACATAACATTACAACACCGTACGTAAACTTAAAACTCCATAATAAACCTAATGAATTCGTCCGAGTCATTTGAACATCGTACAACCACTCAGGACTTGTTACGACTCTGTATGCGAAATTAGCAACAGGAAAACCAATTTAGAATAACGTAGGATGCGTTACAACTTTTGAGAACACCTTACACCACCGTACGAAAGATTAAAACTCCAAAATAAACCTAATGAATTCGTCCTAGTAATTTGAACACCATACAACAATTTGAAATATATTACGACTCTGTATGCCACATTACCGCCTTGAAAAGCATGTTAGTATAACGTACGGCACCTTACAACTCCTAACAAAACATTACAACACCGTACGTAAACATAAAACTCCATAATAAACCTAATGAATTCGTTCGAGTCATTTGAACATCATACGACCACTTAGGACTTGTTACGACTCTGTATGCGAAATTAGCAACATGAAAAGCAATTTAGAATAATGTACGATGCGTTATAACTTTTGAGAACACCTTACACCACAGTACGAAAGATTAAAACTCCATAATAAACCTAATGAATTCGTTCGAGTAATTTGAACACCATACAACAATTTGGAATATATTACGACTCTGTATGCCACATTACCGCCTTGAAAAGCATGTTAGTATAACGTACGACACCTTACAACTCCTAACAAAACATTACAACACCGTACGTAAACTTAAAACTCCATAATAAACCTAATGAATTCGTCCGAGTCATTTGAACATCGTACAACCACTCAGGACTTGTTACGACTCTGTATGCGAAATTAGCAACAGGAAAACCAATTTAGAATAACGTAGGATGCGTTACAACTTTTGAGAACACCTTACACCACCGTACGAAAGATTAAAACTCCAAAATAAACCTAATGAATTCGTCCGAGTAATTTGAACACCATACAACAATTTGGAATATATTACGACTCTGTATGCCACATTACCGCCTTGAAAAGCATGTTAGTATAACGTACGGCACCTTACAACTCCTAACAAAACATTACAACACCGTACGTAAACTTAAAACTCCATAATAAACCTAATAAATTAGTCCGAGTCCTTTGAACATAGTACTACAATTTATAATATATTATGACTCTGTATGCCACATTACCGCCTTGAAAAGCATGTTAGTATAACGTACGGCACCTTACAACTCTTAACAAAACATTACAACACCGTACGTAAACTTAAAACCCCATAATAAACCTAATGAATTCGTCCGAGTCATTTGAACATCGTACGACCACTTAGGACTTGTTACGACTCTGTAAGCGAAATAAGCAACATGAAAAGCAATTTAGAATAATGTACGATGCGTTATAACTTTTGAGAACACCTTACACCACCGTACGAAAGATTAAAACTCCATAATAATCCTAATAAATTAGTCTGAGTCCTTTGAACATCGTACCACAATTTAGAATATATTACGACTCTGTATGCCACATTACCGTCTTGAGAAGCATGTTAGTATAACGTACGGCACCTTACAACTCCTAACATAACATTACAACACCGTACGTAAACTTAAAACTCCATAATAAACCTAATGAATTCGTCCGAGTCATTTGAACATCGTACAACCACTCAGGACTTGTTACGACTCTGTATGCGAAATTAGCAACAGGAAAACCAATTTAGAATAACGTAGGATGCGTTACAACTTTTGAGAACACCTTACACCACTGTACGAAAGATTAAAACTCCAAAATAAACCTAATGAATTCGTCCGAGTAATTTGAACACCATACAACAATTTGGAATATATTACGACTCTGTATGCCACATTACCGCCTTGAAAAGCATGTTAGTATAACGTACGGCACCTTACAACTCCTAACAAAACATTACAACACCGTACGTAAACTTAAAACTCCATAATAAACCTAATGAATTCGTTCGAGTCATTTGAACATCATACGGCCACTAAGGACTTGTTACGACTCTGTATGCGAAATTAGCAACAGGAAAAGCAATTTAGAATAATGTAGGATGCGTTACAACTTTTGAGAACACCTTACACCACCCTACGAAAGATTAAAACTCCAAAATAAACCTAATGAATTCGTCCTAGTAATTTGAACACCATACAACAATTTGGAATATATTACGACTCTGTATGCCACATTACCGCCTTGAAAAGCATGTTAGTATAACGTACGGCACCTTACAACTCCTAACAAAACATTACAACACCGTACGTAAACTTAAAACTCCATAATAAACCTAATGAATTCGTCCGAGTCATTTGAACATCGTACGACCATTTAGGACTTGTTACAACTCTGTATGCGAAATAAGCAACATGAAAAGCAATTTAGAATAATGTACGATGCGTTATAACTTTTGAGAACACCTTACACCACCGTACGAAAGATTAAAACTCCATAATAATCCTAATAAATTAGTCTGAGTCCTTTGAACATCGTACCACAATTTAGAATATATTACGACTCTGTATGCCACATTACCGTCTTGAGAAGCATGTTAGTATAACGTACAGCACCTTACAACTCCTAACATAACATTACAACACCGTACGTAAACTTAAAACTCCATAATAAACCTAATGAATTCGTCCGAGTCATTTGAACATCGTACAACCACTCAGGACTTGTTACGACTATGTATGCGAAATTAGCAATAGGAAAACCAATTTAGAATAACGTAGGATGCGTTACAACTTTTGAGAACATCTTACACCACCGTACGAAAGATTAAAACTCCAAAATAAACCTAATTAATTCGTCCGAGTAATTTGAACACCATACAACAATTTGGAATATATTACGACTCTGTATGCCACATTACCGCCTTGAAAAGCATGTTAGTATAACGTACGGCACCTTACAACTCCTAACAAAACATTACAACACCGTACGTAAACTTAAAACTCCATAATAAAGCTAATGAATTCGTTCGAGTCATTTGAACATCATACGACCACTTAGGACTTGTTACGACTCTGTATGCGAAATTAGCAACAGGAAAAGCAATTTAGAATAATGTAGGATGCGTTACAACTTTTGAGAACACCTTACACCACCCTACGAAAGATTAAAACTCCAAAATAAACCTAATGAATTCGTCCTAGTAATTTGAACACCATACAACAATTTGGAATATATTACGACTCTGTATGCCACATTACCGCCTTGAAAAGCATGTTAGTATAACGTACGGCACCTTACAACTCCTAACAAAACATTACAACACCGTACGTAAACTTAAAACTCCATAATAAACCTAATGAATTCGTCCGAGTCATTTGAACATCGTACGACCACTTAGGACTTGTTACGACTCTGTATGCGAAATAAGCAACATGAAAAGCAATTTAGAATAATGTACGATGCGTTATAACTTTTGAGAACACCTTACACCACCGTACGAAAGATTAAAACTCCATAATAAACCTAATGAATTCGTTCGAGTAATTTGAACACCATACAACAATATGGAATATATTACGACTCTAAATGCCACATTACCGCCTTGAAAAGCATGTTAGTATAACGTACGGCACCTTGCAACTCCTAACAAAACATTACAACACCGTACGTAAACTTAAAACTCCATAATAAACCTAATGAATTCGTCCGAGTCATCTGAACATCGTACAACCACTCAGGACTTGTTACGACTCTGTATGCGAAATTAGCAACAGGAAAACCAATTTAGAATAACGTAGGATGCGTTACAACTTTTGAGAACACCTTACACCACCGTACGAAAGATTAAAACTCCAAAATAATCCTAATGAATTCGTCCGAGTAATTTGAACACCATACAACAATTTGGAATATATTACGACTCTGTATGCCACATTACCGCCTTGAAAAGCATGTTAGTATAACGTACGGCACCTTACAACTCCTAACAAAACATTACAACACCGTACGTAAACTTAAAACTCCATAATAAAGCTAATGAATTCGTTCGAGTCATTTGAACATCATACGACCACTTAGGACTTGTTACGACTCTGTATGCGAAATTAGCAACAGGAAAAGCAATTTAGAATAATGTAGGATGCGTTACAACTTTTGAGAACACCTTACACCACCCTACGAAAGATTAAAACTCCAAAATAAACCTAATGAATTCGTCCTAGTAATTAGAACACCATACAACAATTTGGAATATATTACGACTCTGTATGCCACATTACCGCCTTGAAAAGCATGTTAGTATAACGTACGGCACCTTACAACTCCTAACAAAACATTACAACACCGTACGTAAACTTAAAACTCCATAATAAACCTAATGAATTCGTCCGAGTCATTTGAACATCGTACGACCACTTAGGACTTGTTACGACTCTGTATGCGAAAAAATCAACATGAAAAGCAATTTAGAATAATGTACGATGCGTTATAACTTTTGAGAACACCTTACACCACCGTACGAAAGATTAAAACTCCATAATAAACCTAATGAATTCGTTCGAGTAATTTGAACACCATACAACAATATGGAATATATTACGACTCTAAATGCCACATTACCGCCTTGAAAAGCATGTTAGTATAACGTACGGCACCTTGCAACTCCTAACAAAACATTACAACACCGTACGTAAACTTAAAACTCCATAATAAACCTAATGAATTCGTCCGAGTCATTTGAACATCGTACAACCACTCAGGACTTGTTACGACTCTGTATGCGAAATTAGCAACAGGAAAACCAATTTAGAATAACGTAGGATGCGTTACAACTTTTGAGAACACCTTACACCACCGTACGAAAGATTAAAACTCCAAAATAATCCTAATGAATTCGTCCGAGTAATTTGAACACCATACAACAATTTGGAATATATTACGACTCTGTATGCCACATTACCGCCTTGAAAAGCATGTTAGTATAACGTACGGCACCTTACAACTCCTAACAAAACATTACAACACCGTACGTAAACTAAAAACTCCATAATAAACCTAATGAATTCGTTCGAGTCATTTGAACATCATACGACCACTTAGGACTTGTTACGACTCTGTATGCGAAATTAGCAACAGGAAAAGCAATTTAGAATAATGTAGGATGCGTTACAACTTTTGAGAACACCTTACACCACCCTACGAAAGATTAAAACTCCAAAATAAACCTAATGAATTCGTCCTAGTAATTTGAACACCATACAACAATTTGGAATATATTACGACTCTGTATGCCACATTACCGCCTTGAAAAGCATGTTAGTATAACGTACGGCACCTTACAACTCCTAACAAAACATTACAACACCGTACGTAAACTTAAAACTCCATAATAAACCTAATAAATTAGTCCGAGTCCTTTGAACATAGTACTACAATTTAGAATATATTATGACTCTGTATGCCACATTACCGCCTTGAAAAGCATGTTAGTATAACGTACAGCACCTTACAACTCTTAACAAAACATTACAACACCGTACGTAAACTTAAAACCCCATAATAAACCTAATGAATTCGTCCGAGTCATTTGAACATCGTACGACCACTTAGGACTTGTTACGACTCTGTAAGCGAAATAAGCAACATGAAAAGCAATTTAGAATAATGTACGATGCGTTATAACTTTTGAGAACACCTTACACCACCGTACGAAAGATTAAAACTCCATAATAATCCTAAGAAATTAGTCTGAGTCCTTTGAACATCGTACCACAATTTAGAATATATTACGACTCTGTATGCCACATTACCGTCTTGAGAAGCATGTTAGTATAACGTACGGCACCTTACAACTCCTAACATAACATTACAACACCGTACGTAAACTTAAAACTCCATAATAAACCTAATGAATTCGTCCGAGTCATTTGAACATCGTACAACCACTCAGGACTTGTTACGACTCTGTATGCGAAATTAGCAACAGGAAAACCAATTTAGAATAACGTAGGATGCGTTACAACTTTTGAGAACACCTTACACCACCGTACGAAAGATTAAAACTCCAAAATAAACCTAATGAATTCGTCCGAGTAATTTGAACACCATACAACAATTTGGAATATATTACGACTCTGTATGCCACATTACCGCCTTGAAAAGCATGTTAGTATAACGTACGGCACCTTACAACTCCTAACAAAACATTACAACACCGTACGTAAACTTAAAACTCCATAATAAACCTAATGAATTCGTTCGAGTCATTTGAACATCATACGGCCACTAAGGACTTGTTACGACTCTGTATGCGAAATTAGCAACAGGAAAAGCAATTTAGAATAATGTAGGATGCGTTACAACTTTTGAGAACACCTTACACCACCCTACGAAAGATTAAAACTCCAAAATAAACCTAATGAATTCGTCCTAGTAATTTGAACACCATACAACAATTTGGAATATATTACGACTCTGTATGCCACATTACCGCCTTGAAAAGCATGTTAGTATAACGTACGGCACCTTACAACTCCTAACAAAACATTACAACACCGTACGTAAACTTAAAACTCCATAATAAACCTAATGAATTCGTCCGAGTCATTTGAACATCGTACGACCACTTAGGACTTGTTACAACTCTGTATGCGAAATAAGCAACATGAAAAGCAATTTAGAATAATGTACGATGCGTTATAACTTTTGAGAACACCTTACACCACCGTACGAAAGATTAAAACTCCATAATAATCCTAATAAATTAGTCTGAGTCCTTTGAACATCGTACCACAATTTAGAATATATTACGACTCTGTATGCCACATTACCGTCTTGAGAAGCATGTTAGTATAACGTACAGCACCTTACAACTCCTAACATAACATTACAACACCGTACGTAAACTTAAAACTCCATAATAAACCTAATGAATTCGTCCGAGTCATTTGAACATCGTACAACCACTCAGGACTTGTTACGACTCTGTATGCGAAATTAGCAACAGGAAAACCAATTTAGAATAACGTAGGATGCGTTACAACTTTTGAGAACACCTTACACCACCGTACGAAAGATTAAAACTCCAAAATAAACCTAATGAATTCGTCCGAGTAATTTGAACACCATACAACAATTTGGAATATATTACGACTCTGTATGCCACATTACCGCCTTGAAAAGCATGTTAGTATAACGTACGACACCTTACAACTCCTAACAAAACATTACAACACCGTACGTAAACTTAAAACTCCATAATAAACCTAATGAATTCGTTCGAGTCATTTGAACATCATACGGCCACTTAGGACTTGTTACGACTCTGTATGCGAAATTAGCAACAGGAAAAGCAATTTAGAATAATGTAGGATGCGTTACAACTTTTGAGAACACCTTACACCACCCTACGAAAGATTAAAACTCCAAAATAAACCTAATGAATTCGTCCTAGTAATTTGAACACCATACAACAATTTGGAATATATTACGACTCTGTATGCCACATTACCGCCTTGAAAAGCATGTTAGTATAACGTACGGCACCTTACAACTCCTAACAAAACATTACAACACCGTACGTAAACTTAAAACTCCATAATAAACCTAATGAATTCGTCCGAGTCATTTGAACATCGTACGACCATTTAGGACTTGTTACAACTCTGTATGCGAAATAAGCAACATGAAAAGCAATTTAGAATAATGTACGATGCGTTATAACTTTTGAGAACACCTTACACCACCGTACGAAAGATTAAAACTCCATAATAATCCTAATAAATTAGTCTGAGTCCTTTGAACATCGTACCACAATTTAGAATATATTACGACTCTGTATGCCACATTACCGTCTTGAGAAGCATGTTAGTATAACGTACAGCACCTTACAACTCCTAACATAACATTACAACACCGTACGTAAACTTAAAACTCCATAATAAACCTAATGAATTCGTCCGAGTCATTTGAACATCGTACAACCACTCAGGACTTGTTACGACTCTGTATGCGAAATTAGCAATAGGAAAACCAATTTAGAATAACGTAGGATGCGTTACAACTTTTGAGAACATCTTACACCACCGTACGAAAGATTAAAACTCCAAAATAAACCTAATTAATTCGTCCGAGTAATTTGAACACCATACAACAATTTGGAATATATTACGACTCTGTATGCCACATTACCGCCTTGAAAAGCATGTTAGTATAACGTACGGCACCTTACAACTCCTAACAAAACATTACAACACCGTACGTAAACTTAAAACTCCATAATAAAGCTAATGAATTCGTTCGAGTCATTTGAACATCATACGACCACTTAGGACTTGTTACGACTCTGTATGCGAAATTAGCAACAGGAAAAGCAATTTAGAATAATGTAGGATGCGTTACAACTTTTGAGAACACCTTACACCACCCTACGAAAGATTAAAACTCCAAAATAAACCTAATGAATTCGTCCTAGTAATTTGAACACCATACAACAATTTGGAATATATTACGACTCTGTATGCCACATTACCGCCTTGAAAAGCATGTTAGTATAACGTACGGCACCTTACAACTCCTAACAAAACATTACAACACCGTACGTAAACTTAAAACTCCATAATAAACCTAATGAATTCGTCCGAGTCATTTGAACATCGTACGACCACTTAGGACTTGTTACGACTCTGTATGCGAAATAAGCAACATGAAAAGCAATTTAGAATAATGTACGATGCGTTATAACTTTTGAGAACACCTTACACCACCGTACGAAAGATTAAAACTCCATAATAAACCTAATGAATTCGTTCGAGTAATTTGAACACCATACAACAATATGGAATATATTACGACTCTAAATGCCACATTACCGCCTTGAAAAGCATGTTAGTATAACGTACGGCACCTTGCAACTCCTAACAAAACATTACAACACCGTACGTAAACTTAAAACTCCATAATAAACCTAATGAATTCGTCCGAGTCATTTGAACATCGTACAACCACTCAGGACTTGTTACGACTCTGTATGCGAAATTAGCAACAGGAAAACCAATTTAGAATAACGTAGGATGCGTTACAACTTTTGAGAACACCTTACACCACCGTACGAAAGATTAAAACTCCAAAATAATCCTAATGAATTCGTCCGAGTAATTTGAACACCATACAACAATTTGGAATATATTACGACTCTGTATGCCACATTACCGCCTTGAAAAGCATGTTAGTATAACGTACGGCACCTTACAACTCCTAACAAAACATTACAACACCGTACGTAAACTAAAAACTCCATAATAAACCTAATGAATTCGTTCGAGTCATTTGAACATCATACGACCACTTAGGACTTGTTACGACTCTGTATGCGAAATTAGCAACAGGAAAAGCAATTTAGAATAATGTAGGATGCGTTACAACTTTTGAGAACACCTTACACCACCCTACGAAAGATTAAAACTCCAAAATAAACCTAATGAATTCGTCCTAGTAATTTGAACACCATACAACAATTTGGAATATATTACGACTCTGTATGCCACATTACCGCCTTGAAAAGCATGTTAGTATAACGTACGGCACCTTACAACTCCTAACAAAACATTACAACACCGTACGTAAACTTAAAACTCCATAATAAACCTAATGAATTCGTCCGAGTCATTTGAACATCGTACGACCATTTAGGACTTGTTACAACTCTGTATGCGAAATAAGCAACATGAAAAGCAATTTAGAATAATGTACGATGCGTTATAACTTTTGAGAACACCTTACACCACCGTACGAAAGATTAAAACTCCATAATAATCCTAATAAATTAGTCTGAGTCCTTTGAACATCGTACCACAATTTAGAATATATTACGACTCTGTATGCCACATTACCGTCTTGAGAAGCATGTTAGTATAACGTACAGCACCTTACAACTCCTAACATAACATTACAACACCGTACGTAAACTTAAAACTCCATAATAAACCTAATGAATTCGTCCGAGTCATTTGAACATCGTACAACCACTCAGGACTTGTTACGACTATGTATGCGAAATTAGCAATAGGAAAACCAATTTAGAATAACGTAGGATGCGTTACAACTTTTGAGAACATCTTACACCACCGTACGAAAGATTAAAACTCCAAAATAAACCTAATTAATTCGTCCGAGTAATTTGAACACCATACAACAATTTGGAATATATTACGACTCTGTATGCCACATTACCGCCTTGAAAAGCATGTTAGTATAACGTACGGCACCTTACAACTCCTAACAAAACATTACAACACCGTACGTAAACTTAAAACTCCATAATAAAGCTAATGAATTCGTTCGAGTCATTTGAACATCATACGACCACTTAGGACTTGTTACGACTCTGTATGCGAAATTAGCAACAGGAAAA
The DNA here is from genome assembly GCA_030867185.1 of Tagetes erecta. NCBI lineage: Eukaryota > Viridiplantae > Streptophyta > Magnoliopsida > Asterales > Asteraceae > Tagetes > Tagetes erecta. Next base: position 50,549,293 of record CM061488.1, on the reverse strand, counting down.
GCAATTTAGAATAATGTAGGATGCGTTACAACTTTTGAGAACACCTTACACCACCCTACGAAAGATTAAAACTCCAAAATAAACCTAATGAATTCGTCCTAGTAATTTGAACACCATACAACAATTTGGAATATATTACGACTCTGTATGCCACATTACCGCCTTGAAAAGCATGTTAGTATAACGTACGGCACCTTACAACTCCTAACAAAACATTACAACACCGTACGTAAACTTAAAACTCCATAATAAACCTAATGAATTCGTCCGAGTCATTTGAACATCGTACGACCACTTAGGACTTGTTACGACTCTGTATGCGAAATAAGCAACATGAAAAGCAATTTAGAATAATGTACGATGCGTTATAACTTTTGAGAACACCTTACACCACCGTACGAAAGATTAAAACTCCATAATAAACCTAATGAATTCGTTCGAGTAATTTGAACACCATACAACAATATGAAATATATTACGACTCTAAATGCCACATTACCGCCTTGAAAAGCATGTTAGTATAACGTACGGCACCTTGCAACTCCTAACAAAACATTACAACACCGTACGTAAACTTAAAACTCCATAATAAACCTAATGAATTCGTCCGAGTCATTTGAACATCGTACAACCACTCAGGACTTGTTACGACTCTGTATGCGAAATTAGCAACAGGAAAACCAATTTAGAATAACGTAGGATGCGTTACAACTTTTGAGAACACCTTACACCACCGTACGAAAGATTAAAACTCCAAAATAATCCTAATGAATTCGTCCGAGTAATTTGAACACCATACAACAATTTGGAATATATTACGACTCTGTATGCCACATTACCGCCTTGAAAAGCATGTTAGTATAACGTACGGCACCTTACAACTCCTAACAAAACATTACAACACCGTACGTAAACTAAAAACTCCATAACAAACCTAATGAATTCGTTCGAGTCATTTGAACATCATACGACCACTTAGGACTTGTTACGACTCTGTATGCGAAATTAGCAACAGGAAAAGCAATTTAGAATAATGTAGGATGCGTTACAACTTTTGAGAACACCTTACACCACCCTACGAAAGATTAAAACTCCAAAATAAACCTAATGAATTCGTCCTAGTAATTTGAACACCATACAACAATTTGGAATATATTACGACTCTGTATGCCACATTACCGCCTTGAAAAGCATGTTAGTATAACGTACGGCACCTTACAACTCCTAACAAAACATTACAACACCGTACGTAAACTTAAAACTCAATAATAAACCTAATGAATTCGTCCGAGTCATTTGAACATCGTACAACCACTCAGGACTTGTTACGACTCTGTATGCGAAATTAGCAACAGGAAAACCAATTTAGAATAACGTAGGATGCGTTACAACTTTTGAGAACACCTTACACCACGTACGAAAGATTAAAACTCCAAAATAAACCTAATGAATTCGTCCGAGTAATTTGAACACCATACAACAATTTGGAATATATTACGACTCTGTATGCCACATTACCGCCTTGAAAAGCATGTTAGTATAACGTACGGCACCTTACAACTCCTAACAAAACATTACAACACCGTACGTAAACTTAAAACTCCATAATAAACCTAATGAATTCGTTCGAGTCATTTGAACATCATACGACCACTTAGGACTTGTTACGACTATGTATGCGAAATTAGCAACAGGAAAAGCAATTTAGAATAATGTAGGATGCGTTACAACTTTTGAGAACACCTTACACCACCCTACGAAAGATTAAAACTCCAAAATAAACCTAATGAATTCGTCCTAGTAATTTGAACACCATACAACAATTTGGAATATATTACGACTCTGTATGCCACATTACCGCCTTGAAAAGCATGTTAGTATAACGTACGGCACCTTACAACTCCTAACAAAACATTACAACACCGTACGTAAACTTAAAACTCCATAATAAACCTAATGAATTCGTCCGAGTCATTTGAACATCGTACGACCATTTAGGACTTGTTACAACTCTGTATGCGAAATAAGCAACATGAAAAGCAATTTAGAATAATGTACGATGCGTTATAACTTTTGAGAACACCTTACACCACCGTACGAAAGATTAAAACTCCATAATAATCCTAATAAATTAGTCTGAGTCCTTTGAACATCGTACCACAATTTAGAATATATTACGACTCTGTATGCCACATTACCGTCTTGAGAAGCATGTTAGTATAACGTACAGCACCTTACAACTCCTAACATAACATTACAACACCGTACGTAAACTTAAAACTCCATAATAAACCTAATGAATTCGTCCGAGTCATTTGAACATCGTACAACCACTCAGGACTTGTTACGACTCTGTATGCGAAATTAGCAATAGGAAAACCAATTTAGAATAACGTAGGATGCGTTACAACTTTTGAGAACATCTTACACCACCGTACGAAAGATTAAAACTCCAAAATAAACCTAATTAATTCGTCCGAGTAATTTGAACACCATACAACAATTTGGAATATATTACGACTCTGTATGCCACATTACCGCCTTGAAAAGCATGTTAGTATAACGTACGGCACCTTACAACTCCTAACAAAACATTACAACACCGTACGTAAACTTAAAACTCCATAATAAAGCTAATGAATTCGTTCGAGTCATTTGAACATCATACGACCACTTAGGACTTGTTACGACTCTGTATGCGAAATTAGCAACAGGAAAAGCAATTTAGAATAATGTAGGATGCGTTACAACTTTTGAGAACACCTTACACCACCCTACGAAAGATTAAAACTCCAAAATAAACCTAATGAATTCGTCCTAGTAATTTGAACACCATACAACAATTTGGAATATATTACGACTCTGTATGCCACATTACCGCCTTGAAAAGCATGTTAGTATAACGTACGGCACCTTACAACTCCTAACAAAACATTACAACACCGTACGTAAACTTAAAACTCCATAATAAACCTAATGAATTCGTCCGAGTCATTTGAACATCGTACGACCACTTAGGACTTGTTACGACTCTGTATGCGAAATAAGCAACATGAAAAGCAATTTAGAATAATGTACGATGCGTTATAACTTTTGAGAACACCTTACACCACCGTACGAAAGATTAAAACTCCATAATAAACCTAATGAATTCGTTCGAGTAATTTGAACACCATACAACAATATGGAATATATTACGACTCTAAATGCCACATTACCGCCTTGAAAAGCATGTTAGTATAACGTACGGCACCTTGCAACTCCTAACAAAACATTACAACACCGTACGTAAACTTAAAACTCCATAATAAACCTAATGAATTCGTCCGAGTCATTTGAACATCGTACAACCACTCAGGACTTGTTACGACTCTGTATGCGAAATTAGCAACAGGAAAACCAATTTAGAATAACGTAGGATGCGTTACAACTTTTGAGAACACCTTACACCACCGTACGAAAGATTAAAACTCCAAAATAATCCTAATGAATTCGTCCGAGTAATTTGAACACCATACAACAATTTGGAATATATTACGACTCTGTATGCCACATTACCGCCTTGAAAAGCATGTTAGTATAACGTACGGCACCTTACAACTCCTAACAAAACATTACAACACCGTACGTAAACTAAAAACTCCATAATAAACCTAATGAATTCGTTCGAGTCATTTGAACATCATACGACCACTTAGGACTTGTTACGACTCTGTATGCGAAATTAGCAACAGGAAAAGCAATTTAGAATAATGTAGGATGCGTTACAACTTTTGAGAACACCTTACACCACCCTACGAAAGATTAAAACTCCAAAATAAACCTAATGAATTCGTCCTAGTAATTTGAACACCATACAACAATTTGGAATATATTACGACTCTGTATGCCACATTACCGCCTTGAAAAGCATGTTAGTATAACGTACGGCACCTTACAACTCCTAACAAAACATTACAACACCGTACGTAAACTTAAAACTCCATAATAAACCTAATGAATTCGTCCGAGTCATTTGAACATCGTACGACCACTTAGGACTTGTTACGACTCTGTATGCGAAATAAGCAACATGAAAAGCAATTTAGAATAATGTACGATGCGTTATAACTTTTGAGAACACCTTACACCACCGTACGAAAGATTAAAACTCCATAATAAACCTAATGAATTCGTTCGAGTAATTTGAACACCATACAACAATATGGAATATATTACGACTCTAAATGCCACATTACCGCCTTGAAAAGCATGTTAGTATAACGTACGGCACCTTGCAACTCCTAACAAAACATTACAACACCGTACGTAAACTTAAAACTCCATAATAAACCTAATGAATTCGTCCGAGTCATTTGAACATCGTACAACCACTCAGGACTTGTTACGACTCTGTATGCGAAATTAGCAACAGGAAAACCAATTTAGAATAACGTAGGATGCGTTACAACTTTTGAGAACACCTTACACCACCGTACGAAAGATTAAAACTCCAAAATAATCCTAATGAATTCGTCCGAGTAATTTGAACACCATACAACAATTTGGAATATATTACGACTCTGTATGCCACATTACCGCCTTGAAAAGCATGTTAGTATAACGTACGGCACCTTACAACTCCTAACAAAACATTACAACACCGTACGTAAACTAAAAACTCCATAATAAACCTAATGAATTCGTTCGAGTCATTTGAACATCATACGACCACTTAGGACTTGTTACGACTCTGTATGCGAAATTAGCAACAGGAAAAGCAATTTAGAATAATGTAGGATGCGTTACAACTTTTGAGAACACCTTACACCACCCTACGAAAGATTAAAACTCCAAAATAAACCTAATGAATTCGTCCTAGTAATTTGAACACCATACAACAATTTGGAATATATTACGACTCTGTATGCCACATTACCGCCTTGAAAAGCATGTTAGTATAACGTACGGCACCTTACAACTCCTAACAAAACATTACAACACCGTACGTAAACTTAAAACTCAATAATAAACCTAATGAATTCGTCCGAGTCATTTGAACATCGTACAACCACTCAGGACTTGTTACGACTCTGTATGCGAAATTAGCAACAGGAAAACCAATTTAGAATAACGTAGGATGCGTTACAACTTTTGAGAACACCTTACACCACGTACGAAAGATTAAAACTCCAAAATAAACCTAATGAATTCGTCCGAGTAATTTGAACACCATACAACAATTTGGAATATATTACGACTTTGTATGCCACATTACCGCCTTGAAAAGCATGTTAGTATAACGTACGGCACCTTACAACTCCTAACAAAACATTACAACACCGTACGTAAACTTAAAACTCCATAATAAACCTAATGAATTCGTTCGAGTCATTTGAACATCATACGACCACTTAGGACTTGTTACGACTCTGTATGCGAAATTAGCAACAGGAAAAGCAATTTAGAATAATGTAGGATGCGTTACAACTTTTGAGAACACCTTACACCACCCTACGAAAGATTAAAACTCCAAAATAAACCTAATGAATTCGTCCTAGTAATTTGAACACCATACAACAATTTGGAATATATTACGACTCTGTATGCCACATTACCGCCTTGAAAAGCATGTTAGTATAACGTACGGCACCTTACAACTCCTAACAAAACATTACAACACCGTACGTAAACTTAAAACTCCATAATAAACCTAATGAATTCGTTCGAGTCATTTGAACATCATACGACCACTTAGGACTTGTTACGACTCTGTATGCGAAATTAGCAACAGGAAAAGCAATTTAGAATAATGTAGGATGCGTTACAACTTTTGAGAACACCTTACACCACCCTACGAAAGATTAAAACTCCAAAATAAACCTAATGAATTCGTCCTAGTAATTTGAACACCATACAACAATTTGGAATATATTACGACTCTGTATGCCACATTACCGCCTTGAAAAGCATGTTAGTATAACGTACGGCACCTTACAACTCCTAACAAAACATTACAACACCGTACGTAAACTTAAAACTACATAATAAAACTAATGAATTCGTCCGAGTCATTTGAACATCGTACCACCACTCAGGACTTGTTACGACTCTATATGCGAAATTAGCAACAGGAAAAGCAATTTAGAATAATGTAGGATGCGTTACAACTTTTGAGAACACCTTACACCACCCTACGAAAGATTAAAACTCCAAAATAAACCTAATGAATTCGTCCTAGTAATTTGAACACCATACAACAATTTGGAATATATTACGAGTCTGTATGCCACATTACCGCCTTGAAAAGCATGTTAGTATAACGTACGACACCTTACAACTCCTAACAAAACATTACAACACCGTACGTAAACTTAAAACTCCATAATAAACCTAATGAATTCGTCCGAGTCATTTGAACATCGTACGACCACTTAGGACTTGTTACGACTCTGTATGCGAAATTAGCAACAGGAAAAGCAATTTAGAATAATGTACGATGCGTTATAACTTTTGAGAACACCTTACACCACCGTACGAAAGATTAAAACTCCAAAATAAACCTAATGAATTCGTCCTAGTAATTTGAACACCATACAACAATTTGGAATATATTACGACTCTGTATGCCACAGTACCGCCTTGAAATGCATGTTAGTATAACGTACGGCACCTTACAATTCCTAACAAAACATTACAACACCGTACGTAAACTTAAAACTCAATAATAAACCTAATGAATTCGTCCGAGTCATTTGAACATCGTACAACCACTCAGGACTTGTTACGACTCTGTATGCGAAATTAGCAACAGGAAAACCAATTTAGAATAACGTAGGATGCGTTACAACTTTTGAGAACACCTTACACCACGTACGAAAGATTAAAACTCCAAAATAAACCTAATGAATTCGTCCGAGTAATTTGAACACCATACAACAATTTGGAATATATTACGACTCTGTATGCCACATTACCGCCTTGAAAAGCATGTTAGTATAACGTACGGCACCTTACAACTCCTAACAAAACATTACAACACCGTACGTAAACTTAAAACTCCATAATAAACCTAATGAATTCGTTCGAGTCATTTGAACATCATACGACCACTTAGGACTTGTTACGACTCTGTATGCGAAATTAGCAACAGGAAAAGCAATTTAGAATAATGTAGGATGCGTTACAACTTTTGAGAACACCTTACACCACCCTACGAAAGATTAAAACTCCAAAATAAACCTAATGAATTCGTCCTAGTAATTTGAACACCATACAACAATTTGGAATATATTACGACTCTGTATGACACATTACCGCCTTGAAAAGCATGTTAGTATAACGTACGGCACCTTACAACTCCTAACAAAACATTACAACACCGTACGTAAACTTAAAACTCCATAATAAACCTAATGAATTCGTTCGAGTCATTTGAACATCATACGACCACTTAGGACTTGTTACGACTCTGTATGCGAAATTAGCAACAGGAAAAGCAATTTAGAATAATGTAGGATGCGTTACAACTTTTGAGAACACCTTACACCACCCTACGAAAGATTAAAACTCCAAAATAAACCTAATGAATTCGTCCTAGTAATTTGAACACCATACAACAATTTGGAATATATTACGACTCTGTATGCCACATTACCGCCTTGAAAAGCATGTTAGTATAACGTACGGCACCTTACAACTCCTAACAAAACATTACAACACCGTACGTAAACTTAAAACTACATAATAAAACTAATGAATTCGTCCGAGTCATTTGAACATCGTACCACCACTCAGGACTTGTTACGACTCTATATGCGAAATTAGCAACAGGAAAAGCAATTTAGAATAATGTAGGATGCGTTACAACTTTTGAGAACACCTTACACCACCCTACGAAAGATTAAAACTCCAAAATAAACCTAATGAATTCGTCCTAGTAATTTGAACACCATACAACAATTTGGAATATATTACGACTCTGTATGCCACATTACCGCCTTGAAAAGCATGTTAGTATAACGTACGACACCTTACAACTCCTAACAAAACATTACAACACCGTACGTAAACTTAAAACTCCATAATAAACCTAATGAATTCGTCCGAGTCATTTGAACATCGTACGACCTCTTAGGACTTGTTACAACTCTGTATGCGAAATTAGCAACAGGAAAAGCAATTTAGAATAATGTAGGATGCGTTACAACCTTTGAGAACACCTTACACCACCGTACGAAAGATTAAAACTCCATAATAAACCTAATGAATTCGTCCGAGTAATTTGAAAACCATACAACAATTTGGAATATATTACGACTCTGTATGCCACATTACCGCCTTGAAAAGCATGTTAGTATAACGTACGACACCTTACAACTCCTAACAAAACATTACAACACCGTACGTAAACTTAAAACTCCATAATAAACCTAATGAATTCGTCCGAATCATTTGAACATCGTACAACAATTTAGAATATATTACGACTCTGTATGCCACATTACCGTCTTGAGAAGCATGTTAGTATAACGTACGGCACCTTACAACTCCTAACAAAACATTACAACACCGTACGTAAACTTAAAACTCCATAATAAACCTAATGAATTCGTCCGAGTCATTTGAACATCGTACGACCACTTAGGACTTGTTACGACTCTGTATGCGAAATTAGCAACAGGAAAAGCAATTTAGAATAATGTACGATGCGTTATAACTTTTGAGAACACCTTACACCACCGTACGAAAGATTAAAACTCCATAATAATCCTAATAAATTAGTCCGAGTCCTTTGAACTTCGTACTACAATTTATAATATATTACGACTCTGTCTGCCACATTACCGCCTTGAAAAACATGTTAGTATAACGTACGGCACCTTACAACTCCTAACAAAACATTACAACACCGTACGTAAACTTAAAACTCCATAATAAACCTAATTAATTCGTCCGAGTCCTTTGAACATCGTACCACAATTTAGAATATATTACGACTCTGTATGCCACATTACCGTCTTGAGAAGCATGTTAATATAACTTACGGCACCTTACAACTCCTAACAAAACATTACAACACCGTACGTAAACTTAAAACTCCATAATAAACCTAATGAATTCGTCCGAGTCATTTGAACATAGTACGACCACTTAGGACTTGTTACGACTCTGTATGCGAAATTAGCAACAGGAAAAGCAATTTAGAATAATGTACGATGCGTTATAACTTTTGAGAACACCTTACACCACCGTACGAAAGATTAAAACTCCATAATAAACCTAATGAATTCGTTCGAGTAATTTGAACACCATACAACAATTTGGAATATATTACGACTCTGTATGCCACATTACCGCCTTGAAAAGCATGTTAGTATAACGTACGGCACCTTACAACTCCTAACAAAACATTACAACACCGTACGTAAACTTAAAACTCCATAATAAACCTAATGAATTCGTCCGAGTCTTTTGAACATCGTACAACCACTCAGGACTTGTTACGACTCTGTATGCGAAATTAGCAACAGGAAAACCAATTTAGAATAACGTAGGATGCGTTACAACTTTTGAGAACACCTTACACCACCGTACGAAAGATTAAAACTCCAAAAAAAACCTAATGAATTCGTCCGAGTAATTTGAACACCATACAACAATTTGGAATATATTACGACTCTGTATGCCACATTACCGCCTTGAAAAGCATGTTAGTATAACGTACGGCACCTTACAACTCCTAACAAAACATTACAACACCGTACGTAAACTTAAAACTCCATAATAAACCTAATGAATTCGTTCTAGTCATTTGAACATCATACGACCACTTAGGACTTGTTACGACTCTGTATGCGAAATTAGCAACAGGAAAAGCAATTTAGAATAATGTACGATGCGTTATAACTTTTGAGAACACCTTACACCACCGTACGAAAGATTAAAACTCCAAAATAAACCTAATGAATTCGTCCTAGTAATTTGAACACCATACAACAATTTGGAATATATTACGACTCTGTATGCCACATTACCGCCTTGAAAAGCATGTTAGTATAACGTACGGCACCTTACAACTCCTAACAAAACATTACAACACCGTACGTAAACTTAAAACTCCATAATAAAACTAATGAATTCGTCCGAGTCATTTGAACATCGTACCACCACTCAGGACTTGTTACGAATCTGTATGCGAAATTAGCAACAGGAAAAGCAATTTAGAATAATGTAGGATGCGTTACAACTTTTGAGAACACCTTACACCACCCTACGAAAGATTAAAACTCCAAAATAAACCTAATGAATTCGTCCTAGTAATTTGAACACCATACAACAATTTGGAATATATTACGACTCTGTATGCCACATTACCGCCTTGAAAAGCATGTTAGTATAACGTACGACACCTTACAACTCCTAACAAAACATTACAACACCGTACGTAAACTTAAAACTCCATAATAAACCTAATGAATTCGTCCGAGTCATTTGAACATCGTACGACCACTTAGGACTTGTTACGACTCTGTATGCGAAATTAGCAACAGGAAAAGCAATTTAGAATAATGTACGATGCGTTATAACTTTTGAGAACACCTTACACCACCGTACGAAAGATTAAAACTCCAAAATAAACCTAATGAATTCGTCCTAGTAATTTGAACACCATACAACAATTTGGAATATATTACGACTCTGTATGCCACATTACCGCCTTGAAAAGCATGTTAGTATAACGTACGGCACCTTACAACTCCTAACAAAACATTACAACACCGTACGTAAACTTAAAACTCCATAATAAAACTAATGAATTCGTCCGAGTCATTTGAACATCGTACCACCACTCAGGACTTGTTACGAATCTGTATGCGAAATTAGCAACAGGAAAAGCAATTTAGAATAATGTAGGATGCGTTACAACTTTTGAGAACACCTTACACCACCCTACGAAAGATTAAAACTCCAAAATAAACCTAATGAATTCGTCCTAGTAATTTGAACACCATACAACAATTTGGAATATATTACGACTCTGTATGCCACATTACCGCCTTGAAAAGCATGTTAGTATAACGTACGACACCTTACAACTCCTAACAAAACATTACAACACCGTACGTAAACTTAAAACTCCATAATAAACCTAATGAATTCGTCCGAGTCATTTGAACATCGTACGACCACTTAGGACTTGTTACGACTCTGTATGCGAAATTAGCAACAGGAAAAGCAATTTAGAATAATGTAGGATGCGTTACAACCTTTGAGAACACCTTACACCACCGTACGAAAGATTAAAACTCCATAATAAACCTAATGAATTCGTCCGAGTAATTTGAACACCATACAACAATTTGGAATATATTACGACTCCGTATGCCACATTACCGCCTTGAAAAGCATGTTAGTATAATGTAGGACACCTTACTACTGCTAACAAAACATTACAACACCGTACGTAAACTTAAAACTCCATAATAAACCTAAGGAATTCGTCCGAGTCATTTGAACATCGTACGACCACTCAGGACTTGTTACGACTCTGTATGCGAAATTAGCAACAGGAAAACCAATTTAGAATAACGTAGGATGCGTTACAACTTTTGAGAACACCTTACACCACCGTACGAAAGATTAAAACTCCAAAATAAACCTAATAAATTCGTCCGAGTAATTTGAACACCATACAACAATTTGGAATATATTACGACTCTGTATGCCACATTACCGCCTTGAAAAGCATGTTAGTATAACGTACGGCACCTTACAACTCCTAACAAAACATTACAACACCGTACGTAAACTTAAAACTCCATAATAAACCTAATGAATTCGTTCGAGTCATTTGAACATCATACGACCACTTAGGACTTGTTACGACTCTGTATGCGAAATTAGCAACAGGAAAAGCAATTTAGAATAATGTACGATGCGTTATAACTTTTGAGAACACCTTACACCACCGTACGAAAGATTAAAACTCCAAAATAAACCTAATGAATTCATCCTAGTAATTTGAACATCATACAACAATTTGGAATATATTACGACTCTGTATGCCACATTACCGCCTTGAAAAGCATGTTAGTATAACGTACGGCACCTTACAACTCCTAACAAAACATTACAACACCGTACGTAAACTTAAAACTCCATAATAAAACTAATGAATTCGTCCGAGTCATTTGAACATCGTACCACCACTCAGGACTTGTTACGAATCTGTATGCGAAATTAGCAACAGGAAAAGCAATTTAGAATAATGTAGGATGCGTTACAACTTTTGAGAACACCTTACACCACCCTACGAAAGATTAAAACTCCAAAATAAACCTAATGAATTCGTCCTAGTAATTTGAACACCATACAACAATTTGGAATATATTACGACTCTGTATGCCACATTACCGCCTTGAAAAGCATGTTAGTATAACGTACGACACCTTACAACTCCTAACAAAACATTACAACACCGTACGTAAACTTAAAACTCCATAATAAACCTAATGAATTCGTCCGAGTCATTTGAACATCGTACGACCACTTAGGACTTGTTACGACTCTGTATGCGAAATTAGCAACAGGAAAAGCAATTTAGAATAATGTAGGATGCGTTACAACCTTTGAGAACACCTTACACCACCGTACGAAAGATTAAAACTCCATAATAAACCTAATGAATTCGTCCGAGTAATTTGAACACCATACAACAATTTGGAATATATTACGACTCCGTATGCCACATTACCGCCTTGAAAAGCATGTTAGTATAATGTAGGACACCTTACTACTGCTAACAAAACATTACAACACCGTACGTAAACTTAAAACTCCATAATAAACCTAAGGAATTCGTCCGAGTCATTTGAACATCGTACGACCACTCAGGACTTGTTACGACTCTGTATGCGAAATTAGCAACAGGAAAACCAATTTAGAATAACGTAGGATGCGTTACAACTTTTGAGAACACCTTACACCACCGTACGAAAGATTAAAACTCCAAAATAAACCTAATAAATTCGTCCGAGTAATTTGAACACCATACAACAATTTGGAATATATTACGACTCTGTATGCCACATTACCGCCTTGAAAAGCATGTTAGTATAACGTACGGCACCTTACAACTCCTAACAAAACATTACAACACCGTACGTAAACTTAAAACTCCATAATAAACCTAATGAATTCGTTCGAGTCATTTGAACATCATACGACCACTTAGGACTTGTTACGACTCTGTATGCGAAATTAGCAACAGGAAAAGCAATTTAGAATAATGTACGATGCGTTATAACTTTTGAGAACACCTTACACCACCGTACGAAAGATTAAAACTCCAAAATAAACCTAATGAATTCGTCCTAGTAATTTGAACACCATACAACAATTTGGAATATATTACGACTCTGTATGCCACATTACCGCCTTGAAATGCATGTTAGTATAACGTACGGCACCTTACAACTCCTAACAAAACATTACAACACCGTACGTAAACTTAAAACTCCATAATAAAACTAATGAATTCGTCCGAGTCATTTGAACATCGTACCACCACTCAGGACTTGTTACGAATCTGTATGCGAAATTAGCAACAGGAAAAGCAATTTAGAATAATGTAGGATGCGTTACAACTTTTGAGAACACCTTACACCACCCTACGAAAGATTAAAACTCCATAATAAACCTAATGAATTCTTTCGAGTAATTTGAACACCATACAACAATTTGGAATATATTACGACTCTGTATGCCACATTACCGCCTTGAAAAGCATGTTAGTATAACGTACGGCACCTTACAACTCCTAACAAAACATTACAACACCGTACGTAAACTTAAAACTCCATAATAAACCTAATGAATTCGTCCGAGTCTTTTGAACATCGTACAACCACTCAGGACTTGTTACGACTCTGTATGCGAAATTAGCAACAGGAAAACCAATTTAGAATAACGTAGGATGCGTTACAACTTTTGAGAACACCTTACACCACCGTACGAAAGATTAAAACTCCAAAATAAACCTAATGAATTCGTCCGAGTAATTTGAACACCATACAACAATTTGGAATATATTACGACTCTGTATGCCACATTACCGCCTTGAAAAGCATGTTAGTATAACGTACGGCACCTTACAACTCCTAACAAAACATTACAACACCGTACGTAAACTTAAAACTCCATAATAAACCTAATGAATTCGTTCGAGTCATTTGAACATCATACGACCACTTAGGACTTGTTACGACTCTGTATGCGAAATTAGCAACAGGAAAAGCAATTTAGAATAATGTACGATGCATTATAACTTTTGAGAACACCTTACACCACCGTACGAAAGATTAAAACTCCAAAATAAACCTAATGAATTCGTCCTAGTAATTTGAACACCATACAACAATTTGGAATATATTACGACTCTGTATGCCACATTACCGCCTTGAAAAGCATGTTAGTATAACGTACGACACCTTACAACTCCTAACAAAACATTACAACACCGTACGTAAACTTAAAACTCCATAATAAAACTAATGAATTCGTCCGAGTCATTTGAACATCGTACCACCACTCAGGACTTGTTACGAATCTGTATGCGAAATTAGCAACAGGAAAAGCAATTTAGAATAATGTAGGATGCGTTACAACTTTTGAGAACACCTTACACCACCCTACGAAAGATTAAAACTCCAAAATAAACCTAATGAATTCGTCCTAGTAATTTGAACACCATACAACAATTTGGAATATATTACGACTCTGTATGCCACATTACCGCCTTGAAAAGCATGTTAGTATAACGTACGACACCTTACAACTCCTAACAAAACATTACAACACCGTACGTAAACTTAAAACTCCATAATAAACCTAATGAATTCGTCCGAGTCATTTGAACATCGTACGACCACTTAGGACTTGTTACGACTCTGTATGCGAAATTAGCAACAGGAAAAGCAATTTAGAATAATGTAGGATGCGTTACAACCTTTGAGAACACCTTACACCACCGTACGAAAGATTAAAACTCCATAATAAACCTAATGAATTCGTCCGAGTAATTTGAACACCATACAACAATTTGGAATATATTACGACTCCGTATGCCACATTACCGCCTTGAAAAGCATGTTAGTATAATGTAGGACACCTTACTACTGCTAACAAAACATTACAACACCGTACGTAAACTTAAAACTCCATAATAAACCTAAGGAATTCGTCCGAGTCATTTGAACATCGTACGACCACTCAGGACTTGTTACGACTCTGTATGCGAAATTAGCAACAGGAAAACCAATTTAGAATAACGTAGGATGCGTTACAACTTTTGAGAACACCTTACACCACCGTACGAAAGATTAAAACTCCAAAATAAACCTAATGAATTCGTCCGAGTAATTTGAACACCATACAACAATTTGGAATACATTACGACTCTGTATGCCACATTACCGCCTTGAAAAGCATGTTAGTATAACGTACGGCACCTTACAACTCCTAACAAAACATTACAACACCGTACGTAAACTTAAAACTCCGTAATAAACCTAATGAATTCGTTCGAGTCATTTGAACATCATACGACCACTTAGGACTTGTTACGACTCTGTATGCGAAATTAGCAACAGGAAAAGCAATTTAGAATAATGTACGATGCGTTATAACTTTTGAGAACACCTTACACCACCGTACGAAAGATTAAAACTCCAAAATAAACCTAATGAATTCGTCCTAGTAATTTGAACACCATACAACAATTTGGAATATATTACGACTCTGTATGCCACATTACCGCCTTGAAAAGCATGTTAGTATAACGTACGGCACCTTACAACTCCTAACAAAACATTACAACACCGGACGTAAACTTAAAACTCCATAATAAAACTAATGAATTCGTCCGAGTCATTTGAACATCGTACCACCACTCAGGACTTGTTACGAATCTGTATGCGAAATTAGCAACAGGAAAAGCAATTTAGAATAATGTAGGATGCGTTACAACTTTTGAGAACACCTTACACCACCCTACGAAAGATTAAAACTCCAAAATAAACCTAATGAATTCGTCCTAGTAATTTGAACACCATACAACAATTTGGAATATATTACGACTCTGTATGCCACATTACCGCCTTGAAAAGCATGTTAGTATAACGTACGACACCTTACAACTCCTAACAAAACATTACAACACTGTACGTAAACTTAAAACTCCATAATAAACCTAATGAATTCGTCCGAGTCATTTGAACATCGTACGACCACTTAGGACTTGTTACGACTCTGTATGCGAAATTAGCAACAGGAAAAGCAATTTAGAATAATGTAGGATGCGTTACAACCTTTGAGAACACCTTACACCACCGTACGAAAGATTAAAACTCCATAATAAACCTAATGAATTCGTCCGAGTAATTTGAACACCATACAACAATTTGGAATATATTACGACTCCGTATGCCACATTACCGCCTTGAAAAGCATGTTAGTATAATGTAGGACACCTTACTACTGCTAACAAAACATTACAACACCTTACGTAAACTTAAAACTCCATAATAAACCTAAGGAATTCGTCCGAGTCATTTGAACATCGTACGACCACTCAGGACTTGTTACGACTCTGTATGTGAAATTAGCAACAGGAAAACCAATTTAGAATAACGTAGGATGCGTTACAACTTTTGAGAACACCTTACACCACCGTACGAAAGATTAAAACTCCATAATAAACCTAATGAATTCGTCCGAGTAATTT
Organism: Tagetes erecta; assembly: GCA_030867185.1. Lineage (NCBI taxonomy): Eukaryota > Viridiplantae > Streptophyta > Magnoliopsida > Asterales > Asteraceae > Tagetes > Tagetes erecta. Next base: position 50,532,528 of record CM061488.1, on the reverse strand, counting down.
GAACACCATACAACAATTTGGAATATATTACGACTCCGTATGCCACATTACCGCCTTGAAAAGCATGTTAGTATAATGTAGGACACCTTACTACTGCTAACAAAACATTACAACACCGTACGTAAACTTAAAACTCCATAATAAACCTAAGGAATTCGTCCGAGTCATTTGAACATCGTACGACCACTCAGGACTTGTTACGACTCTGTATGCGAAATTAGCAACAGGAAAACCAATTTAGAATAACGTAGGATGCGTTACAACTTTTGAGAACACCTTACACCACCGTACGAAAGATTAAAACTCCAAAATAAACCTAATGAATTCGTCCGAGTAATTTGAACACCATACAACAATTTGGAATACATTACGACTCTGTATGCCACATTACCGCCTTGAAAAGCATGTTAGTATAACGTACGGCACCTTACAACTCCTAACAAAACATTACAACACCGTACGTAAACTTAAAACTCCGTAATAAACCTAATGAATTCGTTCGAGTCATTTGAACATCATACGACCACTTAGGACTTGTTACGACTCTGTATGCGAAATTAGCAACAGGAAAAGCAATTTAGAATAATGTACGATGCGTTATAACTTTTGAGAACACCTTACACCACCGTACGAAAGATTAAAACTCCAAAATAAACCTAATGAATTCGTCCTAGTAATTTGAACACCATACAACAATTTGGAATATATTACGACTCTGTATGCCACATTACCGCCTTGAAAAGCATGTTAGTATAACGTACGGCACCTTACAACTCCTAACAAAACATTACAACACCGTACGTAAACTTAAAACTCCATAATAAAACTAATGAATTCGTCCGAGTCATTTGAACATCGTACCACCACTCAGGACTTGTTACGAATCTGTATGCGAAATTAGCAACAGGAAAAGCAATTTAGAATAATGTAGGATGCGTTACAACTTTTGAGAACACCTTACACCACCCTACGAAAGATTAAAACTCCAAAATAAACCTAATGAATTCGTCCTAGTAATTTGAACACCATACAACAATTTGGAATATATTACGACTCTGTATGCCACATTACCGCCTTGAAAAGCATGTTAGTATAACGTACGACACCTTACAACTCCTAACAAAACATTACAACACTGTACGTAAACTTAAAACTCCATAATAAACCTAATGAATTCGTCCGAGTCATTTGAACATCGTACGACCACTTAGGACTTGTTACGACTCTGTATGCGAAATTAGCAACAGGAAAAGCAATTTAGAATAATGTAGGATGCGTTACAACCTTTGAGAACACCTTACACCACCGTACGAAAGATTAAAACTCCATAATAAACCTAATGAATTCGTCCGAGTAATTTGAACACCATACAACAATTTGGAATATATTACGACTCCGTATGCCACATTACCGCCTTGAAAAGCATGTTAGTATAATGTAGGACACCTTACTACTGCTAACAAAACATTACAACACCTTACGTAAACTTAAAACTCCATAATAAACCTAAGGAATTCGTCGGAGTCATTTGAACATCGTACGACCACTCAGGACTTGTTACGACTCTGTATGTGAAATTAGCAACAGGAAAACCAATTTAGAATAACGTAGGATGCGTTACAACTTTTGAGAACACCTTACACCACCCTACGAAAGATTAAAACTCCAAAATAAACCTAATGAATTCGTCCTAGTAATTTGAACACCATACAACAATTTGGAATATATTACGACTCTGTATGCCACATTACCGCCTTAAAAAGCATGTTAGTATAACGTACGGCACCTTACAACTCCTAACAAAACATTACAACACCGTACGTAAACTTAAAACTCCATAATAAAACTAATGAATTCGTCCGAGTCATTTGAACATCGTACCACCACTCAGGACTTGTTACGACTATATATGCGAAATTAGCAACAGGAAAAGCAATTTAGAATAATGTAGGATGCGTTACAACTTTTGAGAACACCTTACACCACCCTACGAAAGATTAAAACTCCAAAATAAACCTAATGAATTCGTCCTAGTAATTTGAACACCATACAACAATTTGGAATATATTACGACTCTGTATGCCACATTACCGCCTTGAAAAGCATGTTAGTATAACGTACGACACCTTACAACTCCTAACAAAACATTACAACACTGTACGTAAACTTAAAACTCCATAATAAACCTAATGAATTCGTCCGAGTCATTTGAACATCGTACGACCACTTAGGACTTGTTACGACTCTGTATGCGAAATTAGCAACAGGAAAAGCAATTTAGAATAATGTAGGATGCGTTACAACCTTTGAGAACACCTTACACCACCGTACGAAAGATTAAAACTCCATAATAAACCTAATGAATTCGTCCGAGTAATTTGAACACCATACAACAATTTGGAATATATTACGACTCCGTATGCCACATTACCGCCTTGAAAAGCATGTTAGTATAATGTAGGACACCTTACTACTGCTAACAAAACATTACAACACCTTACGTAAACTTAAAACTCCATAATAAACCTAAGGAATTCGTCCGAGTCATTTGAACATCGTACGACCACTCAGGACTTGTTACGACTCTGTATGTGAAATTAGCAACAGGAAAACCAATTTAGAATAACGTAGGATGCGTTACAACTTTTGAGAACACCTTACACCACCCTACGAAAGATTAAAACTCCAAAATAAACCTAATGAATTCGTCCTAGTAATTTGAACACCATACAACAATTTGGAATATATTACGACTCTGTATGCCACATTACCGCCTTAAAAAGCATGTTAGTATAACGTACGGCACCTTACAACTCCTAACAAAACATTACAACACCGTACGTAAACTTAAAACTCCATAATAAAACTAATGAATTCGTCCGAGTCATTTGAACATCGTACCACCACTCAGGACTTGTTACGACTATATATGCGAAATTAGCAACAGGAAAAGCAATTTAGAATAATGTAGGATGCGTTACAACTTTTGAGAACACCTTACACCACCCTACGAAAGATTAAAACTCCAAAATAAACCTAATAAATTCGTCCTAGTAATTTGAACACCATACAACAATTTGGAATATATTACGACTCTGTATGCCACATTACCGCCTTGAAAAGCATGTTAGTATAACGTACGACACCTTACAACTCCTAACAAAACATTACAACACCGTACGTAAACTTAAAACTCCATAATAAACCTAATGAATTCGTCCGAGTCATTTGAACATCGTACGACCTCTTAGGACTTGTTACGACTCTGTATGCGAAATTAGCAACAGGAAAAGCAATTTAGAATAATGTAGGATGCGTTACAACCTTTGAGAACACCTTACACCACCGTACGAAATATTAAAACTCCATAATAAACCTAATGAATTCGTCCGAGTAATTTGAACACCATACAACAATTTGGAATATATTACGACTCTGTATGCCACATTACCGCCTTGAAAAGCATGTTAGTATTGTTAGGGTCATTTCCGTGTTAAGATTTACTTTGTATCGTTGTTTATATGTTTGTATAGTTTAGGGTTTATTATGTATTTTCCTTAAACTTGCATTTTGTTTGTTATAAAGCATGTAGAGTGCGTGTGTTAGGAGAGACGACTTTTTGCACTGTTAGAGAGAGAATTAACTGTGTGTATTTGTTTTCTCCTGCACATTGTACTGCGAATTGCTTTGATCATCAATATACAGAGAATTTATGAGTATGAACTGTGTTTGTGATTGAACGTTTTGTTTGTGCGTGTTGTTTAGATCATTTGAGTGATATTATCGATCCAATTGAACCTATCAATTGGTATCAGAGCTTTCGGTTTGTGTTCTTCGCTGTTTCTAAGCAAAACACATCAATATTGCTCAAAATATCATGATCTGAACGAATTGTTGGTGTTTTTAGTTGTGATTTATCATCGCAATCACTCCTATACACAACGATTGTGCAGATTCTATCAGATAATCACCAGATCTGAAGAATTAAGAAGAAAAGAAAAGAGTTACTGTTCGATCAAATTTTTGCTCAAAATCATCAGATTTGATCATGTTTTGGATTGATTGATAAAAAGGGATTGTTAATCGGACTATTTCACAGCTTGTGTGTGAATTTTGGACAATTTAGACAAGTTTTAGACAAAACCCTGAAAATTCGTTTGACGAAAATGATGAACATGAAGAAATTGGTTGAAGATTAACTTGCCGGGTGATTATTTTTGACTTAGACAAATTTCTGGACTTAGATTTAAGAAGAAATTAGGTCATGTACTGCCGTATAAAGGAATTTGTGCTAGACGGGTGAAGAAATTGACTTGGAAAAGTGTTACTGTTCAGCCGGATCAGACACTGTTGTGCCGGGTAAAACACTGTTACGCTGGGTGAAGAAGAAAAAGTCAGCCGGGTAATATACTGTGTAGCCGGGTGATTAACAACTGTGCCGTGTGATCATATACTGTTCAGCCGGACAAAGCTTTTTGCTGTGTCAAGTTTCTGCCGGGTCAAAGACTTAGCCGTGTGAAGTTTTTCTTATTGCCGTGTAACTGTTCATCCGGGTGAAGAACAAAAGTATTTTCAACTGTTGAGCCGTCTAACTGTTTAGCCGTGTAAAGACTTTTTCTGCCGGGTGAAGAACAAAGACACTGTTTAGCCGGGTGAAGAAGATTTTTCCACTGTTTTGTCGTGTGACTCAATTTTTGTTGTTTTTATTACTTGTTTCTTGTCTTGTCTTTAATTACTTGTCTTTATTTTAGTATTTTAATCACTTCTTTTCAAAAAATTAACAAAAACCAAAAATATTTTCTTTAAAAATTGTTAAAATGGCTCCTAATGATGATTCTGATAACCGTGTTCCTAGACTTTTGAATCGTGCAGATTTCAAGAACTGGACCATCAGGCTGAGACATCATTTATGTTCTATTGACAATGACTTATGGAAATCAATTGAGAAGGGTCCTCACATTCCAACCCAGACACAACCAGATAGTGCCAGTACCTATACTAAAGATTCTACTACACCTTATCCAGAGGATAATCTGTCAGCTGAAGACTTGAGGAAGGTTAAGAATGATAGCAAGGCCTATTCGTTGATGTGCAAGGGATTGCCATTGCAAGTTTTGTCTAGATTGGATGCATATCAGACTGGTTATACATGTTTCAAAGCTTTGAAGTCGATATGTGAAGGAGGAGAACAATTAAGGAGTTTGAAGAAGTCGAAACTAAAAAGGCAATTAGAGTTATTTGAACACATCAATGGAGAGACAGTACACCAGATGATGAATAGGTTTGTTCACTTAACTACTGAGATGTCAAATCTCGGAGTAAAGACTGAACTTCAAGACTTGAATGATCGATTGCTGAATGCTTTACCATCATCATGGAAGCAAACTGTTACTTTGTTGAAACATACTGAGAAATTTCCAATGGAACTTGATTTGCTTATTGGAAAGATAGAAGAAGTTGAGATTGATGAAGGATCTAGAAACACTGATAGATCAACGTCACAAACTCAATACAAGTATGTGGTAAATCCTGCCAATAATGTGGATAATGCTTTTCTTGTGCAAAATACAACAAAGTTTGAAGATGAGGATGACTTATTTGTTGGTGCAAGTTTCTATACTGATTCAGCATACTTTCCAAATTCGCCAACTTATTCTCAACCTCAATCTCCACCAAGAGCTCAAGTTTCAGTGTCAAGTCAGAATGTGAAGAATCAGTCAGACAGTCAAAGTTCTAATGTTCAAACCAAAGTGAAAGACGTCATGAATATTCTGCTTCAAGATGACGAAACTAAAACTGCCTTTACTGCTTTTATGGCAAGTTTTCAAGCGTACCAAGGTAGTCATCTAAGTCAAATGGACGTGGTCCTTCAAGACTTATTTGAAATGGATCCAGTAGATGTTGAAGAAATGGATCTGAATTGGCAGATGGTTATGGTTGCATATCGAACTCAAAAGCATGCATATGTGAACCGAAGTTACAAACCTCATGCTAACAAGACGATCGGATTTGACAAATCTAAGGCCAGGTGCTTTAACTGTAATCAGTATGGTCACTTCTCAAGAGAATGCAAAGCTCCAAAGAATTTCAATGACCAAGCTAGTTCAAGCAATCAAGGTCAAGGTCAAAGTTCTCAACAGTCTACGAGTTATCAAGGCAGAAATCAGCGTTTCTTTCAAAAGCCGTACCAAAGTCTTCCTATGCCTGAGTTGAAGGATGAAGGAAAGAAGCCAGAAGATCAAACTAAAGCGTTGGTTGTAAGTGTACAAGACGGATATGACTGGAGTGCATACGCAGAACAGTTTACATCTGATCTTACATCAAATCTGGCTTTGGTATGTGAAATTGAAGAAGACTGGTCTGAAGAAGGGGATGGAAAGATGGTTGATGATGAGAGTGAAGATTCTGAAGATTATGACTGGAGTGCCAAGGCTGATCCTACTGAAGAGTCTGAAGCTGAAATTGCATTAATGGCTACATCCAGTGAGTCTACATCTTCTACTGAACAACCAAAGGTTAGTAATGAATTACCCCCCAATTACATTCCATTGCCCCTAGATGTGAAAGAAAGGTTATGTTCCGATCAGTGCATTCAACAGGTAGAACATTATCGAACTCATTCATTTAAAATCGGTGATAAATTAAGTCAACATGAAAAACTTCATGAAAAACTTAAAATCGATCATAAAATTTCTGATGAGAAGATTTTGTCACTAACTGAATCATGGAACAAAACTTTAAAGGAATTGGAAATTGTTACCAAGCAACTTGAAGAAATGACAAAGAACTTTGAACAAGAAAAAGTTGCACATGCAGTCACTCAAGTTGAACTAAAGAAAGTTAAAAGTTGTAAAACAATGGTTGAACAACTCATTAATGAAAGAGGTAACAAAAATAAAACCGGGTTGGGTTTTACTCATGAACCAATGCCAAATTCAATCACTCAAACCTTACCGGAAAACTTTAATGAATTTGATCATTCACCTGAAAATGAAAGAAAATTCAAAGAAATTCAACGAAGTAAATCCGAGTCGGAAGGATCTGAGGTGTTGATCGAAAGTTTGAGAGAAGAAGAAGGAGTGACAACTGAAGCAGATGATGAAGCAAGCAACAAATCTGACAACAAGTTAGAGCCTGTTCTTATTCAACTTGTTGAATATCCAAAGCTTAATCCCGAAACAGAATCAGTGAAAGAAGAAGGTGAGTTTTCAGGATTCAATGATCCTAACTATATCAAATGGAAGAAGAATGAAGAAAAGGCAAAGGTTGCTGCTCAACTGCTCAAGAAGCAAGAAGTAAAAAAGACTGAAGTTTCAACTGCAAAGAAGCAGAAAGCGAAAACAATGACAAATCAATCTGAAACAAAAGAATCAAAAGGCAAACATGTCTTAAAATCGAATGATAACACCAAAGTTCAAAGTGTTAAAACTGATAAAGCTCAAAACGTAAAATCTGTCAAGAAAATGTCAAAAGGTAAGACAATCAAGTTTGTGTCTGCAGGTACTTTCGACATGAACAGTTCTTATGGTAACCAAATCAATGCTCAAATCAAATCTAACTCTGGTCTGAAAACAGGTTCAGGTCCTAAGACTTCCGCTGTCAATGATAAGAGAATTGAAAACAAAAAGGTGACCAAACAGAACAGTTTAAAATCGAACCAAAGTCCCATGCAAGCAAAATCGCAAACAATGTCTCCACAGAAAATTGTTAATCTAAAACCGAACAACTATGATAATGAATCACGTTTTGATTCAACTTCAAAAGTTAACAATCGGCTCTTTAGGATTAGCAAGAAATATTGTGAAATTTGTGATAGATATAATCATGCAACTGTTGAATGTTTCTTTAACAGGTACTGCAGTTTCTGTGACAAAAGAAATCATTCTTCAGAAGAATGTTATTTTAACAAATTTTGTGATATCTGTGAAAGAACAAACCATGACACAAAGGATTGTTTCTTTCGATCAAACTCGACTAGAGAAATGACTCCATATTCAAACTTTCAAAGAAATAATTCATATGGTTTTCAAAATATGAGTCAAAGTCATTCTCCGGTTTCGAGAAATTTCAATCGAAACAATTCTGTTTCTAATTTTTCAAGAAATGTGCAGGTTAACCATTTTAAACCAAGAGCTTTAATGGTAAGAAATCAAAAGTTTGAAAATAACCTTGATCCTCAGTTGGAGGAAAGGTTCAGAGCTTTGAGGAGAAAGCAATCATTGAACGCCAATGGGCGAAGTTATCAGCATCAAAATCTTTTGAATGAAACAAATTTTCAAAATATTCAATACAAACAAGTTACTATTGCAGATAGATTCGGAAAACCCAAGACCGTGTGGGCCTGGGTTGACCAAACTAACTGAATGTTTTTGTTGAAATGCAGGTACGCCCAAGAAGACCTATCAACTCGTGGTTTGTTGATAGTGGGTGTAGCCGGCACATGACAGGCAACCATGCCTTGCTTCAGGATTTCAAGCAAAAGAATGGTACTCACGTAGCGTTTGGAGGTGATGCAGGTGGTAAAATCACAGGAGAAGGAACTGTCTCGAATGGAGTAATTAGTTTTGATAAAGTCAACTACTGTGCACAGTTGAACTTTAACTTACTAAGTGTCTCGCAAATTTGTGATAAATCATATTCAACTCTTTTTGATGATTCTTTCTGTTATATTCTGAAACCAGGTTTCAAGATTGACAATGAGTGGGTAGTGGTGAAAGCGCCTAGAGATCGTGATGTATACAAATTGGATATGTCACAGATTGATGCAGAAACCGAAACAACCTGTCTCATTGCCCATGCTTCAAATGATGAGAGTCAGCTATGGCATAGACGGCTGGGACATTCCAACTTCAGAAACATGAACCGTTTGGTGTCTGGAAATCACGCTGTGGGAATTCCATCGAAGAAATTCTCTACAACTGATTTGTGTCTAGCGTGTTTGAAGGGAAAACAGCATCGGATGTCTTTTAAGTCCAAGCTAGAAAACTCCATTTCAAAACCCTTGCAGATGCTACATATGGATCTTTTTGGACCGACCAACGTTCAAAGCATCGGGAGAAAATCATATTGTTTTGTTATCATAGATGACTTTACGAGATTTTCATGGGTTTACTTTTTGCATGCAAAATCTGAAACAGCTGAATTATTGAAAGAATTTATCATTAAAGTTGAAAATCAATTGGAATGCAAAGTTAAAGTTTTAAGAAGTGATAATGGAACTGAATTTAAGAATGCTAATGTTGATTTATTTTGTGCAGAAAAGGGGATTGCTCGACAATTCAGTGCGCCTAGAACGCCTCAACAGAACGGGGTTGCGGAACGGAAAAACAGGACACTGATTGAAGCAGCAAGATCCATGCTAGCAGATGCAAAAATCCCGATCACTTTTTGGGACGAAGCAATTGCCACTGCGTGTTTTGTACAAAATAGAACATTATTAGTGAATGATAAAAAGAAAACTTCTTATGAGTTGTTATTTGGAAGGAAACCAAATATTTCTTACTTGAAAGCATTTGGTTGTCCGGTTTCGATTTTAAATTTAAATGATCATCTCGGGAAGTTTGAGTCAAAATCTGACGATGGATTTTTCTTAGGTTATTCGTCTGTTTCTAAAGCTTATCGAGTTTTTAATAGCAAAACAAATACTGTTATTGAAACTATCAACGTCAAGTTTTTAGAAAATTCGTTTCCCTTAGTGGCTCATGGTCCCGAATGGTTATTTGATTTAGATTCATTATCGAAATCCTTCAATTCTAATTTATTTGATTTTTCAGGAAACGCAAGGAAGGAATCAGGCGACTTAGGATGCTTTAGTGACGATTCTGATAATGACGAAGATGGAAATCTCAACTCTGAATATCCATTTATGTCTTTTCACAATCCTGATCATGTCAAATCCAGTCAAGCTCCGGGTCCTTCTGGTTTACATGAAGATCAAGAATCGAACAATCAAGAAGAAGATGTGATTTCTCCTAATGATGGTGGATCTGTTCAGAATCAACCATCATCAGATCCGGATGGTGAAGCTGTTCCAGAATCATTTGATTACTTCATCAATTCACCGGATCAAGTCCCGAATTTCACACCGCATACTTCTTCCATACTACAAGATCTACCAAATCTGAATACTTCAAATCTGGAGAGTCAAGTGCAAGGAGGTGATATTCCTATTCATCGAATTCACAAGAAACATCCTGTTTCTCAGATTATTGGGCCTTTGAATCAGAGAACTACAAGAAGTCAGACGGAGCAAGCGAATGTCTGTCTTTATTCGTGTTTTCTATCTCAAGTGGTGCCAAAGAATATTTCAGAGGCGCTGAAAGATAACAGTTGGATTGAGGCCATGCAGGAGGAATTACTTCAGTTTCGCAAACAGGAAGTTTGGAAACTTGTGGACTTACCTGAAGGAGAGAACGCAATAGGTACAAGATGGTTGTACAAAAACAAGCCAGACGAACGTGGCATTGTGGTTAGAAACAAAGCAAGACTGATTGCACAGGGATACACTCAGGAAGAAGGCATTGATTATGAAGAGGTGTTTGCTCCGGTCGCAAGACTTGAAGCCATACGCGTTTTTCTTGCATATGCTTCTTTCATGAAGTTTAAGGTATTCCAAATGGACGTCAAAGGTGCTTTCTTGTATGGACCAATTACAGATGACGTATATGTCAGACAACCTCCTGGTTTCGAAGATCCTGACTATCCTCATCGTGTATACAAGTTGAGTAAAGCTCTTTACGGTCTACATCAAGCTCCTAGAATCTGGTATGAGACATTATCCAAGCATTTACTAGAGCATGGCTTTACAAGAGGTCAGATTGATCCAACTTTGTTTATGAAGAGGGAGAATGATGACTTGTTGTGCGTTCAAGTTTATGTGGACGATATTATCTTCGGATCAACCAGTGCGTCCATGTGCAAAGAATTTGAAGAAATCATGAAGTCTAGATTCCAGATGAGTTCAATGGGGGAAATTAATTTCTTTCTGGGATTACAAGTGAAACAGTCTGCTGACGGAATTTTCATCAATCAATCAAAATTCGTTGAGAAGTTATTGAAGAAATTCAAGATGCAAGATTGTCAAACAATTAGAACTCCATCTGATGTGAATTGCAAGATTCAACCGGATCCAAAGGGCAAAGCAGTTGATCAAACACTATACAGGTCAATGATCGGTTCTCTGATGTATCTTACTGCATCAAGACCAGACATCATGTACGCTGTGTGTGTATGCGCCAGATACCAGTCAGATCCGAAAGAGTCTCATCTTGTTGCTGTGAAGCGTATATTCAGATATCTCAAAGGGAAACCAAATCTTGGGTTATGGTATCCTTATGAAGGAAATTTTGAACTATATAGCTATTCTGACAGTGATTTTGGTGGTTGTGCTCTTGACAGGAAATCGACAACTGGTGGCTGTCAATTTCTGGGTCCGAGGCTTGTCTCTTGGCAATGCAAGAAGCAGACCAATGTTTCTGTATCCACAGCTGAAGCAGAGTATATCGCTGCATCTGCAGGATGTTCTCAGGTTTTATGGTTACAAAATCAGTTGCTGGACTACGGGTTTAATTTTTTGAAAACTCCTATTTACATAGACAATACTGCTGCTATGTTTATAACTGCTAATCCTGTTCAACATTCTAAAACCAAACACATCGAAATTAGATATCATTTTTTAAGAGATAACTCTGAAAAGGGTTTAATAATTTTGATTAAGGTTCATACCGACAAACAACTGGCAGATCTTTTCACAAAATCCTTTTTGTCAGGCCGGTTTGAATTCTTAATTCAATCCATAGGATTGATCAATCATGATTGATTCGATTTTTCGAAAACAAAACAAAAATCAGAAAAATATAAAAGCCAAAAATATAATAAGTTGATGTTATATTATGATTCCTTTGTCTTTTATTTTATGTTTTGCATTGTGTGTGCTTGCGTGAAAAAGAAACTAGAAAAGCAAAAACAAAATATAAAAGCAAAAGAAAAAGAAAAAAAAAATATCATGTCATAAGAATCTATATTGCAAAAGTGAGAAATGATAGATACACTAGACATTATTTGGTACATCATTTTTAAATAAAGACTGATGAATGTTAGTTGATGTGCTAGACAGCTCAGACAATTAGACTGAACAAGTAAGTTGATTGTTGACAAACATAAACTTAATGATCTTTGTGTTAAGTTCCATTGTTATACATGTCTAGATATATATCTTTTGATACATTGCTTGTGATGATAGTTGTGCATAATCGGGTAACGATGTAGTCTTCTCAGTGTGATGAACCGCATCGTGAGCTTCTTTGTTGTGGTACCCACAGACCTGAAGTCTCACACGAAGTCTCTTTTGAGCTTCAAGGTGCAGCAAAAGATTCCAAAATGGAACATAAAGAGTCCCAAATGTGGACCAACACCAAACAAAAATTCCAAAAAGGAATTCAGAAGATTCCCAAGGGGAACGATAGGAAATAAAAATTCCCAAAGATGGAATTAAAAAGAAGTCCCAAAGTGGACCAAATCCGAATAGAACCCAGATTCCACACTGTGTATGACTGTAAGTGACCAGGTTTTGTGCAATATGCATTCAGGTAGTGATTGATAAGGAAATATGTTGACATATGTATACATGTGGGTCACATAAGTCATTCTAATCGAACCTTAAATATCATCATGATACTGAAAAAGTAAGTGTGTCAACTCGAGCTAATTGGTATGTTTTCATATCATCACTCAATCAAGCATAAATCAAATGTCTATTCAAAACTTGCAAAACATGTTCAGATAATGTGTGGTATGATCTCACTGCGATATTTTGATTCATTGCATTGCATATGTCTTTACTTTAATATGTGTGTTTTGTGTGTGCAGGCATTTGGAATCATTATTGATACATCAACATCCTTGTTAAACTTAAAAATTTCAAGAAATTTAAAGTTTAGGGGGAGAATAAAAGTGAAGAAAAATATCTACAAAAATCCAAAAATATTTTGTTTTGAATAAGTGTGTTTTGAATGAACAAGATTATAAGTTATGAAAAAGCAAAAGTATTGGATGTGTGAAAAACAAACCCAAGGTCTTGTAATTTAATTTTAAGAAATTGCTTCGGGATATAGAAAAATTGGTTGTGCAAAAACATTTTTGAAAAAGAAAAGAAAAATGAATTTTAATTGGAATTAAATTTGTTGCAATGTTTAATGTTGTTTGATAATTAATATGACAAACATTCTTTTTAAGGATATCTTGTCTAATTAATATGTCGGAGAATGTTGCAGGTGCAATAAATGATCGTTGAAAAAGTCAACAGACGCAGAAAATTGAAGAAATTGCTTAAGTGTTATAGCCGGGTAAAGATATCAGATACAACTATGCAGCCGGGTAAAGAACTGTTCAGCCGGGTAAAGTTGTAAGTCTGATACTTGCCGGGTGATTGAAGAAATGGTGAAGATGTTATGACCACTGTACAGCCGGGCAATGATCATGTCAAATACAGCCGGGTAAAGGTCATAGATGTCTTGCCGGGTGACAAGTGTGTACTATACAGTCGGGTAATGAAGAAGTTTTGTTGCCGTGTAAAGGTATGACACTATGTTGCCGGGTAATGAAGAAGTGTGTATGCCGTGTGAAGAAGGTTGTCAAAGGTTGCCGTGTAAAGAAGAAAGCAAGCCGGATGAAGAAGGAAAGCAACTGTGTTGCCGGGTGATGAATAAGGTTGTCGGGTGATGTTTTGATAACAACTATTCTGCCGGGTGATGAATAAAATCATCAGGTGTAGTTGTTCCTTAAACCCTTACCCGTCACTACAGTGACTTACCCGTATCTACAGTGCTTGACCCGTCAAGTGATTTTCACATGTTGGTGACTTGTTTTATGTACTTGACCCGTAACTACAGTACATGACCCGTCACTACTGTACTTGACCCGGCAAGGTTATTGGGCCTATTTTGCTTGTGTTGACCCGGCACTTAAAGTTGACCTAAAATATTTTGGCGATACAAATACCGACTCTTCACAAACACTCGTCATTTCACACACATTCACTTTCACCAAAACTCTCTGAACTTCAAATCGCCATTGTTATCATAATCAATCTGTTGCCCTGTAACAAGATAAATAGATTGATTAAGGTAGAGATTAAGTGTTTTTGACCTAAATCGACTTGCAAATCAACTGTTAAAAAGAAAAACGATGATGAACAGTGTTTGGACAATGAATCGACACTTCGTTTTTGTGTGTTAAAACCGAAATCGAATGTTGATTTAGATGTAAAAACACTCGATTATCATCGTTCAATCATTCATTTGCACTAAAACACCTTAAAATCGACCGATTCAAGTGAAATGTTCTTAACTGACAAAAATTGCCATTGATGAACTGTTAAGCTTTTAAAAAGTTAAACATCAAAACGATAAAATATCTGTTTAAAAGTGATTAAACTTGTTAAAACTGAACCAAAACATGCTGAACTTGTTCATCTTAAATTTGTCAAAATTATGCCTAAGTGTGTAACTGTTAAAAGTTCAAACATGATGTATAATCCTTAAAATCCAATTTTGTTTGAATAATATGATGAAAATCAGGTTATTAGAACAATTTAGGATTAAAAATGATTATGTCAAATGTTTTGCTTTCTAACTGTTAGTTAAAACACTTATTAAATTTTTGATATGTTTATGAAGAAGCTAATACATTTGCCTTGTTTTGTGTTGTGTTTGTTTGTGATTTTAACAGATGGAGAATCTCAAATTTGAACCTAAACATAATCTCGTGGCATGTTTAGATGAATCACTTCCGGAGACAGAGGGATATAGAGATATGATAAAGTTCATCAAGAGGACCAAGTATGTTTATGCTATATGTGCCAAACCGGTCATATATGCAAGGCTGATCAAGAGCTTCTGGAAATCAGCTGAGGTTGTGAGAAATGAGAATGGAGGTGTTATGGTCAGAGGACATATCACTAGGGATTGGGTATTAGATGTCACTGAAGAAGCTATCAGGCAAGCCCTAAGGATTGATGAGGATGAGGTAGGCATGATTGATGAATTGACAATGGAGGAATGTAAATCTGGATTTGTTAATATGGGACATCCACCTATATTTCCAAAGTCTCAGTTTTACAGAGCCAAGTTGGGGAAGGAGTATAAGCTGCTGTGTTATGTTGTGCAGCAATGCATGTCTAGAAGGAGTGCAGGGTTTGATAACTTTCCTTCAGACATTGCATCACCGATTGTAGCCATTGCAGAAAACAAACCATTCAACATGTCAAGGTGGATAATGAATGGGTTTGTGTTTAACTTGGTGAAGGGCAAGAGGTTCAAATTTTTGATGTACCCAAGGTTTCTGCAATTGATGATAAACATTGCCTATCCCATGATCAGAAGTGAAGGTTATGCTGGAGGGATGTTGTACACTGAGGACATGAACGATCTCACTTACCGAAAGATGAGTATCGGGAATGTGCCTGATATTGAACTATTTGACTATATGCGAGATATAGTCAACAATGAAGAAGATGCAGAAGGCGTATTCTATCATATATCTCACGGTGAGATTGTGAATCCACTGGACCTTGTGGATGAGGTGCCAGACAATATATTGGATGATGACGAGTACTTTGCTCGTCATCCAGAAGAGGAAGAAGATGATGGTAATGATGATAATGATGATAGCAGTGATAGTGAGGATGGTAATGATGATGGTGGTGATGATACTGAATCTGAATCTAATTCAGAGGAGGTTGAACCAATGGAGACTGAGAATGTTGAGTTGATTGAACCTATGGTTGTAGAAGAACCTGTCGAGGTTGCTTCGGTTGTTGAAGAGAGTGTTGTTAAGATTCCTAAAGAAGTATCAGTTAAGTATGTTCGAAAGAAGAGATCGAAACCTGTTGAAAAGCCTGAAGAGATTAATGTGATTGAGATTGCACAGGCAGTAATGGCCGAAGCTGAATCTATTGCACAGATAGATGAAGTGGATGCTGGCATTACTGAGCCTATTACTGATGATATTCCCACTGCATTACCAGAAACCGCTGAAAACATTGGACAAGGTTTGGAGTCTTCACCAAACGTTGTGCCAAGTGTTGATGAAATTGAGGATGAGAAAGAGAAACGTATTGCTGAATTAGAAGAGATGGTGGAAAATCTGATTAAAGCAAATGATTTGTTAAAGGCCTCAAATGATCGTAAAAAGAAGAGATTTGATGAATATTGGGATATTCACAATCAGAACTTGAAGATTTTCAAAAAATTGGATGAAGATCACGTTAAGCTGGTTGATGAACATGTGAAATTGAGAGATGATTATGATAAACTCAAAGAGGAGCATGAGAACTTGAAGTTTGATTACAAAGAATTACAAGCTGAATGTAATACTTTAGATGCCGAGAAAGAGATGTTGGAAAAAGAGTTGGAGGATATGCAACCAAAGAAGGCTGGCTCATCTTCTGACAAAGATTTTTCTGATGAAGTTATTATGACTGAGTCAAATGTGCCTAAAGTGTATTTGACAAGGGCTAGAGGTACCACAAATGTTGAAATTTTGGTTGAGTCACCAATTATCATTCCCAATGAAGCTGCTGCTGAAACTGTCAAGATGGACAAGGCTGAGGGAAAGAGAAAGATAGATGCTATTCCGGAGATATTTGGTGATGAAGAAAGTTCGAAAAGGGCGAGAATTGATGAACCAGTGCAGATTGAGCCGATTCAATCTGCAGCTGTGATTGAGACTGAAAAAGTGACTGGAGCTGAGATTACAAAGTCAGGACAGATTGAGCCGATTCAATCTGATTCTGTTGCTGAGACTGAAGTATTTGAGGTCACTGAGAGTGAAAAAGAAGCTGGTTCAGAAGACACAGTTCAGCTTGAGCCGATTCAAGCTGAAGCTGTTGAAGTTGAAAGTGCGCCTGAAATAGAAGCTGAAGTTGTTAGTCAGTCTGGGCCGGTTCAAACTGACGAAGCACCTATGATAGAGGCTTTGGATGATTTAGACATTGATTGGACTGAGTCGGAGAATGAAGCTGAGCCAGAGCCTGTACAAAATACTGTTGAAGAAGTTCCGGATGACTTGGATCAGAGATTTGCTTATTTGGAGAAAATGAAGTATAACTCTGTATTTTTGAATGGGTTGACAGTGAGTCAGATTAATGAAGAGTATGAAAAGTGTATTAATGCTCAAGATAAAGCTGAAGCTGATCAGAAAGAGTTCATGGTTGAAATGGGTGAATGGACTCCTATGCAAGAAAGTTTAAATATCGAAGATTTACCTCCTACTGAGCTTTATCATCAAAACCCAGATGAAATGACTTCTTATGAGATGCGAAGTTGGTTGAGTTCGAGGAACTATCCGTATAAAACTTTGCAAAAGTTGAAATCTGAATCTTTAAGGAAGATAGTGGTCAGTTTTATGAAGACAGAAAAGATGTACAACAGAATGTTTTACTTAGATTATAACAATCCACAGTACTTCGAATTGACCAAAAGATTCAAGGTGTTAGGACCAAAAGAGATTCCAGTTATGGCTTTACCGGAAAATGCTCATAAGAAAAGACACGAACTGATGGATATGTTTCCGAGCGAAGTTAAGTCGTACAACGTACCGATGGAAGTACGTGAAACTTGGCATAAGGCAGCAACACCAGGTGATGTGGTGAGATCGCTGATGAGTAAAGGACAATCAATTGCTGAGCTACTAAATTCTATGATTGTGCCTGAGAAGAACAAGAAGGTTAAGATAATAGCTTGGAAATATGATGAAGTTTTTGATGCCTTTATGATCAAGAGGGTAAATGGCCTATGTGATGTTTATCATTACTATTCTAGCATATTCAAATTGGAGGTTCAGGATCTGAAAGAGCTGCATAAACTGAGGTTAATTAATCATACAAATGCTGATCGTGGTAACAAGTGTGTGATGCTTCTTGATGCTGGAATGAGTAGAACTGCAAAGTTTTTGGATTTCCGAGGTCAACAGGAAGACTCAGAATATGTGCAAGCCAAGAAACAAAGAAAGAAGAAAAGATTGGTGGTGACCGAGGATATGTACTTAGAAGAGTTCTCGGATGAATATTTTGACAAGATTACTGATCCTGGATTGAAGGTGATTGATGGAAGTCAGATGACAAAGCCAATATTGAGAGTGTTCTACAATCAGGAAACATTTGAACTGAAGCTTGTTCGAAACTTGGAGGATTGGGATAAGGATATGATTACACTCTTTAGCACGTTTGAGTTGAAACTGCTGCATCCTTCGTATATCGACTATCTGAGAAGCATTAGAATGGAGAAGTGCAAGGATAAACTGGCTGAAGCTGACCGAAAGTTATTTGTGGTGATGATTGAAGTTATTGCTGCTGCGTCGGAGAAAATTCGAGTCAGAAAAACGTTGCTAAATTCTAATCTGGTGATGGTGGATTTACCGAAGATAGAGTACATGAGAATATCCAGAAAAGGAACATTGGAGGTGTATGTCGAAGGCAAAGAAATGCCGTTTGAGTTTTATGCTAATATCGATTTTGCAGGTTTAAATCTGGATTCGCTTAGACGCATGAATGCTCTACCAATTCTGACGAATGAATCCAAGCCTCGACAAGCCAAGGTTGCTGAAAAGTTCAAATCCTGTATTGAAGAAGCTTTAAAAGAAAAAGAAGAGTACAAAGGACGAGAAGTGCTGAAAGTAAAAGATGAACCAGAAGAATGGTAGAAAAGAATTGAAGATCGATGCTGATAAAAGAAGAAAAAGATTGAAGTTTTTGAAGATTCAAAGTTAAATCTTAGGGGGAGTACTGTTAGGGTCATTTCCGTGTTAAGATTTACTTTGTATCTTTGTTTATATGTTTGTATAGTTTAGGGTTTATTATGTATTTTCCTTAAACTTGCATTTTGTTTGTTATAAAGCATGTAGAGTGCGTGTGTTAGGAGAGACGACTTTTTGCACTGTTAGAGAGAGAATTAACTGTGTGTATTTGTTTTCTCCTGCACATTGTACTGCGAATTGCTTTGATCATCAATATACAGAGAATTTATGAGTATGAACTGTGTTTGTGATTGAACGTTTTGTTTGTGCGTGTTGTTTAGATCATTTGAGTGATATTATCGATCCAATTGAACCTATCAAGTATAACGTACGACACCGTACAACTCCTAACAAAACATTACAACACCGTACGTAAACTTAAAACTCCATAATAAACCTAATGAATTCGTCCGAGTCATTTGAACATCGTACAACAATTTAGAATATATTACGACTCTGTATGCCACATTACCGTCTTGAGAAGCATGTTAGTATAACGTACGGCACCTTACAACTCCTAACAAAACATTACAACACCGTACGTAAACTTAAAACTCCATAATAAACCTAATGAATTCGTCCGAGTCATTTGAACATCGTACGACCACTTAGGACTTGTTACGACTCTGTATGCGAAATTAGCAACAGGAAAAGCAATTTAGAATAATGTACGATGCGTTATAACTTTTGAGAACACCTTACACCACCGTACGAAAGATTAAAACTCCATAATAATCCTAATAAATTAGTCCGAGTAATTTGAACACCATACAACAATTTGGAATATATTACGACTCTGTATGCCACATTATCGCCTTGAAAAGCATGTTAGTATAACGTACGACACCTTACAACTCCTAACAAAACATTACAACACCGTACGTAAACTTAAAACTCCATAATAAACCTAATGAATTCGTCCGAGTCATTTGAACATCGTACGACCTCTTAGGACTTGTTACGACTCTGTATGCGAAATTAGCAACAGGAAAAGCAATTTAGAATAATGTAGGATGCGTTACAACCTTTGAGAACACCTTACACCACCGTACGAAAGATTAAAACTCCATAATAAACAATGAATTCGTCCGAGTAATTTGAACACCATACAACAATTTGGAATATATTACGACTCTGTATGCCACATTACCGCCTTGAAAAGCATGTTAGTATAACGTACGACACCTTACAACTCCTAACAAAACATTACAACACCGTACGTAAACTTAAAACTCCATAATAAACCTAATGAATTCGTCCGAGTCATTTGAACATCGTACAACAATTTAGAATATATTACGACTCTGTATGCCACATTACCGTCTTGAGAAGCATGTTAGTATAACGTACGGCACCTTACAACTCCTAACAAAACATTACAACACCGTACGTAAACTTAAAACTCCATAATAAACCTAAAGAATTCGTCCGAGTCATTTGAACATCGTACGACCACTTAGGACTTGTTACGACTCTGTAAGCGAAATTAGCAACAGGAAAAGCAATTTAGAATAATGTACGATGCGTTATAACTTTTGAGAACACCTTACACCACCGTACGAAAGATTAAAACTCCATAATAATCCTAATAAATTAGTCCGAGTCCTTTGAACTTCGTACTATAATTTATAATATATTACGACTCTGTCTGCCACATTACCGCCTTGAAAAACATGTTAGTATAACGTACGGCACCTTACAACTCCTAACAAAACATTACAACACCGTACGTAAACTTAAAACTCCATAATAAAACTAATGAATTCGTCCGAGTCATTTGAACATCGTACCACCACTCAGGACTTGTTACGAATCTGTATGCGAAATTAGCAACAGGAAAAGCAATTTAGAATAATGTAGGATGCGTTACAACTTTTGAGAACACCTTACACCACCCTACGAAAGATTAAAACTCCAAAATAAACCTAATGAATTCGTCCTAGTAATTTGAACACCATACAACAATTTGGAATATATTACGACTCTGTATGCCACATTACCGCCTTGAAAAGCATGTTAGTATAACGTACGACACCTTACAACTCCTAACAAAACATTACAACACCGTACGTAAACTTAAAACTCCATAATAAACCTAATGAATTCGTCCGAGTCATTTGAACATCGTACGACCACTTAGGACTTGTTACGACTCTGTATGCGAAATTAGCAACAGGAAAAGCAATTTAGAATAATGTAGGATGCGTTACAACCTTTGAGAACACCTTACACCACCGTACGAAAGATTAAAACTCCATAATAAACCTAATGAATTCGTCCGAGTAATTTGAACACCATACAACAATTTGGAATATATTACGACTCTGTATGCCACATTACCGCCTTGAAAAGCATGTTAGTATAACGTACGACACCTTACAACTCCTAACAAAACATTACAACACCGTACGTAAACTTAAAACTCCATAATAAACCTAATGAATTCGTCCGAGTCATTTGAACATCGTACAACAATTTAGAATATATTACGACTCTGTATGCCACATTACCGTCTTGAGAAGCATGTTAGTATAACGTACGGCACCTTACAACTCCTAACAAAACATTACAACACCGTACGTAAACTTAAAACTCCATAATAAACCTAAAGAATTCGTCCGAGTCATTTGAACATCGTACGACCACTTAGGACTTGTTACGACTCTGTATGCGAAATTAGCAACAGGAAAAGCAATTTAGAATAATGTACGATGCGTTATAACTTTTGAGAACACCTTACACCACCGTACGAAAGATTAAAACTCCATAATAATCCTAATAAATTAGTCCGAGTCCTTTGAACTTCGTACTACAATTTATAATATATTACGACTCTGTCTGCCACATTACCGCCTTGAAAAACATGTTAGTATAACGTACGGCACCTTACAACTCCTAACAAAACATTACAACACCGTACGTAAACTTAAAACTCCATAATAAAACTAATGAATTCGTCCGAGTCATTTGAACATCGTACCACCACTCAGGACTTGTTACGAATCTGTATGCGAAATTAGCAACAGGAAAAGCAATTTAGAATAATGTAGGATGCGTTACAACTTTTGAGAACACCTTACACCACCCTACGAAAGATTAAAACTCCAAAATAAACCTAATGAATTCGTCCTAGTAATTTGAACACCATACAACAATTTGGAATATATTACGACTCTGTATGCCACATTACCGCCTTGAAAAGCATGTTAGTATAACGTACGACACCTTACAACTCCTAACAAAACATTACAACACCGTACGTAAACTTAAAACTCCATAATAAACCTAATGAATTCGTCCGAGTCATTTGAACATCGTACGACCACTTAGGACTTGTTACGACTCTGTATGCGAAATTAGCAACAGTAAAAGCAATTTAGAATAATGTAGGATGCGTTACAACCTTTGAGAACACCTTACACCACCGTACGAAAGATTAAAACTCCATAATAAACCTAATGAATTCGTCCGAGTAATTTGAACACCATACAACAATTTGGAATATATTACGACTCTGTATGCCACATTACCGCCTTGAAAAGCATGTTAGTATAACGTACGACACCTTACAACTCCTAACAAAACATTACAACACCGTACGTAAACTTAAAACTCCATAATAAACCTAATGAATTCGTCCGAGTCATTTGAACATCGTACAACAATTTAGAATACATTACGACTCTGTATGCCACATTACCGTCTTGAGAAGCATGTTAGTATAACGTACGGCACCTTACAACTCCTAACAAAACATTACAACACCGTACGTAAACTTAAAACTCCATAATAAACCTAAAGAATTCGTCCGAGTCATTTGAACATCGTACGACCACTTAGGACTTGTTACGACTCTGTATGCGAAATTAGCAACAGGAAAAGCAATTTAGAATAATGTACGATGCGTTATAACTTTTGAGAACACCTTACACCACCGTACGAAAGATTAAAACTCCATAATAATCCTAATAAATTAGTCCGAGTCCTTTGAACTTCGTACTATAATTTATAATATATTACGACTCTGTCTGCCACATTACCGCCTTGAAAAACATGTTAGTATAACGTACGGCACCTTACAACTCCTAACAAAACATTACAACACCGTACGTAAACTTAAAACTCCATAATAAAACTAATGAATTCGTCCGAGTCATTTGAACATCGTACCACCACTCAGGACTTGTTACGAATCTGTATGCGAAATTAGCAACAGGAAAAGCAATTTAGAATAATGTAGGATGCGTTACAACTTTTGAGAACACCTTACACCACCCTACGAAAGATTAAAACTCCAAAATAAACCTAATGAATTCGTCCTAGTAATTTGAACACCATACAACAATTTGGAATATATTACGACTCTGTATGCCACATTACCGCCTTGAAAAGCATGTTAGTATAACGTACGACACCTTACAACTCCTAACAAAACATTACAACACCGTACGTAAACTTAAAACTCCATAATAAACCTAATGAATTCGTCCGAGTCATTTGAACATCGTACGACCACTTAGGACTTGTTACGACTCTGTATGCGAAATTAGCAACAGGAAAAGCAATTTAGAATAATGTAGGATGCGTTACAACCTTTGAGAACACCTTACACCACCGTACGAAAGATTAAAACTCCATAATAAACCTAATGAATTCGTCCGAGTAATTTGAACACCATACAACAATTTGGAATATATTACGACTCTGTATGCCACATTACCGCCTTGAAAAGCATGTTAGTATAACGTACGACACCTTACAACTCCTAACAAAACATTACAACACCGTACGTAAACTTAAAACTCCATAATAAACCTAATGAATTCGTCCGAGTCATTTGAACATCGTGCAACAATTTAGAATATATTACGACTCTGTATGCCACATTACCGTCTTGAGAAGCATGTTAGTATAACGTACGACACCTTACAACTCCTAACAAAACATTACAACACCGTACGTAAACTTAAAACTCCATAATAAACCTAAAGAATTCGTCCGAGTCATTTGAACATCGTACGACCACTTAGGACTTGTTACGACTCTGTATGCGAAATTAGCAACAGGAAAAGCAATTTAGAATAATGTACGATGCGTTATAACTTTTGAGAACACCTTACACCACCGTACGAAAGATTAAAACTCCATAATAATCCTAATAAATTAGTCCGAGTCCTTTGAACTTCGTACTACAATTTATAATATATTACGACTATGTCTGCCACATTACCGCCTTGAAAAACATGTTAGTATAACGTACGGCACCTTACAACTCCTAACAAAACATTACAACACCGTACGTAAACTTAAAACTCCATAATAAAACTAATGAATTCGTCCGAGTCATTTGAACATCGTACCACCACTCAGGACTTGTTACGAATCTGTATGCGAAATTAGCAACAGGAAAAGCAATTTAGAATAATGTAGGATGCGTTACAACTTTTGAGAACACCTTACACCACCCTACGAAAGATTAAAACTCCAAAATAAACCTAATGAATTCGTCCTAGTAATTTGAACACCATACAACAATTTGGAATATATTACGACTCTGTATGCCACATTACCGCCTTGAAAAGCATGTTAGTATAACGTACGACACCTTACAACTCCTAACAAAACATTACAACACCGTACGTAAACTTAAAACTCCATAATAAACCTAATGAATTCGTCCGAGTCATTTGAACATCGTACGACCACTTAGGACTTGTTACGACTCTGTATGCGAAATTAGCAACAGGAAAAGCAATTTAGAATAATGTAGGATGCGTTACAACCTTTGAGAACACCTTACACCACCGTACGAAAGATTAAAACTCCATAATAAACCTAATGAATTCGTCCGAGTAATTTGAACACCATACAACAATTTGGAATATATTACGACTCTGTATGCCACATTACCGCCTTGAAAAGCATGTTAGTATAACGTACGACACCTTACAACTCTTAACAAAACATTACAACACCGTACGTAAACTTAAAACTCCATAATAAACCTAATGAATTTGTCCGAGTCATTTGAACATCGTACAACAATTTAGAATATATTACGACTCTGTATGCCACATTACCGTCTTGAGAAGCATGTTAGTATAACGTACGGCACCTTACAACTCCTAACAAAACATTACAACACCGTACGTAAACTTAAAACTCCATAATAAACCTAAAGAATTCGTCCGAGTCATTTGAACATCGTACGACCACTTAGGACTTGTTACGACTCTGTATGCGAAATTAGCAACAGGAAAAGCAATTTAGAATAATGTACGATGCGTTATAACTTTTGAGAACACCTTACACCACCGTACGAAAGATTAAAACTCCATAATAATCCTAATAAATTAGTCCGAGTCCTTTGAACTTCGTACTATAATTTATAATATATTACGACTCTGTCTGCCACATTACCGCCTTGAAAAACATGTTAGTATAACGTACGGCACCTTACAACTCCTAACAAAACATTACAACACCGTACGTAAACTTAAAACTCCATAATAAAACTAATGAATTCGTCCGAGTCATTTGAACATCGTACCACCACTCAGGACTTGTTACGAATCTGTATGCGAAATTAGCAACAGGAAAAGCAATTTAGAATAATGTAGGATGCGTTACAACTTTTGAGAACACCTTACACCACCCTACGAAAGATTAAAACTCCAAAATAAACCTAATGAATTCGTCCTAGTAATTTGAACACCATACAACAATTTGGAATATATTACGACTCTGTATGCCACATTACCGCCTTGAAAAGCATGTTAGTATAACGTACGACACCTTACAACTCCTAACAAAACATTACAACACCGTACGTAAACTTAAAACTCCATAATAAACCTAATGAATTCGTCCGAGTCATTTGAACATCGTACGACCACTTAGGACTTGTTACGACTCTGTATGCGAAATTAGCAACAGGAAAAGCAATTTAGAATAATGTAGGATGCGTTACAACCTTTGAGAACACCTTACACCACCGTACGAAAGATTAAAACTCCATAATAAACCTAATGAATTCGTCCGAGTAATTTGAACACCATACAACAATTTGGAATATATTACGACTCTGTATGCCACATTACCGCCTTGAAAAGCATGTTAGTATAACGTACGACACCTTACAACTCCTAACAAAACATTACAACACCGTACGTAAACTTAAAACTCCATAATAAACCTAATGAATTCGTCCGAGTCATTTGAACATCGTGCAACAATTTAGAATATATTACGACTCTGTATGCCACATTACCGTCTTGAGAAGCATGTTAGTATAACGTACGGCACCTTACAACTCCTAACAAAACATTACAACACCGTACGTAAACTTAAAACTCCATAATAAACCTAAAGAATTCGTCCGAGTCATTTGAACATCGTACGACCACTTAGGACTTGTTACGACTCTGTATGCGAAATTAGCAACAGGAAAAGCAATTTAGAATAATGTACGATGCGTTATAACTTTTGAGAACACCTTACACCACCGTACGAAAGATTAAAACTCCATAATAATCCTAATAAATTAGTCCGAGTCCTTTGAACTTCGTACTACAATTTATAATATATTACGACTCTGTCTGCCACATTACCGCCTTGAAAAACATGTTAGTATAACGTACGGCACCTTACAACTCCTAACAAAACATTACAACACCGTACGTAAACTTAAAACTCCATAATAAAACTAATGAATTCGTCCGAGTCATTTGAACATCGTACCACCACTCAGGACTTGTTACGAATCTGTATGCGAAATTAGCAACAGGAAAAGCAATTTAGAATAATGTAGGATGCGTTACAACTTTTGAGAACACCTTACACCACCCTACGAAAGATTAAAACTCCAAAATAAACCTAATGAATTCGTCCTAGTAATTTGAACACCATACAACAATTTGGAATATATTACGACTCTGTATGCCACATTACCGCCTTGAAAAGCATGTTAGTATAACGTACGACACCTTACAACTCCTAACAAAACATTACAACACCGTACGTAAACTTAAAACTCCATAATAAACCTAATGAATTCGTCCGAGTCATTTGAACATCGTACGACCACTTAGGACTTGTTACGACTCTGTATGCGAAATTAGCAACAGGAAAAGCAATTTAGAATAATGTAGGATGCGTTACAACCTTTGAGAACACCTTACACCACCGTACGAAAGATTAAAACTCCATAATAAACCTAATGAATTCGTCCGAGTAATTTGAACACCATACAACAATTTGGAATATATTACGACTCTGTATGCCACATTACCGCCTTGAAAAGCATGTTAGTATAACGTACGACACCTTACAACTCCTAACAAAACATTACAACACCGTACGTAAACTTAAAACTCCATAATAAACCTAATGAATTTGTCCGAGTCATTTGAACATCGTACAAGAATTTAGAATATATTACGACTCTGTATGCCACATTACCGTCTTGAGAAGCATGTTAGTATAACGTACGGCACCTTACAACTCCTAACAAAACATTACAACACCGTACGTAAACTTAAAACTCCATAATAAACCTAAAGAATTCGTCCGAGTCATTTGAACATCGTACGACCACTTAGGACTTGTTACGACTCTGTATGCGAAATTAGCAACAGGAAAAGCAATTTAGAATAATGTACGATGCGTTATAACTTTTGAGAACACCTTACACCACCGTACGAAAGATTAAAACTCCATAATAATCCTAATAAATTAGTCCGAGTCCTTTGAACTTCGTACTACAATTTATAATATATTACGACTCTGTCTGCCACATTACCGCCTTGAAAAACATGTTAGTATAACGTACGGCACCTTACAACTCCTAACAAAACATTACAACACCGTACGTAAACTTAAAACTCCATAATAAAACTAATGAATTCGTCCGAGTCATTTGAACATCGTACCACCACTCAGGACTTGTTACGAATCTGTATGCGAAATTAGCAACAGGAAAAGCAATTTAGAATAATGTAGGATGCGTTACAACTTTTGAGAACACCTTACACCACCCTACGAAAGATTAAAACTCCAAAATAAACCTAATGAATTCGTCCTAGTAATTTGAACACCATACAACAATTTGGAATATATTACGACTCTGTATGCCACATTACCGCCTTGAAAAGCATGTTAGTATAACGTACGACACCTTACAACTCCTAACAAAACATTACAACACCGTACGTAAACTTAAAACTCCATAATAAACCTAATGAATTCGTCCGAGTCATTTGAACATCGTACGACCACTTAGGACTTGTTACGACTCTGTATGCGAAATTAGCAACAGGAAAAGCAATTTAGAATAATGTAGGATGCGTTACAACCTTTGAGAACACCTTACACCACCGTACGAAAGATTAAAACTCCATAATAAACCTAATGAATTCGTCCGAGTAATTTGAACACCATACAACAATTTGGAATATATTACGACTCCGTATGCCACATTACCGCCTTGAAAAGCATGTTAGTATAATGTAGGACACCTTACTACTGCTAACAAAACATTACAACACCGTACGTAAACTTAAAACTCCATAATAAACCTAAGGAATTCGTCCGAGTCATTTGAACATCGTACGACCACTCAGGACTTGTTACGACTCTGTATGCGAAATTAGCAACAGGAAAACCAATTTAGAATAACGTAGGATGCGTTACAACTTTTGAGAACACCTTACACCACCGTACGAAAGATTAAAACTCCAAAATAAACCTAATGAATTCGTCCGAGTAATTTGAACACCATACAACAATTTGGAATATATTACGACTCTGTATGCCACATTACCGCCTTGAAAAGCATGTTTGTATAACGTACGGTACCTTACAACTCCTAACAAAACATTACAACACCGTACGTAAACTTAAAACTCCATAATAAACCTAATGAATTCGTTCGAGTCATTTGAACATCATACGACCACTTAGGACTTGTTACGACTCTGTATGCGAAATTAGCAACAGGAAAAGCAATTTTGAATAATGTAGGATGCGTTACAACTTTTGAGAACACCTTACACCACCCTACGAAAGATTAAAACTCCAAAATAAACCTAATGAAATCGTCCTAGTAATTTGAACACCATACAACAATTTGGAATATATTACGACTCTGTATGCCACATTACCGCCTTGAAAAGAATGTTAGTATAACGTACGGCACCTTACAACTCCTAACAAAACATTACAACACCGTACGTAAACTTAAAACTCCATAATAAAACTAATGAATTCGTCCGAGTCATTTGAACATCGTACCACCACTCAGGACTTGTTACGACTATATATGCGAAATTAGCAACAGGAAAAGCAATTTGGAATAATGTAGGATGCGTTACAACTTTTGAGAACACCTTACACCACCCTACGAAAGATTAAAACTCCAAAATAAACCTAATGAATTCGTCCTAGTAATTTGAACACCATACAACAATTTGGAATATATTACGACTCTGTATGCCACATTACCGCCTTGAAAAGCATGTTAGTATAACGTACGACACCTTACAACTCCTAACAAAACATTACAACACCGTACGTAAACTTAAAACTCCATAATAAACCTAATGAATTCGTCCGAGTCATTTGAACATCGTACGACCACTTAGGACTTGTTACGACTCTGTATGCGAAATTAGCAACAGGAAAAGCAATTTAGAATAATGT
This sequence comes from Tagetes erecta, assembly GCA_030867185.1. Lineage (NCBI taxonomy): Eukaryota > Viridiplantae > Streptophyta > Magnoliopsida > Asterales > Asteraceae > Tagetes > Tagetes erecta. Next base: position 50,503,038 of record CM061488.1, on the reverse strand, counting down.
AGGATGCGTTACAACCTTTGAGAACACCTTACACCACCGTACGAAAGATTAAAACTCCATAATAAACCTAATGAATTCGTCCGAGTAATTTGAACACCATACAACAATTTGGAATATATTACGACTCTGTATGCCACATTACCGCCTTGAAAAGCATGTTAGTATAACGTACGACACCTTACAACTCCTAACAAAACATTACAACACCGTACGTAAACTTAAAACTCCATAATAAACCTAATGAATTCGTCCGAGTCATTTGAACATCGTACAACAATTTAGAATATATTACGACTCTGTATGCCACATTACCGTCTTGAGAAGCATGTTAGTATAACGTACGGCACCTTACAACTCCTAACAAAACATTACAACACCGTACGTAAACTTAAAACTCCATAATAAACCTAAAGAATTCGTCCGAGTCATTTGAACATCGTACGACCACTTAGGACTTGTTACGACTCTGTATGCGAAATTAGCAACAGGAAAAGCAATTTAGAATAATGTACGATGCGTTATAACTTTTGAGAACACCTTACACCACCGTACGAAAGATTAAAACTCCATAATAATCCTAATAAATTAGTCCGAGTCCTTTGAACTTCGTACTACAATTTATAATATATTACGACTCTGTCTGCCACATTACCGCCTTGAAAAACATGTTAGTATAACGTACGGCACCTTACAACTCCTAACAAAACATTACAACACCGTACGTAAACTTAAAACTCCATAATAAAACTAATGAATTCGTCCGAGTCATTTGAACATCGTACCACCACTCAGGACTTGTTACGAATCTGTATGCGAAATTAGCAACAGGAAAAGCAATTTAGAATAATGTAGGATGCGTTACAACTTTTGAGAACACCTTACACCACCCTACGAAAGATTAAAACTCCAAAATAAACCTAATGAATTCGTCCTAGTAATTTGAACACCATACAACAATTTGGAATATATTACGACTCTGTATGCCACATTACCGCCTTGAAAAGCATGTTAGTATAACGTACGACACCTTACAACTCCTAACAAAACATTACAACACCGTACGTAAACTTAAAACTCCATAATAAACCTAATGAATTCGTCCGAGTCATTTGAACATCGTACGACCACTTAGGACTTGTTACGACTCTGTTTGCGAAATTAGCAACAGTAAAAGCAATTTAGAATAATGTAGGATGCGTTACAACCTTTGAGAACACCTTACACCACCGTACGAAAGATTAAAACTCCATAATAAACCTAATGAATTCGTCCGAGTAATTTGAACACCATACAACAATTTGGAATATATTACGACTCTGTATGCCACATTACCGCCTTGAAAAGCATGTTAGTATAACGTACGACACCTTACAACTCCTAACAAAACATTACAACACCGTACGTAAACTTAAAACTCCATAATAAACCTAATGAATTCGTCCGAGTCATTTGAACATCGTACAACAATTTAGAATACATTACGACTCTGTATGCCACATTACCGTCTTGAGAAGCATGTTAGTATAACGTACGGCACCTTACAACTCCTAACAAAACATTACAACACCGTACGTAAACTTAAAACTCCATAATAAACCTAAAGAATTCGTCCGAGTCATTTGAACATCGTACGACCACTTAGGACTTGTTACGACTCTGTATGCGAAATTAGCAACAGGAAAAGCAATTTAGAATAATGTACGATGCGTTATAACTTTTGAGAACACCTTACACCACCGTACGAAAGATTAAAACTCCATAATAATCCTAATAAATTAGTCCGAGTCCTTTGAACTTCGTACTATAATTTATAATATATTACGACTCTGTCTGCCACATTACCGCCTTGAAAAACATGTTAGTATAACGTACGGCACCTTACAACTCCTAACAAAACATTACAACACCGTACGTAAACTTAAAACTCCATAATAAAACTAATGAATTCGTCCGAGTCATTTGAACATCGTACCACCACTCAGGACTTGTTACGAATCTGTATGCGAAATTAGCAACAGGAAAAGCAATTTAGAATAATGTAGGATGCGTTACAACTTTTGAGAACACCTTACACCACCCTACGAAAGATTAAAACTCCAAAATAAACCTAATGAATTCGTCCTAGTAATTTGAACACCATACAACAATTTGGAATATATTACGACTCTGTATGCCACATTACCGCCTTGAAAAGCATGTTAGTATAACGTACGACACCTTACAACTCCTAACAAAACATTACAACACCGTACGTAAACTTAAAACTCCATAATAAACCTAATGAATTCGTCCGAGTCATTTGAACATCGTACGACCACTTAGGACTTGTTACGACTCTGTATGCGAAATTAGCAACAGGAAAAGCAATTTAGAATAATGTAGGATGCGTTACAACCTTTGAGAACACCTTACACCACCGTACGAAAGATTAAAACTCCATAATAAACCTAATGAATTCGTCCGAGTAATTTGAACACCATACAACAATTTGGAATATATTACGACTCTGTATGCCACATTACCGCCTTGAAAAGCATGTTAGTATAACGTACGACACCTTACAACTCCTAACAAAACATTACAACACCGTACGTAAACTTAAAACTCCATAATAAACCTAATGAATTCGTCCGAGTCATTTGAACATCGTACAACAATTTAGAATACATTACGACTCTGTATGCCACATTACCGTCTTGAGAAGCATGTTAGTATAACGTACGGCACCTTACAACTCCTAACAAAACATTACAACACCGTACGTAAACTTAAAACTCCATAATAAACCTAAAGAATTCGTCCGAGTCATTTGAACATCGTACGACCACTTAGGACTTGTTACGACTCTGTATGCGAAATTAGCAACAGGAAAAGCAATTTAGAATAATGTACGATGCGTTATAACTTTTGAGAACACCTTACACCACCGTACGAAAGATTAAAACTCCATAATAATCCTAATAAATTAGTCCGAGTCCTTTGAACTTCGTACTATAATTTATAATATATTACGACTCTGTCTGCCACATTACCGCCTTGAAAAACATGTTAGTATAACGTACGGCACCTTACAACTCCTAACAAAACATTACAACACCGTACGTAAACTTAAAACTCCATAATAAAACTAATGAATTCGTCCGAGTCATTTGAACATCGTACCACCACTCAGGACTTGTTACGAATCTGTATGCGAAATTAGCAACAGGAAAAGCAATTTAGAATAATGTAGGATGCGTTACAACTTTTGAGAACACCTTACACCACCCTACGAAAGATTAAAACTCCAAAATAAACCTAATGAATTCGTCCTAGTAATTTGAACACCATACAACAATTTGGAATATATTACGACTCTGTATGCCACATTACCGCCTTGAAAAGCATGTTAGTATAACGTACGACACCTTACAACTCCTAACAAAACATTACAACACCGTACGTAAACTTAAAACTCCATAATAAACCTAATGAATTCGTCCGAGTCATTTGAACATCGTACGACCACTTAGGACTTGTTACGACTCTGTATGCGAAATTAGCAACAGGAAAAGCAATTTAGAATAATGTAGGATGCGTTACAACCTTTGAGAACACCTTACACCACCGTACGAAAGATTAAAACTCCATAATAAACCTAATGAATTCGTCCGAGTAATTTGAACACCATACAACAATTTGGAATATATTACGACTCTGTATGCCACATTACCGCCTTGAAAAGCATGTTAGTATAACGTACGACACCTTACAACTCCTAACAAAACATTACAACACCGTACGTAAACTTAAAACTCCATAATAAACCTAATGAATTCGTCCGAGTCATTTGAACATCGTGCAACAATTTAGAATATATTACGACTCTGTATGCCACATTACCGTCTTGAGAAGCATGTTAGTATAACGTACGACACCTTACAACTCCTAACAAAACATTACAACACCGTACGTAAACTTAAAACTCCATAATAAACCTAAAGAATTCGTCCGAGTCATTTGAACATCGTACGACCACTTAGGACTTGTTACGACTCTGTATGCGAAATTAGCAACAGGAAAAGCAATTTAGAATAATGTACGATGCGTTATAACTTTTGAGAACACCTTACACCACCGTACGAAAGATTAAAACTCCATAATAATCCTAATAAATTAGTCCGAGTCCTTTGAACTTCGTACTACAATTTATAATATATTACGACTATGTCTGCCACATTACCGCCTTGAAAAACATGTTAGTATAACGTACGGCACCTTACAACTCCTAACAAAACATTACAACACCGTACGTAAACTTAAAACTCCATAATAAAACTAATGAATTCGTCCGAGTCATTTGAACATCGTACCACCACTCAGGACTTGTTACGAATCTGTATGCGAAATTAGCAACAGGAAAAGCAATTTAGAATAATGTAGGATGCGTTACAACTTTTGAGAACACCTTACACCACCCTACGAAAGATTAAAACTCCAAAATAAACCTAATGAATTCGTCCTAGTAATTTGAACACCATACAACAATTTGGAATATATTACGACTCTGTATGCCACATTACCGCCTTGAAAAGCATGTTAGTATAACGTACGACACCTTACAACTCCTAACAAAACATTACAACACCGTACGTAAACTTAAAACTCCATAATAAACCTAATGAATTCGTCCGAGTCATTTGAACATCGTACGACCACTTAGGACTTGTTACGACTCTGTATGCGAAATTAGCAACAGGAAAAGCAATTTAGAATAATGTAGGATGCGTTACAACCTTTGAGAACACCTTACACCACCGTACGAAAGATTAAAACTCCATAATAAACCTAATGAATTCGTCCGAGTAATTTGAACACCATACAACAATTTGGAATATATTACGACTCTGTATGCCACATTACCGCCTTGAAAAGCATGTTAGTATAACGTACGACACCTTACAACTCTTAACAAAACATTACAACACCGTACGTAAACTTAAAACTCCATAATAAACCTAATGAATTTGTCCGAGTCATTTGAACATCGTACAACAATTTAGAATATATTACGACTCTGTATGCCACATTACCGTCTTGAGAAGCATGTTAGTATAACGTACGGCACCTTACAACTCCTAACAAAACATTACAACACCGTACGTAAACTTAAAACTCCATAATAAACCTAAAGAATTCGTCCGAGTCATTTGAACATCGTACGACCACTTAGGACTTGTTACGACTCTGTATGCGAAATTAGCAACAGGAAAAGCAATTTAGAATAATGTACGATGCGTTATAACTTTTGAGAACACCTTACACCACCGTACGAAAGATTAAAACTCCATAATAATCCTAATAAATTAGTCCGAGTCCTTTGAACTTCGTACTATAATTTATAATATATTACGACTCTGTCTGCCACATTACCGCCTTGAAAAACATGTTAGTATAACGTACGGCACCTTACAACTCCTAACAAAACATTACAACACCGTACGTAAACTTAAAACTCCATAATAAAACTAATGAATTCGTCCGAGTCATTTGAACATCGTACCACCACTCAGGACTTGTTACGAATCTGTATGCGAAATTAGCAACAGGAAAAGCAATTTAGAATAATGTAGGATGCGTTACAACTTTTGAGAACACCTTACACCACCCTACGAAAGATTAAAACTCCAAAATAAACCTAATGAATTCGTCCTAGTAATTTGAACACCATACAACAATTTGGAATATATTACGACTCTGTATGCCACATTACCGCCTTGAAAAGCATGTTAGTATAACGTACGACACCTTACAACTCCTAACAAAACATTACAACACCGTACGTAAACTTAAAACTCCATAATAAACCTAATGAATTCGTCCGAGTCATTTGAACATCGTACGACCACTTAGGACTTGTTACGACTCTGTATGCGAAATTAGCAACAGGAAAAGCAATTTAGAATAATGTAGGATGCGTTACAACCTTTGAGAACACCTTACACCACCGTACGAAAGATTAAAACTCCATAATAAACCTAATGAATTCGTCCGAGTAATTTGAACACCATACAACAATTTGGAATATATTACGACTCTGTATGCCACATTACCGCCTTGAAAAGCATGTTAGTATAACGTACGACACCTTACAACTCCTAACAAAACATTACAACACCGTACGTAAACTTAAAACTCCATAATAAACCTAATGAATTCGTCCGAGTCATTTGAACATCGTGCAACAATTTAGAATATATTACGACTCTGTATGCCACATTACCGTCTTGAGAAGCATGTTAGTATAACGTACGGCACCTTACAACTCCTAACAAAACATTACAACACCGTACGTAAACTTAAAACTCCATAATAAACCTAAAGAATTCGTCCGAGTCATTTGAACATCGTACGACCACTTAGGACTTGTTACGACTCTGTATGCGAAATTAGCAACAGGAAAAGCAATTTAGAATAATGTACGATGCGTTATAACTTTTGAGAACACCTTACACCACCGTACGAAAGATTAAAACTCCATAATAATCCTAATAAATTAGTCCGAGTCCTTTGAACTTCGTACTACAATTTATAATATATTACGACTCTGTCTGCCACATTACCGCCTTGAAAAACATGTTAGTATAACGTACGGCACCTTACAACTCCTAACAAAACATTACAACACCGTACGTAAACTTAAAACTCCATAATAAAACTAATGAATTCGTCCGAGTCATTTGAACATCGTACCACCACTCAGGACTTGTTACGAATCTGTATGCGAAATTAGCAACAGGAAAAGCAATTTAGAATAATGTAGGATGCGTTACAACTTTTGAGAACACCTTACACCACCCTACGAAAGATTAAAACTCCAAAATAAACCTAATGAATTCGTCCTAGTAATTTGAACACCATACAACAATTTGGAATATATTACGACTCTGTATGCCACATTACCGCCTTGAAAAGCATGTTAGTATAACGTACGACACCTTACAACTCCTAACAAAACATTACAACACCGTACGTAAACTTAAAACTCCATAATAAACCTAATGAATTCGTCCGAGTCATTTGAACATCGTACGACCACTTAGGACTTGTTACGACTCTGTATGCGAAATTAGCAACAGGAAAAGCAATTTAGAATAATGTAGGATGCGTTACAACCTTTGAGAACACCTTACACCACCGTACGAAAGATTAAAACTCCATAATAAACCTAATGAATTCGTCCGAGTAATTTGAACACCATACAACAATTTGGAATATATTACGACTCTGTATGCCACATTACCGCCTTGAAAAGCATGTTAGTATAACGTACGACACCTTACAACTCCTAACAAAACATTACAACACCGTACGTAAACTTAAAACTCCATAATAAACCTAATGAATTTGTCCGAGTCATTTGAACATCGTACAACAATTTAGAATATATTACGACTCTGTATGCCACATTACCGTCTTGAGAAGCATGTTAGTATAACGTACGGCACCTTACAACTCCTAACAAAACATTACAACACCGTACGTAAACTTAAAACTCCATAATAAACCTAAAGAATTCGTCCGAGTCATTTGAACATCGTACGACCACTTAGGACTTGTTACGACTCTGTATGCGAAATTAGCAACAGGAAAAGCAATTTAGAATAATGTACGATGCGTTATAACTTTTGAGAACACCTTACACCACCGTACGAAAGATTAAAACTCCATAATAATCCTAATAAATTAGTCCGAGTCCTTTGAACTTCGTACTACAATTTATAATATATTACGACTCTGTCTGCCACATTACCGCCTTGAAAAACATGTTAGTATAACGTACGGCACCTTACAACTCCTAACAAAACATTACAACACCGTACGTAAACTTAAAACTCCATAATAAAACTAATGAATTCGTCCGAGTCATTTGAACATCGTACCACCACTCAGGACTTGTTACGAATCTGTATGCGAAATTAGCAACAGGAAAAGCAATTTAGAATAATGTAGGATGCGTTACAACTTTTGAGAACACCTTACACCACCCTACGAAAGATTAAAACTCCAAAATAAACCTAATGAATTCGTCCTAGTAATTTGAACACCATACAACAATTTGGAATATATTACGACTCTGTATGCCACATTACCGCCTTGAAAAGCATGTTAGTATAACGTACGACACCTTACAACTCCTAACAAAACATTACAACACCGTACGTAAACTTAAAACTCCATAATAAACCTAATGAATTCGTCCGAGTCATTTGAACATCGTACGACCACTTAGGACTTGTTACGACTCTGTATGCGAAATTAGCAACAGGAAAAGCAATTTAGAATAATGTAGGATGCGTTACAACCTTTGAGAACACCTTACACCACCGTACGAAAGATTAAAACTCCATAATAAACCTAATGAATTCGTCCGAGTAATTTGAACACCATACAACAATTTGGAATATATTACGACTCCGTATGCCACATTACCGCCTTGAAAAGCATGTTAGTATAATGTAGGACACCTTACTACTGCTAACAAAACATTACAACACCGTACGTAAACTTAAAACTCCATAATAAACCTAAGGAATTCGTCCGAGTCATTTGAACATCGTACGACCACTCAGGACTTGTTACGACTCTGTATGCGAAATTAGCAACAGGAAAACCAATTTAGAATAACGTAGGATGCGTTACAACTTTTGAGAACACCTTACACCACCGTACGAAAGATTAAAACTCCAAAATAAACCTAATGAATTCGTCCGAGTAATTTGAACACCATACAACAATTTGGAATATATTACGACTCTGTATGCCACATTACCGCCTTGAAAAGCATGTTTGTATAACGTACGGTACCTTACAACTCCTAACAAAACATTACAACACCGTACGTAAACTTAAAACTCCATAATAAACCTAATGAATTCGTTCGAGTCATTTGAACATCATACGACCACTTAGGACTTGTTACGACTCTGTATGCGAAATTAGCAACAGGAAAAGCAATTTTGAATAATGTAGGATGCGTTACAACTTTTGAGAACACCTTACACCACCCTACGAAAGATTAAAACTCCAAAATAAACCTAATGAAATCGTCCTAGTAATTTGAACACCATACAACAATTTGGAATATATTACGACTCTGTATGCCACATTACCGCCTTGAAAAGAATGTTAGTATAACGTACGGCACCTTACAACTCCTAACAAAACATTACAACACCGTACGTAAACTTAAAACTCCATAATAAAACTAATGAATTCGTCCGAGTCATTTGAACATCGTACCACCACTCAGGACTTGTTACGACTATATATGCGAAATTAGCAACAGGAAAAGCAATTTGGAATAATGTAGGATGCGTTACAACTTTTGAGAACACCTTACACCACCCTACGAAAGATTAAAACTCCAAAATAAACCTAATGAATTCGTCCTAGTAATTTGAACACCATACAACAATTTGGAATATATTACGACTCTGTATGCCACATTACCGCCTTGAAAAGCATGTTAGTATAACGTACGACACCTTACAACTCCTAACAAAACATTACAACACCGTACGTAAACTTAAAACTCCATAATAAACCTAATGAATTCGTCCGAGTCATTTGAACATCGTACGACCACTTAGGACTTGTTACGACTCTGTATGCGAAATTAGCAACAGGAAAAGCAATTTAGAATAATGTAGGATGCGTTACAACCTTTGAGAACACCTTACACCACCGTACGAAAGATTAAAACTCCATAATAAACCTAATGAATTCGTCCGAGTAATTTGAACACCATACAACAATTTGGAATATATTACGACTCCGTATGCCACATTACCGCCTTGAAAAGCATGTTAGTATAATGTAGGACACCTTACTACTGCTAACAAAACATTACAACACCGTACGTAAACTTAAAACTCCATAATAAACCTAAGGAATTCGTCCGAGTCATTTGAACATCGTACGACCACTCAGGACTTGTTACGACTCTGTATGCGAAATTAGCAACAGGAAAACCAATTTAGAATAACGTAGGATGCGTTACAACTTTTGAGAACACCTTACACCACCGTACGAAAGATTAAAACTCCCAAATAAACCTAATGAATTCGTCCGAGTAATTTGAACACCATACAACAATTTGGAATATATTACGACTCTGTATGCCACATTACCGCCTTGAAAAGCATGTTAGTATAACGTACGGCACCTTACAACTCCTAACAAAACATTACAACACCGTACGTAAACTTAAAACTCCATAATAAACCTAATGAATTCGTTCGAGTCATTTGAACATCATACGACCACTTAGGACTTGTTACGACTCTGTATGCGAAATTAGCAACAGGAAAAGCAATTTTGAATAATGTTGGATGCGTTACAACTTTTGAGAACACCTTACACCACCCTACGAAAGATTAAAAATCCAAAATAAACCTAATGAATTCGTCCTAGTAATTTGAACACCATACAACAATTTGGAATATATTACGACTCTGTATGCCACATTACCGCCTTGAAAAGCATGTTAGTATAACGTACGGCACCTTACAGCTCCTAACAAAACATTACAACACCGTACGTAAACTTAAAACTCCATAATAAAACTAATGAATTCGTCCGAGTCATTTGAACATCGTACCACCACTCAGGACTTGTTACGACTATATATGCGAAATTAGCAACAGGAAAAGCAATTTAGAATAATGTAGGATGCGTTACAACTTTTGAGAACACCTTACACCACCCTACGAAAGATTAAAACTCCAAAATAAACCTAATGAATTCGTCCTAGTAATTTGAACACCATACAACAATTTGGAATATATTACGACTCTGTATGCCACATTACCGCCTTGAAAAGCATGTTAGTATAACGTACGACACCTTACAACTCCTAACAAAACATTACAACACCGTACGTAAACTTAAAACTCCATAATAAACCTAATGAATTCGTCCGAGTCATTTGAACATCGTACGACCTCTTAGGACTTGTTACGACTCTGTATGCGAAATTAGCAACAGGAAAAGCAATTTAGAATAATGTAGGATGCGTTACAACCTTTGAGAACACCTTACACCACCGTACGAAAGATTAAAACTCCATAATAAACCTAATGAATTCGTCCGAGTAATTTGAACACCATACAACAATTTGGTATATATTACGACTCTGTATGCCACATTACCGCCTTGAAAAGCATGTTAGTATAACGTACGACACCGTACAACTCCTAACAAAACATTACAACACCGTACGTAAACTTAAAACTCCATAATAAACCTAATGAATTCGTCCGAGTCATTTGAACATCGTACAACAATTTAGAATATATTACGACTCTGTATGCCACATTACCGTCTTGAGAAGCATGTTAGTATAACGTACGGCACCTTACAACTCCTAACAAAACATTACAACACCGTACGTAAACTTAAAACTCCATAATAAACCTAATGAATTCGTCCGAGTCATTTGAACATCGTACGACCACTTAGGACTTGTTACGACTCTGTATGCGAAATTAGCAACAGGAAAAGCAATTTAGAATAATGTACGATGCGTTATAACTTTTGAGAACACCTTACACCACCGTACGAAAGATTAAAACTCCATAATAATCCTAATAAATTAGTCCGAGTAATTTGAACACCATACAACAATTTGGAATATATTACGACTCTGTATGCCACATTACCGCCTTGAAAAGCATGTTAGTATAACGTACGACACCTTACAACTCCTAACAAAACATTACAACACCGTACGTAAACTTAAAACTCCATAATAAACCTAATGAATTCGTCCGAGTCATTTGAACATCGTACGACCTCTTAGGACTTGTTACGACTCTGTATGCGAAATTAGCAACAGGAAAAGCAATTTAGAATAATGTAGGATGCGTTACAACCTTTGAGAACACCTTACACCACCGTACGAAAGATTAAAACTCCATAATAAACCTAATGAATTCGTCCGAGTAATTTGAACACCATACAACAATTTGGAATATATTACGACTCTGTATGCCACATTACCGCCTTGAAAGGCAAGTTAGTATAACGTACGACACCTTACAACTCCTAACAAAACATTACAACACCGTACGTAAACTTAAAACTCCATAATAAACCTAATGAATTCGTCCGAGTCATTTGAACATCGTACAACAATTTAGAATATATTACGACTCTGTATGCCACATTACCGTCTTGAGAAGCATGTTAGTATAACGTACGGCACCTTACAACTCCTAACAAAACATTACAACACCGTACGTAAACTTAAAACTCCATAATAAACCTAATGAATTCGTCCGAGTCATTTGAACATCGTACGACCACTTAGGACTTGTTACGACTCTGTATACGAAATTAGCAACAGGAAAAGCAATTTAGAATAATGTACGATGCGTTATAACTTTTGAGAACACCTTACACCACCGTACGAAAGATTAAAACTCCATAATAATCCTAATAAATTAGTCCGAGTCCTTTGAACTTCGTACTACAATTTATAATATATTACGACTCTGTCTGCCACATTACCGCCTTGAAAAACATGTTAGTATAACGTACGTCACCTTACAACTCCTAACAAAACATTACAACACCGTACGTAAACTTAAAACTCCATAATAAACCTAATGAATTCGTCCGAGTCCTTTGAACATCGTACCACAATTTAGAATATATTACGACTCTGTATGCCACATTACCGTCTTGAGAAGCATGTTAATATAACTTACGGCACCTTACAACTCCTAACAAAACATTACAACACCGTACGTAAACTTAAAACTCCATAATAAACCTAATGAATTCGTCCGAGTCATTTGAACATAGTACGACCACTTAGGACTTGTTACGACTCTGTATGCGAAATTAGCAACAGGAAAAGCAATTTAGAATAATGTACGATGCGTTATAACTTTTGAGAACACCTTACACCACCGTACGAAAGATTAAAACTCCATAATAAACCTAATGAATTCGTTCGAGTAATTTGAACACCATACAACAATTTGGAATATATTACGACTCTATATGCCACATTACCGCCTTGAAAAGCATGTTAGTATAACGTACGGCACCTTACAACTCCTAACAAAACATTACAACACCGTACGTAAACTTAAAACTCCATAATAAACCTAATGAATTCGTCCGAGTCTTTTGAACATCGTACAACCACTCAGGACTTGTTACGACTCTGTATGCGAAATTAGCAACAGGAAAACCAATTTAGAATAACGTAGGATGCGTTACAACTTTTGAGAACACCTTACACCACCGTACGAAAGATTAAAACTCCAAAATAAACCTAATGAATTCGTCCGAGTAATTTGAACACCATACAACAATTTGGAATATATTACGACTCTGTATGCCACATTACCGCCTTGAAAAGCATGTTAGTATAACGTACGGCACCTTACAACTCCTAACAAAACATTACAACACCGTACGTAAACTTAAAACTCCATAATAAACCTAATGAATTCGTTCGAGTCATTTGAACATCATACGACCACTTAGGACTTGTTACGACTCTGTATGCGAAATTAGCAACAGGAAAAGCAATTTAGAATAATGTACGATGCGTTATAACTTTTGAGAACACCTTACACCACCGTACGAAAGATTAAAACTCCAAAATAAACCTAATGAATTCGTCCTAGTAATTTGAACACCATACAACAATTTGGAATATATTACGACTCTGTATGCCACATTACCGCCTTGAAAAGCATGTTAGTATAACGTACGGCACCTTACAACTCCTAACAAAACATTACAACACCGTACGTAAACTTAAAACTACATAATAAAACTAATGAATTCATTCGAGTCATTTGAACATCGTACCACCACTCAGGACTTGTTACGAATCTGTATGCGAAATTAGCAACAGGAAAAGCAATTTAGAATAATGTAGGATGCGTTACAACTTTTGAGAACACCTTACACCACCCTACGAAAGATTAAAACTCCAAAATAAACCTAATGAATTCGTCCTAGTAATTTGAACACCATACAACAATTTGGAATATATTACGACTCTGTATGCCACATTACCGCCTTGAAAAGCATGTTAGTATAACGTACGACACCTTACAACTCCTAACAAAACATTACAACACCGTACGTAAACTTAAAACTCCATAATAAACCTAATGAATTCGTCCGAGTCATTTGAACACCGTACGACCACTTAGGACTTGTTACGACTCTGTATGCGAAATTAGCAACAGGAAAAGCAATTTAGAATAATGTAGGATGCGTTACAACCTTTGAGAACACCTTACACCACCGTACGAAAGATTAAAACTCCATAATAAACCTAATGAATTCGTCCGAGTAATTTGAACACCATACAACAATTTGGAATATATTACGACTCCGTATGCCACATTACCGCCTTGAAAAGCATGTTAGTATAATGTAGGACACCTTACTACTCCTAACAAAACATTACAACACCGTACGTAAACTTAAAACTCCATAATAAACCTAAGGATTTTGTCCGAGTCATTTGAACATCGTACGACCACTCAGGACTTGTTACGACTCTGTATGCGAAATTAGCAACAGGAAAACCAATTTAGAATAACGTAGGATGCGTTACAACTTTTGAGAACACCTTACACCACCGTACGAAAGATTAAAACTCCAAAATAAACCTAATGAATTCGTCCGAGTAATTTGAACACCATACAACAATTTGGAATATATTACGACTCTGTATGCCACATTACCGCCTTGAAAAGCATGTTAGTATAACGTACGGCACCTTACAACTCCTAATAAAACATTACAACACCGTACGTAAACTTAAAACTCCATAATAAACCTAATGAATTCGTTCGAGTCATTTGAACATCATACGACCACTTAGGACTTGTTACGACTCTGTATGCGAAATTAGCAACAGGAAAAGCAATTTAGAATAATGTAGGATGCGTTACAACTTTTGAGAACACCTTACACCACCCTACGAAAGATTAAAACTCCAAAATAAACCTAATGAATTCGTCCTAGTAATTTGAACACCATACAACAATTTGGAATATATTACGACTCTGTATGCCACATTACCGCCTTGAAAATCATGTTAGTATAACGTACGGCACCTTACAACTCCTAACAAAACATTACAACATCGTACGTAAACTTAAAACTCCATAATAAAACTAATGAATTCGTCCGAGTCATTTGAACATCGTACCACCACTCAGGACTTGTTATGACTCTATATGCGAAATTAGCAACAGGAAAAGCAATTTAGAATAATGTAGGATGCGTTACAACTTTTGAGAACACCTTACACCACCCTACGAAAGATTAAAACTCCAAAATAAACCTAATGAATTCGTCCTAGTAATTTGAACACCATACAACAATTTGGAATATATTATGACTCTGTATGCCACATTACCGCCTTGAAAAGCATGTTAGTATAACGTACGACACCTTACAACTCCTAACAAAACATTACAACACCGTACGTAAACTTAAAACTCCATAATAAACCTAATGAATTCGTCCGAGTCATTTGAACATCGTACGACCTCTTAGGACTTGTTACGACTCTGTATGCGAAATTAGCAACAGGAAAACCAATTTAGAATAACGTAGGATGCGTTACAACTTTTGAGAACACCTTACACCACCGTACGAAAGATTAAAACTCCAAAATAAACCTAATGAATTCGTCCGAGTAATTTGAATACCATACAACAATTTGGAATATATTACGACTCTGTATGCCACATTACCGCCTTGAAAAGCATGTTAGTATAATGTAGGACACCTTACTACTCCTAACAAAACATTACAACACCGTACGTAAACTTAAAACTCCATAATAAACCTAAGGAATTTGTCCGAGTCATTTGAACATCGTACGACCACTCAGGACTTGTTACGACTCTGTATGCGAAATTAGCAACAGGAAAACCAATTTAGAATAACGTAGGATGCGTTACAACTTTTGAGAACACCTTACACCACCGTACGAAAGATTAAAACTCCAAAATAAACCTAATGAATTCGTCCGAGTAATTTGAACACCATACAACAATTTGGAATATATTACGACTCTGTATGCCACATTACCGCCTTGAAAAGCATGTTAGTATAACGTACGGCACCTTACAACTCCTAATAAAACATTACAACACCGTACGTAAACTTAAAACTCCATAATAAACCTAATGAATTCGTTCGAGTCATTTGAACATCATACGACCACTTAGGACTTGTTACGACTCTGTATGCGAAATTAGCAACAGGAAAAGCAATTTAGAATAATGTAGGATGCGTTACAACTTTTGAGAACACCTTACACCATCCTACGAAAGATTAAAACTCCAAAATAAACCTAATGAATTCGTCCTAGTAATTTGAACACCATACAACAATTTGGAATATATTACGACTCTGTATGCCACATTACCGCCTTGAAAATCATGTTAGTATAACGTACGGCACCTTACAACTCCTAACAAAACATTACAACACCGTACGTAAACTTAAAACTCCATAATAAAACTAATGAATTCGTCCGAGTCATTTGAACATCGTACCACCACTCAGGACTTGTTATGACTCTATATGCGAAATTAGCAACAGGAAAAGCAATTTAGAATAATGTAGGATGCGTTACAACTTTTGAGAACACCTTACACCACCCTACGAAAGATTAAAACTCCAAAATAAACCTAATGAATTCGTCCTAGTAATTTGAACACCATACAACAATTTGGAATATATAATGACTCTGTATGCCACATTACCGCCTTGAAAAGCATGTTAGTATAACGTACGACACCTTACAACTCCTAACAAAACATTACAACACCGTACGTAAACTTAAAACTCCATAATAAACCTAATGAATTCGTCCGAGTCATTTGAACATCGTACGACCTCTTAGGACTTGTTACGACTCTGTATGCGAAATTAGCAACAGGAAAACCAATTTAGAATAACGTAGGATGCGTTACAACTTTTGAGAACACCTTACACCACCGTACGAAAGATTAAAACTCCAAAATAAACCTAATGAATTCGTCCGAGTAATTTGAACACCATACAACAATTTGGAATATATTACGACTCTGTATGCCACATTACCGCCTTGAAAAGCATGTTAGTATAACGTACGGCACCTTACAACTCCTAATAAAACATTACAACACCGTACGTAAACTTAAAACTCCATAATAAACCTAATGAATTCGTTCGAGTCATTTGAACATCATACGACCACTTAGGACTTGTTACGACTCTGTATGCGAAATTAGCAACAGGAAAAGCAATTTAGAATAATGTAGGATGTGTTACAACTTTTGAGAACACCTTACACCACCGTACGAAAGATTAAAACTCCAAAATAAACCTAATGAATTCGTCCGAGTAATTTGAACACCATACAACAATTTGGAATATATTACGACTCTGTATGCCACATTACCGCCTTGAAAAGCATGTTAGTATAACGTACGGCACCTTACAACTCCTAATAAAACATTACAACACCGTACGTAAACTTAAAACTCCATAATAAACCTAATGAATTCGTTCGAGTCATTTGAACATCATACGACCACTTAGGACTTGTTACGACTCTGTATGCGAAATTAGCAACAGGAAAAGCAATTTAGAATAATGTAGGATGCGTTACAACTTTTGAGAACACCTTACACCACCCTACGAAAGATTAAAACTCCAAAATAAACCTAATGAATTCGTCCTAGTAATTTGAACACCATACAAGAATTTGGAATATATTACGACTCTGTATGCCACATTACCGCCTAGAAAATCATGTTAGTATAACGTACGGCACCTTACAACTCCTAACAAAACATTACAACACCGTACGTAAACTTAAAACTCCATAATAAACCTAATGAATTCGTCCGAGTCATTTGAACATCGTACGACCTCTTAGGACTTGTTACGACTCTGTATGCGAAATTAGCAACAGGAAAACCAATTTAGAATAACGTAGGATGCGTTACAACTTTTGAGAACACCTTACACCACCGTACGAAAGATTAAAACTCCAAAATAAACCTAATGAATTCGTCCTAGTAATTTGAACACCATACAACAATTTGGAATATATTACGACTCCGTATGCCACATTACCGCCTTGAAAAGCATGTTAGTATAATGTAGGACACCTTACTACTCCTAACAAAACATTACAACACCGTACGTAAACTTAAAACTCCATAATAAACCTAAGGAATTCGTCCGAGTCATTTGAACATCGTACAACCACTCAGGACTTGTTACGACTCTGTATGCGAAATTAGCAACAGGAAAACCAATTTAGAATAACGTAGGATGCGTTACAACTTTTGAGAACACCTTACACCACCGTACGAAAGATTAAAACTCCAAAATAAACCTAATGAATTCGTCCGAGTAATTTGAACACCATACAACAATTTGGAATATATTACGACTCTGTATGCCACATTACCGCCTTGAAAAGCATGTTAGTATAACGTACGGCACCTTACAACTCCTAATAAAACATTACAACACCGTACGTAAACTTAAACTCCATAATAAACCTAATAAATTCGTTCGAGTCATTTGAACATCATACGACCACTTAGGACTTGTTACGACTCTGTATGCGAAATTAGCAACAGGAAAAGCAATTTAGAATAATGTAGGATGCGTTACAACTTTTGAGAACACCTTACACCACCCTACGAAAGATTAAAACTCCAAAATAAACCTAATGAATTCGTCCTAGTAATTTGAACACCATACAACAATTTGGAATATATTACGACTCTGTATGCCACATTACCGCCTTGAAAATCATGTTAGTATAACGAACGGCACCTTACAACTCCTAACAAAACATTACAACACCGTACGTAAACTTAAAACTCCATAATAAAACTAATGAATTCGTCCGAGTCATTTGAACATCGTACCACCACTCAGGACTTGTTATGACTCTATATGCGAAATTAGCAACAGGAAAAGCAATTTAGAATAATGTAGGATGCGTTACAACTTTTGAGAACACCTTACACCACCCTACGAAAGATTAAAACTCCAAAATAAACCTAATGAATTCGTCCTAGTAATTTGAACACCATACAACAATTTGGAATATATTACGACTCTGTATGCCACATTACCGCCTTGAAAAGCATGTTAGTATAACGTACGACACCTTACAACTCCTAACAAAACATTACAACACCGTACGTAAACTTAAAACTCCATAATAAACCTAATGAATTCGTCCGAGTCATTTGAACATCGTACGACCTCTTAGGACTTGTTACGACTCTGTATGCGAAATTAGCAACAGGAAAAGCAATTTATAATAATGTAGGATGCGTTACAACCTTTGAGAACACCTTACACCACCGTACGAAAGATTAAAACTCCATAATAAACCTAATGAATTCGTCCGATTAATTTGAACACCATACAACAATTTGGAATATATTACGACTCTGTATGCCACATTACCGCCTTGAAAAGCATGTTAGTATAACGTACGACACCTTACAACTCCTAACAAAACATTACAACACCGTACGTAAACTTAAAACTCCATAATAAACCTAATGAATTCGTCCGAGTCATTTGAACATCGTACAACAATTTAGAATATATTACGACTCTGTATGCCACATTACCGTCTTGAGAAGCATGTTAGTATAACGTACGGCACCTTACAACTCCTAACAAAACATTACAACACCGTACGTAAACTTAAAACTCCATAATAAACCTAATGAATTCGTCCGAGTCATTTGAACATCGTACGACCACTTAGGACTTGTTACGACTCTGTATGCAAAATTAGCAACAGGAAAAACAATTTAGAATAATGTACGATGCGTTATAACTTTTGAGAACACCTTACACCACCGTACGAAAGATTAAAACTCCATATTAATCCTAATAAATTAGTCCGAGTCCTTTGAACTTCGTACTACAATTTATAATATATTACGACTCTGTCTGCCACATTACCGTCTTGAAAAGCATGTTAGTATAACGTACGGCACCTTACAACTCCTAACAAAACATTACAACACCGTACGTAAACTTAAAACTCCATAATAAACCTAATGAATCCGTCCGAGTCCTTTGAACATCGTACCACAATTTAGAATATATTACGACTCTGTATGCCACATTACCGTCTTGAGAAGCATGTTAATATAACTTACGGCACCTTACAACTCCTAACAAAACATTACAACACCGTACGTAAACTTAAAACTCCATAATAAACCTATTGAATTCGTCCGAGTCATTTGAACATAGTACGACCACTTAGAACTTGTTACGACTCTGTATGCGAAATTAGCAACAGGAAAACCAATTTAGAATAACGTAGGATGCGTTACAACTTTTGAGAACACCTTACACCACCGTACGAAAGATTAAAACTCCAAAATAAACCTAATGAATTCGTCCGAGTAATTTGAATACCATACAACAATTTGGAATATATTACGACTCTGTATGCCACATTACCGCCTTGAAAAGCATGTTAGTATAATGTAGGACACCTTACTACTCCTAATAAAACATTACAACACCGTACGTAAACTTAAAACTCCATAATAAACCTAAGGAATTTGTCCGAGTCATTTGAACATCGTACGACCACTCAGGACTTGTTACGACTCTGTATGCGAAATTAGCAACAGGAAAACCAATTTAGAATAACGTAGGATGCGTTACAACTTTTGAGAACACCTTACACCACCGTACGAAAGATTAAAACTCCAAAATAAACCTAATGAATTCGTCCGAGTAATTTGAACACCATACAACAATTTGGAATATATTACGACTCTGTATGCCACATTACCGCCTTGAAAAGCATGTTAGTATAACGTACGGCACCTTACAACTCCTAATAAAACATTACAACACCGTACGTAAACTTAAAACTCCATAATAAACCTAATGAATTCGTTCGAGTCATTTGAACATCATACGACCACTTAGGACTTGTTACGACTCTGTATGCGAAATTAGCAACAGGAAAAGCAATTTAGAATAATGTAGGATGCGTTACAACTTTTGAGAACACCTTACACCACCCTACGAAAGATTAAAACTCCAAAATAAACCTAATTAATTCGTCCTAGTAATTTGAACACCATACAACAATTTGGAATATATTACGACTCTGTATGCCACATTACCGCCTTGAAAATCATGTTAGTAACGTACGGCACCTTACAACTCCTAACAAAACATTACAACACCGTACGTAAACTTAAAACTCCATAATAAAACTAATGAATTCGTCCGAGTCATTTGAACATCGTACCACCACTCAGGACTTGTTATGACTCTATATGCGAAATTAGCAACAGGAAAAGCAATTTAGAATAATGTAGGATGCGTTACAACTTTTGAGAACACCTTACACCACCCTACGAAAGATTAAAACTCCAAAATAAACCTAATGAATTCGTCCTAGTAATTTGAACACCATACAACAATTTGGAATATATAATGACTCTGTATGCCACATTACCGCCTTGAAAAGCATGTTAGTATAACGTACGACACCTTACAACTCCTAACAAAACATTACAACACCGTACGTAAACTTAAAACTCCATAATAAACCTAATGAATTCGTCCGAGTCATTTGAACATCGTACGACCTCTTAGGACTTGTTACGACTCTGTATGCGAAATTAGCAACAGGAAAACCAATTTAGAATAACGTAGGATGCGTTACAACTTTTGAGAACACCTTACACCACCGTACGAAAGATTAAAACTCCAAAATAAACCTAATGAATTCGTCCGAGTAATTTGAACACCATACAACAATTTGGAATATATTACGACTCTGTATGCCACATTACCGCCTTGAAAAGCATGTTAGTATAACGTACGGCACCTTACAACTCCTAATAAAACATTACAACACCGTACGTAAACTTAAAACTCCATAATAAACCTAATGAATTCGTTCGAGTCATTTGAACATCATACGACCACTTAGGACTTGTTACGACTCTGTATGCGAAATTAGCAACAGGAAAAGCAATTTAGAATAATGTAGGATGTGTTACAACTTTTGAGAACACCTTACACCACCGTACGAAAGATTAAAACTCCAAAATAAACCTAATGAATTCGTCCGAGTAATTTGAACACCATACAACAATTTGGAATATATTACGACTCTGTATGCCACATTACCGCCTTGAAAAGCATGTTAGTATAACGTACGGCACCTTACAACTCCTAATAAAACATTACAACACCGTACGTAAACTTAAAACTCCATAATAAACCTAATGAATTCGTTCGAGTCATTTGAACATCATACGACCACTTAGGACTTGTTACGACTCTGTATGCGAAATTAGCAACAGGAAAAGCAATTTAGAATAATGTAGGATGCGTTACAACTTTTGAGAACACCTTACACCACCCTACGAAAGATTAAAACTCCAAAATAAACCTAATGAATTCGTCCTAGTAATTTGAACACCATACAAGAATTTGGAATATATTACGACGCTGTATGCCACATTACCGCCTTGAAAAGCATGTTAGTATAACGTACGGCACCTTACAACTCCTAACAAAACATTACAACACCGTACGTAAACTTAAAACTCCATAATAAAACTAATGAATTCGTCCGAGTCATTTGAACATCGTACCACCACTCAGGACTTGTTACGAATCTGTATGCGAAATTAGCAACAGGAAAAGCAATTTAGAATAATGTAGGATGCGTTACAACCTTTGAGAACACCTTACACCACCCTACGAAAGATTAAAACTCCAAAATAAACCTAATGAATTCGTCCTAGTAATTTGAACACCATACAACAATTTGGAATATATTACGACTCTGTATGCCACATTACCGCCTTGAAAAGCATGTTAGTATAACGTACGACACCTTACAACTCCTAACAAAACATTACAACACCGTACGTAAACTTAAAACTCCATAATAAACCTAATGAATTCGTCCGAGTCATTTGAACATCGTACGACCACTTAGGACTTGTTACGACTCTGTATGCGAAATTAGCAACAGGAAAAGCAATTTAGAATAATGTAGGATGCGTTACAACCTTTGAGAACACCTTACACCACCGTACGAAAGATTAAAACTCCATAATAAACCTAATGAATTCGTCCGAGTAATTTGAACACCATACAACAATTTGGAATATATTACGACTCCGTATGCCACATTACCGCCTTGAAAAGCATGTTAGTATAATGTAGGACACCTTACTACTCCTAACAAAACATTACAACACCGTACGTAAACTTAAAACTCCATAATAAACCTAAGGAATTCGTCCGAGTCATTTGAACATCGTACGACCTCTTAGGACTTGTTACGACTCTGTATGCGAAATTAGCAACAGGAAAAGCAATTTAGAATAATGTAGGATGCGTTACAACCTTTGAGAACACCTTACACCACCATACGAAAGATTAAAACTCCATATTAAACCTAATGAATTCGTCCGAGTAATTTGAACACCATACAACAATTTGGAATATATTACGACTCTGTATGCCACATTACCGCCTTGAAAAGCATGTTAGTATAACGTACGACACCTTACAACTCCTAACAAAACATTACAACACCGTACGTAAACTTAAAACTCCATAATAAACCTAATGAATTCGCCGAGTCATTTGAACATCGTACGACCACTTAGGACTTCTTACGACTCTGTATGCGAAATTAGCAACAGGAAAAGCAATTTAGAATAATGTACGATGCGTTATAACTTTTAAGAACACCTTACACCACCGTACGAAAGATTAAAACTCCATAATAATCCTAATAAATTAGTCCGAGTCCTTTGAACTTCGTACTACAATTTATCATATATTACGACTCTGTCTGCCACATTACCGCCTTGAAAAGCATGTTAGTATAACGTACGGCACCTTACAACTCCTAACAAAACATTACAACACCGTACGTAAACTTAAAACTCCATAATAAACCTAATGAATTCGTTCGAGTCCTTTGAACATCGTACCACAATTTAGAATATATTACGACTCTGTATGCCACATTACCGTCTTGAGAAGCATGTTAATATAACTTACGGCACCTTACAACTCCTAACAAAACATTACAACACCGTACGTAAACTTAAAACTCCATAATAAACCTAATGAATTCGTCCGAGTCATTTGAACATAGTACGACCACTTAGGACTTGTTACGACTCTGTATGCGAAATTAGCAACAGGAAAAGCAATTTAGAATAATGTACGATGCGTTATAACTTTTGAGAACACCTTACACCACCGTACGAAAGATTAAAACTCCATAATAAACCTAATGAATTCGTTCGAGTAATTTGAACACCATACAACAATTTGGAATATATTACGACTCTGTATGCCACATTACCGCCTTGAAAAGCATGTTAGTATAACGTACGGCACCTTACAACTCCTAACAAAACATTACAACACCGTACGTAAACTTAAAACTCCATAATAAACCTAATGAATTCGTCCGAGTCTTTTGAACATTGTACAACCACTCAGGACTTGTTACGACTCTGTATGCGAAATTAGCAACAGGAAAACCAATTTAGAATAACGTAGGATGCGTTACAACTTTTGAGAACACCTTACACCACCGTACGAAAGATTAAAACTCCATAATAAACCTAATGAATTCGTCCGAGTAATTTGAACACCATACAACAATTTGGAATATATTACGACTCTGTATGCCACATTACCGCCTTGAAAAGCATGTTAGTATAACGTACGACACCTTACAACTCCTAACAAAACATTACAACACCGTACGTAAACTTAAAACTCCATAATAAACCTAATGAATTCGTCCGAGTCATTTGAACATCGTACGACCACTTAGGACTTCTTACGACTCTGTATGCGAAATTAGCAACAGGAAAAGCAATTTAGAATAATGTACGATGCGTTATAACTTTTAAGAACACCTTACACCACCGTACGAAAGATTAAAACTCCATAATAATCCTAATAAATTAGTCCGAGTCCTTTGAACTTCGTACTACAATTTATCATATATTACGACTCTGTCTGCCACATTACCGCCTTGAAAAGCATGTTAGTATAACGTACGGCACCTTACAACTCCTAACAAAACATTACAACACCGTACGTAAACTTAAAACTCCATAATAAACCTAATGAATTCGTTCGAGTCCTTTGAACATCGTACCACAATTTAGAATATATTACGACTCTGTATGCCACATTACCGTCTTGAGAAGCATGTTAATATAACTTACGGCACCTTACAACTCCTAACAAAACATTACAACACCGTACGTAAACTTAAAACTCCATAATAAACCTAATGAATTCGTCCGAGTCATTTGAACATAGTACGACCACTTAGGACTTGTTACGACTCTGTATGCGAAATTAGCAACAGGAAAAGCAATTTAGAATAATGTACGATGCGTTATAACTTTTGAGAACACCTTACACCACCGTACGAAAGATTAAAACTCCATAATAAACCTAATGAATTCGTTCGAGTAATTTGAACACCATACAACAATTTGGAATATATTACGACTCTGTATGCCACATTACCGCCTTGAAAAGCATGTTAGTATAACGTACGGCACCTTACAACTCCTAACAAAACATTACAACACCGTACGTAAACTTAAAACTCCATAATAAACCTAATGAATTCGTCCGAGTCTTTTGAACATCGTACAACCACTCAGGACTTGTTACGACTCTGTATGCGAAATTAGCAACAGGAAAACCAATTTAGAATAACGTAGGATGCGTTACAACTTTTGAGAACACCTTACACCACCGTACGAAAGATTAAAACTCCAAAATAAACCTAATGAATTCGTCCGAGTAATTTGAACACCATACAACAATTTGGAATATATCACGACTCTGTATGCCACATTACCGCCTTGAAAAGCATGTTAGTATAACGTACGGCACCTTACAACTCCTAACAAAACATTACACCACCCTACGAAAGATTAAAACTCCAAAATAAACCTAATGAATTCGTCCTAGTAATTTGAACACCATACAACAATTTGGAATATATTACGACTCTGTATGCCACATTACCGCCTTGAAAAGCATGTTAGTATAACGTACGACACCTTACAACTCCTAACAAAACATTACAACAACTTACGTAAACTTAAAACTCCATAATAAACCTAATGAATTCGTCCGAGTCATTTGAACATCGTACGACCACTTAGGACTTGTTACGACTCTGTATGCGAAATTAGCAACAGGAAAAGCAATTTAGAATAATGTAGGATGCGTTACAACCTTTGAGAACACCTTACACCACCGTACGAAAGATTAAAACTCCATAATAAACCTAATGAATTCGTCCGAGTAATTTGAACACCATACAACAATTTGGAATATATTACGACTCCGTATGCCACATTACCGCCTTGAAAAGCATGTTAGTATAATGTAGGACACCTTACTACTCCTAACAAAACATTACAACACCGTACGTAAACTTAAAACTCCATAATAAACCTAAGGAATTCGTCCGAGTCATTTGAACATCGTACGACCACTCAGGACTTGTTACGACTCTGTATGCGAAATTAGCAACAGGAAAACCAATTTAGAATAACGTAGGATGCGTTACAACTTTTGAGAATACCTTACACCACCGTACGAAAGATTAAAACTCCAAAATAAACCTAATGAATTCGTCCGAGTAATTTGAACACCATACAACAATTTGGAATATATTACGACTCTGTATGCCACATTACCGCCTTGAAAAGCATGTTAGTATAACGTACGACAGCTTACAACTCCTAACAAAACATTACAACACCGTACGTAAACTTAAAACTCCATAATAAACCTAATGAATTCGTCCGAGTCATTTGAACATCGTACGACCACTTAGGACTTGTTACGACTCTGTATGCGAATCTAGCAATAGGAAAAGCAATTTAGAATAATGTAGGATGCGTTACAACCTTTGAGAACACCTTACACCACCGTACAAAAGATTAAAACTCCATAATAAACCTAATGAATTCGTCCGAGTAATTTGAACACCATACAACAATTTGGAATATATTACGACTCCGTATGCCACATTACCGCCTTGAAAAGCTTGTTAGTATAATGTAGGACACCTTACTACTCCTAACAAAACATTACAACACCGTACGTAAACTTAAAACTCCATAATAAACCTAAGGAATTCGTCCGAGTCATTTGAACATCGTACGACCACTCAGGACTTGTTACGACTCTGTATGCGAAATTAGCAACAGGAAAACCAATTTAGAATAACGTAGGATGCGTTACAACTTTTGAGAACACCTTACACCACCGTACGAAAGATTAAAACTCCAAAATAAACCTAATGAATTCGTCCGAGTAATTTGAACACCATACAACAATTTGGAATATATTACGACTCTGTATGCCACATTACCGCCTTGAAAAGCATGTTAGTATAACGTACGGCACCTTACAACTCCTAACAAAACATTACAACACCGTACGTAAACTTAAAACTCCATAATAAACCCAATGAATTCGTTCGAGTCATTTGAACATCATACGACCACTTAGGACTTGTTAAGACTCTGTATGCGAAATTAGCAACAGGAAAAGCAATTTAGAATAATGTAGGATGTGTTACAACTTTTGAGAACACCTTACACCACCCTACGAAAGATTAAAACTCCAAAATAAACCTAATGAATTCGTCCTAGTAATTTGAACACCATACAACAATTTGGAATATATTACGACTCTGTATGCCACATTACCGCCTTGAAAAGCATGTTAGTATAACGTACGACACCTTACAACTCCTAACAAAACATTACAACACCGTACGTAAACTTAAAACTCCATAATAAAACTAATGAATTCGTCCGAGTCATTTGAACATCGTACCACCACTCAGGACTTGTTACGAATCTGTATGCGAAATTAGCAACAGGAAAAGCAATTTAGAATAATGTAGGATGCGTTACAACTTTTGAGAACACCTTACACCACCCTACGAAAGATTAAAACTCCAAAATAAACCTAATGAATTCGTCCTAGTAATTTGAACACCATACAACAATTTGGAATATATTACGACTCTGTATGCCACATTACCGCCTTGAAAAGCATGTTAGTATAACGTACGACACCTTACAACTCCTAACAAAACATTACAACACCGTACGTAAACTTAAAACTCCATAATAAACCTAATGAATTCGTCCGAGTCATTTGAACATCGTACGACCACTTAGGACTTGTTACGACTCTGTATGCGAAATTAGCAACAGGAAAAGCAATTTAGAATAATGTAGGATGCGTTACAACCTTTGAGAACACCTTACACCACCGTACAAAAGATTAAAACTCCATAATAAACCTAATGAATTCGTCCGAGTAATTTGAACACCATACAACAATTTGGAATATATTACGACTCCGTATGCCACATTACCGCCTTGAAAAGCATGTTAGTATAATGTAGGACACCTTACTACTCCTAACAAAACATTACAACACCGTACGTAAACTTAAAACTCCATAATAAACCTAAGGAATTCGTCCGAGTCATTTGAACATCGTACGACCACTCAGGACTTGTTACGACTCTGTATGCGAAATTAGCAACAGGAAAACCAATTTAGAATAACGTAGGATGCGTTACAACTTTTGAGAATACCTTACACCACCATACGAAAGATTAAAACTCCAAAATAAACCTAATGAATTCGTCCGAGTAATTTGAACACCATACAACAATTTGGAATATATTACGACTCTGTATGCCACATTACCGCCTTGAAAAGCATGTTAGTATAACGTACGACACCTTACAACTCCTAACAAAACATTACAACACCGTACGTAAACTTAAAACTCCATAATAAACCTAATGAATTCGTCCGAGTCATTTGAACATCGTACGACCACTTAGGACTTGTTACGACTCTGTATGCGAATCTAGCAACAGGAAAAGCAATTTAGAATAATGTAGGATGCGTTACAACCTTTGAGAACACCTTACACCACCGTACAAAAGATTAAAACTCCATAATAAACCTAATGAATTCGTCCGAGTAATTTGAACACCATACAACAATTTGGAATATATTACGACTCCGTATGCCACATTACCGCCTTGAAAAGCATGTTAGTATAATGTAGGACACCTTACTACTCCTAACAAAACATTACAACACCGTACGTAAACTTAAAACTCCATAATAAACCTAAGGAATTCGTCCGAGTCATTTGAACATCGTACGACCACTCAGGACTTGTTACGACTCTGTATGCGAAATTAGCAACAGGAAAACCAATTTAGAATAACGTAGGATGCGTTACAACTTTTGAGAATACCTTACACCACCATACGAAAGATTAAAACTCCAAAATAAACCTAATGAATTCGTCCGAGTAATTTGAACACCATACAACAATTTGGAATATATTACGACTCTGTATGCCACATTACCGCCTTGAAAAGCATGTTAGTATAACGTACGACACCTTACAACTCCTAACAAAACATTACAACACCGTACGTAAACTTAAAACTCCATAATAAACCTAATGAATTCGTCCGAGTCATTTGAACATCGTACGACCACTTAGGACTTGTTACGACTCTGTATGCGAATCTAGCAACAGGAAAAGCAATTTAGAATAATGTAGGATGCGTTACAACCTTTGAGAACACCTTACACCACCGTACAAAAGATTAAAACTCCATAATAAACCTAATGAATTCGTCCGAGTAATTTGAACACCATACAACAATTTGGAATATATTACGACTCCGTATGCCACATTACCGCCTTGAAAAGCTTGTTAGTATAATGTAGGACACCTTACTACTCCTAACAAAACATTACAACACCGTACGTAAACTTAAAACTCCATAATAAACCTAAGGAATTCGTCCGAGTCATTTGAACATCGTACGACCACTCAGGACTTGTTACGACTCTGTATGCGAAATTAGCAACAGGAAAACCAATTTAGAATAACGTAGGATGCGTTACAACTTTTGAGAACACCTTACACCACCGTACGAAAGATTAAAACTCCAAAATAAACCTAATGAATTCGTCCGAGTAATTTGAACACCATACAACAATTTGGAATATATTACGACTCCGTATGCCACATTACCGCCTTGAAAAGCTTGTTAGTATAATGTAGGACACCTTACTACTCCTAACAAAACATTACAACACCGTACGTAAACTTAAAACTCCATAATAAACCTAAGGAATTCGTCCGAGTCATTTGAACATCGTACGACCACTCAGGACTTGTTACGACTCTGTATGCGAAATTAGCAACAGGAAAACCAATTTAGAATAACGTAGGATGCGTTACAACTTTTGAGAACACCTTACACCACCGTACGAAAGATTAAAACTCCAAAATAAACCTAATGAATTCGTCCGAGTAATTTGAACACCATACAACAATTTGGAATATATTACGACTCTGTATGCCACATTACCGCCTTGAAAAGCATGTTAGTATAACGTACGACACCTTACAACTCCTAACAAAACATTACAACACCGTACGTAAACTTAAAACTCCATAATAAACCTAATGAATTCGTCCGAGTCATTTGAACATCGTACGACCACTTAGGACTTGTTACGACTCTGTATGCGAAATTAGCAACAGGAAAAGCAATTTAGAATAATGTAGGATGCGTTACAACCTTTGAGAACACCTTACACCACCGTACAAAAGATTAAAACTCCATAATAAACCTAATGAATTCGTCCGATTAATTTGAACACCATACAACAATTTGGAATATATTACGACTCCGTATGCCACATTACCGCCTTGAAAAGCATGTTAGTATAATGTAGGACACCTTACTACTCCTAACAAAACATTACAACACCGTACGTAAACTTAAAACTCCATAATAAACCTAAGGAATTCGTCCGAGTCATTTGAACATCGTACGACCACTCAGGACTTGTTACGACTCTGTATGCGAAATTAGCAACAGGAAAACCAATTTAGAATAACGTAGGATGCGTTACAACTTTTGAGAATACCTTACACCACCATACGAAAGATTAAAACTCCAAAATAAACCTAATGAATTTGTCCGAGTAATTTGAACACCATACAACAATTTGGAATATATTACGACTCTGTATGCCACATTACCGCCTTGAAAAGCATGTTAGTATAACGTACGGCACCTTACAACTCCTAACAAAACATTACAACACCGTACGTAAACTTAAAACTCCATAATAAACCCAATGAATTCGTTCGAGTCATTTGAACATCATACGACCACTTAGGACTTGTTAAGACTCTGTATGCGAAATTAGCAACAGGAAAAGCAATTTAGAATAATGTAGGATGCGTTACAACTTTTGAGAACACCTTACACCACCCTACGAAAGATTAAAACTCCAAAATAAACCTAATGAATTCGTCCTAGTAATTTGAACACCATACAACAATTTGGAATATATTACGACTATGTATGCCACATTACCGCCTTGAAAAGCATGTTAGTATAACGTACGACACCTTACAACTCCTAACAAAACATTACAACACCGTACGTAAACTTAAAACTCCATAATAAAACTAATGAATTCGTCCGAGTCATTTGAACATCGTACCACCACTCAGGACTTGTTACGAATCTGTATGCGAAATTAGCAACAGGAAAAGCAATTTAGAATAATGTAGGATGCGTTACAACTTTTGAGAACACCTTACACCACCCTACGAAAGATTAAAACTCCAAAATAAACCTAATGAATTCGTCCTAGTAATTTGAAAACCATACAACAATTTGGAATATATTACGACTCTGTATGCCACATTACCGCCTTGAAAAGCATGTTAGTATAACGTACGACACCTTACAACTCCTAACAAAACATTACAACACCGTACGTAAACTTAAAACTCCATAATAAACCTAATGAATTCGTCCGAGTCATTTGAACATCGTACAACCACTTAGGACTTGTTACGACTCTGTATGCGAAATTAGCAACAGGAAAAGCAATTTAGAATAATGTAGGATGCGTTACAACCTTTGAGAACACCTTACACCACCGTACAAAAGATTAAAACTCCATAATAAACCTAATGAATTCGTCCGAGTAATTTGAACACCATACAACAATTTGGAATATATTACGACTCCGTATGCCACATTACCGCCTTGAAAAGCATGTTAGTATAATGTAGGACACCTTACTACTCCTAACAAAACATTACAACACCGTACGTAAACTTAAAACTCCATAATAAACCTAAGGAATTCGTCCGAGTCATTTGAACATCGTACGACCACTCAGGACTTGTTACGACTCTGTATGCGAAATTAGCAACAGGAAAACCAATTTAGAATAACGTAGGATGCGTTACAACTTTTGAGAATACCTTACACCACCATACGAAAGATTAAAACTCCAAAATAAACCTAATGAATTAGTCCGAGTAATTTGAACACCATACAACAATTTGGAATATATTACGACTCTGTATGCCACATTACCGCCTTGAAAAGCATGTTAGTATAACGTACGACACCTTACAACTCCTAACAAAACATTACAACACCGTACGTAAACTTAAAACTCCATAATAAACCTAATGAATTCGTCCGAGTCATTTGAACATCGTACGACCACTTAGGACTTGTTACGACTCTGTATGCGAATCTAGCAACAGGAAAAGCAATTTAGAATAATGTAGGATGCGTTACAACCTTTGAGAACACCTTACACCACCGTACAAAAGATTAAAACTCCATAATAAACCTAATGAATTCGTCCGAGTAATTTGAACACCATACAACAATTTGGAATATATTACGACTCCGTATGCCACATTACCGCCTTGAAAAGCTTGTTAGTATAATGTAGGACACCTTACTACTCCTAACAAAACATTACAACACCGTACGTAAACTTAAAACTCCATAATAAACCTAAGGAATTCGTCCGAGTCATTTGAACATCGTACGACCACTCAGGACTTGTTACGACTCTGTATGCGAAATTAGCAACAGGAAAACCAATTTAGAATAACGTAAGATGCGTTACAACTTTTGAGAACACCTTACACCACCGTACGAAAGATTAAAACTCCAAAATAAACCTAATGAATTCGTCCGAGTAATTTGAACACCATACAACAATTTGGAATATATTACGACTCTGTATGCCACATTACCGCCTTGAAAAGCATGTTAGTATAACGTACGGCACCTTACAACTCCTAACAAAACATTACAACACCGTACGTAAACTTAAAACTCCATAATAAACCCAATGAATTCGTTCGAGTCATTTGAACATCATACGACCACTTAGGACTTGTTAAGACTCTGTATGCGAAATTAGCAACAGGAAAAGCAATTTAGAATAATGTAGGATGGGTTACAACTTTTGAGAACACCTTACACCACCCTACGAAAGATTAAAACTCCAAAATAAACCTAATGAATTCGTCCTAGTAATTTGAACACCATACAACAATTTGGAATATATTACGACTCTGTATGCCACATTACCGCCTTGAAAAGCATGTTAGTATAACGTACGACACCTTACAACTCCTAACAAAACATTACAACACCGTACGTAAACTTAAAACTCCATAATAAAACTAATGAATTCGTCCGAGTCATTTGAACATCGTACCACCACTCAGGACTTGTTACGAATCTGTATGCGAAATTAGCAACAGGAAAAGCAATTTAGAATAATGTAGGATGCGTTACAACTTTTGAGAACACCTTACACCACCCTACGAAAGATTAAAACTCCAAAATAAACCTAATGAATTCGTCCTAGTAATTTGAACACCATACAACAATTTGGAATATATTACGACTCTGTATGCCACATTACCGCCTTGAAAAGCATGTTAGTATAACGTACGACACCTTACAACTCCTAACAAAACATTACAACACCGTACGTAAACTTAAAACTCCATAATAAACCTAATGAATTCGTCCGAGTCATTTGAACATCGTACGACCACTTAAGACTTGTTACGACTCTGTATGCGAAATTAGCAACAGGAAAAGCAATTTAGAATAATGTAGGATGCGTTACAACCTTTGAGAACACCTTACACCACCGTACAAAAGATTAAAACTCCATAATAAACCTAATGAATTCGTCCGAGTAATTTGAACACCATACAACAATTTGGAATATATTACGACTCCGTATGCCACATTACCGCCTTGAAAAGCATGTTAGTATAATGTAGGACACCTTACTACTCCTAGCAAAACATTACAACACCGTACGTAAACTTAAAACTCCATAATAAACCTAAGGAATTCGTCCGAGTCATTTGAACATCGTACGACCACTCAGGACTTGTTACGACTCTGTATGCGAAATTAGCAACAGGAAAACCAATTTAGAATAACGTAGGATGCGTTACAACTTTTGAGAATACCTTACACCACCATACGAAAGATTAAAACTCCAAAATAAACCTAATGAATTTGTCCGAGTAATTTGAACACCATACAACAATTTGGAATATATTACGACTCTGTATGCCACATTACCGCCTTGAAAAGCATGTTAGTATAACGTACGGCACCTTACAACTCCTAACAAAACATTACAACACCGTACGTAAACTTAAAACTCCATAATAAACCCAATGAATTCGTTCGAGTCATTTGAACATCATACGACCACTTAGGACTTGTTAAGACTCTGTATGCGAAATTAGCAACAGGAAAAGCAATTTAGAATAATGTAGGATGCGTTACAACTTTTGAGAACACCTTACACCACCCTACGAAAGATTAAAACTCCAAAATAAACCTAATGAATTCGTCCTAGTAATTTGAACACCATACAACAATTTGGAATATATTACGACTATGTATGCCACATTACCGCCTTGAAAAGCATGTTAGTATAACGTACGACACCTTACAACTCCTAACAAAACATTACAACACCGTACGTAAACTTAAAACTCCATAATAAAACTAATGAATTCGTCCGAGTCATTTGAACATCGTACCACCACTCAGGACTTGTTACGAATCTGTATGCGAAATTAGCAACAGGAAAAGCAATTTAGAATAATGTAGGATGCGTTACAACTTTTGAGAACACCTTACACCACCCTACGAAAGATTAAAACTCCAAAATAAACCTAATGAATTCGTCCTAGTAATTTGAAAACCATACAACAATTTGGAATATATTACGACTCTGTATGCCACATTACCGCCTTGAAAAGCATGTTAGTATAACGTACGACACCTTACAACTCCTAACAAAACATTACAACACCGTACGTAAACTTAAAACTCCATAATAAACCTAATGAATTCGTCCGAGTCATTTGAACATCGTACGACCACTTAGGACTTGTTACGACTCTGTATGCGAAATTAGCAACAGGAAAAGCAATTTAGAATAATGTAGGATGCGTTACAACCTTTGAGAACACCTTACACCACCGTACAAAAGATTAAAACTCCATAATAAACCTAATGAATTCGTCCGAGTAATTTGAACACCATACAACAATTTGGAATATATTACGACTCCGTATGCCACATTACCGCCTTGAAAAGCATGTTAGTATAATGTAGGACACCTTACTACTCCTAACAAAACATTACAACACCGTACGTAAACTTAAAACTCCATAATAAACCTAAGGAATTCGTCCGAGTCATTTGAACATCGTACGACCACTCAGGACTTGTTACGACTCTGTATGCGAAATTAGCAACAGGAAAACCAATTTAGAATAACGTAGGATGTGTTACAACTTTTGAGAACACCTTACACCACCGTACGAAAGATTAAAACTCCAAAATAAACCTAATGAATTCGTCCGAGTAATTTGAACACCATACAACAATTTGGAATATATTACGACTCTGTATGCCACATTACCGCCTTGAAAAGCATGTTAGTATAACGTACGGCACCTTACAACTCCTAACAAAACATTACAACACCGTACGTAAACTTAAAACTCCATAATAAAACTAATGAATTCGTCCGAGTCATTTGAACATCATACGACCACTTAGGACTTGTTAAGACTCTGTATGCGAAATTAGCAACAGGAAAACCAATTTAGAATAACGTAGGATGCGTTACAACTTTTGAGAACACCTTACACCACCGTACGAAAGATTAAAACTCCAAAATAAACCTAATGAATTCGTCCGAGTAATTTGAACACCATACAACAATTTGGAATATATTACGACTCTGTATGCCACATTACCGCCTTGCAAAGCATGTTAGTATAACGTACGGCACCTTACAACTCCTATCAAAACATTACAACACCGTACGTAAACTTAAAACTCCATAATAAACCTAATGAATTCGTTCGAGTCATTTGAACATCATACGACCACTTAGGACTTGTTACGACTCTGTATGCGAAATTAGCAACAGGAAAAGCAATTTAGAATAATGTACGATGCGTTATAACCTTTGAGATCACCTTACACCACCGTACGAAAGATTAAAACTCCAAAATAAACCTAATGAATTCGTCCTAGTAATTTGAACACCATACAACAATTTGGAATATATTACGACTCTGTATGCCACATTACCGCCTTGAAAAGCATGTTAGTATAACGTACGGCACCTTACAACTCCTAATAAAACATTACAACACCGTACGTAAACTTAAAACTCCATAATAAACCTAATGAATTCGTCCGAGTCATTTGAACATCGTACGACCACTTAGGACTTGTTACGACTCTGTATGCGAAATTAGCAACAGGAAAAGCAATTTAGAATAATGTAGGATGCGTTACAACCTTTGAGAACACCTTACACCACCGTACAAAAGATTAAAACTCCATAATAAACCTAATGAATTCGTCCGAGTAATTTGAACACCATACAACAATTTGGAATATATTATGACTCCGTATGCCACATTACCGCCTTGAAAAGCATGTTAGTATAATGTAGGACACCTTACTACTCCTAACAAAACATTACAACACCGTACGTAAACTTAAAACTCCATAATAAACCTAAGGAATTCGTCCGAGTCATTTGAACATCGTACGACCACTCAGGACTTGTTACGACTCTGTATGCGAAATTAGCAACAGGAAAACCAATTTAGAATAACGTAGGATGTGTTACAACTTTTGAGAACACCTTACACCACCGTACGAAAGATTAAAACTCCAAAATAAACCTAATGAATTCGTCCGAGTAATTTGAACACCATACAACAATTTGGAATATATTACGACTCTGTATGCCACATTACCGCCTTGAAAAGCATGTTAGTATAACGTACGGCACCTTACAACTCCTAACAAAACATTACAACACCGTACGTAAACTTAAAACTCCATAATAAAACTAATGAATTCGTCCGAGTCATTTGAACATCATACGACCACTTAGGACTTGTTAAGACTCTGTATGCGAAATTAGCAACAGGAAAACCAATTTAGAATAACGTAGGATGCGTTACAACTTTTGAGAACACCTTACACCACCGTACGAAAGATTAAAACTCCAAAATAAACCTAATGAATTCGTCCGAGTAATTTGAACACCATACAACAATTTGGAATATATTACGACTCTGTATGCCACATTACCGCCTTGCAAAGCATGTTAGTATAACGTACGGCACCTTACAACTCCTATCAAAACATTACAACACCGTACGTAAACTTAAAACTCCATAATAAACCTAATGAATTCGTTCGAGTCATTTGAACATCATACGACCACTTAGGACTTGTTACGACTCTGTATGCGAAATTAGCAACAGGAAAAGCAATTTAGAATAATGTACGATGCGTTATAACCTTTGAGATCACCTTACACCACCGTACGAAAGATTAAAACTCCAAAATAAACCTAATGAATTCGTCCTAGTAATTTGAACACCATACAACAATTTGGAATATATTACGACTCTGTATGCCACATTACCGCCTTGAAAAGCATGTTAGTATAACGTATGGCACCTTACAACTCCTAACAAAACATTACAACACCGTACGTAAACTTAAAACTCCATAATAAAACTAATGAATTCGTCCGAGTCATTTGAACATCATACGACCACTTAGGACTTGTTAAGACTCTGTATGCGAAATTAGCAACAGGAAAACCAATTTAGAATAACGTAGGATGCGTTACAACTTTTGAGAACACCTTACACCACCGTACGAAAGATTAAAACTCCAAAATAAACCTAATGAATTCGTCCGAGTAATTTGAACACCATACAACAATTTGGAATATATTACGACTCTGTATGCCACATTACCGCCTTGCAAAGCATGTTAGTATAACGTACGGCACCTTACAACTCCTAACAAAACATTACAACACCGTACGTAAACTTAAAACTCCATAATAAACCTAATGAATTCGTTCGAGTCATTTGAACATCATACGACCACTTAGGACTTGTTACGACTCTGTATGCGAAATTAGCAACAGGAAAAGCAATTTAGAATAATGTACGATGCGTTATAACCTTTGAGAACACCTTACACCACCGTACGAAAGATTAAAACTCCAAAATAAACCTAATGAATTCGTCCTAGTAATTTGAACACCATACAACAATTTGGAATATATTACGACTCTGTATGCCACATTACCGCCTTGAAAAGCATGTTAGTATAACGTACGGCACCTTACAACTCCTAACAAAACATTACAACACCGTACGTAAACTTAAAACTCCATAATAAAACTAATGAATTCGTCCGAGTCATTTGAACATGGTACCACCACTCAGGACTTGTTACGAATCTGTATGCGAAATTAGCAACAGGAAAAGCAATTTTGAATAATATAGGATGCGTTACAACTTTTGAGAACACCTTACACCACCCTACGAAAGATTAAAACTCCAAAATAAACCTAATGAATTCGTCCTAGTAATTTGAACACCATACAACAATTTGGAATATATTACGACTCTGTATGCCACATTACCGCCTTGAAAAGCATGTTAGTATAACGTACGACACCTTACAACTCCTAACAAAACATTACAACACCGTACGTAAACTTAAAACTCCATAATAAACCTAATGAATTCGTCCGAGTCATTTGAACATCGTACGACCACTTAGGACTTGTTACGACTCTGTATGCGAAATTAGCAACAGGAAAAGCAATTTAGAATAATGTAGGATGCGTTACAACCTTTGAGAACACCTTACACCACCGTACAAAAGATTAAAACTCCATAATAAACTTAATGAATTCGTCCGAGTAATTTGAACACCATACAACAATTTGGAATATATTACGACTCCGTATGCCACATTACCTCCTTGAAAAGCATGTTAGTATAATGTAGGACACCTTACTACTCCTAACAAAACATTACAACACCGTACGT
Organism: Tagetes erecta; assembly: GCA_030867185.1. Lineage (NCBI taxonomy): Eukaryota > Viridiplantae > Streptophyta > Magnoliopsida > Asterales > Asteraceae > Tagetes > Tagetes erecta. Next base: position 50,463,558 of record CM061488.1, on the reverse strand, counting down.
AAACTTAAAACTCCATAATAAACCTAAGGAATTCGTCCGAGTCATTTGAACATCGTACGACCACTCAGGACTTGTTACGACTCTGTATGCGAAATTAGCAACAGGAAAACCAATTTAGAATAACGTAGGATGTGTTACAACTTTTGAGAACACCTTACACCACCGTACGAAAGATTAAAACTCCAAAATAAACCTAATGAATTCGTCCGAGTAATTTGAACACCATACAACAATTTGGAATATATTACGACTCTGTATGCCACATTACCGCCTTGAAAAGCATGTTAGTATAACGTACGGCACCTTACAACTCCTAACAAAACATTACAACACCGTACGTAAACTTAAAACTCCATAATAAACCTAATGAATTCGTTCGAGTCATTTGAACATCATACGACCACTTAGGACTTGTTACGACTCTGTATGCGAAATTAGCAACAGGAAAAGCAATTTAGAATAATGTACGATGCGTTATAACCTTTGAGAACACCTTACACCACCGTACGAAAGATTAAAACTCCAAAATAAACCTAATGAATTCGTCCTAGTAATTTGAACACCATACAACAATTTGGAATATATTACGACTCTGTATGCCACATTACCGCCTTGAAAAGCATGTTAGTATAACGTACGGCACCTTACAACTCCTAACAAAACATTACAACACCGTACGTAAACTTAAAACTCCATAATAAAACTAATGAATTCGTCCGAGTCATTTGAACATCATACGACCACTTAGGACTTGTTAAGACTCTGTATGCGAAATTAGCAACAGGAAAACCAATTTAGAATAACGTAGGATGCGTTACAACTTTTGAGAACACCTTACACCACCGTACGAAAGATTAAAACTCCAAAATAAACCTAATGAATTCGTCCGAGTAATTTGAACACCATACAACAATTTGGAATATATTACGACTCTGTATGCCACATTACCGCCTTGCAAAGCATGTTAGTATAACGTACGGCACCTTACAACTCCTAACAAAACATTACAACACCGTACGTAAACTTAAAACTCCATAATAAACCTAATGAATTCGTTCGAGTCATTTGAACATCATACGACCACTTAGGACTTGTTACGACTCTGTATGCGAAATTAGCAACAGGAAAAGCAATTTAGAATAATGTACGATGCGTTATAACCTTTGAGAACACCTTACACCACCGTACGAAAGATTAAAACTCCAAAATAAACCTAATGAATTCGTCCTAGTAATTTGAACACCATACAACAATTTGGAATATATTACGACTCTGTATGCCACATTACCGCCTTGAAAAGCATGTTAGTATAACGTACGACACCTTACAACTCCTAACAAAACATTACAACACCGTACGTAAACTTAAAACTCCATAATAAAACTAATGAATTCGTCCGAGTCATTTGAACATGGTACCACCACTCAGGACTTGTTACGAATCTGTATGCGAAATTAGCAACAGGAAAAGCAATTTAGAATAATATAGGATGCGTTACAACTTTTGAGAACACCTTACACCACCCTACGAAAGATTAAAACTCCAAAATAAACCTAATGAATTCGTCCTAGTAATTTGAACACCATACAACAATTTGGAATATATTACGACTCTGTATGCCACATTACCGCCTTGAAAAGCATGTTAGTATAACGTACGACACCTTACAACTCCTAACAAAACATTACAACACCGTACGTAAACTTAAAACTCCATAATAAACCTAATGAATTCGTCCGAGTCATTTGAACATCGTACGACCACTTAGGACTTGTTACGACTCTGTATGCGAAATTAGCAACAGGAAAAGCAATTTAGAATAATGTAGGATGCGTTACAACCTTTGAGAACACCTTACACCACCGTACAAAAGATTAAAACTCCATAATAAACTTAATGAATTCGTCCGAGTAATTTGAACACCATACAACAATTTGGAATATATTACGACTCCGTATGCCACATTACCGCCTTGAAAAGCATGTTAGTATAATGTAGAACACCTTACTACTCCTAACAAAACATTACAACACCGTACGTAAACTTAAAACTCCATAATAAACCTAAGGAATTCGTCCGAGTCATTTGAACATCGTACGACCACTCAGGACTTGTTACGACTCTGTATGCGAAATTAGCAACAGGAAAACCAATTTAGAATAACGTAGGATGTGTTACAACTTTTGAGAACACCTTACACCACCGTACGAAAGATTAAAACTCCAAAATAAACCTAATGAATTCGTCCGAGTAATTTGAACACCATACAACAATTTGGAATATATTACGACTCTGTATGCCACATTACCGCCTTGAAAAGCATGTTAGTATAACGTACGGCACCTTACAACTCCTAACAAAACATTACAACACCGTACGTAAACTTAAAACTCCATAATAAACCCAATGAATTCGTTCGAGTCATTTGAACATCATACGACCACTTAGGACTTGTTAAGACTCTGTATGCGAAATTAGCAACAGGAAAAGCAATTTAGAATAATGTAGGATGCGTTACAACTTTTGAGAACACCTTACACCACCCTACGAACGATTAAAACTCCAAAATAAACCTAATGAATTCGTCCTAGTAATTTGAACACCATACAACAATTTGGAATATATTACGACTCTGTATGCCACATTATCGCCTTGAAAAGCATGTTAGTATAACGTACGGCACCTTACAACTCCTAACAAAACATTACAACACCGTACGTAAACTTAAAACTCCATAATAAACCTAATGAATTCGTTCGAGTCATTTGAACATCATACGACCACTTAGGACTTGTTACGACTCTGTATGCGAAATTAGCAACAGGAAAAGCAATTTAGAATAATGTACGATGCGTTATAACCTTTGAGAACACCTTACACCACCGTACGAAAGATTAAAACTCCAAAATAAACCTAATGAATTCGTCCTAGTAATTTGAACACCATACAACAATTTGGAATATATTACGACTCTGTATGCCACATTACCGCCTTGAAAAGCATGTTAGTATAACGTACGACACCTTACAACTCCTAACAAAACATTACAACACCGTACATAAACTTAAAACTCCATAATAAAACTAATGAATTCGTCCGAGTCATTTGAACATGGTACCACCACTCAGGACTTGTTACGAATCTGTATGCGAAATTAGCAACATGAAAAGCAATTTAGAATAATGTAGGATGCGTTACAACTTTTGAGAACACCTTACACCACCCTACGAAAGATTAAAACTCCAAAATAAACCTAATGAATTCGTCCTAGTAATTTGAACACCATACAACAATTTGGAATATATTACGACTCTGTATGCCACATTACCGCCTTGAAAAGCATGTTAGTATAACGTACGACACCTTACAACTCCTACCAAAACATTACAACACCGTACGTAAACTTAAAACTCCATAATAAAACTAATGAATTCGTCCGAGTCATTTGAACATCATACGACCACTTAGGACTTGTTAAGACTCTGTATGCAAAATTAGCAACAGGAAAACCAATTTAGAATAACGTAGGATGCGTTACAACTTTTGAGAACACCTTACACCACCGTACGAAAGATTAAAACTCCAAAATAAACCTAATGAATTCGTCCGAGTTATTTGAACACCATACAACAATTAGGAATATATTACGACTCTGTATGCCACATTACGGCCTTGCAAAGCATGTTAGTATAACGTACGACACCTTACAACTCCTAACAAAACATTACAACACCGTACGTAAACTTAAAACTCCATAATAAACCCAATGAATTCGTTCGAGTCATTTGAACATCATACGACCACTTAGGACTTGTTAAGACTCTGTATGCGAAATTAGCAACAGGAAAAGCAATTTAGAATAATGTAGGATGCGTTACAACATTTGAGAACACCTTACACCACCCTACGAAAGATTAAAACTCCAAAATAAACCTAATGAATTCGTCCGAGTAATTTGAACACCATACAACAATTTGGAATATATTACGACTCTGTATGCCACATTACCGCCTTGAAAAGCATGTTAGTATAACGTACGGCACCTTACAACTCCTAAAAAAACATTACAACACCGTACGTAAACTTAAAACTCCATAATAAACCCAATGAATTCGTTCGAGTCATTTGAACATCATACGACCACTTAGGACTTGTTAAGACTCTGTATGCGAAATTAGCAACAGGAAAAGCAATTTAGAATAATGTAGGATGCGTTACAACATTTGAGAACACCTTACACCACCCTACGAAAGATTAAAACTCCAAAATAAACCTAATGAATTCGTCCTAGTAATTTGAACACCATACAACAATTTGGAATATATTACGACTCTGTATGCCACATTACCGCCTTGAAAAGCATGTTAGTATAACGTACGGCACCTTACAACTCCTAACAAAACATTACAACACCGTACGTAAACTTAAAACTCCATAATAAAACTAATGAATTCGTCCGAGTCATTTGAACATCGTACGACCTCTTAGGACTTGTTACGACTCTGTATGCGAAATTAGCAACAGGAAAAGCAATTTAGAATAATGTAGGATGCGTTACAACCTTTGAGAACACCTTACACCACCGTACGAAAGATTAAAACTCCATAATAAACCTAATGAATTCGTCCGAGTAATTTGAACACCATACAACAATTTGGAATATATTACGACTCTGTATGCCACATTACCGCCTTGAAAAGCATGTTAGTATAGCGTACGACACCTTACAACTCATAACAAAACATTACAACACCGTACGTAAACTTAAAACTCCATAATAAACCTAATGAATTCGTCCGAGTCATTTGAACATCGTACAACAATTTAGAATATATTACGACTCTGTATGCCACATTACCGTCTTGAGAAGCATGTTAGTATAACGTACAGCACCTTACAACTCCTAACAAAACATTACAACACCGTACGTAAACTTAAAACTCCATAATAAACCTAATGAATTCGTCCGAGTCATTTGAACATCGTACGACCACTTAGGACTTGTTACGACTCTGTATGCGAAATTAGCAACAGGAAAAGCAATTTAGAATAATGTACGATGCGTTATAACTTTTGAGAACACCTTACACCACCGTACGAAAGATTAAAACTCCATAATAATCCTAATAAATTAGTCCGAGTCCTTTGAACTTCGTACTACAATTTATAATATATTACGACTCTGTCTGCCACATTACCGCCTTGAAAAGCATGTTAGTATAACGTACGGCACCTTACAACTCCTAACAAAACATTACAACACCGTACGTAAACTTAAAACTCCATAATCAACCTAATGAATTCGTCCGAGTCATTTGAACATCGTACGACCAATTAGGACTTGTTACGACTCTGTATGCGAAATTAGCAACAGGAAAAGCAATTTAGAATAATGTAGGATGCGTTACAACCTTTGAGAACACCTTACACCACCGTACGAAAGATTAAAACTCCATAATAAACCTAATGAATTCGTCCGAGTAATTTGAACACCATACAACAATTTGGAATATATTACGACTCCGTATGCCACATTACCGCAATGAAAAGCATGTTAGTATAATGTAGGACACCTTACTACTCCTAACAAAACATTACAACACCGTACGTAAACTTAAAACTCCATAATAAACCTAAGGAATTCGACCGAGTCATTTGAACATTGTACGACCACTCAGGACTTGTTACGACTCTGTATGCGAAATTAGCAACAGGAAAACCAATTTAGAATAACGTAGGATGCATTACAACTTTTGAGAACACCTTACACCACCGTACGAAAGATTAAAACTCCAAAATAAACCTAATGAATTCGTCCGAGTAATTTGAACACCATACAACAATTTGGAATATATTACGACTCTGTATGCCACATTACCGCCTTGAAAAGCATGTTAGTATAACGTACGGCACCTTACAACTCCTAACAAAACATTACAACACCGTACGTAAACTTAAAACTCCATAATAAACCCAATGAATTCGTTCGAGTCATTTGAACATCATACGACCACTTAGGACTTGTTAAGACTCTGTATGCGAAATTAGCAATAGGAAAAGCAATTTAGAATAATGTAGGATGCGTTACAACTTTTGAGAACACCTTACACCACCCTACGAAAGATTAAAACTCCAAAATAAACCTAATGAATTCGTCCTAGTAATTTGAACACCATACAACAATTTGCAATATATTACGACTCTGTATGCCACATTACCGCCTTGACAAGCATGTTAGTATAACGTACGGCACCTTACAACTCCTAACAAAACATTACAACACCGTACGTAAACTTAAAACTCCATAATAAAACTAATGAATTCGTCCGAGTCATTTGAACATCGTACCACCACTCAGGACTTGTTACGACTCTATATGCGAAATTAGCAACAGGAAAAGCAATTTAGAATAATGTAGGATGCGTTACAACTTTTGAGAACACCTTACACCACCCTACGAAAGATTAAAACTCCAAAATAAACCTAATGAATTCGTCCTAGTAATTTGAACACCATACAACAATTTGGAATATATTACGACTCTGTATGCCACATTACCGCCTTGAAAAGCATGTTAGTATAACGTACGACACCTTACAACTCCTAACAAAACATTACAACACCGTACGTAAACTTAAAACTCCATAATAAACCTAATGAATTCGTCCGAGTCATTTGAACATCGTACGACCTCTTAGGACTTGTTACGACTCTGTATGCGAAATTAGCAACAGGAAAAGCAATTTAGAATAATGTAGGATGCGTTACAACCTTTGAGAACACCTTACACCACCGTACGAAAGATTAAAACTCCATAATAAACCTAATGAATTCGTCCGAGTAATTTGAACACCATACAACAATTTGGAATATATTACGACTCTGTATGCCACATTACCGCCTTGAAAAGCATGTTAGTATAGCGTACGACACCTTACAACTCCTAACAAAACATTACAACACCGTACGTAAACTTAAAACTCCATAATAAACCTAATGAATTCGTCCGAGTCATTTGAACATAGTACAACAATTTAGAATATATTACGACTCTGTATGCCACATTACCGTCTTGAGAAGCATGTTAGTATAACGTACGACACCTTACAACTCCTAACAAAACATTACAACACCGTACGTAAACTTAAAACTCCATAATAAACCTAATGAATTCGTCCGAGTCATTTGAACATCGTACGACCACTTAGGACTTGTTACGACTCTGTATGCGAAATTAGCAACAGGAAAAGCAATTTAGAATAATGTACGATGCGTTATAACTTTTGAGAACACCTTACACCACCGTACGAAAGATTAAAACTCCATAATAATCCTAATAAATTAGTCCGAGTCCTTTGAACTTCGTACTACAATTTATAATATATTACGACTCTGTCTGCCACATTACCGCCTTGAAAAGCATGTTAGTATAACGTACGGCACCTTACAACTCCTAACAAAACATTACAACACCGTACGTAAACTTAAAACTCCATAATCAACCTAATGAATTCGTCCGAGTCATTTGAACATCGTACGACCACTTAGGACTTGTTACGACTCTGTATGCGAAATTAGCAATAGGAAAAGCAATTTAGAATAATGTAGGATGCGTTACAACCTTTGAGAACACCTTACACCACCGTACGAAAGATTAAAACTCCATAATAAACCTAATGAATTCGTCCGAGTAATTTGAACACCATACAACAATTTGGAATATATTACGACTCCGTATGCCACATTACCGCCTTGAAAAGCATGTTAGTATAATGTAGGACACCTTACTACTCCTAACAAAACATTACAACACCGTACGTAAACTTAAAACTCCATAATAAACCTAAGGAATTCGACCGAGTCATTTGAACATTGTACGACCACTCAGGACTTGTTACGACTCTGTATGCGAAATTAGCAACAGGAAAACCAATTTAGAATAACGTAGGATGCATTACAACTTTTGAGAACACCTTACACCACCGTACGAAAGATTAAAACTCCAAAATAAACCTAATGAATTCGTCCGAGTAATTTGAACACCATACAACAATTTGGAATATATTACGACTCTGTATGCCACATTACCGCCTTGAAAAGCATGTTAGTATAACGTACGGCACCTTACAACTCCTAACAAAACATTACAACACCGTACGTAAACTTAAAACTCCATAATAAACCCAATGAATTCGTTCGAGTCATTTGAACATCATACGACCACTTAGGACTTGTTAAGACTCTGTATGCGAAATTAGCAACAGGAAAAGCAATTTAGAATAATGTAGGATGCGTTACAACTTTTGAGAACACCTTACACCACCCTACGAAAGATTAAAACTCCAAAATAAACCTAATGAATTCGTCCTAGTAATTTGAACACCATACAACAATTTGCAATATATTACGACTCTGTATGCCACATTACCGCCTTGAAAAGCATGTTAGTATAACGTACGGCACCTTATAACTCCTAACAAAACATTACAACACCGTACGTAAACTTAAAACTCCATAATAAAACTAATGAATTCGTCCGAGTCATTTGAACATCGTACCACCACTCAGGACTTGTTACGACTCTATATGCGAAATTAGCAACAGGAAAAGCAATTTAGAATAATGTAGGATGCGTTACAACTTTTGAGAACACCTTACACCACCCTACGAAAGATTAAAACTCCAAAATAAACCTAATGAATTCGTCCTAGTAATTTGAACACCATACAACAATTTGGAATATATTACGACTCTGTATGCCACATTACCGCCTTGAAAAGCATGTTAGTATAACGTACGACACCTTACAACTCCTAACAAAACATTACAACACCGTACGTAAACTTAAAACTCCATAATAAACCTAATGAATTCGTCCGAGTCATTTGAACATCGTACGACCTCTTAGGACTTGTTACGACTCTGTATGCGAAATTAGCAACAGGAAAAGCAATTTAGAATAATGTAGGATGCGTTACAACCTTTGAGAACACCTTACACCACCGTACGAAAGATTAAAACTCCATAATAAACCTAATGAATTCGTCCGAGTAATTTGAACACCATACAACAATTTGGAATATATTACGACTCTGTATGCCACATTACCGCCTTGAAAAGCATGTTAGTATAGCGTACGACACCTTACAACTCCTAACAAAACATTACAACACCGTACGTAAACTTAAAACTCCATAATAAACCTAATGAATTCGTCCGAGTCATTTGAACATAGTACAACAATTTAGAATATATTACGACTCTGTATGCCACATTACCGTCTTGAGAAGCATGTTAGTATAACGTACGACACCTTACAACTCCTAACAAAACATTACAACACCGTACGTAAACTTAAAACTCCATAATAAACCTAATGAATTCGTCCGAGTCATTTGAACATCGTACGACCACTTAGGACTTGTTACGACTCTTTATGCGAAATTAGCAACAAGAAAAGCAATTTAGAATAATGTACGATGCGTTATAACTTTTGAGAACACCTTACACCACCGTACGAAAGATTAAAACTCCATAATAATCCTAATAAATTAGTCCGAGTCCTTTGAACTTCGTACTACAATTTATAATATATTACGACTCTGTCTGCCACATTACCGCCTTGAAAAGCATGTTAGTATAACGTACGGCACCTTACAACTCCTAACAAAACATTACAACACCGTACGTAAACTTAAAACTCCATAATAAACCTAATGAATTCGTCCGAGTCATTTGAACATCGTACGACCACTTAGGACTTGTTACGACTCTGTATGCGAAATTAGCAACAGGAAAAGCAATTTAGAATAATGTAGGATGTGTTACAACCTTTGAGAACACCTTACACCACCGTACGAAAGATTAAAACTCCATAATAAACCTAATGAATTCGTCCAAGTAATTTGAACACCATACAACAATTTGGAATATATTACGACTCCGTATGCCACATTACCGCCTTGAAAAGCATGTTAGTATAATGTAGGACACCTTACTACTACTAACAAAACATTACAACACCGTACGTAAACTTAAAACTCCATAATAAACCTAAGGAATTCATCCGAGTCATTTGAACATCGTACGACCACTCAGGACTTGTTACGACTCTGTATGCGAAATTAGCAACAGGAAAACCAATTTAGAATAACGTAGGATGCGTTACAACTTTTGAGAACACCTTACACCACCGTACGAAAGATTAAAACTCCAAAATAAACCTAATGAATTCGTCCGAGTAATTTGAACACCATACAACAATTTGGAATATATTACGACTCTGTATGCCACATTACCGCCTTGAAAAGCATGTTAGTATAACGTACGGCACCTTACAACTCCTAACAAAACATTACAACACCGTACGTAAACTTAAAACTCCATAATAAACCCAATGAATTCGTTCGAGTCATTTGAACATCATACGACCACTTAGGACTTGTTAAGACTCTGTATGCGAAATTAGCAACAGGAAAGGCAATTTAGAATAATGTAGGATGCGTTACAACTTTTGAGAACACCTTACACCACCGTACGAAAGATTAAAACTCCATAATAAACCTAATGAATTCGTCCGAGTCCTTTGAACTTCGTACTACAATTTATAATATATTACGACTCTGTCTGCCACATTACCGCCTTGAAAAGCATGTTAGTATAACGTACGGCACCTTACAACTCCTAACAAAACATTACAACACCGTACGTAAACTTAAAACTCCATAATAAACCTAATGAATTCGTCCGAGTCATTTGAACATCGTACGACCACTTAGGACTTGTTACGACTCTGTATGCGAAATTAGCAACAGGAAAAGCAATTTAGAATAATGTAGGATGCGTTACAACCTTTGAGAACACCTTACACCACCGTACGAAAGATTAAAACTCCATAATAAACCTAATGAATTCGTCCGAGTAATTTGAACACCATACAACAATTTGGAATATATTACGACTCCGTATGCCACATTACCGCCTTGAAAAGCATGTTAGTATAATGTAGGACACCTTACTACTACTAACAAAACATTACAACACCGTACGTAAACTTAAAACTCCATAATAAACCTAAGGAATTCGTCCGAGTCATTTGAACATCGTACGACCACTAAGGACTTGTTACGACTCTGTATGCGAAATTAGCAACAGGAAAACCAATTTAGAATAATGTAGGATGCGTTACAACTTTTGAGAACACCTTACACCACCGTACGAAAGATTAAAACTCCAAAATAAACCTAATGAATTCGTCCGAGTAATTTGAACACCATACAACAATTTGGAATATATTACGACTCTGTATGCCACATTACCGCCTTGAAAAGCATGTTAGTATAACGTACGGCACCTTACAACTACTAACAAAACATTACAACACCGTACGTAAACTTAAAACTCCATAATAAACCTAAGGAATTCGTCCGAGTCATTTGAACATCGTACGACCACTAAGGACTTGTTACGACTCTGTATGCGAAATTAGCAACAGGAAAACCAATTTAGAATAACGTAGGATGCGTTACAACTTTTGAGAACACCTTACACCACCGTACGAAAGATTAAAACTCCAAAATAAACCTAATGAATTCGTCCGAGTAATTTGAACACCATACAACAATTTGGAATATATTACGACTCTGTATGCCACATTACCGCCTTGAAAAGCATGTTAGTATAACATACGGCACCTTACAACTCCTAACAAAACATTACAACACCGTACGTAAACTTAAAACTCCATAATAAACCCAATGAATTCGTTCGAGTCATTTGAACATCATACGACCACTTAGGACTTGTTAAGACTCTGTATGCGAAATTAGCAACAGGAAAGGCAATTTAGAATAATGTAGGATGCGTAAAAACTTTTGAGAACACCTTACACCCCCCTACGAAAGATTAAAACTCCAAAATAAACCTAATGAATTCGTCCTAGTAATTTGAACACCATACAACAATTTGGAATATATTATGACTCTGTATGCCACATTACCGCCTTGAAAAGCATGTTAGTATAACGTACGGCACCTTACAACTCCTAACAAAACATTACAACACCGTACGTAAACTTAAAACTCCATAATAAAACTAATGAATTCGTCCGAGTCATTTGAACATCGTACCACCACTCAGGACTTGTTACGACTCTATATGCGAAATTAGCAACAGGAAAAGCAATTTAGAATAATGTAGGATGCGTTACAACTTTTGAGAACACCTTACACCACCCTACGAAAGATTAAAACTCCAAAATAAACCTAATGAATTCGTCCTAGTAATTTGAACACCATACAATAATTTGGAATATATTACGACTCCGTATGCCACATTACCGCCTTGAAAAGCATGTTAGTATAATGTAGGACACCTTACTACTCCTAACAAAACATTACAACACCGTACGTAAACTTAAAACTCCATAATAAACCTAAGGAATTCGTCCGAGTCATTTGAACATCGTACGACCACTCAGGACTTGTTACGACTCTGTATGCGAAATTAGCAACAGGAAAACCAATTTAGAATAACGTAGGATGCGTTACAACTTTTGAGAACACCTTACACCACCGTACGAAAGATTAAAACTCCAAAATAAACCTAATGAATTCGTCCGAGTAATTTGAACACCATACAACAATTTGGAATATATTACGACTCTGTCTGCCACATTACCGCCTTGAAAAGCATGTTAGTATAACGTACTGCACCTTACAACTCCTAACAAAACATTACAACACCGTACGTAAACTTAAAACTCCATAATAAACCTAATGAATTCGTCCGAGTCATTTGAACATCGTACGACCACTTAGGACTTGTTAAGACTCTGTATGCGAAATTAGCAACAGGAAAGGCAATTTAGAATAATGTAGGATGCGTTACAACTTTTGAGAACACCTTACACCACCCTACGAAAGATTAAAACTCCAAAATAAACCTAATGAATTCGTCCTAGTAATTTGAACACCATACAACAATTTGGAATATATTATGACTCTGTATGCCACATTACCGCCTTGAAAAGCATGTTAGTATAACGTACGACACCTTACAACTCCTAACAAAACATTACAACACCGTACGTAAACTTAAAACTCCATAATAAAACTAATGAATTCGTCCGAGTCATTTGAACATCGTACCACCACTCAGGACTTGTTACGACTCTATATGCGAAATTAGCAACAGGAAAAGCAATTTAGAATAATGTAGGATGCGTTACAACTTTTGAGAACACCTTACACCACCCTACGAAAGATTAAAACTCCAAAATAAACCTAATGAATTCGTCCTAGTAATTTGAACACCATACAACAATTTGGAATATATTACGACTCTGTATGCCACATTACCGCCTTGAAAAGCATGTTAGTATAACGTACGACACCTTACAACTCCTAACAAAACATTACAACACCGTACGTAAACTTAAAACTCCATAATAAACCTAATGAATTCGTCCGAGTCATTTGAACATCGTACGACCTCTTAGGACTTGTTACGACTCTGTATGCGAAATTAGCAACAGGAAAAGCAATTTAGAATAATGTAGGATGCGTTACAACCTTTGAGAACACCTTACACCACCGTACGAAAGATTAAAACTCCATAATAAACCTAATGAATTCGTCCGAGTAATTTGAACACCATACAACAATTTGGAATATATTACGACTCTGTATGCCACATTACCGCCTTGAAAAGCATGTTAGTATAACGTACGACACCTTACAACTCCTAACAAAACATTACAACACCGTACGTAAACTTAAAACTCCATAATAAACCTAAGGAATTCGTCCGAGTCATTTGAACATCGTACGACCACTAAGGACTTGTTACGACTCTGTATGCGAAATTAGCAACAGGAAAACCAATTTAGAATAACGTAGGATGCGTTACAACTTTTGAGAACACCTTACACCACCGTACGAAAGATTAAAACTCCAAAATAAACCTAATGAATTCGTCCGAGTAATTTGAACACCATACAACAATTTGGAATATATTACGACTCTGTATGCCACATTACCGCCTTGAAAAGCATGTTAGTATAACGTACGGCACCTTACAACTCCTAACAAAACATTACAACACCGTACGTAAACTTAAAACTCCATAATAAACCCAATGAATTCGTTCGGGTCATTTGAACATCATACGACCACTTAGGACTTGTTAAGACTCTGTATGCGAAATTAGCAACAGGAAAGGCAATTTAGAATAATGTAGGATGCGTTACAACTTTTGAGAACACCTTACACCACCCTACGAAAGATTAAAACTCCAAAATAAACCTAATGAATTCGTCCTAGTAATTTGAACACCATACAACAATTTGGAATATATTATGACTCTGTATGCCACATTACCGCCTTGAAAAGCATGTTAGTATAACGTACGGCACCTTACAACTCCTAACAAAACATTACAACACCGTACGTAAACTTAAAACTCCATAATAAAACTAATGAATTCGTCCGAGTCATTTGAACATCGTACCACCACTCAGGACTTGTTACGACTCTATATGCGAAATTAGCAACAGGAAAAGCAATTTAGAATAATGTAGGATGCGTTACAACTTTTGAGAACACCTTACACCACCCTACGAAAGATTAAAACTCCAAAATAAACCTAATGAATTCGTCCTAGTAATTTGAACACCATACAATAATTTGGAATATATTACGACTCCGTATACCACATTACCGCCTTGAAAAGCATGTTAGTATAATGTAGGACACCTTACTACTCCTAACAAAACATTACAACACCGTACGTAAACTTAAAACTCCATAATAAACCTAAGGAATTCGTCCGAGTCATTTGAACATCGTACGACCACTCAGGACTTGTTACGACTCTGTATGCGAAATTAGCAACAGGAAAACCAATTTAGAATAACGTAGGATGCGTTACAACTTTTGAGAACACCTTACACCACCGTACGAAAGATTAAAACTCCAAAATAAACCTAATGAATTCGTCCGAGTAATTTGAACACCATACAACAATTTGGAATATATTACGACTCTGTATGCCACATTACCGCCTTGAAAAGCATGTTAGTATAACGTACGGCACCTTACAACTCCTAACAAAACATTACAACACCGTACGTAAACTTAAAACTCCATAATACACCCAAAGAATTCGTTCGAGTCATTTGAACATCATACGACCACTTAGGACTTGTTAAGACTCTGTATGCGAAATTAGCAACAGGAAAGGCAATTTAGAATAATGTAGGATGCGTTACAACTTTTGAGAACACCTTACACCACCCTACGAAAGATTAAAACTCCAAAATAAACCTAATGAATTCGTCCTAGTAATTTGAACACCATACAACAATTTGGAATATATTATGACTCTGTATGCCACATTACCGCCTTGAAAAGCATGTTAGTATAACGTACGACACCTTACAACTCCTAACAAAACATTACAACACCGTACGTAAACTTAAAACTCCATAATAAAACTAATGAATTCGTCCGAGTCATTTGAACATCGTACCACCACTCAGGACTTGTTACGACTCTATATGCGAAATTAGCAACAGGAAAAGCAATTTAGAATAATGTAGGATGCGTTACAACTTTTGAGAACACCTTACACCACCCTACGAAAGATTAAAACTCCAAAATAAACCTAATGAATTCGTCCTAGTAATTTGAACACCATACAACAATTTGGAATATATTACGACTCTGTATGCCACATTACCGCCTTGAAAAGCATGTTAGTATAACGTACGACACCTTACAACTCCTAACAAAACATTACAACACCGTACGTAAACTTAAAACTCCATAATAAACCTAATGAATTCGTCCGAGTCATTTGAACATCGTACGACCTCTTAGGACTTGTTACGACTCTGTATGCGAAATTAGCAACAGGAAAAACAATTTAGAATAATGTAGGATGCGTTACAACCTTTGAGAACACCTTACACCACCGTACGAAAGATTAAAACTCCATAATAAACCTAATGAATTCGTCCGAGTAATTTGAACACCATACAACAATTTGGAATATATTACGACTCTGTATGCCACATTACCGCCTTGAAAAGCATGTTAGTATAGCGTACGACACCTTACAACTCCTAACAAAACATTACAACACCGTACGTAAACTTAAAACTCCATAATAAACCTAATGAATTCGTCCGAGTCATTTGAACATCGTACAACAATTTAGAATATATTACGACTCTGTATGCCACATTACCGTCTTGAGAAGCATGTTAGTATAACGTACGGCACCTTACAACTCCTAACAAAACAATACAACACCGTACGTAAACTTAAAACTCCATAATAAACCTAATGAATTCGTCCGAGTCATTTGAACATCGTACGACCACTTAGGACTTGTTACGACTCTGTATGCAAAATTAGCAACAGGAAAAGCAATTTAGAATAATGTACGATGTGTTATAACTTTTGAGAACACCTTACACCACCGTACGAAAAATTAAAACTCCATAATAATCCTAATAAATTAGTCCGAGTCCTTTGAACTTCGTACTACAATTTATAATATATTACGACTCTGTCTGCCACATTACCGCCTTGAAAAGCATGTTAGTATAACGTACGGCACCTTACAACTCCTAACAAAACATTACAACACCGTACGTAAACTTAAAACTCCATAATAAACCTAATGAATTCGTCCGAGTCCTTTGAACATCGTACCACAATTTAGAATATATTACGACTCTGTATGCCACATTACCGTCTTGAGAAGCATGTTAATATAACTTACGGCACCTTACAACTCCTAACAAAACATTACAACACCGTACGTAAACTTAAAACTCCATAATAAACCTAATGAATTCGTCCGAGTCATTTGAACATAGTACGACCACTTAGGACTTGTTACGACTCTGTATGCGAAATTAGCAACAGGAAAAGCAATTTAGAATAATGTACGATGCGTTATAACTTTTGAGAACACCTTACACCACCGTACGAAAGATTAAAACTCCATAATAAACCTAATGAATTCGTTCGAGTAATTTGAACACCATTCAACAATTTGGAATATATTACGACTCTGTATGCCACATTACCGCCTTGAAAAGCATGTTAGTATAACGTACGGCACCTTACAACTCCTAACAAAACATTACAACACCGTACGTAAACTTAAAACTCCATAATAAACCTAATGAATTCGTCCGAGTCTTTTGAACATCGTACAACCACTCAGGACTTGTTACGACTCTGTATGCGAAATTAGCAACAGGAAAACCAATTTTGAATAATGTAGGATGTGTTACAACTTTTGAGAACACCTTACACCACCGTACGAAAGATTAAAACTCCAAAATAAACCTAATGAATTCGTCCGAGTAATTTGAACACCATACAACAATTTGGAATATATTACGACTCTGTATGCCACATTACCGCCTTGAAAAGCATGTTAGTATAACGTACGGCACCTTACAACTCCTAACAAAACATTACAACACCGTACGTAAACTTAAAACTCCATAATAAACCTAATGAATTCGTTCGAGTCATTTGAACATCATACGACCACTTAGGACTTGTTACGACTCTGTATGCGAAATTAGCAACAGGAAAAGCAATTTAGAATAATGTACGATGCGTTATAACTTTTGAGAACACCTTACACCACCGTACGAAAGATTAAAACTCCAAAATAAACCTAATGAATTCGTCCTAGTAATTTGAACACCATACAACAATTTGGAATATATTACGACTCTGTATGCCACATTACCGCCTTGAAAAGCATGTTAGTATAACGTACGGCACCTTACAACTCCTAACAAAACATTACAACACCGTACGTAAACTTAAAACTCCATAATAAAACTAATGAATTCGTCCAAGTCATTTGAACATCGTACCACCACTCAGGACTTGTTACGAATCTGTATGTGAAATTAGCAACAGGAAAAGCAATTTAGAATAATGTAGGATGCGTTACAACTTTTGAGAACACCTTACACCACCCTACGAAAGATTAAAACTCCAAAATAAACCTAATGAATTCGTCCTAGTAATTTGAACACCATACAACAATTTGGAATATATTACGACTCTGTATGCCACATTACCGCCTTGAAAAGCATGTTAGTATAACGTACGGCACCTTACAACTCCTAACAAAACATTACAACACCGTATGTAAACTTAAAACTCCAAAATAAACCTAATGAATTCGTCCTAGTAATTTGAACACCATACAACAATTTGGAATATATTACGACTCTGTATGCCACATTACCGCCTTGAAAAGCATGTTAGTATAACGTACGACACCTTACAACTCCTAACAAAACATTACAACACCGTACGTAAACTTAAAACTCCATAATAAACCTAATGAATTCATCCGAGTCCTTTGAACATCGTACCACAATTTAGAATATATTACGACTCTGTATGCCACATTACCGTCTTGAGAAGCATGTTAATATAACTTACGGCACCTTACAACTCCTAACAAAACATTACAACACCGTACGTAAACTTAAAACTCCATAATAAACCTAATGAATTCGTCCGAGTCATTTGAACATAGTACGACCACTTAGGATTTGTTACGACTCTGTATGCGAAATTAGCAACAGGAAAAGCAATTTAGAATAATGTACGATGCGTTATAACTTTTGAGAACACCTTACACCACCGTACGAAAGATTAAAACTCCATAATAAACCTAATGAATTCGTTCGAGTAATTTGAACACCATACAACAATTTGGAATATATTACGACTCTGTATGCCACATTACCGCCTTGAAAAGCATGTTAGTATAACGTACGGCACCTTACAACTCCTAACAAAACATTACAACATCGTACGTAAACTTAAAACTCCATAATAAACCTAATGAATTCGTCCGAGTCTTTTGAACATTGTACAACCACTCAGGACTTGTTACGACTCTGTATGCGAAATTAGCAACAGGAAAACCAATTTAGAATAACGTAGGATGCGTTACAACTTTTGAGAACACCTTACACCACCGTACGAAAGATTAAAACTCCAAAATAAACCTAATGAATTCGTCCGAGTAATTTGAACACCATACAACAATTTGGAATATATTACGACTCTGTCTGCCACATTACCGCCTTGAAAAGCATGTTAGTATAACGTACGACACCTTACAACTCCTAACAAAACATTACAACACCGTACGTAAACTTAAAACTCCATAATAAACCTAATGAATTCGTCCGAGTCTTTTGAACATCGTACAACCACTCAGGACTTGTTACGACTCTGTATGCGAAATTAGCAACAGGAAAACCAATTTAGAATAACGTAGGATGCGTTACAACTTTTGAGAACACCTTACACCACCGTACGAAAGATTAAAACTCCAAAATAAACCTAATGAATTCGTCCGAGTAATTTGAACACCATACAACAATTTGGAATATATTACGACTCTGTATGCCACATTACCGCCTTGAAAAGCATGTTAGTATAACGTACGGCACCTTACAACTCCTAACAAAACATTACAACACCGTACGTAAACTTAAAACTCCATAATAAACCTAATGAATTCGTTCGAGTCATTTGAACATCATACGACCACTTAGGACTAGTTACGACTCTGTATGCGAAATTAGCAACAGGAAAAGCAATTTAGAATAATGTACGATGCGTTATAACTTTTGAGAACACCTTACACCACCGTACGAAAGATTAAAACTCCAAAATAAACCTAATGAATTCGTCCTAGTAATTTGAACACCATACAACAATTTGGAATATATTACGACTCTGTATGCCACATTACCGCCTTGTAAAGCATGTTAGTATAACGTACGGCACCTTACAACTCCTAACAAAACATTACAACACCGTACGTAAACTTAAAACTCCATAATAAAACTAATGAATTCGTCCGAGTCATTTGAACATCGTACCACCACTCAGGACTTGTTACGAATCTGTATGCGAAATTAGCAACAGGAAAAGCAATTTAGAATAATGTAGGATGCGTTACAACTTTTGAGAACACCTTACACCACCCTACGAAAGATTAAAACTCCAAAATAAACCTAATGAATTCGTCCTTGTAATTTGAACACCATACAACAATTTGGAATATATTACGACTCCGTATGCCACATTACCGCCTTGAAAAGCATGTTAGTATAATGTAGGACACCTTACTACTCCTAACAAAACATTACAACACCGTACGTAAACTTAAAACTCCATAATAAACCTAAGGAATTCGTCCGAGTTATTTGAACATCGTACGACCACTCAGGACTTGTTACGACTCTGTATGCGAAATTAGCAACAGGAAAACCAATTTAGAATAACGTAGGATGCATTACAACTTTTGAGAACACCTTACACCACCGTACGAAAGATTAAAACTCCAAAATAAACCTAATGAATTCGTCCGAGTAATTTAACACCATACAACAATTTGGAATATATTACGACTCTGTATGCCACATTACCGCCTTGAAAAGCATGTTAGTATAACGTACGGCACCTTACAACTCCTAACAAAACATTACAACACCGTATGTAAACTTAAAACTCCAAAATAAACCTAATGAATTCGTCCTAGTAATTTGAACACCATACAACAATTTGGAATATATTACGACTCTGTATGCCACATTACCGCCTTGAAAAGCATGTTAGTATAACGTACGACACCTTACAACTCCTAACAAAACATTACAACACCGTACGTAAACTTAAAACTCCATAATAAACCTAATGAATTCATCCGAGTCCTTTGAACATCGTACCACAATTTAGAATATATTACGACTCTGTATGCCACATTACCGTCTTGAGAAGCATGTTAATATAACTTACGGCACCTTACAACTCCTAACAAAACATTACAACACCGTACGTAAACTTAAAACTCCATAATAAACCTAATGAATTCGTCCGAGTCATTTGAACATAGTACGACCACTTAGGATTTGTTACGACTCTGTATGCGAAATTAGCAACAGGAAAAGCAATTTAGAATAATGTACGATGCGTTATAACTTTTGAGAACACCTTACACCACCGTACGAAAGATTAAAACTCCATAATAAACCTAATGAATTCGTTCGAGTAATTTGAACACCATACAACAATTTGGAATATATTACGACTCTGTATGCCACATTACCGCCTTGAAAAGCATGTTAGTATAACGTACGGCACCTTACAACTCCTAACAAAACATTACAACATCGTACGTAAACTTAAAACTCCATAATAAACCTAATGAATTCGTCCGAGTCTTTTGAACATTGTACAACCACTCAGGACTTGTTACGACTCTGTATGCGAAATTAGCAACAGGAAAACCAATTTAGAATAACGTAGGATGCGTTACAACTTTTGAGAACACCTTACACCACCGTACGAAAGATTAAAACTCCAAAATAAACCTAATGAATTCGTCCGAGTAATTTGAACACCATACAACAATTTGGAATATATTACGACTCTGTATGCCACATTACCGCCTTGAAAAGCATGTTAGTATAACGTACGACACCTTACAACTCCTAACAAAACATTACAACACCGTACGTAAACTTAAAACTCCATAATAAACCTAATGAATTCGTCCGAGTCTTTTGAACATCGTACAACCACTCAGGACTTGTTACGACTCTGTATGCGAAATTAGCAACAGGAAAACCAATTTAGAATAACGTAGGATGCGTTACAACTTTTGAGAACACCTTACACCACCGTACGAAAGATTAAAACTCCAAAATAAACCTAATGAATTCGTCCGAGTAATTTGAACACCATACAACAATTTGGAATATATTACGACTCTGTATGCCACATTACCGCCTTGAAAAGCATGTTAGTATAACGTACGGCACCTTACAACTCCTAACAAAACATTACAACACCGTACGTAAACTTAAAACTCCATAATAAACCTAATGAGTTCGTTCGAGTCATTTGAACATCATACGACCACTTAGGACTAGTTACGACTCTGTATGCGAAATTAGCAACAGGAAAAGCAATTTAGAATAATGTACGATGCGTTATAACTTTTGAGAACACCTTACACCACCGTACGAAAGATTAAAACTCCAAAATAAACCTAATGAATTCGTCCTAGTAATTTGAACACCATACAACAATTTGGAATATATTACGACTCTGTATGCCACATTACCGCCTTGTAAAGCATGTTAGTATAACGTACGGCACCTTACAACTCCTAACAAAACATTACAACACCGTACGTAAACTTAAAACTCCATAATAAAACTAATGAATTCGTCCGAGTCATTTGAACATCGTACCACCACTCAGGACTTGTTACGAATCTGTATGCGAAATTAGCAACAGGAAAAGCAATTTAGAATAATGTAGGATGCGTTACAACTTTTGAGAACACCTTACACCACCCTACGAAAGATTAAAACTCCAAAATAAACCTAATGAATTCGTCCTTGTAATTTGAACACCATACAACAATTTGGAATATATTACGACTCCGTATGCCACATTACCGCCTTGAAAAGCATGTTAGTATAATGTAGGACACCTTACTACTCCTAACAAAACATTACAACACCGTACGTAAACTTAAAACTCCATAATAAACCTAAGGAATTCGTCCGAGTTATTTGAACATCGTACGACCACTCAGGACTTGTTACGACTCTGTATGCGAAATTAGCAACAGGAAAACCAATTTAGAATAACGTAGGATGCATTACAACTTTTGAGAACACCTTACACCACCGTACGAAAGATTAAAACTCCAAAATAAACCTAATGAATTCGTCCGAGTAATTTGAACACCATACAACAATTTGGAATATATTACGACTCTGTATGCCACATTACCGCCTTGAAAAGCATGTTAGTATAACGTACGACACCTTACAACTCCTAACAAAACATTACAACACCGTACGTAAACTTAAAACTCCAAAATAAACCTAATGAATTCTTCCTATTAATTTGAACACCATACAACAATTTGGAATATATTACGACTCTGTATGCCACATTACCGCCTTGAAAAGCATGTTAGTATAACGTACGACACCTTACAACTCCTAACAAAACATTACAACACCGTACGTAAACTTAAAACTCCATAATAAACCTAATGAATTCGTTCGAGTCATTTGAACATCGTACGACCACTTAGGACTTGTTACGACTCTGTATGCGAAATTAGCAACAGGAAAAGCAATTTAGAATAATGTAGGATGCGTTACAACCTTTGAGAACACCTTACACCACCGTACGAAAGATTAAAACTCCATAATAAACCTAATGAATTCGTCCGAGTAATTTGAACACCATACAACAATTTGGAATATATTACGACTCCGTATGCCACATTACCGCCTTGAAAAGCATGTTAGTATAATGTAGGACACCTTACTACTCCTAACAAAACATTACAACACCGTACGTAAACTTAAAACTCCATAATAAACCTAAGGAATTCGTCCGAGTCATTTGAACATCGTACGACCACTTAGGACTTGTTACGACTCTGTATGCGAAATTAGCAACAGGAAAAGCAATTTAGAATAATGTAGGATGCGTTACAACCTTTGAGAACACCTTACACCACCGTACGAAAGATTAAAACTCCAAAATAAACCTAATGAATTCGTCCGAGTAATTTGAACACCATACAACAATTTGGAATATATTACGACTCTGTATGCCACATTACCGCCTTGAAAAGCATGTTAGTATAACGTACGGCACCTTACAACTCCTAACAAAACATTACAACACCGTACGTAAACTTAAAACTCCAAAATAAACCTAATGAATTCTTCCTATTAATTTGAACACCATACAACAATTTGGAATATATTACGACTCTGTATGCCACATTACCGCCTTGAAAAGCATGTTAGTATAACGTACGACACCTTACAACTCCTAACAAAACATTACAACACCGTACGTAAACTTAAAACTCCATAATAAACCTAATGAATTCGTCCGAGTCATTTGAACATCGTACGACCACTTAGGACTTGTTACGACTCTGTATGCGAAATTAGCAACAGGAAAAGCAATTTAGAATAATGTAGGATGCGTTACAACCTTTGAGAACACCTTACACCACCGTACGAAAGATTAAAACTCCATAATAAACCTAATGAATTCGTCCGAGTAATTTGAACACCATACAACAATTTGGAATATATTACGACTCCGTATGCCACATTACCGCCTTGAAAAGCATGTTAGTATAATGTAGGACACCTTACTACTCCTAACAAAACATTACAACACCGTACGTAAACTTAAAACTCCATAATAAACCTAAGGAATTCGTCCGAGTCATTTGAACATCGTACGACCACTCAGGACTTGTTACGACTCTGTATGCGAAATTAGCAACAGGAAAACCAATTTAGAATAACGTAGGATGCGTTACAACTTTTGAGAACACCTTACACCACCCTACGAAAGATTAAAACTCCAAAATAAACCTAATGAATTCCTCCTAGTAATTTGAACACCATACAACAATTTGGAATATATTACGACTCTGTATGCCACATTACCGCCTTGAAAAACATGTTAGTATAACGTACGGAACCTTACAACTCCTAACAAAGCATTACAACACCGTACGTAAACTTAAAACTCCATAATAAAACTAATGAATTCGTCCGAGTCATTTGAACATCGTACCACCACTCAGGACTTGTTACGACTCTATATGCGAAATTAGCAACAGGAAAAGCAATTTAGAATAATGTAGGATGCGTTACAACCTTTGAGAACACCTTACACCACCGTACGAAAGATTAAAACTCCAAAATAAACCTAATGAATTCGTCCGAGTAATTTGAACACCATACAACAATTTGGAATATATTACGACTCTGTATGCCACATTACCGCCTTGAAAAGCATGTTAGTATAACGTACGGCACCTTACAACTCCTAACAAAACATTACAACACCGTACGTAAACTTAAAACTCCATAATAAACCTAATGAATTCGTTCGAGTCATTTGAACATCATACGACCACTTAGGACTTGTTACGACTCTGTATGCGAAATTAGCAACAGGAAAAGCAATTTAGAATAATGTAGGATGCGTTACAACTTTTGAGAACACCTTACACCACCCTACGAAAGATTAAAACTCCAAAATAAACCTAATGAATTCGTCCTAGTAATTTGAACACCATACAACAATTTGGAATATATTACGACTCTGTATGCCACATTACCGCCTTGAAAAGCATGTTAGTATAACGTACGGCACCTTACAACTCCTAACAAAGCATTACAACACCGTACGTAAACTTAAAACTCCATAATAAAACTAATGAATTCGTCCGAGTCATTTGAACATCATACGACCACTTAGGACTTGTTACGACTCTGTATGCGAAATTAGCAACAGGAAAAGCAATTTAGAATAATGTAGGATGCGTTACAACTTTTGAGAACACCTTACACCACCCTACGAAAGATTAAAACTCCAAAATAAACCTAATGAATTCCTCCTAGTAATTTGAACACCATACAACAATTTGGAATATATTACGACTCTGTATGCCACATTACCGCCTTGAAAAACATGTTAGTATAACGTACGGAACCTTACAACTCCTAACAAAGCATTACAACACCGTACGTAAACTTAAAACTCCATAATAAAACTAATGAATTCGTCCGAGTCATTTGAACATCGTACCACCACTCAGGACTTGTTACGACTCTATATGCGAAATTAGCAACAGGAAAAGCAATTTAGAATAATGTAGGATGCGTTACAACCTTTGAGAACACCTTACACCACCGTACGAAAGATTAAAACTCCAAAATAAACCTAATGAATTCGTCCGAGTAATTTGAACACCATACAACAATTTGGAATATATTACGACTCTGTATGCCACATTACCGCCTTGAAAAGCATGTTAGTATAACGTACGGCACCTTACAACTCCTAACAAAACATTACAACACCGTACGTAAACTTAAAACTCCAAAATAAACCTAATGAATTCTTCCTATTAATTTGAACACCATACAACAATTTGGAATATATTACGACTCTGTATGCCACATTACCGCCTTGAAAAGCATGTTAGTATAACGTACGACACCTTACAACTCCTAACAAAACATTACAACACCGTACGTAAACTTAAAACTCCATAATAAACCTAATGAATTCGTCCGAGTCATTTGAACATCGTACGACCACTTAGGACTTGTTACGACTCTGTATGCGAAATTAGCAACAGGAAAAGCAATTTAGAATAATGTAGGATGCGTTACAACCTTTGAGAACACCTTACACCACCGTACGAAAGATTAAAACTCCATAATAAACCTAATGAATTCGTCCGAGTAATTTGAACACCATACAACAATTTGGAATATATTACGACTCCGTATGCCACATTACCGCCTTGAAAAGCATGTTAGTATAATGTAGGACACCTTACTACTCCTAACAAAACATTACAACACCGTACGTAAACTTAAAACTCCATAATAAACCTAAGGAATTCGTCCGAGTCATTTGAACATCGTACGACCACTCAGGACTTGTTACGACTCTGTATGCGAAATTAGCAACAGGAAAACCAATTTAGAATAACGTAGGATGCGTTACAACTTTTGAGAACACCTTACACCACCCTACGAAAGATTAAAACTCCAAAATAAACCTAATGAATTCGTCCGAGTAATTTGAACACCATACAACAATTTGGAATATATTACGACTCTGTATGCCACATTACCGCCTTGAAAAGCATGTTAGTATAACGTACGGCACCTTACAACTCCTAACAAAACATTACAACACCGTACGTAAACTTAAAACTCCATAATAAACCTAATGAATTCGTCCGAGTCATTTGAACATCATACGACCACTTAGGACTTGTTACGACTCTGTATGCGAAATTAGCAACAGGAAAAGCAATTTAGAATAATGTAGGATGCGTTACAACTTTTGAGAACACCTTACACCACCCTACGAAAGATTAAAACTCCAAAATAAACCTAATGAATTCCTCCTAGTAATTTGAACACCATACAACAATTTGGAATATATTACGACTCTGTATGCCACATTACCGCCTTGAAAAACATGTTAGTATAACGTACGGCACCTTACAACTCCTAACAAAGCATTACAACACCGTACGTAAACTTAAAACTCCATAATAAAACTAATGAATTCGTCCGAGTCATTTGAACATCGTACCACCACTCAGGATTTGTTACGACTCTATATGCGAAATTAGCAACAGGAAAAGCAATTTAGAATAATGTAGGATGCGTTACAACTTTTGAGAACACCTTACACCACCCTACGAAAGATTAAAACTCCAAAATAAACCTAATGAATTCGTCCTAGTAATTTGAACACCATACAACAATTTGGAATATATTACGACTCTGTATGCCACATTACCGCCTTGAAAAGCATGTTAGTATAACGTACGGCACCTTACAACTCCTAACAAAGCATTACAACACCGTACGTAAACTTAAAACTCCATAATAAAACTAATGAATTCGTCCGAGTCATTTGAACATCGTACCACCACTCAGGACTTGTTACGACTCTATATGCGAAATTAGCAGCAGGAAAAGCAATTTAGAATAATGTAGGATGCGTTACAACTTTTGAGAACACCTTACACCACCCTACGAAAGATTAAAACTCCAAAATAAACCTAATGAATTCGTCCTAGTAATTTGAACACCATACAACAATTTGGAATATATTACGACTCTGTATTCCACATTACCGCCTTGAAAAGCATGTTAGTATAACGTACGACACCTTACAACTCCTAACAAAACATTACAACACCGTACCTAAACTTAAAACTCCATAATAAACCTAATGAATTCGTCCGAGTCATTTGAACATCGTACGACCTCTTAGGACTTGTTACGACTCTGTATGCGAAATTAGCAACAGGAAAAGCAATTTAGAATAATGTAGGATGCGTTACAACCTTTGAGAACACCTTACACCACCGTACGAAAGATTAAAACTCCATAATAAACCTAATGAATTCGTCCGAGTAATTTGAACACCATACAACAATTTGGAATATATTACGACTCTGTATGCCACATTACCGCCTTGAAAAGCATGTTAGTATAACGTACGACACCTTACAACTCCTAACAAAACATTACAACACCATACGTAAACTTAAAACTCCATAATAAACCTAATGAATTCGTCCGAGTCATTTGAACATCGTAAAACAATTTAGAATATATTACGACTCTGTATACCACATTACCGTCTTGAGAAGCATGTTAGTATAACGTACGGCACCTTACAACTCCTAACAAAACATTACAACACCGTACGTAAACTTAAAACTCCATAATAAACCTAATGAATTCGTCCGAGTCATTTGAACATCGTACGACCACTTAGGACTTGTTACGACTCTGTATGCGAAATTAGCAACAGGAAAAGCAATTTAGAATAATGTAGGATGCGTTACAACTTTTGAGAACACCTTACACCACCCTACGAAAGATTAAAACTCCAAAATAAACCTAATGAATTCGTCCTAGTAATTTGAACACCATACAACAATTTGGAATATATTACGACTCTGTATGCCACATTACCGCCTTGAAAAGCATGTTAGTATAACGTACGGCACCTTACAACTCCTAACAAAGCATTACAACACCGTACGTAAACTTAAAACTCCATAATAAAACTAATGAATTCGTCCGAGTCATTTGAACATCGTACCACCACTCAGGA
The DNA here is from genome assembly GCA_030867185.1 of Tagetes erecta. Taxonomy (NCBI): domain Eukaryota; kingdom Viridiplantae; phylum Streptophyta; class Magnoliopsida; order Asterales; family Asteraceae; genus Tagetes; species Tagetes erecta. The sequence continues at coordinate 50,434,759 of CM061488.1, read as the reverse complement.
CTTGTTACGACTCTATATGCGAAATTAGCAACAGGAAAAGCAATTTAGAATAATGTAGGATGCGTTACAACTTTTGAGAACACCTTACACCACCCTACGAAAGATTAAAACTCCAAAATAAACCTAATGAATTCGTCCTAGTAATTTGAACACCATACAACAATTTGGAATATATTACGACTCTGTATGCCACATTACCGCCTTGAAAAGCATGTTAGTATAACGTACGGCACCTTACAACTCCTAACAAAGCATTACAACACCGTACGTAAACTTAAAACTCCATAATAAAACTAATGAATTCGTCCGAGTCATTTGAACATCGTACCACCACTCAGGACTTGTTACGACTCTATATGCGAAATTAGCAACAGGAAAAGCAATTTAGAATAATGTAGGATGCGTTACAACCTTTGAGAACACCTTACACCACCGTACGAAAGATTAAAACTCCAAAATAAACCTAATGAATTCGTCCGAGTAATTTGAACACCATACAACAATTTGGAATATATTACGACTCTGTATGCCACATTACCGCCTTGAAAAGCATGTTAGTATAACGTACGGCACCTTACAACTCCTAACAAAACATTACAACACCGTACGTAAACTTAAAACTCCAAAATAAACCTAATGAATTCTTCCTATTAATTTGAACACCATACAACAATTTGGAATATATTACGACTCTGTATGCCACATTACCGCCTTGAAAAGCATGTTAGTATAACGTACGACACCTTACAACTCCTAACAAAACATTACAACACCGTACGTAAACTTAAAACTCCATAATAAACCTAATGAATTCGTCCGAGTCATTTGAACATCGTACGACCACTTAGGACTTGTTACGACTCTGTATGCGAAATTAGCAACAGGAAAAGCAATTTAGAATAATGTAGGATGCGTTACAACCTTTGAGAACACCTTACACCACCGTACGAAAGATTAAAACTCCATAATAAACCTAATGAATTCGTCCGAGTAATTTGAACACCATACAACAATTTGGAATATATTACGACTCCGTATGCCACATTACCGCCTTGAAAAGCATGTTAGTATAATGTAGGACACCTTACTACTCCTAACAAAACATTACAACACCGTACGTAAACTTAAAACTCCATAATAAACCTAAGGAATTCGTCCGAGTCATTTGAACATCGTACGACCACTCAGGACTTGTTACGACTCTGTATGCGAAATTAGCAACAGGAAAACCAATTTAGAATAACGTAGGATGCGTTACAACTTTTGAGAACACCTTACACCACCCTACGAAAGATTAAAACTCCAAAATAAACCTAATGAATTCGTCCGAGTAATTTGAACACCATACAACAATTTGGAATATATTACGACTCTGTATGCCACATTACCGCCTTGAAAAGCATGTTAGTATAACGTACGGCACCTTACAACTCCTAACAAAACATTACAACACCGTACGTAAACTTAAAACTCCATAATAAACCTAATGAATTCGTCCGAGTCATTTGAACATCATACGACCACTTAGGACTTGTTACGACTCTGTATGCGAAATTAGCAACAGGAAAAGCAATTTAGAATAATGTAGGATGCGTTACAACTTTTGAGAACACCTTACACCACCCTACGAAAGATTAAAACTCCAAAATAAACCTAATGAATTCCTCCTAGTAATTTGAACACCATACAACAATTTGGAATATATTACAACTCTGTATGCCACATTACCGCCTTGAAAAACATGTTAGTATAACGTACGGCACCTTACAACTCCTAACAAAGCATTACAACACCGTACGTAAACTTAAAACTCCATAATAAAACTAATGAATTCGTCCGAGTCATTTGAACATCGTACCACCACTCAGGATTTGTTACGACTCTATATGCGAAATTAGCAACAGGAAAAGCAATTTAGAATAATGTAGGATGCGTTACAACTTTTGAGAACACCTTACACCACCCTACGAAAGATTAAAACTCCAAAATAAACCTAATGAATTCGTCCTAGTAATTTGAACACCATACAACAATTTGGAATATATTACGACTCTGTATGCCACATTACCGCCTTGAAAAGCATGTTAGTATAACGTACGGCACCTTACAACTCCTAACAAAGCATTACAACACCGTACGTAAACTTAAAACTCCATAATAAAACTAATGAATTCGTCCGAGTCATTTGAACATCGTACCACCACTCAGGACTTGTTACGACTCTATATGCGAAATTAGCAGCAGGAAAAGCAATTTAGAATAATGTAGGATGCGTTACAACTTTTGAGAACACCTTACACCACCCTACGAAAGATTAAAACTCCAAAATAAACCTAATGAATTCGTCCTAGTAATTTGAACACCATACAACAATTTGGAATATATTACGACTCTGTATTCCACATTACCGCCTTGAAAAGCATGTTAGTATAACGTACGACACCTTACAACTCCTAACAAAACATTACAACACCGTACCTAAACTTAAAACTCCATAATAAACCTAATGAATTCGTCCGAGTCATTTGAACATCGTACGACCTCTTAGGACTTGTTACGACTCTGTATGCGAAATTAGCAACAGGAAAAGCAATTTAGAATAATGTAGGATGCGTTACAACCTTTGAGAACACCTTACACCACCGTACGAAAGATTAAAACTCCATAATAAACCTAATGAATTCGTCCGAGTAATTTGAACACCATACAACAATTTGGAATATATTACGACTCTGTATGCCACATTACCGCCTTGAAAAGCATGTTAGTATAACGTACGACACCTTACAACTCCTAACAAAACATTACAACACCATACGTAAACTTAAAACTCCATAATAAACCTAATGAATTCGTCCGAGTCATTTGAACATCGTAAAACAATTTAGAATATATTACGACTCTGTATACCACATTACCGTCTTGAGAAGCATGTTAGTATAACGTACGGCACCTTACAACTCCTAACAAAACATTACAACACCGTACGTAAACTTAAAACTCCATAATAAACCTAATGAATTCGTCCGAGTCATTTGAACATCGTACGACCACTTAGGACTTGTTACGACTCTGTATGCGAAATTAGCAACAGGAAAAGCAATTTAGAATAATGTAGGATGCGTTACAACTTTTGAGAACACCTTACACCACCCTACGAAAGATTAAAACTCCAAAATAAACCTAATGAATTCGTCCTAGTAATTTGAACACCATACAACAATTTGGAATATATTACGACTCTGTATGCCACATTACCGCCTTGAAAAGCATGTTAGTATAACGTACGGCACCTTACAACTCCTAACAAAGCATTACAACACCGTACGTAAACTTAAAACTCCATAATAAAACTAATGAATTCGTCCGAGTCATTTGAACATCGTACCACCACTCAGGACTTGTTACGACTCTATATGCGAAATTAGCAACAGGAAAAGCAATTTAGAATAATGTAGGATGCGTTACAACTTTTGAGAACACCTTACACCACCCTACGAAAGATTAAAACTCCAAAATAAACCTAATGAATTCGTCCTAGTAATTTGAACACCATACAACAATTTGGAATATATTACGACTCTGTATGCCACATTACCGCCTTGAAAAGCATGTTAGTATAACGTACGGCACCTTACAACTCCTAACAAAGCATTACAACACCGTACGTAAACTTAAAACTCCATAATAAAACTAATGAATTCGTCCGAGTCATTTGAACATCGTACCACCACTCAGGACTTGTTACGACTCTATATGCGAAATTAGCAGCAGGAAAAGCAATTTAGAATAATGTAGGATGCGTTACAACTTTTGAGAACACCTTACACCACCCTACGAAAGATTAAAACTCCAAAATAAACCTAATGAATTCGTCCTAGTAATTTGAACACCATACAACAATTTGGAATATATTACGACTATGTATGCCACATTACCGCCTTGAAAAGCATGTTAGTATAACGTACGACACCTTACAACTCCTAACAAAACATTACAACACCGTACCTAAACTTAAAACTCCATAATAAACCTAATGAATTCGTCCGAGTCATTTGAACATCGTACGACCTCTTAGGACTTGTTACGACTCTGTATGCGAAATTAGCAACAGGAAAAGCAATTTAGAATAATGTTGGATGCGTTACAACCTTTGAGAACACCTTACACCACTGTACGAAAGATTAAAACTCCATAATAAACCTAATGAATTCGTCCGAGTAATTTGAACACCATACAACAATTTGGAATATATTACGACTCTGTATGCCACATTACCGCCTTGAAAAGCATGTTAGTATAACGTACGACACCTTACAACTCCTAACAAAACATTACAACACCGTACGTAAACTTAAAACTCCATAATAAACCTAATGAATTCGTCCGAGTCATTTGAACATCGTACAACAATTTAGAATATATTACGACTCTGTATGCCACATTACCGTCTTGAGAAGCATGTTAGTATAACGTACGGCACCTTACAACTCCTAACAAAACATTACAACACCGTACGTAAACTTAAAACTCCATAATAAACCTAATGAATTCGTTCGAGTCATTTGAACATCATACGACCACTTAGGACTTGTTACGACTCTGTATGCGAAATTAGCAACAGGAAAAGCAATTTAGAATAATGTACGATGCGTTATAACTTTTGAGAACACCTTACACCACCGTACGAAAGATTAAAACTCCATAATAATCCTAATAAATTAGTCCGAGTCCTTTGAACTTCGTACTACAATTTATAATATACTACGACTCTGTCTGCCACATTACCGCCTTGAAAAGCATGTTAGTATAACGTACGGCACCTTACAAATCCTAACAAAACATTACAACACCGTACGTAAACTTAAAACTCCATAATAAACCTAATGAATTCGTCCGAGTCCTTTGAACATCGTACCACAATTTAGAATATATTACGACTCTGTATGCCACATTACCGTCTTGAGAAGCATGTTAATATAACTTACGGCACCTTACAACTCCTAACAAAACATTACAACACCGTACGTAAACTTAAAACTCCATAATAAACCTAATGAATTCGTCCGAGTCATTTGAACATAGTACGACCACTTAGGACTTGTTACGACTCTGTATGCGAAATTAGCAACAGGAAAAGCAATTTAGAATAATGTACGATGCGTTATAACTTTTGAGAACACCTTACACCACCGTACGAACGATTAAAACTCCATAATAAACCTAATGAATTCGTTCGAGTAATTTGAACACCATACAACAATTTGGAATATATTACGACTCTGTATGCCACATTACCGCCTTGAAAAGCATGTTAGTATAACGTACGACACCTTACAACTCCTAACAAAACATTACAACACCGTACCTAAACTTAAAACTCCATAATAAACCTAATGAATTCGTCCGAGTCATTTGAACATCGTACGACCTCTTAGGACTTGTTACGACTCTGTATGCGAAATTAGCAACAGGAAACGCAATTTAGAATAATGTAGGATGCGTTACAACCTTTGAGAACACCTTACACCACTGTACGAAAGATTAAAACTCCATAATAAACCTAATGAATTCGTCCGAGTAATTTGAACACCATACAACAATTTGGAATATATTACGACTCTGTATGCCACATTACCGCCTTGAAAAGCATGTTAGTATAACGTACGACACCTTACAACTCCTAACAAAACATTACAACACCATACATAAACTTAAAACTCCATAATAAACCTAATGAATTCGTCCGAGTCATTTGAACATCGTAAAACAATTTAGAATATATTACGACTCTGTATACCACATTACCGTCTTGAGAAGCATGTTAGTATAACGTACGGCACCTTACAACTCCTAACAAAACATTACAACACCGTACGTAAACTTAAAACTCCATAATAAACCTAATGAATTCGTCCGAGTCATTTAAACATCGCACGACCACTTAGGACTTGTTACGACTCTGTATGCGAAATTAGCAACAGGAAAAGCAATTTAGAATAATGTAGGATGCGTTACAACTTTTGAGAACACCTTACACCACCCTACGAAAGATTAAAACTCCAAAATAAACCTAATGAATTCGTCCTAGTAATTTGAACACCATACAACAATTTGGAATATATTACGACTCTGTATGCCACATTACCGCCTTGAAAAGCATGTTAGTATAACGTACGGCACCTTACAACTCCTAACAAAACATTACAACACCGTACGTAAACTTAAAACTCCATAATAAACCTAATGAATTCGTCCGAGTCATTTGAACATCGTACGACCACTTAGGACTTGTTACGACTCTGTATGCGAAATTAGCAACAGGAAAAGCAATTTAGAATAATGTAGGATGCGTTACAACTTTTGAGAACACCTTACACCACCCTACGAAAGATTAAAACTCCAAAATAAACCTAATGAATTCGTCCTAGTAATTTGAACACCATACAACAATTTGGAATATATTACGACTCTGTATGCCACATTACCGCCTTGAAAAGCATGTTAGTATTACGTACGGCACCTTACAACTCCTAACAAAGCATTACAACACCGTACGTAAACTTAAAACTCCATAATAAAACTAATGAATTCGTCCGAGTCATTTGAACATCGTACCACCACTCAGGACTTGTTACGACTCTATATGTGAAATTAGCAGCAGGAAAAGCAATTTAGAATAATGTAGGATGCGTTACAACTTTTGAGAACACCTTACACCACCCTACGAAAGATTAAAACTCCAAAATAAACCTAATGAATTCGTCCTAGTAATTTGAACACCATACAACAATTTGGAATATATTACGACTCTGTATGCCACATTACCGCCTTGAAAAGCATGTTAGTATAACGTACGACACCTTACAACTCCTAACAAAACATTACAACACCGTACCTAAACTTAAAACTCCATAATAAACCTAATGAATTCGTCCGAGTCATTTGAACATCGTACGACCTCTTAGGACTTGTTACGACTCTGTATGCGAAATTAGCAACAGGAAAAGCAATTTAGAATAATGTAGGATGCGTTACAACCTTTGAGAACACCTTACACCACCGTACGAAAGATTAAAACTCCATAATAAACCTAATGAATTCGTCCGAGTAATTTGAACACCATACAACAATTTGGAATATATTACGACTCTGTATGCCACATTACCGCCTTGAAAAGCATGTTAGTATAACGTACGACACCTTACAACTCCTAACAAAACATTACAACACCGTACGTAAACTTAAAACTCCATAATAAACCTAATGAATTCGTCCGAGTCATTTGAACATCGTACAACAATTTAGAATATATTACGACTCTGTATGCCACATTACCGTCTTGAGAAGCATGTTAGTATAACGTACGGCACCTTACAACTCCTAACAAAACATTACAACACCGTACGTAAACTTAAAACTCCATAATAAACCTAATGAATTCGTCCGAGTCATTTGAACATCGTACGACCACTTAGGACTTGTTACGACTCTGTATGCGAAATTAGCAACAGGAAAAGCAATTTAGAATAATGTACGATGCGTTATAACTTTTGAGAACACCTTACACCACCGTACGAAAGATTAAAACTCCATAATAATCCTAATAAATTAGTCCGAGTCCTTTGAACTTCGTACTACAATTTATAATATATTACGACTCTGTCTGCCACATTACCGCCTTGAAAAGCATGTTAGTATAACGTACGGCACCTTACAACTCCTAACAAAACATTACAACACCGTACGTAAACTTAAAACTCCATAATAAACCTAATGAATTCATCCGAGTCCTTTGAACATCGTACCACAATTTAGAATATATTACGACTCTGTATGCCACATTACCGTCTTGAGAAGCATGTTAATATAACTTACGGCACCTTACAACTCCTAACAAAACATTACAACACCGTACGTAAACTTAAAACTCCATAATAAACCTAATGAATTCGTCCGAGTCATTTGAACATAGTACGACCACTTAGGACTTGTTACGACTCTGTATGCGAAATTAGCAACAGGAAAAGCAATTTAGAATAATGTACGATGCGTTATAACTTTTGAGAACACCTTACACCACCGTACGAACGATTAAAACTCCATAATAAACCTAATGAATTCGTTCGAGTAATTTGAACACCATACAACAATTTGGAATATATTACGACTCTGTATGCCACATTACCGCCTTGAAAAGCATGTTAGTATAACGTACGGCACCTTACAACTCCTAACAAAACATTACAACATCGTACGTAAACTTAAAACTCCATAATAAACCTAATGAATTCGTCCGAGTCTTTTGAACATCGTACAACCACTCAGGACTTGTTACGACTCTGTATGCGAAATTAGCAACATGAAAACCAATTTAGAATAACGTAGGATGCGTTACAACTTTTGAGAACACCTTACACCACCGTACGAAAGATTAAAACTCCAAAATAAACCTAATGAATTCGTCCGAGTAATTTGAACACCATACAACAATTTGGAATATATTACGACTCTGTATGCCACATTACCGCCTTGAATAGCATGTTAGTATAACGTACGGCACCTTACAACTCCTAACAAAACATTACAACACCGTACGTAAACTTAAAACTCCATAATAAACCTAATGAATTCGTCCGAGTCATTTGAACATCGTACGACCACTTAGGACTTGTTACGACTCTGTATGCGAAATTAGCAACAGGAAAAGCAATTTAGAATAATGTAGGATGCGTTACAACCTTTGAGAACACCTTACACCACCGTACGAAAGATTAAAACTCCATAATAAACCTAATGAATTCGTCCGAGTAATTTGAACACCATACAACAATTTGGAATATATTACGACTCTGTATGCCACATTACCGCCTTGAAAAGCATGTTAGTATAACGTACGACACCTTACAACTCCTAACAAAACATTACAACACCGTACCTAAACTTAAAACTCCATAATAAACCTAATGAATTCGTCCGAGTCATTTGAACATCGTACGACCTCTTAGGACTTGTTACGACTCTGTATGCGAAATTAGCAACAGGAAAAGCAATTTAGAATAATGTAGGATGCGTTACAACCTTTGAGAACACCTTACACCACCGTACGAAAGATTAAAACTCCATAATAAACCTAATGAATTCGTCCGAGTAATTTGAACACCATACAACAATTTGGAATATATTACGACTCTGTATGCCACATTACCGCCTTGAAAAGCATGTTAGTATAACGTACGACACCTTACAACTCGTAACAAAACATTACAACACCGTACGTAAACTTAAAACTCCATAATAAACCTAATGAATTCGTCCGAGTCATTTGAACATCGTACAACAATTTAGAATATATTACGACTCTGTATGCCACATTACCGTCTTGAGAAGCATGTTAGTATAACGTACGGCACCTTACAACTCTTAACAAAACATTACAACACCGTACGTAAACTTAAAACTCCATAATAAACCTAATGAATTCGTCCGAGTCATTTGAACATCGTACGACCACTTAGGACTTGTTACGACTCTGTATGCGAAATTAGCAACAGGAAAAGCAATTTAGAATAATGTACGATGCGTTATAACTTTTGAGAACACCTTACACCACCGTACGAAAGATTAAAACTCCATAATAATCCTAATAAATTAGTCCGAGTCCTTTGAACTTCGTACTACAATTTATAATATATTACGACTCTGTCTGCCACATTACCGCCTTGAAAAGCATGTTAGTATAACGTACGGCACCTTACAACTCCTAACAAAACATTACAACACCGTACGTAAACTTAAAACTCCATAATAAACCTAATGAATTCGTCCGAGTCCTTTGAACATCGTACCACAATTTAGAATATATTACGACTCTGTATGCCACATTACCGTCTTGAGAAGCATGTTAATATAACTTACGGCACCTTACAACTCCTAACAAAACATTACAACACCGTACGTAAACTTAAAACTCCATAATAAACCTAATGAATTCGTCCGAGTCATTTGAACATAGTACGACCACTTAGGACTTGTTACGACTCTGTATGCGAAATTAGCAACAGGAAAAGCAATTTAGAATAATGTACGATGCGTTATAACTTTTGAGAACACCTTACACCACCGTACGAACGATTAAAACTCCATAATAAACCTAATGAATTCGTTTGAGTAATTTGAACACCATACAACAATTTGGAATATATTACGACTCTGTATGCCACATTACCGCCTTGAAAAGCATGTTAGTATAACGTACGGCACCTTACAACTCCTAACAAAACATTACAACATCGTACGTAAACTTAAAACTCCATAATAAACCTAATGAATTCGTCCGAGTCTTTTGAACATCGTACAACCACTCAGGACTTGTTACGACTCTGTATGCGAAATTAGCAACATGAAAACCAATTTAGAATAACGTAGGATGCGTTACAACTTTTGAGAACACCTTACACCACCGTACGAAAGATTAAAACTCCAAAATAAACCTAATGAATTCGTCCGAGTAATTTGAACACCATACAACAATTTGGAATATATTACGACTCTGTATGCCACATTACCGCCTTGAATAGCATGTTAGTATAACGTACGGCACCTTACAACTCCTAACAAAACATTACAACACCGTACGTAAACTTAAAACTCCATAATAAACCTAATGAATTCGTCCGAGTCATTTGAACATCGTACGACCACTTAGGACTTGTTACGACTCTGTATGCGAAATTAGCAACAGGAAAAGCAATTTAGAATAATGTAGGATGCGTTACAACCTTTGAGAACACCTTACACCACCGTACGAAAGATTAAAACTCCATAATAAACCTAATGAATTCGTCCGAGTAATTTGAACACCATACAACAATTTGGAATATATTACGAGTCCGTATGCCACATTACCGCCTTGAAAAGCATGTTAGTATAATGTAGGACACCTTACTACTCCTAACAAAACATTACAACACCGTACGTAAACTTAAAACTCCATAATAAACCTAATGAATTCGTCCGAGTCCTTTGAACATCGTACCACAATTTAGAATATATTACGACTCTGTATGCCACATTACCGTCTTGAGAAGCATGTTAATATAACTTACGGCACCTTACAACTCCTAACAAAACATTACAACACCGTACGTAAACTTAAAACTCCATAATAAACCTAATGAATTCGTCCGAGTCATTTGAACATAGTACGACCACTTAGGACTTGTTACGACTCTGTATGCGAAACTAGCAACAGGAAAAGCAATTTAGAATAATGTACGATGCGTTATAACTTTTGAGAACACCTTACACCACCGTACGAACGATTAAAACTCCATAATAAACCTAATGAATTCGTTCGAGTAATTTGAACACCATACAACAATTTGGAATATATTACGACTCTGTATGCCACATTACCGCCTTGAATAGCATGTTAGTATAACGTACGGCACCTTACAACTCCTAACAAAACATTACAACACCGTACGTAAACTTAAAACTCCATAATAAACCTAATGAATTCGTCCGAGTCATTTGAACATCGTACGACCACTTAGGACTTGTTACGACTCTGTATGCGAAATTAGCAACAGGAAAAGCAATTTAGAATAATGTAGGATGCGTTACAACCTTTGAGAACACCTTACACCACCGTACGAAAGATTAAAACTCCATAATAAACCTAATGAATTCGTCCGAGTAATTTGAACACCATACAACAATTTGGAATATATTACGAGTCCGTATGCCACATTACCGCCTTGAAAAGCATGTTAGTATAATGTAGGACACCTTACTACTCCTAACAAAACATTACAACACCGTACGTAAACTTAAAACTCCATAATAAACCTAATGAATTCGTCCGAGTCCTTTGAACATCGTACCACAATTTAGAATATATTACGACTCTGTATGCCACATTACCGTCTTGAGAAGCATGTTAATATAACTTACGGCACCTTACAACTCCTAACAAAACATTACAACACCGTACGTAAACTTAAAACTCCATAATAAACCTAATGAATTCGTCCGAGTCATTTGAACATAGTACGACCACTTAGGACTTGTTACGACTCTGTATGCGAAACTAGCAACAGGAAAAGCAATTTAGAATAATGTACGATGCGTTATAACTTTTGAGAACACCTTACACCACCGTACGAACGATTAAAACTCCATAATAAACCTAATGAATTCGTTCGAGTAATTTGAACACCATACAACAATTTGGAATATATTACGACTCTGTATGCCACATTACCGCCTTGAAAAGCATGTTAGTATAACGTACGGCACCTTACAACTCCTAACAAAACATTACAACATCGTACGTAAACTTAAAACTCCATAATAAACCTAATGAATTCGTCCGAGTCTTTTGAACATCGTACAACCACTCAGGACTTGTTACGACTCTGTATGCGAAATTAGCAACATGAAAACCAATTTAGAATAACGTAGGATGCGTTACAACTTTTGAGAACACCTTACACCACCGTACGAAAGATTAAAACTCCAAAATAAACCTAATGAATTCGTCCGAGTAATTTGAACACCATACAACAATTTGGAATATATTACGACTCTGTATGCCACATTACCGCCTTGAATAGCATGTTAGTATAACGTACGGCACCTTACAACTCCTAACAAAACATTACAACACCGTACGTAAACTTAAAACTCCATAATAAACCTAATGAATTCGTCCGAGTCATTTGAACATCGTACGACCACTTAGGACTTGTTACGACTCTGTATGCGAAATTAGCAACAGGAAAAGCAATTTAGAATAATGTAGGATGCGTTACAACCTTTGAGAACACCTTACACCACCGTACGAAAGATTAAAACTCCATAATAAACCTAATGAATTCGTCCGAGTAATTTGAACACCATACAACAATTTGGAATATATTACGAGTCCGTATGCCACATTACCGCCTTGAAAAGCATGTTAGTATAATGTAGGACACCTTACTACTCCTAACAAAACATTACAACACCGTACGTAAACTTAAAACTCCATAATAAACCTAATGAATTCGTCCGAGTCCTTTGAACATCGTACCACAATTTAGAATATATTACGACTCTGTATGCCACATTACCGTCTTGAGAAGCATGTTAATATAACTTACGGCACCTTACAACTCCTAACAAAACATTACAACACCGTACTTAAACTTAAAACTCCATAATAAACCTAATGAATTCGTCCGAGTCATTTGAACATCGTACGACCACTTAGGACTTGTTACGACTCTGTATGCGAAATTAGCAACAGGAAAAGCAATTTAGAATAATGTACGATGCGTTACAACCTTTGAGAACACCTTACACCACCGTACGAAAGATTAAAACTCCATAATAAACCTAATGAATTCGTCCGAGTAATTTGAACACCATACAACAATTTGGAATATATTACGAGTCCGTATGCCACATTACCGCCTTGAAAAGCATGTTAGTATAATGTAGGACACCTTACTACTCCTAACAAAACATTACAACACCGTACGTAAACTTAAAACTCCATAATAAACCTAATGAATTCGTCCGAGTCCTTTGAACATCGTACCACAATTTAGAATATATTACGACTCTGTATGCCACATTACCGTCTTGAGAAGCATGTTAATATAACTTACGGCACCTTACAACTCCTAACAAAACATTACAACACCGTACTTAAACTTAAAACTCCATAATAAACCTAATGAATTCGTCCGAGTCATTTGAACATCGTACGACCACTTAGGACTTGTTACGACTCTGTATGCGAAATTAGCAACAGGAAAAGCAATTTAGAATAATGTACGATGCGTTATAACTTTTGAGAACACCTTACACCACCGTACGAAAGATTAAAACTCCATAATAAACCTAATGAATTCGTTCGAGTAATTTGAACACCATACAACAATTTGGAATATATTACGACTCTGTATGCCACATTACCGCCTTGAAGAGCATGTTAGTATAACGTACGGCACCTTACAACTCCTAACAAAACATTACAACACCGTACGTAAACTTAAAACTCCATAATAAACCTAATGAATTCGTCCGAGTCTTTTGAACATCGTACAACCACTCAGGACTTGTTACGACTCTGTATGCGAAATTAGCAACAGGAAAACCAATTTAGAATAACGTAGGATGCGTTACAACTTTTGAGAACACCTTACACCACCGTACGAAAGATTAAAACTCCAAAATAAACCTAATGAATTCGTCCGAGTAATTTGAACACCATACAACAATTTGGAATATATTACGACTCTGTATGCCACATTACCGCCTTGAAAAGCATGTTAGTATAACGTACGGCACCTTACAACTCCTAACAAAACATTACAACACCGTACGTAAACTTAAAACTCCATACTAAACCTAATGAATTCGTTCGAGTCATTTGAACATAGTACGACCACTTAGGACTTGTTACGACTCTGTATGCGAAATTAGCAACAGGAAAAGCAATTTAGAATAATGTACGATGCGTTATAACTTTTGAGAACACCTTACACCACCGTACGAACGATTAAAACTCCATAATAAACCTAATGAATTCGTTCGAGTAATTTGAACACCATACAACAATTTGGAATATATTACGACTCTGTATGCCACATTACCGCCTTGAAAAGCATGTTAGTATAACGTACGACACCTTACAACTCCTAACAAAACATTACAACATCGTACGTAAACTTAAAACTCCATAATAAACCTAATGAATTCGTCCGAGTCTTTTGAACATCGTACAACCACTCAGGACTTGTTACGACTCTGTATGCGAAATTAGCAACATGAAAACCAATTTAGAATAACGTAGGATGCGTTACAACTTTTGAGAACACCTTACACCACCGTACGAAAGATTAAAACTCCAAAATAAACCTAATGAATTCGTCCGAGTAATTTGAACACCATACAACACTTTGGAATATATTACGACTCTGTATGCCACATTACCGCCTTGAATAGCATGTTAGTATAACGTACGACACCTTACAACTCCTAACAAAACATTACAACACCGTACGTAAACTTAAAACTCCATAATAAACCTAATGAATTCGTCCGAGTCATTTGAACATCGTACGACCACTTAGGACTTGTTACGACTCTGTATGCGAAATTAGCAACAGGAAAAGCAATTTAGAATAATGTAGGATGCGTTACAACCTTTGAGAACACCTTACACCACCGTACGAAAGATTAAAACTCCATAATAAACCTAATGAATTCGTCCGAGTAATTTGAACACCATACAACAATTTGGAATATATTACGAGTCCGTATGCCACATTACCGCCTTGAAAAGCATGTTAGTATAATGTAGGACACCTTACTACTCCTAACAAAACATTACAACACCGTACGTAAACTTAAAACTCCATAATAAACCTAATGAATTCGTCCGAGTCCTTTGAACATCGTACCACAATTTAGAATATATTACGACTCTGTATGCCACATTACCGTCTTGAGAAGCATGTTAATATAACTTACGGCACCTTACAACTCCTAACAAAACATTACAACACCGTACGTAAACTTAAAACTCCATAATAAACCTAATGAATTCGTCCGAGTCATTTGAACATAGTACGACCACTTAGGACTTGTTACGACTCTGTATGCGAAACTAGCAACAGGAAAAGCAATTTAGAATAATGTACGATGCGTTATAACTTTTGAGAACACCTTACACCACCGTACGAACGATTAAAACTCCATAATAAACCTAATGAATTCGTTCGAGTAATTTGAACACCATACAACAATTTGGAATATATTACGACTCTGTATGCCACATTACCGCCTTGAAAAGCATGTTAGTATAACGTACGGCACCTTACAACTCCTAACAAAACATTACAACATCGTACGTAAACTTAAAACTCCATAATAAACCTAATGAATTCGTCCGAGTCTTTTGAACATCGTACAACCACTCAGGACTTGTTACGACTCTGTATGCGAAATTAGCAACATGAAAACCAATTTAGAATAACGTAGGATGCGTTACAACTTTTGAGAACACCTTACACCACCGTACGAAAGATTAAAACTCCAAAATAAACCTAATGAATTCGTCCGAGTAATTTGAACACCATACAACACTTTGGAATATATTACGACTCTGTATGCCACATTACCGCCTTGAATAGCATGTTAGTATAACGTACGACACCTTACAACTCCTAACAAAACATTACAACACCGTACGTAAACTTAAAACTCCATAATAAACCTAATGAATTCGTCCGAGTCATTTGAACATCGTACGACCACTTAGGACTTGTTACGACTCTGTATGCGAAATTAGCAACAGGAAAAGCAATTTAGAATAATGTAGGATGCGTTACAACCTTTGAGAACACCTTACACCACCGTACGAAAGATTAAAACTCCATAATAAACCTAATGAATTCGTCCGAGTAATTTGAACACCATACAACAATTTGGAATATATTACGAGTCCGTATGCCACATTACCGCCTTGAAAAGCATGTTAGTATAATGTAGGACACCTTACTACTCCTAACAAAACATTACAACACCGTACGTAAACTTAAAACTCCATAATAAACCTAATGAATTCGTCCGAGTCCTTTGAACATCGTACCACAATTTAGAATATATTACGACTCTGTATGCCACATTACCGTCTTGAGAAGCATGTTAATATAACTTACGGCACCTTACAACTCCTAACAAAACATTACAACACCGTACGTAAACTTAAAACTCCATAATAAACCTAATGAATTCGTCCGAGTCATTTGAACATAGTACGACCACTTAGGACTTGTTACGACTCTGTATGCGAAACTAGCAACAGGAAAAGCAATTTAGAATAATGTACGATGCGTTATAACTTTTGAGAACACCTTACACCACCGTACGAACGATTAAAACTCCATAATAAACCTAATGAATTCGTTCGAGTAATTTGAACACCATACAACAATTTGGAATATATTACGACTCTGTATGCCACATTACCGCCTTGAAAAGCATGTTAGTATAACGTACGGCACCTTACAACTCCTAACAAAACATTACAACATCGTACGTAAACTTAAAACTCCATAATAAACCTAATGAATTCGTCCGAGTCTTTTGAACATCGTACAACCACTCAGGACTTGTTACGACTCTGTATGCGAAATTAGCAACATGAAAACCAATTTAGAATAACGTAGGATGCGTTACAACTTTTGAGAACACCTTACACCACCGTACGAAAGATTAAAACTCCAAAATAAACCTAATGAATTCGTCCGAGTAATTTGAACACCATACAACAATTTGGAATATATTACGACTCTGTATGCCACATTACCGCCTTGAATAGCATGTTAGTATAACGTACGGCACCTTACAACTCCTAACAAAACATTACAACACCGTACGTAAACTTAAAACTCCATAATAAACCTAATGAATTCGTCCGAGTCATTTGAACATCGTACGACCACTTAGGACTTGTTACGACTCTGTATGCGAAATTAGCAACAGGAAAAGCAATTTAGAATAATGTAGGATGCGTTACAACCTTTGAGAACACCTTACACCACCGTACGAAAGATTAAAACTCCATAATAAACCTAATTAATTCGTCCGAGTAATTTGAACACCATACAACAATTTGGAATATATTACGAGTCCGTATGCCACATTACCGCCTTGAAAAGCATGTTAGTATAATGTAGGACACCTTACTACTCCTAACAAAACATTACAACACCGTACGTAAACTTAAAACTCCATAATAAACCTAATGAATTCGTCCGAGTCCTTTGAACATCGTACCACAATTTAGAATATATTACGACTCTGTATGCCACATTACCGTCTTGAGAAGCATGTTAATATAACTTACGGCACCTTACAACTCCTAACAAAACATTACAACACCGTACTTAAACTTAAAACTCCATAATAAACCTAATGAATTCGTCCGAGTCATTTGAACATCGTACGACCACTTAGGACTTGTTACGACTCTGTATGCGAAATTAGCAACAGGAAAAGCAATTTAGAATAATGTACGATGCGTTACAACCTTTGAGAACACCTTACACCACCGTACGAAAGATTAAAACTCCATAATAAACCTAATGAATTCGTCCGAGTAATTTGAACACCATACAACAATTTGGAATATATTACGAGTCCGTATGCCACATTACCGCCTTGAAAAGCATGTTAGTATAATGTAGGACACCTTACTACTCCTAACAAAACATTACAACACCGTACGTAAACTTAAAACTCCATAATAAACCTAATGAATTCGTCCGAGTCCTTTGAACATCGTACCACAATTTAGAATATATTACGACTCTGTATGCCACATTACCGTCTTGAGAAGCATGTTAATATAACTTACGGCACCTTACAACTCCTAACAAAACATTACAACACCGTACTTAAACTTAAAACTCCATAATAAACCTAATGAATTCGTCCGAGTCATTTGAACATCGTACGACCACTTAGGACTTGTTACGACTCTGTATGCGAAATTAGCAACAGGAAAAGCAATTTAGAATAATGTACGATGCGTTATAACTTTTGAGAACACCTTACACCACCGTACGAAAGATTAAAACTCCATAATAAACCTAATGAATTCGTTCGAGTAATTTGAACACCATACAACAATTTGGAATATATTACGACTCTGTATGCCACATTACCGCCTTGAAGAGCATGTTAGTATAACGTACGGCACCTTACAACTCCTAACAAAACATTACAACACCGTACGTAAACTTAAAACTCCATAATAAACCTAATGAATTCGTCCGAGTCTTTTGAACATCGTACAACCACTCAGGACTTGTTACGACTCTGTATGCGAAATTAGCAACAGGAAAACCAATTTAGAATAACGTAGGATGCGTTACAACTTTTGAGAACACCTTACACCACCGTACGAAAGATTAAAACTCCAAAATAAACCTAATGAATTCGTCCGAGTAATTTGAACACCATACAACAATTTGGAATATATTACGACTCTGTATGCCACATTACCGCCTTGAAAAGCATGTTAGTATAACGTACGGCACCTTACAACTCCTAACAAAACATTACAACACCGTACGTAAACTTAAAACTCCATAATAAACCTAATGAATTCGTTCGAGTCATTTGAACATCATACGACCACTTAGGACTTGTTACGACTCTGTATGCGAAATTAGCAACAGGAAAAGCAATTTAGAATAATGTACGATGCGTTATAACTTTTGAGAACACCTTACACCACCGTACGAAAGATTAAAACTCCATAATAATCCTAATAAATTAGTCCGAGTCCTTTGAACTTCGTACTACAATTTATAATATATTACGACTCTGTCTGCCACATTACCGCCTTGAAAAGCATGTTAGTATAACGTACGGCACCTTACAACTCCTAACAAAACATTACAACACCGTACGTAAACTTAAAACTCCATAATAAACCTAATGAATTCGTCCGAGTCCTTTGAACATCGTACCACAATTTAGAATATATTACGACTCTGTATGCCACATTACCGTCTTGAGAAGCATGTTAATATAACTTACGGCACCTTACAACTCCTAACAAAACATTACAACACCGTACGTAAACTTAAAACTCCATAATAAACCTAATGAATTCGTCCGAGTCATTTGAACATCGTACCACCACTCAGGACTTGTTACGACTCTATATGCGAAATTAGCAGCAGGAAAAGCAATTTAGAATAATGTAGCATGCGTTACAACTTTTGAGAACACCTTACACCACCCTACGAAAGATTAAAACTCCAAAATAAACCTAATGAATTCGTCCTAGTAATTTGAACACCATACAACAATTTGGAATATATTACGACTCTGTATGCCACATTACCGCCTTGAAAAGCATGTTAGTATAACGTACGACACCTTACAACTCCTAACAAAACATTACAACACCGTACCTAAACTTAAAACTCCATAATAAACCTAATGAATTCGTCCGAGTCATTTGAACATCGTACGACCTCTTAGGACTTGTTACGACTCTGTATGCGAAATTAGCAACAGGAAAAGCAATTTAGAATAATGTAGGATGCGTTACAACCTTTGAGAACACCTTACACCACCGTACGAAAGATTAAAACTCCATAATAAACCTAATGAATTCGTCCGAGTAATTTGAACACCATACAACAATTTGGAATATATTACGACTCTGTATGCCACATTACCGCCTTGAAAAGCATGTTAGTATAACGTACGACACCTTACAACTCCTAACAAAACATTACAACACCATACGTAAACTTAAAACTCCATAATAAACCTAATGAATTCGTCCGAGTCATTTGAACATCGTAAAACAATTTAGAATATATTACGACTCTGTATACCACATTACCGTCTTGAGAAGCATGTTAGTATAACGTACGGCACCTTACAACTCCTAACAAAACATTACAACACCGTACGTAAACTTAAAACTCCATAATAAAACTAATGAATTCGTCCGAGTCATTTGAACATCGTACGACCACTTAGGACTTGTTACGACTCTGTATGCGAAATGAGCAACAGGAAAAGCAATTTAGAATAATGTAGGATGCGTTACAACTTTTGAGAACACCTTACACCACCCTACGAAAGATTAAAACTCCAAAATAAACCTAATGAATTCGTCCTAGTAATTTGAACACCATACAACAATTTGGAATATATTACGACTCTGTATGCCACATTACCGCCTTGAAAAGCATGTTAGTATAACGTACGGCACCTTACAACTCCTAACAAAGCATTACAACACCGTACGTAAACTTAAAACTCCATAATAAAACTAATGAATTCGTCCGAGTCATTTGAACATCGTACCACCACTCAGGACTTGTTACGACTCTATATGCGAAATTAGCAACAGGAAAAGCAATTTAGAATAATATAGGATGCGTTACAACTTTTGAGAACACCTTACACCACCCTACGAAAGATTAAAACTCCAAAATAAACCTAATGAATTCGTCCTAGTAATTTGAACACCATACAACAATTTGGAATATATTACGACTCTGTATGCCACATTACCGCCTTGAAAAGCATGTTAGTATAACGTACGGCACCTTACAACTCCTAACAAAGCATTACAACACCGTACGTAAACTTAAAACTCCATAATAAAACTAATGAATTCGTCCGAGTCATTTGAACATCGTACCACCACTCAGGACTTGTTACGACTCTATATGCGAAATTAGCAGCAGGAAAAGCAATTTAGAATAATGTAGGATGCGTTACAACTTTTGAGAACACCTTACACCACCCTACGAAAGATTAAAACTCCAAAATAAACCTAATGAATTCGTCCTAGTAATTTGAACACCATACAACAATTTGGAATATATTACGACTCTGTATGCCACATTACCGCCTTGAAAAGCATGTTAGTATAACGTACGACACCTTACAACTCCTAACAAAACATTACAACACCGTACCTAAACTTAAAACTCCATAATAAACCTAATGAATTCGTCCGAGTCATTTGAACATCGTACGACCTCTTAGGACTTGTTACGACTCTGTATGCGAAATTAGCAACAGGAAAAGCAATTTAGAATAATGTAGGATGCGTTACAACCTTTGAGAACACCTTACACCACCGTACGAAAGATTAAAACTCCATAATAAACCTAATGAATTCGTCCGAGTAATTTAAACACCATACAACAATTTGGAATATATTACGACTCTGTATGCCACATTACCGCCTTGAAAAGCATGTTAGTATAACGTACGACACCTTACAACTCCTAACAAAACATTACAACACCGTACGTAAACTTAAAACTCCATAATAAACCTAATGAATTCGTCCGAGTCATTTGAACATCGTACAACAATTTAGAATATATTACGACTCTGTATGCCACATTACCGTCTTGAGAAGCATGTTAGTATAACGTACGGCACCTTACAACTCCTAACAAAACATTACAACACCGTACGTAAACTTAAAACTCCATAATAAACCTAATGAATACGTCCGAGTCATTTGAACATCGTACGACCACTTAGGACTTGTTACGACTCTGTATGCGAAATTAGCAACAGGAAAAGCAATTTAGAATAATGTACGATGCGTTATAACTTTTGAGAACACCTTACACCACCGTACGAAAGATTAAAACTCCATAATAATCCTAATAAATTAGTCCGAGTCCTTTGAACTTCGTACTACAATTTATAATATATTACGACTCTGTCTGCCACATTACCGCCTTGAAAAGCATGTTAGTATAACGTACGGCACCTTACAACTCCTAACAAAACATTACAACACCGTACGTAAACTTAAAACTCCATAATAAACCTAATGAATTCGTCCGAGTAATTTAAACACCATACAACAATTTGGAATATATTACGACTCTGTATGCCACATTACCGCCTTGAAAAGCATGTTAGTATAACGTACGACACCTTACAACTCCTAACAAAACATTACAACACCGTACGTAAACTTAAAACTCCATAATAAACCTAATGAATTCGTCCGAGTCATTTGAACATCGTACAACAATTTAGAATATATTACGACTCTGTATGCCACATTACCGTCTTGAGAAGCATGTTAGTATAACGTACGGCACCTTACAACTCCTAACAAAACATTACAACACCGTACGTAAACTTAAACTCCATAATAAACCTAATGAATACGTCCGAGTCATTTGAACATCGTACGACCACTTAGGACTTGTTACGACTCTGTATGCGAAATTAGCAACAGGAAAAGCAATTTAGAATAATGTACGATGCGTTATAACTTTTGAGAACACCTTACACCACCGTACGAAAGATTAAAACTCCATAATAATCCTAATAAATTAGTCCGAGTCCTTTGAACTTCGTACTACAATTTATAATATATTACGACTCTGTCTGCCACATTACCGCCTTGAAAAGCATGTTAGTATAACGTACGGCACCTTACAACTCCTAACAAAACATTACAACACCGTACGTAAACTTAAAACTCCATAATAAACCTAATGAATTCGTCCTAGTAATTTGAACACCATACAACAATTTGGAATATATTACGACTCTGTATGCCACATTACCGCCTTGAAAAGCATGTTAGTATAACGTACGACACCTTACAACTCCTAACAAAACATTACAACACCGTACCTAAACTTAAAACTCCATAATAAACCTAATGAATTCGTCCGAGTCATTTGAACATCGTACGACCTCTTAGGACTTGTTACGACTCTGTATGCGAAATTAGCAACAGGAAAAGCAATTTAGAATAATGTAGGATGCGTTACAACCTTTGAGAACACCTTACACCACCGTACGAAAGATTAAAACTCCATAATAAACCTAATGAATTCGTCCGAGTAATTTAAACACCATACAACAATTTGGAATATATTACGACTCTGTATGCCACATTACCGCCTTGAAAAGCATGTTAGTATAACGTACGACACCTTACAACTCCTAACAAAACATTACAACACCGTACGTAAACTTAAAACTCCATAATAAACCTAATGAATTCGTCCGAGTCATTTGAACATCGTACAACAATTTAGAATATATTACGACTCTGTATGCCACATTACCGTCTTGAGAAGCATGTTAGTATAACGTACGGCACCTTACAACTCCTAACAAAACATTACAACACCGTACGTAAACTTAAAACTCCATAATAAACCTAATGAATACGTCCGAGTCATTTGAACATCGTACGACCACTTAGGACTTGTTACGACTCTGTATGCGAAATTAGCAACAGGAAAAGCAATTTAGAATAATGTACGATGCGTTATAACTTTTGAGAACACCTTACACCACCGTACGAAAGATTAAAACTCCATAATAATCCTAATAAATTAGTCCGAGTCCTTTGAACTTCGTACTACAATTTATAATATATTACGACTCTGTCTGCCACATTACCGCCTTGAAAAGCATGTTAGTATAACGTACGGCACCTTACAACTCCTAACAAAACATTACAACACCGTACGTAAACTTAAAACTCCATAATAAACCTAATGAATTCGTCCGAGTCCTTTGAACATCGTACCACAATTTAGAATATATTACGACTCTGTATGCCACATTACCGTCTTGAGAAGCATGTTAATATAACTTACGGCACCTTACAACTCCTAACAAAACATTACAACACCGTACGTAAACTTAAAACTCCATAATAAACCTAATGAATTCGTCCGAGTCATTTGAACATAGTACGACCACTTAGGACTTGTTACGACTCTGTATGCGAAATTAGCAACAGGAAAAGCAATTTAGAATAATGTACGATGCGTTATAACTTTTGAGAACACCTTACACCACCGTACGAACGATTAAAACTCCATAATAAACCTAATGAATTCGTTCGAGTAATTTGAACACCATACAACAATTTGGAATATATTACGACTCTGTATGCCACATTACCGCCTTGAAAAGCATGTTAGTATAACGTACGGCACCTTACAACTCCTAACAAAACATTACAACATCGTACGTAAACTTAAAACTCCATAATAAACCTAATGAATTCGTCCGAGTCTTTTGAACATCGTACAACCACTCAGGACTTGTTACGACTCTGTATGCGAAATTAGCAACAGGAAAACCAATTTAGAATAACGTAGGATGCGTTACAACTTTTGAGAACACCTTACACCACCGTACGAAAGATTAAAACTCCATAATAAACCTAATGAATTCGTCCGAGTAATTTGAACACCATACAACAATTTGGAATATATTACGAGTCCGTATGCCACATTACCGCCTTGAAAAGCATGTTAGTATAATGTAGGACACCTTACTACTCCTAACAAAACATTACAACACCGTACGTAAACTTAAAACTCCATAATAAACCTAATGAATTCGTCCGAGTCCTTTGAACATCGTACCACAATTTAGAATATATTACGACTCTGTATGCCACATTACCGTCTTGAGAAGCATGTTAATATAACTTACGGCACCTTACAACTCCTAACAAAACATTACAACACCGTACGTAAACTTAAAACTCCATAATAAACCTAATGAATTCGTCCGAGTCATTTGAACATCGTACGACCACTTAGGACTTGTTACGACTCTGTATGCGAAATTAGCAACAGGAAAAGCAATTTAGAATAATGTACGATGCGTTATAACTTTTGAGAACACCTTACACCACCGTACGAAAGATTAAAACTCCATAATAAACCTAATGAATTCGTTCGAGTAATTTGAACACCATACAACAATTTGGAATATATTACGACTCTGTATGCCACATTACCGCCTTGAAGAGCATGTTAGTATAACGTACGACACCTTACAACTCCTAACAAAACATTACAACACCGTACGTAAACTTAAAACTCCATAATAAACCTAATGAATTCGTCCGAGTCTTTTGAACATCGTACAACCACTCAGGACTTGTTACGACTCTGTATGCGAAATTAGCAACAGGAAAACCAATTTAGAATAACGTAGGATGCGTTACAACTTTTGAGAACACCTTACACCACCGTACGAAAGATTAAAACTCCAAAATAAACCTAATGAATTCGTCCGAGTAATTTGAACACCATACAACAATTTGGAATATATTACGACTCTGTATGCCACATTACCGCCTTGAAAAGCATGTTAGTATAACGTACGGCACCTTACAACTCCTAACAAAACATTACAACACCGTACGTAAACTTAAAACTCCATAATAAACCTAATGAATTCGTTCGAGTCATTTGAACATCATACGACCACTTAGGACTTGTTACGACTCTGTATGCGAAATTAGCAACAGGAAAAGCAATTTAGAATAATGTACGATGCGTTATAACTTTTGAGAACACCTTACACCACCGTACGAAAGATTAAAACTCCATAATAATCCTAATAAATTAGTCCGAGTCCTTTGAACTTCGTACTACAATTTATAATATATTACGACTCTGTCTGCCACATTACCGCCTTGAAAAGCATGTTAGTATAACGTACGGCACCTTACAACTCCTAACAAAACATTACAACACCGTACGTAAACTTAAAACTCCATAATAAACCTAATGAATTCGTCCGAGTCCTTTGAACATCGTACCACAATTTAGAATATATTACGACTCTGTATGCCACATTACCGTCTTGAGAAGCATGTTAATATAACTTACGGCACCTTACAACTCCTAACAAAACATTACAACACCGTACGTAAACTTAAAACTCCATAATAAACCTAATGAATTCGTCCGAGTCATTTGAACATAGTACGACCACTTAGGACTTGTTACGACTCTGTATGCGAAATTAGCAACAGGAAAAGCAATTTAGAATAATGTACGATGCGTTATAACTTTTGAGAACACCTTACACCACCGTACGAACGATTAAAACTCCATAATAAACCTAATGAATTCGTTCGAGTAATTTGAACACCATACAACAATTTGGAATATATTACGACTCTGTATGCCACATTACCGCCTTGAAAAGCATGTTAGTATAACGTACGGCACCTTACAACTCCTAACAAAACATTACAACATCGTACGTAAACTTAAAACTCCATAATAAACCTAATGAATTCGTCCGAGTCTTTTGAACATCGTACAACCACTCAGGACTTGTTACGACTCTGTATGCGAAATTAGCAACAGGAAAACCAATTTAGAATAACGTAGGATGCGTTACAACTTTTGAGAACACCTTACACCACCGTACGAAAGATTAAAACTCCATAATAAACCTAATGAATTCGTCCGAGTAATTTGAACACCATACAACAATTTGGAATATATTACGAGTCCGTATGCCACATTACCGCCTTGAAAAGCATGTTAGTATAATGTAGGACACCTTACTACTCCTAACAAAACATTACAACACCGTACGTAAACTTAAAACTCCATAATAAACCTAATGAATTCGTCCGAGTCCTTTGAACATCGTACCACAATTTAGAATATATTACGACTCTGTATGCCACATTACCGTCTTGAGAAGCATGTTAATATAACTTACGGCACCTTACAACTCCTAACAAAACATTACAACACCGTACGTAAACTTAAAACTCCATAATAAACCTAATGAATTCGTCCGAGTCATTTGAACATCGTACGACCACTTAGGACTTGTTACGACTCTGTATGCGAAATTAGCAACAGGAAAAGCAATTTAGAATAATGTACGATGCGTTATAACTTTTGAGAACACCTTACACCACCGTACGAAAGATTAAAACTCCATAATAAACCTAATGAATTCGTTCGAGTAATTTGAACACCATACAACAATTTGGAATATATTACGACTCTGTATGCCACATTACCGCCTTGAAGAGCATGTTAGTATAACGTACGACACCTTACAACTCCTAACAAAACATTACAACACCGTACGTAAACTTAAAACTCCATAATAAACCTAATGAATTCGTCCGAGTCTTTTGAACATCGTACAACCACTCAGGACTTGTTACGACTCTGTATGCGAAATTAGCAACAGGAAAACCAATTTAGAATAACGTAGGATGCGTTACAACTTTTGAGAACACCTTACACCACCGTACGAAAGATTAAAACTCCATAATAAACCTAATGAATTCGTCCGAGTAATTTGAACACCATACAACAATTTGGAATATATTACGAGTCCGTATGCCACATTACCGCCTTGAAAAGCATGTTAGTATAATGTAGGACACCTTACTACTCCTAACAAAACATTACAACACCGTACGTAAACTTAAAACTCCATAATAAACCTAATGAATTCGTCCGAGTCCTTTGAACATCGTACCACAATTTAGAATATATTACGACTCTGTATGCCACATTACCGTCTTGAGAAGCATGTTAATATAACTTACGGCACCTTACAACTCCTAACAAAACATTACAACACCGTACGTAAACTTAAAACTCCATAATAAACCTAATGAATTCGTCCGAGTCATTTGAACATCGTACGACCACTTAGGACTTGTTACGACTCTGTATGCGAAATTAGCAACAGGAAAAGCAATTTAGAATAATGTACGATGCGTTATAACTTTTGAGAACACCTTACACCACCGTACGAAAGATTAAAACTCCATAATAAACCTAATGAATTCGTTCGAGTAATTTGAACACCATACAACAATTTGGAATATATTACGACTCTGTATGCCACATTACCGCCTTGAAGAGCATGTTAGTATAACGTACGACACCTTACAACTCCTAACAAAACATTACAACACCGTACGTAAACTTAAAACTCCATAATAAACCTAATGAATTCGTCCGAGTCTTTTGAACATCGTACAACCACTCAGGACTTGTTACGACTCTGTATGCGAAATTAGCAACAGGAAAACCAATTTAGAATAACGTAGGATGCGTTACAACTTTTGAGAACACCTTACACCACCGTACGAAAGATTAAAACTCCAAAATAAACCTAATGAATTCGTCCGAGTAATTTGAACACCATACAACAATTTGGAATATATTACGACTCTGTATGCCACATTACCGCCTTGAAAAGCATGTTAGTATAACGTACGGCACCTTACAACTCCTAACAAAACATTACAACACCGTACGTAAACTTAAAACTCCATAATAAACCTAATGAATTCGTTCGAGTCATTTGAACATCATACGACCACTTAGGACTTGTTACGACTCTGTATGCGAAATTAGCAACAGGAAAAGCAATTTAGAATAATGTACGATGCGTTATAACTTTTGAGAACACCTTACACCACCGTACGAAAGATTAAAACTCCATAATAATCCTAATAAATTAGTCCGAGTCCTTTGAACTTCGTACTACAATTTATAATATATTACGACTCTGTCTGCCACATTACCGCCTTGAAAAGCATGTTAGTATAACGTACGGCACCTTACAACTCCTAACAAAACATTACAACACCGTACGTAAACTTAAAACTCCATAATAAACCTAATGAATTCGTCCGAGTCCTTTGAACATCGTACCACAATTTAGAATATATTACGACTCTGTATGCCACATTACCGTCTTGAGAAGCATGTTAATATAACTTACGGCACCTTACAACTCCTAACAAAACATTACAACACCGTACGTAAACTTAAAACTCCATAATAAACCTAATGAATTCGTCCGAGTCATTTGAACATCGTACGACCACTTAGGACTTGTTACGACTCTGTATGAGAAATTAGCAACAGGAAAAGCAATTTAGAATAATGTACGATGCGTTATAACTTTTGAGAACACCTTACACCACCGTACGAAAGATTAAAACTCCATAATAAACCTAATGAATTCGTTCGAGTAATTTGAACACCATACAACAATTTGGAATATATTACGACTCTGTATGCCACATTACCGCCTTGAAGAGCATGTTAGTATAACGTACGGCACCTTACAACTCCTAACAAAACATTACAACACCGTACGTAAACTTAAAACACCATAATAAACCTAATGAATTCGTCCGAGTCTTTTGAACATCGTACAACCACTCAGGACTTGTTACGACTCTGTATGCGAAATTAGCAACAGGAAAACCAATTTAGAATAACGTAGGATGCGTTACAACTTTTGAGAACACCTTACACCACCGTACGAAAGATTAAAACTCCAAAATAAACCTAATGAATTCGTCCGAGTAATTTGAACACCATACAACAATTTGGAATATATTACGACTCTGTATGCCACATTACCGCCTTGAAGAGCATGTTAGTATAACGTACGACACCTTACAACTCCTAACAAAACATTACAACACCGTACGTAAACTTAAAACTCCATAATAAACCTAATGAATTCGTCCGAGTCTTTTGAACATCGTACAACCACTCAGGACTTGTTACGACTCTGTATGCGAAATTAGCAACAGGAAAACCAATTTAGAATAACGTAGGATGCGTTACAACTTTTGAGAACACCTTACACCACCGTACGAAAGATTAAAACTCCAAAATAAACCTAATGAATTCGTCCGAGTAATTTGAACACCATACAACAATTTGGAATATATTACGACTCTGTATGCCACATTACCGCCTTGAAAAGCATGTTAGTATAACGTACGGCACCTTACAACTCCTAACAAAACATTACAACACCGTACGTAAACTTAAAACTCCATAATAAACCTAATGAATTCGTTCGAGTCATTTGAACATCATACGACCACTTAGGACTTGTTACGACTCTGTATGCGAAATTAGCAACAGGAAAAGCAATTTAGAATAATGTACGATGCGTTATAACTTTTGAGAACACCTTACACCACCGTACGAAAGATTAAAACTCCATAATAATCCTAATAAATTAGTCCGAGTCCTTTGAACTTCGTACTACAATTTATAATATATTACGACTCTGTCTGCCACATTACCGCCTTGAAAAGCATGTTAGTATAACGTACGGCACCTTACAACTCCTAACAAAACATTACAACACCGTACGTAAACTTAAAACTCCATAATAAACCTAATGAATTCGTCCGAGTCCTTTGAACATCGTACCACAATTTAGAATATATTACGACTCTGTATGCCACATTACCGTCTTGAGAAGCATGTTAATATAACTTACGGCACCTTACAACTCCTAACAAAACATTACAACACCGTACGTAAACTTAAAACTCCATAATAAACCTAATGAATTCGTCCGAGTCATTTGAACATCGTACGACCACTTAGGACTTGTTACGACTCTGTATGAGAAATTAGCAACAGGAAAAGCAATTTAGAATAATGTACGATGCGTTATAACTTTTGAGAACACCTTACACCACCGTACGAAAGAATAAAACTCCATAATAATCCTAATAAATTAGTCCGAGTCCTTAGAACATCGTACTACAATTTAGAATATATTTCGACTCTGTATGCCACATTACCGCCTTGAATAGCATGTTAGTATAACGTACGGCACCTTACAACTCCTAACAAAACATTATAACACCGTACGTAACCTTAAAACTCCATAATAAACCTAATGAATTCGTCCGAGTCATTTGAAAATCGTACGACCACTCAGGACTTGTTACGACTCTGTATGCGAAATTAGCAACAAGAAAAGCAATTTACAATAATGTAGGATGCGTTACAACTTTTGAGAAACCTTACACCACCGTACGAAAGATTAAAACTCAATAATAAACCTAATGAATTCGTCCGAGTAGTTTGAACACCATACAACAATTTGGAATATATTACGACTCCGTATGCCACATTACCGCCTTGAAAAGCATGTTAGTATAATGTAGGACACCTTACTACTCCTAACAAAACATTACAACACCGTACGTAAACTTAAAACTCCATAATAAACCTAATGAATTCGTCCGAGTCCTTTGAACATCGTACCACAATTTAGAATATATTACGACTCTGTATGCCACATTACCGTCTTTAGAAGCATGTTAGTATAACGTACGGCACCTTATAACTCCTAACAAAACATTACAACACCCTACGTAAACTTAAAATTCCATAATAAACCTAATAAATTAGTCCGAGTCTTTTGAACATAGTACTACAATTTAGAATATATTACGACTCTGTATGCCACATTACCGCCTTGAAAAGCATGTTAGTATAAGGTACGGCACCTTACAACTCCTAACAAAATATTACAACACCGTACGTAAACTTAAAACTCCATAATAAACCTAATGAATTCGTCCGAGTCATTTGAACATCGTACGACCACTTAGGACTTGTTACGACTCTGTATGCGAAATTAGCAACAGGAAAAGCAATTTAGAATAATGTACGATGCGTTATAACTTTTGAGAACACCTTACACCACCGTACGAAAGAATAAAACTCCATAATAATCCTAATAAATTAGTCCGAGTCCTTAGAACATCGTACTACAATTTAGAATATATTACGACTTTGTATGCCACATTACCGCCTTGAAAAGCATGTTAGTATAACGTACGACACCTTACTACTCCTAACATAACATTACAACACCGTACGTAAACTTAAAACTCCATAATAAACCTAATGAATTCATCCGAGTCCTTTGAATATCGTACCACAATTTAGAATATATTACGACTCTATATGCCACATTACCGTCTTGAGAAGCATTTTAGTATAACGTATGGCACCTTACAACTCCTAACAAAACATTACAACACCGTACGTAAACTTAAAACTCCATAATAAACCTAATAAATTAGTCCGAGTCCTTTGAACATAGTACTACAATTTAGAATATATTACGACTCTGTATGCCACATTACCGCCTTGAAAAGCATGTTAGTATAACGTACGGCACCTTACAACTCCTAACAAAACATTACAATACCGTACGTAAACTTAAAACTCCATAACAAACCTAATGAATTCGTCCGAGTCATTTGAACATCGTACGACCACTTAGGACTTGTTACGACTCTGTCTGCGAAATTAGCAACAGGAAAAGCAATTTAGAATAATGTACGATGCGTTATAACTTTTGAGAACATCTTACACCACCGTACGAAAGAATAAAACTCCATAATAATCCTAATAAATTAGTCCGAGTCCTTAGAACATCGTACTACAATTTAGAATATATTTCGACTCTGTATGCCACATTACCGCCTTGAATAGCATGTTAGTATAACGTACGGCACCTTACAACTCCTAACAAAACATTATAACACCGTACGTAACCTTAAAACTCCATAATAAACCTAATGAATTCGTCCGAGTCATTTGAAAATCGTACGACCACTCAGGACTTGTTACGACTCTGTATGCGAAATTAGCAACAAGAAAAGCAATTTACAATAATGTAGGATGCGTTACAACTTTTGAGAAACCTTACACCACCGTACGAAAGATTAAAACTCAATAATAAACCTAATGAATTCGTCCGAGTAGTTTGAACACCATACAACAATTTGGAATATATTACGACTCCGTATGCCACATTACCGCCTTGAAAAGCATGTTAGTATAATGTAGGACACCTTACTACTCCTAACAAAACATTACAACACCGTACGTAAACTTAAAACTCCATAATAAACCTAATGAATTCGTCCGAGTCATTTGAACATCGTACGAACACTTAGGACTTGTTACGACTCTGTATGCGAAATTAGCAACAGGAAAAGCAATTTAGAATAATGTACGATGCGTTATAACTTTTGAGAACATCTTACACCACCGTACGAAAGAATAAAACTCCATAATAATCCTAATAAATTAGTCCGAGTCCTTAGAACATCGTACTACAATTTAGAATATATTACGACTCTGTATGCCACATTACCGCCTTGAAAAGCGTGTTAGTATAACGTACGGCATCTTACAACTCCTAACAAAACATTATAACACCGTACGTAACCTTAAAACTCCATAATAAACCTAATGAATTCGTCCGAGTCATTTGAACATCGTACGACCACTCAGGACTTGTTACGACTCTGTATGCGAAATTAGCAACAGGAAAAGCAATTTACAATAATGTAGGATGCGTTACAACTTTTGAGAAACTTTACACCACCGTACGAAAGATTAAAACTCCATAATAAACCTAATGAATTCGTCCGAGTAATTTGAACACCATACAACAATTTGGAATATATTACGACTCCGTATGCCACATTCCCGCCTTGAAAAGCATGTTAGTATAATGTAGGACACCTTACTACTCCTAACAAAACATTACAACACCGTACGTAAACTTAAAACTCCATAATAAA
Organism: Tagetes erecta; assembly: GCA_030867185.1. Taxonomy (NCBI): domain Eukaryota; kingdom Viridiplantae; phylum Streptophyta; class Magnoliopsida; order Asterales; family Asteraceae; genus Tagetes; species Tagetes erecta. The sequence continues at coordinate 50,400,981 of CM061488.1, read as the reverse complement.
CCTAATGAATTCGTCCGAGTCATTTGAACATCGTACTACAATTTAGAATATATTACGACTCTGTATGCCACATTACCGCCTTGAAAAGCATGTTAGTATAACGTACGGCACCTTACAACTCCTAACAAAACATTACAACACCGTACGTAAACTTAAAACTCCATAATAAACCTAATGAATTCGTCCGAGTCATTTGAACATCGTACGAACACTTAGGACTTGTTACGACTCTGTATGCGAAATTAGCAACAGGAAAAGCAATTTAGAATAATGTATGATGCGTTAAAACTTTTAGAACACCTTACACCACCGTACGAAAAATTAAAACTCCATAATAAACCTAATGAATTCGTCCGAGTAATTTGAACACCATACAACAATTTAGAATATATTACGACTCTGTATGCCACATTACCGCCTTGAAAAGCATGTTAGTATAACGTACGGCACCTTACAACTCCTAACAAAACATTACAACACCGTACGTAAACTTAAAACTCCATAATAAACCTAATGAATTCGTCCGAGTCATTTGAACATCGTACGAACACTTAGGACTTGTTACGACTCTGTATGCGAAATTAGCAACAGGAAAAGCAATTTAGAATAATGTACGATGCGTTATAACTTTTGAGAACATCTTACACCACCGTACGAAAGAATAAAACTCCATAATAATCCTAATAAATTAGTCCGAGTCCTTAGAACATCGTACTACAATTTAGAATATATTACGACTCTGTATGCCACATTACCGCCTTGAAAAGCATGTTAGTATAACGTACGGCACCTTACAACTCCTAACAAAACATTACAACACCGTACGTAAACTTAAAACTCCATAATAAACCTAATGAATTCGTCCGAGTCATTTGAACATCGTACGAACACTTAGGACTTGTTACGACTCTGTATGCGAAATTAGCAACAGGAAAAGCAATTTAGAATAATGTACGATGCGTTATAACTTTTGAGAACATCTTACACCACCGTACGAAAGAATAAAACTCCATAATAATCCTAATAAATTAGTCCGAGTCCTTAGAACATCGTACTACAATTTAGAATATATTACGACTCTGTATGCCACATTACCGCCTTGAAAAGCATGTTAGTATAACGTACGGCATCTTACAACTCCTAACAAAACATTATAACACCGTACGTAACCTTAAAACTCCATAATAAACCTAATGAATTCGTCCGAGTCATTTGAACATCGTACGACCACTCAGGACTTGTTACGACTCTGTATGCGAAATTAGCAACAGGAAAAGCAATTTACAATAATGTAGGATGCGTTACAACTTTTGAGAAACCTTACACCATCGTACGAAAGATTAAAACTCCATAATAAACCTAATGAATTCGTCCGAGTAATTTGAACACCATACAACAATTTGGAATATATTACGACTCCGTATGCCACATTCCCGCCTTGAAAAGCATGTTAGTATAATGTAGGACACCTTACTACTCCTAACAAAACATTACAACACCGTACGTAAACTTAAAACTCCATAATAAACCTAAGGAATTCGTCCGAGTCATTTGAACATCGTACGACCACTCAGGACTTGTTACGACTCTGTATGCGAAATTAGCAACAGGAAAAGCAATTTAGAATAATGTACGATGCGTTATAACTTTTGAGAACATCTTACACCATCGTACGAAAGAATAAAACTCCATAATAATCCTAATAAATTAGTCCGAGTCCTTAGAACATCGTACTACAATTTAGAATATATTACGACTCTGTATGCCACATTACCGCCTTGAAAAGCATGTTAGTATAACGTACGGCACCTTACAACTCCTAACAAAACATTATAACACCGTACGTAACAAAACTCCATAATAAACCTAATGAATTCGTCCGAGTCATTTGAACATCGTACAACCACTCAGGACTTGTTACGACTATGTATGTGAAATTAGCAACAGGAAAAGCAATTTACAATAATGTAGGATGCGTTACAACTTTTGAGAAACCTTACACCACCGTACGAATGATTAAAACTCCATAATAAACCTAATGAATTCGTCCGAGTAATTTGAACACCATACAACAATTTGGAATATATTACGACTCCGTATGCCACATTACCGCCTTGAAAAGCATGTTAGTATAATGTAGGACACCTTACTACTCCTAACAAAACATTACAACACCGTACGTAAACTTAAAACTCCATAATAAACCTAAGGAATTCGTCCGAGTCATTTGAACATCGTACGACCACTCAGGACTTGTTACGACTCTGTATGCGAAATTAGCAACAGGAAAAGCAATTTAGAATAATGTAGGATGCGTTACAACTTTTGAGAACACCTTACACCACCGTACGAAAAATTAAAACTCCATAATAAACCTAATGAATTCGTCGGAGTAATTTGAACATCATACAACAATTTGGAATATATTACGACTCTGTATGCCACATTACCGCCTTGAAAAGCATGTTAGTATAACGTACGGCACCTTACAACTCCTAACAAAACATTACAACACCGTACGTAAACTTAAAACTCCATAATAAACCTAATGAATTCGTCCGAGTCATTTGAACATCGTACTACAATTTAGAATATATTACGACTCTGTATGCCACATTACCGCCTTGAAAAGCATGTTAGTATAACGTACGGCACCTTACAACTCCTAACAAAACATTACAACACCGTACGTAAACTTAAAACTCCATAATAAACCTAATGAATTTGTCCGAGTCATTTGAACATCGTACGAACACTTAGGACTTGTTACGACTCTGTATGCGAAATTAGCAACAGGAAAAGCAATTTAGAATAATGTACGATGCGTTAAAACTTTTTAGAACACCTTACACCACCGTACGAAAAATTAAAACTCCATAATAAACCTAATGAATTCGTCCGAGTAATTTGAACACCATACAACAATTTAGAATATATTACGACTCTGTATGCCACATTACCGCCTTGAAAAGCATGTTAGTATAACGTACGGCACCTTACAACTCCTAACAAAACATTACAACACCGTACGTAAACTTAAAACTCCATAATAAACCTAATGAATTCGTCCGAGTCATTTGAACATCGTACGAACACTTAGGACTTGTTACGACTCTGTATGCGAAATTAGCAACAGGAAAAGCAATTTAGAATAATGTATGATGCGTTATAACTTTTGAGAACACCTTACACCACCGTACGAAAAATTAAAACTCCATAATAAACCTATTGAATTCGTCCGAGTAATTTGAACACCATACAACAATTTGGAATATATTACGACTCTGTATGCCACATTACCGCCTTGAGAAGCATGTTAGTATAACGTACGACACCTTACCACTCCTAACAAAACATTACAACACCGTACGTAAACTTAAAACTCCATAATAAACCTAATGAATTCGTCCGAGTCATTTGAACATCGTACGACCACTCAGGACTTGTTACGACTCTGTATGCGAAATTAGCAACAGGAAAAGCAATTTAGAATAATGTAGGATGCGTTACAACTTTTGATAACACCTTACACCACCGTACGAAAGATTAAAACTCCATAATAAACCTAATGAATTCGTCCGAGTAATTTGAGCACCATACAACAATTTAGAATATATTACGACTCTGTATGCCACATTACCGCCTTGAAAAGCATGTTAGTATAACGTACGGCACCTTACAACTCCTAACAAAACATTACAACACCGTACGTAAACTTAAAACTCCATAATAAACCTAATGAATTCGTCCGAGTCATTTGAACATCGTACGAACACTTAGGACTTGTTACGACTCTGTATGCGAAATTAGCAACAGGAAAAGCAATTTAGAATAATGTATGATGCGTTATAACTTTTGAGAACACCTTACACCACCGTACGAAAAATTAAAACTCCATAATAAACCTATTGAATTCGTCCGAGTAATTTGAACACCATACAACAATTTGGAATATATTACGACTCTGTATGCCACATTACCGCCATGAGAAGCATGTTAGTATAACGTACGACACCTTACCACTCCTAACAAAACATTACAACACCGTACGTAAACTTAAAACTCCATAATAAACCTAATGAATTCGTCCGAGTCATTTGAACATCGTACGACCACTCAGGACTTGTTACGACTCTGTATGCGAAATTAGCAACAGGAAAAGCAATTTAGAATAATGTAGGATGCGTTACAACTTTTGAGAACACCTTACACCACCGTACGAAAGATTAAAACTCCATAATAAACCTAATGAATTCGTCCGAGTAATTTGAGCACCATACAACAATTTGGAATATATTACGACTCAGTATGCCACATTACCGCCTTGAAAAGCATGTTAGTATAACGTACGGCACCTAGAACTCCTAACAAAACATTACAACACCGTACGTAAACTTAAAACTCCATAATAAACCTAATGAATTCGTCCGAGTCATTTGAACATCATACGACCACTCAGGACTTGTTACGACTCTGTATGCGAAATTAGCAACAGGAAAAGCAATTTAGAATAATGTAGGATGCGTTACAACCTTTGAGAACACCTTACACCACCGTACGAAAGATTAAAACTCCATAATAAACCTAATGAATTCGTCCGAGTAATTTGAACACCATACAACATTTTGGAATATATTACGACTCCGTATGCCACATTACCGCCTTGAAAAGCATGTTAGTAAAATGTAGGACAGCTTACTACTCCTAACAAAACATTACAACACCGTACGTAAACTTATAACTCCATAATAAACCTAAGGAATTTGTCCGAGTCATTTGAACATCGTACGACCACTCAGGACATGTTACGACTCTGTATGCGAAATTAGCAACAGGAAAAGCAATTTAGAATAATGTAGGATGCGTTACAACTTTTGAGAACACCTTACACCACCGTACGAAAAATTAAAACTCCATAATAAACCTAATGAATTCGTCGGAGTAATTTGAACACCATACAACAATTTGGAATATATTACGACTCTGTATGCCAATTACCGCCTTGAAAAGCATGTTAGTATAACGTACGGCACCTTACAACTCCTAACAAAACATTACAACACCGTACGTAAACTTAAAACTCCATAATAAACCTAATGAATTCGTCCGAGTCATTTGAACATCGTACTACAATTTAGAATATATTACGACTCTGTATGCCACATTACCGCCTTGAAAAGCATGTTAGTATAACGTACGGCACCTTACAACTCCTAACAAAACATTACAACACCGTACGTAAACTTAAAACTCCATAATAAACCTAATGAATTCGTCCGAGTCATTTGAACATCGTACGAACACTTAGGACTTGTTACGACTCTGTATGCGAAATTAGCAACAGGAAAAGCAATTTAGAATAATGTACGATGCGTTATAACTTTTTAGAACACCTTACACCACCGTACGAAAAATTAAAACTCCATAATAAACCTAATGAATTCGTCCGAGTAATTTGAACACCATACAACAATTTGGAATATATTACGACTCTGTATGCCACATTTCCGCCTTGAGAAGCATGTTAGTATAACGTACGACACCTTACCACTCCTAACAAAACATTACAACACCGTACGTAAACTTAAAACTCCATAATAAACCTAATGAATTCGTCCGAGTCATTTGAACATCGTACGACCACTCAGGACTTGTTACGACTCTGTATGCGAAATTAGCAACAGGAAAAGCAATTTAGAATAATGTAGGATGCGTTACAACTTTTGAGAACACCTTACACCACCGTACGAAAAATTAAAACTCCATAATAAACCTAATGAATTCGTCGGAGTAATTTTAACACCATACAACAATTTGGAATATATTACGACTCTATATGCCACATTACCGCCTTGAAAAGCATGTTAGTATAACGTACGGCACCTTACAACTCCTAACAAAACATTACAACACCGTACGTAAACTTAAAACTCCATAATAAACCTAATGAATTCGTCCGAGTCATTTGAACATCGTACTACAATTTAGAATATATTACGACTCAGTATGCCACATTACCGCCTTGAAAAGCATGTTAGTATAACGTACGGCACCTTACAACTCCTAACAAAACATTACAACACCGTACGTAAACTTAAAACTCCATAATAAACCTAATGAATTCGTCCGAGTCATTTGAACATCGTACGACCACTCAGGACTTGTTACGACTCTGTATGCGAAATTAGCAACAGGAAAAGCAATTTAGAATAATGTAGGATGCGTTACAACTTTTGAGAACACCTTACACCACCGTACGAAAGATTAAAACTACATAATAAACCTAATGAATTCGTCCGAGTAATTTGAGCACCATACAACAATTTGGAATATATTACGACTCAGTATGCCACATTACCGCCATGAAAAGCATGTTAGTATAACGTACGGCACCTTACAACTCCTAACAAAACATTACAACACCGTACGTAAACTTAAAACTCCATAATAAACCTAATGAATTCGTCCGAGTCATTTGAACATCATACGACCACTCAGGACTTGTTACGACTCTGTATGCGAAATTAGCAACAGGAAAAGCAATTTAGAATAATGTAGGATGCGTTACAACTTTTGAGAACACCTTACACCACCGTACAAAAAATTAAAACTCCATAATAAACCTAATGAATTCGTCGGAGTAATTTGAACACCATACAACAATTTGGAATATATTACGACTCTGTATGCCACATTACCGCCTTGAAAAGCATGTTAGTATAACGTACGGCACCTTACAACTCCTAACAAAACATTACAACACCGTACGTAAACTTAAAACTCCATAATAAACCTAATGAATTCGTCCGAGTCATTTGAACATCGTACTACAATTTAGAATATATTACGACTCAGTATGCCGCATTACCGCCTTGAAAAGCATGTTAGTATAACGTACGGCACCTTACAACTCCTAAGAAAACATTACAACACCATACGTAAACTTAAAACTCCATAATAAACCTAATGAATTCGTCCGAGTCATTTGAACATCGTACGACCACTCAGGACTTGTTACGACTCTGTATGCGAAATTAGCAACAGGAAAACCAATTTAGAATAACGTAGGATGCGTTACAACTTTTGAGAACACCTTACACCACCGTACGAAAAATTAAAACTCCATAATAAACCTAATGAATTCGTCGGAGTAATTTGAACACCATACAACAATTTGGAATATATTACGACTCTGTATGCCACATTACCGCCTTGAAAAGCATGTTAGTATAACGTACGGCACCTTACAACTCCTAACAAAACATTACAACACCGTACGTAAACTTAAAACTCCATAATAAACCTAATGAATTCGTCCGAGTCATTTGAACATCGTACTACAATTTAGAATATATTACGACTCTGTATGCCACATTACCGCCTTGAAAAGCATGTTAGTATAACGTACGGCACCTTACAACTCCTAACAAAACATTACAACACCGTACGTAAACTTAAAACTCCATAATAAACCTAATGAATTCGTCCGAGTCATTTGAACATCGTACTACAATTTAGAATATATTACGACTCTGTATGCCACATTACCGCCTTGAAAAGCATGTTAGTATAACGTACGGCACCTTACAACTCCTAACAAAACATTACAACACCGTACGTAAACTTAAAACTCCATAATAAACCTAATGAATTCGTCCGAGTCATTTGAACATCGTACGACCACTCAGGACTTGTTACGACTCTGTATGCGAAATTAGCAACAGGAAAAGCAATTTAGAATAATGTAGGATGCGTTACAACTTTTGAGAACACCTTACACCACCGTACGAAAGATTAAAACTCCATAATAAACCTAATGAATTCGTCCGAGTAATTTGAGCACCATACAACAATTTGGAATATATTACGACTCAGTATGCCACATTACCGCCATGAAAAGCATGTTAGTATAACGTACGGCACCTTACAACTCCTAACAAAACATTACAACACCGTACGTAAACTTAAAACTCCATAATAAACCTAATGAATTCGTCCGAGTCATTTGAACACCATACGACCACTCAGGACTTGTTACGACTCTGTATGCGAAATTAGCAACAGGAAAAGCAATTTAGAATAATGTAGGATGCGTTACAACTTTTGAGAACACCTTACACCACCGTACAAAAAATTAAAACTCCATAATAAACCTAATGAATTCGTCGGAGTAATTTGAACACCATACAACAATTTGGAATATATTACGACTCTGTATGCCACATTACCGCCTTGAAAAGCATGTTAGTATAACGTACGGCACCTTACAACTCCTAACAAAACATTACAACACCGTACGTAAACTTAAAACTCCATAATAAACCTAATGAATTCGTCCGAGTCATTTGAACATCGTACTACAATTTAGAATATATTACGACTCAGTATGCCACATTACCGCCTTGAAAAGCATGTTAGTATAACGTACGGCACCTTACAACTCCTAACAAAACATTAAAACACCATACGTAAACTTAAAACTCCATAATAAACCTAATGAATTCGTCCGAGTCATTTGAACATCGTACGACCACTCAGGACTTGTTACGACTCTGTATGCGAAATTAGCAACAGGAAAAGCAATTTAGAATAATGTAGGATGCGTTACAACTTTTGAGAACACCTTACACCACCGTACGAAAAATTAAAACTCCATAATAAACCTAATGAATTCGTCAGAGTAATTTGAACACCATACAACAATTTGGAATATATTACGACTCTGTATGCCACATTACCGCCTTGAAAAGCATGTTAGTATAACGTACGGCACCTTACAACTCCTAACAAAACATTACAACACCGTACGTAAACTTAAAACTCCATAATAAACCTAATGAATTCGTCCGAGTCATTTGAACATCGTACTACAATTTAGAATATATTACGACTCTGTATGCCACATTACCGCCTTGAAAAGCATGTTAGTATAACGTACGGCACCTTACAACTCCTAACAAAACATTACAACACCGTACGTAAACTTAAAACTCCATAATAAACCTAATGAATTCGTCCGAGTCATTTGAACATCGTACTACAATTTAGAATATATTACGACTCTGTATGCCACATTACCGCCTTGAAAAGCATGTTAGTATAACGTACGGCACCTTACAACTCCTAACAAAACATTACAACACCGTACGTAAACTTAAAACTCCATAATAAACCTAATGAATTCGTCCGAGTCATTTGAACATCGTACGACCACTCAGGACTTGTTACGACTCTGTATGCGAAATTAGCAACAGGAAAAGCAATTTAGAATAATGTAGGATGCGTTACAACTTTTGAGAACACCTTACACCACCGTACGAAAAATTAAAACTCCATAATAAACCTAATGAATTCGTCCGAGTAATTTGAGCACCATACAACAATTTGGAATATATTACGACTCAGTATGCCACATTACCGCCATGAAAAGCATGTTAGTATAACGTACGGCACCTTACAACTCCTAACAAAACATTACAACACCGTACGTAAACTTAAAACTCCATAATAAACCTAATGAATTCGTCCGAGTCATTTGAACATCATACGACCACTCAGGACTTGTTACGACTCTGTATGCGAAATTAGCAATAGGAAAAGCAATTTAGAATAATGTAGGATGCGTTACAACTTTTGAGAACACCTTACACCACCGTACAAAAAATTAAAACTCCATAATAAACCTAATGAATTCGTCGGAGTAATTTGAACACCATACAACAATTTGGAATATATTACGACTCTGTATGCCACATTACCGCCTTGAAAAGCATGTTAGTATAACGTACGGCACCTTACAACTCCTAACAAAACATTACAACACCGTACGTAAACTTAAAACACCATAGTAAACCTAATGAATTCGTCCGAGTCATTTGAACATCGTACTACAATTTAGAATATATTACGACTCAGTATGCCACATTACCGCCTTGAAAAGCATGTTAGTATAACGTACGGCACCTTACAACTCCTAACAAAACATTACAACACCATACGTAAACTTAAAACTCCATAATAAACCTAATGAATTCGTCCGAGTCATTTGAACATCGTACGACCACTCAGGACTTGTTACGACTCTGTATGCGAAATTAGCAACAGGAAAAGCAATTTAGAATAATGTAGGATGCGTTACAACTTTTGAGAACACCTTACACCACCGTACGAAAAATTAAAACTCCATAATAAACCTAATGAATTCGTCGGAGTAATTTGAACACCATACAACAATTTGGAATATATTACGACTCTGTATGCCACATTACCGCCTTGAAAAGCATGTTAGTATAACGTACGGCACCTTACAACTCCTAACAAAACATTACAACACCGTACGTAAACTTAAAACTCCATAATAAACCTAATGAATTCGTCCGAGTCATTTGAACATCGTACTACAATTTAGAATATATTACGACTCTGTATGCCACATTACCGCCTTGAAAAGCATGTTAGTATAACGTACGGCACCTTACAACTCCTAACAAAACATTACAACACCGTACGTAAACTTAAAACTCCATAATAAACCTAATGAATTCGTCCGAGTCATTTGAACATCGTACTACAATTTAGATTATATTACGACTCTGTATGCCACATTACCGCCTTGAAAAGCATGTTAGTATAACGTACGGCACCTTACAACTCCTAACAAAACATTACAACACCGTACGTAAACTTAAAACTCCATAATAAACCTAATGAATTCGTCCGAGTCATTTGAACATCGTACGAACACTTAGGACTTGTTACGACTCTGTATGCGAAATTAGCAACAGGAAAAGCAATTTAGAATAATGTACGATGCGTTATAACTTTTTAGAACACCTTACACCACCGTACGAAAAATTAAAACTCCATAATAAACCTAATGAATTCGTCCGAGTAATTTGAACACCATACAACAATTTGGAATATATTACGACTCTGTATGCCACATTACCGCCTTGAGAAGCATGTTAGTATAACGTACGACACCTTACCACTCCTAACAAAACATTACAACACCGTATGTAAACTTAAAACTCCATAATAAACCTAATGAATTCGTCCGAGTCATTTGAACATCGTACGACCACTCAGGAATTGTTACGACTCTGTATGCGAATTTAGCAACAGGAAAAGCAATTTAGAATAATGTAGGATGCGTTACAACTTTTGAGAACACCTTACACCACCGTACGAAAGATTAAAACTCCATAATAAACCTAATGAATTCGTCCGAGTAATTTGAGCTCCATACAACAATTTGGAATATATTACGACTCAGTATGCCACATTACCGCCATGAAAAGCATGTTAGTATAACGTACGGCACCTTACAACTCCTAACAAAACATTACAACACCGTACGTAAACTTAAAACTCCATAATAAACCTAATGAATTCGTCCGAGTCATTTGAACATCATACGACCACTCAGGACTTGTTACGACTCTGTATGCGAAATTAGCAACAGGAAAAGCAATTTAGAATAATGTAGGATGCGTTACAACTTTTGAGAACACCTTACACCACCGTACGAAAAATTAAAACTCCATAATAAACCTAATGAATTCGTCGGAGTAATTTGAACACCATACAACAATTTGGAATATATTACGACTCTGTATGCCACATTACCGCCTTGAAAAGCATGTTAGTATAACGTACGGCACCTTACAACTCCTAACAAAACATTACAACACCGTACGTAAACTTAAAACTCCATAATAAACCTAATGAATTCGTCCGAGTCATTTGAACATCGTACTACAATTTAGAATATATTACGACTCAGTATGCCACATTACCGCCTTGAAAAGCATGTTAGTATAACGTACGGCACCTTACAACTCCTAACAAAACATTACAACACCGTACGTAAACTTAAAACTCCATAATAAACCTAATGAATTCGTCCGAGTCATTTGAACATCGTACGAACATTTAGGACTTGTTACGACTCTGTATGCGAAAATAGCAACAGGAAAAGCAATTTAGAATAATGTACGATGCGTTATAACTTTTTAGAACACCTTACACCACCGTACGAAAAATTAAAACTCCATTATATACCTAATGAATTCGTCCGAGTAATTTGAACACCATACAACAATTTGGAATATATTACGACTCTGTATGCCACATTACCGCCTTGAGAAGCATGTTAGTATAACGTACGACACCTTACCACTCCTAACAAAACATTACAACACCGTACGTAAACTTAAAACTCCATAATAAACCTAATGAATTCGTCCGAGTCATTTGAACATCGTACGACCACTCAGGAATTGTTACGACTCTGTATGCGAAATTAGCAACAGGAAAAGCAATTTAGAATAATGTAGGATGCGTTACAACTTTTGAGAAAACCTTACACCACTGTACGAAAGATTAAAACTCCATAATAAACCTAATGAATTCGTCCGAGTAATTTGAGCACCATACAACAATTTGGAATATATTACGACTCAGTATGCCACATTACCGCCATGAAAAGCATGTTAGTATAACGTACGGCACCTTACAACTCCTAACAAAACATTACAACACCGTACGTAAACTTAAAACTCCATAATAAACCTAATGAATTCGTCCGAGTCATTTGAACATCATACGACCACTCAGGACTTGTTACGACTCTGTATGCGAAATTAGCAACAGGAAAAGCAATTTAGAATAATGTAGGATGCGTTACAACTTTTGAGAACACCTTACACCACCGTACAAAAAATTAAAACTCCATAATAAACCTAATGAATTCGTCGGAGTAATTTGAACACCATACAACAATTTGGAATATATTACGACTCTGTATGCCACATTACCGCCATGAAAAGCATGTTAGTATAACGTACGGCACCTTACAACTCCTAACAAAACATTACAACACCGTACGTAAAATTAAAACTCCATAATAAACCTAATGAATTCGTCCGAGTCATTTGAACATCATACGACCACTCAGGACTTGTTACGACTCTATATGCGAAATTAGCAACAGGAAAAGCAATTTAGAATAATGTAGGATGCGTTACAACTTTTGAGAACACCTTACACCACCGTACAAAAAATTAAAACTCCATAATAAACCTAATGAATTCGTCGGAGTAATTTGAACACCATACAACAATTTGGAATATATTACGACTCTGTATGCCACATTACCGCCTTGAAAAGCATGTTAGTATAACGTACGGCACCTTACAACTCCTAACAAAACATTACAACACCGTACGTAAACTTAAAACTCCATAATAAACCTAATGAATTCGTCCGAGTCATTTGAACATCGTACTACAATTTAGAATATATTACGACTCAGTATGCCACATTACCGCCTTGAAAAGCATGTTAGTATAACGTACGGCACCTTACAACTCCTAACAAAACATTACAACACCGTACGTAAACTTAAAACTCCATAATAAACCTAATGAATTCGTCCGAGTCATTTGAACATCGTACGAACATTTAGGACTTGTTACGACTCTGTATGCGAAAATAGCAACAGGAAAAGCAATTTAGAATAATGTACGATGCGTTATAACTTTTTAGAACACCTTACACCACCGTACGAAAAATTAAAACTCCATTATATACCTAATGAATTCGTCCGAGTAATTTGAACACCATACAACAATTTGGAATATATTACGACTCTGTATGCCACATTACCGCCTTGAGAAGCATGTTAGTATAACGTACGACACCTTACCACTCCTAACAAAACATTACAACACCGTACGTAAACTTAAAACTCCATAATAAACCTAATGAATTCGTCCGAGTCATTTGAACATCGTACGACCACTCAGGAATTGTTACGACTCTGTATGCGAAATTAGCAACAGGAAAAGCAATTTAGAATAATGTAGGATGCGTTACAACTTTTGAGAAAACCTTACACCACTGTACGAAAGATTAAAACTCCATAATAAACCTAATGAATTCGTCCGAGTAATTTGAGCACCATACAACAATTTGGAATATATTACGACTCAGTATGCCACATTACCGCCATGAAAAGCATGTTAGTATAACGTACGGCACCTTACAACTCCTAACAAAACATTACAACACCGTACGTAAACTTAAAACTCCATAATAAACCTAATGAATTCGTCCGAGTCATTTGAACATCATACGACCACTCAGGACTTGTTACGACTCTGTATGCGAAATTAGCAACAGGAAAAGCAATTTAGAATAATGTAGGATGCGTTACAACTTTTGAGAACACCTTACACCACCGTACAAAAAATTAAAACTCCATAATAAACCTAATGAATTCGTCGGAGTAATTTGAACACCATACAACAATTTGGAATATATTACGACTCTGTATGCCACATTACCGCCATGAAAAGCATGTTAGTATAACGTACGGCACCTTACAACTCCTAACAAAACACTACAACACCGTACGTAAAATTAAAACTCCATAATAAACCTAATGAATTCGTCCGAGTCATTTGAACATCATACGACCACTCAGGACTTGTTACGACTCTATATGCGATATTAGCAACAGGAAAAGCAATTTAGAATAATGTAGGATGCGTTACAACTTTTGAGAACACCTTACACCACCGTACAAAAAATTAAAACTCCATAATAAACCTAATGAATTCGTCGGAGTAATTTGAACACCATACAACAATTTGGAATATATTACGACTCTGTATGCCACATTACCGCCTTGAAAAGCATGTTAGTATAACGTACGGCACATTACAACTCCTAACAAAACATTACAACACCGTACGTAAACTTAAAACTCCATAATAAACCTAATGAATTCGTCCGAGTCATTTGAACATCGTACTACAATTTAGAATATATTACGACTCAGTATGCCACATTACCGCCTTGAAAAGCATGTTAGTATAACGTACGGCACCTTACAACTCCTAACAAAACATTACAACACCGTACGTAAACTTAAAACTCCATAATAAACCTAATGAATTCGTCCGAGTCATTTGAACATCGTACGACCACTCAGGACTTGTTACGACTCTGTATGCGAAATTAGCAACAGGAAAAGCAATTTAGAATAATGTAGGATGCGTTACAACTTTTGAGAACACCTTACACCACCGTACGAAAAATTAAAACTCCATAATAAACCTAATGAATTCGTCGGAGTAATTTGAACACCATACAACAATTTGGAATATATTACGACTCTGTATGCCACATTACCGCCTTGAAAAGCATGTTAGTATAACGTACGGCACCTTACAACTCCTAACAAAACATTACAACACCGTACGTAAACTTAAAACTCCATAATAAACCTAATGAATTCGTCCGAGTCATTTGAACATCGTACTACAATTTAGAATATATTACGACTCTGTATGCCACATTACCGCCTTGAAAAGCATGTTAGTATAACGTACGGCACCTTACAACTCCTAACAAAACATTACAACACCGTACGTAAACTTAAAACTCCATAATAAAACTAATGAATTCGTCCGAGTCATTTGAACATCGTACTACAATTTAGAATATATTACGACTCAGTATGCCACATTACCGCCTTGAAAAGCATGTTAGTATAACGTACGACACCTTACAACTCCTAACAAAACATTACAACACCGTACGTAAACTTAAAACTCCATAATAAACCTAATGAATTCGTCCGAGTCATTTGAACATCGTACGACCACTCAGGACTTGTTACGACTCTGTATGCGAAATTAGCAACAGGAAAAGCAATTTAGAATAATGTAGGATGCGTTACAACTTTTGAGAACACCTTACACCACCGTACGAAAAATTAAAACTCCATAATAAACCTAATGAATTCGTCGGAGTAATTTGAACACCATACAACAATTTGGAATATATTACGACTCTGTATGCCACATTACCGCCTTGAAAAGCATGTTAGTATAACGTACGGCACCTTACAACTCCTAACAAAACATTACAACACCGTACGTAAACTTAAAACTCCATAATAAACCTAATGAATTCGTCCGAGTCATTTGAACATCGTACTACAATTTAGAATATATTACGACTCTGTATGCCACATTACCGCCTTGAAAAGCATGTTAGTATAACGTACGGCACCTTACAACTCCTAACAAAACATTACAACACCGTACGTAAACTTAAAACTCCATAATAAACCTAATGAATTCGTCCGAGTCATTTGAACATCGTACTACAATTTAGAATATATTACGACTCAGTATGCCACATTACCGCCTTGAAAAGCATGTTAGTATAACGTACGGCACCTTACAACTCCTAACAAAACATTACAACACCGTACGTAAACTTAAAACTCCATAATAAACCTAATGAATTCGTCCGAGTCATTTGAACATCGTACGACCACTCAGGACTTGTTACGACTCTGTATGCGAAATTAGCAACAGGAAAAGCAATTTAGAATAATGTAGGATGCGTTACAACTTTTGAGAACACCTTACACCACCGTACGAAAAATTAAAACTCCATAATAAACCTAATGAATTCGTCGGAGTAATTTGAACACCATACAACAATTTGGAATATATTACGACTCTGTATGCCACATTACCGCCTTGAAAAGCATGTTAGTATAACGTACGGCACCTTACAACTCCTAACAAAACATTACAACACCGTACGTAAACTTAAAACTCCATAATAAACCTAATGAATTCGTCCGAGTCATTTGAACATCGTACTACAATTTAGAATATATTACGACTCTGTATGCCACATTACCGCCTTGAAAAGCATGTTAGTATAACGTACGGCACCTTACAACTCCTAACAAAACATTACAACACCGTACGTAAACTTAAAACTCCATAATAAACCTAATGAATTCGTCCGAGTCACTTGAACATCGTACTACAATTTAGAATATATTACGACTCAGTATGCCACATTACCGCCTTGAAAAGCATGTTAGTATAACGTACGGCACCTTACAACTCCTAACAAAACATTACAACACCGTACGTAAACTTAAAACTCCATAATAAACCTAATGAATTCGTCCGAGTCATTTGAACATCGTACGACCACTCAGGACTTGTTACGACTCTGTATGCGAAATTAGCAACAGGAAAAGCAATTTAGAATAATGTAGGATGCGTTACAACTTTTGAGAACACCTTACACCACCGTACGAAAAATTAAAACTCCATAATAAACCTAATGAATTCGTCGGAGTAATTTGAACACCATACAACAACTTGGAATATATTACGACTCTGTATGCCACATTACCGCCTTGAAAAGCATGTTAGTATAACGTACGGCACCTTACAACTCCTAACAAAACATTACAACACCGTACGTAAACTTAAAACTCCATAATAAACCTAATGAATTCGTCCGAGTCATTTGAACATCGTACTACAATTTAGAATATATTACGACTCTGTATGCCACATTACCGCCTTGAAAAGCATGTTAGTATAACGTACGGCACCTTACAACTCCTTACAAAACATTACAACACCGTACGTAAACTTAAAACTCCATAATAAACCTAATGAATTCGTCCGAGTCATTTGAACATCGTACTACAATTTAGAATATATTACGACTCAGTATGCCACATTACCGCCTTGAAAAGCATGGTAGTATAACGTACGGCACCTTACAACTCCTAACAAAACATTACAACACCGTACGTAAACTTAAAACTACATAATAAACCTAATGAATTCGTCCGAGTCATTTGAACATCGTACGACCACTCAGGACTTGTTACGACTCTGTATGCGAAATTAGCAACAGGAAAAGCAATTTAGAATAATGTAGGATGCGTTACAACTTTTGAGAACACCTTACACCACCGTACGAAAAATTAAAACTCCATAATAAACCTAATGAATTCGTCGCGGAGTAATTTGAACACCATACAACAATTTGGAATATATTACGACTCTGTATGCCACATTACCGCCTTGAAAAACATGTTAGTATAACGTACGGCACCTTACAACTCCTAACAAAACATTACAACACCGTACGTAAACTTAAAACTCCATAATAAACCTAATGAATTCGTCCGAGTCATTTGAACATCGTACTACAATTTAGAATATATTACGACTCTGTATGCCACATTACCGCCTTGAAAAGCATGTTAGTATAACGTACGGCACCTTACAACTCCTAACAAAACACTACAACACCGTACGTAAACTTAAAACTCCATAATAAACCTAATGAATTCGTCCGAGTCATTTGAACATCGTACGAACACTTAGGATTTGTTACGACTCTGTATGCGAAATTAGCAACAGGAAAAGCAATTTAGAATAATGTACGATGCGTTATAACTTTTTAGAACACCTTACACCACCGTACGAAAAATTAAAACTCCATAATAAACCTAATGAATTCGTCCGAGTAATTGGAACACCATACAACAATTTGGAATATATTACGACTCTGTATGCCACATTACCGCCTTGAGAAGCATGTTAGTATAACGTACGACACCTTACCACTCCTAACAAAACATTACAACACCGTACGTAAACTTAAAACTCCATAATAAACCTAATGAATTCGTCCGAGTCATTTGAACATCGTACGACCACTCAGTACTTATTACGACTCTGTATGCGAAATTAGCAACAGGAAAAGCAATTTAGAATAATGTAGGATGCGTTACAACTTTTGAGAACACCTTACACCACCGTACGAAAGATTAAAACTCCATAATAAACCTAATGAATTCGTCCGAGTAATTTGAGCACCATACAACAATTTGGAATATATTACGACTCAGTATGCCACATTACCGCCTTGAAAAGCATGTTAGTATAACGTACGGCACCTTACAACTCCTAACAAAACATTACAACACCGTACGTAAACTTAAAACTCCATAATAAACCTAATGAATTCGTCCGAGTCATTTGAACATCATACGACCACTCAGGACTTGTTACAACTCTGTATGCGAAATTAGCAACAGGAAAAGCAATTTAGAATAATGTAGGATGCGTTACAACCTTTGAGAACACCTTACACCACCGTACGAAAGATTAAAACTCCATAATAAACCTAATGAATTCGTCCGAGTAATTTAAACACCATACAACAATTTGGAATATATTACGACTCCATATGCCACATTACCGCCTTGAAAAGCATGTTAGTATAATGTAGGACACCTTACTACTCCTAACAAAACATTACAACACCGTACGTAAACTTATAACTCCATAATAAACCTAAGGAATTCGTCCGAGTCATTTGAACATCGTACGACCACTCAGGACTTGTTACGACTCTGTATGCGAAATTAGCAACAGGAAAAGCAATTTATAATAATGTAGGATGCGTTACAACTTTTGAGAACACCTTACACCACCGTACGAAAAATTAAAACTCCATAATAAACCTAATGAATTCGTCGGAGTAATTTGAACACCATACAACAATTTGGAATATATTACGACTCTGTATGCCACATTACCGCCTTGAAAAGCATGTTAGTATAACGTACGGCACCTTACAACTCCTAACAAAACATTACAACACCGTACATAAACTTAAAACTCCATAATAAACCTAATGAATTCGTCCGAGTCATTTGAACATCGTACTACAATTTAGAATATATTACGACTCTGTATGCCACATTACCGCCTTGAAAAGCATGTTAGTATAACGTACGGCAACTTACAACTCCTAACAAAACATTACAACACCGTACGTAAACTTAAAACTCCATAATAAACCTAATGAATTCGTCCGAGTCATTTGAACATCGTACGAACACTTAGGACTTGTTACGACTCTGTATGCGAAATTAGCAACAGGAAAAGCAATTTAGAATAATGTACGATGCGTTATAACTTTTTAGAACACCTTACACCACCGTACGAAAAATTAAAACTCCATAATAAACCTAATGAATTCGTCCGAGTAATTTGAACACCATACAACAATTTAGAATATATTACGACTCTGTATGCCACATTACCACCTTGAAAAGCATGTTAGTATAACGTACGGCACCTTACAACTCCTAACAAAACATTACAACACCGTACGTAAACTTAAAACTCCATAATAAACCTAATGAATTCGTCCGAGTCATTTGAACATCATACGACCACTCAGGACTTGTTACGACTCTGTATGCGAAATTAGCAACAGGAAAAGCAATTTAGAATAATGTAGGATGCGTTACAACTTTTGAGAACACCTTACACCACCGTACGAAAGATTAAAACTCCATAATAAACCTAATGAATTCGTCCGAGTAATTTGAGCACCATACAACAATTTGGAATATATTACGACTCAGTATGCCACATTACCGCCTTGAAAAGCATGTTAGTATAACGTACGACACCTTACAACTCCTAACAAAACATTACAACACCGTACGTAAACTTAAAACTCCATACTAAACCTAATGAATTCGTCCGAGTCATTTGAACATCATACGACCACTCAGGACTTGTTACGACTCTGTATGCGAAATTAGCAACAGGAAAAGCAATTTAGAATAATGTAGGATGCGTTACAACCTTTGAGAACACCTTACACCACCGTACGAAAGATTAAAACACCATAATAAACCTAATGAATTCGTCCGAGTAATTTGAACACCATACAACAATTTGGAATATATTACGACTCTGTATGCCACATTACCGCCTTGAAAAGCATGTTAGTATAACGTACGGCACCTTACAACTCCTAACAAAACATTACAACACCGTACATAAACTTAAAACTCCATAATAAACCTAATGAATTCGTCCGAGTCATTTGAACATCGTACTACAATTTAGAATATATTACGACTCTGTATGCCACATTACCACCTTGAAAAGCATGTTAGTATAACGTACGGCAACTTACAACTCCTAACAAAACATTACAACACCGTACGTAAACTTAAAACTCCATAATAAACCTAATGAATTCGTCCGAGTCATTTGAACATCGTACGAACACTTAGGACTTGTTACGACTCTGTATGCGAAATTAGCAACAGGAAAAGCAATTTAGAATAATGTACGATGCGTTATAACTTTTTAGAACACCTTACACCACCGTACGAAAAATTAAAACTCCATAATAAACCTAATGAATTCGTCCGAGTAATTTGAACACCATACAACAATTTAGAATATATTACGACTCTGTATGCCACATTACCGCCTTGAAAAGCATGTTAGTATAACGTACGGCACCTTACAACTCCTAACAAAACATTACAACACCGTACGTAAACTTAAAACTCCATAATAAACCTAATGAATTCGTCCGAGTCATTTGAACATCATACGACCACTCAGGACTTGTTACGACTCTGTATGCGAAATTAGCAACAGGAAAAGCAATTTAGAATAATGTAGGATGCGTTACAACTTTTGAGAACACCTTACACCACCGTACGAAAGATTAAAACTCCATAATAAACCTAATGAATTCGTCCGAGTAATTTGAGCACCATACAACAATTTGGAATATATTACGACTCAGTATGCCACATTACCGCCTTGAAAAGCATGTTAGTATAACGTACGGCACCTTACAACTCCTAACAAAACATTACAACACCGTACGTAAACTTAAAACTCCATAATAAACCTAATGAATTCGTCCGAGTCATTTGAACATCATACGACCACTCAGGACTTGTTACAACTCTGTATGCGAAATTAGCAACAGGAAAAGCAATTTAGAATAATGTAGGATGCGTTACAACCTTTGAGAACACCTTACACCACCGTACGAAAGATTAAAACTCCATAATAAACCTAATGAATTCGTCCGAGTAATTTAAACACCATACAACAATTTGGAATATATTACGACTCCATATGCCACATTACCGCCTTGAAAAGCATGTTAGTATAATGTAGGACACCTTACTACTCCTAACAAAACATTACAACACCGTACGTAAACTTATAACTCCATAATAAACCTAAGGAATTCGTCCGAGTCATTTGAACATCGTACGACCACTCAGGACTTGTTACGACTCTGTATGCGAAATTAGCAACAGGAAAAGCAATTTATAATAATGTAGGATGCGTTACAACTTTTGAGAACACCTTACACCACCGTACGAAAAATTAAAACTCCATAATAAACCTAATGAATTCGTCGGAGTAATTTGAACACCATACAACAATTTGGAATATATTACGACTCTGTATGCCACATTACCGCCTTGAAAAGCATGTTAGTATAACGTACGGCACCTTACAACTCCTAACAAAACATTACAACACCGTACATAAACTTAAAACTCCATAATAAACCTAATGAATTCGTCCGAGTCATTTGAACATCGTACTACAATTTAGAATATATTACGACTCTGTATGCCACATTACCGCCTTGAAAAGCATGTTAGTATAACGTACGGCAACTTACAACTCCTAACAAAACATTACAACACCGTACGTAAACTTAAAACTCCATAATAAACCTAATGAATTCGTCCGAGTCATTTGAACATCGTACGAACACTTAGGACTTGTTACGACTCTGTATGCGAAATTAGCAACAGGAAAAGCAATTTAGAATAATGTACGATGCGTTATAACTTTTTAGAACACCTTACACCACCGTACGAAAAATTAAAACTCCATAATAAACCTAATGAATTCGTCCGAGTAATTTGAACACCATACAACAATTTAGAATATATTACGACTCTGTATGCCACATTACCACCTTGAAAAGCATGTTAGTATAACGTACGGCACCTTACAACTCCTAACAAAACATTACAACACCGTACGTAAACTTAAAACTCCATAATAAACCTAATGAATTCGTCCGAGTCATTTGAACATCATACGACCACTCAGGACTTGTTACGACTCTGTATGCGAAATTAGCAACAGGAAAAGCAATTTAGAATAATGTAGGATGCGTTACAACTTTTGAGAACACCTTACACCACCGTACGAAAGATTAAAACTCCATAATAAACCTAATGAATTCGTCCGAGTAATTTGAGCACCATACAACAATTTGGAATATATTACGACTCAGTATGCCACATTACCGCCTTGAAAAGCATGTTAGTATAACGTACGACACCTTACAACTCCTAACAAAACATTACAACACCGTACGTAAACTTAAAACTCCATACTAAACCTAATGAATTCGTCCGAGTCATTTGAACATCATACGACCACTCAGGACTTGTTACGACTCTGTATGCGAAATTAGCAACAGGAAAAGCAATTTAGAATAATGTAGGATGCGTTACAACCTTTGAGAACACCTTACACCACCGTACGAAAGATTAAAACACCATAATAAACCTAATGAATTCGTCCGAGTAATTTGAACACCATACAACAATTTGGAATATATTACGACTCTGTATGCCACATTACCGCCTTGAAAAGCATGTTAGTATAACGTACGGCACCTTACAACTCCTAACAAAACATTACAACACCGTACATAAACTTAAAACTCCATAATAAACCTAATGAATTCGTCCGAGTCATTTGAACATCGTACTACAATTTAGAATATATTACGACTCTGTATGCCACATTACCACCTTGAAAAGCATGTTAGTATAACGTACGGCAACTTACAACTCCTAACAAAACATTACAACACCGTACGTAAACTTAAAACTCCATAATAAACCTAATGAATTCGTCCGAGTCATTTGAACATCGTACGAACACTTAGGACTTGTTACGACTCTGTATGCGAAATTAGCAACAGGAAAAGCAATTTAGAATAATGTACGATGCGTTATAACTTTTTAGAACACCTTACACCACCGTACGAAAAATTAAAACTCCATAATAAACCTAATGAATTCGTCCGAGTAATTTGAACACCATACAACAATTTAGAATATATTACGACTCTGTATGCCACATTACCGCCTTGAAAAGCATGTTAGTATAACGTACGGCACCTTACAACTCCTAACAAAACATTACAACACCGTACGTAAACTTAAAACTCCATAATAAACCTAATGAATTCGTCCGAGTCATTTGAACATCATACGACCACTCAGGACTTGTTACGACTCTGTATGCGAAATTAGCAACAGGAAAAGCAATTTAGAATAATGTAGGATGCGTTACAACTTTTGAGAACACCTTACACCACCGTACGAAAGATTAAAACTCCATAATAAACCTAATGAATTCGTCCGAGTAATTTGAGCACCATACAACAATTTGGAATATATTACGACTCAGTATGCCACATTACCGCCTTGAAAAGCATGTTAGTATAACGTACGGCACCTTACAACTCCTAACAAAACATTACAACACCGTACGTAAACTTAAAACTCCATAATAAACCTAATGAATTCGTCCGAGTCATTTGAACATCATACGACCACTCAGGACTTGTTACAACTCTGTATGCGAAATTAGCAACAGGAAAAGCAATTTAGAATAATGTAGGATGCGTTACAACCTTTGAGAACACCTTACACCACCGTACGAAAGATTAAAACTCCATAATAAACCTAATGAATTCGTCCGAGTAATTTAAACACCATACAACAATTTGGAATATATTACGACTCCATATGCCACATTACCGCCTTGAAAAGCATGTTAGTATAATGTAGGACACCTTACTACTCCTAACAAAACATTACAACACCGTACGTAAACTTATAACTCCATAATAAACCTAAGGAATTCGTCCGAGTCATTTGAACATCGTACGACCACTCAGGACTTGTTACGACTCTGTATGCGAAATTAGCAACAGGAAAAGCAATTTATAATAATGTAGGATGCGTTACAACTTTTGAGAACACCTTACACCACCGTACGAAAAATTAAAACTCCATAATAAACCTAATGAATTCGTCGGAGTAATTTGAACACCATACAACAATTTGGAATATATTACGACTCTGTATGCCACATTACCGCCTTGAAAAGCATGTTAGTATAACGTACGGCACCTTACAACTCCTAACAAAACATTACAACACCGTACATAAACTTAAAACTCCATAATAAACCTAATGAATTCGTCCGAGTCATTTGAACATCGTACTACAATTTAGAATATATTACGACTCTGTATGCCACATTACCGCCTTGAAAAGCATGTTAGTATAACGTACGGCAACTTACAACTCCTAACAAAACATTACAACACCGTACGTAAACTTAAAACTCCATAATAAACCTAATGAATTCGTCCGAGTCATTTGAACATCGTACGAACACTTAGGACTTGTTACGACTCTGTATGCGAAATTAGCAACAGGAAAAGCAATTTAGAATAATGTACGATGCGTTATAACTTTTTAGAACACCTTACACCACCGTACGAAAAATTAAAACTCCATAATAAACCTAATGAATTCGTCCGAGTAATTTGAACACCATACAACAATTTAGAATATATTACGACTCTGTATGCCACATTACCACCTTGAAAAGCATGTTAGTATAACGTACGGCACCTTACAACTCCTAACAAAACATTACAACACCGTACGTAAACTTAAAACTCCATAATAAACCTAATGAATTCGTCCGAGTCATTTGAACATCATACGACCACTCAGGACTTGTTACGACTCTGTATGCGAAATTAGCAACAGGAAAAGCAATTTAGAATAATGTAGGATGCGTTACAACTTTTGAGAACACCTTACACCACCGTACGAAAGATTAAAACTCCATAATAAACCTAATGAATTCGTCCGAGTAATTTGAGCACCATACAACAATTTGGAATATATTACGACTCAGTATGCCACATTACCGCCTTGAAAAGCATGTTAGTATAACGTACGACACCTTACAACTCCTAACAAAACATTACAACACCGTACGTAAACTTAAAACTCCATACTAAACCTAATGAATTCGTCCGAGTCATTTGAACATCATACGACCACTCAGGACTTGTTACGACTCTGTATGCGAAATTAGCAACAGGAAAAGCAATTTAGAATAATGTAGGATGCGTTACAACCTTTGAGAACACCTTACACCACCGTACGAAAGATTAAAACACCATAATAAACCTAATGAATTCGTCCGAGTAATTTGAACACCATACAACAATTTGGAATATATTACGACTCTGTATGCCACATTACCGCCTTGAAAAGCATGTTAGTATAACGTACGGCACCTTACAACTCCTAACAAAACATTACAACACCGTACATAAACTTAAAACTCCATAATAAACCTAATGAATTCGTCCGAGTCATTTGAACATCGTACTACAATTTAGAATATATTACGACTCTGTATGCCACATTACCACCTTGAAAAGCATGTTAGTATAACGTACGGCAACTTACAACTCCTAACAAAACATTACAACACCGTACGTAAACTTAAAACTCCATAATAAACCTAATGAATTCGTCCGAGTCATTTGAACATCGTACGAACACTTAGGACTTGTTACGACTCTGTATGCGAAATTAGCAACAGGAAAAGCAATTTAGAATAATGTACGATGCGTTATAACTTTTTAGAACACCTTACACCACCGTACGAAAAATTAAAACTCCATAATAAACCTAATGAATTCGTCCGAGTAATTTGAACACCATACAACAATTTAGAATATATTACGACTCTGTATGCCACATTACCGCCTTGAAAAGCATGTTAGTATAACGTACGGCACCTTACAACTCCTAACAAAACATTACAACACCGTACGTAAACTTAAAACTCCATAATAAACCTAATGAATTCGTCCGAGTCATTTGAACATCATACGACCACTCAGGACTTGTTACGACTCTGTATGCGAAATTAGCAACAGGAAAAGCAATTTAGAATAATGTAGGATGCGTTACAACTTTTGAGAACACCTTACACCACCGTACGAAAGATTAAAACTCCATAATAAACCTAATGAATTCGTCCGAGTAATTTGAGCACCATACAACAATTTGGAATATATTACGACTCAGTATGCCACATTACCGCCTTGAAAAGCATGTTAGTATAACGTACGGCACCTTACAACTCCTAACAAAACATTACAACACCGTACGTAAACTTAAAACTCCATACTAAACCTAATGAATTCGTCCGAGTCATTTGAACATCATACGACCACTCAGGACTTGTTACGACTCTGTATGCGAAATTAGCAACAGGAAAAGCAATTTAGAATAATGTAGGATGCGTTACAACTTTTGAGAACACCTTACACCACCGTACGAAAGATTAAAACTCCATAATAAACCTAATGAATTCGTCCGAGTAATTTGAGCACCATACAACAATTTGGAATATATTACGACTCAGTATGCCACATTACCGCCTTGAAAAGCATGTTAGTATAACGTACGGCACCTTACAACTCCTAACAAAACATTACAACACCGTACGTAAACTTAAAACTCCATACTAAACCTAATGAATTCGTCCGAGTCATTTGAACATCATACGACCACTCAGGACTTGTTACGACTCTGTATGCGAAATTAGCAACAGGAAAAGCAATTTAAAATAATGTAGGATGCGTTACAACTTTTGAGAACACCTTACACCACCGTACGAAAGATTAAAACTCCATAATAAACCTAATGAATTCGTCCGAGTAATTTGAGCACCATACAACAATTTGGAATATATTACGACTCAGTATGCCACATTACCGCCTTGAAAAGCATGTCAGTATAACGTACGGCACCTTACAACTCGTAACAAAACATTACAACACCGTACGTAAACTTAAAACTCCATAATAAACCTAATGAATTCGTCCGAGTCATTTGAACATCGTACGACCACTCAGGACTTGTTACGACTCTGTATGCGAAATTAGCAACAGGAAAAGCAATTTAGAATAATGAAGGATGCATTACAACTTTTGAGAACACCTTACACCACCGTACGAAAGATTAAAACTCCATAATAAACCTAATGAATTCGTCCGAGTAATTTGAGCACCATACAACAATTTGGAATATATTACGACTCAGTATGCCACATTACCGCCTTGAAAAGCATGTTAGTATAACGTACGGCACCTTACAACTCCTAACAAAACATTACAACACCGTACGTAAACTTAAAACTCTATAATAAACCTAATGAATTCGTCCGAGTCATTTGAACATCGTACGACCACTCAGGACTTTTTACGACTCTGTATGCGAAATTAGCAACAGGAAAAGCAATTTAGAATAATGTAGGATGCGTTACAACTTTTGAGAACACCTTACACCACCGTACGAAAGATTAAAACACCATAATAAACCTAATGAATTCGTCCGAGTAATTTGAACACCATACAACAATTTGGAATATATTACGACTCTGTATGCCACATTACCGCCTTGAAAAGCATGTTAGTATAACGTACGGCACCTTACAAATCCTAACAAAACATTACAACACCGTACGTAAACTTAAAACTCCATAATAAACCTAATGAATTCGTCCGAGTCATTTGAACATCATACGACCACTCAGGACTTGTTACGACTCTGTATGCGAAATTAGCAACAGGAAAAGCAATTTAGAATAATGTAGGATGCGTTACAACTTTTGAGAACACCTTACACCACCGTACGAAAGATTAAAACTCCATAATAAACCTAATGAATTCGTCCGAGTAATTTGAGCACCATACAACAATTTGGAATATATTACGACTCAGTATGCCACATTACCGCCTTGAAAAGCATGTTAGTATAACGTACGGCACCTTAC
Source organism: Tagetes erecta (assembly GCA_030867185.1). Lineage (NCBI taxonomy): Eukaryota > Viridiplantae > Streptophyta > Magnoliopsida > Asterales > Asteraceae > Tagetes > Tagetes erecta. The sequence continues at coordinate 50,372,311 of CM061488.1, read as the reverse complement.
AACTCCTAACAAAACATTACAACACCGTACGTAAACTTAAAACTCCATACTAAACCTAATGAATTCGTCCGAGTCATTTGAACATCATACGACCACTCAGGACTTGTTACGACTCTGTATGCGAAATTAGCAACAGGAAAAGCAATTTAGAATAATGTAGGATGCGTTACAACCTTTGAGAACACCTTACACCACCGTACGAAAGATTAAAACACCATAATAAACCTAATGAATTCGTCCGAGTAATTTGAACACCATACAACAATTTGGAATATATTACGACTCTGTATGCCACATTACCGCCTTGAAAAGCATGTTAGTATAACGTACGGCACCTTACAAATCCTAACAAAACATTACAACACCGTACGTAAACTTAAAACTCCATAATAAACCTAATGAATTCGTCCGAGTCATTTGAACATCATACGACCACTCAGGACTTGTTACGACTCTGTATGCGAAATTAGCAACAGGAAAAGCAATTTAGAATAATGTAGGATGCGTTACAACTTTTGAGAACACCTTACACCACCGTACGAAAGATTAAAACTCCATAATAAACCTAATGAATTCGTCCGAGTAATTTGAACACCATACAACAATTTGGAATATATTACGACTCCGTATGCCACATTACCGCCTTGAAAAGCATGTTAGTATAACGTACGACACCTTACTACTCCTAACAAAACATTACAACACCGTACGTAAACTTAAAACTCCATAATAAACCTATTGAATTCGTCCGAGTCCTTTGAACATCGTACGACAATTTAGAATATATTACGACTCTGCTTGCCACATTAAAGTCTTGAGAAGCATGTTAGTATAACGTACGACACCTTACAACTCCTAACAAAACATTACAACACCGTACGTAAACTTAAAACTCCATAATAAACCTAATGAATTCGTCCGAGTCATTTGAACATCGTACGACCACTCAGGACTTGTTACGACTCTGTATGCGAAATTAGCAACAGGAAAAGCAATTTAGAATAATGTAGGATGCGTTACAACTTTTGAGAACACCTTACACCACCGTACGAAAGATTAAAACTCCATAATAAACCTAATGAATTCGTCCGAGTAATTTGAGCACCATACAACAATTTGGAATATATTACGACTCAGTATGCCACATTACCGCGTTGAAAAGCATGTTAGTATAACGTACGGCACCTTACAACTCCTAACAAAACATTACAACACCGTACGTAAACTTAAAACTCCATAATAAACCTAATGAATTCGTCCGAGTCATTTGAACATCGTACGACCACTCAGGACTTGTTACGACTCTGTATGCGAAATTAGCAACATGAAAAGCAATTTAGAATAATGAAGGATGTTCTACAACTTTTGAGAACACCTTACACCACCGTACGAAAGATTATAACTCCATAATAAACCTAATGAATTCGTCCGAGTAATTTGAACACCATACAACAATTTGGAATATATTACGACTCCGTATGCCACATTACCGCCTTGAAAAGCATGTTAGTATAACGTACGACACCTTACTACTCCTAACAAAACATTACAACACCGTACGTAAACTTAAAACTCCATAATAAACCAATTGAATTCGTCCGAGTCCTTTGAACATCGTACGACAATTTAGAATATATTACGACTCTGCTTGCCACATTAAAGTCTTGAGAAGCATGTTAGTATAACGTACGACACCTTACAACTCCTAACAAAACATTACAACACCGTACGTAAACTTAAAACTCCATAATAAACCTAATGAATTCGTCCGAGTCATTTGAACATCATACGACCACTCAGGACTTGTTACGACTCTGTATGCGAAATTAGCAACAGGAAAAGCAATTTAGAATAATGTAGGATGCGTTACAACTTTTGAGAACACCTTACACCACCGTACGAAAGATTAAAACTCCATAATAAACCTAATGAATTCGTCCGAGTAATTTGAGCACCATACAACAATTTGGAATATATTACGACTCAGTATGCCACATTACCGCCTTGAAAAGCATGTTAGTATAACGTACGGCACCTTACAACTCCTAACAAAACATTACAACACCGTACGTAAACTTAAAACTCCATAATAAACCTAATGAATTCGTCCGAGTCATTTGAACATCGTACGACCACTAAGGACTTGTTACGACTCTGTATGCGAAATTAGCAACAGGAAAAGCAATTTAGAATAATGTAGGATGCGTTACAACCTTTGAGAACACCTTACACCACCGTACGAAAGATTAAAACACCATAATAAACCTAATGAATTCGTCCGAGTAATTTGAACACCATACAACAATTTGGAATATATTACGACTCTGTATGCCACATTACCGCCTTGAAAAGCATGTTAGTATAACGTACGGCACCTTACAAATCCTAACAAAACATTACAACACCGTACGTAAACTTAAAACTCCATAATAAACCTAATGAATTCGTCCGAGTCATTTGAACATCATACGACCACTCAGGACTTGTTACGACTCTGTATGCGAAATTAGCAACAGGAAAAGCAATTTAGAATAATGTAGGATGCGTTACAACTTTTGAGAACACCTTACACCACCGTACGAAAGATTAAAACTCCATAATAAACCTAATGAATTCGTCCGAGTAACTTGAACACCATACAACAATTTGGAATATATTACGACTCCGTATGCCACATTACCGCCTTGAAAAGCCTGTTAGTATAACGTACGACACCTTACTACTCCTAACAAGACATTACAACACCGTACGTAAACTTAAAACTCCATAATAAACCTATTGAATTCGTCCGAGTCCTTTGAACATCGTACGACAATTTAGAATATATTACGACTCTGTATGCCACATTAAAGTCTTGAGAAGCATGTTAGTATAACGTACGACACCTTACAACTCCTAACAAAACATTACAACACCGTACGTAAACTTAAAACTCCATAATAAACCTAATGAATTCGTCCGAGTCATTTGAACATCGTACGACCACTCAGGACTTGTTACGACTCTGTATGCGAAATTAGCAACAGGAAAAGCAATTTAGAATAATGTAGGATGCGTTACAACTTTTGAGAACACCTTACACCACCGTACGAAAGATTAAAACTCCATAATAAACCTAATGAATTCGTCCGAGTAATTTGAGCACCATACAACAATTTGGAATATATTACGACTCAGTATGCCACATTACCGCCTTGAAAAGCATGTTAGTATAACGTACGGCACCTTACAACTCCTAACAAAACATTACAACACCGTACGTAAACTTAAAACTCCATAATAAACCTAATGAATTCGTCCGAGTCATTTGAACATCGTACGACCACTCAGGACTTGTTACGACTCTGTATGCGAAATTAGCAACAGGAAAAGCAATTTAGAATAATGAAGGATGTATTACAACTTTTGAGAACACCTTACACCACCGTACGAAAGATTAAAACTCCATAATAAACCTAATGAATTCGTCCGAGTAATATGAACACCATACAACAATTTGGAATATATTACGACTCCGTATGCCACATTACCGCCTTGAAAAGCATGTTAGTATAACGTACGACACCTTACTACTCCTAACAAAACATTACAACACCGTACGTAAACTTAAAACTCCATAATAAACCTATTGAATTCGTCCGAGTCCTTTGAACATCGTACGACAATTTAGAATATATTACGACTCTGCTTGCCACATTAAAGTCTTGAGAAGCATGTTAGTATAACGTACGACACCTTACAACTCCTAACAAAACATTACAACACCGTACGTAAACTTAAAACTCCATAATAAACCTAATGAATTCGTCCGAGTCATTTGAACATCGTACGACCACTCAGGACTTGTTACGACTCTGTATGCGAAATTAGCAACAGGAAAAGCAATTTAGAATAATGTAGGATGCGTTACAACTTTTGAGAACACCTTACACCACCGTACGAAAGATTAAAACTCCATAATAAACCTAATGAATTCGTCCGAGTAACTTGAACACCATACAAAAATTTGGAATATATTACGACTCCGTATGCCACATTACCGCCTTGAAAAGCCTGTTAGTATAACGTACGACACCTTACTACTCCTAACAAGACATTACAACACCGTACGTAAACTTAAAACTCCATAATAAACCTATTGAATTCGTCCGAGTCCTTTGAACATCGTACGACAATTTAGAATATATTACGACTCTGTATGCCACATTAAAGTCTTGAGAAGCATGTTAGTATAACGTACGACACCTTACAACTCCTAACAAAACATTACAACACCGTACGTAAACTTAAAACTCCATAATAAACCTAATGAATTCGTCCGAGTCATTTGAACATCGTACGACCACTCAGGACTTGTTACGACTCTGTATGCGAAATTAGCAACAGGAAAAGCAATTTAGAATAATGTAGGATGCGTTACAACTTTTGAGAACACCTTACACCACCGTACGAAAGATTAAAACTCCATAATAAACCTAATGAATTCGTCCGAGTAATTTGAGCACCATACAACAATTTGGAATATATTACGACTCAGTATGCCACATTACCGCCTTGAAAAGCATGTTAGTATAACGTACGGCACCTTACAACTCCTAACAAAACATTACAACACCGTACGTAAACTTAAAACTCCATAATAAACCTAATGAATTCGTCCGAGTCATTTGAACATCGTACGACCACTCAGGACTTGTTACGACTCTGTATGCGAAATTAGCAACAGGAAAAGCAATTTAGAATAATGAAGGATGTATTACAACTTTTGAGAACACCTTACACCACCGTACGAAAGATTAAAACTCCATAATAAACCTAATGAATTCGTCCGAGTAATATGAACACCATACAACAATTTGGAATATATTACGACTCCGTATGCCACATTACCGCCTTGAAAAGCATGTTAGTATAACGTACGACACCTTACTACTCCTAACAAAACATTACAACACCGTACGTAAACTTAAAACTCCATAATAAACCTATTGAATTCGTCCGAGTCCTTTGAACATCGTACGACAATTTAGAATATATTACGACTCTGCTTGCCACATTAAAGTCTTGAGAAGCATGTTAGTATAACGTACGACACCTTACAACTCCTAACAAAACATTACAACACCGTACGTAAACTTAAAACTCCATAATAAACCTAATGAATTCGTCCGAGTCATTTGAACATCGTACGACCACTCAGGACTTGTTACGACTCTGTATGCGAAATTAGCAACAGGAAAAGCAATTTAGAATAATGTAGGATGCGTTACAACTTTTGAGAACACCTTACACCACCGTACGAAAGATTAAAACTCCATAATAAACCTAATGAATTCGTCCGAGTAACTTGAACACCATACAAAAATTTGGAATATATTACGACTCCGTATGCCACATTACCGCCTTGAAAAGCATGTTAGTATAACGTACGACACCTTACTACTCCTAACAAGACATTACAACACCGTACGTAAACTTAAAACTCCATAATAAACCTATTGAATTCGTCCGAGTCCTTTGAACATCGTACGACAATTTAGAATATATTACGACTCTGTATGCCACATTAAAGTCTTGAGAAGCATGTTAGTATAACGTACGACACCTTACAACTCCTAACAAAACATTACAACACCGTACGTAAACTTAAAACTCCATAATAAACCTAATGAATTCGTCCGAGTCATTTGAACATCGTACGACCACTCAGGACTTGTTACGACTCTGTATGCGAAATTAGCAACAGGAAAAGCAATTTAGAATAATGTAGGATGCGTTACAACTTTTGAGAACACCTTACACCACCGTACGAAAGATTAAAACTCCATAATAAACCTAATGAATTCGTCCGAGTAATTTGAACACCATACAACATTTTGGAATATATTACGACTCCGTATGCCACATTACCGCCTTGAAAAGCATGTTAGTATAACGTACGACACCTTACTACTCCTAACAAAACATTACAACACCGTACGTAAACTTAAAACTCCATAATAAACCTATTGAATTCGTCCGAGTCCTTTGAACATCGTACGACAATTTAGAATATATTACGACTCTGCTTGCCACATTAAAGTCTTGAGAAGCATGTTAGTATAACGTACGACACCTTACAACTCCTAACAAAACATTACAACACCGTACGTAAACTTAAAACTCCATAATAAACCTAATGAATTCGTCCGAGTCATTTGAACATCGTACGACCACTCAGGACTTGTTACGACTCTGTATGCGAAATTAGCAACAGGAAAAGCAATTTAGAATAATGTAGGATGCGTTACAACTTTTGAGAACACCTTACACCACCGTACGAAAGATTAAAACTCCATAATAAACCTAATGAATTCGTCTGAGTAATTTGAGCACCATACAACAATTTGGAATATACTACGACTCAGTATGCCACATTACCGCCTTGAAAAGCATGTTAGTATAACGTACGACACCTTACAACTCCTAACAAAACATTACAACACCGTACGTAAACTTAAAACTCCATAATAAACCTAATGAATTCGTCCGAGTCATTTGAACATCGTACGACCACTCAGGACTTGTTACGACTCTGTATGCGAAATTAGCAACAGGAAAAGCAATTTAGAATAATGAAGGATGTATTACAACTTTTGAGAACACCTTACACCACCGTACGAAAGATTAAAACTCCATAATAAATCTAATGAATTCGTCCGAGTAATTTGAACACCATACAACAATTTGGAATATATTACGACTCCGTATGCCACATTACCGCCTTGAAAAGCATGTTAGTATAACGTACGACACCTTACTACTCCTAACAAAACATTACAACACCGTACGTAAACTTAAAACTCCATAATAAACCTATTGAATTCGTCCGAGTCCTTTGAACATCGTACGACAATTTAGAATATATTACGACTCTGCTTGCCACATTAAAGTCTTGAGAAGCATGTTATTATAACGTACGACACCTTACAACTCCTAACAAAACATTACAACACCGTACGTAAACTTAAAACTCCATAATGAACCTAATGAATTCGTCCGAGTCATTTGAACATCGTACGACCACTCAGGACTTGTTACGACTCTGTATGCGAAATTAGCAACAGGAAAAGCAATTTAGAATAATGTAGGATTCGTTACAACTTTTGAGAACACCTTACACCACCGTACGAAAGATTAAAACTCCATAATAAACCTAATGAATTCGTCCGAGTAATTTGAGCACCATACAACAATTTGGAATATATTACGACTCAGTATGCCACATTACCGCCTTGAAAAGCATGTTAGTATAACGTACGGCACCTTACAACTCCTAACAAAACATTACAACACCGTACGTAAACTTAAAACTCCATAATAAACCTAATGAATTCGTCCGAGACATTTGAACATCGTACGACCACTAAGGACTTGTTACGACTCTGTATGCGAAATTAGCAACAGGAAAAGCAATTTAGAATAATGTAGGATGCGTTACAACCTTTGAGAACACCTTACACCACCGTACGAAAGATTAAAACTCCATAATAAACCTAATGAATTCGTCCGAGTAATTTGAACACCATACAACAATTTGGAATATATTACGACTCAGTATGCCACATTACCTCCTTGAAAAGCATGTTAGTATAACGTACGGCACCTTACAAATCCTAACAAAACATTACAACACCGTACGTAAACTTAAAACTCCATAATAAACCTAATGAATTCGTCCGAGTCATTTGAACATCATACGACCACTCAGGACTTGTTACGACTCTGTATGCGAAATTAGCAACAGGAAAAGCAATTTAGAATAATGTAGGATGCGTTACAACTTTTGAGAACACCTTACACCACCGTACGAAAGATTAAAACTCCATAATAAACCTAATGAATTCGTCCGAGTAATTTGAACACCATACAACAATTTGGGATATATTACGACTCCGTATGCCACATTACCGCCTTGAAAAGCATGTTAGTATAACGTACGACACCTTACTACTCCTAACAAAACATTACAACACCGTACGTAAACTTAAAACTCCATAATAAACCTATTGAATTCGTCCGAGTCCTTTGAACATCGTACGACAATTTAGAATATATTACGACTCTGCTTGCCACATTAAAGTCTTGAGAAGCATGTTATTATAACGTACGACACCTTACAACTCCTAACAAAACATTACAACACCGTACGTAAACTTAAAACTCCATAATGAACCTAATGAATTCGTCCGAGTCATTTGAACATCGTACGACCACTCAGGACTTGTTACGACTCTGTATGCGAAATTAGCAACAGGAAAAGCAATTTAGAATAATGTAGGATGCGTTACAACTTTTGAGAACACCTTACACCACCGTACGAAAGATTAAAACTCCATAATAAACCTAATGAATTCGTCCGAGTAATTTGAGCACCATACAACAATTTGGAATATATAACGACTCAGTATGCCACATTACCGCCTTGAAAAGCATGTTAGTATAACGTACGGCACCTTACAACTCCTAACAAAACATTACAACACCGTACGTAAACTTAAAACTCCATAATAAACCTAATGAATTCGTCCGAGACATTTGAACATCGTACGACCACTAAGGACTTGTTATGACTCTGTATGCGAAATTAGCAACAGGAAAAGCAATTTAGAATAATGTAGGATGCGTTACAACCTTTGAGAACACCTTACACCACCGTACGAAAGATTAAAACTCCATAATAAACCTAATGAATTCGTCCGAGTAATTTGAACACCATACAACAATTTGGAATATATTACGACTCTGTATGCCACATTACCTCCTTGAAAAGCATGTTAGTATAACGTACGGCACCTTACAAATCCTAACAAAACATTACAACACCGTACGTAAACTTAAAACTCCATAATAAACCTAATGAATTCGTCCGAGTCATTTGAACATCATACGACCACTCAGGACTTGTTACGACTCTGTATGCGAAATTAGCAACAGGAAAAGCAATTTAGAATAATGTAGGATGCGTTACAACTTTTGAGAACACCTTACACCACCGTACGAAAGATTAAAACTCCATAATAAACCTAATGAATTCGTCCGAGTAATTTGAGCACCATACAACAATTTGGAATATATTACGACTCAGTATGCCACATTACCGCCTTGAAAAGCATGTTAGTATAACGTACGGCACCTTACAAATCCTAACAAAACATTACAACACCGTACGTAAACTTAAAACTCCATAATAAACCTAATGAATTCGTCCGAGTCATTTGAACATCATACGACCACTCAGGACTTGTTACGACTCTGTATGCGAAATTAGCAACAGGAAAAGCAATTTAGAATAATGTAGGATGCGTTACAACTTTTGAGAACACCTTACACCACCGTACGAAAGATTAAAACTCCATAATAAACCTAATGAATTCGTCCGAGTAATTTGAGCACCATACAACAATTTGGAATATATTACGACTCAGTATGCCACATTACCGCCTTGAAAAGCATGTTAGTATAACGTACGTCACCTTACAACTCCTAACAAACATTACAACACCGTACGTAAACTTAAAACTCCATAATAAACCTAATGAATTCGTCCGAGTCATTTGAACATCATACGACCACTCAGGACTTGTTACGACTCTGTATGCGAAATTAGCAACAGGAAAAGCAATTTAGAATAATGTAGGATGCGTTACAACTTTTGAGAACACCTTACACCACCGTACGAAAGATTAAAACTCCATAATAAACCTAATGAATTCGTCCGAGTAATTTGAACACCATACAACAATTTGGAATATATTACGACTCCGTATGCCACATTACCGCCTTGAAAAGCATGTTAGTATAACGTACGACACCTTACTACTCCTAACAAGACATTACAACACCGTACGTAAACTTAAAACTCCATAATAAACCTAATGAATTCGTCCGAGTCATTTGAACATCGTACGACCACTCAGGACTTGTTACGACTCTGTATGCGAAATTAGCAACAGGAAAAGCAATTTAGAATAATGTAGGATGCGTTACAACTTTTGAGAACACCTTACACCACCGTACGAAAGATTAAAACTCCATAATAAACCTAATGAATTCGTCCGAGTAATTTGAGCACCATACAACAATTTGGAATATATTACGACTCAGTATGCCACATTACCGCCTTGAAAAGCATGTTAGTATAACGTACGTCACCTTACAACTCCTAACAAAACATTACAACACCGTACGTAAACTTAAAACTCCATAATAAACCTAATGAATTCGTCCGAGTCATTTGAACATCGTACGACCACTCAGGACTTGTTACGACTCTGTATGCGAAATTAGCAACAGGAAAAGCAATTTAGAATAATGAAGGATGTATTACAACTTTTGAGAACACCTTACACCACCGTACGAAAGATTAAAACTCCATAATAAACCTAATGAATTCGTCCGAGTAATTTGAACACCATACAACAATTTGGAATATATTACGACTCCGTATGCCACATTACCGCCTTGAAAAGCATGTTAGTATAACGTACGACACCTTACTACTCCTAACAAAACATTATAACACCGTACGTAAACTTAAAACTCCATAATAAACCTATTGAATTCGTCCGAGTCCTTTGAACATCGTACGACAATTTAGAATATATTACGACTCTGCTTGCCACATTAAAGTCTTGAGAAGCATGTTAGTATAACGTACGACACCTTACAACTCCTAACAAAACATTACAACACCGTACGTAAACTTAAAACTCCATAATAAACCTAATGAAATCGTCCGAGTCATTTGAACATCGTACGACCACTCAGGACTTGTTACGACTCTGTATGCGAAATTAGCAACAGGAAAAGCAATTTAGAATAATGTAGGATGCGTTACAACTTTTGAGAACACCTTACACCACCGAACGAAAGATTAAAACTCCATAATAAACCTAATGAATTCGTCCGAGTAATTTGAGCACCATACAACAATTTGGAATATATTACGACTCAGTATGCCACATTACCGCCTTGAAAAGCATGTTAGTATAACGTACGACACCTCACAACTCCTAACAAAACATTACAACACCGTACGTAAACTTAAAACTCCATAATAAACCTAATGAATTCGTCCGAGTCATTTGAACATCGTACGACCACTAAGGACTTGTTACGACTCTGTATGCGAAATTAGCAACAGGAAAAGCAATTTAGAATAATGTAGGATGCGTTACAACCTTTGAGAACACCTTACACCACCGTACGAAAGATTAAAACTCCATAATAAACCTAATGAATTCGTCCGAGTAATTTGAACACCATACAACAATTTGGAATATATTACGACTCTGTATGCCACATTACCTCCTTGAAAAGCATGTTAGTATAACGTACGGCACCTTACAAATCCTAACAAAACATTACAACACCGTACGTAAACTTAAAACTCCATAATAAACCTAATGAATTCGTCCGAGTCATTTGAACATCATACGACCACTCAGGACTTGTTACGACTCTGTATGCGAAATTAGCAACAGGAAAAGCAATTTAGAATAATGTAGGATGCGTTACAACCTTTGAGAACACCTTACACCACCGTACGAAAGATTAAAACTCCATAATAAACCTAATGAATTCGTCCGAGTAATTTGAACACCATACAACAATTTGGAATATATTACGACTCTGTATGCCACATTACCTCCTTGAAAAGCATGTTAGTATAACGTACGGCACCTTACAAATCCTAACAAAACATTACAACACCGTACGTAAACTTAAAACTCCATAATAAACCTAATGAATTCGTCCGAGTCATTTGAACATCATACGACCACTCAGGACTTGTTACGACTCTGTATGCGAAATTAGCAACTGGAAAAGCAATTTAGAATAATGTAGGATGCGTTACAACTTTTGAGAACACCTTACACCACCGTACGAAAGATTAAAACTCCATAATAAACCTAATGAATTCGTCCGAGTAATTTGAGCACCATACAACAATTTGGAATATATTACGACTCAGTATGCCACATTACCGCCTTGAAAAGCATGTTAGTATAACGTACGGCACCTTACAAATCCTAACAAAACATTACAACACCGTACGTAAACTTAAAACTCCATAATAAACCTAATGAATTCGTCCGAGTCATTTGAACATCATACGACCACTCAGGACTTGTTACGACTCTGTATGCGAAATTAGCAACAGGAAAAGCAATTTAGAATAATGTAGGATGCGTTACAACTTTTGAGAACACCTTACACCACCGTACGAAAGATTAAAACTCCATAATAAACCTAATGAATTCGTCCGAGTAATTTGAGCACCATACAACAATTTGGAATATATTACGACTCAGTATGCCACATTACCGCCTTGAAAAGCATGTTAGTATAACGTACGTCACCTTACAACTCCTAACAAAACATTACAACACCGTACGTAAACTTAAAACTCCATAATAAACCTAATGAATTCGTCCGAGTCATTTGAACATCGTACGACCACTCAGGACTTGTTACGACTCTGTATGCGAAATTAGCAACATGAAAAGCAATTTAGAATAATGAAGGATGTATTACAACTTTTGAGAACACCTTACACCACCGTACGAAAGATTAAAACTCCATAATAAACCTAATGAATTCGTCCGAGTAATTTGAACACCATACAACAATTTGGAATATATTACGACTCCGTATGCCACATTACCGCCTTGAAAAGCATGTTAGTATAACGTACGGCACCTTACAACTCCTAACAAAACATTACAACACCGTACGTAAACTTAAAACTCCATAATAAACCTAATGAATTCGTCCGAGTCATTTGAACATCGTACGACCACTCAGGACTTGTTACGACTCTGTATGCGAAATTAGCAACAGGAAAAGCAATTTAGAATAATGAAGGATGTATTACAACTTTTGAGAACACCTTACACCACCGTACGAAAGATTAAAACTCCATAATAAACCTAATGAATTCGTCCGAGTAATTTGAACACCATACAACAATTTGGAATATATTACGACTCCGTATGCCACATTACCGCCTTGAAAAGCATGTTAGTATAACGTACGACACCTTACTACTCCTAACAAAACATTATAACACCGTACGTAAACTTAAAACTCCATAATAAACCTATTGAATTCGTCCGAGTCCTTTGAACATCGTACGACAATTTAGAATATATTACGACTCTGCTTGCCACATTAAAGTCTTGAGAAGCATGTTAGTATAACGTACGACACCTTACAACTCCTAACAAAACATTACAACACCGTACGTAAACTTAAAACTCCATAATAAACCTAATGAAATCGTCCGAGTCATTTGAACATCATACGACCACTCAGGACTTGTTACGACTCTGTATGCGAAATTAGCAACAGGAAAAGCAATTTAGAATAATGTAGGATGCGTTACAACTTTTGAGAACACCTTACACCACCGTACGAAAGATTAAAACTCCATAATAAACCTAATGAATTCGTCCGAGTAATTTGAGCACCATACAACAATTTGGAATATATTACGACTCAGTATGCCACATTACCGCCTTGAAAAGCATGTTAGTATAACGTACGTCACCTTACAACTCCTAACAAAACATTACAACACCGTACGTAAACTTAAAACTCCATAATAAACCTAATGAATTCGTCCGAGTCATTTGAACATCGTACGACCACTCAGGACTTGTTACGACTCTGTATGCGAAATTAGCAACATGAAAAGCAATTTAGAATAATGAAGGATGTATTACAACTTTTGAGAACACCTTACACCACCGTACGAAAGATTAAAACTCCATAATAAACCTAATGAATTCGTCCGAGTAATTTGAACACCATACAACAATTTGGAATATATTACGACTCCGTATGCCACATTACCGCCTTGAAAAGCATGTTAGTATAACGTACGGCACCTTACAACTCCTAACAAAACATTACAACACCGTACGTAAACTTAAAACTCCATAATAAACCTAATGAATTCGTCCGAGTCATTTGAACATCGTACGACCACTCAGGACTTGTTACGACTCTGTATGCGAAATTAGCAACAGGAAAAGCAATTTAGAATAATGAAGGATGTATTACAACTTTTGAGAACACCTTACACCACCGTACGAAAGATTAAAACTCCATAATAAACCTAATGAATTCGTCCGAGTAATTTGAACACCATACAACAATTTGGAATATATTACGACTCCGTATGCCACATTACCGCCTTGAAAAGCATGTTAGTATAACGTACGACACCTTACTACTCCTAACAAAACATTATAACACCGTACGTAAACTTAAAACTCCATAATAAACCTATTGAATTCGTCCGAGTCCTTTGAACATCGTACGACAATTTAGAATATATTACGACTCTGCTTGCCACATTAAAGTCTTGAGAAGCATGTTAGTATAACGTACGACACCTTACAACTCCTAACAAAACATTACAACACCGTACGTAAACTTAAAACTCCATAATAAACCTAATGAAATCGTCCGAGTCATTTGAACATCGTACGACCACTCAGGACTTGTTACGACTCTGTATGCGAAATTAGCAACAAGAAAAGCAATTTAGAATAATGTAGGATGCGTTACAACTTTTGAGAACACCTTACACCACCGAACGAAAGATTAAAACTCCATAATAAACCTAATGAATTCGTCCGAGTAATTTGAGCACCATACAACAATTTGGAATATATTACGACTCAGTATGCCACATTACCGCCTTGAAAAGCATGTTAGTATAACGTACGACACCTTACAACTCCTAACAAAACATTACAACACCGTACGTAAACTTAAAACTCCATAATAAACCTAATGAATTCGTCCGAGTCATTTGAACATCGTACGACCACTAAGGACTTGTTACGACTCTGTATGCGAAATTAGCAACAGGAAAAGCAATTTAGAATAATGTAGGATGCGTTACAACCTTTGTGAACACCTTACACCACCGTACGAAAGATTAAAACTCCATAATAAACCTAATGAATTCGTCCGAGTAATTTGAACACCATACAACAATTTGGAATATATTACGACTCTGTATGCCACATTACCTCCTTGAAAAGCATGTTAGTATAACGTACGGCACCTTACAAATCCTAACAAAACATTACAACACCGTACGTAAACTTAAAACTCCATAATAAACCTAATGAATTCGTCCGAGTCATTTGAACATCATACGACCACTCAGGACTTGTTACGACTCTGTATGCGAAATTAGCAACAGGAAAAGCAATTTAGAATAATGTAGGATGCGTTACAACCTTTGAGAACACCTTACACCACCGTACGAAAGATTAAAACTCCATAATAAACCTAATGAATTCGTCCGAGTAATTTGAACACCATACAACAATTTGGAATATATTACGACTCTGTATGCCACATTACCTCCTTGAAAAGCATGTTAGTATAACGTACGGCACCTTACAAATCCTAACAAAACATTACAACACCGTACGTAAACTTAAAACTCCATAATAAACCTAATGAATTCTTCCGAGTCATTTGAACATCATACGACCACTCAGGACTTGTTACGACTCTGTATGCGAAATTAGCAACTGGAAAAGCAATTTAGAATAATGTAGGATGCGTTACAACTTTTGAGAACACCTTACACCACCGTACGAAAGATTAAAACTCCATAATAAACCTAATGAATTCGTCCGAGTAATTTGAGCACCATACAACAATTTGGAATATATTACGACTCAGTATGCCACATTACCGCCTTGAAAAGCATGTTAGTATAACGTACGGCACCTTACAACTCCTAACAAAACATTACAACACCGTACGTAAACTTAAAACTCCATAATAAACCTAATGAATTCGTCCGAGTCATTTGAACATCGTACGACCACTCAGGACTTGTTACGACTCTGTATGCGAAATTAGCAACAGGAAAAGCAATTTAGAATAATGTAGGATGCGTTACAACCTTTGAGAACACCTTACACCACCGTACGAAAGATTAAAACTCCATAATAAACCTAATGAATTCGTCCGAGTAATTTGAACACCATACAACAGTTTGGAATATATTACGACTCTGTATGCCACATTACCTCCTTGAAAAGCATGTTAGTATAACGTACGGCACCTTACAAATCCTAACAAAACATTACAACACCGTACGTAAACTTAAAACTCCATAATAAACCTAATGAATTCGTCCGAGTCATTTGAACATCATACGACCACTCAGGACTTGTTACGACTCTGTATGCGAAATTAGCAACAGGAAAAGCAATTTAGAATAATGTAGGATGCGTTACAACTTTTGAGAACACCTTACACCACCGTACGAAAGATTAAAACTCCATAATAAACCTAATGAATTCGTCCGAGTAATTTGAGCACCATACAACAATTTGGAATATATTACGACTCAGTATGCCACATTACCGCCTTGAAAAGCATGTTAGTATAACGTACGGCACCTTACAACTCCTAACAAAACATTACAACACCGTACGTAAACTTAAAACTCCATAATAAACCTAATGAATTCGTCCGAGTCATTTGAACATCGTACGACCACTCAGGACTTGTTACGACTCTGTATGCGAAATTAGCAACAGGAAAAGCAATTTAGAATAATGTAGGATGCGTTACAACCTTTGAGAACACCTTACACCACCGTACGAAAGATTAAAACTCCATAATAAACCTAATGAATTCGTCCGAGTAATTTGAACACCATACAACAGTTTGGAATATATTACGACTCTGTATGCCACATTACCTCCTTGAAAAGCATGTTAGTATAACGTACGGCACCTTACAAATCCTAACAAAACATTACAACACCGTACGTAAACTTAAAACTCCATAATAAACCTAATGAATTCGTCCGAGTCATTTGAACATCATACGACCACTCAGGACTTGTTACGACTCTGTATGCGAAATTAGCAACAGGAAAAGCAATTTAGTATAATGTAGGATGCGTTACAACTTTTGAGAACACCTTACACCACCGTACGAAAGATTAAAACTCCATAATAAACCTAATGAATTCGTCCGAGTAATTTGAGCACCATACAACAATTTGGAATATATTACGACTCAGTATGCCACATTACCGCCTTGAAAAGCATGTTAGTATAACGTACGGCACCTTACAACTCCTAACAAAACATTACAACACCGTACGTAAACTTAAAACTCCATAATAAACCTAATGAATTCGTCCGAGTCATTTGAACATCGTACGACCACTCAGGACTTGTTACGACTCTGTATGCGAAATTAGCAACAGGAAAAGCAATTTAGAATAATGTAGGATGCGTTACAACTTTTGAGAACACCTTACACCACCGTACGAAAGATTAAAACTCCATAATAAACCTAATGAATTCGTCCGAGTAATTTGAGCACCATACAACAATTTGGAATATATTACGACTCAGTATGCCACATTACCGCCTTGAAAAGCATGTTAGTATAACGTACGGCACCTTACAACTCCTAACAAAACATTACAACACCGTACGTAAACTTAAAACTCCATAATAAACCTAATGAATTCGTCCGAGTCATTTGAACATCGTACGACCACTAAGGACTTGTTACGACTCTGTATGCGAAATTAGCAACAGGAAAAGCAATTTAGAATAATGTAGGATGCGTTACAACCTTTGAGAACACCTTACACCACCGTACGAAAGATTAAAACTCCATAATAAACCTAATGAATTCGTCCGAGTAATTTGAACACCATACAACAATTTGGAATATATTACGACTCTGTATGCCACATTACCTCCTTGAAAAGCATGTTAGTATAACGTACGGCACCTTACAAATCCTAACAAAACATTACAACACCGTACGTAAACTTAAAACTCCATAATAAACCTAATGAATTCGTCCGAGTCATTTGAACATCATACGACCACTCAGGACTTGTTACGACTCTGTATGCGAAATTAGCAACAGGAAAAGCAATTTAGAATAATGTAGGATGCGTTACAACTTTTGAGAACACCTTACACCACCGTACGAAAGATTAAAACTCCATAATAAACCTAATGAATTCGTCCGAGTAATTTGAGCACCATACAACAATTTGGAATATATTACGACTCAGTATGCCACATTACCGCCTTGAAAAGCATGTTAGTATAACGTACGGCACCTTACAACTCCTAACAAAACATTACAACACCGTACGTAAACTTAAAACTCCATAATAAACCTAATGAATTCGTCCGAGTCATTTGAACATCGTACGACCACTCAGGACTTGTTACGACTCTGTATGCGAAATTAGCAACAGGAAAAGCAATTTAGAATAATGTAGGATGCGTTACAACCTTTGAGAACACCTTACACCACCGTACGAAAGATTAAAACTCCATAATAAACCTAATGAATTCGTCCGAGTAATTTGAACACCATACAACAGTTTGGAATATATTACGACTCTGTATGCCACATTACCTCCTTGAAAAGCATGTTAGTATAACGTACGGCACCTTACAAATCCTAACAAAACATTACAACACCGTACGTAAACTTAAAACTCCATAATAAACCTAATGAATTCGTCCGAGTCATTTGAACATCATACGACCACTCAGGACTTGTTACGACTCTGTATGCGAAATTAGCAACAGGAAAAGCAATTTAGAATAATGTAGGATGCGTTACAACTTTTGAGAACACCTTACACCACCGTACGAAAGATTAAAACTCCATAATAAACCTAATGAATTCGTCCGAGTAATTTGAGCACCATACAACAATTTGGAATATATTACGACTCAGTATGCCACATTACCGCCTTGAAAAGCATGTTAGTATAACGTACGGCACCTTACAAATCCTAACAAAACATTACAACACCGTACGTAAACTTAAAACTCCATAATAAACCTAATGAATTCGTCCGAGTCATTTGAACATCATACGACCACTCAGGACTTGTTACGACTCTGTATGCGAAATTAGCAACAGGAAAAGCAATTTAGAATAATGTAGGATGCGTTACAACTTTTGAGAACACCTTACACCACCGTACGAAAGATTAAAACTCCATAATAAACCTAATGAATTCGTCCGAGTAATTTGAGCACCATACAACAATTTGGAATATATTACGACTCTGCTTGCCACATTAAAGTCTTGAAAAGCATGTTAGTATAACGTACGGCACCTTACAACTCCTAACAAAACATTACAACACCGTACGTAAACTTAAAACTCCATAATAAACCTAATGAATTCGTCCGAGTCATTTGAACATCGTACGACCACTAAGGACTTGTTACGACTCTGTATGCGAAATTAGCAACAGGAAAAGCAATTTAGAATAATGTAGGATGCGTTACAACCTTTGAGAACACCTTACACCACCGTACGAAAGATTAAAACTCCATAATAAACCTAATGAATTCGTCCGAGTAATTTGAACACCATACAACAATTTGGAATATATTACGACTCTGTATGCCACATTACCTCCTTGAAAAGCATGTTAGTATAACGTACGGCACCTTACAAATCCTAACAAAACATTACAACACCGTACGTAAACTTAAAACTCCATAATAAACCTAATGAATTCGTCCGAGTCATTTGAACATCATACGACCACTCAGGACTTGTTACGACTCTGTATGCGAAATTAGCAACAGGAAAAGCAATTTAGAATAATGTAGGATGCGTTACAACTTTTGAGAACACCTTACACCACCGTACGAAAGATTAAAACTCCATAATAAACCTAATGAATTCGTCCGAGTAATTTGAGCACCATACAACAATTTGGAATATATTACGACTCTGCTTGCCACATTAAAGTCTTGAAAAGCATGTTAGTATAACGTACGGCACCTTACAAATCCTAACAAAACATTACAACACCGTACGTAAACTTAAAACTCCATAATAAACCTAATGAATTCGTCCGAGTCATTTGAACATCATACGACCACTCAGGACTTGTTACGACTCTGTATGCGAAATTAGCAACAGGAAAAGCAATTTAGAATAATGTAGGATGCGTTACAACTTTTGAGAACACCTTACACCACCGTACGAAAGATTAAAACTCCATAATAAACCTAATGAATTCGTCCGAGTAATTTGAGCACCATACAACAATTTGGAATATATTACGACTCAGTATGCCACATTACCGCCTTGAAAAGCATGTTAGTATAACGTACGGCACCTTACAACTCCTAACAAAACATTACAACACCGTACGTAAACTTAAAACTCCATAATAAACCTAATGAATTCGTCCGAGTCATTTGAACATCGTACGACCACTCAGGACTTGTTACGACTCTGTATGCGAAATTAGCAACATGAAAAGCAATTTAGAATAATGAAGGATGTATTACAACTTTTGAGAACACCTTACACCACCGTACGAAAGATTAAAACTCCATAATAAACCTAATGAATTCGTCCGAGTAATTTGAACACCATACAACAGTTTGGAATATATTACGACTCTGTATGCCACATTACCTCCTTGAAAAGCATGTTAGTATAACGTACGGCACCTTACAAATCCTAACAAAACATTACAACACCGTACGTAAACTTAAAACTCCATAATAAACCTAATGAATTCGTCCGAGTCATTTGAACATCATACGACCACTCAGGACTTGTTACGACTCTGTATGCGAAATTAGCAACAGGAAAAGCAATTTAGAATAATGTAGGATGCGTTACAACTTTTGAGAACACCTTACACCACCGTACGAAAGATTAAAACTCCATAATAAACCTAATGAATTCGTCCGAGTAATTTGAGCACCATACAACAATTTGGAATATATTACGACTCAGTATGCCACATTACCGCCTTGAAAAGCATGTTAGTATAACGTACGGCACCTTACAACTCCTAACAAAACATTACAACACCGTACGTAAACTTAAAACTCCATAATAAACCTAATGAATTCGTCCGAGTCATTTGAACATCGTACGACCACTCAGGACTTGTTACGACTCTGTATGCGAAATTAGCAACAGGAAAAGCAATTTAGAATAATGTAGGATGCGTTACAACTTTTGAGAACACCTTACACCACCGTACGAAAGATTAAAACTCCATAATAAACCTAATGAATTCGTCCGAGTAATTTGAGCACCATACAACAATTTGGAATATATTACGACTCAGTATGCCACATTACCGCCTTGAAAAGCATGTTAGTATAACGTACGGCACCTTACAACTCCTAACAAAACATTACAACACCGTACGTAAACTTAAAACTCCATAATAAACCTAATGAATTCGTCCGAGTCATTTGAACATCGTACGACCACTAAGGACTTGTTACGACTCTGTATGCGAAATTAGCAACAGGAAAAGCAATTTAGAATAATGTAGGATGCGTTACAACCTTTGAGAACACCTTACACCACCGTACGAAAGATTAAAACTCCATAATAAACCTAATGAATTCGTCCGAGTAATTTGAACACCATACAACAATTTGGAATATATTACGACTCTGTATGCCACATTACCTCCTTGAAAAGCATGTTAGTATAACGTACGGCACCTTACAAATCCTAACAAAACATTACAACACCGTACGTAAACTTAAAACTCCATAATAAACCTAATGAATTCGTCCGAGTCATTTGAACATCATACGACCACTCAGGACTTGTTACGACTCTGTATGCGAAATTAGCAACAGGAAAAGCAATTTAGAATAATGTAGGATGCGTTACAACTTTTGAGAACACCTTACACCACCGTACGAAAGATTAAAACTCCATAATAAACCTAATGAATTCGTCCGAGTAATTTGAGCACCATACAACAATTTGGAATATATTACGACTCAGTATGCCACATTACCGCCTTGAAAAGCATGTTAGTATAACGTACGGCACCTTACAACTCCTAACAAAACATTACAACACCGTACGTAAACTTAAAACTCCATAATAAACCTAATGAATTCGTCCGAGTCATTTGAACATCGTACGACCACTCAGGACTTGTTACGACTCTGTATGCGAAATTAGCAACAGGAAAAGCAATTTAGAATAATGTAGGATGCGTTACAACCTTTGAGAACACCTTACACCACCGTACGAAAGATTAAAACTCCATAATAAACCTAATGAATTCGTCCGAGTAATTTGAACACCATACAACAGTTTGGAATATATTACGACTCTGTATGCCACATTACCTCCTTGAAAAGCATGTTAGTATAACGTACGGCACCTTACAAATCCTAACAAAACATTACAACACCGTACGTAAACTTAAAACTCCATAATAAACCTAATGAATTCGTCCGAGTCATTTGAACATCATACGACCACTCAGGACTTGTTACGACTCTGTATGCGAAATTAGCAACAGGAAAAGCAATTTAGAATAATGTAGGATGCGTTACAACTTTTGAGAACACCTTACACCACCGTACGAAAGATTAAAACTCCATAATAAACCTAATGAATTCGTCCGAGTAATTTGAGCACCATACAACAATTTGGAATATATTACGACTCAGTATGCCACATTACCGCCTTGAAAAGCATGTTAGTATAACGTACGGCACCTTACAACTCCTAACAAAACATTACAACACCGTACGTAAACTTAAAACTCCATAATAAACCTAATGAATTCGTCCGAGTCATTTGAACATCGTACGACCACTCAGGACTTGTTACGACTCTGTATGCGAAATTAGCAACATGAAAAGCAATTTAGAATAATGAAGGATGTATTACAACTTTTGAGAACACCTTACACCACCGTACGAAAGATTAAAACTCCATAATAAACCTAATGAATTCGTCCGAGTAATTTGAACACCATACAACAGTTTGGAATATATTACGACTCTGTATGCCACATTACCTCCTTGAAAAGCATGTTAGTATAACGTACGGCACCTTACAAATCCTAACAAAACATTACAACACCGTACGTAAACTTAAAACTCCATAATAAACCTAATGAATTCGTCCGAGTCATTTGAACATCATACGACCACTCAGGACTTGTTACGACTCTGTATGCGAAATTAGCAACAGGAAAAGCAATTTAGAATAATGTAGGATGCGTTACAACTTTTGAGAACACCTTACACCACCGTACGAAAGATTAAAACTCCATAATAAACCTAATGAATTCGTCCGAGTAATTTGAGCACCATACAACAATTTGGAATATATTACGACTCAGTATGCCACATTACCGCCTTGAAAAGCATGTTAGTATAACGTACGGCACCTTACAACTCCTAACAAAACATTACAACACCGTACGTAAACTTAAAACTCCATAATAAACCTAATGAATTCGTCCGAGTCATTTGAACATCGTACGACCACTCAGGACTTGTTACGACTCTGTATGCGAAATTAGCAACATGAAAAGCAATTTAGAATAATGAAGGATGTATTACAACTTTTGAGAACACCTTACACCACCGTACGAAAGATTAAAACTCCATAATAAACCTAATGAATTCGTCCGAGTAATTTGAACACCATACAACAGTTTGGAATATATTACGACTCTGTATGCCACATTACCTCCTTGAAAAGCATGTTAGTATAACGTACGGCACCTTACAAATCCTAACAAAACATTACAACACCGTACGTAAACTTAAAACTCCATAATAAACCTAATGAATTCGTCCGAGTCATTTGAACATCATACGACCACTCAGGACTTGTTACGACTCTGTATGCGAAATTAGCAACAGGAAAAGCAATTTAGAATAATGTAGGATGCGTTACAACTTTTGAGAACACCTTACACCACCGTACGAAAGATTAAAACTCCATAATAAACCTAATGAATTCGTCCGAGTAATTTGAGCACCATACAACAATTTGGAATATATTACGACTCAGTATGCCACATTACCGCCTTGAAAAGCATGTTAGTATAACGTACGGCACCTTACAACTCCTAACAAAACATTACAACACCGTACGTAAACTTAAAACTCCATAATAAACCTAATGAATTCGTCCGAGTCATTTGAACATCGTACGACCACTCAGGACTTGTTACGACTCTGTATGCGAAATTAGCAACATGAAAAGCAATTTAGAATAATGAAGGATGTATTACAACTTTTGAGAACACCTTACACCACCGTACGAAAGATTAAAACTCCATAAT
The DNA here is from genome assembly GCA_030867185.1 of Tagetes erecta. NCBI lineage: Eukaryota > Viridiplantae > Streptophyta > Magnoliopsida > Asterales > Asteraceae > Tagetes > Tagetes erecta. Next base: position 50,348,121 of record CM061488.1, on the reverse strand, counting down.
AAACCTAATGAATTCGTCCGAGTAATTTGAACACCATACAACAATTTGGAATATATTACGACTCCGTATGCCACATTACCGCCTTGAAAAGAATGTTAGTATAACGTACGACACCTTACTACTCCTAACAAAACATTACAACACCGTATGTAAACTTAAAACTCCATAATAAACCTATTGAATTCGTCCGAGTCCTTTGAACATCGTACGGCAATTTAGAATATATTACGACTCTGCTTGCCACATTAAAGTCTTGAGAAGCATGTTAGTATAACGTACGACACCTTACAACTCCTAACAAAACATTACAACACCGTACGTAAACTTAAAACTCCATAATAAACCTATTGAATTCGTCCGAGTCCTTTGAACATCGTACGACAATTTAGAATATATTACGACTCTGCTTGCCACATTAAAGTCTTGAGAAGCATGTTAGTATAACGTACGACACCTTACAACTCCTAACAAAACATTACAACACCGTACGTAAACTTAAAACTCCATAATAAATCTAATGAATTCGTCCGAGTCATTTGAACATCGTACGACCACTCAGGACTTGTTACGACTCTGTATGCGAAATTAGCAACAGGAAAAGCAATTTAGAATAATGTAGGATGCGTTACAACTTTTGAGAACACCTTACACCACCGTACGAAAGATTAAAACTCCATAATAAACCTAATGAATTCGTCCGAGTAATTTGAGCACCATACAACAATTTGGAATATATTACGACTCAGTATGCCACATTACCGCCTTGAAAAGCATGTTAGTATAACGTACGGCACCTTACAACTCCTAACAAAACATTACAACACCGTACGTAAACTTAAAACTCCATAATAAACCTAATGAATTCGTCCGAGTCATTTGAACATCGTACGACCACTAAGGACTTGTTACGACTCTGTATGCGAAATTAGCAACAGGAAAAGCAATTTAGAATAATGTAGGATGCGTTACAACCTTTGAGAACACCTTACACCACCGTACGAAAGACTAAAACTCCATAATAAACCTAATGAATTCGTCCGAGTAATTTGAACACCATACAACAGTTTGGAATATATTACGACTCTGTATGCCACATTACCTCCTTGAAAAGCATGTTAGTATAACGTACGGCACCTTACAAATCCTAACAAAACATTACAACACCGTACGTAAACTTAAAACTCCATAATAAACCTAATGAATTCGTCCGAGTCATTTGAACATCATACGACCACTCAGGACTTGTTACGACTCTGTATGCGAAATTAGCAACAGGAAAAGCAATTTAGAATAATGTAGGATGCGTTACAACTTTTGAGAACACCTTACACCACCGTACGAAAGATTAAAACTCCATAATAAACCTAATGAATTCGTCCGAGTAATTTGAGCACCATACAACAATTTGGAATATATTACGACTCAGTATGCCACATTACCGCCTTGAAAAGCATGTTAGTATAACGTACGGCACCTTACAACTCCTAACAAAACATTACAACACCGTACGTAAACTTAAAACTCCATAATAAACCTAATGAATTCGTCCGAGTCATTTGAACATCGTACGACCACTCAGGACTTGTTACGACTCTGTATGCGAAATTAGCAACATGAAAAGCAATTTAGAATAATGAAGGATGTATTACAACTTTTGAGAACACCTTACACCACCGTACGAAAGATTAAAACTCCATAATAAACCTAATGAATTCGTCCGAGTAATTTGAACACCATACAACAATTTGGAATATATTACGACTCCGTATGCCACATTACCGCCTTGAAAAGAATGTTAGTATAACGTACGACACCTTACTACTCCTAACAAAACATTACAACACCGTACGTAAACTTAAAACTCCATAATAAACCTATTGAATTCGTCCGAGTCCTTTGAACATCGTACGGCAATTTAGAATATATTACGACTCTGCTTGCCACATTAAAGTCTTGAGAAGCATGTTAGTATAACGTACGACACCTTACAACTCCTAACAAAACATTACAACACCGTACGTAAACTTAAAACTCCATAATAAACCTATTGAATTCGTCCGAGTCCTTTGAACATCGTACGACAATTTAGAATATATTACGACTCTGCTTGCCACATTAAAGTCTTGAGAAGCATGTTAGTATAACGTACGACACCTTACAACTCCTAACAAAACATTACAACACCGTACGTAAACTTAAAACTCCATAATAAACCTAATGAATTCGTCCGAGTCATTTGAACATCGTACGACCACTCAGGACTTGTTACGACTCTGTATGCGAAATTAGCAACAGGAAAAGCAATTTAGAATAATGTAGGATGCGTTACAACTTTTGAGAACACCTTACACCACCGTACGAAAGATTAAAACTCCATAATAAACCTAATGAATTCGTCCGAGTAATTTGAGCACCATACAACAATTTGGAATATATTACGACTCAGTATGCCACATTACCGCCTTGAAAAGCATGTTAGTATAACGTACGGCACCTTACAACTCCTAACAAAACATTACAACACCGTACGTAAACTTAAAACTCCATAATAAACCTAATGAATTCGTCCGAGTCATTTGAACATCGTACGACCACTACGGACTTGTTACGACTCTGTATGCGAAATTAGCAACAGGAAAAGCAATTTAGAATAATGTAGGATGCGTTACAACCTTTGAGAACACCTTACACCACCGTACGAAAGATTAAAACTCCATAATAAACCTAATGAATTCGTCCGAGTAATTTGAACACCATACAACAATTTGGAATATATTACGACTCTGTATGCCACATTACCTCCTTGAAAAGCATGTTAGTATAACGTACGGCACCTTACAAATCCTAACAAAACATTACAACACCGTACGTAAACTTAAAACTCCATAATAAACCTAATGAATTCGTCCGAGTCATTTGAACATCATACGACCACTCAGGACTTGTTACGACTCTGTATGCGAAATTAGCAACAGGAAAAGCAATTTAGAATAATGTAGGATGCGTTACAACTTTTGAGAACACCTTACACCACCGTACGAAAGATTAAAACTCCATAATAAACCTAATGAATTCGTCCGAGTAATTTGAGCACCATACAACAATTTGGAATATATTACGACTCAGTATGCCACATTACCGCCTTGAAAAGCATGTTAGTATAACGTACGGCACCTTACAACTCCTAACAAAACATTACAACACCGTACGTAAACTTAAAACTCCATAATAAACCTAATGAATTCGTCCGAGTCATTTGAACATCGTACGACCACTCAGGACTTGTTACGACTCTGTATGCGAAATTAGCAACAGGAAAAGCAATTTAGAATAATGTAGGATGCGTTACAACCTTTGAGAACACCTTACACCACCGTACGAAAGATTAAAACTCCATAATAAACCTAATGAATTCGTCCGAGTAATTTGAACACCATACAACAATTTGGAATATATTACGACTCTGTATGCCACATTACCTCCTTGAAAAGCATGTTAGTATAACGTACGGCACCTTACAAATCCTAACAAAACATTACAACACCGTACGTAAACTTAAAACTCCATAGTAAACCTAATGAATTCGTCCGAGTCATTTGAACATCATACGACCACTCAGGACTTGTTACGACTCTGTATGCGAAATTAGCAACAGGAAAAGCAATTTAGAATAATGTAGGATGCGTTACAACTTTTGAGAACACCTTACACCACCGTACGAAAGATTAAAACTCCATAATAAACCTAATGAATTCGTCCGAGTAATTTGAGCACCATACAACAATTTGGAATATATTACGACTCAGTATGCCACATTACCGCCTTGAAAAGCATGTTAGTATAACGTACGGCACCTTACAACTCCTAACAAAACATTACAACACCGTACGTAAACTTAAAACTCCATAATAAACCTAATGAATTCGTCCGAGTCATTTGAACATCGTACGACCACTCAGGACTTGTTACGACTCTGTATGCGAAATTAGCAACATGAAAAGCAATTTAGAATAATGAAGGATGTATTACAACTTTTGAGAACACCTTACACCACCGTACGAAAGATTAAAACTCCATAATAAACCTAATGAATTCGTCCGAGTAATTTGAACACCATACAACAATTTGGAATATATTACGACTCCGTATGCCACATTACCGCCTTGAAAAGCATGTTAGTATAACGTACGGCACCTTACAACTCCTAACAAAACATTACAACACCGTACGTAAACTTAAAACTCCATAATAAACCTAATGAATTCGTCCGAGTCATTTGAACATCGTACGACCACTCAGGACTTGTTACGACTCTGTATGCGAAATTAGCAACATGAAAAGCAATTTAGAATAATGAAGGATGTATTACAACTTTTGAGAACACCTTACACCACCGTACGAAAGATTAAAACTCCATAATAAACCTAATGAATTCATCCGAGTAATTTGAACACCATACAACAATTTGGAATATATTACGACTCCGTATGCCACATTACCGCCTTGAAAAGCATGTTAGTATAACGTACGGCACCTTACAACTCCTAACAAAACATTACAACACCGTACGTAAACTTAAAACTCCATAATAAACCTAATGAATTCGTCCGGGTCATTTGAACATCGTACGACCACTCAGGACTTGTTACGACTCTGTATGCGAAATTAGCAACAGGAAAAGCAATTTAGAATAATGTAGGATGCGTTACAACCTTTGAGAACACCTTACACCACCGTACGAAAGATTAAAACTCCATAATAAACCTAATGAATTCGTCCGAGTAATTTGAACACCATACAACAATTTGGAATATATTACGACTCTGTATGCCACATTACCTCCTTGAAAAGCATGTTAGTATAACGTACGGCACCTTACAAATCCTAACAAAACATTACAACACCGTACGTAAACTTAAAACTCCATAATAAACCTAATGAATTCGTCCGAGTCATTTGAACATCATACGACCACTCAGGACTTGTTACGACTCTGTATGCGAAATTAGCAACAGGAAAAGCAATTTAGAATAATGTAGGATGCGTTACAACTTTTGAGAACACCTTACACCACCGTACGAAAGATTAAAACTCCATAATAAACCTAATGAATTCGTCCGAGTAATTTGAGCACCATACAACAATTTGGAATATATTACGACTCAGTATGCCACATTACCGCCTTGAAAAGCATGTTAGTATAACGTACGGCACCTTACAACTCCTAACAAAACATTACAACACCGTACGTAAACTTAAAACTCCATAATAAACCTAATGAATTCGTCCGAGTCATTTGAACATCGTACGACCACTCAGGACTTGTTACGACTCTGTATGCGAAATTAGCAACAGGAAAAGCAATTTAGAATAATGAAGGATGTATTACAACTTTTGAGAACACCTTACACCACCGTACGAAAAATTAAAACTCCATAATAAACCTAATGAATTCGTCCGAGTAATTTGAACACCATACAACAATTTGGAATATATTACGACTCCGTATGCCACATTACCGCCTTGAAAAGCATGTTAGTATAACGTACGGCACCTTACAACTCCTAACAAAACATTACAACACCGTACGTAAACTTAAAACTCCATAATAAACCTAATGAATTCGTCTGAGTCATTTGAACATCGTACGACCACTCAGGACTTGTTACGACTCTGTATGCGAAATTAGCAACAGGAAAAGCAATTTAGAATAATGAAGGATGTATTACAACTTTTGAGAACACCTTACACCACCGTACGAAAGATTAAAACTCCATAATAAACCTAATGAATTCGTCCGAGTAATTTGAAAACCATACAACAATTTGGAATATATTACGACTCCGTATGCCACATTACCGCCTTGAAAAGCATGTTAGTATAACGTACGACAACTTACTACTCCTAACAAAACATTACAACACCGTACGTAAACTTAAAACTCCATAATAAACCTATTGAATTCGTCCGAGTCCTTTGAACATCGTACGACAATTTAGAATATATTACGACTCTGCTTGCCACATTAAAGTCTTGAGAAGCATATTAGTATAACGTACGACACCTTACAACTCCTAACAAAACATTACAACACCGTACGTAAACTTAAAACTCCATAATAAACCTAATGAATTCGTCCGAGTCATTTGAACATCGTACGACCACTCAGGACTTGTTACGACTCTGTATGCGAAATTAGCAACAGGAAAAGCAATTTAGAATAATGTAGGATGCGTTACAACTTTTGAGAACACCTTACACCACCGTACGAAAGATTAAAACTCCATAATAAACCTAATGAATTCGTCCGAGTAATTTGAGCACCATACAACAATTTGGAATATATTACGACTCAGTATGCCACATTACCGCCTTGAAAAGCATTTTAGTATAACGTACGGCACCTTACAACTCCTAACAAAACATTACAACACCGTACGTAAACTTAAAACTCGATAATAAACCTAATGAATTCGTCCGAGTCATTTGAACATCGTACGACCACTAAGGACTTGTTACGACTCTGTATGCGAAATTAGCAACAGGAAAAGCAATTTAGAATAATGTAGGATGCGTTACAACCTTTGAGAACACCTTACACCACCGTACGAAAGATTAAAACTCCATAATAAACCTAATGAATTCGTCCGAGTAATTTGAGCACCATACAACAATTTGGAATATATTACGACTTAGTATGCCACATTACTGCCTTGAAAAGCATGTTAGTATAACGTACGACACCTTACAACTCCTAACAAAACATTACAACACCGTACGTAAACTTAAAACTCCATAATAAACCTAATGAATTCGTCCGAGTCATTTGAACATCGTACGACCACTCAAGACTTGTTACGACTCTGTATGCGAAATTAGCAACAAGAAAAGCAATTTAGAATAATGAAGGATGCGTTACAACTTTTGAGAACACCTTACACCACCGTACGAAAGATTAAAACTCCATAATAAACCTAATGAATTCCTCCGAGTAATTTGAACACCATACAACAATTTGGAATATATTACGACTCCGTATGCCACATTACCGCCTTGAAAAGCATGTTAGTATAACGTACGACACCTTACTACTCCTAACAAAACATTACAACACCGTACGTAAACTTAAAACTCCATAATAAACCTATTGAATTCGTCCGAGTCCTTTGAACATCGTACGACAATTTATAATATATTACGACTCTGCTTGCCACATTAAAGTCTTGAGAAGCATGTTAGTATAACGTACGACACCTTACAACTCCTAACAAAACATTACAACACCGTACGTAAACTTAAAACTCCATAATAAACCTAATGAATTTGTCCGAGTCATTTGAACATCGTACGACCACTCAGGACTTGTTACGACTCTGTATGCGAAATTAGCGACAGGAAAAGCAATTTAGAATAATGTAGGATGCGTTACAACTTTTGAGAACACCTTACACCACCGTACGAAAGATTAAAACTCCATAATAAACCTAATGAATTCGTCCGAGTAATTTGAGCACCATACAACAATTTGTAATATATTACGACTCAGTATGCCACATTACCGCCTTGAAAAGCATGTTAGTATAACGTACGGCACCTTACAACTCCTAACAAAACATTACAACACCGTACGTAAACTTAAAACTCCATAATAAACCTAATGAATTCGTCCGAGTCATTTGAACATCGTACGACCACTCAGGACTTGTTACGACTCTGTATGCGAAATTAGCAACAGGAAAAGCAATTTAGAATAATGTAGGATGCGTTACAACTTTTGAGAACACCTTACACCACCGTACGAAAGATTAAAACTCCATAATAAACCTAATGAATTCGTCCTTGTAATTTGAGCACCATACAACAATTTGGAATATATTACGACTCAGTATGCCACATTACCGCCTTGAAGAGCATGTTAGTATAACGTACGGCACCTTACAACTCCTAACAAAACATTACAACACCGTACGTAAACTTAAAACTCCATAATAAACCTAATGAATTTGTCCGAGTCATTTGAACATCGTACGACCACTCAGGACTTGTTACGACTCTGTATGCGAAATTAGAAACAGGAAAAGCAATTTAGAATAATGAAGGATGTATTACAACTTTTGAGAACACCTCACACCACCGTACGAAAGATTAAAACTCCATAATAAACCTAATGAATTCGTCCGAGTAATTTGAACACCATACAACAATTTGGAATATATTACGACTCCGTATGCCACATTACCGCCTTGAAAAGCATGTTAGTATAACGTACGACACCTTACTACTCCTAACAAAACATTACAACACCGTACGTAAACTTAAAATTCCATAATAAACCTATTGAATTCGTCCGAGTCCTTTGAACATCGTACGACAATTTAGAATATATTACGACTCTGCTTGCCACATTAAAGTCTTGAGAAGCATGTTAGTATAACGTACGACACCTTACAACTCCTAACAAAACATTACAACACCGTACGTAAACTTAAAACTCCATAATAAACCTAATGAATTCGTCCGAGTCATTTGAACATCGTACGACCACTCAGGACTTGTTACGACTCTGTATGCGAAATTAGCAACAGGAAAAGCAATTTAGAATAATGTAGGATGCGTTACAACTTTTGAGAACACCTTACACCACCGTACGAAAGATTAAAACTCCATAATAAACCTAATGAATTCGTCCGAGTAATTTGAGCACCATACAACAATTTGGAATATATTACGACTCAGTATGCCACATTACCGCCTTGAAAAGCATGTTAGTATAACGTACGGCACCTTACAACTCCTAACAAAACATTACAACACCGTACGTAAACTTAAAACTCCATAATAAACCTAATGAATTCGTCCGAGTCATTTGAACATCGTACGACCACTCAAGACTTGTTACGACTCTGTATGCGAAATTAGCAACAGGAAAAGCAATTTAGAATAATGTAGGATGCGTTACAACTTTTGAGAACACCTTACACCACCGTACGAAAGATTAAAACTCCATAATAAACCTAATGAATTCGTCCGAGTAATTTGAGCACCATACAACAATTTGGAATATATTACGACTCAGTATGCCACATTACCGCCTTGAAAAGCATGTTAGTATAACGTACGGCACCTTACAACTCCTAACAAAACATTACAACACCGTACGTAAACTTAAAACTCCATAATAAACCTAATGAATTCGTCCGAGTCATTTGAACATCGTACGACCACTCAGGACTTGTTACGACTCTGTATGCGAAATTAGCAACAGGAAAAGCAATTTAGAATAATGTAGGATGCGTTACAACCTTTGAGAACACCTTACACCACCGTACGAAAGATTAAAACTCCATAATAAACTTAATGAATTCGTCCGAGTAATTTGAACACCATACAACAATTTGGAATATATTACGACTCTGTATGCCACATTACCTCCATGAAAAGCATGTTAGTATAACGTACGGCACCTTACAAATCCTAACAAAACATTACAACACCGTACGTAAACTTAAAACTCCATAATAAACCTAATGAATTCGTCCGAGTCATTTGAACATCATACGACCACTCAGGACTTGTTACGACTCTGTATGCGAAATTAGCAACAGGAAAAGCAATTTAGAATAATGTAGGATGCGTTACAACTTTTGAGAACACCTTACACCACCGTACGAAAGATTAAAACTCCATAATAAACCTAATGAATTCGTCCGAGTAATTTGAGCACCATACAACAATTTGGAATATATTACGACTCAGTATGCCACATTACCGCCTTGAAAAGCATGTTAGTATAACGTACGGCACCTTACAACTCCTAACAAAACATTACAACACCGTACGTAAACTTAAAACTCCATAATAAACCTAATGAATTCGTCCGAGTCATTTGAACATCGTACGACCACTCAGGACTTGTTACGACTCTGTATGCGAAATTAGCAACAGGAAAAGCAATTTAGAATAATGTAGGATGCGTTACAACCTTTGAGAACACCTTACACCACCGTACGAAAGATTAAAACTCCATAATAAACCTAATAAATTCGTCCGAGTAATTTGAACACCATACAACAATTTGGAATATATTACGACTCTGTATGCCACATTACCTCTTTGAAAAGCATGTTAGTATAACGTACGGCACCTTACAAATCCTAACAAAACATTACAACACCGTACGTAAACTTAAAACTCCATAATAAACCTAATGAATTCGTCCGAGTCATTTGAACATCATACGACCACTCAGGACTTGTTACGACTCTGTATGCGAAATTAGCAACTGGAAAAGCAATTTAGAATAATGTAGGATGCGTTACAACTTTTGAGAACACCTTACACCACCGTACGAAAGATTAAAACTCCATAATAAACCTAATGAATTCGTCCGAGTAATTTGAGCACCATACAACAATTTGGAATATATTACGACTCAGTATGCCACATTACCGCCTTGAAAAGCATGTTAGTATAACGTACGGCACCTTACAACTCCTAACAAAACATTACAACACCGTACGTAAACTTAAAACTCCATAATAAACCTAATGAATTCGTCTGAGTCATTTGAACATCGTACGACCACTCAGGACTTGTTACGACTCTGTATGCGAAATTAGCAACAGGAAAAGCAATTTAGAATAATGTAGGATGCGTTACAACCTTTGAGAACACCTTACACCACCGTACGAAAGATTAAAACTCCATAATAAACCTAATAAATTCGTCCGAGTAATTTGAACACCATACAACAATTTGGAATATATTACGACTCAGTATGCCACATTACCGCCTTGAAAAGCATGTTAGTATAACGTACGGCACCTTACAACTCCTAACAAAACATTACAACACCGTACGTAAACTTAAAACTCCATAATAAACCTAATGAATTCGTCCGAGTCATTTGAACATCGTACGACCACTCAAGACTTGTTACGACTCTGTATGCGAAATTAGCAACAGGAAAAGCAATTTAGAATAATGTAGGATGCGTTACAACTTTTGAGAACACCTTACACCACCGTACGAAAGATTAAAACTCCATAATAAACCTAATGAATTCGTCCGAGTAATTTGAGCACCATACAACAATTTGGAATATATTACGACTCAGTATGCCACATTACCGCCTTGAAAAGCATGTTAGTATAACGTACGGCACCTTACAACTCCTAACAAAACATTACAACACCGTACGTAAACTTAAAACTCCATAATAAACCTAATGAATTCGTCCGAGTCATTTGAACATCGTACGACCACTCAGGACTTGTTACGACTCTGTATGCGAAATTAGCAACAGGAAAAGCAATTTAGAATAATGTAGGATGCGTTACAACCTTTGAGAACACCTTACACCACCGTACGAAAGATTAAAACTCCATAATAAACTTAATGAATTCGTCCGAGTAATTTGAACACCATACAACAATTTGGAATATATTACGACTCAGTATGCCACATTACCGCCTTGAAAAGCATGTTAGTATAACGTACGGCACCTTACAACTCCTAACAAAACATTACAACACCGTACGTAAACTTAAAACTCCATAATAAACCTAATGAATTCGTCCGAGTCATTTGAACATCGTACGACCACTCAAGACTTGTTACGACTCTGTATGCGAAATTAGCAACAGGAAAAGCAATTTAGAATAATGTAGGATGCGTTACAACTTTTGAGAACACCTTACACCACCGTACGAAAGATTAAAACTCCATAATAAACCTAATGAATTCGTCCGAGTAATTTGAGCACCATACAACAATTTGGAATATATTACGACTCAGTATGCCACATTACCGCCTTGAAAAGCATGTTAGTATAACGTACGGCACCTTACAACTCCTAACAAAACATTACAACACCGTACGTAAACTTAAAACTCCATAATAAACCTAATGAATTCGTCCGAGTCATTTGAACATCGTACGACCACTCAGGACTTGTTACGACTCTGTATGCGAAATTAGCAACAGGAAAAGCAATTTAGAATAATGTAGGATGCGTTACAACCTTTGAGAACACCTTACACCACCGTACGAAAGATTAAAACTCCATAATAAACTTAATGAATTCGTCCGAGTAATTTGAACACCATACAACAATTTGGAATATATTACGACTCTGTATGCCACATTACCTCCATGAAAAGCATGTTAGTATAACGTACGGCACCTTACAAATCCTAACAAAACATTACAACACCGTACGTAAACTTAAAACTCCATAATAAACCTAATGAATTCGTCCGAGTCATTTGAACATCATACGACCACTCAGGACTTGTTACGACTCTGTATGCGAAATTAGCAACAGGAAAAGCAATTTAGAATAATGTAGGATGCGTTACAACTTTTGAGAACACCTTACACCACCGTACGAAAGATTAAAACTCCATAATAAACCTAATGAATTCGTCCGAGTAATTTGAGCACCATACAACAATTTGGAATATATTACGACTCAGTATGCCACATTACCGCCTTGAAAAGCATGTTAGTATAACGTACGGCACCTTACAACTCCTAACAAAACATTACAACACCGTACGTAAACTTAAAACTCTATAATAAACCTAATGAATTCGTCCGAGTCATTTGAACATCGTACGACCACTCAGGACTTGTTACGACTCTGTATGCGAAATTAGCAACAGGAAAAGCAATTTAGAATAATGTAGGATGCGTTACAACCTTTGAGAACACCTTACACCACCGTACGAAAGATTAAAACTCCATAATAAACCTAATAAATTCGTCCGAGTAATTTGAACACCATACAACAATTTGGAATATATTACGACTCTGTATGCCACATTACCTCTTTGAAAAGCATGTTAGTATAACGTACGGCACCTTACAAATCCTAACAAAACATTACAACACCGTACGTAAACTTAAAACTCCATAATAAACCTAATGAATTCGTCCGAGTCATTTGAACATCATACGACCACTCAGGACTTGTTACGACTCTGTATGCGAAATTAGCAACTGGAAAAGCAATTTAGAATAATGTAGGATGCGTTACAACTTTTGAGAACACCTTACACCACCGTACGAAAGATTAAAACTCCATAATAAACCTAATGAATTCGTCCGAGTAATTTGAGCACCATACAACAATTTGGAATATATTACGACTCAGTATGCCACATTACCGCCTTGAAAAGCATGTTAGTATAACGTACGGCACCTTACAACTCCTAACAAAACATTACAACACCGTACGTAAACTTAAAACTCCATAATAAACCTAATGAATTCGTCCGAGTCATTTGAACATCGTACGACCACTCAGGACTTGTTACGACTCTGTATGCGAAATTAGCAACAGGAAAAGCAATTTAGAATAATGTAGGATGCGTTACAACCTTTGAGAACACCTTACACCACCGTACGAAAGATTAAAACTCCATAATAAACCTAATAAATTCGTCCGAGTAATTTGAACACCATACAACAATTTGGAATATATTACGACTCAGTATGCCACATTACCGCCTTGAAAAGCATGTTAGTATAACGTACGGCACCTTACAACTCCTAACAAAACATTACAACACCGTACGTAAACTTAAAACTCCATAATAAACCTAATGAATTCGTCCGAGTCATTTGAACATCGTACGACCACTCAAGACTTGTTACGACTCTGTATGCGAAATTAGCAACAGGAAAAGCAATTTAGAATAATGTAGGATGCGTTACAACTTTTGAGAACACCTTACACCACCGTACGAAAGATTAAAACTCCATAATAAACCTAATGAATTCGTCCGAGTAATTTGAGCACCATACAACAATTTGGAATATATTACGACTCAGTATGCCACATTACCGCCTTGAAAAGCATGTTAGTATAACGTACGGCACCTTACAACTCCTAACAAAACATTACAACACCGTACGTAAACTTAAAACTCCATAATAAACCTAATGAATTCGTCCGAGTCATTTGAACATCGTACGACCACTAAGGACTTGTTACGACTCTGTATGCGAAATTAGCAACTGGAAAAGCAATTTAGAATAATGTAGGATGCGTTACAACTTTTGAGAACACCTTACACCACCGTACGAAAGATTAAAACTCCATAATAAACCTAATGAATTCGTCCGAGTAATTTGAGCACCATACAACAATTTGGAATATATTACGACTCAGTATGCCACATTACCGCCTTGAAAAGCATGTTAGTATAACGTACGGCACCTTACAACTCCTAACAAAACATTACAACACCGTACGTAAACTTAAAACTCCATAATAAACCTAATGAATTCGTCCGAGTCATTTGAACATCGTACGACCACTCAGGACTTGTTACGACTCTGTATGCGAAATTAGCAACAGGAAAAGCAATTTAGAATAATGTAGGATGCGTTACAACCTTTGAGAACACCTTACACCACCGTACGAAAGATTAAAACTCCATAATAAACCTAATAAATTCGTCCGAGTAATTTGAACACCATACAACAATTTGGAATATATTACGACTCAGTATGCCACATTACCGCCTTGAAAAGCATGTTAGTATAACGTACGGCACCTTACAACTCCTAACAAAACATTACAACACCGTACGTAAACTTAAAACTCCATAATAAACCTAATGAATTCGTCCGAGTCATTTGAACATCGTACGACCACTCAGGACTTGTTACGACTCTGTATGCGAAATTAGCAACAGGAAAAGCAATTTAGAATAATGTAGGATGCGTTACAACCTTTGAGAACACCTTACACCACCGTACGAAAGATTAAAACTCCATAATAAACCTAATAAATTCGTCCGAGTAATTTGAACACCATACAACAATTTGGAATATATTACGACTCAGTATGCCACATTACCGCCTTGAAAAGCATGTTAGTATAACGTACGGCACCTTACAACTCCTAACAAAACATTACAACACCGTACGTAAACTTAAAACTCCATAATAAACCTAATGAATTCGTCCGAGTCATTTGAACATCGTACGACCACTCAAGACTTGTTACGACTCTGTATGCGAAATTAGCAACAGGAAAAGCAATTTAGAATAATGTAGGATGCGTTACAACTTTTGAGAACACCTTACACCACCGTACGAAAGATTAAAACTCCATAATAAACCTAATGAATTCGTCCGAGTAATTTGAGCACCATACAACAATTTGGAATATATTACGACTCAGTATGCCACATTACCGCCTTGAAAAGCATGTTAGTATAACGTACGGCACCTTACAACTCCTAACAAAACATTACAACACCGTACGTAAACTTAAAACTCCATAATAAACCTAATGAATTCGTCCGAGTCATTTGAACATCGTACGACCACTCAGGACTTGTTACGACTCTGTATGCGAAATTAGCAACAGGAAAAGCAATTTAGAATAATGTAGGATGCGTTACAACCTTTGAGAACACCTTACACCACCGTACGAAAGATTAAAACTCCATAATAAACTTAATGAATTCGTCCGAGTAATTTGAACACCATACAACAATTTGGAATATATTACGACTCTGTATGCCACATTACCTCCATGAAAAGCATGTTAGTATAACGTACGGCACCTTACAAATCCTAACAAAACATTACAACACCGTACGTAAACTTAAAACTCCATATTAAACCTAATGAATTCGTCCGAGTCATTTGAACATCATACGACCACTCAGGACTTGTTACGACTCTGTATGCGAAATTAGCAACAGGAAAAGCAATTTAGAATAATGTAGGATGCGTTACAACTTTTGAGAACACCTTACACCACCGTACGAAAGATTAAAACTCCATAATAAACCTAATGAATTCGTGCGAGTAATTTGAGCACCATACAACAATTTGGAATATATTACGACTCAGTATGCCACATTAACGCCTTGAAAAGCATGTTAGTATAACGTACGGCACCTTACAACTCCTAACAAAACATTACAACACCGTACGTAAACTTAAAACTCCATAATAAACCTAATGAATTCGTCCGAGTCATTTGAACATCGTACGACCACTCAGGACTTGTTACGACTCTGTATGCGAAATTAGCAACAGGAAAAGCAATTTAGAATAATGTAGGATGCGTTACAACCTTTGAGAACACCTTACACCACCGTAAGAAAGATTAAAACTCCATAATAAACCTAATGAATTCGTCCGAGTAATTTGAACACCATACAACAATTTGGAATATATTACGACTCTGTATGCCACATTACCTCCTTGAAAAGCATGTTAGTATAACGTACGGCACCTTACAAATCCTAACAAAACATTACAACACTGTACGTAAACTTAAAACTCCATAATAAACCTAATGAATTCGTCCGAGTCATTTGAACATCATACGACCACTCAGGACTTGTTACGACTCTGTATGCGAAATTAGCAACAGGAAAAGCAATTTAGAATAATGTAGGATGCGTTACAACTTTTGAGAACACCTTACACCACCGTACGAAAGATTAAAACTCCATAATAAACCTAATGAATTCGTCCGAGTAATTTGAGCACCATACAACAATTTGGAATATATTACGACTCAGTATGCCACATTAACGCCTTGAAAAGCATGTTAGTATAACGTACGGCACCTTACAACTCCTAACAAAACATTACAACACCGTACGTAAACTTAAAACTCCATAATAAACCTAATGAATTCGTCCGAGTCATTTGAACATCGTACGACCACTCAGGACTTGTTACGACTCTGTATGCGAAATTAGCAACAGGAAAAACAATTTAGAATAATGTAGGATGCGTTACAACTTTTGAGAACACCTTACACCACCGTACGAAAGATTAAAACTCCATAATAAACCTAATGAATTCGTCCGAGTAATTTGAGCACCATACAAGAATTTGGAATATATTACGACTCAGTATGCCACATTACCGCTTTGAAAAGCATGTTAGTATAACGTACGGCACCTTACAACTCCTAACAAAACATTACAACACCGTACGTAAACTTAAAACTCCATAATAAACCTAATGAATTCGTCCGAGTCATTTGAACATCGTACGACCACTCAGGACTTGTTACGACTCTGTATGCGAAATTAGCAACAGGAAAAGCAATTTAGAATAATGAAGGATGCATTACAACTTTTGAGAACACCTTACACCACCGTACGAAAGATTAAAACTCCATAATAAACCTAATGAATTCGTCCGAGTCATTTGAACATCGTACGACCACTCAGGACTTGTTACGACTCTGTATGCGAAATTAGCAACAGGAAAAGCAATTTAGAATAATGAAGGATGCATTACAACTTTTGAGAACACCTTACACCACCGTACGAAAGATTAAAACTCCATAATAAACCTAATGAATTCGTCCGAGTAATTTGAGCACCATACAACAATTTGGAATATATTACGACTCAGTATGCCACATTACCGCCTTGAAAAGCATGTTAGTATAACGTACGGCACCTTACAACTCCTAACAAAACATTACAAAACCCTACGTAAACTAAAACTCCATAATAAACCTAATGAATTCGTCCGAGTCATTTGAACATCGTACGACCACTCAGGACTTGTTACGACTCTGTATGCGAAATTAGCAACAGGAAAAGCAATTTAGAATAATGAAGGATGCATTACAACTTTTGAGAACACCTTACACCACCGTACGAAAGATTAAAACTCCATAATAAACCTAATGAATTCGTCCGAGTAATTTGAGCACCATACAACAATTTGGTATATATTACGACTCAGTATGCCACATTACCGCCTTGAAAAGCATGTTAGTATAACGTACGGCACCTTACAACTCCTAACAAAACATTACAACACCGTACGTAAACTTAAAACTCCATAATAAACCTAATGAATTCGTCCGAGTCATTTGAACATCGTACGACCACTGAGGACTTGTTACGACTCTGTATGCGAAATTAGCAACAGGAAAAGCAATTTAGAATAATGAAGGATGCATTACAACTTTTGAGAACACCTTACACCACCGTACGAAAGATTAAAACTCCATAATAAACCTAATGAATTCGTCCGAGTAATTTGAGCACCATACAACAATTTGGAATATATTACGACTCAGTATGCCACATTACCGCCTTGAAAAGCATGTTAGTATAACGTACGGCACCTTACAACTCCTAACAAAACATTACAACACTGTACGTAAACTTAAAACTCCATAATAAACCTAATGAATTCGTCCGAGTCATTTGAACATCGTACGACCACTCAGGACTTGTTACGACTCTGTATGCGAAATTAGCAACAGGAAAAGCAATTTAGAATAATGAAGGATGCATTACAACTTTTGAGAACACCTTACACCACCGTACGAAAGATTAAAACTCCATAATAAACCTAATGAATTCGTCCGAGTAATTTGAGCACCATACAACAATTTGGAATATATTACGACTCAGTATGCCACATTACCGCCTTGAAAAGCATGTTAGTATAACGTACGGCACCTTACAACTCCTAACAAAACATTACAACACCGTACGTAAACTAAAACTCCATAATAAACCTAATGAATTCATCCGAGTCATTTGAACATCGTACGACCACTCAGGACTTGTTACGACTCTGTATGCGAAATTAGCAACAGGAAAAGCAATTTAGAATAATGAAGGATGCATTACAACTTTTGAGAACACCTTACACCACCGTACGAAAGATTAAAACTCCATAATAAACCTAATGAATTCGTCCGAGTCATTTGAACATCGTACGACCACTCAGGACTTGTTACGACTCTGTATGCGAAATTAGCAACAGGAAAAGCAATTTAGAATAATGAAGGATGCATTACAACTTTTGAGAACACCTTACACCACCGTACGAAAGATTAAAACTCCATAATAAACCTAATGAATTCGTCCGAGTAATTTGAGCACCATACAACAATTTGGAATATATTACGACTCAGTATGCCACATTACCGCCTTGAAAAGCATGTTAGTATAACGTACGGCACCTTACAACTCCTAACAAAACATTACAACACCGTACGTAAACTAAAACTCCATAATAAACCTAATGAATTCGTCCGAGTCATTTGAACATCGTACGACCACTCAGGACTTGTTACGACTCTGTATGCGAAATTAGCAACAGGAAAAGCAATTTAGAATAATGAAGGATGCATTACAACTTTTGAGAACACCTTACACCAACGTACGAAAGATTAAAACTCCATAATAAACCTAATGAATTCGTCCGAGTCATTTGAACATCGTACGACCACTCAGGACTTGTTACGACTCTGTATGCGAAATTAGCAACAGGAAAAGCAATTTAGAATAATGAAGGATGCATTACAACTTTTGAGAACACCTTACACCACCGTACGAAAGATTAAAACTCCATAATAAACCTAATGAATTCTTCCGAGTAATTTGAGCACCATACAACAATTTGGTATATATTACGACTCAGTATGCCACATTACCGCCTTGAAAAGCATGTTAGTATAACGTACGGCACCTTACAACTCCTAACAAAACATTACAACACCGTACGTAAACTTAAAACTCCATAATAAACCTAATGAATTCGTCCGAGTCATTTGAACATCGTACGACCACTGAGGACTTGTTACGACTCTGTATGCGAAATTAGCAACAGGAAAAGCAATTTAGAATAATGAAGGATGCATTACAACTTTTGAGAACACCTTACACCACCGTACGAAAGATTAAAACTCCATAATAAACCTAATGAATTCGTCCGAGTAATTTGAGCACCATACAACAATTTGGAATATATTACGACTCAGTATGCCACATTACCGCCTTGAAAAGCATGTTAGTATAACGTACGGCACCTTACAACTCCTAACAAAACATTACAACACCGTACGTAAACTTAAAACTCCATAATAAACCTAATGAATTCGTCCGAGTCATTTGAACATCGTACGACCACTCAGGACTTGTTACGACTCTGTATGCGAAATTAGCAACAGGAAAAGCAATTTAGAATAATGAAGGATGCATTACAACTTTTGAGAACACCTTACACCACCGTACGAAAGATTAAAACTCCATAATAAACCTAATGAGTTCGTCCGAGTAATTTCAGCACCATACAACAATTTGGAATATATTACGACTCAGTATGCCACATTACCGCCTTGAAAAGCATGTTAGTATAACGTACGGCACCTTACAACTCCTAACAAAACATTACAACACCGTACGTAAACTTAAAACTCCATAATAAACCTAATGAATTCGTCCGAGTCATTTGAACATCGTACGACCACTCAGGACTTGTTACGACTCTGTATGCGAAATTAGCAACAGGAAAAGCAATTTAGAATAATGTAGGATGCGTTACAACCTTTGAGAACAACTTACACCACCGTACGAAAGATTAAAACTCCATAATAAACCTAATGCATTCGTCCGAGTAATTTGAACACCATACAACAATTTGGAATATATTACGACTCTGTATGCCCCATTACCTCCTTGAAAAGCATGTTAGTATAACGTACGGCACCTTACAAATCCTAACAAAACATTACAACACCGTACGTAAACTTAAAACTCCATAATAAACCTAATGAATTCGTCCGAGTCATTTGAACATCATACGACCACTCAGGACTTGTTACGACTCTGTATGCGAAATTAGCAACAGGAAAAGCAATTTAGAATAATGTAGGATGCGTTACAACTTTTGAGAACACCTTACACCACCGTACGAAAGATTAAAACTCCATAATAAACCTAATGAATTCGTCCGAGTAATTTGAGCACCATACAACAATTTGGAATATATTACGACTCAGTATGCCACATTACCGCCTTGAAAAGCATGTTAGTATAACGTACGGCACCTTACAACTCCTAACAAAACATTACAACACCGTACGTAAACTAAAACTCCATAATAAACCTAATGAATTCGTCCGAGTCATTTGAACATCGTACGACCACTCAGGACTTGTTACGACTCTGTATGCGAAATTAGCAACAGGAAAAGCAATTTAGAATAATGAAGGATGCATTACAACTTTTGAGAACACCTTACACCACCGTACGAAAGATTAAAACTCCATAATAAACCTAATGAATTCGTCCGAGTAATTTGAGCACCATACAACAATTTGGAATATATTACGACTCAGTATGCCACATTACCGCCTTGAAAAGCATGTTAGTATAACGTACGGCACCTTACAACTCCTAACAAAACATTACAACACCGTACGTAAACTAAAACTCCATAATAAACCTAATGAATTCGTCCGAGTCATTTGAACATCGTACGACCACTCAGGACTTGTTACGACTCTGTATGCGAAATTAGCAACAGGAAAAGCAATTTAGAATAATGAAGGATGCATTACAACTTTTGAGAACACCTTACACCACCGTACGAAAGATTAAAACTCCATAATAAACCTAATGAATTCGTCCGAGTCATTTGAACATCGTACGACCACTCAGGACTTGTTACGACTCTGTATGCGAAATTAGCAACAGGAAAAGCAATTTAGAATAATGAAGGATGCATTACAACTTTTGAGAACACCTTACACCACCGTACGAAAGATTAAAACTCCATAATAAACCTAATGAATTCGTCCGAGTAGTTTGAGCACCATACAACAATTTGGAATATATTACGACTCAGTATGCCACATTACCGCCTTGAAAAGCATGTTAGTATAACGTACGGCACCTTACAACTCCTAACAAAACATTACAACACCGTACGTAAACTAAAACTCCATAATAAACCTAATGAATTCGTCCGAGTCATTTGAACATCGTACGACCACTCAGGACTTGTTACGACTCTGTATGCGAAATTAGCAACAGGAAAAGCAATTTAGAATAATGAAGGATGCATTACAACTTTTGAGAACACCTTACACCAACGTACGAAAGATTAAAACTCCATAATAAACCTAATGAATTCGTCCGAGTCATTTGAACATCGTACGACCACTCAGGACTTGTTACGACTCTGTATGCGAAATTAGCAACAGGAAAAGCAATTTAGAATAATGAAGGATGCATTACAACTTTTGAGAACACCTTACACCACCGTACGAAAGATTAAAACTCCATAATAAACCTAATGAATTCGTCCGAGTAATTTGAGCACCATACAACAATTTGGAATATATTACGACTCAGTATGCCACATTACCGCCTTTGAAAGCATGTTAGTATAACGTACGGCACCTTACAACTCCTAACAAAACATTACAACACCGTACGTAAACTAAAACTCCATAATAAACCTAATGAATTCGTCCGAGTCATTTGAACATCGTACGACCACTCAGGACTTGTTACGACTCTGTATGCGAAATTAGCAACAGGAAAAGCAATTTAGAATAATGAAGGATGCATTACAACTTTTGAGAACACCTTACACCAACGTACGAAAGATTAAAACTCCATAATAAACCTAATGAATTCGTCCGAGTCATTTGAACATCGTACGACCACTCAGGACTTGTTACGACTCTGTATGCGAAATTAGCAACAGGAAAAGCAATTTAGAATAATGAAGGATGCATTACAACTTTTGAGAACACCTTACACCACCGTACGAAAGATTAAAACTCCATAATAAACCTAATGAATTCGTCCGAGTAATTTGAGCACCATACAACAATTTGGAATATATTACGACTCAGTATGCCACATTACCGCCTTGAAAAGCATGTTAGTATAACGTACGGCACCTTACAACTCCTAACAAAACATTACAACACCGTACGTAAACTAAAACTCCATAATAAACCTAATGAATTCGTCCGAGTCATTTGAACATCGTACGACCACTCAGGACTTGTTACGACTCTGTATGCGAAATTAGCAACAGGAAAAGCAATTTAGAATAATGAAGGATGCATTACAACTTTTGAGAACACCTTACACCACCGTACGAAAGATTAAAACTCCATAATAAACCTAATGAATTCGTCCGAGTAATTTGAGCACCATACAACAATTTGGAATATATTACGACTCAGTATGCCACATTACCGCCTTGAAAAGCATGTTAGTATAACGTACGGCACCTTACAACTCCTAACAAAACATTACAACACCGTACGTAAACTAAAACTCCATAATAAACCTAATGAATTCGTCCGAGTCATTTGAACATCGTACGACCACTCAGGACTTGTTACGACTCTGTATGCGAAATTAGCAACAGGAAAAGCAATTTAGAATAATGAAGGATGCATTACAACTTTTGAGAACACCTTACACCACCGTACGAAAGATTAAAACTCCATAATAAACCTAATGAATTCGTCCGAGTCATTTGAACATCGTACGACCACTCAGGACTTGTTACGACTCTGTATGCGAAATTAGCAACAGGAAAAGCAATTTAGAATAATGAAGGATGCATTACAACTTTTGAGAACACCTTACACCACCGTACGAAAGATTAAAACTCCATAATAAACCTAATGAATTCGTCCGAGTAGTTTGAGCACCATACAACAATTTGGAATATATTACGACTCAGTATGCCACATTACCGCCTTGAAAAGCATGTTAGTATAACGTACGGCACCTTACAACTCCTAACAAAACATTACAACACCGTACGTAAACTAAAACTCCATAATAAACCTAATGAATTCGTCCGAGTCATTTGAACATCGTACGACCACTCAGGACTTGTTACGACTCTGTATGCGAAATTAGCAACAGGAAAAGCAATTTAGAATAATGAAGGATGCATTACAACTTTTGAGAACACCTTACACCAACGTACGAAAGATTAAAACTCCATAATAAACCTAATGAATTCGTCCGAGTCATTTGAACATCGTACGACCACTCAGGACTTGTTACGACTCTGTATGCGAAATTAGCAACAGGAAAAGCAATTTAGAATAATGAAGGATGCATTACAACTTTTGAGAACACCTTACACCACCGTACGAAAGATTAAAACTCCATAATAAACCTAATGAATTCGTCCGAGTAATTTGAGCACCATACAACAATTTGGAATATATTACGACTCAGTATGCCACATTACCGCCTTTGAAAGCATGTTAGTATAACGTACGGCACCTTACAACTCCTAACAAAACATTACAACACCGTACGTAAACTAAAACTCCATAATAAACCTAATGAATTCGTCCGAGTCATTTGAACATCGTACGACCACTCAGGACTTGTTACGACTCTGTATGCGAAATTAGCAACAGGAAAAGCAATTTAGAATAATGAAGGATGCATTACAACTTTTGAGAACACCTTACACCACCGTACGAAAGATTAAAACTCCATAATAAACCTAATGAATTCGTCCGAGTAATTTGAGCACCATACAACAATTTGGTATATATTACGACTCAGTATGCCACATTACCGCCTTGAAAAGCATGTTAGTATAACGTACGGCACCTTACAACTCCTAACAAAACATTACAACACCGTACGTAAACTTAAAACTCCATAATAAACCTAATGAATTCGTCCGAGTCATTTGAACATCGTACGACCACTGAGGACTTGTTACGACTCTGTATGCGAAATTAGCAACAGGAAAAGCAATTTAGAATAATGAAGGATGCATTACAACTTTTGAGAACACCTTACACCACCGTACGAAAGATTAAAACTCCATAATAAACCTAATGAATTCGTCCGAGTAATTTGAGCACCATACAACAATTTGGAATATATTACGACTCAGTATGCCACATTACCGCCTTGAAAAGCATGTTAGTATAACGTACGGCACCTTACAACTCCTAACAAAACATTACAACACCGTACGTAAACTTAAAACTCCATAATAAACCTAATGAATTCGTCCGAGTCATTTGAACATCGTACGACCACTCAGGACTTGTTACGACTCTGTATGCGAAATTAGCAACAGGAAAAGCAATTTAGAATAATGAAGGATGCATTACAACTTTTGAGAACACCTTACACCACCGTACGAAAGATTAAAACTCCATAATAAACCTAATGAGTTCGTCCGAGTAATTTCAGCACCATACAACAATTTGGAATATATTACGACTCAGTATGCCACATTACCGCCTTGAAAAGCATGTTAGTATAACGTACGGCACCTTACAACTCCTAACAAAACATTACAACACCGTACGTAAACTTAAAACTCCATAATAAACCTAATGAATTCGTCCGAGTCATTTGAACATCGTACGACCACTCAGGACTTGTTACGACTCTGTATGCGAAATTAGCAACAGGAAAAGCAATTTAGAATAATGTAGGATGCGTTACAACCTTTGAGAACAACTTACACCACCGTACGAAAGATTAAAACTCCATAATAAACCTAATGAATTCGTCCGAGTAATTTGAACACCATACAACAATTTGGAATATATTACGACTCTGTATGCCCCATTACCTCCTTGAAAAGCATGTTAGTATAACGTACGGCACCTTACAAATCCTAACAAAACATTACAACACCGTACGTAAACTTAAAACTCCATAATAAACCTAATGAATTCGTCCGAGTCATTTGAACATCATACGACCACTCAGGACTTGTTACGACTCTGTATGCGAAATTAGCAACAGGAAAAGCAATTTAGAATAATGTAGGATGCCTTACAACTTTTGAGAACACCTTACACCACCGTACGAAAGATTAAAACTCCATAATAAACCTAATGAATTCGTCCGAGTAATTTGAGCACCATACAACAATTTGGAATATATTACGACTCAGTATGCCACATTACCGCCTTGAAAAGCATGTTAGTATAACGTACGGCACCTTACAACTCCTAACAAAACATTACAACACCGTACGTAAACTAAAACTCCATAATAAACCTAATGAATTCGTCCGAGTCATTTGAACATCGTACGACCACTCAGGACTTGTTACGACTCTGTATGCGAAATTAGCAACAGGAAAAGCAATTTAGAATAATGAAGGATGCATTACAACTTTTGAGAACACCTTACACCACCGTACGAAAGATTAAAACTCCATAATAAACCTAATGAATTCGTCCGAGTAATTTGAGCACCATACAACAATTTGGAATATATTACGACTCAGTATGCCACATTACCGCCTTGAAAAGCATGTTAGTATAACGTACGGCACCTTACAACTCCTAACAAAACATTACAACACCGTACGTAAACTAAAACTCCATAATAAACCTAATGAATTCGTCCGAGTCATTTGAACATCGTACGACCACTCAGGACTTGTTACGACTCTGTATGCGAAATTAGCAACAGGAAAAGCAATTTAGAATAATGAAGGATGCATTACAACTTTTGAGAACACCTTACACCACCGTACGAAAGATTAAAACTCCATAATAAACCTAATGAATTCGTCCGAGTAATTTGAGCACCATACAACAATTTGGAATATATTACGACTCAGTATGCCACATTACCGCCTTGAAAAGCATGTTAGTATAACGTACGGCACCTTACAACTCCTAACAAAACATTACAACACCGTACGTAAACTTAAAACTCCATAATAAACCTAATGAATTCGTCCGAGTCATTTGAACATCGTACGACCACTCAGGACTTGTTACGACTCTGTATGCGAAATTAGCAACAGGAAAAGCAATTTAGAATAATGAAGGATGCATTACAACTTTTGAGAACACCTTACACCACCGTACGAAAGATTAAAACTCCATAATAAACCTAATGAATTCGTCCGAGTAATTTGAACACCATACAACAATTTGGAATATATTACGACTCCGTATGCCACATTACCGCCTTGAAAAGCATGTTAGTATAACGTACGACACCTTACTACTCCTAACAAAACATTACAACACCGTACGTAAACTTAAAACTCCATAATAAACCTATTGAATTCGTCCGAGTCCTTTGAACATCGTACGACCACTCAGGACTTGTTACGACTCTGTATGCGAAATTAGCAACAGGAAAAGCAATTTAGAATAATGAAGGATGCATTACAACTTTTGAGAACACCTTACACCACCGTACGAAAGATTAAAACTCCATAATAAACCTAATGAATTCGTCCGAGTAATTTGAGCACCAAACAACAATTTGGAATATATTACGACTCAGTATGTCACATTACCGCCTTGAAAAGCATGTTAGTATAACGTACGGCACCTTACAACTCCTAACAAAACATTACAACACCATACGTAAACTTAAAACTCCATAATAAACCTAATAAATTCGTCCGAGTCATTTGAACATCGTACGACCACTCAGGACTTGTTACGACTCTGTATGCTAAATTAGCAACAGGAAAAGCAATTTAGAATAATGAAGGATGCATTACAACTTTTGAGAACACCTTACACCACCGTACGAAAGATTAAAACTCCATAATAAACCTAATGAATTCGTCCGAGTAATTTGAGCACCATACAACAATTTGGAATATATTACGACTCAGTATGCCACATTACCGCCTTGAAAAGCATGTTAGTATAACGTACGGCACCTTACAACTCCTAACAAAACATTACAACACCGTACGTAAACTTAAAACTCCATAATAAACCTAATGAATTCGTCCGAGTCATTTGAACATCGTACGACCACTCAGGACTTGTTACGACTCTGTATGCGAAATTAGCAACAGGAAAAGCAATTTAGAATAATGAAGGATGCATTACAACTTTTGAGAACACCTTACACCACCGTACGAAAGATTAAAACTCCATAATAAACCTAATGAATTCGTCCGAGTAATTTGAACACCATACAACAATTTGGAATATATTACGACTCCGTATGCCACATTACCGCCTTGAAAAGCATGTTAGTATAACGTACGACACCTTACTACTCCTAACAAAACATTACAACACCGTACGTAAACTTAAAACTCCATAATAAACCTATTGAATTCGTCCGAGTCCTTTGAACATCGTACGACCACTCAGGACTTGTTACGACTCTGTATGCGAAATTAGCAACAGGAAAAGCAATTTAGAATAATGAAGGATGCATTACAACTTTTGAGAACACCTTACACCACCGTACGAAAGATTAAAACTCCATAATAAACCTAATGAATTCGTCCGAGTAATTTGAGCACCAAACAACAATTTGGAATATATTACGACTCAGTATGTCACATTACCGCCTTGAAAAGCATGTTAGTATAACGTACGGCACCTTACAACTCCTAACAAAACATTACAACACCATACGTAAACTTAAAACTCCATAATAAACCTAATAAATTCGTCCGAGTCATTTGAACATCGTACGACCACTCAGGACTTGTTACGACTCTGTATGCTAAATTAGCAACAGGAAAAGCAATTTAGAATAATGAAGGATGCATTACAACTTTTGAGAACACCTTACACCACCGTACGTAAACTTAAAACTCCATAATAAACCTAATGAATTCGTCCGAGTAATTTGAACACCATACAACAATTTGGAATATATTACGACTCTGTATGCCACATTACCTCCTTGAAAAGCATGTTAGTATAACGTACGGCACCTTACAAATCCTAACAAAACATTACAACACCGTACGTAAACTTAAAACTCCATAATAAACCTATTGAATTCGTCCGAGTCCTTTGAACATCGTACGACCACTCAGGACTTGTTACGACTCTGTATGCGAAATTAGCAACAGGAAAAGCAATTTAGAATAATGAAGGATGCATTACAACTTTTGAGAACACCTTACACCACCGTACGAAAGATTAAAACTCCATAATAAACCTAATGAATTCGTCCGAGTAATTTGAGCACCAAACAACAATTTGGAATATATTACGACTCAGTATGTCACATTACCGCCTTGAAAAGCATGTTAGTATAACGTACGGCACCTTACAACTCCTAACAAAACATTACAACACCATACGTAAACTTAAAACTCCATAATAAACCTAATAAATTCGTCCGAGTCATTTGAACATCGTACGACCACTCAGGACTTGTTACGACTCTGTATGCGAAATTAGCAACAGGAAAAGCAATTTAGAATAATGAAGGATGCATTACAACTTTTGAGAACACCTTACACCACCGTACGTAAACTTAAAACTCCATAATAAACCTAATGAATTCGTCCGAGTAATTTGAACACCATACAACAATTTGGAATATATTACGACTCCGTATGCCACATTACCGCCTTGAAAAGCATGTTAGTATAACGTACGACACCTTACTACTCCTAACAAAACATTACAACACCGTACGTAAACTTAAAACTCCATAATAAACCTATTGAATTCGTCCGAGTCCTTTGAACATCGTACGACCACTCAGGACTTGTTACGACTCTGTATGCGAAGTTAGCAACAGGAAAAGCAATTTAGAATAATGAAGGATGCATTACAACTTTTGAGAACACCTTACACCACCGTACGAAAGATTAAAACTCCATAATAAACCTAATGAATTCGTCCGAGTAATTTGAGCACCATACAACAATTTGGAATATATTACGACTCAGTATGCCACATTACCGCCTTGAAAAGCATGTTAGTATAACGTACGGCACCTTACAACTCCTAACAAAACATTACAACACCGTACGTAAACTTAAAACTCCATAATAAACCTAATGAATTCGTCCGAGTCATTTGAACATCGTACGACCACTCAGGACTTGTTACGACTCTGTATGCGAAATTAGCAACAGGAAAAGCAATTTAGAATAATGAAGGATGCACTACAACTTTTGAGAACACCTTACACCACCGTACGAAAGATTAAAACTCCATAATAAACCTAATGAATTCGTCCGAGTAATTTGAACACCATACAACAATTTGGAATATATTACGACTCCGTATGCCACATTACCGCCTTGAAAAGCATGTTAGTATAACGTACGACACCTTACTACTCCTAACAAAACATTACAACACCGTACGTAAACTTAAAACTCCATAATAAACCTATTGAATTCGTCCGAGTCCTTTGAACATCGTACGACCACTCAGGACTTGTTACGACTCTGTATGCGAAATTAGCAACAGGAAAAGCAATTTAGAATAATGAAGGATGCATTACAACTTTTGAGAACACCTTACACCACCGTACGAAAGATTAAAACTCCATAATAAACCTAATGAATTCGTCCGAGTAATTTGAGCACCAAACAACAATTTGGAATATATTACGACTCAGTATGTCACATTACCGCCTTGAAAAGCATGTTAGTATAACGTACGGCACCTTACAACTCCTAACAAAACATTACAACACCATACGTAAACTTAAAACTCCATAATAAACCTAATAAATTCGTCCGAGTCATTTGAACATCGTACGACCACTCAGGACTTGTTACGACTCTGTATGCGAAATTAGCAACAGGAAAAGCAATTTAGAATAATGAAGGATGCATTACAACTTTTGAGAACACCTTACACCACCGTACGTAAACTTAAAACTCCATAATAAACCTAATGAATTCGTCCGAGTAATTTGAACACCATACAACAATTTGGAATATATTACGACTCTGTATGCCACATTACCTCCTTGAAAAGCATGTTAGTATAACGTACGGCACCTTACAAATCCTAACAAAACATTACAACACCGTACGTAAACTTAAAACTCCATAATAAACCTATTGAATTCGTCCGAGTCCTTTGAACATCGTACGACCACTCAGGACTTGTTACGACTCTGTATGCGAAATTAGCAACAGGAAAAGCAATTTAGAATAATGAAGGATGCATTACAACTTTTGAGAACACCTTACACCACCGTACGAAAGATTAAAACTCCATAATAAACCTAATGAATTCGTCCGAGTAATTTGAGCACCAAACAACAATTTGGAATATATTACGACTCAGTATGTCACATTACCGCCTTGAAAAGCATGTTAGTATAACGTACGGCACCTTACAACTCCTAACAAAACATTACAACACCATACGTAAACTTAAAACTCCATAATAAACCTAATAAATTCGTCCGAGTCATTTGAACATCGTACGACCACTCAGGACTTGTTACGACTCTGTATGCGAAATTAGCAACAGGAAAAGCAATTTAGAATAATGAAGGATGCATTACAACTTTTGAGAACACCTTACACCACCGTACGTAAACTTAAAACTCCATAATAAACCTAATGAATTCGTCCGAGTAATTTGAACACCATACAACAATTTGGAATATATTACGACTCTGTATGCCACATTACCTCCTTGAAAAGCATGTTAGTATAACGTACGGCACCTTACAAATCCTAACAAAACATTACAACACCGTACGTAAACTTAAAACTCCATAATAAACCTATTGAATTCGTCCGAGTCCTTTGAACATCGTACGACCACTCAGGACTTGTTACGACTCTGTATGCGAAATTAGCAACAGGAAAAGCAATTTAGAATAATGAAGGATGCATTACAACTTTTGAGAACACCTTACACCACCGTACGAAAGATTAAAACTCCATAATAAACCTAATGAATTCGTCCGAGTAATTTGAGCACCAAACAACAATTTGGAATATATTACGACTCAGTATGTCACATTACCGCCTTGAAAAGCATGTTAGTATAACGTACGGCACCTTACAACTCCTAACAAAACATTACAACACCATACGTAAACTTAAAACTCCATAATAAACCTAATAAATTCGTCCGAGTCATTTGAACATCGTACGACCACTCAGGACTTGTTACGACTCTGTATGCGAAATTAGCAACAGGAAAAGCAATTTAGAATAATGAAGGATGCATTACAACTTTTGAGAACACCTTACACCACCGTACGTAAACTTAAAACTCCATAATAAACCTAATGAATTCGTCCGAGTAATTTGAACACCATACAACAATTTGGAATATATTACGACTCTGTATGCCACATTACCTCCTTGAAAAGCATGTTAGTATAACGTACGGCACCTTACAAATCCTAACAAAACATTACAACACCGTACGTAAACTTAAAACTCCATAATAAACCTAATGAATTCGTCCGAGTCATTTGAACATCATACGACCACTCAGGACTTGTTACGACTCTGTATGCGAAATTAGCAACAGGAAAAGCAATTTAGAATAATGAAGGATGCATTACAACTTTTTAGAACACCTTACACCACCGTACGAAAGATTAAAACTCCATAATAAACCTAATGAATTCGTCCGAATAATTTGAACACCATACAACAATTTGGAATATATTACGACTCAGTATGCCACATTACCGCCTTGAAAAGCATGTTAGTATAACGTACGGCACCTTACAACTCCTAACAAAACATTACAACACCGTACGTAAACTTAAAACTCCATAATAAACCTAATATATTCGTCTGAGTCATTTGAACATCGTACGACCACTCAGGACTTGTTACGACTCTGTATGCGAAATTAGCAACAGGAAAAGCAATTTAGAATAATGAAGGATGCATTACAACTTTTGAGAACACCTTACACCACCGTACGAAAGATTAAAACTCCATAATAAACCTAATGAATTCGTCCGAGTAATTTGAACACCATACAATAATTTGGAATATATTACGACTCCGTATGCCACATTACCGCCTTGAAAAGCATGTTAGTATAACGTACGACACCTTACTACTCCTAACAAAACATTACAACACCGTACGTAAACTTAAAACTCCATAATAAACCTATTGAATTCGTCCGAGTCCTTTGAACATCGTACGACAATTTAGAATATATTACGACTCTGCTTGCCACATTAAAGTCTTGAGAAGCATGTTAGTATAACGTACGACACCTTACAACTCCTAACAAAACATTACAACACCGTACGTAAACTTAAAACTCCATAATAAACCTAATGAATTCGTCCGAGTAATTTGAACACCATACAACAATTTGGAATATATTACGACTCTGTATGCCACATTACCTCCTTGAAAAGCATGTTAGTATAACGTACGGCACCTTACAACTCCTAACAAAACATTACAACACCGTACGTAAACTTAAAACTCCATAATAAACCTAATATATTCGTCTGAGTCATTTGAACATCGTACGACCACTCAGGACTTGTTACGACTCTGTATGCGAAATTAGCAACAGGAAAAGCAATTTAGAATAATGAAGGATGCATTACAACTTTTGAGAACACCTTACACCACCGTACGAAAGATTAAAACTCCATAATAAACCTAATGAATTCGTCCGAGTAATTTGAACACCATACAACAATTTGGAATATATTACGACTCCGTATGCCACATTACCGCCTTGAAAAGCATGTTAGTATAACGTACGACACCTTACTACTCCTAACAAAACATTACAACACCGTACGTAAACTTAAAACTCCATAATAAACCTAATATATTCGTCTGAGTCATTTGAACATCGTACGACCACTCAGGACTTGTTACGACTCTGTATGCGAAATTAGCAACAGGAAAAGCAATTTAGAATAATGAAGGATGCATTACAACTTTTGAGAACACCTTACACCACCGTACGAAAGATTAAAACTCCATAATAAACCTAATGAATTCGTCCGAGTAATTTGAACACCATACAACAATTTGGAATATATTACGACTCCGTATGCCACATTACCGCCTTGAAAAGCATGTTAGTATAACGTACGACACCTTACTACTCCTAACAAAACATTACAACACCGTACGTAAACTTAAAACTCCATAATAAACCTATTGAATTCGTCCGAGTCCTTTGAACATCGTACGACAATTTAGAATATATTACGACTCTGCTTGCCACATTAAAGTCTTGAGAAGCATGTTAGTATAACGTACGACACCTTACAACTCCTAACAAAACATTACAACACCGTACGTAAACTTAAAACTCCATAATAAACCTAATGAATTCGTCCGAGTAATTTGAACACCATACAACAATTTGGAATATATTACGACTCTGTATGCCACATTACCTCCTTGAAAAGCATGTTAGTATAACGTACGGCACCTTACAAATCCTAACAAAACATTACAACACCGTACGTAAACTTAAAACTCCATAATAAACCTAATGAATTCGTCCGAGTCATTTGAACATCATACGACCACTCAGGACTTGTTACGACTCTGTATGTGAAATTAGCAACAGGAAAAGCAATTTAGAATAATGAAGGATGCATTACAACTTTTTAGAACACCTTACACCACCGTACGAAAGATTAAAACTCCATAATAAACCTAATGAATTCGTCCGAGTAATTTGAACACCATACAACAATTTGGAATATATTACGACTCCGTATGCCACATTACCGCCTTGAAAAGCATGTTAGTATAACGTACGACACCTTACTACTCCTAACAAAACATTACAACACCGTACGTAAACTTAAAACTCCATAATAAACCTATTGAATTCGTCCGAGTCCTTTGAACATCGTACGACAATTTAGAATATATTACGACTCTGCTTGCCACATTAAAGTCTTGAGAAGCATGTTAGTATAACGTACGACACCTTACAACTCCTAACAAAACATTACAACACCGTACGTAAACTTAAAACTCCATAATAAACCTAATGAATTCGTCCGAGTAATTTGAACACCATACAACAATTTGGAATATATTACGACTCTGTATGCCACATTACCTCCTTGAAAAGCATGTTAGTATAACGTACGGCACCTTACAAATCCTAACAAAACATTACAACACCGTACGTAAACTTAAAACTCCATAATAAACCTAATGAATTCGTCCGAGTCATTTGAACATCATACGACCACTCAGGACTTGTTACGACTCTGTATGTGAAATTAGCAACAGGAAAAGCAATTTAGAATAATGAAGGATGCATTACAACTTTTTAGAACACCTTACACCACCGTACGAAAGATTAAAACTCCATAATAAACCTAATGAATTCGTCCGAGTAATTTGAACACCATACAACAATTTGGAATATATTACGACTCCGTATGCCACATTACCGCCTTGAAAAGCATGTTAGTATAACGTACGACACCTTACTACTCCTAACAAAACATTACAACACCGTACGTAAACTTAAAACTCCATAATAAACCTAATGAATTCGTCCGAGTCATTTGAACATCATACGACCACTCAGGACTTGTTACGACTCTGTATGTGAAATTAGCAACAGGAAAAGCAATTTAGAATAATGAAGGATGCATTACAACTTTTTAGAACACCTTACACCACCGTACGAAAGATTAAAACTCCATAATAAACCTAATGAATTCGTCCGAGTAATTTGAGCACCATACAACAATTTGGAATATATTACGACTCAGTATGCCACATTACCGCCTTGAAAAGCATGTTAGTATAACGTACGGCACCTTACAACTCCTAACAAAACATTACAACACCGTACGTAAAGTTAAAACTCCATAATAAACCTAATGAATTCGTCCGAGTCATTTGAACATCGTACGACCACTCAGGACTTGTTACGACTCTGTATGCGAAATTAGCAACAGGAAAAGCAATTTAGAATAATGAAGGATGCATTACAACTTTTGAGAACACCTTACACCACCGTACGAAAGATTAAAACTCCATAATAAACCTAATGAATTCGTCCGAGTAATTTGAACACCATACAACAATTTGGAATATATTACGACTCCGTATGCCACATTACCGCCTTGAAAAGCATGTTAGTATAACGTACGACACCTTACTACTCCTAACAAAACATTACAACACCGTACGTAAACTTAAAACTCCATAATAAACCTAATATATTCGTCTGAGTCATTTGAACATCGTACGACCACTCAGGACTTGTTACGACTCTGTATGCGAAATTAGCAACAGGAAAAGCAATTTAGAATAATGAAGGATGCATTACAACTTTTGAGAACACCTTACACCACCGTACGAAAGATTAAAACTCCATAATAAACCTAATGAATTCGTCCGAGTAATTTGAACACCATACAACAATTTGGAATATATTACGACTCCGTATGCCACATTACCGCCTTGAAAAGCATGTTAGTATAACGTACGACACCTTACTACTCCTAACAAAACATTACAACACCGTACGTAAACTTAAAACTCCATAATAAACCTATTGAATTCGTCCGAGTCCTTTGAACATCGTACGACAATTTAGAATATATTACGACTCTGCTTGCCACATTAAAGTCTTGAGAAGCATGTTAGTATAACGTACGACACCTTACAACTCCTAACAAAACATTACAACACCGTACGTAAACTTAAAACTCCATAATAAACCTAATGAATTCGTCCGAGTAATTTGAACACCATACAACAATTTGGAATATATTACGACTCTGTATGCCACATTACCTCCTTGAAAAGCATGTTAGTATAACGTACGGCACCTTACAAATCCTAACAAAACATTACAACACCGTACGTAAACTTAAAACTCCATAATAAACCTAATGAATTCGTCCGAGTCATTTGAACATCATACGACCACTCAGGACTTGTTACGACTCTGTATGTGAAATTAGCAACAGGAAAAGCAATTTAGAATAATGAAGGATGCATTACAACTTTTTAGAACACCTTACACCACCGTACGAAAGATTAAAACTCCATAATAAACCTAATGAATTCGTCCGAGTAATTTGAACACCATACAACAATTTGGAATATATTACGACTCCGTATGCCACATTACCGCCTTGAAAAGCATGTTAGTATAACGTACGACACCTTACTACTCCTAACAAAACATTACAACACCGTACGTAAACTTAAAACTCCATAATAAACCTATTGAATTCGTCCGAGTCCTTTGAACATCGTACGACAATTTAGAATATATTACGACTCTGCTTGCCACATTAAAGTCTTGAGAAGCATGTTAGTATAACGTACGACACCTTACAACTCCTAACAAAACATTACAACACCGTACGTAAACTTAAAACTCCATAATAAACCTAATGAATTCGTCCGAGTAATTTGAACACCATACAACAATTTGGAATATATTACGACTCTGTATGCCACATTACCTCCTTGAAAAGCATGTTAGTATAACGTACGGCACCTTACAAATCCTAACAAAACATTACAACACCGTACGTAAACTTAAAACTCCATAATAAACCTAATGAATTCGTCCGAGTCATTTGAACATCATACGACCACTCAGGACTTGTTACGACTCTGTATGTGAAATTAGCAACAGGAAAAGCAATTTAGAATAATGAAGGATGCATTACAACTTTTTAGAACACCTTACACCACCGTACGAAAGATTAAAACTCCATAATAAACCTAATGAATTCGTCCGAGTAATTTGAACACCATACAACAATTTGGAATATATTACGACTCCGTATGCCACATTACCGCCTTGAAAAGCATGTTAGTATAACGTACGACACCTTACTACTCCTAACAAAACATTACAACACCGTACGTAAACTTAAAACTCCATAATAAACCTAATGAATTCGTCCGAGTCATTTGAACATCATACGACCACTCAGGACTTGTTACGACTCTGTATGTGAAATTAGCAACAGGAAAAGCAATTTAGAATAATGAAGGATGCATTACAACTTTTTAGAACACCTTACACCACCGTACGAAAGATTAAAACTCCATAATAAACCTAATGAATTCGTCCGAGTAATTTGAGCACCATACAACAATTTGGAATATATTACGACTCAGTATGCCACATTACCGCCTTGAAAAGCATGTTAGTATAACGTACGGCACCTTACAACTCCTAACAAAACATTACAACACCGTACGTAAAGTTAAAACTCCATAATAAACCTAATGAATTCGTCCGAGTCATTTGAACATCGTACGACCACTCAGGACTTGTTACGACTCTGTATGCGAAATTAGCAACAGGAAAAGCAATTTAGAATAATGAAGGATGCATTACAACTTTTGAGAACACCTTACACCACCGTACGAAAGATTAAAACTCCATAATAAACCTAATGAATTCGTCCGAGTAATTTGAACACCATACAACAATTTGGAATATATTACGACTCCGTATGCCACATTACCGCCTTGAAAAGCATGTTAGTATAACGTACGACACCTTACTACTCCTAACAAAACATTACAACACCGTACGTAAACTTAAAACTCCATAATAAACCTAATGAATTCGTCCGAGTCATTTGAACATCATACGACCACTCAGGACTTGTTACGACTCTGTATGCGAAATTAGCAACAGGAAAAGCAATTTAGAATAATGAAGGATGCATTACAACTTTTGAGAACACCTTACACCACCGTACGAAAGATTAAAACTCCATAATAAACCTAATGAATTCGTCCGAGTAATTTGAGCACCATACAACAATTTGGAATATATTACGACTCAGTATGCCACATTACCGCCTTGAAAAGCATGTTAGTAAAACATACGGCACCTTATAACTCCTAACAAAACATTACAACACCGTACGTAAACTTAAAACTCCATAATAAACCTAATGAATTCGTCCGAGTCATTTGAACATCGTACGACCACTCAGGACTTGTTACGACTCTGTATGCGAAATTAGCAACAGGAAAAGCAATTTAGAATAATGAAGGATGCATTACAACTTTTGAGAACACCTTACACCACCGTACGAAAGATTAAAACTCCATAATAAACCTAATGAATTCGTCCGAGTAATTTGAACACCATACAACAATTTGGAATATATTACGACTCCGTATGCCACATTACCGCCTTGAAAAGCATGTTAGTATAACGTACGACACCTTACTACTCCTAACAAAACATTACAACACCGTACGTAAACTTAAAACTCCATAATAAACCTATTGAATTCGTCCGAGTCCTTTGAACATCGTACGACAATTTAGAGTATATAACGACTCTGCTTGCCACATTAAAGTCTTGAGAAGCATGTTAGTATAACGTACGACACCTTACAACTCCTAACAAAACATTACAACACCGTACGTAAACTTAAAACTCCATAATAAACCTAATGAATTCGTCCGAGTAATTTGAACACCATACAACAATTTGGAATATATTACGACTCTGTATGCCACATTACCTCCTTGAAAAGCATGTTAGTATAACGTACGGCACCTTACAAATCCTAACAAAACATTACAACACCGTACGTAAACTTAAAACTCCATAATAAACCTAATGAATTCGTCCGAGTCATTTGAACATCATACGACCACTCAGGACTTGTTACGACTCTGTATGCGAAATTAGCAACAGGAAAAGCAATTTAGAATAATGAAGGATGCATTACAACTTTTGAGAACACCTTACACCACCGTACGAAAGATTAAAACTCCATAATAAACCTAATGAATTCGTCCGAGTAATTTGAGCACCATACAACAATTTGGAATATATTACGACTCAGTATGCCACATTACAGCCTTGAAAAGCATGTTAGTATAACGTACGGCACCTTACAACTCCTAACAAAACATTACAACACCGTACGTAAACTTAAAACTCCATAATAAACCTAATGAATTCATCCGAGTCATTTGAACATCGTACGACCACTCAGGACTTGTTACGACTCTGTATGCGAAATTAGCAACAGGAAAAGCAATTTAGAATAATGAAGGATGCATTACAACTTTTGAGAACACCTTACACCACCGTACGAAAGATTAAAACTCCATAATAAACCTAATGAATTCGTCCGAGTAATTTGAACACCATACAACAATTTGGAATATATTACGACTCTGTATGCCACATTACCTCCTTGAAAAGCATGTTAGTATAACGTACGGCACCTTACAACTCCTAACAAAACATTACAACACCGTACGTAAACTTAAAACTCCATAATAAACCTAATGAATTCGTCCGAGTCATCTGAACATCGTACGACCACTCAGGACTTGTTACGACTCTGTATGCGAAATTAGCAACAGGAAAAGCAATTTAGAATAATGAAGGATGCATTACAACTTTTGAGAACACCTTACACCACCGTACGAAAGATTAAAACTCCATAATAAACCTAATGAATTCGTCCGAGTAATTTGAACACCATACAACAATTTGGAATATATTACGACTCCGTATGCCACATTACCGCCTTGAAAAGCATGTTAGTATAACGTACGACACCTTACTACTCCTAACAAAACATTACAACACCGTACGTAAACTTAAAACTCCATAATAAACCTATTGAATTCGTCCGAGTCCTTTGAACATCGTACGACAATTTAGAATATATTACGACTCTGCTTGCCACATTAAAGTCTTGAGAAGCATGTTAGTATAACGTACGACACCTTACAACTCCTAACAAAACATTACAACACCGTACGTAAACTTAAAACTCCATAATAAACCTAATGAATTCGTCCGAGTAATTTGAACACCATACAACAATTTGGAATATATTACGACTCTGTATGCCACATTACCTCCTTGAAAAGCATGTTAGTATAACGTACGGCACCTTACAAATCCTAACAAAACATTACAACACCGTACGTAAATTTAAAACTCCATAATAAACCTAATGAATTCGTCCGAGTCATTTGAACATCATACGACCACTCAGGACTTGTTACGACTCTGTATGCGAAATTAGCAACAGGAAAAGCAATTTAGAATAATGAAGGATGCATTACAACTTTTGAGAACACCTTACACCACCGTACGAAAGATTAAAACTCCATAATAAACCTAATGAATTCGTCCGAGTAATTTGAGCACCATACAACAATTTGGAATATATTACGACTCCGTATGCCACATTACCGCCTTGAAAAGCATGTTAGTATAACGTACGACACCTTACTACTCCTAACAAAACATTACAACACCGTACGTAAACTTAAAACTCCATAATAAACCTATTGAATTCGTCCGAGTCCTTTGAACATCGTACGACCACTCAGGACTTGTAACGACTCTGTATGCGAAATTAGCAACAGGAAAAGCAATTAAGAATAATGAAGGATGCATTACAACTTTTGAGAACACCTTACACCACCGTACGAAAGATTAAAACTCCATAATAAACCTAATGAATTCGTCCGAGTAATTTGAGCACCAAACAACAATTTGGAATATATTACGACTCAGTATGTCACATTACCGCCTTGAAAAGCATGTTAGTATAACGTACGGCACCTTACAACTCCTAACAAAACATTACAACACCGTACGTAAACTTAAAACTCCATAATAAACCTAATAAATTCGTCCGAGTCATTTGAATATCGTACGACCACTCAGGACTTGTTACGACTCTGTATGCGAAATTAGCAACAGGAAAAGCAATTTAGAATAATGAAGGATGCATTACAACTTTTGAGAACACCTTACACAACCGTACGAAAGATTAAAACTCCATAATAAACCTAATGAATTCGTCCGAGTAATTTGAGCACCATACAACAATTTGGAATATATTACGACTCAGTATGCCACATTACCGCCTTGAAAAGCATGTTAGTGTAACGTACGGCACCTTACAACTCCTAACAAAACATTACAACACCGTACGTAAACTTAAAACTCCATAATAAACCTATTGAATTCGTCCGAGTCCTTTGAACATCGTACGACAATTTAGAATATATTACGACTCTGCTTGCCACATTAAAGTCTTGAGAAGCATGTTAGTATAACGTACGACACCTTACAACTCCTAACAAAACATTACAACACCGTACGTAAACTTAAAACTCCATAATAAACCTAATGAATTCGTCCGAGTAATTTGAACACCATACAACAATTTGGAATATATTACGACTCTGTATGCCACATTACCTCCTTGAAAAGCATGTTAGTATAACGTACGGCACCTTACAAATCCTAACAAAACATTACAACACCGTACGTAAATTTAAAACTCCATAATAAACCTAATGAATTCGTCCGAGTCATTTGAACATCATACGACCACTCAGGACTTGTTACGACTCTGTATGCGAAATTAGCAACAGGAAAAGCAATTTAGAATAATGAAGGATGCATTACAACTTTTGAGAACACCTTACACCACCGTACGAAAGATTAAAACTCCATAATAAACCTAATGAATTCGTCCGAGTAATTTGAGCACCATACAACAATTTGGAATATATTACGACTCCGTATGCCACATTACCGCCTTGAAAAGCATGTTAGTATAACGTACGACACCTTACTACTCCTAACAAAACATTACAACACCGTACGTAAACTTAAAACTCCATAATAAACCTATTGAATTCGTCCGAGTCCTTTGAACATCGTACGACCACTCAGGACTTGTAACGACTCTGTATGCGAAATTAGCAACAGGAA
Organism: Tagetes erecta; assembly: GCA_030867185.1. Lineage (NCBI taxonomy): Eukaryota > Viridiplantae > Streptophyta > Magnoliopsida > Asterales > Asteraceae > Tagetes > Tagetes erecta. The sequence continues at coordinate 50,305,886 of CM061488.1, read as the reverse complement.
AAGCAATTAAGAATAATGAAGGATGCATTACAACTTTTGAGAACACCTTACACCACCGTACGAAAGATTAAAACTCCATAATAAACCTAATGAATTCGTCCGAGTAATTTGAGCACCAAACAACAATTTGGAATATATTACGACTCAGTATGTCACATTACCGCCTTGAAAAGCATGTTAGTATAACGTACGGCACCTTACAACTCCTAACAAAACATTACAACACCGTACGTAAACTTAAAACTCCATAATAAACCTAATAAATTCGTCCGAGTCATTTTGTCACACCCTCAAAATCCACTAACGGAGTTTTACCGTTAAGTGTGTGACAAACCAGGATCTCAGTCATTAGTTACACCAAACGACACTATATGAATTTAAAACATACGTGTCTCATTAAATGAGAAATTTAATACAGAGTTGACGTTTGAAAGTTTGCGGAAGCGTAATCGAAATGTAATTATTAAAACATTTAAATAGAAACTAAATGCGCAAAACCCGCGCCCAAAAGGAGAAACACGGTTTAAATAGCTGTTAAACACAAAACATGTTTTTAATGCAAGAAAATGTTTAAATGAAAAGCTGTGACTCCATGCCATGTCCTAAGTGCGTTGTACGTCAATGACCTGAAAAAGTGAAAGGCTAACAAGTGTCAACACGACGGTTGGTGAGTTCACATAGTAAGTATGAAATCTGTATGTTCAGTTGCAAGCAGAAATATAAATTAAGTATGTCATTGTAGGTAGCTAGTCTACAGCACATGTCCTTAGAGGCGTAATGTATCTGACCGAAGCTGACGTATGTACACATCAAGTGCAGTTTGCCTGTTCGTACATCCCAGCAGGATGCACTGTAAGTATGTTAGGTCATTCAACACCCGTTCGACAGGTCCTTCTGTCGTGCTAGCGCGACTAGCCCGGGTGGGGTTTGTCAAACCCAGTAGTACTACTCAAAATTTCCCCGCTATTTCACAAATACTAACGGTCAACTAGGTATCCATGAGGTCTTTCATGAACAAAATAAAAGTTGCTCTAATCCAGACATGCGACATACAGAATTTGTAAGTCCGTAAAAGTATTCGTCCGAGTTCCAGCCCAAAAAGGGTAGAATAGTAAATAGTTTAGTTCAGTGAACTCACCTTAGGTTGCGCAGCAATTTAAACAGCACAATTGTAACAAAAGAACCTAACCCGTCTTACGACCTGCTTAATCGTTAATAGTTTATTATTAGTTATTCATTTTTATACAAATACACATATAGCTATACAAGGTTAACCATGAAACACCTTTCATGCATCATATCCCTAGTCCCAACCCAACTCACATTATCAGTTCATGACACGTATAATTTTCATGCGTGTATTTTATGCAACCTAGATTCCATTTATTTACACAACACGAACTACTTTTACACATATAACATTTAGATTGTATTACACCACAGTGTTCAAGCATACATCATATTGTTACTATACCCGCATTCTCACCCTACATACTCGATCATTTATTGCTACTCTATTCTTGATCACGAAAAATTAGTTTCCTACACATACATTTTGTACACATTCATGATACATACATGCATAATAACGCATACATATTCACCCAGATACATGCTGCTCCTACACATACTACGCGCGCGTGTGTATATATATATATATTTATGACTAATATATGTAATAAAAACATTGCTGTTGTTTGCTTTCATACACATATATATGCCAACTTAGTACTTCACACATACATATACATGCGATATCACACACGCAGATTACATATAAATCAAATCGCATACATACATACACCATCATTCATACCGAAACAAACCGTATTCGGTGGCGAAACCGAACGAAACCCGGAATACATAACAAAACACCATAACCCAATCACTTGTTGCTGTACTACAAAATACATATATACACAACTACTAATATACGAATCATGCATTTACACTTCATCGCGCATATATATCAGTCCCTACTTTGCTGTTTTCATATATACATACATACCGATCATATCACACATATCTCGTACACATATTGTTGTTACCATCTCTTCACATACATATATATTTACAATTTAATCACTGCTACCATATTCATACATATATATTATACTTTAATTCAGCCATTGCTATACACATATATATCTATATACACGGTTACGCTTACAATACGAAAAAAAAAACATAGAACTAGACGGAACGCTCACCGGAAAGAGGATGAAGGCGAAACGGACTTGCGGCTGCTATTTTAGGTTTGATAATGTCAACGGGAAGGAGACACGGCGAGGGGAGGCGAAAACAGTAGGTGTGAGTGCGGGAGACGAGTCTGATGATTTCGTTGCTGGCTGTTACTGAGCGTGAGCGAGAGAGAAAATATATTAGAGATATGCTGCTGCTCGTGGCTATATACATCGCATACATAATTAGAGGTCGCGGGACTTACCGGAAAACGATGAAGATGATCGGAATAGGGGCTGTTGCGGCTGTTTCTGAATGGGAACGACGTACCGCGTGAAAACAACGTTTGACAATGATTGAGCAGGTTATAGAAAGTTGAGAATGGTGCGGCGGGATTAGGGTTTAGTCTTTGTGTGTGTGCGATCTGCTGCTGACGAAGAAGAAGAGGGGGGGGGGGCGGGTGGTTTGGTTTACAACTTTGAAATTTACATATAAGGCCCTTGCATATTAAGAGGTTTATCAAGTTTAGTTTTTTTTTAGTTACTTAGATTCTTTTAATTATTTGCAATTTGACCCCAAAACTTAATACAACTTAACGGGATAGTTAAAGACTAGTTAACGGTGTTAACCTAAATTTGCGGGTTGTCACACATTTGAACATCGTACGACCACTCAGGACTTGTTACGACTCTGTATGCGAAATTAGCAACAGGGAAAGCAATTTAGAATAATGAAGGATGCATTACAACTTTTGAGAACACCTTACACCACCGTACGAAAGATTAAAACTCAATAATAAACCTAATGAATTCGTCCGAGTAATTTGAGCACAATACAACAATTTGGAATATATTACGACTCAGTATGCCACATTACCGCCTTGAAAAGCATGTTAGTATAACGTACGGCACCTTACAACTCCTAACAAAACATTACAACACCGTACGTAAACTTAAAACTCCATAATAAACCTAATGAATTCGTCCGAGTCATTTGAACATCGTACGACCACTCAGGACTTGTTACGACTCTGTATGCGAAATTAGCAACAGGAAAAGCAATTTAGAATAATGAAGGATGCATTACAACTTTTGAGAACACCTTACACCACCGTACGAAAGATTAAAACTCCATAATAAACCTAATGAATTCGTCCGAGTAATTTGAACACCATACAACAATTTGGAATATATTACGACTCCGTATGCCACATTACCGCCTTGAAAAGCATGTTAGTATAACGTACGACACCTTACTACTCCTAACAAAACATTACAACACCGTACGTAAACTTAAAACTCCATAATAAACCTATTGAATTCGTCCGAGTCCTTTGAACATCGTACGACCACTCAGGACTTGTTACGACTCTGTATGCGAAATTAGCAACAGGAAAAGCAATTTAGAATAATGAAGGATGCATTACAACTTTTGAGAACACCTTACACCACCGTACGAAAGATTAAAACTCCATAATAAACCTAATGAATTCGTCCGAGTAATTTGAGCACCATACAACAATTTGGAATATATTACGACTCAGTATGCCACATTACCGCCTTGAAAAGCATGTTAGTATAACGTACGGCACCTTACAACTCCTAACAAAACATTACAACACCGTACGTAAACTTAAAACTCCATAATAAACCTAATGAATTCGTCCGAGTCATTTGAACATCGTACGACCACTCAGGACTTGTTACGACTCTGTATGCGAAATTAGCAACAGGAAAAGCAATTTAGAATAATGAAGGATGCATTACAACTTTTGAGAACACCTTACACCACCGTACGAAAGATTAAAACTCCATAATAAACCTAATGAATTCGTCCGAGTAATTTGAACACCATACAACAATTTGGAATATATTACGACTCCGTATGCCACATTACCGCCTTGAAAAGCATGTTAGTATAACGTACGACACCTTACTACTCCTAACAAAACATTACAACACCGTACGTAAACTTAAAACTCCATAATAAACCTATTGAATTCGTCCGAGTCCTTTGAACATCGTACGACCACTCAGGACTTGTTACGACTCTGTATGCGAAATTAGCAACAGGAAAAGCAATTTAGAATAATGAAGGATGCATTACAACTTTTGAGAACACCTTACACCACCGTACGAAAGATTAAAACTCCATAATAAACCTAATGAATTCGTCCGAGTAATTTGAGCACCAAACAACAATTTGGAATATATTACGACTCAGTATGTCACATTACCGCCTTGAAAAGCATGTTAGTATAACGTACGGCACCTTACAACTCCTAACAAAACATTACAACACCATACGTAAACTTAAAACTCCATAATAAACCTAATAAATTCGTCCGAGTCATTTGAACATCGTACGACCACTCAGGACTTGTTACGACTCTGTATGCGAAATTAGCAACAGGAAAAGCAATTTAGAATAATGAAGGATGCATTACAACTTTTGAGAACACCTTACACCACCGTACGTAAACTTAAAACTCCATAATAAACCTAATGAATTCGTCCGAGTAATTTGAACACCATACAACAATTTGGAATATATTACGACTCTGCATGCCACATTACCTCCTTGAAAAGCATGTTAGTATAACGTACGGCACCTTACAAATCCTAACAAAACATTACAACACCGTACGTAAACTTAAAACTCCATAATAAACCTATTGAATTCGTCCGAGTCCTTTGAACATCGTACGACCACTCAGGACTTGTTACGACTCTGTATGCGAAATTAGCAACAGGAAAAGCAATTTAGAATAATGAAGGATGCATTACAACTTTTGAGAACACCTTACACCACCGTACGAAAGATTAAAACTCCATAATAAACCTAATGAATTCGTCCGAGTAATTTGAGCACCAAACAACAATTTGGAATATATTACGACTCAGTATGTCACATTACCGCCTTGAAAAGCATGTTAGTATAACGTACGGCACCTTACAACTCCTAACAAAACATTACAACACCATACGTAAACTTAAAACTCCATAATAAACCTAATAAATTCGTCCGAGTCATTTGAACATCGTACGACCACTCAGGACTTGTTACGACTCTGTATGCGAAATTAGCAACAGGAAAAGCAATTTAGAATAATGAAGGATGCATTACAACTTTTGAGAACACCTTACACCACCGTACGTAAACTTAAAACTCCATAATAAACCTAATGAATTCGTCCGAGTAATTTGAACACCATACAACAATTTGGAATATATTACGACTCTGTATGCCACATTACCTCCTTGAAAAGCATGTTAGTATAACGTACGGCACCTTACAAATCCTAACAAAACATTACAACACCGTACGTAAACTTAAAACTCCATAATAAACCTAATGAATTCGTCCGAGTCATTTGAACATCATACGACCACTCAGGACTTGTTACGACTCTGTATGCGAAATTAGCAACAGGAAAAGCAATTTAGAATAATGAAGGATGCATTACAACTTTTTAGAACACCTTACACCACCGTACGAAAGATTAAAACTCCATAATAAACCTAATGAATTCGTCCGAATAATTTGAACACCATACAACAATTTGGAATATATTACGACTCAGTATGCCACATTACCGCCTTGAAAAGCATGTTAGTATAACGTACGGCACCTTACAACTCCTAACAAAACATTACAACACCGTACGTAAACTTAAAACTCCATAATAAACCTAATATATTCGTCCGAGTCATTTGAACATCGTACGACCACTCAGGACTTGTTACGACTCTGTATGCGAAATTAGCAACAGGAAAAGCAATTTAGAATAATGAAGGATGCATTACAACTTTTGAGAACACCTTACACCACCGTACGAAAGATTAAAACTCCATAATAAACCTAATGAATTCGTCCGAGTAATTTGAACACCATACAACAATTTGGAATATATTACGACTCCGTATGCCACATTACCGCCTTGAAAAGCATGTTAGTATAACGTACGACACCTTACTACTCCTAACAAAACATTACAACACCGTACGTAAACTTAAAACTCCATAATAAACCTATTGAATTCGTCCGAGTCCTTTGAACATCGTACGACAATTTAGAATATATTACGACTCTGCTTGCCACATTAAAGTCTTGAGAAGCATGTTAGTATAACGTACGACACCTTACAACTCCTAACAAAACATTACAACACCGTACGTAAACTTAAAACTCCATAATAAACCTAATGAATTCGTCCGAGTAATTTGAACACCATACAACAATTTGGAATATATTACGACTCTGTATGCCACATTACCTCCTTGAAAAGCATGTTAGTATAACGTACGGCACCTTACAAATCCTAACAAAACATTACAACACCGTACGTAAACTTAAAACTCCATAATAAACCTAATGAATTCGTCCGAGTCATTTGAACATCATACGACCACTCAGGACTTGTTACGACTCTGTATGTGAAATTAGCAACAGGAAAAGCAATTTAGAATAATGAAGGATGCATTACAACTTTTTAGAACACCTTACACCACCGTACGAAAGATTAAAACTCCATAATAAACCTAATGAATTCGTCCGAGTAATTTGAGCACCATACAACAATTTGGAATATATTACGACTCAGTATGCCACATTACCGCCTTGAAAAGCATGTTAGTATAACGTACGGCACCTTACAACTCCTAACAAAACATTACCACACCGTACGTAAAGTTAAAACTCCATAATAAACCTAATGAATTCGTCCGAGTCATTTGAACATCGTACGACCACTCAGGACTTGTTACGACTCTGTATGCGAAATTAGCAACAGGAAAAGCAATTTAGAATAATGAAGGATGCATTACAACTTTTGAGAACACCTTACACCACCGTACGAAAGATTAAAACTCCATAATAAACCTAATGAATTCGTCCGAGTAATTTGAACACCATACAACAATTTGGAATATATTACGACTCCGTATGCCACATTACCGCCTTGAAAAGCATGTTAGTATAACGTACGACACCTTACTACTCCTAACAAAACATTACAACACCGTACGTAAACTTAAAACTCCATAATAAACCTATTGAATTCGTCCGAGTCCTTTGAACATCGTACGACAATTTAGAATATATTACGACTCTGCTTGCCACATTAAAGTCTTGAGAAGCATGTTAGTATAACGTACGACACCTTACAACTCCTAACAAAACATTACAACACCGTACGTAAACTTAAAACTCCATAATAAACCTAATGAATTCGTCCGAGTAATTTGAACACCATACAACAATTTGGAATATATTACGACTCTGTATGCCACATTACCTCCTTGAAAAGCATGTTAGTATAACGTACGACACCTTACAAATCCTAACAAAACATTACAACACCGTACGTAAACTTAAAACTCCATAATAAACCTAATGAATTCGTCCGAGTCATTTGAACATCATACGACCACTCAGGACTTGTTACGACTCTGTATGTGAAATTAGCAACAGGAAAAGCAATTTAGAATAATGAAGGATGCATTACAACTTTTTAGAACACCTTACACCACCGTACGAAAGATTAAAACTCCATAATAAACCTAATGAATTCGTCCGAGTAATTTGAGCACCATACAACAATTTGGAATATATTACGACTCAGTATGCCACATTACCGCCTTGAAAAGCATGTTAGTATAACGTACGGCACCTTACAACTCCTAACAAAACATTACCACACCGTACGTAAAGTTAAAACTCCATAATAAACCTAATGAATTCGTCCGAGTCATTTGAACATCGTACGACCACTCAGGACTTGTTACGACTCTGTATGCGAAATTAGCAACAGGAAAAGCAATTTAGAATAATGAAGGATGCATTACAACTTTTGAGAACACCTTACACCACCGTACGAAAGATTAAAACTCCATAATAAACCTAATGAATTCGTCCGAGTAATTTGAACACCATACAACAATTTGGAATATATTACGACTCCGTATGCCACATTACCGCCTTGAAAAGCATGTTAGTATAACGTACGACACCTTACTACTCCTAACAAAACATTACAACACCGTACGTAAACTTAAAACTCCATAATAAACCTATTGAATTCGTCCGAGTCCTTTGAACATCGTACGACAATTTAGAATATATTACGACTCTGCTTGCCACATTAAAGTCTTGAGAAGCATGTTAGTATAACGTACGACACCTTACAACTCCTAACAAAACATTACAACACCGTACGTAAACTTAAAACTCCATAATAAACCTAATGAATTCGTCCGAGTAATTTGAACACCATACAACAATTTGGAATATATTACGACTCTGTATGCCACATTACCTCCTTGAAAAGCATGTTAGTATAACGTACGTCACCTTACAAATCCTAACAAAACATTACAACACCGTACGTAAACTTAAAACTCCATAATAAACCTAATGAATTCGTCCGAGTCATTTGAACATCATACGACCACTCAGGACTTGTTACGACTCTGTATGCGAAATTAGCAACAGGAAAAGCAATTTAGAATAATGAAGGATGCATTACAACTTTTTAGAACACCTTACACCACCGTACGAAAGATTAAAACTCCATAATAAACCTAATGAATTCGTCCGAGTAATTTGAGCACCATACAACAATTTGGAATATATTACGACTCAGTATGCCACATTACCGCCTTGAAAAGCATGTTAGTATAACGTACGGCACCTTACAACTCCTAACAAAATATTACAACACCGTACGTAAACTTAAAACTCCATAATAAACCTAATGAATTCGTCCGAGTCATTTGAACATCGTACGACCACTCAGGACTTGTTACGACTCTGTATGCGAAATTAACAACAGGAAAAGCAATTTAGAATAATGAAGGATGCATTACAACTTTTGAGAACACCTTACACCACCGTACGAAAGATTAAAACTCCATAATAAACCTAATGAATTCGTCCGAGTAATTTGAGCACCATACAACAATTTGGAATATATTACGACTCAGTATGCCACATTACCGCCTTGAAAAGCATGTTAGTATAACGTACGGCACCTTACAACTCCTAACAAAACATTACAACACCGTACGTAAACTTAAAACTCCATAATAAACCTAATGAATTCGTCCGAGTCATTTGAGCATCGTACGACCACTCAGGACTTGTTACGACTCTGTATGCGAAACTAGCAACAGGAAAAGCAATTTAGAATAATGAAGGATGCATTACAACTTTTGAGAACACCTTACACCACCGTACGAAAGATTAAAACTCCATAATAAACCTAATGAATTCGTCCGAGTAATTTGAACACCATACAACAATTTGGAATATATTACGACTCCGTATGCCACATTACCGCCTTGAAAAGCATGTTAGTATAACGTACGACACCTTACTACTCGTAACAAAACATTACAACACCGTACGTAAACTTAAAACTCCATAATAAACCTATTGAATTCGTCCGAGTCCTTTGAACATCGTACGACAATTTAGAATATATTACGACTCTGCTTGCCACATTAAAGTCTTGAGAAGCATGTTAGTATAACGTACGACACCTTACAACTCCTAACAAAACATTACAACACCGTACGTAAACTTAAAACTCCATAATAAACCTAATGAATTCGTCCGAGTAATTTGAACACCATACAACAATTTGGAATATATTACGACTCTGTATGCCACATTACCTCCTTGAAAAGCATGTTAGTATAACGTACGGCACCTTACAAATCCTAACAAAACATTACAACACCGTACGTAAACTTAAAACTCCATAATAAACCTAATGAATTCGTCCGAGTCCTTTGAACATCGTACGACAATTTAGAATATATTACGACTCTGCTTGCCACATTAAAGTCTTGAGAAGCATGCTAGTATAACGTACGACACCTTACAACTCCTAACAAAACATTACAACACTGTACGTAAACTTAAAACTCCATAATAAACCTAATGAATTCGTCCAAGTAATTTGAACACCATACAACAATTTGGAATATATTACGACTCTGTATGCCACATTACCTCCTTGAAAAGCATGTTAGTATAACGTACGGCACCTTACAAATCCTAACAAAACATTACAACACCGTACGTAAACTTAAAACTCCATAATAAACCTATTGAATTCGTCCGAGTCATTTGAACATCGTACGACCACTCAGGACTTGTTACGACTCTGTATGCGAAATTAGCAACAGGAAAAGCAATTTAGAATAATGAAGGATGCATTACAACTTTTGAGAACACCTTACACCACCGTACGAAAGATTAAAACTCCATAATAAACCTAATGAATTCGTCCGAGTAATTTGAACACCATACAACAATTTGGAATATATTACGACTCCGTATGCCACATTACAGCCTTGAAAAGCATGTTAGTATAACGTACGACACCTTACTACTCCTAACAAAACATTACAACACCGTACGTAAACTTAAAACTCCATAATAAACCTATTGAATTCGTCCGAGTCCTTTGAACATCGTACGACAATTTAGAATATATTACGACTCTGCTTGCCACATTAAAGTCTTGAGAAGCATGTTAGTATAACGTACGACACCTTACAACTCCTAACAAAACATTACAACACCGTACGTAAACTTAAAACTCCATAATAAACCTAATGAATTCGTCCGAGTAATTTGAACACCATACAACAATTTGGAATATATTACGACTCTGTATGCCACATTACCTCCTTGAAAAGCATGTTAGTATAACGTACGGCACCTTACAAATCCTAACAAAACATTACAACACCGTACGTAAACTTAAAACTCCATAATAAACCTAATGAATTCGTCCGAGTCATTTGAACATCATACGACCACTCAGGACTTGTTACGACTCTGTATGCGAAATTAGCAACAGGATAAGCAATTTAGAATAATGTAGGATGCGTTACAACTTTTGAGAACACCTTACATCACCGTACGAAAGATTAAAACTCCATAATAAACCTAATGAATTCGTCCGAGTAATTTGAGCACCATACAACAATTTGGAATATATTACGACTCAGTTTGCCACATTACCGCCTTGAAAAGCATGTTAGTATAACGTACGGCACCTTACAACTCCTAACAAAACATTACAACACCGTACGTTAACTTAAAACTCCATAATAAACCTATTGAATTTGTCCGAGTCATTTGAACATCGTACGACCACTCAGGACTTGTTACGACTCTGTATGCGAAATTAGCAACAGGAAAAGCAATTTAGAATAATGAAGGATGCATTACAACTTTTGAGAACACCTTACACCACCGTACGAAAGATTAAAACTCCATAATAAACCTAATGAATTCGTCCGAGTAATTTGAACACCATACAACAATTTGGAATATATTACGACTCCGTATGCCACATTACCGCCTTGAAAAGCATGTTAGTATAACGTACGACACCTTACTACTCCTAACAAAACATTACAACACCGTACGTAAACTTAAAACTCCATAATAAACCTATTGAATTCGTCCGAGTCCTTTGAACATCGTACGACAATTTAGAATATATTACGACTCTGCTTGCCACATTAAAGTCTTGAGAAGCATGTTAGTATAACGTACGACACCTTACAACTCCTAACAAAACATTACAACACCGTACGTAAACTTAAAACTCCATAATAAACCTAATGAATTCGTCCGAGTAATTTGAACACCATACAACAATTTGGAATATATTACGACTCTGTATGCCACATTACCTCCTTGAAAAGCATGTTAGTATAACGTACGGCACCTTACAAATCCTAACAAAACATTACAACACCGTACGTAAACTTAAAACTCCATAATAAACCTAATGAATTCGTCCGAGTCATTTGAACATCATACGACCACTCAGGACTTGTTACGACTCTGTATGCGAAATTAGCAACAGGATAAGCAATTTAGAATAATGTAGGATGCGTTACAACTTTTGAGAACACCTTACATCACCGTACGAAAGATTAAAACTCCATAATAAACCTAATGAATTCGTCCGAGTAATTTGAGCACCATACAACAATTTGGAATATATTACGACTCAGTATGCCACATTACCGCCTTGAAAAGCATGTTAGTATAACGTACGGCACCTTACAACTCCTAACAAAACATTACAACACCGTACGTTAACTTAAAACTCCATAATAAACCTAATGAATTCGTCCGAGTCATTTGAACATCGTACGACCACTCAGGACTTGTTACGACTCTGTATGCGAAATTAGCAACAGGAAAAGCAATTTAGAATAATGAAGGATGCATTACAACTTTTGAGAACACCATACACCACCGTACGAAAGATTAAAACTCCATAATAAACCTAATGAATTCGTCCGACTAATTTGAACACCATACAACAATTTGGAATATATTACGACTCCGTATGCCACATTACCGCCTTGAAAAGCATGTTAGTATAACGTACGACACCTTACTACTCCTAACAAACCATTACAACACCGTACGTAAACTTAAAACTTCATAATAACCCTATTGAATTCGTCCGAGTCCTTTGAACATCGTACGACAATTTAGAATATATTACGACTCTGCTTGCCACATTAAAGTCTTGAGAAGCATGTTAGTATAACGTACGACACCTTACAACTCCTAACAAAACATTACAACACCGTACGTAAACTTAAAACTCCATAATAAACCTAATGAATTCGTCCGAGTAATTTGAACACCATACAACAATTTGGAATATATTACGACTCTGTATGCCACATTACCTCCTTGAAAAGCATGTTAGTATAACGTACGGCACCTTACAAATCCTAACAAAACATTACAACACCGTACGTAAACTTAAAACTCCATAATAAACCTAATGAATTCGTCCGAGTCCTTTGAACATCGTACGACAATTTAGAATATATTACGACTCTGCTTGCCACATTAAAGTCTTGAGAAGCATGCTAGTATAACGTACGACACCTTACAACTCCTAACAAAACATTACAACACTGTACGTAAACTTAAAACTCCATAATAAACCTAATGAATTCGTCCAAGTAATTTGAACACCATACAACAATTTGGAATATATTACGACTCTGTATGCCACATTACCTCCTTGAAAAGCATGTTAGTATAACGTACGGCACCTTACAAATCCTAACAAAACATTACAACACCGTACGTAAACTTAAAACTCCATAATAAACCTATTGAATTCGTCCGAGTCATTTGAACATCGTACGACCACTCAGGACTTGTTACGACTCTGTATGCGAAATTAGCAACAGGAAAAGCAATTTAGAATAATGAAGGATGCATTACAACTTTTGAGAACACCTTACACCACCGTACGAAAGATTAAAACTCCATAATAAACCTAATGAATTCGTCCGAGTAATTTGAACACCATACAACAATTTGGAATATATTACGACTCCGTATGCCACATTACCGCCTTGAAAAGCATGTTAGTATAACGTACGACACCTTACTACTCCTAACAAAACATTACAACACCGTACGTAAACTTAAAACTCCATAATAAACCTATTGAATTCGTCCGAGTCCTTTGAACATCGTACGACAATTTAGAATATATTACGACTCTGCTTGCCACATTAAAGTCTTGAGAAGCATGTTAGTATAACGTACGACACCTTACAACTCCTAACAAAACATTACAACACCGTACGTAAACTTAAAACTCCATAATAAACCTAATGAATTCGTCCGAGTAATTTGAACACCATACAACAATTTGGAATATATTACGACTCTGTATGCCACATTACCTCCTTGAAAAGCATGTTAGTATAACGTACGGCACCTTACAAATCCTAACAAAACATTACAACACCGTACGTAAACTTAAAACTCCATAATAAACCTAATGAATTCGTCCGAGTCATTTGAACATCATACGACCACTCAGGACTTGTTACGACTCTGTATGCGAAATTAGCAACAGGATAAGCAATTTAGAATAATGTAGGATGCGTTACAACTTTTGAGAACACCTTACATCACCGTACGAAAGATTAAAACTCCATAATAAACCTAATGAATTCGTCCGAGTAATTTGAGCACCATACAACAATTTGGAATATATTACGACTCAGTATGCCACATTACCGCCTTGAAAAGCATGTTAGTATAACGTACGGCACCTTACAACTCCTAACAAAACATTACAACACCGTACGTTAACTTAAAACTCCATAATAAACCTATTGAATTCGTCCGAGTCATTTGAACATCGTACGACCACTCAGGACTTGTTACGACTCTGTATGCGAAATTAGCAACAGGAAAAGCAATTTAGAATAATGAAGGATGCATTACAACTTTTGAGAACACCTTACACCACCGTACGAAAGATTAAAACTCCATAATAAACCTAATGAATTCGTCCGAGTAATTTGAACACCATACAACAATTTGGAATATATTACGACTCCGTATGCCACATTACCGCCTTGAAAAGCATGTTAGTATAACGTACGACACCTTACTACTCCTAACAAAACATTACAACACCGTACGTAAACTTAAAACTCCATAATAAACCTATTGAATTCGTCCGAGTCCTTTGAACATCGTACGACAATTTAGAATATATTACGACTCTGCTTGCCACATTAAAGTCTTGAGAAGCATGTTAGTATAACGTACGACACCTTACAACTCCTAAGAAAACATTACAACACCGTACGTAAACTTAAAACTCCATAATAAACCTAATGAATTCGTCCGAGTAATTTGAACACCATACAACAATTTGGAATATATTACGACTCTGTATGCCACATTACCTCCTTGAAAAGCATGTTAGTATAACGTACGGCACCTTACAAATCCTAACAAAACATTACAACACCGTACGTAAACTTAAAACTCCATAATAAACCTAATGAATTCGTCCGAGTCATTTGAACATCATACGACCACTCAGGACTTGTTACGACTCTGTATGCGAAATTAGCAACAGGATAAGCAATTTAGAATAATGTAGGATGCGTTACAAATTTTGAGAACACCTTACATCACCGTACGAAAGATTAAAACTCCATAATAAACCTAATGAATTCGTCCGAGTAATTTGAGCACCATACAACAATTTGGAATATATTACGACTCAGTATGCCACATTACCGCCTTGAAAAGCATGTTAGTATAACGTACGGCACCTTACAACTCCTAACAAAACATTACAACACCGTACGTTAACTTAAAACTCCATAATAAACCTAATGAATTCGTCCGAGTCATTTGAACATCGTACGACCACTCAGGACTTGTTACGACTCTGTATGCGAAATTAGCAACAGGAAAAGCAATTTAGAATAATGAAGGATGCATTACAACTTTTGAGAACACCATACACCACCGTACGAAAGATTAAAACTCCATAATAAACCTAATGAATTCGTCCGACTAATTTGAACACCATACAACAATTTGGAATATATTACGACTCCGTATGCCACATTACCGCCTTGAAAAGCATGTTAGTATAACGTACGACACCTTACTACTCCTAACAAACCATTACAACACCGTACGTAAACTTAAAACTTCATAATAACCCTATTGAATTCGTCCGAGTCCTTTGAACATCGTACGACAATTTAGAATATATTACGACTCTGCTTGCCACATTAAAGTCTTGAGAAGCATGTTAGTATAACGTACGACACCTTACAACTCCTAACAAAACATTACAACACCGTACGTAAACTTAAAACTCCATAATAAACCTAATGAATTCGTCCGAGTCATTTGAACATCGTACGACCACTCAGGACTTGTTACGACTCTGTATGCGAAATTAGCAACAGGAAAAGCAATTTAGAATAATGTAGGATGCGTTACAACTTTTGAGAACACCTTACACCACCGTACGAAAGATTAAAACTCCATAATAAACCTAATGAATTCGTCCGAGTAATTTGAGCACCATACAACAATTTGGAATATAGTACGACTCAGTATGCCACATTACCGCCTTGAAAAGCATGTTAGTATAACGTACGGCACCTTACAACTCCTAACAAAACATTACAACACCGTACGTAAACTTAAAACTCCATAATAAACCTAATGAATTCGTCCGAGTCATTTGAACATCGTACGACCACTCAAGACTTGTTACGACTCTGTATGCGAAATTAGCAACAGGAAAAGCAATTTAGAATAATGAAGGATGCGTTACAACTTTTGAGAACACCTTACACCACCGTACGAAAGATTAAAACTCCATAATAAACCTAATGAATTCGTCCGAGTAATTTGAACACCATACAACAATTTGGAATATATTACGACTCCGTATGCCACATTACCGCCTTGAAAAGCATGTTAGTATAACGTACGACACCTTACTACTCCTAACAAAACATTACAACACCGTACGTAAACTTAAAACTCCATAATAAACCTATTGAATTCGTCCGAGTCCTTTGAACATCGTACGACAATTTAGAATATATTACGACTCTATTTGCCACATTACCGTCTTGAGAAGCATGTTAGTATAACGTACGACACCTTACAACTCCTAACAAAACATTACAACACCGTACGTAAACTTAAAACTCCATAATAAACCTAATGAATTCGTCCGAGTCATTTGAACATCGTACGACCACTCAGGACTTGTTACGACTCTGTATGCGAAATTAGCAACAGGAAAAGCAATTTAGAATAATGTAGGATGCGTTACAACTTTTGAGAACACCTTACACCACCGTACGAAAGATTAAAACTCCATAATAAACCTAATGAATTCGTCCGAGTAATTTGAGCACCATACAACAATTTGGAATATAATACGACTCAGTATGCCACATTACAGCCTTGAAAAGCATGTTAGTATAACGTACGGCACCTTACAACTCCTAACAAAACATTACAACACCGTACGTAAACTTAAAACTCCATAATAAACCTAATGAATTCGTCCGAGTCATTTGAACATCGTACGACCACTCAAGACTTGTTACGACTCTGTATGCGAAATTAGCAACAGGAAAAGCAATTTAGAATAATGAAGGATGCGTTACAACTTTTGAGAACACCTTACACCACCGTACGAAAGATTAAAACTCCATAATAAACCTAATGAATTCGTCCGAGTAATTTGAACACCATACAACAATTTGGAATATATTACGACTCCGTATGCCACATTACCGCCTTGAAAAGCATGTTAGTATAACGTACGACACCTTACTACTCCTAACAAAACATTACAACACCGTACGTAAACTTAAAACTCCATAATAAACCTATTGAATTCGTCCGAGTCCTTTGAACATCGTACGACAATTTAGAATATATTACGACTCTGTTTGCCACATTACCGTCTTGAGAAGCATGTTAGTATAACGTACGACACCTTACAACTCCTAACAAAACATTACAACACCGTACGTAAACTTAAAACTCCATAATAAACCTAATGAATTCGTCCGAGTCATTTGAACATCGTACGACCACTCAGGACTTGTTACGACTCTGTATGCGAAATTAGCAACAGGAAAAGCAATTTAAAATAATGTAGGATGCGTTACAACTTTTGAGAACACCTTACACCACCGTATGAAAGATTAAAACTCCATAATAAACCTAATGAATTCGTCCGAGTAATTTGAGCACCATACAACAATTTGGAATATATTACGACTCAGTAAGCCACATTACCGCCTTGAAAAGCATGTTAGTATAACGTACGGCACCTTACAACTCCTAACAAAACATTACAACACCGTACGTAAACTTAAAACTCTATAATAAACCTAATAAATTCGTCCGAGTCATTTGAACATCGTACGAAAATTTAGAATATATTACGACTCTGTATGCCACATTACCGTCTTGAGAAGCATGTTAGTATAACGTACGGCACCTTACAACTCCTAACAAAACATTACAACAACGTACGTAAACTTAAAACTCCATAATAAACCTAATGAATTCGTCCGAGTCATTTGAACATCGTACGACCACTCAAGACTTGTTACGACTCTGTATGCGAAATTAGCAACAGGAAAAGCAATTTAGAATAATGAAGGATGCGTTACAACTTTTGAGAACACCTTACACCACCGTACGAAAGATTAAAACTCCATAATAAACCTAATGAATTCGTCCGAGTAATTTGAACACCATACAACAATTTGGAATATATTACGACTCCGTATGCCACATTACCGCCTTGAAAAGCATGTTAGTATAACGTACGACACCTTACAACTCCTAACAAAACATTACAACACCGTACGTAAACTTAAAACTCCATAATAAACCTATTGAATTCGTCCGAGTCCTTTGAACATCGTACGACAATTTAGAATATATTACGACTCTGTTTGCCACATTACCGTCTTGAGAAGCATGTTAGTATAATGTACGACACCTTACAACTCCTAACAAAACATTACAACACGGTACGTAAACTTAAAACTCCATAATAAACCTAATGAATTCGTCCGAGTCATTTGAACATCGTACGACCACTCAGGACTTGTTACGACTCTGTATGCGAAATTAGCAACAGGAAAAGCAATTTAGAATAATGTAGGATGCGTTACAACTTTTGAGAACACCTTACACCACCGTACGAAAGATTAAAACTCCATAATAAACCTAATGAATTCGTCCGAGTAATTTGAGCACCATACAACAATTTGGAATATATTACGACTCTGTATGCCACATTACCGCCTTGAAAAGCATGTTAGTATAACGTACGGCACCTTACAACTCCTAACAAAACATTACAACATCGTACGTAAACTTAAAACTCCATAATAAACCTAATGAATTCGTCCGAGTCATTTGAACATCGTACCACCACTCAGGACTTGTTACGACTCTATATGCGAAATTAGCAACAGGAAAAGAAATTTAGAATAATGAAGGACGCGGTACAACTTTTGAGAACACCTTACACTACCGTACGAAAGATTAAAACTCTATAATAAACCTAATGAATTCGTCCGAGAAATTTGAACACCATACAACAATTTGGAATATATTACGACTCCGTATGCCACATTACCGCCTTGAAAAGCATGTTAGTATAACGTACGACACCTTACTACTCCTAACAAAACATTACAACACCGTACGTAAACTTAAAACTCCATAATAAACCTATTGAATTCGTCCGAGTCCTTTGAACATCGTACGACAATTTAGAATATATTACGACTCTGTATGCCACATTACCGTCTTGAGAAGCATGTTAGTATAACGTACGGCACCTTACAACTCCTAACAAAACATTACAACACCGTACGTAAACTTAAAACTCCATAATAAACCTAATAATTTAGTCCGAGTCCTTTGAACATCGTACTACAATTTAGAATATATTACGACTCTGTATGCCACATTACCGCCTTGAAAAGCATTTTAGTATAACGTACGGCACCTTACAACTCCTAACAAAACATTACAACACCGTACGTAAACTTAAAACTCCATAATAAACCTAATGAATTCGTCCAAGTCATTTGAACATCGTACGACCACTCAGGACTTGTTACGACCCTGTATGCGAAATTAGCAACAGGAAAAGCAATTTAGAATAATGTAGGATGCGTTACAACTTTTGAGAACACCTTACACCACCGTATGAAAGATTAAAACTCCATAATAAACCTAATGAATTCGTCCGAGTAATTTGAGCACCATACAACAATTTGGAATATATTACGACTCTGTATGCCACATTCCCGCCGTGAAAAGCATGTTAGTATAACGTACGGCACCTTACAACTCCTAACAAAACATTACAACACCGTACGTAAACTTAAAACTCCATAATAAACCTAATGAATTCGTCCGAGTCATTTGAACATCGTACGACCACTCAGGACTTGTTACGACTCTATATGCGAAATTAGCAACAGGAAAAGCAATTTAGAATAATGAAGGACGCGGTACAACTTTTGAGAACACCTTACACTACCGTACGAAAGATTAAAACTCCATAATAAACCTAATGAATTCGTCCGAGAAAATTGAACACCATACAACAATTTGGAATATATTACGACTCCGTATGCCACATTACCGCCTTGAAAAGCATGTTAGTATAACGTACGACACCTTACTACTCCTAACAAAACATTACAACACCGTACGTAAACTTAAAACTCCATAATAAACCTATTGAATTCGTCCGAGTCCTTTGAACATCGTACGACAATTTAGAATATATTACGACTCTGTATGCCACATTACCGTCTTGAGAAGCATGTTAGTATAACGTACGGCACCTTACAACTCCTAACAAAACATTACAACACCGTACGTAAACTTAAAACTCCATAATAAACCTAATAATTTAGTCCGAGTCCTTTGAACATCGTACTACAATTTAGAATATATTACGACTCTGTATGCCACATTATCGCCTTGAAAAGCATTTTAGTATAACGTACGGCACCTTACAACTCCTAACAAAACATTACAACACCGTACGTAAACTTAAAACTCCATAATAAACCTAATGAATTCGTCCGAGTCATTTGAACTTCGTACGAACACTTAGGACTTGTTACGATTCTGTATGCGAAATTAGCAACAGGAAAAGCAATTTAGAATAATGTACGATGCGTTATAACTTTTGAGAACACCTTACACCACCGTACGAAAGATTAAAACTCCATAATAAACCTAATGAATTCGTCCGAGTAATTTGAACACCATACAACAATTTAGAATATATTACGACTCTGTATGCCACATTATCGCCTTGAAAAGCATTTTAGTATAACGTACGGCACCTTACAACTCCTAACAAAACATTACAACACCGTACGTAAACTTAAAACTCCATAATAAACCTAATGAATTCGTCCGAGTCATTTGAACTTCGTACGAACACTTAGGACTTGTTACGATTCTGTATGCGAAATTAGCAACAGGAAAAGCAATTTAGAATAATGTACGATGCGTTATAACTTTTGAGAACACCTTACACCACCGTACGAAAGATTAAAACTCCATAATAAACCTAATGAATTCGTCCGAGTAATTTGAACACCATACAACAATTTAGAATATATTACGACTCTGTATGTGTGACACCCGACAAAATTCTGGTTAACTTCATTAGTAAACTCTGTTAGACACGTTAACGCAATTACACCTTTCATTTAATTTGATGAATTAAATGTGCAAACTGTTATATAAATATTCACACGAAACGACCACACGAGTTAATACCCGGGCGTTGGTGATCTTAAATGAATACAAATACCATAATAATACGTTTCAATTGATATGTGTGCTTAATTGTTGAATTTTCGTGTAACCGCGTATTTTACCGGTTTTAACTGATTACGAGTTTCGGTAAAGTTTTACGAAACAAAAATTTAAGTTTGGTAAAGTTGTCACTGTGATTACAAACCGAAGCAAAAACGAAGCCCGTGGATCATCCATGAGACCCATGAATGGCCCAAGGCCCAACCCAACTTAACATTTATCAACAATTAACAAAATTTGACAAAACCCTAAACCTTATTAACAAAAAAAAACGTTTTTGGCAGCCCCTTTCCCCACTTGCTGCTGCCGCAACTTCTACACACACACACACACATCGATTTTTGGCTAGCTTGGTTCAATATTTGGTGATTTCGGGTGTTGATTGAAGTAGTAAACGCTATACTAGTAAGTTTTTGTGTTAATTGTTATTATATCTTGCGAAAATCACATGTATTGAGGACCCTAGTTCATCCAAAAATGGCCAATTGATGTTTGTGTTGTGAAATTGGGATAGTAGTTATGTGTTATTTGATATTTGGATGGTTAGATGATGAAATAGATAAAAAAAATATGTTTATGGAATTAGGGTTTGGTAGAAAGGTAGGGAGACTTGATGATAAATGCATGATTCGTATGAAATGGAATTGGATTTGTATTTAGATAATGATTCGGATGAAGATTGGTTGCGTGATTATGAAATTGTATGATTGTTATGCTAGATTACTAAAAATAGTAACTTTTGTATTCGTGATTATGTGAGATTTCATGTTATGGATGTCTCGTGATTGTTATGGACTTACTAGCATGTTTAGAAGTTATGTTAGACGAATTTTGGTTACTAGAACGTGTGAATTCGACTTGGCTTGGGACACTTGCTAAATGTAGAAACTTTTTGACATGAAAATTGACTACGAAGCATGTTTAGTAATTTTGGATGTATATACATGATTTGGACTTGCATATAAATGATGTAGTCATGTGGTGCCTAGTAAACGTGCCTTGGTCATGAAAGGACATGGGTAGGTGCTAGTTGGCTAGTAGAACAATTGCTTGAAATTGCTTTTGTGAAGTCTAAGTGGTGTGTGCTACTAACTAGAATGCCATGATGAAAGTTGCTATTTTACTAATTGCACAAAGCATGTAAATACTATATTGTGCCTAGAAATGACCATGCTTGCAAATTGGTTGTATATTAAGGACTACAAAGTAATGGTAAGTATTGATAACTTGTATAACGTGCTATGGGGTTTGTATAATAGTTGACATGCTTAGGATGTTGAATTATGCACGCATGCTTTAAAGGTTCGACTTTCCTATAATGGAAACTTTTGTGAAATTGAAACTTCTATTTGTTGAATACGTGAAGTGTGATGTGATATGCGAATATGAGTTAGTCAAATACACCAAATGTAACGTGTTTACACTTAACAAATCACCAACGGGTCGTGGGTCAACTCGGGTCAACTGAAAGTCAAACTTGGACCTAAAAGTCAAACTTGGACCTAAAAGTCAAACTTGGACCAAAAGTCAACTGAAAGTCAAACTTGGTCAAACTTGGACAGAAAGTCAAACGTGGTCAAGAAGTCAACTATTCCAAATTCGCACAACTTGTATGACCATTTGGATGCATAGGATACTATGACCCTACATGAACGCACATTAATCGACCTATTGTTATTTAGGTTGCCGTATTTTATACTGTGTATGCTGTTAACTATTTTGCTGTGCAACCTAAGGTGAGTTCACTAAACCGCACTTTTACTGTTATACCCTTTTATGGGTTGAACTCGGACTTTTACTATGATACCCTTTTATGGGTTGAACTCGGACTTTTACTATGATACCCTTTCATGGGCTGAACTCGGACAAATACTTTTACGGATTTACAAATTCTGTATGTCGCATGTCTGGATTAGAGCAACTTTTACTTTGTTCATGAAAGTCCTCATGGATACCTAGTTGACCGTTAGTATTTGTGAAATAGCGGGGAAATTTTGAGTAGTACTACTGGGTTTGACAAACCCCACCCGGGCTAGTCGCGCTAGCACGACAGAAGGACCTGTCGAACGGGTGTTGAATGACCTAACATACTTACAGTGCATCCTGCTGGGATGTACGAACAGGCAAACTGCACTTAATGTGTACATACGTCAGCTTCGGTCAGATACATTACGCCTCTAAGGACATGTGCTGTAGATTAGCTACCTACAATGACATACTTAATTTATATTTCTGCTTGCAACTGAACTTACTTGATTTTATACTTACTATGTGAACTCACCAACCGTCGTGTTGACACTTGTTAGACTCTCACTTTTACAGGTCACTGAGGTACCACGCACTTAGGACATGGCATGGAGTCACGGCTTTTCATTTAAACATTTTCATGCATTACAACCCATGTTTTGAGTTTAATGTCTATTTAAACTTTGTATCTTGTATTGGACGCATGTACTGCGCATTTAGTATTCCATTTAATATTTTGGCATTACATTTCGTTTACGCTTCCGCAAATTTTTAAATGTTAACTCTGTAATAAATTTTCTCATTTAATGAGACACGTATGTTTTAAATTCATATAGTGTCGTTTGGTGTAACTAATGACTGAGATCCTAGTTTGTCACACATTTAACGGTAAAACTCCGTTAGTGGATTTTGGGGGTGTGACAGTATGCCACATTACCGCCTTGAAAAGCATGTTAGTATAACGTACGGCACCTTACAACTCCTAACAAAAGATTACAACGCCGTACGTAAACTTAAAACTCCATAATAAACCTAATGAATTCGTACGAGTCATTTGAACATCGTACGACCACTCAGGACTTGTTACGACTCTGTATGCGAAATTAGCAACAGGAAAAGCAATTTAGAATAATGAAGGACGCGTTACAACTTTTGAGAACACCTTACACCACCGTACGAAAGATTAAAACTCCATAATAAACCTAATTAATTCGTCCGAGTAATTTGAACACCATACAACAATTTGGAATATATTACGACTCCATATGCCACATTACCGCCTTGAAAAGCATGTTAGTATAATGTAGGACACCTTACTACTCCTAACAAAACATTACAACACCGTACGTAAACTTAAAACTCCATAATAAACCTATTGAATTCGTCCGAATCATTTGAACATCGTACGACAATTTAGAATATATTACGACTCTGTATGCCACATTACCGTCTTGAGAAGCATGTTAGTATAACGTACGGCACCTTACAACTCCTAACAAAACATTACAACACCGTACGTAAACTTAAAACTCCATAATAAACCTAATAAATTAGTCCGAGTCCTTTGAACATCGTACTACAATTTAGAATATATTACGACTCTGTATGCCACATTACCGCCTTGAAAAGCATGTTAGTATAACGTACGGCACCTTACAACTCCTAACAAAACATTACAACACCGTACGTAAACTTAAAACTCCATAATAAACCTAATGAATTTGTCCGAGTCATTTGAACATCGTACGAACACTTAGGACTTGTTACGACTCTGTATGCGAAATTAGCAACAGGAAAAGCAATTTAGAATAATGTACGATGCGTTATAACTTTTGAGAACACCTTACACCACAGTATGAAAGATTAAAACTCCATAATAAACCTAATGAATTCGTCCGAGTAATTTGAACACCATACAACAATTTAGAATATATTACGACTCTGTATGCCACATTACCGCCTTCAAAAGCATGTTAGTATAACGTACGACACCTTACAACTCCTAACAAAAGATTACAACACCGTACGTAAACTTAAAACTCCATAATAAACCTAATGAATTCGTCCGAGTCATTTGAACACCGTACGACCACTCAGGACTTGTTACGACTCTGTATGCGAAAGTAGCTATAGGAAAAGCAATATAGAATAATGTAGGATGCGTTACACCTTTTGAGAACAACTTACACCACCGTACGAAAGATTAAAACTCCATAATAAACCTAATGAATTCGTCCGAGTAGTTTGAACACCATACAACAATTTGGAATATATTACGACTCTGTATGCCATATTACCGCCTTGAAAAGCATGTTAGCATAACGTACGGCACCTTACAACTCCTAACAAAACATTACAACACCGTACGTAAACTTAAAACTCCATAATAAACCTAATGAATTCGTCCGAGTCATTTGAACATCGTACAACCACTCAGGACTTGTTACGACTCTGTATGCGAAATTAGCAACAGGAAAAGCAATTTAGAATAATGTAGGATTCGTTACAACTTTTGAGAACACCTTACACCAGCGTACGAAAGATTAAAACTCCATAATAAACCTAATGAATTCGTCCGAGTAATTTGAACACCATACAACAATTTGGAATATATTACGACTCCGTATGCCACATTACCGCCTTGAAAAGCATGTTAGTATAACGTACGACACCTTACTACTCCTAACAAAACATTACAACACCGTACGTAAACTTAAAACTCCATAATAAACCTATTGAATTCGTCCGAATCATTTGAACATCGTACGACAATTAAGAATATATTACGACTCTGTATGCCACATTACCGTCTTGAGAAGCATGTTAGTATAACGTACGGCACCTTACAACTCCTAACAAAACATTACAACACCGTACGTAAACTTAAAACTCCATAATAAACTTAATAAATTAGTCCGAGTCCTTTGAACATCGTACTACAATTTAGAATATATTACGACTCTGTATGCCACATTACCGCCTTGAAAAGCATGTTAGTATAACGTACGGCACCTTACAACTCCTAACAAAACATTACAACACCGTACGTAAACTTAAAACTGCATAATAAACCTAATGAATTTGTCCGAGTCATTTGAACATCATACGAACACTTAGGACTTGTTACGACTCTGTATGCGAAATTAGCAACAGGAAAAGCAATTTAGAATAATGTACGATGCGTTATAACTTTTGAGAACACCTTACACCACAGTACGAAAGATTAAAACTCCATAATAAACCTAATGAATTCGTCCGAGTAATTTGAACACCATACAACAATTTAGAATATATTACGACTCTGTATGCCACATTACCGCCGTCAAAAGCATGTTAGTATAACGTACGACACCTTACAACTCCTAACAAAAGATTACAACACCGTACGTAAACTTAAAACACCATAATAAACCTAATGAATTCGTCCGAGTCATTTGAACATCGTACGACCACTCAGGACTTGTTACGACTCTGTATGCGAAAGTAGCTATAGGAAAAGCAATATAGAATAATGTAGGATGCGTTACACCTTTTGAGAACAACTTACACCACCGTACGAAAGATTAAAACTCCATAATAAACCTAATGAATTCGTCCGAGTAGTTTGAACACCATACAACAATTTGGAATATATTACGACTCTGTATTCCATATTACCGCCTTGAAAAGCATGTTAGCATAACGTACGGCACCTTACAACTCCTAACAAAACATTACAACACCGTACGTAAACTTAAAACTCCATAATAAACCTAATGAATTCGTCCGAGTCATTTGAACATCGTACAACCACTCAGGACTTGTTACGACTCTGTATGCGAAATTAGCAACAGGAAAAGCAATTTAGAATAATGTAGGATTCGTTACAACTTTTGAGAACACCTTACACCAGCGTACGAAAGATTAAAACTCCATAATAAACCTAATGAATTCGTCCGAGTAATTTGAACACCATACAACAATTTGGAATATATTACGACTCCGTATGCCACATTACCGCCTTGAAAAGCATGTTAGTATAACGTACGACACCTTACTACTCCTAACAAAACATTACAACACCGTACGTAAACTTAAAACTCCATAATAAACCTATTGAATTCGTCCGAATCATTTGAACATCGTACGACAATTAAGAATATATTACGACTCTGTATGCCACATTACCGTCTTGAGAAGCATGTTAGTATAACGTACGGCACCTTACAACTCCTAACAAAACATTACAACACCGTACGTAAACTTAAAACTCCAAAATAAACCTAATAAATTAGTCCGAGTCCTTTGAACATCGTACTACAATTTAGAATATATTACGACTCTGTATGCCACATTACCGCCTTGAAAAGCATGTTAGTATAACGTACGGCACCTTACAACTCCTAACAAAACATTACAACACCGTACGTAAACTTAAAACTCCATAATAAACCTAATGAATTTGTCCGAGTCATTTGAACATCGTACGAACACTTAGGACTTGTTACGACTCTGTATGCGAAATTAGCAACAGGAAAAGCAATTTAGAATATTGTACGATGCGTTATAACTTTTGAGAACACCTTACACCACAGTACGAAAGATTAAAACTCCATAATAAACCTAATGAATTCGTCCGAGTAATTTGAACACCATACAACAATTTAGAATATATTACGACTCTGTATGCCACATTACCGCCTTCAAAAGCATGTTAGTATAACGTACGACACCTTACAACTCCTAACAAAAGATTACAACACCGTACGTAAACTTAAAACACCATAATAAACCTAATGAATTCGTCCGAGTCATTTGAACATCGTACGACCACTCAGGACTTGTTACGACTCTGTATGCGAAAGTAGCTATAGGAAAAGCAATATAGAATAATGTAGGATGCGTTACACCTTTTGAGAACAACTTACACCACCGTACGAAAGATTAAAACTCCATAATAAACCTAATGAATTCGTCCGAGTAGTTTGAACACCATACAACAATTTGGAATATATTACGACTCTGTATTCCATATTACCGCCTTGAAAAGCATGTTAGTATAACGTACGGCACCTTACAACTCCTAACAAAACATTACAACACCGTACGTAAACTTAAAACTGCATAATAAACCTAATGAATTTGTCCGAGTCATTTGAACATCATACGAACACTTAGGACTTGTTACGACTCTGTATGCGAAATTAGCAACAGGAAAAGCAATTTAGAATAATGTACGATGCGTTATAACTTTTGAGAACACCTTACACCACAGTACGAAAGATTAAAACTCCATAATAAACCTAATGAATTCGTCCGAGTAATTTGAACACCATACAACAATTTAGAATATATTACGACTCTGTATGCCACATTACCGCCGTCAAAAGCATGTTAGTATAACGTACGACACCTTACAACTCCTAACAAAAGATTACAACACCGTACGTAAACTTAAAACACCATAATAAACCTAATGAATTCGTCCGAGTCATTTGAACATCGTACGACCACTCAGGACTTGTTACGACTCTGTATGCGAAAGTAGCTATAGGAAAAGCAATATAGAATAATGTAGGATGCGTTACACCTTTTGAGAACAACTTACACCACCGTACGAAAGATTAAAACTCCATAATAAACCTAATGAATTCGTCCGAGTAGTTTGAACACCATACAACAATTTGGAATATATTACGACTCTGTATTCCATATTACCGCCTTGAAAAGCATGTTAGCATAACGTACGGCACCTTACAACTCCTAACAAAACATTACAACACCGTACGTAAACTTAAAACTCCATAATAAACCTAATGAATTCGTCCGAGTCATTTGAACATCGTACAACCACTCAGGACTTGTTACGACTCTGTATGCGAAATTAGCAACAGGAAAAGCAATTTAGAATAATGTAGGATTCGTTACAACTTTTGAGAACACCTTACACCAGCGTACGAAAGATTAAAACTCCATAATAAACCTAATGAATTCGTCCGAGTAATTTGAACACCATACAACAATTTGGAATATATTACGACTCCGTATGCCACATTACCGCCTTGAAAAGCATGTTAGTATAACGTACGACACCTTACTACTCCTAACAAAACATTACAACACCGTACGTAAACTTAAAACTCCATAATAAACCTATTGAATTCGTCCGAATCATTTGAACATCGTACGACAATTAAGAATATATTACGACTCTGTATGCCACATTACCGTCTTGAGAAGCATGTTAGTATAACGTACGGCACCTTACAACTCCTAACAAAACATTACAACACCGTACGTAAACTTAAAACTCCAAAATAAACCTAATAAATTAGTCCGAGTCCTTTGAACATCGTACTACAATTTAGAATATATTACGACTCTGTATGCCACATTACCGCCTTGAAAAGCATGTTAGTATAACGTACGGCACCTTACAACTCCTAACAAAACATTACAACACCGTACGTAAACTTAAAACTCCATAATAAACCTAATGAATTTGTCCGAGTCATTTGAACATCGTACGAACACTTAGGACTTGTTACGACTCTGTATGCGAAATTAGCAACAGGAAAAGCAATTTAGAATATTGTACGATGCGTTATAACTTTTGAGAACACCTTACACCACAGTACGAAAGATTAAAACTCCATAATAAACCTAATGAATTCGTCCGAGTAATTTGAACACCATACAACAATTTAGAATATATTACGACTCTGTATGCCACATTACCGCCTTCAAAAGCATGTTAGTATAACGTACGACACCTTACAACTCCTAACAAAAGATTACAACACCGTACGTAAACTTAAAACACCATAATAAACCTAATGAATTCGTCCGAGTCATTTGAACATCGTACGACCACTCAGGACTTGTTACGACTCTGTATGCGAAAGTAGCTATAGGAAAAGCAATATAGAATAATGTAGGATGCGTTACACCTTTTGAGAACAACTTACACCACCGTACGAAAGATTAAAACTCCATAATAAACCTAATGAATTCGTCCGAGTAGTTTGAACACCATACAACAATTTGGAATATATTACGACTCTGTATTCCATATTACCGCCTTGAAAAGCATGTTAGTATAACGTACGGCACCTTACAACTCCTAACAAAACATTACAACACCGTACGTAAACTTAAAACTCCATAATAAACCTAATGAATTCGTCCGAGTCATTTGAACATCGTACAACCACTCAGGACTTGTTACGACTCTGTATGCGAAATTAGCAACAGGAAAAGCAATTTAGAATAATGTAGGATTCGTTACAACTTTTGAGAACACCTTACACCAGCGTACGAAAGATTAAAACTCCATAATAAACCTAATGAATTCGTCCGAGTAATTTGAACACCATACAACAATTTGGAATATATTACGACTCCGTATGCCACATTACCGCCTTGAAAAGCATGTTAGTATAACGTACGACACCTTACTACTCCTTACAAAACATTACAACACCGTACGTAAACTTAAAACTCCATAATAAACCTATTGAATTCGTCCGAGTCCTTTGAACATCGTACGACAATTTAGAATATATTACGACTCTGTTTGCCATATTACCGTCTTGAGAAGCATGTTAGTATAACGTACGACACCTTACAACTCCTAACAAAACATTACAACACCGTACGTAAACTAAAAACTCCATAATAAACCTAATGAATTCGTCCGAGTCATTTGAACATCTTACGACCACTCAGGACTTGTTACGACTCTGTATGCGAAATTAGCAACAGGAAAAGCAATTTAGAATAATGTAGGATGCGTTACAACTTTTGAGAACACCTTACACCACCGTACGAAAGATTAAAACTCCATAATAAACCTAATGAATTCATCCGAGTAATTTGAACACCATACAACAATTTAGAATATATTACGACTCTGTATGCCACATTACCGCCTTCAAAAGCATGTTAGTATAACGTACGACACCTTACAACTCCTAACAAAAGATTACAACACCGTACGTAAACTTAAAACTCCATAATAAACCTAATGAATTCGTCCGAGTCATTTGAACACCGTACGACCACTCAGGACTTGTTACGACTCTGTATGCGAAAGTAGCTATAGGAAAAGCAATATAGAATAATGTAGGATGCGTTACACCTTTTGAGAACAACTTACACCACCGTACGAAAGATTAAAACTCCATAATAAACCTAATGAATTCGTCCGAGTAGTTTGAACACCATACAACAATTTGGAATATATTACGACTCTGTATTCCATATTACCGCCTTGAAAAGCATGTTAGTATAACGTACGGCACCTTACAACTCCTAACAAAACATTACAACACCGTACGTAAACTTAAAACACCATAATAAACCTAATGAATTCGTCCGAGTCATTTGAACATCGTACAACCACTCAGGACTTGTTACAACTCTGTATGCGAAATTAGCATCAGGAAAAGCAATTTAGAATAATGTAGGATTCGTTACAACTTTTGAGAACACCTTACACCAGCGTACGAAAGATTAAAACTCCATAATAAACCTAATGAATTCGTCCGAGTAATTTGAACACCATACAACAATTTGGAATATATTACGACTCCGTATGCCACATTACCGCCTTGAAAAGCATGTTAGTATAACGTACGACACCTTACTACTCCTAACAAAACATTACAACACCGTACGTAAACTTAAAACTCCATAATAAACCTATTGAATTCGTCCGAGTCCTTTGAACATCGTACGACAATTTAGAATATATTACGACTCTGTTTGCCACATTACCGTCTTGAGAAGCATGTTAGTATAACGTACGACACCTTACAACTCCTAACAAAACATTACAACACCGTACGTAAACTAAAAACTCCATAATAAACCTAATGAATTCGTCCGAGTCATTTGAACATCTTACGACCACTCAGGACTTGTTACGACTCTGTATGCGAAATTAGCAACAGGAAAAGCAATTTAGAATAATGTAGGATGCGTTACAACTTTTGAGAACACCTTACACCACCGTACGAAAGATTAAAACTCCATAACAAACCTAATGAATTCATCCGAGTAATTTGAACACCATACAACAATTTAGAATATATTACGACTCTGTATGCCACATTACCGCCTTCAAAAGCATGTTAGTATAACGTACGACACCTTACAACTCCTAACAAAAGATTACAACACCGTACGTAAACTTAAAACTCCATAATAAACCTAATGAATTCGTCCGAGTCATTTGAACACCGTACGACCACTCAGGACTTGTTACGACTCTGTATGCGAAAGTAGCTATAGGAAAAGCAATATAGAATAATGTAGGATGCGTTACACCTTTTGAGAACAACTTACACCACCGTACGAAAGATTAAAACTCCATAATAAACCTAATGAATTCGTCCGAGTAGTTTGAACACCATACAACAATTTGGAATATATTACGACTCTGTATTCCATATTACCGCCTTGAAAAGCATGTTAGTATAACGTACGGCACCTTACAACTCCTAACAAAACATTACAACACCGTACGTAAACTTAAAACTCCATAATAAACCTAATGAATTCGTCCGAGTCATTTGAACATCGTACAACTACTCAGGACTTGTTACGACTCTGTATGCGAAATTAGCAACAGGAAAAGCAATTTAGAATAATGTAGGATTCGTTACAACTTTTGAGAACACCTTACACCAGCGTACGAAAGATTAAAACTCCATAATAAACCTAATGAATTCGTCCGAGTAATTTGAACACCATACAACAATTTGGAATATATTACGACTCCGTATGCCACCTTACCGCCTTGAAAAGCATGTTAGTATAACGTACGACACCTTACTACTCCTAACAAAACATTACAACACCGTACGTAAACTTAAAACTCCATAATAAACCTATTGAATTCGTCCGAGTCCTTTGAACATCGTACGACAATTTAGAATATATTACGACTCTGTTTGCCACATTACCGTCTTGAGAAGCATGTTAGTATAACGTACGACACCTTACAACTCCTAACAAAACATTACAACACCGTACGTAAACTAAAAACTCCATAAGAAACCTAATGAATTCGTCCGAGTCATTTGAACATCTTACGACCACTCAGGACTTGTTACGACTCTGTATGCGTAATTAGCAACAGGAAAAGCAATTTAGAATAATGTAGGATGCGTTACAACTTTTGAGAACACCTTACACCACCGTACGAAAGATTAAAACTCCATAATAAACCTAATGAATTCATCCGAGTAATTTGAACACCATACAACAATTTAGAATATATTACGACTCTGTATGCCACATTACCGCCTTCAAAAGCATGTTAGTATAACGTACGACACCTTACAACTCCTAACAAAAGATTACAACACCGTACGTAAACTTAAAACTCCATAATAAACCTAATGAATTCGTCCGAGTCATTTGAACACCGTACGACCACTCTGGACTTGTTACGACTCTGTATGCGAAAGTAGCTATAGGAAAACAATATAGAATAATGTAGGATGCGTTACACCTTTTGAGAACAACTTACACCACCGTACGAAAGATTAAAACTCCATAATAAACCTAATGAATTCGTCCGAGTAGTTTGAACACCATACAACAATTTGGAATATATTACGACTCTGTATGCCATATTACCGCCTTGAAAAGCATGTTAGTATAACGTACGGCACCTTACAACTCCTAACAAAACATTACAACACCGTACGTAAACTTAAAACTCCATAATAAACCTATTGAATTCGTCCGAGTCCTTTGAACATCGTACGACAATTTAGAATATATTACGACTCTGTTTGCCACATTACCGTCTTGAGAAGCATGTTAGTATAACGTACGACACCTTACAACTCCTAACAAAACATTACAACACCGTACGTAAACTAAAAACTCCATAATAAACCTAATGAATTCGTCCGAGTCATTTGAACATCTTACGACCACTCAGGACTTGTTACGACTCTGTATGCGAAATTAGCAACAGGAAAAGCAATTTAGAATAATGTAGGATGCGTTACAACTTTTGAGAACACCTTACACCACCGTACGAAAGATTAAAACTCCATAATAAACCTAATGAATTCATCTGAGTAATTTGAACACCATACAACAATTTAGAATATATTACGACTCTGTATGCCACATTACCGCCTTCAAAAGCATGTTAGTATAACGTACGACACCTTACAACTCCTAACAAAAGATTACAACACCGTACGTAAACTTAAAACTCCATAATAAACCTAATGAATTCGTCCGAGTCATTTGAACACCGTACTACAATTTAGAATATATTACGACTCTGTATGCCACATTACCGCCTTGAAAAGCATGTTAGTATAACGTACGGCACCTTAGAACTCCTAAAAAAACATTACCACACCGTACGTAAACTTAAAACTCCATAGTAAACCTAATGAATTCGTCCAAGTCATTTGAACATCGTACGAACACTTAGGACTTGTTACGAATCTGTATGCGAAATTAGCAACAGGAAAAGCAATTTAGAATAATGTAGGATGCGTTACAACTTTTGAGAACAACTTACACCACCGTACGAAAGATTAAAACTCCATAATAAACCTAATGAATTCGTCCGAGTAATTTGAGCACCATACAACAATTTGGAATATATTACGACTCTGTATGCCACATTACCGGCTTGAAAAGCATGTTAGTATAACGTACGGCACCTTACAACTCCTAACAAAAGATTACAACACCGTACGTAAACTTAAAACTCCATAATAAACCTAATGAATTCGTCCGAGTCATTTGAACATCGTACGACCACTCAGGACTTGCTACGACTCAATATGCGAAATTAGCAACAGGAAAAGCAATTTAGAATAATGAAGGACGCGGTACAACTTTTGAGAACACCTTACACTACCGTACGAAAGATTAAAACTCCATAATAAACCTAATGAATTCGTCCGAGAAATTTGAACACCATACAACAATTTGGAATATATTACGACTCCGTATGCCACATTACCGCCTTGAAAAGCATGTTAGTATAACGTACGACACCTTACTACTCCTAACAAAACATTACAACACCGTACGTAAACTTAAAACTCCATAATAAACCTATTGAATTCGTCCGAGTCCTTTGAACATCGTACGACAATTTAGAATATATTACGACTCTGTTTGCCAAATTACCGTCTTGAGAAGCATGTTAGTATAACATACGACACCTTACTACTCCTAACAAAACATTACAACACCGTACGTAAACTTAAAACTCCATAATAAACCTATTGAATTCGTCCGAGTCCTTTGAACATCGTACGACAATTTAGAATATATTACGACTCTGTATGCCACATTACCGTCTTGAGAAGCATGTTAGTATAACGTACGGCACCTTACAACTCCTAACAAAACATTACAACACCGTACGTAAACTTAAAACTCCATAATAAACCTAATAAATTAGTCCGAGTCCTTTGAACATTGTACTACAATTTAGAATATATTACGACTCTGTATGCCACATTACCGCCTTGAAAAGCATGTTAGTATAACGTACGGCACCTTACAACTCCTAACAAAACATTACAACACCGTACGTAAACTTAAAACTCCATAATAAACCTAATGAATTCGTCCGAGTCATTTGAACATCGTACGAACACTTAGGACTTGTTACGACTCTGTATGCGAAATTAGCAACAGGAAAAGCAATTTAGAATAATGTACGATGCGTTATAACTTTTGAGAACACCTTACACCACCGTACGAAAGATTAAAACTCCATAATAAACCTAATGAATTCGTCCGAGTAATTTGAACACCATACAACAATTTAGAATATATTACGACTCTGTATGCCACATTACCGCCTTGAAAAGCATGTTAGTATAACGTACGGCACCTTACAACTCCTAACAAAAGATTACAACACCGTACGTAAACTTAAAACTCTATAATAAACCTAATGAATTCGTCCGAGTCATTTGAACACCGTACGACCACTCAGGACTTGTTACGACTCTCTATGCGAAAGTAGCTATAGGAAAAGCAATATAGAATAATGTAGGATGCGTTACACCTTTTGAGAACAACTTACACCACCGTACGAAAGATTAAAACTCCATAATAAACCTAATGAATTCGTCCGAGTAGTGTGAACACCATACAACAATTTGGAATATATTACGACTCTGTATGCCACATTACCGCCTTGAAAAGCATGTTAGTATAACGTACGACACCTTACAACTCCTAATAAAACATTACAACACCGTACGTAAACTTAAAACTCCATAATAAACCTAATGAATTCGTCCGAGTCATTTGAACATCGTACAACCACTCAGGACTTGTTACGACTCTGTATGCGAAATTAGCAACAGGAAAAGCAATTTAGAATAATGTAGGATGCGTTACAACTTTTGAGAACACCTTACACCAGCGTACGAAAGATTAAAACTCCATAATAAACCTAATGAATTCGTCCGAGTAATTTGAACACCATACAACAATTTGGAATATATTACGACTCTGTATGCCACATTACCGCCTTGAAAAGCATGTTAGTATAACGTACGACACCTTACAACTCCTAACAAAACATTACAACACCGTACGTAAACTTAAAACTCCATAATAAACCTAATGAATTCGTCCGAGTCATTTGAACATCGTACAACCACTCAGGACTTGTTACGACTTTGTATGCGAAATTAGCAACATGAAAAGCAATTTAGAATAATGTTGGATGCGTTACAACTTTTGAGAACACCTTACACCACCGTACGAAAGATTTAAACTCCATAATAAACCTAATGAATTCGTCCTAGTAATTTGAGCACCATACAACAATTTGGAATATATTACGACTCTGTATGCCACATTACCGCCTTGAAAAGCATGTTAGCATAACGTACGGCACCTTACAACTCCTAACAAAACATTACAACACCGTACGTAAACTTAAAACTCCATAATAAACTTAATGAATTCGTCCGAGTCATTTGAACATCGTACGACCACTCAGGACTTGTTACGACTCAATATGCGAAATTAGCAACAGGAAAAGCAATTTAGAATAATGAAGGACGCGGTACAACTTTTGAGAACACCTTACACTACCGTACGAAAGATTAAAACTCCATAATAAACCTAATGAATTCGTTCGAGAAATTTGAACCCCATACAACAATTTGGAATATATTACGACTCCGTATGCCACATTACCGCCTTGAAAAGCATGTTAGTATAACGTACGACACCTTACTACTCCTAACAAAACATTACAACACCGTACGTAAACTTAAAACTCCATAATAAACCTAATAAATTAGTCCGAGTCCTTTGAACATTGTACTACAATTTAGAATATATTACGACTCTGTATGCCACATTACCGCCTTGAAAAGCATGTTAGTATATAGTACGGCACCTTACAACTCCTAACAAAACATTACAACACCGTACGTAAACTTAAAACTCCATAATAAACCTAATGAATTCGTCCGAGTCATTTGAACATCGTACGAACACTTAGGACTTGTTACGACTCTGTATGCGAAATTAGCAACAGGAAAAGCAATTTAGAATAATGTACGATGCGTTATAACTTTTGAGAACACCTTACACCACCGTACGAAAGATTAAAACTCCATAATAAACCTAATGAATTCGTCCGAGTAATTTGAACACCATACAACAATTTAGAATATATTACGACTCTGTATGCCACATTACCGCCTAGAAAAGCATGTTAGTATAACGTACGGCACCTTACAACTCCTAACAAAAGATTACAACACCGTACGTAAACTTAAAACTCTATAATAAACCTAATGAATTCGTCCGAGTCATTTGAACACCGTACGACCACTCAGGACTTGTTACGACTCTCTATGCGAAAGTAGCTATAGGAAAAGCAATATAGAATAATGTAGGATGCGTTACACCTTTTGAGAACAACTTACACCACCGTACGAAAGATTAAAACTCCATAATAAACCTAATGAATTCGTCCGAGTAGTTTGAACACCATACAACAATTTGGAATATATTACGACTCTGTATGCCACATTACCGCCTTGAAAAGCATGTTAGTATAACGTACGACACCTTTCAACTCCTAACAAAACATTACAACACCGTACGTAAACTTAAAACTCCATAATAAACCTAATGAATTCGTCCGAGTCATTTGAACATCGTACAACCACTCAGGACTTGTTACGACTCTGTATGCGAAATTAGCAACAGGAAAAGCAATTTAGAATAATGTAGGATGCGTTACAACTTTTGAGAACACCTTACACCAGCGTACGAAAGATTAAAACTCCATAATAAACCTAATGAATTCGTCCGAGTAATTTGAACACCATACAACAATTTGGAATATATTACGACTCTGTATGCCACATTACCGCCTTGAAAAGCATGTTAGTATAACGTACGACACCTTACAACTCCTAACAAAACATTACAACACCGTACGTAAACTTAAAACTCCATAATAAACCTAATGAATTCGTCCGAGTCATTTGAACATCGTACAACCACTCAGGACTTGTTACGAATTTGTATGCGAAATTAGCAACATGAAAAGCAATTTAGAATAATGTTGGATGCGTTACAACTTTTGAGAACACCTTACACCACCGTACGAAAGATTTAAACTCCATAATAAACCTAATGAATTCGTCCTAGTAATTTGAGCACCATACAACAATTTGGAATATATTACGACTCTGTATTTACCGCCTTGAAAAGCATGTTAGCATAACGTACGGCACCTTACAACTCCTAACAAAACATTACAACACCGTACGTAAACTTAAAACTCCATAATAAACTTAATGAATTCGTCCGAGTCATTTGAACATCGTACGACCACTCAGGACTTGTTACGACTCAATATGCGAAATTAGCAACAGGAAAAGCAATTTAGAATAATGAAGGACGCGGTACAACTTTTGAGAACACCTTACACTACCGTACGAAAGATTAAAACTCCATAATAAACCTAATGAATTCGTTCGAGAAATTTGAACCCCATACAACAATTTGGAATATATTACGACTCCGTATGCCACATTACCGCCTTGAAAAGCATGTTAGTATAATGTACGACACCTTACTACTCCTAACAAAACATTACAACACCGTACGTAAACTTAAAACTCCATAATAAACCTATTGAATTCGTCCGAGTCCTTTGAACATCGTACGACAATTTAGAATATATTACGACTCTTTTTGCCACATTACCGTCTTGAGAAGCATGTTAGTATAACGTACGACACCTTACTAATCCTAACAAAACATTACAACACCGTACGTAAACTTAAAACTCCATAATAAACCTATTGAATTCGTCCGAGTCCTTTGAACATCGTACTACAATTTAGAATATATTACGACTCTGTATGCCACATTACCGCCTTGAAAAGCATGTTAGTATAACGTACGGCACCTTACAACTCCTAACAAAACATTACAACACTGTACGTAAACTTAAAACTCCATAATAAACCTAATGAATTTGTCCGAGTCATTTGAACATCGTACGAACACTTAGGACTTGTTACGACTCTGTATGCGAAATTAGCAACAGGAAAAGCAATTTAGAATAATGTACAATGCGTTATAACTTTTGAGAACAGCTTACACCACCGTGCGAAAGATTAAAACTCCATAATAAACCTAATGAATTCGTCCGAGTAATTTGAACACCATACAACAATTTAGAATATATTACGACTCTGTATGCCACATTACCGCCTTGAAAAGCATGTTAGTATAACGTACGGCACATTACAACTCCTAACAAAAGATTACAACACCGTACGTAAACTTAAAACTCTATAATAAACCTAATGAATTCGTCCGAGTCATTTGAACATCGTACAACCACTCAGGACTTGTTACGACTTTGTATGCGAAATTAGCAACATGAAAAGCAATTTAGAATAATGTTGGATGCGTTACAACTTTTGAGAACACCTTACACCACCGTACGAAAGATTAAAACTCCATAATAAACCTAATGAATTCGTCCTAGTAATTTGAGCACCATACAACAATTTGGAATATATTACGACTCTGTATGCCACATTACCGCCTTGAAAAGCATGTTAGCATAACGTACGGCACCTTACAACTCCTAACAAAACATTACAACACCGTACGTAAACTTAAAACTCCATAATAAACTTAATGAATTCGTCCGAGTCATTTGAACATCTTACGACCACTCAGGACTTGTTACGACTCAATATGCGAAATTAGCAACAGGAAAAGCAATTTAGAATAATGAAGGACGCGGTACAACTTTTGAGAACACCTTACACTATCGTACGAAAGATTAAAACTCTATAATAAACCTAATGAATTCGTTCGAGAAATTTGAACCCCATACAACAATTTGGAATATATTACGACTCTGTATGCCACATTACCGCCTTGAAAAGCATGTTAGTATAACGTACGACACCTTACTACTCCTAACAAAACATTACAACACCGTACGTAAACTTAAAACTCCATAATAAACCTATTGAATTCGTCCGAGTCCTTTGAACATCGTACGACAATTTAGAATATATTACGACTCTGTTTGCCACATTACCGTCTTGAGAAGCATGTTAGTATAACGTACGACACCTTACTACTCCTAACAAAACATTACAACACCGTACGTAAACTTAAAACTCCATAATAAACCTATTGAATTCGTCCGAGTCCTTTGAACATCGTACGACAATTTAGAATATATTACGACTCTGTATGCCACATTACCGTCTTGAGAAGCATGTTAGTATAACGTACGTCACCTTACAACTCCTGACAAAACATTACAACACCGTACGTAAACTTAAAACTCCATAATAAACCTAATAAATTAGTCCGAGTCCTTTGAACATCGTACTACAATTTAGAATATATTACGACTCTGTATGCGACATTACCGCCTTGAAAAGCATGTTAGTATAACGTACGGCACCTTACAACTCCTAACAAAACATTACAACACCGTACGTAAACTTAAAACTCCATAATAAACCTAATGAATTTGTCCGAGTCATTTGAACATCGTACGAACACTTAGGACTTGTTACGACTCTGTATGCGAAATTAGCAACAGGAAAAGCAATTTAGAATAATGTACGATGCGTTATAACTTTTGAGAACACCTTACACCACCGTACGAAAGATTAAAACTCCATAATAAACCTAATGAATTCGTCCGAGTAATTTGAACACCATACAACAATTTAGAATATATTACGACTCTGTATGCCACATTACCGCCTTGAAAAGCATGTTAGTATAACGTACGGCACATTACAACTCCTAACAAAAGATTACAACACCGTACGTAAACTTAAAACTCTATAATAAACCTAATGAATTCGTCCGAGTCATTTGAACACCGTACGACCACTCAGGACTTGTTACGACTCTCTATGCGAAAGTAGCTATAGGAAAAGCAATATAGAATAATGTAGGATGCGTTACACCTTTTGAGAACAATTTACACCACCGTACGAAAGATTAAAACTCCATAATAAACCTAATGAATTCGTCCGAGTAGTTTGAACACCATACAACAATTTGGAATATATTACGACTCTGTATGCCACATTACCGCCTTGAAAAGCATGTTAGTATAACGTACGGCACCTTACAACTCCTAACAAAACATTACAACACCGTACGTAAACTTAAAACTCCATAATAAACCTAATGAATTCGTCCGAGTCATTTGAACATCGTACAACCACTCAGGACTTGTTACGACTCTGTATGCGAAATTAGCAACAGGAAAAGCAATTTAGAATAATGTAGGATGCGTTACAACTTTTGAGAACACCTTACACCAGCGTACGAAAGATTAAAACTCCATAATAAACCTAATGAATTCGTCCGAGTAATTTGAACACCATACAACAATTTGGAATATATTACGACTCTGTATGCCACATTACCGCCTTGAAAAGCATGTTAGTATAACGTACGGCACCTAACAACTCCTAACAAAACATTAGAACACCGTACGTAAACTTAAAACTCCATAATAAACTTAATGAATTCGTCCGAGTCATTTGAACATCGTACGACCACTCAGGACTTGTTACGACTCTGTATGCGAAATTAGCAACAGGAAAAGCAATTTAGAATAATGAAGGATGTGTTACAACTTTTGAGAACACCTTACACCACCGTACGAAAGATTAAAACTCCATAATAAACCTAATGAATTCGTCCGAGTAATTTGAACACCATACAACCATTTGGAATATATTACGACTCCGTATGCCACATTACCTCCTTGAAAAGCATGTTAGTATAACGTACGACACCTTACTACTCCTAACAAAACATTAGAACACCGTACGTAAACTTAAAACTCCATAATAAACCTATTGAATTCGTCCGAGTCCTTTGAACATCGTACGACAATTTAGAATATATTACGACTCTGTTTGCCACATTACCGTCTTGAGAAGCATGTTAGTATAACGTACGACACCTTACTACTCCTAACAAAACATTACAACACCGTACGTAAACTTAAAACTCCATAATAAACCTATTGAATTCGTCCGAGTCCTTTGAACATCGTACGACAATTTAGAATATATTACGACTCTGTATGCCACATTACCGCCTTGAAAAGCATGTTAGTATAACGTACGGCACCTTACAACTCCTAACAAAACATTACAACACCGTACGTAAACTTAAAACTCCATAATAAACCTAATAAATTAGTCCGAGTCCTTTGAACATCGTACTACAATTTAGAATATATTACGACTCTGTATGCCACATTACCGCCTTGAAAAGCATGTTAGTATAACGTACGGCACCTTACAACTCCTAAAAAAACATTACAACACCATACGTAAACTTAAAACTCCATAATAAACCTAATGAATTTGTCCGAGTCATTTGAACATCGTACGAACACTTAGGACTTGTTACGACTCTGTATGCGAAATTAGCAACAGGAAAAGCAATTTAGAATAATGTACGATGCGTTATAACTTTTGAGAACACCTTACACCACCGTACGAAAGATTAAAACTCCATAATAAACCTAATGAATTCGTCCGAGTAATTTGAACACCATACAACAATTTAGAATATATTACGACTCTGTATGCCACATTACCGCCTTGAAAAGCATGTTAGTATAACGTACAGCACCTTACAACTCCTAACAAAAGATTAAAACACCGTACGTAAACTTAAAACTCTATAATAAACCTAATGAATTCGTCCGAGTCATTTGAACACCGTACGACCACTCAGGACTTGTTACGACTCTCTATGCGAAAGTAGCTATAGGAAAAGCAATATAGAATAATGTAGGATGCGTTACACCTTTTGAGAACAACTTACACCACCGTACGAAAGATTAAAACTCCATAATAAACCTAATGAATTCGTCCAAGTAATTTGAACACCATACAACAATTTGGAATATATTACGACTCTGTATGCCACATTACCGCCTTGAAAAGCATGTTAGTATAACGTACGGCACCTTACAACTCCTAACAAAACATTACAACACCGTACGTAAACTTAAAAATCCATAATAAACCTATTGAATTCGTCCGAGTCTTTTGAACATCGTACGACAATTTAGAATATATTACGACTCTGTATGCCACATTACCGTCTTGAGAAGCATGTTAGTATAACGTACGGCACCTTACAACTCCTAACAAAACATTACAACACCGTACGTAAACTTAAAACTCCATAATAAACCTAATAAATTAGTCCGAGTCCTTTGAACATCGTACTACAATTTAGAATATATTACGACTAAGTATGCCACATTACCGCCTTGAAAAGCATGTTAGTATAACGTACGGCACCTTACAACTCCTAACAAAACATTACAACACCGTACGTAAACTTAAAACTCCATAATAAACCTAATGAATTCGTCCGAGTCATTTGAACATCGTACGAACACTTAGGACTTGTTACGACTCTGTATGCGAAATTAGCAACAGGAAAAGCAATTTAGAATAATGTACGATGCGTTATAACTTTTGAGAACACCTTACACCACCGTACGAAAGATTAAAACTCCATAATAAACCTAATGAATTCGTCCGAGTAATTTGAACACCATACAACAATTTAGAATATATTACGACTCTGTATGCCACATTACCGCCTTGAAAAGCATGTTAGTATAACGTACGGCACCTTACAACTCCTAACAAAAGATTACAACACCGTACGTAAACTTAAAACTCCATAATAAACCTAATGAATTCGTCCGAGTCATTTGAACATCGTACGACAATTTAGAATATATTACGACTCTGTATGCCACATTACCGTCTTGAGAAGCATGTTAGTATAACGTACGGCACCTTACAACTCCTAACAAAACATTACAATACCGTACGTAAACATAAAACTCCATAATAAACCTAATAAATTAGTCCGAGTCCTTTAAACATCGTACTACAATTTAGAATATATTACGACTCTGTATGCCACATTACCGCCTTGAAAAGCATGTTAGTATAACGTAAGGCACCTTACAACTCCTAACAAAACATTACAACACCGTACGTAAACTTAAAACTCCATAATAAACCTAATGAATTCGTCCGACTCATTTGAACATCGTACGAACACTTAGGACTTGTTACGACTCTGTATGCGAAATTAGCAACAGGAAAAGCAATTTAGAATAATGTACGATGCGTTATAACTTTTGAGAACACCTTACACCACCGTACGAAAGATTAAAACTCCATAATAAATCTAATGAATTCGTCCGTGTAATTTGAACACCATACAACAATTTAG
The DNA here is from genome assembly GCA_030867185.1 of Tagetes erecta. Taxonomy (NCBI): domain Eukaryota; kingdom Viridiplantae; phylum Streptophyta; class Magnoliopsida; order Asterales; family Asteraceae; genus Tagetes; species Tagetes erecta. The sequence goes on along the minus strand of CM061488.1, from coordinate 50,260,907 downwards.
AATATATTACGACTCTGTATGCCACATTACCGCCTTCAAAAGCATGTTAGTATAACGTACGACACCTTACAACTCGTAACAAAAGATTACAACACCGTACGTAAACTTAAAACTCTATAATAAACCTAATGAATTCGTCCGAGTCATTTGAACACCGTACGACCACTCAGGACTTCTTACGACTCTCTATGCGAAAGTAGCTATAGGAAAAGCAATATAGAATAATGTAGGATGCGTTACACCTTTTGAGAACAACTTACACCACCGTACGAAAGATTAAAACTCCATAATAAACCTAATGAATTCGTCCGAGTAGTTTGAACACCATACAACAATTTGGAATATATTACGACTCTGTATGCCACAATACCGCCTTGAAAAGCATGTTAGTATAACGTATGGCACCTTACAACTCCTAACAAAACATTACAACACCGTACGTAAACTTAAAACTCCATAATAAACCTAATGAATTCGTCCGAGTCATTTGAACATCGTACGACCACTCAGGACTTGTTACGACTCTGTATGCGAAATTAGCAACAGGAAAAGCAATTTAGAATAATGTAGGATGCGTTACAACTTTTGAGAACACCTTACACCAGCGTACGAAAGATTAAAACTCCATAATAAACCTAATGAATTCGTCCGAGTAATTTGAACACCATACAACAATTTGGAATATATTACGACTCTGTATGCCACATTACCGCCTTGAAAAGCATGTTAGTATAACGTACGACACCTTAGAACTCCTAACAAAACATTACAACACCGTACGTAAACTTAAAACTCCATAATAAACCTAATGAATTCGTACGAGTCATTTGAACATCGTACAACCACTCAGGACTTGTTACGACTTTGTATGCGAAATTAGCAACAGGAAAAGCAATTTAGAATAATGTACGATGCGTTATAACTTTTGAGAACACCTTACACCACCGTACGAAAGATTAAAACTCCATAATAAACCTAATGAATTCGTCCGAGTAATTTGAACACCATACAACAATTTAGAATATATTACGACTCTGTATGCCACATTACCGCCTTGAAAAGCATGTTAGTATAACGTACGGCACCTTACAACTCCTAACAAAAGATTACAACACCGTACGTAAACTTAAAACTCCATAATAAACCTAATGAATTCGTCCGAGTCATTTGAACATCGTACGAAAATTTAGAATATATTACGACTCTGTATGCCACATTACCGTCTTGAGAAGCATGTTAGTATAACGTACGGCACCTTACAACTCCTAACAAAACATTACAATACCGTACGTAAACATAAAACTCCATAATAAACCTAATAAATTAGTCCGAGTCCTTTAAACATCGTACTACAATTTAGAATATATTACGACTCTGTATGCCACATTACCGCCTTGAAAAGCATGTTAGTATAACGTAAGGCACCTTACAACTCCTAACAAAACATTACAACACCGTACGTAAACTTAAAACTCCATAATAAACCTAATGAATTCGTCCGACTCATTTGAACATCGTACGAACACTTAGGACTTGTTACGACTCTGTATGCGAAATTAGCAACAGGAAAAGCAATTTAGAATAATGTACGATGCGTTATAACTTTTGAGAACACCTTACACCACCGTACGAAAGATTAAAACTCCATAATAAATCTAATGAATTCGTCCGAGTAATTTGAACATCATACAACAATTTAGAATATATTACGACTTTGTATGCCACATTACCGCCTTCAAAAGCATGTTAGTATAACGTACGACACCTTACAACTCGTAACAAAAGATTACAACACCGTACGTAAACTTAAAACTCTATAATAAACCTAATGAATTCGTCCGAGTCATTTGAACACCGTACGACCACTCAGGACTTCTTACGACTCTCTATACGAAAGTAGCTATAGGAAAAGCAATATAGAATAATGTAGGATGCGTTACACCTTTTGAGAACAACTTACACCACCGTACGAAAGATTAAAACTCCATAATAAACCTAATGAATTCGTCCGAGTAGTTTGAACACCATACAACAATTTGGAATATATTACGACTCTGTATGCCACAATACCGCCTTGAAAAGCATGTTAGTATAACGTATGGCACCTTACAACTCCTAACAAAACATTACAACACCGTACGTAAACTTAAAACTCCATAATAAACCTAATGAATTCGTCCGAGTCATTTGAACATCGTACGACCACTCAGGACTTGTTACGACTCTGTATGCGAAATTAGCAACAGGAAAAGCAATTTAGAATAATGTAGGATGCGTTACAACTTTTGAGAACACCTTACACCAGCGTACGAAAGATTAAAACTCCATAATAAACCTAATGAATTCGTCCGAGTAATTTGAACACCATACAACAATTTGGAATATATTACGACTCTGTATGCCACATTACCGCCTTGAAAAGCATGTTAGTATAACGTACGACACCTTAGAACTCCTAACAAAACATTACAACACCGTACGTAAACTTAAAACTCCATAATAAACCTAATGAATTCGTACGAGTCATTTGAACATCGTACAACCACTCAGGACTTGTTACGACTTTGTATGCGAAATTAGCAACAGGAAAAGCAATTTAGAATAATGTACGATGCGTTATAACTTTTGAGAACACCTTACACCACCGTACGAAAGATTAAAACTCCATAACAAATCTAATGAATTCGTCCGAGTAATTTGAACACCATACAACAAATTAGAATATATTACGACTCTGTATGCCACATTACCGCCTTGAAAAGCATGTTAGTATAACGTACGGCACCTTACAACTCCTAACAAAAGATTACAACACCGTACGTAAACTTAAAACTCCATAATAAACCTAATGAATTCGTCCGAGTCATTTGAACATCGTACGACCACTCAAGACTTGTTACGACTCTGTATGCGAAATTAGCAACAGGAAAAGCAATTTAGAATAATGAAGGACGCGTTACAACTTTTGAGAACACCTTACACCACCGTACGAAAGATTAAAACTCCATAATACACCTAATGAATTCGTACGAGTAATTTGAATACCATACAACAATTTGGAATATATTACGACTCCGTATGCCACATTACCGCCTTGAAAAGCATGTTAGTATAATGTAGGACACCTTACTACTCCTAACAAAACATTACAACACCGTACGTAAACTTAAAACTCCATAATAAACCTATTGAATTCGTCCGAATCATTTGAACATCGTACGACAATTAAGAATATATTACGACTCTGTATGCCACATGACCGTCTTGAGAAGCATGTTAGTATAACGTACGGCACCTTACAACTCCTAACAAAACATTACAACACCGTACGTAAACTTAAAACTCCATAATAAATCTAATAAATTAGTCCGAGTCCTTTGAACATCGTACTACAATTTAGAATATATTACGACTCTGTATGCCACATTACCGCCTTGAAAAGCATGTTAGTATAACGTACGGCACATTTCAACTCCTAACAAAACATTACAACACCGTACGTAAACTTAAAACTCCATAATAAACCAAATGAATTTGTCCGAGTCATTTGAACATCGTACGAACACTTAGGACTTGTTACGACTCTGTATGCGAAATTAGTAACAGGAAAAGCAATTTAGAATAATGTACGATGCGTTATAACTTTTGAGAACACCTTACACCACAGTACGAAAGATTAAAACTCCATAATAAACCTAATGAATTCGTCCGAGTAATTTGAACATCATACAACAATTTAGAATATATTACGACTCTGTATGCCACATTACCGCCTTCAAAAGCATGTTAGTATAACGTACGACACCTTACAACTCGTAACAAAAGATTACAACACCGTACGTAAACTTAAAACTCTATAATAAACCTAATGAATTCGTCCGAGTCATTTGAACACCGTACGACCACTCAGGACTTCTTACGACTCTCTATACGAAAGTAGCTATAGGAAAAGCAATATAGAATAATGTAGGATGCATTACACCTTTTGAGAACAACTTACACCACCGTACGAAAGATTAAAACTCCATAATAAACCTAATGAATTCGTCCGAGTAGTTTGAACACCATACAACAATTTGGAATATATTACGACTCTGTATGCCACAATACCGCCTTGAAAAGCATGTTAGTATAACGTATGGCACCTTACAACTCCTAACAAAACATTACAACACCGTACGTAAACTTAAAACTCCATAATAAACCTAATGAATTCGTCCGAGTCATTTGAACATCGTACAACCACTCAGGACTTGTTACGACTCTGTATGCGAAATTAGCAACAGGAAAAGCAATTTAGAATAATGTAGGATGCGTTACAACTTTTGAAAACACCTTACACCAGCGTACGAAAGATTAAATCTCCATAATAAACCTAATGAATTCGTCCGAGTAATTTGATCACCATACAACAATTTGGAATATATTACGACTCTGTATGCCACATTACCGCCTTGAAAAGCATGTTAGTATAACGTACGACACCTTAGAACTCCTAACAAAACATTACAACACCGTACGTAAACTTAAAACTCCATAATAAACCTAATGAATTCGTACGAGTCATTTGAACATCGTACAACCACTCAGGACTTGTTACGACTTTGTATGCGAAATTAGCAACAGGAAAAGCAATTTAGAATAATGTAGGATGCGTTACAACTTTTGAGAACACCTTACACCACCGTACGGAAGATTAAAACTCCATAATAAACCTAATGAATTCGTCCGAGTAATTTGAGCACCATACAACAATTTGGAATATATTACGACTCTATATGCCACATTACCGCCTTGAAAAGCATGTTAGTATAACGTACGACACCTTACAACACCTAACAAAACATTACAACACCGTACGTAAACTTAAAACTCCATAATAAACTTAATGAATTCGTCCGAGTCATTTGAACATCGTACGACCACTCAGGACTTGTTACGACTCTGTATGCGAAATTAGCAACAGGAAAAGCAATTTAGAATAATGAAGGATGCGTTACAACTTTTGAGAACACCTTACACCACCGTACGAAAGATTAAAACTCCATAATAAACCTAATGAATTCGTCCGAGTAATTTGAACACCATACAACAATTTGGAATATATTACGACTCCGTATGCCACATTACCGCCTTGAAAAGCATGTTAGTATAACGTACGGCACCTTACAACTCCTAACAAAACATTACAACACCCTACGTAAAATTAAAACTCCATAATAAACCTATTGAATTCGTCCGAGTCCTTTAAACATCATACGACAATTTAGAATATATTACGACTCTGTATGCCACATTAACGTCTTGAGAAGCATGTTAGTATAACGTACGGCACCTTACAACTCCTAACAAAACATTACAACACCGTACGTAAACATAAAACTCCATAATAAACCTAATAAATTAGTCCGAGTCCTTTGAACATCGTACTACAATTTAGAATATATTACGACTCTGTATACCACATTACCACCTTGAAAAGCATGTTAGTATAACGTACGGCACCTTACAACTCCTAACAAAACATTACAACACCGTACGTAAACTTAAAACTCCATAATAAACCTAATGAATTCGTCCGAGTCTATTGAACATCGTAAACTTAGGACTTGTTACGACTCTGTATGCGAAATTAGCAACAGGAAAAGCAATTTAGAATAATGTACGATGCGTTATAACTTTTGAGAACACCTTACACCACCGTACGAAAGATTAAAACTCCATAATAAACCTAATGAATTCGTCCGAGTAATTTGAACACCATACAACAATTTAGAATATATTACGACTCTGTATGCCACATTACCGCCTTGAAAAGCATGTTAGTATAACGTACGACACCTTACAACTCCTAACAAAAGATTACAACACCGTACGTAAACTTAAAACTCCATAATAAACCTAATGAATTCGTCCGAGTCATTTGAACATCATACGACCACTCAGGACTTGTTACGACTCTGTATGCGAAATTAGCAACAGGAAAAGCAATTTAGAATAATGTAGGATGCGTTACAACTTTTGAGAACACTTTACATGATAGGTTCAATTGGATCGATATTACTCAATGATCAGAATGAAATAAGCACACAAACACAGTTCAATCAGCAACACAATTCATTACTTAATAATTCTCTTTGTATTGATGATCAAAGCAAAGTTGTAGTACAAAATGCAGGAGAATGTAAATCACACACAGTTAACTCTCTCTCTAACGTGTAATTGTGATCTAGACTCCCTCTCTAACATTCTTTTACTACATGCTTTATGCAAGAATACATTAAGGAAAATAACAAAATTAACCCTAAACTATACAAAATGTATAAACAAAGTACAAAGTAAATCTTAAACAGAAATAAGCCCTAACAGTACTCCCCCTAAGATTTATCTTTGGACTTTAACAAAATCTTCAGTTTTCAACATTTGCTTTTTCAGCATCAATCTCTCACCAATCTTCTGGTTCATCTTTAACATCCAGCAACTGCTTTCCTTTGTATTCTTCTTGTTCTTTTAAAGCTTCTTCTATGCATGACTTGAACTTTTCTGCAATCTTGGCTTGTCTTGGATTTGATTCATTTGTGATGATGTTACAAGCATTCATGCGTTTCAGAGTATCAAGTGTTAGACCTGCAAAATCAATGTTAGCATAAAATTCATATGGCACTTCTTGTCCTTTGGCTTGCACTTCTAATGTACCCTTCGCAGTCACACGCATAAATTCAATCTCTGGAATATCAACCCTCACAAGGTTAGCATTGAGTAATGCCTTCCTTAGTCGGATTTTCTCTGTTGCATCACCAATCACTTCAATCATTACCACAAACAAGTTTCGATCGGCTTCAGCAAGTGGATCTTTGCACTTCTCCATTGTGTAATTTTGAAGATGATCGATGTAAGATGGATGTAGCAGCTTCAGCTCAAACGTGCTAAATAGTGTGATCATGTCCTGATCCCAACCATCCAAATTACGCACCAGTTTCAATTCATAAGTCTCCTGATTGTAGAAAAACTTAAGAATTGGCTTCGTTGCTTGTGAACCATCAATCACTTTCAAACCCAGATTCGTCACTTTGTCAAAGTATTCATCCGAAAACTCTTCCAAGTACATGTCACGCATAATCAATTTCTTTTGTTTCTTCTTCTTCGAATCCAAATAAATTTTATCTTCTTGCGGCCCTCTGAACTCCAGATACTTTGGCATGCGGCTGATCCCGGCATCCAACAGCATAGCACATTTATCACCACGCTCTACTCGCGTGTGATTAATCAATCTCAACTTATGTAACTCCTTCAGATCTTCCACAGGCAGCTTGAATATACTCGAGTAATAATGATAGACATCACATAACCCGTTCACCCTCTTGATCAGAAATGCGTCAAAAATCTCATAATATTTCCAAGCGATGATCTTCACATTCTTGGATTTTTCCGGCACGATCATAGAATCAAGCAGTTCAGCAACAGACTGGCCTTTAATCAGCAGTGATCTAACAACATCACCTGCTGTGGCAGATTTATGCCATGATTCTCGTACATCCATTGGAATGTTGTATGACTTCATCTCACTAGGAAACATGTCAATAAGCTCTTTCCTATTCTTATGCGCATCAACAGGTAAAGCCATCAGCAGTATCTCTTTGGGTTCAAGCACTTTAAATCTCTTTGTCAATTCATAGTACTGCGGATTGTTGTAGTCCAAGAAAAACATCTGACTGTGCATCTTCTCAGTCTTCATAAAACTTATCACAATTTTCTTCAAAGATTCATGTTTCAGCCTCTTCAAAGTCTTGTATGGATAGTTCCTCGAACTAAGCCATTGACGCATGCTAGTAGATGACATTTCTTCTAGGTCTTGATGATACAGTTCTTTAGGAGGTAAATCATCAATATTCAGACTCTCTTGCAGAGGCGTCCATTCACCCATTTATACCACAAATTCTTTCTCATCAGCCGTTACCTTGTCTTGTGCATTCAAACACTTCTCATATTCTTCATTGATTTGACTCACTGTAAGTCCATTCAGATACACTGGATTATATTTCATCTTTTCTAAGTATGCAAATCGTTCAGGAAGATCAGCTGGTATCTCATCATCAGGATTAGCTTCAGGCTTAGAATCTGTAAAGTCTATATCATCCAAATCATCAAGTGCCTCAATCATTGGTGCAGTTTCAGTTTGAATCGGCTGAAACTGAAATGCTTCTTCAGTAACAGTTTCTGGCACGTTTTCGACTACTTCAACTGCTTCAGGCACTTCAGCTACCACTACAGATTCAGATTGAATCGGCTCAATCTGAACTGTTTTATCAGTTTCAATATCCTTCACAATCTCATCCACCTTAGCCATCTCAGACACTTCAGTTTATGTTACAGATTCAGATTGAATCGGCTCAATCTGAACTGTTTCTTCCATTCTTACTTTCTTAGCACTAACTTCTTCTCCAGTGATCTCAGGCACAGCATCCAGCTTGCGTTTTCCCTCAGCTTTGTCAAGATTGACAGGATCAGCAGCTTCATCGGGAATTAAAATTGGTGTATTAATCTTTTCGCCCACATTCTTTGTTCCACGAGCTCTGGTATAATAAACTTTAGCATCTTGTGAAGGCTCAGCAACTTCCATAACATCATCAGAAAAGTCTTTATCAGATGTAGAGCCTGATTTCTTCGGCTTGGCTTCTTCCAACCATTTTTCTAACATCTCCTTTTCCGCATTCAGAGTATTGCATTCAGCAGATAACTCTTTGTAATCATCCTTTAACTTTTCATGATCAACTTTCAATTTTTCATATTCAGCATCTAGTTCCTTGAAGGTTTTCAAATTCTGTTCAAGAATAATCCAAAACTCTTCCAGTCTCTTTTTCATCCTTTCGTTGGATGCTTTCAATAACTTGTTAGCTTCTAACAAATTGGCTACCATCTTTTCCAACTCAAGAATTTTATCTTTATCTTCATTCACACTTGAACCAACTTTTGGTGAAGACTCCAAAGGTTGTTCGATATGTATAAATGCTGGAGATGAAGTGGTGGGGATATCTACTGGAACAGAAACAGTAACGCCAGCATCGGTATCATCAACTACCTGTGCAGTAGTCTCTACTTCGGCCATTACCTCCTGTGCAATCTGAACTATATCAATCTGTTCAGACACATTCACATCTTCAACAACAATCGGCTCCTCTACAATCATAGGTTCATTCACAGTTTTAGATCTTCGTGATCTAACTTATTGTACTGTGATGTCTCTAGGAGCTCCAACAGCAATCTCTTCAACAGCTTTCTCAACCTCAACAGTTTCAGTCTCAATCACAATTTGTTCATCAATCTCAACATTTTCTGCCTCCTCATGTACTGATTCAGCACTTTCTTCTTCTATAATATCATCATTTCCTCCATCACCATCATCACCACTATTATCATCATCACTTTCGCTATCCTCCTCATCATCACCATTATCACTTTCACTCTCATTTTCGTCGTGTTCTTCAACTTCTGATGACGAGCAATGTACTGATCATCATCCAACAAGTTATCAGGCACCACATCAACTAGGTCCTGTGGATTCACAATTTCTCCATGTGATATGTGATGATATACTACTTCAATATCCTCCACATTGTTTGCTATATCCCGCATATAGTCAAACATTTCAACACTTTCTACACTACCTATACTCATCTTCCTATATGATAGTTCGTTCATGTCCTCAGTGTATAAAATCCCTCCAGCAAAACCTTCTTCTCTGATGATAGGATAAGCCACATTGATCATGAGTTGCAAGAATCTCGGATACATGAGAAACTTGAACCTTTTGTCTTTTACCAAGTTGAACACAAAACCTTTCATGATCCACTTCGACATATTGATAGGTTTGTTCTCTGCAATAGCTACAATGGGGGATGCAATGTCAGAAGGGAAGTTATCAAAACCAGCACTCCTTCTGGACATGCACTGCTGAATCACATAACATAGCAGCTTCCTCTTCTTTCCAAGTCTGGCTCTAACAAATTGCGACTTTGGAAATATGGGAGGATGACCCATATTAATGAAACAAGCTTGACACTCGGAAGTTGTCAGTTCATCATTAGCACCAACTTCATCATCATCAATCCTCAAGGCAGTTCTGATAGCTTCTTCAGACACAGTCAATTGCAATTCTCTGGTGATATTTCCTCTCACTACTGTCACACCATCTTCATCAGTTACAACCTCAGCTGTTCTCCAAAAAATCTTGATGAGTCTTGCATATATGACCGGCTTTGCACACATTGCATACACATATTTGGTTCTTCTGATGAATCTAATCATGTCTCTATACCCCTCAGTCTCTGGAATAGATTCATCCAAACATGCAACTAGATTGTGCTTAGGCTCAAATTTCATATTCTCCATCTGTTTAAACACAAAGACAAGTCATATGAGTTAGATTTTTCATTCATAAATAACAAATTTGTATAAGTATTTAAACAAAAAGTTACAATGTAGAACAATCACATGATCAATTTATCACCTAAGTTAAACTATCAATCAGATTTTCACCATTTTGATTAACATAACTTTTTGGAAATTAATGATCATACAATATTTTACACTTAACAGTTAAAATACTTAAGAACACAAATCTGAAATTTTGTATGATGAAGTTGAATAACATGTTTTAGTTCAGTTTTAACATTGATTTGTCACTTCTTAACACATATTTCATCATTTTGAAGTTAAAACTTATGACAATTCAACAGGTCATCAATGGCGGTTCGACAGTTATGAGCAAATTTTAGTTGATTCAGTTGATTTTTAAGCAATTTGATGCAAATTAATGATTGATTGTTGATAATCGACAGTTTTTACACTTAAAACAACATTCGATTTCAGTTTTAACACGCAAAATCAAAGTGTTGATTCAGTGATCACAGTACTGTTCATCATCATCTTTCGTTTTAACGATCGATTTGCAGGTTTATCAAGGTCGAAGCATTTAAATTATATCTTATTCAATCAATCAAACTTGTAATGAACAATCGACTGAACAAAAATATAAACGATTTGAGGTACAGGGGATTTTGCTTGAAAACTTTGGTGAAAAATGATAAGTGTTGTGAAGAGGCGGGTTTTTATATGGTTGAAAAATTAGGTCAAACATAAAGAGCCGGGTCAACAATTTGGGACGGGTAAACATTTAAGCCCAATAAGCTTAGACGGGTCATGCACTGTTGAGCCGCGTCAAACACTGTTGGGACGGGTCAAGTATTTTGGGACGGGTCACAACATGGGACGGGTCAACATTTAACATAAAAACACTTGGACGGGTCAGTTACTGTAGAGAAGGGTCAAGGTTAGGAACAACTACACCTGTTTGGTTTTACCCATCACCCGGCTGCATAGTAGTCTTATTCCATCACCCGGCTTGCACAATGACTTTTGTTCATTACCCGGCTGTATAGTAATACTCTTTATCACCTGGCTGTTGTGAAGAACTTTTCTTCATCACCCGGCAACACAGTTGTTTGTACTTACCTGGCAGCATAGTGTTCTTCACTTACACGGCTAAATAGAATCTTCATTCTATTACCCCGGCTATACAGTGTCAACACTTCTTCTTCCGGCTGTATAGTGACACACAACTTGTCACCCGACTTCACTTCTTTCAATCACCCGGCAGATATCACCACTCCTTCATTGCCCGGCTGAATAGTGACTTGTTCATTACCCGGCTGGTAACTTATCACTTAATTACCCGGCAACACAGTAGTCATAATATATTCATCCGTCTGTCTTCTTTCACACAATCACCCGGCTCATATCAGACACCACTACTTTACCCGGCTAAATAGTGTCTTCATTACCCGGCTAAATAGTTGTTTCTGATATATTCACCCGGCGATAACATTTTGACAATTTTTCATTTTTCTCGTCTGTTGACTTTTCAACTGCATTTATTGCACCTGCAAACATTCTCGACATATTAATTAGACAAGACATCCTTATTAGGGTTTGTCACATTAATAATCAACAACATTAAACATGCAACAAATTTAATTCTCATAAATTCTTTTTCTTTTTGTTTGATTTTCAAAAATGATTTTGCACAACCAAAATTTCTATATCCCGAAGCAATTTCTTAAAAACACATCACAAGACCTTGGGTTTGTTTTTAACACATCCAATACGTTTGCTTTCCATACCACATAATCTTGTTCATTCAAAACACACTTATTAAAAAATATTTTTGGATTTTAGGAGATATTTTTCTTCAATTATTCTCCCCCTAAACTTGAAATTTCTTGAAATTTTTATGTTTAAACAGGATGTCGATGTGTCAATAAAGATTCCATATGCCTACACACACAAAGCACACACATTAAAATAAAGACATATGCAATGCAATGAATCAAAATATCACAGTGAGATCATACCACACATTATCTGAACATGTTTTGCAAGTTTTGAATAGACATTTGACTTATGTTTGATTGAGTGATGATATGAAAACATACCAATTAGCTCGAGTTGACACACTTACTTTTTCAGTATCATGATGAGATTAAGGTTCGATTAAAATGACTTATGTGACCCACATGTATACATATGTCGACATATTTCCTTCTCAACCACTACCTGAATGCATATTGCACAAGAACCTGGTCACTTACAATCATAAACAGTGTGGAAACTGGGTTCTATTCGAATTTGGTCCACTTTGGGACTTCTTTTTAATTCCATTTTGGAATTTTAATTTCCTATCGTTCTCCTTGGGAATCTTCTGAATTCCTTTTTGGAATTTTTGTTTGGTGATGGTCCACATTTGGGACTCTTTTTGTTCCATCTTTGGGAATCTTTTGCTGCACCTTGAAGCTCAAAAGAGACTTCATGTGAGACTTCATGCCTGTGGATACCATAACAAAGAAGCTCACGATGCGGTTCATCACACTGAATAGACATGATCGTTACCCGATCATGAACAACTATCATCACAAGCAATGTATCAAAACATATATATCTAGACATGTATAGCAATAGAACTTAACACAACGATCATTAAGTTTAGATTTGTCAACAATGAACTTACTTTTTCAGTCTAATTGCCTGAGTTGTCTCGCACATCAATTAACATTCATCGGTCTTTATTAAAAATGATGAAACAAATAATGTCTAGTGTACTATCATTTCTCACTTTTTGCAATATAGATTCTTATGACATGATATTTTCTTTTCTTTTTGCTTTTATATTTTTGTTTTTGCTTTTCTTTTTCATGCACACTCACAATGCAAAACGATAAAATAAAAGACAAAGGAATCAATACTTGACATCGACTTATTATATTTTTGACTTTTATATTTTCTGATTTTTGTATTTAGTTTTTGCAAAAATAGAATCAATCATGATTGATTAATCCTATGGATTGAATTAAGAATTCAAACCGCTCTGACAAAAAAGATTTTGTGAAAAGATCTGCCAGTTGTTTGTCGGTATGAACTTTAATCAAAATTATTAAACCTTTTTCAGAGTTGTCTCTGAGAAAGTGATATCGAATTTCGATATGTTTGGTTTTTGAGTGTTGAACAGGATTAGCACTAATGAACATAGCAGCAGTATTATCTATGTAAATAGAAGTTTTGAGAAAATTAAACCCGTAGTCAAGCAATTGGTTTTGTAACCACAAAACATGAGAACATCCTGCAGATGCAGCGATATACTCTGCTTCAGCTGTGGATACAGAAATGTTGGTCTGCTTTTTGCATTGCCAAGAAACATGTCTAGGACCCAGAAATTGACATCCACCCGTAGTCGATTTCCTGTCAAGAGCAAACCCACCAAAGTCACTACCAGAATAACTATATAATTCAAAATTGCCTTCATAAGTATACCATAACCCGAGATTCGGTTTCCCTTTAAGGTATCTGAAAATACGTTTAACAGCAACCAGGTGCGACTCTTTTGGATCAGACTGATATCTGGCGCACACACATACAGCATACATAATGTCTGGCCGTGATGCAGTAAGATACATCAGTGAACCGCTCATCGATATGTACAGTGATTGATCAACGGATTTGCCTTTTGGATCCGGTTGTATCTTGCAGTTCACATCAGATGGCGTTCGAATAGTCTGACAATCCTGCATCTTGAACTTTTTCAGCAACTTCTCAACAAATTTTGATTGGTTGATAAAAATTCCGTCTGCTGATTGTTTTACTTGCAATCCAAGAAAGAAATTAATCTCCCCCATCGAACTCATCTGAAATCTTGATTTCATGATTTCTTCAAACTCCTTGCACATGGACGCACTTGTTGATCCAAAGATGATATCATCCACATACACTTGAACACATAAAAGATCTTCATTTTCCCGCTTCATAAATAAAGTTGGATCAATCTGACCTCTTGTAAATCCATGTTCCAGCAAATGTTTAGATAACGTCTCGTACCAAATCCTTGGAGCTTGATGTAGACCATATAAAGCTTTGCTCAATTTGTATACACGATGTGGATAATCAGTATCTTCAAAACCAGGAGGTTGTCTGACATATACATCATCGGTAATTGGTCCATACAGAAAAGCACCTTTAACGTCCATTTGAAACAATTTGAACTTCATGAAAGAGGCATAAGCTAAAAAGACACGAATAGCTTCAAGTCGAGCGACCGGAGCAAACACTTCTTCATAGTCAATACCTTCTTCTTGAGTGTAACCTTGTGCAATAAGTCTGGCTTTATTTCTTACAACAATACCACGTTCGTCTGGCTTGTTTTTGTACAACCATCTTGTACCAATCGCATTTTCTCCTTCAGGTAAGTCCACTAATTTCAAAACTTCTTGTTTGCGAAATTGAAGTAACTCCTCTTGCATGGCTTCAATCCAACTATTATCTTGCAACGCTTCTGAAATGTTCTTTGGCACCACTTGAGAAAGAAAACATGAATAAAGACAAACGTTTGCATGTTCAGTCTGACTTCTCATAGTTCGCTGATTCAAAGGTCCAATAATTTGAGAGACAGGATGATTCCTATGAACTCGATGAGTTGGTATAACGTCACCTTGAACTTGCGTCTCCAGATTAGACTGATTCAGATTCGGTAGATCTTGTAGAATGGTAGAATTATGCGGAGTGAAATTAGGAACTTGATCCGGTGAATTGATGAAGTAGTCAAATGATTCTGGAACAACTTCAGCATTCGGATCTGATGATGGTTGATTTTGAACAGATCTGATTCTTTACTCGATTTTCCTGAAAAATCAAACAAGTTAGAATTGAAAGATTTTGATAACGAAACTAAATCAATTAACCATTCGAGACCATGAGCCACTAACGGAAATGAATTTTCTAAAAACTTAACGTTAATAGTTTCAATAACAGTGTTAGTTTTGCTATTAAAAACTCGATAAGCTTTTGAAACAGACGAGTAACCAAGAAAAAATCCATCGTCAGATTTTGACTCAAACTTTCCGAGATGATTACTTAAATTTAGAATCGATACAGGACAACCAAATGCTTTCAAGTAAGAAATATTCAATTTTCTTCCAAATAACAACTCATAAGATGTTTTCTGTTTATCCTGAACCAATAATGTCCTGTTTTGTACAAAGCAAGCAGTAGCAATAGCTTCGTCCCAGAAAGTGATAGGGATTTTGGCATCTGCGAGCATGGATCTTGCTGCTTCAATCAGTGTCCGATTTTTCCGTTCCGCAACCCCGTTTTGTTGAGGCGTTCTTGGAGCACTAAATTGTCTAGCAATTCCTTTTTCTGCACAAAACAAATCAACATTAGCGTTCTTAAACTCTGTTCCATTATCACTTCTTAACATTTTTACTTTGCAATCCAACTGATTTTCAACTTTGATAATAAATTCTTTTAGCAACTCAGTAGTTTCAGATTTAACATGCAAGAAATAAACCCAAGAAAATCTAGTGAAATCGTCAATAATGACAAAACAATAAGACTTCTTTCCGATGCTTTGAACATTTGTTGGTCCGAAAAGATCCATATGTAGCATCTGTAAGGGTTTTGAGATTGAGTTTTCTTGCTTGGACTTAAAAGACATTCGGTGCTGTTTTCCTTTTAAACATGCTGGACATAAATCAGTTGTGGAGAATTTCTTTGACGATATTCCCACAGCATGATTTCCAGTCACCAGTCGGTTCATGTTTCTGAAGTTTGAATGGCCCAGCCGTCTATGCCAAAGCTGACTCTCATCATTTGATGCATGAGCAATGAGACAAGTAGTTTCGGTTTCAGCATCAATCTGCGACATATCAAGCTTGTATACATCACGATCTCTTGGAGCTTTAACCACCGCCCATTCATTGTCAATCTTGAAACCTGGTTTGAGTATATAGCAAAAAAATCATCAAACAACGTCGAATAAGATTTATCACAAATTTGAGATACACTTAGCAAATTAAAGTTCAACTGTGCACAGTAGTTGACTTTATCAAAACTAATGACCCCATTTGACACGGTTCCTTCTCCAGTTATTTTACCACCAGCATCTCCTCCAAATGCAACATGTGTACCATTCTTTAGCTTAAAGTCTTGAAGCAAGGCATGATTGCCTGTCATATGCCGGCTACACCCACTATCAACAAACCATGAGTTGATAGGTCTTCGAGGGTGTACCTGCATTTCAACAATTACTTAGTTAGTTTGGTCAACCCAGGCCCACATGGTCTTGGGTTTTCCGAATCTATCTGTAACAGTAACTTGTTGATAATGAAGATTTTGAAAATTTGTTTCATTTGAGAGATTTTGTTGAAAACTGTTTCGCCCAACGGCTTGATTTGTTTGCTTTCTTCTTAAAGCAATGAACCTTTCCTCTAACTTAGGATCAAGGTTATTTTCAAATTTCGATTTCTCACCATCAAAGCTCTCGGCTTAAAACTGTTAACATGCACATTTCTTGGTGAAAAGTCATTAAAACCAGAATTGTTTCGTTTGAAATTTCTCAAAACAGGAGAATGACTTTGATTAAGTTTTCGAAAACCAAATGATTGATTTCTTTGAAAATTTGGAAACAAAGTCATTTCTCTTGATGAATTTTTCCGAAAGAAACAATCTTTTGTGTCATGATTTCTCCTTTCACAAATATCACAGAATTTGTTATAAAAACATTCCTCTGAAGAATGATTTCTTTTGTCACAGTAACTGCAATACCTGTTAAAGAAACATTCAGCAGTAACATGATTATAACGATCAAAAATCTCACAATATTTCTTGCTAATCCTAAAGAGCCGATTGTTAACTTTTGATGTTGAACCCACTCGTGATTCATTATCAGTTTTGGTCGGTTTTCGATTAACTTGATTCTTTTGTGGAGATTTTGATTGTGATTTTGCTTGCTTGGGAACTTGGTTCGATTTTAAACTATCTTGTTTGGTTACCTTCTTTGATTGAATTCTTTTATCATTGACAGCGGAAGACTTAGGACCTGAACCTGTTTTCAGAACAGAGTTAGATTTGATTGAAGAATTGATTTGGTTACAATAAGATCCGTTCATATCGAAAGTTCCTGCAGACACAAACTTAATTGTTTTACCTTTTGACACTTTCTTCTTGACAGGTTTGACATTGTCAGTTTTAACAGTTTGAGCTTTGGTGTTGTCATTTGATTTTATGACACTTTTACCTTTTGACTGTTTTGTTTCAGATTGATTGATTTTCGATTTTAATTTCTGCATCTTTGCATTCGAAACTTCAGTCTTTTTCACTTCTTGCTTCTTGATCAGTTGATCAGCAACTTTTGCCTTCTGTTCATTCTTCCATCTGATGTATTGAGGATCATTGTATCCTGAAAATTCACCTTCATCCTTCACCTTCTCTTCTGGCTTGGGATTCAGTTCAGGATATTCAACAAGTTGAATCAGAACAGGCTCAGATTTGTTGCTAGCTTCATCATCAGCTTCAGTCGTCACAGCATCATCTTCTTTCAAACTTTCAATCAACACTTCAGATCCTTCGGATTCGGATTTACTTCTTTGAATTTCTTTGAATTTTCGTTCATTTTCAGGTGAATGATCAAATTCATTGAAGTTTTCAGGTAAAGTTTGTGTGATTGATTTAGGCATTGGTTCATGAGTAAAACCCAACCCTTGTTTGTTTTTGTTACCTCTTTCACTCATAAGTTGTCTCACCATTGTTTTACAACTTTTCACTTTTGTTAATTCAACTTGTGTGACAGCATGAGCAACTTTTTCTTGTTCAAAGTTCTTTGTCATTTCCTCAAGTTGTTTGGTCAGAAGTTCCAGATCCTTTAAGGTTTTGTTCCATGATTCTTTAAGTGACAATATCTTCTCATCAGCAATTTTGTGATCAATTTTAAGTTGTTCATGAATTTTTTCATGTTTGCTTAATTTGTCACCAATTTTAAAAGAGTGAGTTCGATAATGTTCTACTTGTTGAATGCATTGTTCAGAACATAACCTACCTCTAACATCATCAGGCAAAGGAACATAGTTAGGGGTAAATCAGTACTAACCTTTGGTTGTTCAGCAGATGATGAAGACTCATTGGATGTAGCCATCAGCGCAATTTCTGGTTCAGATTCTTCAACAGGATCTGCCTTTGCACTCCAGTCATATTCCTCAGAATCTTCACTCACAGTATCAGACACTTTACCATCCCCTTCTTCAAACCAATCTTCTTCAATTTCACAAACTAACGCCAAACTGGATGTAAGATCAGATGTAAACTATTCCGCATAAGCACTCCAGTCATATCCGTCTTTTACACTAACCACCAGTGCTTTTGTCTGATCTTCTGGCTTCTTGCCTTCGTCTTTCAGTTCTGGCATGGGAAGACATTGATATGGCCTCTGCATGAAACGTTGATTTCTATGTTGATAGCTTGAAGACTGTTGCGAGCTTTGACCTTGACCTTGATTCTGTCCACTTGAACTTGCTTGATCGTTATAGTTCTGATTCTTAGGAGCCTTGCATTCCCTTGAAAAATGACCATAGTAGTTACAGTTGAAACATCTGGCCTTTGATTTGTCAAAACCAACCGTCTTGTTTGCATGTGGCTTGAAGCTTCGGTTAACATTTGCATGTTTCTGAGTACGATATGCAACCATCAACATTTGCCAATTCAAATCCATTTCCTCAACATCGTCAGGATCCATTTCAAATAGATGTTGAAGCACAACGTCCATCTGAGACAAATGACTTCCTTGATAAGCCTGAAAGCTTGCCATAAAAGCTGTAAATGCACCTTTTGTCTCATCGTCTTGTAATAAGATGTTCATCACATCTTTTACATTGGCTTGCACAGTATTACTCGGTTTTTCTGATTAATTTTTCACATTCTGATTTTGACTTTGAGCTCTTGGTGGAGATTGAGGTTGAGAATAAGTTGGTGAGTTTGGAATGTATGACGAATCAGTATAAAAGCTTGCACCAACAAATAAATCACCCTCATCTTCAATCTTAGATGCATCTTGTGCAAGAAATGCATTCTCCACTGTATTAGCAGGATTAACAACAAACTTGTACTGAGCATTTGAACTTGATCTGTCAGTATTTCTTGAGCTTTCATCAATCTCTACTTCCTCTATCTTTGCAATGAGCAGATCTAAGTCCATAGGAAACTTTTCAGTATGCTTCAGTAGAGTCACAGTCTGTTTCCATGAAGGTGGAAGAGCACATAACAATCTGTCATTCAAATCTTGAAGATCTGTCTTTGCACCGACATTTGTCATCTCAGTAGTTAGATGAACAAATCTATTCATCATCTGGTGCACAGATTCTCCAGCAATATGTTCAAATAGCTCCAATTGTCTCTTCAATTTTTGCTTCTTGAGACTTTTCAACTGTTCTCCTCCTTCACATATTGATTTCAATGCTTTGAACAATGTGTAGCTAGTTTGATAAGCATCCAATCTTGACAAAACTTGGAGTGGCAATCCCTTACACATCAAAGAATAAGCCTTAATGTCATTCTTGACCTTTCGTAAGTCTTCAGCTGACAAATTCTCTTCTGGATAAGGTTCAGTAGAATATTTGATGTAGGTACTCGCACTATCAGGAGCAGTTTGTGTTGGGATGTGAGGACCCTTATCAATTGACTTCCAAAGATCATTGTCAATAGAGCAAAGATGATGCTTTAATCTGATTGTCCAATTCTTGAAATCTGCACGGTTGACAAGTCTAGGAACACGGTTATCAGAATCATCATTAGGTGCCATTTTAACAATTTTAAAAAAATATTTTTGGTTTTTGTTGATTTTTGAAAAGAAATAGTTAAAATACTAAAATAAAGACAAGTAAATAATCACAAGATAAGATAACAAGGTTTGAAACAACTAAAAATGAGTCACACAGTTGAACAGTGAAAATTCTTCTTCACCCGGCTGAACAGTAGCTTTTCTTCTTCACTCTGCTGAGAAAGGTCTTCACTCGTCTAAACCGTTGACCCGGCTTAACAGTTGTAAGTCTTTAAACTTGAAATATTCACCCAGCAAGAACGTTACCCGGATGAACAGTTACACGGCTAACAGAAATAACTTGGCACGGCAAACAACTTGACCCGACAAGAAGACAATATTCACCCGGCTGAACAGTTATCAACACTTCACCCGGCAGACCTTAACACGGCTTGAAAGTGTTAATCACCCGACTAAATAGTAACAAGTTGATCCGGCTGTTATGTTGATCACCCGGCTGAACAGTACTTTACCCGTCTGAACAGTTCTTCACACGGCTAAACAATATACTCACCCGGCACAACAGTACACAGAATTTTACTTGCAATTCTTCACCCGTCTAGACAAAAAACCTTTACACGGCTGCACAGGACCTAATTTGTTCACAAATCTAAGTCCAAACAATTTTGTCTAAGTCAATTTGTTACCCGGCTAGTTAATCTTCAACCTGTTCATCCTGTTCATCATCTTCGTTAAACGAATATTCTGGGTTTTCACAAAAACTTGTCCAATTTCTTCAAAAATCATACCCAATCAGTGAAATATACCGATTATCAATCTCCAATCTCAATCAATCCAAAACATGATCAAATTTTGATGAATTTGAGCAAAATTTTGATCGAACGGTAAATTTTCTCTTCTTCTTAATTCCTCAGATCTGATGATAATCTGATGGAATTTGCACAATTGATGTGAATTAGAAGTGATTGCGATGATAAATCACAACTAAAAACAGCAACAATTCATTCAGATCATGATTTTGAGCAATATTGTAGTGTTTTGCTTAATGAATAGCGAAGAACACAATACCAACAGCTCTGATACCAATTGATAGGTTCAATTGGATCGATATTACTCAATGATCAGAACGAAATAAGCACACAAACACAGTTCAATCAGCAACACAATTCATTACTTAATAATTCTCTTTGTATTGATGATCAAAGCAAAGTTGTAGTACAAAATGCAGGAGAATGTAAATCACACACAGTTAACTCTCTCTCTAACATGTAATTGTGATCTAGACTCCCTCTCTAACATTCTCTTACTACATGCTTTATGCAACAATACATTAGGGAAAATAACAAAATTAACCCTAAACTATACAAAATGTATAAACAAAGTACAAAGTAAATCTTAAACAGAAATAAGCCCTAACATTACACCACCGTACGAAAGATTAAAACTCCATAATAAACCTAATGAATTCGTCCGAGTAATTTGAACACCATACAACAATTTGGAATATATTACGACTCTGTATGCCACATTACCGCCTTGAAAAGCATGTTAGTATAACGTACGACACCTTACTACTCCTAACAAAACATTACAACACCGTACGTAAACTTAAAACTCCATAATAAACCTAATGAATTCGTCCGAGTCCTTTGAACATCGTACGACAAATCAGAATATATTACGACTCTGTATGCCACATTACTGTCTTGAGAAGCATGTTAGTATAACGTACGACACCTTACAACTCCTAACAAAACATTACAACAACGTACGTAAACTTAAAACTCCATAATAAACCTACTAAATTAGTCCGAGTCCTTTGAACATCGTACTACAATTTAGAATATATTACGACTCTGTATGTCACATTACCGCCTTGAAAAGCATGTTAGTATAACGTACGGCACCTTACAACTCCTAACAAAACATTACAACTCCGTACGTAAACTTAAAACTCCATAATAAACCTAATGAATTCGCCCGAGTCATTTGAACATCGTACGACCACTCAGGACTTGTTACGACTCTGTATGCGAAATTAGCAACAGGAAAAGCAATTTAGAATAATGTAGGATGCGTTACAACTTTTGAGAACACCTTACACCACAGTACGAAAAATTAAAACTCCATAATAAACCTAATGAATTCGTCCGAGTAATTTGAGCATCATACAACAATTTGGAATATATTACGACTCTGTATGCCACATTACCGCCTTGAAAAGCATGTTAGTATAACGTACGACACCTTACAACTCCTAACAAAACATTACAACACCGTACGTAAACTTAAAACTCCATAATAAACCTAATGAATTCGTCCGAGTCATTTGAACATCATACGACCACTCAAGACTTGTTACGACTCTGTATGCGAAATTAGCAACAGGAAAACCAATTTAGAATAATGTAAGATGCATTACAACTTTTGAGAACACCTTACACCACCGTACGAAAGATTAAAACTCCATAATAAACCTAATGAATTCGTCCGAGTAATTTGAACACCATACAACAATTTGGAATATATTACGACTCTGTATGCCACATTACCGCCTTGAAAAGCATGTTAGTATAACGTACGACACCTTACTACTCCTAACAAAACATTACAACACCGTACGTAAACTTAAAACTCCATAATAAACCTAATGAATTCGTCCGAGTCCTTTGAACATCGTACGACAATTTAGAATATATTACGACTCTGTATGCCACATTACCGTCTTGAGAAACATGTTAGTATAACGTACGACACCTTACAACTCCTAACAAGACATTACAACACCGTACGTAAACTTAAAACTCCATAATAAACCTAATAAATTAGTCCGAGTCCTTTGAACATCGTACTACAATTTAGAATATATTACGACTCTGTATGCCACATTACCGCCTTGAAAAGCATGTTAGTATAACATACGGCACCTTACAACTCCTAACAAAACATTACAACACCGTACGTAAACTTAAAATTCCATAATAAACCTAATGAATTCGTCCGAGTCATTTGAACATCGTACGACCACTCAGGACTTGTTACGACTCTGTATGCGAAATTAGCAACAGGAAAAGCAATTTAGAATAATGTAGGATGCGTTACAACTTTTGAGAACACCTTACACCACTGTACGAAAGATTAAAACTCCATAATAAACCTTATGAATTCGTCCGAGTAATTTGAACACCATACAACAATTTGGATTATATTACGACTCTGTATGCCACATTACCGCCTTGAAAAGCATGTTAGTATAACGTACGACACCTTACTACTCCTAACAAAACATTACAACACCGTACGTAAACTTAAAAATCCATAATAAACCTAAGAATTTAGTCCGAGTCCTTTGAACATCGTACTACAATTTAGAATATATTACGACTCTGTATGCCACATTACCGCCTTGAAAAGCGTGTTAGTATAACGTACGGCACCTTACAACTCCTAACAAAACATTACAACACCGTACGTAAACTTAAAACTCCATAATAAGCCTAGTAAATGAGTCCGAGTCCTTTGAACATCGTACTACAATTTAGAATATATTACGACTCTGTATGCCACATTACCGCCTTGAAAAGCATGTTAGTATAACGTACGGCACCTTACAACTCCTACCAAAACATTACAACACCGTACGTAAACTTAAAACTCCATAATAAACCTAATAAATTAGTCCGAGTCCTTTGAACATCGTACTACAATTTAGAATATATTACGACTCTGTATGCCACATTACCGCCTTGAAAAGCATGTTAGTATAACGTACGGCACCTTACCACTCCTAACAAAACATTACAACACCGTACGTAAACTTAAAACTCCATAATAAACCTAATAAATTAGTCCGAGTCCTTTGAACATCGTACTACAATTTAGAATATATTACGACTCTGTATGCCACATTACCGCCTTGAAAAGCATGTTAGTATAACGTACGGCACCTTACAACTCCTAACAAAACATTACAACACCGTACGTAAACTTAAAACTCCATAATAAACCTAATGAATTCGTCCGAGTCATTTGAACATTATACGACCACTCAGTACTTGTTACGACTCTGTATGCGAAATTAGCAACAGGAAAAGCAATTTAGAATAATGTAGGATGCGTTACAACTTTTGAGAACACCTTACACCACTGTACAAAAGATTAAAACTCCATAATAAACCTAATGAATTCGTCCGAGTAATTTGAACACCATACAACAATTTGGAATATATTACGACTCTGTATGCCACATTACCGCCTTGAAAAGCATGTTAGTATAACGTACGACACCTTACTACTCCTAATAAACATTACAACACCGTACGTAAACTTAAAACTCCATAATAAACCTAATAATTTAGTCCGAGTCCTTTGAACATCGTATTACAATTTAGAATATATTACGATTCTGTATGCCACATTACCGCCTTGAAAAGCGTGTTAGTATAACGTACGGCACCTTACAACTCCTAACAAAACATTACAACACCGTACGTAAACTTAAAACTCCATAATAAGCCTAGTAAATGAGTACGAGTCCTTTTAACATCGTACTACAATTTATAATATATTACGACTCTGTATGCCACATTACCGCCTTGAAAAGCATGTTAGTATAACGTACGACACCTTACAACTCCTAACAAAACATTACAACACCGTACGTAAACATAAAACTCCATAATAAACCTAATAAATTAGTCCGAGTCCTTTGAACATCGTACTACAATTTAGAATATATTACGACTCTGTATGCCACATTACCGCCTTGAAAAGCATGTTAGTATAACGTACGGCACCTTACAACTCCTAACAAAACATTACAACACCGTACGTAAACTTAAAACTCCATAATAAACCTAATAAATTAGTCCGAGTCCTTTGAACATCGTACTACAATTTAGAATATATTACGACTCTGTATGCCACATTACCGCCTTGAAAAGCATGTTAGTATAACGTACGGCACCTTACAACTCCTAACAAAACATTACAACACCGTACGTAAACTTAAAACTCCATAATAAACCTAATGAATTCGTCCGAGTCATTTGAACATTATACGACCACTCAGTACTTGTTACGACTCTGTATGCGAAATTAGCAACAGGAAAAGCAATTTAGAATAATGTAGGATGCGTTACAACTTTTGAGAACACCTTACACCACTGTACGAAAGATTAAAACTCCATAATAAACCTAATGAATTCGTCCGAGTAATTTGAACACCATACAACAATTTGGAATATATTACGACTCTGTATGCCACATTACCGCCTTGAAAAGCATGTTAGTATAACGTACGACACCTTACTACTCCTAATAAACATTACAACACCGTACGTAAACTTAAAACTCCATAATAAACCTAATAATTTAGTCCGAGTCCTTTGAACATCGTATTACAATTTAGAATATATTACGATTCTGTATGCCACATTACCGCCTTGAAAAGCGTGTTAGTATAACGTACGGCACCTTACAACTCCTAACAAAACATTACAACACCGTACGTAAACTTAAAACTCCATAATAAGCCTAGTAAATGAGTACGAGTCCTTTTAACATCGTACTACAATTTAGAATATATTACGACTCTGTATGCCACATTACCGCCTTGAAAAGCATGTTAGTATAACGTACGACACCTTACAACTCCTAACAAAACATTACAACACCGTACGTAAACATAAAACTCCATATTAAACCTAATAAATTAGTCCGAGTCCTTTGAACATCGTACTACAATTTAGAATATATTACGACTCTGTATGCCACATTACCGCCTTGAAAAGCATGTTAGTATAACGTACGGCACCTTACAACTCCTAACAAAACATTACAACACCGTACGTAAACTTAAAACTCCATAATAAACCTAATAAATTAGTCCGAGTCCTTTGAACATCGTACTACAATTTAGAATATATTACGACTCTGTATGCCACATTACCGCCTTGAAAAGCATGTTAGTATAACGTACGGCACCTTACAACTCCTAACAAAACATTACAACACCGTACGTAAACTTAAAACTCCATAATAAACCTAATGAATTCGTCCGAGTCATTTGAACATTATACGACCACTCAGTACTTGTTACGACTCTGTATGCGAAATTAGCAACAGGAAAAGCAATTTAGAATAATGTAGGATGCGTTACAACTTTTGAGAACACCTTACACCACTGTACGAAAGATTAAAACTCCATAATAAAACTAATGAATTCGTCCGAGTAATTTGAACACCATACAACAATTTGGAATATATTACGACTCTGTATGCCACATTACCGCCTTGAAAAGCATGTTAGCATAACGTACGACACCTTACTACTCCTAACAAAACATTACAACACCGTACGTAAACTTAAAACTCCATAATAAACCTAATAATTTAGTCTGAGTCCTTTGAACATCGTACTACAATTTAGAATATATTACGACTAGCTCTGTATGCCACATTACCGCCTTGAAAAACGTGTTAATATAACGTACGGCACCTTACAACTCCTAACAAAACATTCCAACACCGTACGTAAACTTAAAACTCCATAATAAGCCTAGTAAATGAGTACGAGTCCTTTTAACATCGTACTACAATTTAGAATATATTACGACTCTGTATGCCACATTACCGCCTTGAAAAGCATGTTAGTATAACGTACGACACCTTACAACTCCTAACAAAACATTACAACACCGTACGTAAACATAAAACTCCATATTAAACCTAATAAATTAGTCCGAGTCCTTTGAACATCGTACTACAATTTAGAATATATTACGACTCTGTATGCCACATTACCGCCTTGAAAAGCATGTTAGTATAACGTACGGCACCTTACAACTCCTAACAAAACATTACAACACCGTACGTAAACTTAAAACTCCATAATAAACCTAATAAATTAGTCCGAGTCCTTTGAACATCGTACGACAATTTAGAATATATTACGACTCTGTATGCCACATTACCGTCTTGAGAAACATGTTAGTATAACGTACGACACCTTACAACTCCTAACAAGACATTACAACACCGTACGTAAACTTAAAACTCCATAATAAACCTAATAAATTAGTCCGAGTCCTTTGAACATCGTACTACAATTTAGAATATATTACGACTCTGTATGCCACATTACCGCCTTGAAAAGCATGTTAGTATAACATACGGCACCTTACAACTCCTAACAAAACATTACAACACCGTACGTAAACTTAAAATTCCATAATAAACCTAATGAATTCGTCCGAGTCATTTGAACATCGTACGACCACTCAGGACTTGTTACGACTCTGTATGCGAAATTAGCAACAGGAAAAGCAATTTAGAATAATGTAGGATGCGTTACAACTTTTGAGAACACCTTACACCACTGTACGAAAGATTAAAACTCCATAATAAACCTTATGAATTCGTCCGAGTAATTTGAACACCATACAACAATTTGGATTATATTACGACTCTGTATGCCACATTACCGCCTTGAAAAGCATGTTAGTATAACGTACGACACCTTACTACTCCTAACAAAACATTACAACACCGTACGTAAACTTAAAACTCCATAATAAACCTAAGAATTTAGTCCGAGTCCTTTGAACATCGTACTACAATTTAGAATATATTACGACTCTGTATGCCACATTACCGCCTTGAAAAGCGTGTTAGTATAACGTACGGCACCTTACAACTCCTAACAAAACATTACAACACCGTACGTAAACTTAAAACTCCATAATAAGCCTAGTAAATGAGTCCGAGTCCTTTGAACATCGTACTACAATTTAGAATATATTACGACTCTGTATGCCACATTACCGCCTTGAAAAGCATGTTAGTATAACGTACGGCACCTTACAACTCCTACCAAAACATTACAACACCGTACGTAAACTTAAAACTCCATAATAAACCTAATAAATTAGTCCGAGTCCTTTGAACATCGTACTACAATTTAGAATATATTACGACTCTGTATGCCACATTACCGCCTTGAAAAGCATGTTAGTATAACGTACGGCACCTTACCACTCCTAACAAAACATTACAACACCGTACGTAAACTTAAAACTCCATAATAAACCTAATAAATTAGTCCGAGTCCTTTGAACATCGTACTACAATTTAGAATATATTACGACTCTGTATGCCACATTACCGCCTTGAAAAGCATGTTAGTATAACGTACGGCACCTTACAACTCCTAACAAAACATTACAACACCGTACGTAAACTTAAAACTCCATAATAAACCTAATGAATTCGTCCGAGTCATTTGAACATTATACGACCACTCAGTACTTGTTACGACTCTGTATGCGAAATTAGCAACAGGAAAAGCAATTTAGAATAATGTAGGATGCGTTACAACTTTTGAGAACACCTTACACCACTGTACAAAAGATTAAAACTCCATAATAAACCTAATGAATTCGTCCGAGTAATTTGAACACCATACAACAATTTGGAATATATTACGACTCTGTATGCCACATTACCGCCTTGAAAAGCATGTTAGTATAACGTACGACACCTTACTACTCCTAATAAACATTACAACACCGTACGTAAACTTAAAACTCCATAATAAACCTAATAATTTAGTCCGAGTCCTTTGAACATCGTATTACAATTTAGAATATATTACGATTCTGTATGCCACATTACCGCCTTGAAAAGCGTGTTAGTATAACGTACGGCACCTTACAACTCCTAACAAAACATTACAACACCGTACGTAAACTTAAAACTCCATAATAAGCCTAGTAAATGAGTACGAGTCCTTTTAACATCGTACTACAATTTATAATATATTACGACTCTGTATGCCACATTACCGCCTTGAAAAGCATGTTAGTATAACGTACGACACCTTACAACTCCTAACAAAACATTACAACACCGTACGTAAACATAAAACTCCATAATAAACCTAATAAATTAGTCCGAGTCCTTTGAACATCGTACTACAATTTAGAATATATTACGACTCTGTATGCCACATTACCGCCTTGAAAAGCATGTTAGTATAACGTACGGCACCTTACAACTCCTAACAAAACATTACAACACCGTACGTAAACTTAAAACTCCATAATAAACCTAATAAATTAGTCCGAGTCCTTTGAACATCGTACTACAATTTAGAATATATTACGACTCTGTATGCCACATTACCGCCTTGAAAAGCATGTTAGTATAACGTACGGCACCTTACAACTCCTAACAAAACATTACAACACCGTACGTAAACTTAAAACTCCATAATAAACCTAATGAATTCGTCCGAGTCATTTGAACATTATACGACCACTCAGTACTTGTTACGACTCTGTATGCGAAATTAGCAACAGGAAAAGCAATTTAGAATAATGTAGGATGCGTTACAACTTTTGAGAACACCTTACACCACTGTACGAAAGATTAAAACTCCATAATAAACCTAATGAATTCGTCCGAGTAATTTGAACACCATACAACAATTTGGAATATATTACGACTCTGTATGCCACATTACCGCCTTGAAAAGCATGTTAGTATAACGTACGACACCTTACTACTCCTAATAAACATTACAACACCGTACGTAAACTTAAAACTCCATAATAAACCTAATAATTTAGTCCGAGTCCTTTGAACATCGTATTACAATTTAGAATATATTACGATTCTGTATGCCACATTACCGCCTTGAAAAGCGTGTTAGTATAACGTACGGCACCTTACAACTCCTAACAAAACATTACAACACCGTACGTAAACTTAAAACTCCATAATAAGCCTAGTAAATGAGTACGAGTCCTTTTAACATCGTACTACAATTTAGAATATATTACGACTCTGTATGCCACATTACCGCCTTGAAAAGCATGTTAGTATAACGTACGACACCTTACAACTCCTAACAAAACATTACAACACCGTACGTAAACATAAAACTCCATATTAAACCTAATAAATTAGTCCGAGTCCTTTGAACATCGTACTACAATTTAGAATATATTACGACTCTGTATGCCACATTACCGCCTTGAAAAGCATGTTAGTATAACGTACGGCACCTTACAACTCCTAACAAAACATTACAACACCGTACGTAAACTTAAAACTCCATAATAAACCTAATAAATTAGTCCGAGTCCTTTGAACATCGTACTACAATTT
Source organism: Tagetes erecta (assembly GCA_030867185.1). Taxonomy (NCBI): domain Eukaryota; kingdom Viridiplantae; phylum Streptophyta; class Magnoliopsida; order Asterales; family Asteraceae; genus Tagetes; species Tagetes erecta. Next base: position 50,230,585 of record CM061488.1, on the reverse strand, counting down.
AGAATATATTACGACTCTGTATGCCACATTACCGCCTTGAAAAGCATGTTAGTATAACGTACGGCACCTTACAACTCCTAACAAAACATTACAACACCGTACGTAAACTTAAAACTCCATAATAAACCTAATGAATTCGTCCGAGTCATTTGAACATTATACGACCACTCAGTACTTGTTACGACTCTGTATGCGAAATTAGCAACAGGAAAAGCAATTTAGAATAATGTAGGATGCGTTACAACTTTTGAGAACACCTTACACCACTGTACGAAAGATTAAAACTCCATAATAAACCTAATGAATTCGTCCGAGTAATTTGAACACCATACAACAATTTGGAATATATTACGACTCTGTATGCCACATTACCGCCTTGAAAAGCATGTTAGCATAACGTACGACACCTTACTACTCCTAACAAAACATTACAACACCGTACGTAAACTTAAAACTCCATAATAAACCTAATAATTTAGTCTGAGTCCTTTGAACATCGTACTACAATTTAGAATATATTACGACTAGCTCTGTATGCCACATTACCGCCTTGAAAAACGTGTTAGTATAACGTACGGCACCTTACAACTCCTAACAAAACATTCCAACACCGTACGTAAACTTAAAACTCCATAATAAGCCTAGTAAATGAGTCCGAGTCCTTTGAACATCGTACTACAATTTAGAATATATTACGACTCTGTATGCCACATTACCGCCTTGAAAAGCATGTTAGTATAACATACGGCACCTTACAACTCCTAACAAAACATTACAACACCGTACGTAAACTTAAAATTCCATAATAAACCTAATGAATTCGTCCGAGTCATTTGAACATCGTACGACCACTCAGGACTTGTTACGACTCTGTATGCGAAATTAGCAACAGGAAAAGCAATTTAGAATAATGTAGGATGCGTTACAACTTTTGAGAACACCTTACACCACTGTACGAAAGATTAAAACTCCATAATAAACCTTATGAATTCGTCCGAGTAATTTGAACACCATACAACAATTTGGATTATATTACGACTCTGTATGCCACATTACCGCCTTGAAAAGCATGTTAGTATAACGTACGACACCTTACTACTCCTAACAAAACATTACAACACCGTACGTAAACTTAAAACTCCATAATAAACCTAAGAATTTAGTCCGAGTCCTTTGAACATCGTACTACAATTTAGAATATATTACGACTCTGTATGCCACATTACCGCCTTGAAAAGCGTGTTAGTATAACGTACGGCACCTTACAACTCCTAACAAAACATTACAACACCGTACGTAAACTTAAAACTCCATAATAAGCCTAGTAAATGAGTCCGAGTCCTTTGAACATCGTACTACAATTTAGAATATATTACGACTCTGTATGCCACATTACCGCCTTGAAAAGCATGTTAGTATAACGTACGGCACCTTACAACTCCTACCAAAACATTACAACACCGTACGTAAACTTAAAACTCCATAATAAACCTAATAAATTAGTCCGAGTCCTTTGAACATCGTACTACAATTTAGAATATATTACGACTCTGTATGCCACATTACCGCCTTGAAAAGCATGTTAGTATAACGTACGGCACCTTACCACTCCTAACAAAACATTACAACACCGTACGTAAACTTAAAACTCCATAATAAACCTAATAAATTAGTCCGAGTCCTTTGAACATCGTACTACAATTTAGAATATATTACGACTCTGTATGCCACATTACCGCCTTGAAAAGCATGTTAGTATAACGTACGGCACCTTACAACTCCTAACAAAACATTACAACACCGTACGTAAACTTAAAACTCCATAATAAACCTAATGAATTCGTCCGAGTCATTTGAACATTATACGACCACTCAGTACTTGTTACGACTCTGTATGCGAAATTAGCAACAGGAAAAGCAATTTAGAATAATGTAGGATGCGTTACAACTTTTGAGAACACCTTACACCACTGTACAAAAGATTAAAACTCCATAATAAACCTAATGAATTCGTCCGAGTAATTTGAACACCATACAACAATTTGGAATATATTACGACTCTGTATGCCACATTACCGCCTTGAAAAGCATGTTAGTATAACGTACGACACCTTACTACTCCTAATAAACATTACAACACCGTACGTAAACTTAAAACTCCATAATAAACCTAATAATTTAGTCCGAGTCCTTTGAACATCGTATTACAATTTAGAATATATTACGATTCTGTATGCCACATTACCGCCTTGAAAAGCGTGTTAGTATAACGTACGGCACCTTACAACTCCTAACAAAACATTACAACACCGTACGTAAACTTAAAACTCCATAATAAGCCTAGTAAATGAGTACGAGTCCTTTTAACATCGTACTACAATTTATAATATATTACGACTCTGTATGCCACATTACCGCCTTGAAAAGCATGTTAGTATAACGTACGACACCTTACAACTCCTAACAAAACATTACAACACCGTACGTAAACATAAAACTCCATAATAAACCTAATAAATTAGTCCGAGTCCTTTGAACATCGTACTACAATTTAGAATATATTACGACTCTGTATGCCACATTACCGCCTTGAAAAGCATGTTAGTATAACGTACGGCACCTTACAACTCCTAACAAAACATTACAACACCGTACGTAAACTTAAAACTCCATAATAAACCTAATAAATTAGTCCGAGTCCTTTGAACATCGTACTACAATTTAGAATATATTACGACTCTGTATGCCACATTACCGCCTTGAAAAGCATGTTAGTATAACGTACGGCACCTTACAACTCCTAACAAAACATTACAACACCGTACGTAAACTTAAAACTCCATAATAAACCTAATGAATTCGTCCGAGTCATTTGAACATTATACGACCACTCAGTACTTGTTACGACTCTGTATGCGAAATTAGCAACAGGAAAAGCAATTTAGAATAATGTAGGATGCGTTACAACTTTTGAGAACACCTTACACCACTGTACGAAAGATTAAAACTCCATAATAAACCTAATGAATTCGTCCGAGTAATTTGAACACCATACAACAATTTGGAATATATTACGACTCTGTATGCCACATTACCGCCTTGAAAAGCATGTTAGTATAACGTACGACACCTTACTACTCCTAATAAACATTACAACACCGTACGTAAACTTAAAACTCCATAATAAACCTAATAATTTAGTCCGAGTCCTTTGAACATCGTATTACAATTTAGAATATATTACGATTCTGTATGCCACATTACCGCCTTGAAAAGCGTGTTAGTATAACGTACGGCACCTTACAACTCCTAACAAAACATTACAACACCGTACGTAAACTTAAAACTCCATAATAAGCCTAGTAAATGAGTACGAGTCCTTTTAACATCGTACTACAATTTAGAATATATTACGACTCTGTATGCCACATTACCGCCTTGAAAAGCATGTTAGTATAACGTACGACACCTTACAACTCCTAACAAAACATTACAACACCGTACGTAAACATAAAACTCCATATTAAACCTAATAAATTAGTCCGAGTCCTTTGAACATCGTACTACAATTTAGAATATATTACGACTCTGTATGCCACATTACCGCCTTGAAAAGCATGTTAGTATAACGTACGGCACCTTACAACTCCTAACAAAACATTACAACACCGTACGTAAACTTAAAACTCCATAATAAACCTAATAAATTAGTCCGAGTCCTTTGAACATCGTACTACAATTTAGAATATATTACGACTCTGTATGCCACATTACCGCCTTGAAAAGCATGTTAGTATAACGTACGGCACCTTACAACTCCTAACAAAACATTACAACACCGTACGTAAACTTAAAACTCCATAATAAACCTAATGAATTCGTCCGAGTCATTTGAACATTATACGACCACTCAGTACTTGTTACGACTCTGTATGCGAAATTAGCAACAGGAAAAGCAATTTAGAATAATGTAGGATGCGTTACAACTTTTGAGAACACCTTACACCACTGTACGAAAGATTAAAACTCCATAATAAACCTAATGAATTCGTCCGAGTAATTTGAACACCATACAACAATTTGGAATATATTACGACTCTGTATGCCACATTACCGCCTTGAAAAGCATGTTAGCATAACGTACGACACCTTACTACTCCTAACAAAACATTACAACACCGTACGTAAACTTAAAACTCCATAATAAACCTAATAATTTAGTCTGAGTCCTTTGAACATCGTACTACAATTTAGAATATATTACGACTAGCTCTGTATGCCACATTACCGCCTTGAAAAACGTGTTAGTATAACGTACGGCACCTTACAACTCCTAACAAAACATTCCAACACCGTACGTAAACTTAAAACTCCATAATAAGCCTAGTAAATGAGTCCGAGTCCTTTGAACATCGTACTACAATTTAGAATATATTACGACTCTGTATGCCACATTACCGCCTTGAAAAGCATGTTAGTATAACGTACGGCACCTTACAACTCCTAACAAAACATTACAACACCGTACGTAAACTTAAAACTCCATAATAAACCTAATAAATTAGTCCGAGTCCTTTGAACATCGTACTACAATTTAGAATATATTACGACTCTGTATGCCACATTACCGCCTTTAAAAGCATGTTAGTATAACGTACGACACCTTACAACTCCTAGCAAAACATTACAACACCGTACGTAAACTTAAAACTGCATAATTAACCTAATGAATTCGTCCGAGTCATTTGAACATCATACGACCACTCAGGACTTTTTACGACTCTGTATGCGAAATTAGCAACAAGAAAAGCAATTTAGAATAATGTAGGATGCGTTACAACTTTTGAGAACACCTTACACCACTGTACGAAAGATTAAAACTCCATAATAAACCTAATGAATTCGTCCGAGTAATTTGAACACCATACAACAATTTGGAATATATTACGACTCTGTATGCCACATTACCGCCTTGAAAAGCATGTTAGTATAACGTACGACACCTTACTACTCCTAACAAAACATTACAACACCGTACGTAAACTTAAAACTCCATAATAAACCTAATAAATTAGTCCGAGTCCTTTGAACATCGTACTACAATTTAGAATATATTACGACTCTGTATGCCACATTACCGCCTTGAAAAGCATGTTAGTATAACGTACGACACCTTACTACTCCTAATAAACATTACAACACCGTACGTAAACTTAAAACTCCATAATAAACCTAATAATTTAGTCCGAGTCCTTTGAACATCGTATTACAATTTAGAATATATTACGATTCTGTATGCCACATTACCGCCTTGAAAAGCGTGTTAGTATAACGTACGGCACCTTACAACTCCTAACAAAACATTACAACACCGTACGTAAACTTAAAACTCCATAATAAGCCTAGTAAATGAGTACGAGTCCTTTTAACATCGTACTACAATTTAGAATATATTACGACTCTGTATGCCACATTACCGCCTTGAAAAGCATGTTAGTATAACGTACGACACCTTACAACTCCTAACAAAACATTACAACACAGTACGTAAACATAAAACTCCATAATAAACCTAATAAATTAGTCCGAGTCCTTTGAACATCGTACTACAATTTAGAATATATTACGACTCTGTATGCCACATTACCGCCTTGAAAAGCATGTTAGTATAACGTACGGCACCTTACAACTCCTAACAAAACATTACAACACCGTACGTAAACTTAAAACTCCATAATAAACCTAATAAATTAGTCCGAGTCCTTTGAACATTGTACTACAATTTAGAATGTATTACGACTCTGTATGCCACATTACCGCCTTGAAAAGCATGTTAGTATAACGTACGACACCTTACTACTCCTAACAAAACATTACAACACCGTACGTAAACTTAAAACTCCATAATAAACCTAATAATTTAGTCTGAGTCCTTTGAACATCGTACTACAATTTAGAATATATTACGACTCTGTATGCCACATTACCGCCTTGAAAAGCATGTTAGTATAACGTACGGCACCTTACAACTCCTAACAAAACATTACAACACCGTACGTAAACTTAAAACTCCATAATAAACCTAATAAATTAGTCCGAGTCCTTTGAACATCGTACTACAATTTAGAATATATTACGACTCTGTATGCCACATTACCGCCTTGAAAAGCATGTTAGTATAACGTACGGCACCTTACAACTCCTAACAAAACATTACAACACCGTACGTAAACTTAAAACTCCATAATAAACCTAATGAATTCGTCCGAGTCATTTGAACATTATACGACCACTCAGTACTTGTTACGACTCTGTATGCGAAATTAGCAACAGGAAAAGCAATTTAGAATAATGTAGGATGCGTTACAACTTTTGAGAACACCTTACACCACTGTACGAAAGATTAAAACTCCATAATAAACCTAATGAATTCGTCCGAGTAATTTGAACACCATACAACAATTTGGAATATATTACGACTCTATATGCCACATTACCGCCTTGAAAAGCATGTTAGCATAACGTACGACACCTTACTACTCCTAACAAAACATTACAACACCGTACGTAAACTTAAAACTCCATAATAAACCTAATAATTTAGTCTGAGTCCTTTGAACATCGTACTACAATTTAGAATATATTACGACTAGCTCTGTATGCCACATTACCGCCTTGAAAAACGTGTTAGTATAACGTACGGCACCTTACAACTCCTAACAAAACATTCCAACACCGTACGTAAACTTAAAACTCCATAATAAGCCTAGTAAATGAGTCCGAGTCCTTTGAACATCGTACTACAATTTAGAATATATTACGACTCTGTATGCCACATTACCGCCTTGAAAAGCATGTTAGTATAACGTACGGCACCTTACAACTCCTAACAAAACATTACAACACCGTACGTAAACTTAAAACTCCATAATAAACCTAATAAATTAGTCCGAGTCCTTTGAACATCGTACTACAATTTAGAATATATTACGACTCTGTATGCCACATTACCGCCTTTAAAAGCATGTTAGTATAACGTACGACACCTTACAACTCCTAGCAAAACATTACAACACCGTACGTAAACTTAAAACTGCATAATTAACCTAATGAATTCGTCCGAGTCATTTGAACATCATACGACCACTCAGGACTTTTTACGACTCTGTATGCGAAATTAGCAACAAGAAAAGCAATTTAGAATAATGTAGGATGCGTTACAACTTTTGAGAACACCTTACACCACTCTACGAAAGATTAAAACTCCATAATAAACCTAATGAATTCGTCCGAGTAATTTGAACACCATACAACAATTTGGAATATATTACGACTCTGTATGCCACATTACCGCCTTGAAAAGCATGTTAGTATAACGTACGACACCTTACTACTCCTAACAAAACATTACAACACCGTACGTAAACTTAAAACTCCATAATAAACCTAATAAATTAGTCCGAGTCCTTTGAACATCGTACTACAATTTAGAATATATTACGACTCTGTATGCCACATTACCGCCTTGAAAAGCATGTTAGTATAACGTACGGCACCTTACAACTCCTAACAAAACATTACAACACCGTATGTAAACTTAAAACTCCATAATAAGCCTAGTAAATTAGTCCGAGTCCTTTGAACATTGTACTACAATTTAGAATGTATTACGACTCTGTATGCCACATTACCGCCTTGAAAAGCATGTTAGTATAACGTACGACACCTTACAACTCCTAACAAAACATTACAACATCGTACGTAAACTTAAAACTGCATAATAAACCTAATGAATTCGTCCGAGTCATTTGAACATCATACGACCACTCAGGATGTTACAACTCTGTATGCGAAATTAGCAACAGGAAAAGCAATTTAGAATAATGTAGGATGCGTTACAACTTTTGAGAACACCTTACACCACCGTACGAAAGATTAAAACTCCATAATAAACCTAATGAATTCGTCCGAGTAATTTGAACACCATACAACAATTTGGAATATATTACGACTCTGTATGCCACATTACCGCCTTGAAAAGCATGTTAGTATAACGTACGACACCTTACTACTCCTAACAAAACATTACAACACCGTACGTAAACTTAAAACTCCATAATAAACCTAATGAATTCATCCGAGTCCTTTGAACATCGTACGAAAATTTAGAATATATTACGACTCTGTATGCCACATTACCGCCTTTAAAAGCATGTTAGTATAACGTACGACACCTTACAACTCCTAGCAAAACATTACAACACCGTACGTAAACTTAAAACTGCATAATAAACCTAATGAATTCGTCCGAGTCATTTGAACATCATACGACCACTCAGGACTTGTTACGACTCTGTATGCGAAATTAGCAACAAGAAAAGCAATTTAGAATAATGTAGGATGCGTTACAACTTTTGAGAACACCTTACACCACTGTACGAAAGATTAAAACTCCATAATAAACCTAATGAATTCGTCCGAGTAATTTGAACACCATACAACAATTTGGAATATATTACGACTCTGTATGCCACATTACCGCCTTGAAAAGCATGTTAGTATAACGTACGACACCTTACTACTCCTAACAAAACATTACAACACCGTACGTAAACTTAAAACTCCATAATAAACCTAATAAATTAGTCCGAGTCCTTTGAACATCGTACTACAATTTAGAATATATTACGACTCTGTATGCCACATTACCGCCTTGAAAAGCATGTTAGTATAACGTACGGCACCTTACAACTCCTAACAAAACATTACAACACCGTACGTAAACTTAAAACTCCATAATAAGCCTAGTAAATTAGTCCGAGTCCTTTGAACATTGTACTACAATTTAGAATATATTACGACTCTGTATGCCACATTACCGCCTTGAAAAGCATGTTAGTATAACGTACGACACCTTACAACTCCTAACAAAACATTACAACACCGTACGTAAACTTAAAACTGCATAATAAACCTAATGAATTCGTCCGAGTCATTTGAACATCATACGACCACTCAGGATGTTACAACTCTGTATGCGAAATTAGCAACAGGAAAAGCAATTTAGAATAATGTAGGATGCGTTACAACTTTTGAGAACACCTTACACCACCGTACGAAAGATTAAAACTCCATAATAAACCTAATGAATTCGTCCGAGTAATTTGAACACCATACAACAATTTGGAATATATTATGACTCTGTATGCCACATTACCGCCTTGAAAAGCATGTTAGTATAACGTACGACACCTTACTACTCCTAACAAAACATTACAACACCGTACGTAAACTTAAAACTCCATAATAAACCTAATGAATTCATCCGAGTCCTTTGAACATCGTACGACAATTTAGAATATATTTCGACTCTGTATGCCACATTACCGCCTTGAAAAGCATGTTAGTATAACGTACGGCACCTTACAACTCCTAACAAAACATTACAACACCGTACGTAAACTTAAAACTCCATAATAAGCCTAGTAAATTAGTCCGAGTCCTTTGAACATTGTACTACAATTTAGAATATATTACGACTCTGTATGCCACATTACCGCCTTGAAAAGCATGTTAGTATAACGTACGACACCTTACAACTCCTAACAAAACATTACAACACCGTACGTAAATTTAAAACTGCATAATAAACCTAATGAATTCGTCCGAGTCATTTGAACATCATACGACCACTCAGGATGTTACAACTCTGTATGCGAAATTAGCAACAGGAAAAGCAATTTAGAATAATGTAGGATGCGTTACAACTTTTGAGAACACCTTACACCACCGTACGAAAGATTAAAACTCCATAATAAACCTAATGAATTCGTCCGAGTAATTTGAACACCATACAACAATTTGGAATATATTATGACTCTGTATGCCACATTACCGCCTTGAAAAGCATGTTAGTATAACGTACGACACCTTACTACTCCTAACAAAACATTACAACACCGTACGTAAACTTAAAACTCCATAATAAACCTAATGAATTCATCCGAGTCCTTTGAACATCGTACGACAATTTAGAATATATTAAGACTCTGTATGCCACATTACCGCATTGAAAAGCATGTTAGTATAACGTACGGCACCTTACAACTCCTAACAAAACATTACAACACCGTACATAAACTTAAAACTCCATAATAAACCTAATGAATTCTTCCGAGTCATTTGAACATCGTACAACAATTTACAATATCTTACGACTCTTATGCCACATTACCGCCTTGAAAAGCATGTTAGTATAACGTACGACACCTTACTACTCCTAACAAAACATTACAACACCGTACGTAAACTTAAAACTCCATAATAAACCTAATAATTTAGTCCGAGTCCTTTGAACATCGTACTAAAATTTAGAATATATTACGACTCTGTATGCCACATTACCGCCTTGAAAAGCATGTTAGTATAACGTACGGCACCTTACAACTCCTAACAAAACATTACAACACCGTACGTAAACTTAAAACTCCATAATAAACCTAATGAATTCGTCCGAGTCATTTGAACATTATACGACCACTCAGTACTTGTTACGACTCTGTATGCGAAATTAGCAACAGGAAAAGCAATTTAGAATAATGTAGGATGCGTTACAACTTTTGAGAACACCTTACACCACTGTACGAAAGATTAAAACTCCATAATAAACCTAATGAATTCGTCCGAGTAATTTGAACACCATACAACAATTTGGAATATATTACGACTCTGTATGCCACATTACCGCCTTGAAAAGCATGTTAGTATAACGTACGACACCTTACTACTCCTAACAAAACATTACAACACCGTACGTAAACTTAAAACTCCATAATAAACCTAATAAAATAGTCCGAGTCCTTTGAACATCGTACTACAATTTAGAATATATTACGACTCTGTATGCCACATTACCGCCTTGAAAAGCATGTTAGTATAACGTACGACACCTTACTACTCCTAACAAAACATTACAACACCGTACGTAAACTTAAAACTCCATAATAAACCTAATAAATTAGTCCGAGTCCTTTGAACATCGTACTACAATTTAGAATATATTACGACTCTGTATGCCACATTACCGCCTTGAAAAGCATGTTAGTATAACGTACGGCACCTTACAACTCCTAACTAAACATTACAACACCGTACGTAAACTTAAAACTCCATAATAAGCCTAGTAAATTAGTCCGAGTCCTTTGAACATTGTACTACAATTTAGAATATATTACGACTCTGTATGCCACATTACCGCCTTGAAAAGCATGTTAGTATAACGTACGACACCTTACAACTCCTAACAAAACATTACAACACCGTACGTAAACTTAAAACTGCATAATAAACCTAATGAATTCGTCCGAGTCATTTGAACATCATACGACCACTCAGGATGTTACAACTCTGTATGCGAAATTAGCAACAGGAAAAGCAATTTAGAATAATGTAGGATGCGTTACAACTTTTGAGAACACCTTACACCACCGTACGAAAGATTAAAACTCCATAATAAACCTAATGAATTCGTCCGAGTAATTTGAACACCATACAACAATTTGGAATATATTACGACTCTGTATGCCACATTACCGCCTTGAAAAGCATGTTAGTATAACGTACGACACCTTACTACTCCTAACAAAACATTACAACACCGTACGTAAACTTAAAACTCCATAATAAACCTAATGAATTCATCCGAGTCCTTTGAACATCGTACGACAATTTAGAATATATTACGACTCTGTATGCCACATTACCGCATTGAAAAGCATGTTAGTATAACGTACGGCACCTTACAACTCCTAACAAAACATTACAACACCGTACGTAAACTTAAAACTCCATAATAAACCTAATGAATTCTTCCGAGTCATTTGAACATCGTACAACAATTTACAATATCTTACGACTCTTATGCCACATTACCGCCTTGAAAAGCATGTTAGTATAACGTACGACACCTTACTACTCCTAACAAAACATTACAACACCGTACGTAAACTTAAAACTCCATAATAAACCTAATAATTTAGTCCGAGTCCTTTGAACATCGTACTAAAATTTAGAATATATTACGACTCTGTATGCCACATTACCGCCTTGAAAAGCATGTTACTATAACGTACGACACCTTACAACTCCTAACAAAACATTACAACACCGTACGTAAACTTAAAACTCCATAATAAACCTAATGAATTCGTCCGAGTCATTTGAACATTATACGACCACTCAGTACTTGTTACGACTCTGTATGCGAAATTAGCAACAGGAAAAGCAATTTAGAATAATGTAGGATGCGTTACAACTTTTGAGAACACCTTACACCACTGTACGAAAGATTAAAACTCCATAATAAACCTAATGAATTCGTCCGAGTAATTTGAACACCATACAACAATTTGGAATATATTACGACTCTGTATGCCACATTACCGCCTTGAAAAGCATGTTAGTATAACGTACGACACCTTACTACTCCTAACAAAACATTACAACACCGTACGTAAACTTAAAACTCCATAATAAACCTAATAAATTAGTCCGAGTCCTTTGAACATCGTACTACAATTTAGAATATATTACGACTCTGTATGCCACATTACCGCCTTGAAAAGCATGTTAGTATAACGTACGGCACCTTACAACTCCTAACAAAACATTACAACACCGTACGTAAACTTAAATCTCCATAATAAGCCTAGTAAATTAGTCCGAGTCCTTTGAACATTGTACTACAATTTAGAATATATTACGACTCTGTATGCCACATTACCGCCTTGAAAAGCATGTTAGTATAACGTACGACACCTTACAACTCCTAACAAAACATTACAACACCGTACGTAAACTTAAAACTGCATAATAAACCTAATGAATTCGTCCGAGTCATTTGAACATCATACGACCACTCAGGATGTTACAACTCTGTATGCGAAATTAGCAACAGGAAAAGCAATTTAGAATAATGTAGGATGCGTTACAACTTTTGAGAACACCTTACACCACCGTACGAAAGATTAAAACTCCATAATAAACCTAATGAATTCGTCCGAGTAATTTGAACACCATACAACAATTTGGAATATATTACGACTCTGTATGCCACATTACCGCCTTGAAAAGCATGTTAGTATAACGTACGACACCTTACTACTCCTAACAAAACATTACAACACCGTACGTAAACTTAAAACTCCATAATAAACCTAATGAATTCATCCGAGTCCTTTGAACATCGTACGACAATTTAGAATATATTACGTCTCTGTATGCCACATTACCGCATTGAAAAGCATGTTAGTATAACGTACGGCACCTTACAACTCCTAACAAAACATTACAACACCGTACGTAAACTTAAAACTCCATAATAAACCTAATGAATTCTTCCGAGTCATTTGAACATCGTACAACAATTTACAATATCTTACGACTCTTATGCCACATTACCGCCTTGAAAAGCATGTTAGTATAACGTACGACACCTTACTACTCCTAACAAAACATTACAACACCGTACGTAAACTTAAAACTCCATAATAAACCTAATAATTTAGTCCGAGTCCTTTGAACATCGTACTAAAATTTAGAATATATTACGACTCTGTATGCCACATTACCGCCTTGAAAAGCATGTTAGTATAACGTACGGCACCTTACAACTCCTAACAAAACATTACAACACCGTACGTAAACTTAAAACTCCATAATAAACCTAATGAATTCGTCCGAGTCATTTGAACATTATACGACCACTCAGTACTTGTTACGACTCTGTATGCGAAATTAGAAACAGGAAAAGCAATTTAGAATAATGTAGGATGCGTTACAACTTTTGAGAACACCTTACACCACTGTACGAAAGATTAAAACTCCATAATAAACCTAATGAATTCGTCCGAGTAATTTGAACACCATACAACAATTTGGAATATATTACGACTCTGTATGCCACATTACCGCCTTGAAAAGCATGTTAGTATAACGTACGACACCTTACTACTCCTAACAAAACATTACAACACCGTACGTAAACTTAAAACTCCATAATAAACCTAATAAATTAGTCCGAGTCCTTTGAACATCGTACTACAATTTAGAATATATTACGACTCTGTATGCCACATTACCGCCTTGAAAAGCATGTTAGTATAACGTACGACACCTTACTACTCCTAACAAAACATTACAACACCGTACGTAAACTTAAAACTCCATAATAAACCTAATAAATTAATCCGAGTCCTTTGAACATCGTACTACAATTTAGAATATATTACGACTCTGTATGCCACATTACCGCCTTGAAAAGCATGTTAGTATAACGTACGGCACCTTACAACTCCTAACGAAACATTACAACACCGTACGTAAACTTAAAACTCCATAATAAGCCTAGTAAATTAGTCCGAGTCCTTTGAACATTGTACTACAATTTAGAATATATTACGACTCTGTATGCCACATTACCGCCTTGAAAAGCATGTTAGTATAACGTACGACACCTTACAACTCCTAACAAAACATTACAACACCGTACGTAAACTTAAAACTGCATAATAAACCTAATGAATTCGTCCGAGTCATTTGAACATCATACGACCACTCAGGATGTTACAACTCTGTATGCGAAATTAGCAACAGGAAAAGCAATTTAGAATAATGTAGGATGCGTTACAACTTTTGAGAACACCTTACACCACCGTACGAAAGATTAAAACTCCATAATAAACCTAATGAATTCGTCCGAGTAATTTGAACACCATACAACAATTTGGAATATATTACGACTCTGTATGCCACATTACCGCCTTGAAAAGCATGTTAGTATAACGTACGACACCTTACTACTCCTAACAAAACATTACAACACCGTACGTAAACTTAAAACTCCATAATAAACCTAATGAATTCATCCGAGTCCTTTGAACATCGTACGACAATTTAGAATATATTACGACTCTGTATGCCACATTACCGCATTGAAAAGCATGTTAGTATAACGTACGGCACCTTACAACTCCTAACAAAACATTACAACACCGTACGTAAACTTAAAACTCCATAATAAACCTAATGAATTCTTCCGAGTCATTTGAACATCGTACAACAATTTACAATATCTTACGACTCTTATGCCACATTACCGCCTTGAAAAGCATGTTAGTATAACGTACGACACCTTACTACTCCTAACAAAACATTACAACACCGTACGTAAACTTAAAACTCCATAATAAACCTAATAATTTAGTCCGAGTCCTTTGAACATCGTACTAAAATTTAGAATATATTACGACTCTGTATGCCACATTACCGCCTTGAAAAGCATGTTAGTATAACGTACGACACCTTACAACTCCTAACAAAACATTACAACACCGTACGTAAACTTAAAACTCCATAATAAACCTAATGAATTCGTCCGAGTCATTTGAACATTATACGACCACTCAGTACTTGTTACGACTCTGTATGCGAAATTAGCAACAGGAAAAGCAATTTAGAATAATGTAGGATGCGTAACAACTTTTGAGAACACCTTACACCACTGTACGAAAGATTAAAACTCCATAATAAACCTAATGAATTCGTCCGAGTAATTTGAACACCATACAACAATTTGGAATATATTACGACTCTGTATGCCACATTACCGCCTTGAAAAGCATGTTAGTATAACGTACGACACCTTACTACTCCTAACAAAACATTACAACACCGTACGTAAACTTAAAACTGCATAATAAACCTAATGAATTCGTCCGAGTCATTTGAACATCATACGACCACTCAGGATGTTACAACTCTGTATGCGAAATTAGCAACAGGAAAAGCAATTTAGAATAATGTAGGATGCGTTACAACTTTTGAGAACACCTTACACCACCGTACGAAAGATTAAAACTCCATAATAAACCTAATGAATTCGTCCGAGTAATTTGAACACCATACAACAATTTGGAATATATTACGACTCTGTATGCCACATTACCGCCTTGAAAAGCATGTTAGTATAACGTACGACACCTTACTACTCCTAACAAAACATTACAACACCGTACGTAAACTTAAAACTCCATAATAAACCTAATGAATTCATCCGAGTCCTTTGAACATCGTACGACAATTTAGAATATATTACGACTCTGTATGCCACATTACCGCATTGAAAAGCATGTTAGTATAACGTACGGCACCTTACAACTCCTAACAAAACATTACAACACCGTACGTAAACTTAAAACTCCATAATAAACCTAATGAATTCTTCCGAGTCATTTGAACATCGTACAACAATTTACAATATCTTACGACTCTTATGCCACATTACCGCCTTGAAAAGCATGTTAGTATAACGTACGACACCTTACTACTCCTAACAAAACATTACAACACCGTACGTAAACTTAAAACTCCATAATAAACCTAATAAATTAGTCCGAGTCCTTTGAACATCGTACTACAATTTAGAATATATTACGACTCTGTATGCCACATTACCGCCTTGAAAAGCATGTTAGTATAACGTACGACACCTTACTACTCCTAACAAAACATTACAACACCGTACGTAAACTTAAAACTCCATAATAAACCTAATAAATTAATCCGAGTCCTTTGAACATCGTACTACAATTTAGAATATATTACGACTCTGTATGCCACATTACCGCCTTGAAAAGCATGTTAGTATAACGTACGGCACCTTACAACTCCTAACGAAACATTACAACACCGTACGTAAACTTAAAACTCCATAATAAGCCTAGTAAATTAGTCCGAGTCCTTTGAACATTGTACTACAATTTAGAATATATTACGACTCTGTATGCCACATTACCGCCTTGAAAAGCATGTTAGTATAACGTACGACACCTTACAACTCCTAACAAAACATTACAACACCGTACGTAAACTTAAAACTGCATAATAAACCTAATGAATTCGTCCGAGTCATTTGAACATCATACGACCACTCAGGATGTTACAACTCTGTATGCGAAATTAGCAACAGGAAAAGCAATTTAGAATAATGTAGGATGCGTTACAACTTTTGAGAACACCTTACACCACCGTACGAAAGATTAAAACTCC
Source organism: Tagetes erecta (assembly GCA_030867185.1). NCBI lineage: Eukaryota > Viridiplantae > Streptophyta > Magnoliopsida > Asterales > Asteraceae > Tagetes > Tagetes erecta. The sequence goes on along the minus strand of CM061488.1, from coordinate 50,213,479 downwards.
ATAATAAACCTAATGAATTCGTCCGAGTAATTTGAACACCATACAACAATTTGGAATATATTACGACTCTGTATGCCACATTACCGCCTTGAAAAGCATGTTAGTATAACGTACGACACCTTACTACTCCTAACAAAACATTACAACACCGTACGTAAACTTAAAACTCCATAATAAACCTAATGAATTCATCCGAGTCCTTTGAACATCGTACGACAATTTAGAATATATTACGACTCTGTATGCCACATTACCGCATTGAAAAGCATGTTAGTATAACGTACGGCACCTTACAACTCCTAACAAAACATTACAACACCGTACGTAAACTTAAAACTCCATAATAAACCTAATGAATTCTTCCGAGTCATTTGAACATCGTACAACAATTTACAATATCTTACGACTCTTATGCCACATTACCGCCTTGAAAAGCATGTTAGTATAACGTACGACACCTTACTACTCCTAACAAAACATTACAACACCGTACGTAAACTTAAAACTCCATAATAAACCTAATAATTTAGTCCGAGTCCTTTGAACATCGTACTAAAATTTAGAATATATTACGACTCTGTATGCCACATTACCGCCTTGAAAAGCATGTTAGTATAACGTACGACACCTTACAACTCCTAACAAAACATTACAACACCGTACGTAAACTTAAAACTCCATAATAAACCTAATGAATTCGTCCGAGTCATTTGAACATTATACGACCACTCAGAACTTGTTACGACTCTGTATGCGAAATTAGCAACAGGAAAAGCAATTTAGAATAATGTAGGATGCGTAACAACTTTTGAGAACACCTTACACCACTGTACGAAAGATTAAAACTCCATAATAAACCTAATGAATTCGTCCGAGTAATTTGAACACCATACAACAATTTGGAATATATTACGACTCTGTATGCCACATTACCGCCTTGAAAAGCATGTTAGTATAACGTACGACACCTTACTACTCCTAACAAAACATTACAACACCGTACGTAAACTTAAAACTGCATAATAAACCTAATGAATTCGTCCGAGTCATTTGAACATCATACGACCACTCAGGATGTTACAACTCTGTATGCGAAATTAGCAACAGGAAAAGCAATTTAGAATAATGTAGGATGCGTTACAACTTTTGAGAACACCTTACACCACCGTACGAAAGATTAAAACTCCATAATAAACCTAATGAATTCGTCCGAGTAATTTGAACACCATACAACAATTTGGAATATATTACGACTCTGTATGCCACATTACCGCCTTGAAAAGCATGTTAGTATAACGTACGACACCTTACTACTCCTAACAAAACATTACAACACCGTACGTAAACTTAAAACTCCATAATAAACCTAATGAATTCATCCGAGTCCTTTGAACATCGTACGACAATTTAGAATATATTACGACTCTGTATGCCACATTACCGCATTGAAAAGCATGTTAGTATAACGTACGGCACCTTACAACTCCTAACAAAACATTACAACACCGTACGTAAACTTAAAACTCCATAATAAACCTAATGAATTCTTCCGAGTCATTTGAACATCGTACAACAATTTACAATATCTTACGACTCTTATGCCACATTACCGCCTTGAAAAGCATGTTAGTATAACGTACGACACCTTACTACTCCTAACAAAACATTACAACACTGTACGTAAACTTAAAACTCCATAATAAACCTAATAATTTAGTCCGAGTCCTTTGAACATCGTACTAAAATTTAGAATATATTACGACTCTGTATGCCACATTACCGCCTTGAAAAGCATGTTAGTATAACGTACGACACCTTACAACTCCTAACAAAACATTACAACACCGTACGTAAACTTAAAACTCCATAATAAACCTAATGAATTCGTCCGAGTCATTTGAACATTATACGACCACTCAGTACTTGTTACGACTCTGTATGCGAAATTAGCAACAGGAAAAGCAATTTAGAATAATGTAGGATGCGTAACAACTTTTGAGAACACCTTACACCACTGTACGAAAGATTAAAACTCCATAATAAACCTAATGAATTCGTCCGAGTACTTTGAACACCATACAACAATTTGGAATATATTACGACTCTGTATGCCACATTACCGCCTTGAAAAGCATGTTAGTATAACGTACGACACCTTACTACTCCTAACAAAACATTACAACACCGTACGTAAACTTAAAACTCCATAATAAACCTAATAATTTAGTCTGAGTCCTTTGAACATCGTACTACAATTTAGAATATATTACGACTCTGTATGCCACATTACCGCCTTGAAAAGCGTGTTAGTATAACGTACGGCACCTTACAACTCCTAACAAAACATTCCAACACCGTACGTAAACTTAAAACTCCATAATAAGCCTAGTAAATTAGTCCGAGTCCTTTGAACATCGTACTACAATTTAGAATATATTACGACTCTGTATGCCACATTACCGCCTTTAAAAGCATGTTAGTATAACGTACGACACCTTACAACTCCTAGCAAAACATTACAACACCGTACGTAAAGTTAAAACTGCATAATAAACCGAATGAATTCGTCCGAGTCATTTGAACATCATACGACCACTCAGGACTTGTTACGACTCGGTATGCGAAATTAGCAACAGGAAAAGCAATTTAGAATAATGTAGGATGCGTTACAACTTTTGAGAACACCTTACACCACTGTACGAAAGATTAAAACTCCATAATAAACCTAATGAATTCGTCCGAGTAATTTGAACACCATACAACAATTTGGAATATATTACGACTCTGTATGCCACATTACCGCCTTGAAAAGCATGTTAGTATAACGTACGACACCTTACTACTCCTAACAAAACATTACAACACCGTACGTAAACTTAAAACTCCATAATAAACCTAATAAATTAGTCCGAGTCCTTTGAACATCGTACTACAATTTAGAATATATTACGACTCTGTATGCCACATTACCGCCTTGAAAAGCATGTTAGTATAACGTACGGCACCTTACAACTCCTAACAAAATATTACAACACCGTACGTAAACTTAAAACTCCATAATAAGCCTAGTAAATTAGTCCGAGTCCTTTGAACATCGTACTACAATTTAGAATATATTACGACTCTGTATGCCACATTACCGCCTTGAAAAGCATGTTAGTATAACGTACGACACCTTACAACTCCTAACAAAACATTACAACACCGTACGTAAACTTAAAACTGCATAATAAACCTAATGAATTCGTCCGAGTCATTTGAACATCATACGACCACTCAGGACTTGTTACGACTCGGTATGCGAAATTAGCAACAGGAAAAGCAATTTAGAATAATGTAGGATGCGTTACAACTTTTGAGAACACCTTACACCACTGTACGAAAGATTAAAACTCCATAATAAACCTAATGAATTCGTCCGAGTAATTTGAACACCATACAACAATTTGGAATATATTACGACTCTGTATGCCACATTACCGCCTTGAAAAGCATGTTAGTATAACGTACGACACCTTACTACTCCTAACAAAACATTACAACACCGTACGTAAACTTAAAACTCCATAATAAACCTAATAAATTAGTCCGAGTCCTTTGAACATCGTACTACAATTTAGAATATATTACGACTCTGTATGCCACATTACCGCCTTGAAAAGCATGTTAGTATAACGTACGGCACCTTACAACTCCTAACAAAACATTACAACACCGTACGTAAACTTAAAACTCCATAATAAGCCTAGTAAATTAGTCCGAGTCCTTTGAACATCGTACTACAATTTAGAATATATTACGACTCTGTATGCCACATTACCGCCTTGAAAAGCATGTTAGTATAACGTACGACACCTTACAACTCCTAACAAAACATTACAACACCGTACGTAAACTTAAAACTCCATAATAAGCCTAGTAAATTAGTCCGAGTCCTTTGAACATCGTACTACAATTTAGAATATATTACGACTCTGTATGCCACATTACCGCCTTGAAAAGCATGTTAGTATAACGTACGACACCTTACAACTCCTAACAAAACATTACAACACCGTACGTAAACTTAAAACTGCATAATAAACCTAATGAATTCGTCCGAGTCATTTGAACATCATACGACCACTCAGGACTTGTTACGACTCGGTATGCGAAATTAGCAACAGGAAAAGCAATTTAGAATAATGTAGGATGCGTTACAACTTTTGAGAACACCTTACACCACTGTACGAAAGATTAAAACTCCATAATAAACCTAATGAATTCGTCCGAGTAATTTGAACACCATACAACAATTTGGAATATATTACGACTCTGTATGCCACATTACCGCCTTGAAAAGCATGTTAGTATAACGTCCGACACCTTACTACTCCTAACAAAACATTACAACACCGTACGTAAACTTAAAACTCCATAATAAACCTAATAAATTAGTCCGAGTCCTTTGAACATCGTACTACAATTTAGAATATATTACGACTCTGTATGCCACATTACCGCCTTGAAAAGCATGTTAGTATAACGTACGGCACCTTACAACTCCTAACAAAACATTACAACACCGTACGTAAACTTAAAACTCCATAATAAGCCTAGTAAATTAGTCCGAGTCCTTTGAACATCGTACTACAATTTAGAATATATTACGACTCTGTATGCCACATTACCGCCTTGAAAAGCATGTTAGTATAACGTACGACACCTTACAACTCCTAACAAAACATTACAACACCGTACGTAAACTTAAAACTGCATAATAAACCTAATGAATTCGTCCGAGTCATTTGAACATCATACGACCACTCAAGACTTGTTACGACTCTGTATGCGAAATTAGCAACAGGAAAAGCAATTTAGAATAATGTAGGATGTGTTACAACTTTTGAGAACACCTTACACCACCGTACGAAAGATTAAAACTCCATAATAAACCTAATGAATTCGTCCGAGTAATTTGAACACCATACAACAATTTGGAATATATTACGACTCTGTATGCCACATTACCGCCTTGAAAAGCATGTTAGTATAACGTACGACACCTTACTACTCCTAACAAAACATTACAACACCGTACGTAAACTTAAAACTCCATAATAAACCTAATGAATTCATCCGAGTCCTTTGAACATCGTACGACAATTTAGAATATATTACGACTCTGTATGCCACATTACCGCATTGAAAAGCATGTTAGTATAACGTACGGCACCTTACAACTCCTAACAAAACATTACAACACCGTACGTAAACTTAAAACTCCATAATAAACCTAATGAATTATTCTGAGTCATTTGAACATCGAACAACAATTTACAATATCTTACGACTCTTATGCCACATTACCGCCTTGAAAAGCATGTTAGTATAACGTACGACACCTTACTACTCCTAACAAAACATTACAACACCGTACGTAAACTTAAAATTCCATAATAAACCTAATGAATTCATCCTAGTCCTTTGAACATCGTACGACAATTTAGAATATATTACGACTTTGTATGCCACATTACCGCATTGAAAAGCATGTTAGTATAACGTACGGCACCTTACAACTCCTAACAAAACATTACAACACCGTACGTAAACTTAAAACTCCATAATAAACCTAATGAATTCTTCCGAGTCATTTGAAAATCGTACAACAATTTACAATATCTTACGACTCTTATGCCACATTACCGCCTTGAAAAGCATGTTAGTATAACATACGACACCTTACTACTCCTAACAAAACATTACAACACCGTACGTAAACTTAAAACTCCATAATAAACCTAATGAATTCATCCGAGTCCTTTGAACATCGTACGACAATTTAGAATATATTACGACTCTGTATGCCACATTACCGCCTTGAAAAGCATGTTAGTATAACGTACGACACCTTACAACTCCTAACAAAACATTACAACACCGTACGTAAACTTAAAACTGCATAATAAACCTAATGAATTCGTCCGAGTCATTTGAACATCATACGACCACTCAGGATGTTACAACTCTTTATGCGAAATTAGCAACAGGAAAAGCAATTTAGAATAATGTAGGATGCGTTACAACTTTTGAGAACACCTTACACCACCGTACGAAAGATTAAAACTCCATAATAAACCTAATGAATTCGTCCGAGTAATTTGAACACCATACAACAATTTGGAATATATTACGACTCTGTATGCCACATTACCGCCTTGAAAAGCATGTTAGTATAACGTACGACACCTTACTACTCCTAACAAAACATTACAACACCGTACGTAAACTTAAAACTCCATAATAAACCTAATGAATTCATCCGAGTCCTTTGAACATCGTACGACAATTTAGAATATATTACGACTCTGTATGCCACATTACCGCATTGAAAAGCATGTTAGTATAACGTACGGCACCTTACAACTCCTAACAAAACATTACAACACCGTACGTAAACTTAAAACTCCATAATAAACCTAATGAATTCTTCCGAGTCATTTGAACATCGTACAACAATTTACAATATCTTACGACTCTTATGCCACATTACCGCCTTGAAAAGCATGTTAGTATAACGTACGACACCTTACTACTCCTAACAAAGCATTACAACACCGTACGTAAACTTAAAACTCCATAATAAACCTAATAATTTAGTCCGAGTCCTTTGAACATCGTACTAAAATTTAGAATATATTACGACTCTGTATGCCACATTACCGCCTTGAAAAGCATGTTAGTATAACGTACGACACCTTACAACTCCTAACAAAACATTACAACACCGTACGTAAACTTAAAACTCCATAATAAACCTAATGAATTCGTCCGAGTCATTTGAACATTATACGACCACTCAGTACTTGTTACGACTCTGTATGCGAAATTAGCAACAGGAAAAGCAATTTAGAATAATGTAGGATGCGTTACAACTTTTGAGAACACCTTACACCACTGTACGAAAGATTAAAACTCCATAATAAACCTAATGAATTCGTCCGAGTAATTTGAACACCATACAACAATTTGGAATATATTACGACTCTGTATGCCACATTACCGCCTTGAAAAGCATGTTAGTATAACGTACGACACCTTACTACTCCTAACAAAACATTACAACACCGTACGTAAACTTAAAACTCCATAATAAACCTAATAATTTAGTCTGAGTCCTTTGAACATCGTACTACAATTTAGAATATATTACGACTCTGTATGCCACATTACCGCCTTGAAAAGCGTGTTAGTATAACGTACGGCACCTTACAACTCCTAACAAAACATTCCAACACCGTACGTAAACTTAAAACTCCATAATAAGCCTAGTAAATTAGTCCGAGTCCTTTGAACATCGTACTACAATTTAGAATATATTACGACTCTGTATGCCACATTACCGCCTTTAAAAGCATGTTAGTATAACGTACGACACCTTACAACTCCTAGCAAAACATTACAACACCGTACGTAAACTTAAAACTGCATAATAAACCGAATGAATTCGTCCGAGTCATTTGAACATCATACGACCACTCAGGACTTGTTACGACTCGGTATGCGAAATTAGCAACAGGAAAAGCAATTTAGAATAATGTAGGATGCGTTACAACTTTTGAGAACACCTTACACCACTGTACGAAAGATTAAAACTCCATAATAAACCTAATGAATTCGTCCGAGTAATTTGAACACCATACAACAATTTGGAATATATTACGACTCTGTATGCCACATTACCGCCTTGAAAAGCATGTTAGTATAACGTACGACACCTTACTACTCCTAACAAAACATTACAACACCGTACGTAAACTTAAAACTCCATAATAAACCTAATAAATTAGTCCGAGTCCTTTGAACATCGTACTACAATTTAGAATATATTACGACTCTGTATGCCACATTACCGCCTTGAAAAGCATGTTAGTATAACGTACGGCACCTTACAACTCCTAACAAAACATTACAAAACCGTACGTAAACTTAAAACTCCATAATAAGCCTAGTAAATTAGTCCGAGTCCTTTGAACATCGTACTACAATTTAGAATATATTACGACTCTGTATGCCACATTACCGCCTTGAAAAGCATGTTAGTATAACGTACGACACCTTACAACTCCTAACAAAACATTACAACACCGTACGTAAACTTAAAACTGCATAATAAACCTAATGAATTCGTCCGAGTCATTTGAACATCATACGACCACTCAGGACTTGTTACGACTCGGTATGCGAAATTAGCAACAGGAAAAGCAATTTAGAATAATGTAGGATGCGTTACAACTTTTGAGAACACCTTACACCACTGTACGAAAGATTAAAACTCCATAATAAACCTAATGAATTCGTCCGAGTAATTTGAACACCATACAACAATTTGGAATATATTACGACTCTGTATGCCACATTACCGCCTTGAAAAGCATGTTAGTATAACGTACGACACCTTACTACTCCTAACAAAACATTACAACACCGTACGTAAACTTAAAACTCCATAATAAACCTAATAAATTAGTCCGAGTCCTTTGAACATCGTACTACAATTTAGAATATATTACGACTCTGTATGCCACATTACCGCCTTGAAAAGCATGTTAGTATAACGTACGGCACCTTACAACTCCTAACAAAACATTACAACACCATACGTAAACTTAAAACTCCATAATAAGCCTAGTAAATTAGTCCGAGTCCTTTGAACATCGTACTACAATTTAGAATATATTACGACTCTGTATGCCACATTACCGCCTTGAAAAGCATGTTAGTATAACGTACGACACCTTACAACTCCTAACAAAACATTACAACACCGTACGTAAACTTAAAACTGCATAATAAACCTAATGAATTCGTCCGAGTCATTTGAACATCATACGACCACTCAAGACTTGTTACGACTCTGTATGCGAAATTAGCAACAGGAAAAGCAATTTAGAATAATGTAGGATGTGTTACAACTTTTGAGAACACCTTACACCACCGTACGAAAGATTAAAACTCCATAATAAACCTAATGAATTCGTCCGAGTAATTTGAACACCATACAACAATTTGGAATATATTACGACTCTGTATGCCACATTACCGCCTTGAAAAGCATGTTAGTATAACGTACGACACCTTACTACTCCTAACAAAACATTAAAACACCGTACGTAAACTTAAAACTCCATAATAAACCTAATAAATTAGTCCGAGTCCTTTGAACATCGTACTACAATTTAGAATATATTACGACTCTGTATGCCACATTACCGCCTTGAAAAGCATGTTAGTATAACGTACGGCACCTTACAACTCCTAACAAAACATTACAACACCGTACGTAAACTTAAAACTCCATAATAAGCCTAGTAAATTAGTCCGAGTCCTTTGAACATCGTACTACAATTTAGAATATATTACGACTCTGTATGCCACATTACCGCCTTGAAAAGCATGTTAGTATAACGTACGACACCTTACAACTCCTAACAAAACATTACAACACCGTACGTAAACTTAAAACTGCATAATAAACCTAATGAATTCGTCCGAGTCATTTGAACATCATACGACCACTCAGGACTTGTTACGACTCGGTATGCGAAATTAGCAACAGGAAAAGCAATTTAGAATAATGTAGGATGCGTTACAACTTTTGAGAATACCTTACACCACTGTACGAAAGATTAAAACTCCATAATAAACCTAATGAATTCGTCCGAGTAATTTGAACACCATACAACAATTTGGAATATATTACGACTCTGTATGCCACATTACCGCCTTGAAAAGCATGTTAGTATAACGTACGACACCTTACTACTCCTAACAAAACATTACAACACCGTACGTAAACTTAAAACTCCATAATAAACCTAATAAATTAGTCCGAGTCCTTTGAACATCGTACTACAATTTAGAATATATTACGACTCTGTATGCCACATTACCGCCTTGAAAAGCATGTTAGTATAACGTACGGCACCTTACAACTCCTAACAAAACATTACAACACCGTACGTAAACTTAAAACTCCATAATAAGCCTAGTAAATTAGTCCGAGTCCTTTGAACATCGTACTACAATTTAGAATATATTACGACTCTGTATGCCACATTAACGCCTTGAAAAGCATGTTAGTATAACGTACGACACCTTACAACTCCTAACAAAACATTACAACACCGTACGTAAACTTAAAACTGCATAATAAACCTAATGAATTCGTCCGAGTCATTTGAACATCATACGACCACTCAGGACTTGTTACGACTCGGTATGCGAAATTAGCAACAGGAAAAGCAATTTAGAATAATGTAGGATGCGTTACAACTTTTGAGAACACCTTACACCACTGTACGAAAGATTAAAACTCCATAATAAACCTAATGAATTCGTCCGAGTAATTTGAACACCATACAACAATTTGGAATATATTACGACTCTGTATGCCACATTACCGCCTTGAAAAGCATGTTAGTATAACGTACGACACCTTACTACTCCTAACAAAACATTACAACACCGTACGTAAACTTAAAACTCCATAATAAACCTAATAAATTAGTCCGAGTCCTTTGAACATCGTACTACAATTTAGAATATATTACGACTCTGTATGCCACATTACCGCCTTGAAAAGCATGTTAGTATAACGTACGGCACCTTACAACTCCTAACAAAACATTACAACACCGTACGTAAACTTAAAACTCCATAATAAGCCTAGTAAATTAGTCCGAGTCCTTTGAACATCGTACTACAATTTAGAATATATTACGACTCTGTATGCCACATTACCGCCTTGAAAAGCATGTTAGTATAACGTACGACACCTTACAACTCCTAACAAAACATTACAACACCGTACGTAAACTTAAAACTGCATAATAAACCTAATGAATTCGTCCGAGTCATTTGAACATCATACGACCACTCAGGACTTGTTACGACTCGGTATGCGAAATTAGCAACAGGAAAAGCAATTTAGAATAATGTAGGATGCGTTACAACTTTTGAGAACACCTTACACCACTGTACGAAAGATTAAAACTCCATAATAAACCTAATGAATTCGTCCGAGTAATTTGAACACCATACAACAATTTGGAATATATTACGACTCTGTATGCCACATTACCGCCTTGAAAAGCATGTTAGTATAACGTACGACACCTTACTACTCCTAACAAAACATTACAACACCGTACGTAAACTTAAAACTCCATAATAAGCCTAGTAAATTAGTCCGAGTCCTTTGAACATCGTACTACAATTTAGAATATATTACGACTCTGTATGCCACATTACCGCCTTGAAAAGCATGTTAGTATAACGTACGACACCTTACAACTCCTAACAAAACATTACAACACCGTACGTAAACTTAAAACTGCATAATAAACCTAATGAATTCGTCCGAGTCATTTGAACATCATACGACCACTCAGGACTTGTTACGACTCGGTATGCGAAATTAGCAACAGGAAAAGCAATTTAGAATAATGTAGGATGCGTTACAACTTTTGAGAACACCTTACACCACTGTACGAAAGATTAAAACTCCATAATAAACCTAATGAATTCGTCCGAGTAATTTGAACACCACACAACAATTTGGAATATATTACGACTCTGTATGCCACATTACCGCCTTGAAAAGCATGTTAGTATAACGTACGACACCTTACTACTCCTAACAAAACATTACAACACCGTACGTAAACTTAAAACTCCATAATAAACCTAATAAATTAGTCCGAGTCCTTTGAACATCGTACTACAATTTAGAATATATTACGACTCTGTATGCCACATTACCGCCTTGAAAAGCATGTTAGTATAACGTACGGCACCTTACAACTCCTAACAAAACATTACAACACCGTACGTAAACTTAAAACTCCATAATAAGCCTAGTAAATTAGTCCGAGTCCTTTGAACATCGTACTACAATTTAGAATATATTACGACTCTGTATGCCACATTACCGCCTTGAAAAGCATGTTAGTATAACGTACGACACCTTACAACTCCTAACAAAACATTACAACACCGTACGTAAACTTAAAACTGCATAATAAACCTAATGAATTCGTCCGAGTCATTTGAACATCATACGACCACTCAAGACTTGTTACGACTCTGTATGCGAAATTAGCAACAGGAAAAGCAATTTAGAATAATGTAGGATGTGTTACAACTTTTGAGAACACCTTACACCACAGTACGAAAGATTAAAACTCCATAATAAACCTAATGAATTCGTCCGAGTAATTTGAACACCATACAACAATTTGGAATATATTACGACTCTGTATGCCACATTACCGCCTTGAAAAGCATGTTAGTATAACGTACGACACCTTACTACTCCTAACAAAACATTACAACACCGTACGTAAACTTAAAACTCCATAATAAACCTAATGAATTCATCCGAGTCCTTTGAACATCGTACGACAATTTAGAATATATTACGACTCTGTATGCCACATTACCGCATTGAAAAGCATGTTAGTATAACGTACGGCACCTTACAACTCCTAACAAAACATTACAACACCGTACGTAAACTTAAAACTCCATAATAAACCTAATGAATTATTCCGAGTCATTTGAACATCGAACAACAATTTACAATATCTTACGACTCTTATGCCACATTACCGCCTTGAAAAGCATGTTAGTATAACGTACGACACCTTACTACTCCTAACAAAACATTACAACACCGTACGTAAACTTAAAACTCCATAATAAACCTAATGAATTCATCCGAGTCCTTTGAACATCGTACGACAATTTAGAATAAATTACGACTCTGTATGCCACATTACCGCATTGAAAAGCATGTTAGTATAACGTACGGCACCTTACAACTCCTAACAAAACATTACAACACCGTACGTAAACTTAAAACTCCATAATAAACCTAATGAATTCTTCCGAGTCATTTGAACATCGTACAACAATTTACAATATCTTACGACTCTTATGCCACATTACCGCCTTGAAAATCATGTTAGTATAACGTAGGACACCTTACAACTCCTAACAACACAATACAATACCGTATGTAAACTTAAAACTCCATTGTAAACCTAATGAATTAGTCCGAGTCCTTTGAACATCGTACTACAATTTAGAATATATTACGACTCTGTATGCCACATTACCGCCTTGAAAAGCATGTTAGTATAACGTACGACACCTTACAACTCCTAACAAAACATTACAACACCGTACGTAAACTTAAAACTGCATAATAAACCTAATGAATTCGTCCGAGTCATTTGAACATCATACGACCACTCAGGACTTGTTACGACTCTGTATGCGAAATTAGCAACAGGAAAAGCAATTTAGAATAATGTAGGATGTGTTACAACTTTTGAGAACACCTTACACCACCGTACGAAAGATTAAAACTCCATAATAAACCTAATGAATTCGTCCGAGTAATTTGAACACCATACAACAATTTGGAATATATTACGACTCTGTATGCCACATTACCGCCTTGAAAAGCATGTTAGTATAACGTACGACACCTTACTACTCCTAACAAAACATTACAACACCGTACGTAAACTTAAAACTCCATAATAAACCTAATGAATTCATCCGAGTCCTTTGAACATCGTACGACAATTTAGAATATATTACGACTCTGTATGCCACATTACCGCATTGAAAAGCATGTTAGTATAACGTACGGCACCTTACAACTCCTAACAAAACATTACAACACGGTACGTAAACTTAAAACTCCATAATAAACCTAATGAATTCTTCCGAGTCATTTGAACATCGTACAACAATTTACAATATCTTACGACTCTTATGCCACATTACCGCCTTGAAAATCATGTTAGTATAACGTAGGACACCTTACAACTCCTAACAACACATTACAATACCGTATGTAAACTTAAAACTCCATAGTAAACCTAATGAATTTGTCCGAGTCCTTTAAACATCAGACGACCACTCAGGACTTGTTACGACTTTGTATGCGACATTAGCAACAGGAAAAGCAATTTAGAATAATGTAGGATGCGTTACATCTTTTAAGAACACCTTACACCACCGTACGAAACATTAAAACTCCATAATAAACCTAATGAATTTGTCCGAGTAATTTGAGCATCATACAACAATTTGGAATATATTACGACTCTGTATGCCACATTACCGCCTTGAAAAGCATGTTAGTATAACGTACGACACCTTACAACTCCTAACAAAACATTACAACACCGTACGTAAACTTAAAACTCCATAATAAACCTAATGAATTCGTCCGAGTCATTTGAACATCATACGACCACTCAGGACTTGTTACGACTCTGTATGCGAAATTAGCAACAGGAAAAGCAATTTAGAATAATGTAGGATGCGTTACAACTTTTGAGAACACCTTACACCACTGTACGAAAGATTAAAACTCCATAATAAACCTAATGAATTCGTCCGAGTAATTTGAACACCATACAACAATTTGGAATATATTACGACTCTGTATGCCACATTACCGCCTTGAAAAGCATGTTAGTATAACGTACGACACCTTACTACTCCTAACAAAACATTACAACACCGTACGTAAACTTAAAACTCCATAATAAACCTAATGAATTATTCCGAGTCATTTGAACATCGTACAACAATTTACAATATCTTACGACTCTTATGCCACATTACCGCCTTGAAAAGCATGTTAGTATAACGTACGACACCTTACTACTCCTAACAAAACATTACAACACCGTACGTAAACTTAAAACTCCATAATAAACCTAATAAATTCATCCGAGTCCTTTGAACATCGTACGACAATTTAGAATATATTACGACTATGTATGCCACATTACCGCATTGAAAAGCATGTTAGTATAACGTACGGCACCTTACAACTCCTAACAAAACATTACAACACCGTACGTAAACTTAAAACTCCATAATAAACCTAATGAATTATTCCGAGTCATTTGAACATCGTACAACAATTTACAATATCTTACGACTCTTATGCCACATTACCGCCTTGAAAAGCATGTTAGTATAACGTACGACACCTTACTACTCCTAACAAAACATTACAACACCGTACGTAAACTTAAAACTCCATAATAAACCTAATGAATTCATCCGAGTCCTTTGAACATCGTACGACAATTTAGAATATATTACGACTCTGTATGCCACATTACCGCATTGAAAAGCATGTTAGTATAACGTACGGCACCTTACAACTCCTAACAAAACATTACAACACCGTACGTAAACTTAAAACTCCATAATAAACCTAATGAATTCTTCCGAGTCATTTGAACATCGTACAACAATTTACAATATCTTACGACTCTTATGCCACATTACCGCCTTGAAAATCATGTTAGTATAACGTAGGACACCTTAGAACTCCTAACAACACATTACAATACCGTATGTAAACTTAAAACTCCATAGTAAACCTAATGAATTTGTCCGAGTCCTTTAAACATCAGACGACCACTCAGGACTTGTTACGACTTTGTATGCGACATTAGCAACAGGAAAAGCAATTTAGAATAATGTAGGATGCGTTACATCTTTTAAGAACACCTTACACCACCGTACGAAACATTAAAACTCCATAATAAACCTAATGAATTTGTCCGAGTAATTTGAGCATCATACAACAATTTGGAATATATTACGACTCTGTATGCCACATTACCGCCTTGAAAAGCATGTTAGTATAACGTACGACACCTTACAACTCCTAACAAAACATTACAACACCGTACGTAAACTTAAAACTCCATAATAAACCTAATGAATTCGTCCGAGTCATTTGAACATCATACGACCACTCAGGACTTGTTACGACTCTGTATGCGAAATTAGCAACAGGAAAAGCAATTTAGAATAATGTAGGATGCGTTACAACTTTTGAGAACACCTTACACCACTGTACGAAAGATTAAAACTCCATAATAAACCTAATGAATTCGTCCGAGTAATTTGAACACCATACAACAATTTGGAATATATTACGACTCTGTATGCCACATTACCGCCTTGAAAAGCATGTTAGTATAACGTACGACACCTTACTACTCCTAACAAAACATTACAACACCGTACGTAAACTTAAAACTCCATAATAAACCTAATGAATTATTCCGAGTCATTTGAACATCGTACAACAATTTACAATATCTTACGACTCTTATGCCACATTACCGCCTTGAAAAGCATGTTAGTATAACGTACGACACCTTACTACTCCTAACAAAACATTACAACACCGTACGTAAACTTAAAACTCCATAATAAACCTAATAAATTCATCCGAGTCCTTTGAACATCGTACGACAATTTAGAATATATTACGACTATGTATGCCACATTACCGCATTGAAAAGCATGTTAGTATAACGTACGGCACCTTACAACTCCTAACAAAACATTACAACACCGTACGTAAACTTAAAACTCCATAATAAACCTAATGAATTATTCCGAGTCATTTGAACATCGTACAACAATTTACAATATCTTACGACTCTTATGCCACATTACCGCCTTGAAAAGCATGTTAGTATAACGTACGACACCTTACTACTCCTAACAAAACATTACAACACCGTACGTAAACTTAAAACTCCATAATAAACCTAATGAATTCATCCGAGTCCTTTGAACATCGTACGACAATTTAGAATATATTACGACTCTGTATGCCACATTACCGCATTGAAAAGCATGTTAGTATAACGTACGGCACCTTACAACTCCTAACAAAACATTACAACACCGTACGTAAACTTAAAACTCCATAATAAACCTAATGAATTCTTCCGAGTCATTTGAACATCGTACAACAATTTACAATATCTTACGACTCTTATGCCACATTACCGCCTTGAAAATCATGTTAGTATAACGTAGGACACCTTACAACTCCTAACAACACATTACAATACCGTATGTAAACTTAAAACTCCATAGTAAACCTAATGAATTAGTCTGAGTCCTTTGAACATCGTACTACAATTTAGAATATATTACGACTCTGTATGCCACATTACCGCCTTGAAAAGCATGTTAGTATAACGTACGACACCTTACAACTCCTAACAAAACATTACAACACCGTACGTAAACTTAAAACTGCATAATAAACCTAATGAATTCGTCCGAGTCATTTGAACATCATACGACCACTCAGGACTTGTTACGACTCTGTATGCGAAATTAGCAACAGGAAAAGCAATTTAGAATAATGTAGGATGTGTTACAACTTTTGAGAACACCTTACACCACCGTACGAAAGATTAAAACTCCATAATAAACCTAATGAATTCGTCCGAGTAATTTGAACACCATACAACAATTTTGAATATATTACGACTCTGTATGCCACATTACCGCCTTGAAAAGCATGTTAGTATAACGTACGACACCTTACTACTCCTAACAAAACATTACAACACCGTACGTAAACTTAAAACTCCATAATAAACCTAATGAATTCATCCGAGTCCTTTGAACATCGTACGACAATTTAGAATATATTACGACTCTGTATGCCACATTACCGCATTGAAAAGCATGTTAGTATAACGTACGGCACCTTACAACTCCTAACAAAACATTACAGCACGGTACGTAAACTTAAAACTCCATAATAAACCTAATGAATTCTTCCGAGTCATTTGAACATCGTACAACAATTTACAATATCTTACGACTCTTATGCCACATTACCGCCTTGAAAATCATGTTAGTATAACGTAGGACACCTTACAACTCCTAACAACACATTACAATACCGTATGTAAACTTAAAACTCCATAGTAAACCTAATGAATTTGTCCGAGTCCTTTAAACATCAGACGACCACTCAGGACTTGTTACGACTTTGTATGCGACATTAGCAACAGGAAAAGCAATTTAGAATAATGTAGGATGCGTTACATCTTTTAAGAACACCTTACACCACCGTACGAAACATTAAAACTCCATAATAAACCTAATGAATTTGTCCGAGTAATTTGAGCATCATACAACAATTTGGAATATATTACGACTCTGTATGCCACATTACCGCCTTGAAAAGCATGTTAGTATAACGTACGACACCTTACAACTCCTAACAAAACATTACAACACCGTACGTAAACTTAAAACTCCATAATAAACCTAATGAATTCGTCCGAGTCATTTGAACATCATACGACCACTCAGGACTTGTTACGACTCTGTATGCGAAATTAGCAACAGGAAAAGCAATTTAGAATAATGTAGGATGCGTTACAACTTTTGAGAACACCTTACACCACTGTACGAAAGATTAAAACTCCATAATAAACCTAATGAATTCGTCCGAGTAATTTGAACACCATACAACAATTTGGAATATATTACGACTCTGTATGCCACATTACCGCCTTGAAAAGCATGTTAGTATAACGTACGACACCTTACTACTCCTAACAAAACATTACAACACCGTACGTAAACTTAAAACTCCATAATAAACCTAATGAATTATTCCGAGTCATTTGAACATCGTACAACAATTTACAATATCTTACGACTCTTATGCCACATTACCGCCTTGAAAAGCATGTTAGTATAACGTACGACACCTTACTACTCCTAACAAAACATTACAACACCGTACGTAAACTTAAAACTCCATAATAAACCTAATAAATTCATCCGAGTCCTTTGAACATCGTGCGACAATTTAGAATATATTACGACTCTGTATGCCACATTACCGCATTGAAAAGCATGTTAGTATAACGTACGGCACCTTACAACTCCTAACAAAACATTACAACACCGTACGTAAACTTAAAACTCCATAATAAACCTAATGAATTATTCCGAGTCATTTGAACATCGTACAACAATTTACAATATCTTACGACTCTTATGCCACATTACCGCCTTGAAAAGCATGTTAGTATAACGTACGACACCTTACTACTCCTAACAAAACATTACAACACCGTACGTAAACTTAAAACTCCATAATAAACCTAATGAATTCATCCGAGTCCTTTGAACATCGTACGACAATTTAGAATATATTACGACTCTGTATGCCACATTACCGCATTGAAAAGCATGTTAGTATAACGTACGGCACCTTACAACTCCTAACAAAACATTACAACACCGTACGTAAACTTAAAACTCCATAATAAACCTAATGAATTCTTCCGAGTCATTTGAACATCGTACAACAATTTACAATATCTTACGACTCTTATGCCACATTACCGCCTTGAAAATCATGTTAGTATAACGTAGGACACCTTACAACTCCTAACAACACATTACAATACCGTATGTAAACTTAAAACTCCATAGTAAACCTAATGAATTAGTCCGAGTCCTTTGAACATCGTACTACAATTTAGAATATATTACGACTCTGTATGCCACATTACCGCCTTGAAAAGCATGTTAGTATAACGTACGACACCTTACAACTCCTAACAAAACATTACAACACCGTACGTAAACTTAAAACTCCATAATAAACCTAATGAATTCGTCCGAGTCATTTGAACATCATACGACCACTCAGGACTTGTTACGACTCTGTATGCGAAATTAGCAACAGGAAAAGCAATTTAGAATAATGTAGGATGCGTTACAACTTTTGAGAACACCTTACACCACTGTACGAAAGATTAAAACTCCATAATAAACCTAATGAATTCGTCCGAGTAATTTGAACACCATACAACAATTTGGAATATATTACGACTCTGTATGCCACATTACCGCCTTGAAAAGCATGTTAGTATAACGTACGACACCTTACTACTCCTAACAAAACATTACAACACCGTACGTAAACTTAAAACTCCATAATAAACCTAATGAATTATTCCGAGTCATTTGAACATCGTACAACAATTTACAATATCTTACGACTCTTATGCCACATTACCGCCTTGAAAAGCATGTTAGTATAACGTACGACACCTTACTACTCCTAACAAAACATTACAACACCGTACGTAAACTTAAAACTCCATAATAAACCTAATAAATTCATCCGAGTCCTTTGAACATCGTGCGACAATTTAGAATATATTACGACTCTGTATGCCACATTACCGCATTGAAAAGCATGTTAGTATAACGTACGGCACCTTACAACTCCTAACAAAACATTACAACACCGTACGTAAACTTAAAACTCCATAATAAACCTAATGAATTATTCCGAGTCATTTGAACATCGTACAACAATTTACAATATCTTACGACTCTTATGCCACATTACCGCCTTGAAAAGCATGTTAGTATAACGTACGACACCTTACTACTCCTAACAAAACATTACAACACCGTACGTAAACTTAAAACTCCATAATAAACCTAATGAATTCATCCGAGTCCTTTGAACATCGTACGACAATTTAGAATATATTACGACTCTGTATGCCACATTACCGCATTGAAAAGCATGTTAGTATAACGTACGGCACCTTACAACTCCTAACAAAACATTACAACACCGTACGTAAACTTAAAACTCCATAATAAACCTAATGAATTCTTCCGAGTCATTTGAACATCGTACAACAATTTACAATATCTTACGACTCTTATGCCACATTACCGCCTTGAAAATCATGTTAGTATAACGTAGGACACCTTACAACTCCTAACAACACATTACAATACCGTATGTAAACTTAAAACTCCATAGTAAACCTAATGAATTAGTCCGAGTCCTTTGAACATCGTACTACAATTTAGAATATATTACGACTCTGTATGCCACATTACCGCCTTGAAAAGCATGTTAGTATAACGTACGACACCTTACAACTCCTAACAAAACATTACAACACCGTACGTAAACTTAAAACTGCATAATAAACCTAATGAATTCGTCCGAGTCATTTGAACATCATACGACCACTCAGGACTTGTTACGACTCTGTATGCGAAATTAGCAACAGGAAAAGCAATTTAGAATAATGTAGGATGTGTTACAACTTTTGAGAACACCTTACACCACCGTACGAAAGATTAAAACTCCATAATAAACCTAATGAATTCGTCCGAGTAATTTGAACACCATACAACAATTTGGAATATATTACGACTCTGTATGCCACATTACCGCCTTGAAAAGCATGTTAGTATAACGTACGACACCTTACTACTCCTAACAAAACATTACAACACCGTACGTAAACTTAAAACTCCATAATAAACCTAATGAATTCATCCGAGTCCTTTGAACATCGTACGACAATTTAGAATATATTACGACTCTGTATGCCACATTACCGCATTGAAAAGCATGTTAGTATAACGTACGGCACCTTACAACTCCTAACAAAACATTACAACACGGTACGTAAACTTAAAACTCCATAATAAACCTAATGAATTCTTCCGAGTCATTTGAACATCGTACAACAATTTACAATATCTTACGACTCTTATGCCACATTACCGCCTTGAAAATCATGTTAGTATAACGTAGGACACCTTACAACTCCTAACAACACATTACAATACCGTATGTAAACTTAAAACTCCATAGTAAACCTAATGAATTTGTCCGAGTCCTTTAAACATCAGACGACCACTCAGGACTTGTTACGACTTTGTATGCGACATTAGCAACAGGAAAAGCAATTTAGAATAATGTAGGATGCGTTACATCTTTTAAGAACACCTTACACCACCGTACGAAACATTAAAACTCCATAATAAACCTAATGAATTTGTCCGAGTAATTTGAGCATCATACAACAATTTGGAATATATTACGACTCTGTATGCCACATTACCGCCTTGAAAAGCATGTTAGTATAACGTACGACACCTTACAACTCCTAACAAAACATTACAACACCGTACGTAAACTTAAAACTCCATAATAAACCTAATGAATTCGTCCGAGTCATTTGAACATCATACGACCACTCAGGACTTGTTACGACTCTGTATGCGAAATTAGCAACAGGAAAAGCAATTTAGAATAATGTAGGATGCGTTACAACTTTTGAGAACACCTTACACCACTGTACGAAAGATTAAAACTCCATAATAAACCTAATGAATTCGTCCGAGTAATTTGAACACCATACAACAATTTGGAATATATTACGACTCTGTATGCCACATTACCGCCTTGAAAAGCATGTTAGTATAACGTACGACACCTTACTACTCCTAACAAAACATTACAACACCGTACGTAAACTTAAAACTCCATAATAAACCTAATAATTTAGTCTGAGTCCTTTGAACATCGTACTACAATTTAGAATATATTACGACTCTGTATGCCACATTACCGCCTTGAAAAGCGTGTTAGTATAACGTACGGCACCTTACAACTCCTAACAAAACATTCCAACACCGTACGTAAACTTAAAACTCCATAATAAGCCTAGTAAATTAGTCCGAGTCCTTTGAACATCGTACTACAATTTAGAATATATTACGACTCTGTATGCCACATTACCGCCTTTAAAAGCATGTTAGTATAACGTACGACACCTTACAACTCCTAGCAAAACATTACAACACCGTACGTAAACTTAAAACTCCATAATAAGCCTAGTAAATTAGTCCGAGTCCTTTGAACATCGTACTACAATTTAGAATATATTACGACTTTGTATGCCACATTACCGCCTTGAAAAGCATGTTAGTATAACGTACGACACCTTACAACTCCTAACAAAACATTACAACACCGTACGTAAACTTAAAACTGCATAATAAACCTAATGAATTCGTCCGAGTCATTTGAACATCATACGACCACTCAGGACTTGTTACGACTCGGTATGCGAAATTAGCAACAGGAAAAGCAATTTAGAATAATGTAGGATGCGTTACAACTTTTGAGAACACCTTACACCACTGTACGAAAGATTAAAACTCCATAATAAACCTAATGAATTCGTCCGAGTAATTTGAACACCATACAACAATTTGGAATATATTACGACTCTGTATGCCACATTACCGCCTTGAAAAGCATGTTAGTATAACGTACGACACCTTACAACTCCTAACAAAACATTACAACACCGTACGTAAACTTAAAACTCCATAATAAACCTAATGAATTCGTCCGAGTCATTTGAACATCATACGACCACTCAGGACTTGTTACGACTCTGTATGCGAAATTAGCAACAGGAAAAGCAATTTAGAATAATGTAGGATGCGTTACAACTTTTGAGAACACCTTACACCACTGTACGAAAGATTAAAACTCCATAATAAACCTAATGAATTCGTCCGAGTAATTTGAACACCATACAACAATTTGGAATATATTACGACTCTGTATGCCACATTACCGCCTTGAAAAGCATGTTAGTATAACGTACGACACCTTACTACTCCTAACAAAACATTACAACACCGTACGTAAACTTAAAACTCCATAATAAACCTAATAATTTAGTCTGAGTCCTTTGAACATCGTACTACAATTTAGAATATATTACGACTCTGTATGCCACATTACCGCCTTGAAAAGCGTGTTAGTATAACGTACGGCACCTTACAACTCCTAACAAAACATTCCAACACCGTACGTAAACTTAAAACTCCATAATAAGCCTAGTAAATTAGTCCGAGTCCTTTGAACATCGTACTACAATTTAGAATATATTACGACTCTGTATGCCACATTACCGCCTTTAAAAGCATGTTAGTA
Organism: Tagetes erecta; assembly: GCA_030867185.1. NCBI lineage: Eukaryota > Viridiplantae > Streptophyta > Magnoliopsida > Asterales > Asteraceae > Tagetes > Tagetes erecta. Next base: position 50,189,769 of record CM061488.1, on the reverse strand, counting down.
TAACGTACGACACCTTACAACTCCTAGCAAAACATTACAACACCGTACGTAAACTTAAAACTGCATAATAAACCTAATGAATTCGTCCGAGTCATTTGAACATCATACGACCACTCAGGACTTGTTACGACTCGGTATGCGAAATTAGCAACAGGAAAAGCAATTTAGAATAATGTAGGATGCGTTACAACTTTTGAGAACACCTTACACCACTGTACGAAAGATTAAAACTCCATAATAAACCTAATGAATTCGTCCGAGTAATTTGAACACCATACAACAATTTGGAATATATTACGACTCTGTATGCCACATTACCGCCTTGAAAAGCATGTTAGTATAACGTACGACACCTTACTACTCCTAACAAAACATTACAACACCGTACGTAAACTTAAAACTCCATAATAAACCTAATAAATTAGTCCGAGTCCTTTGAACATCGTACTACAATTTAGAATATATTACGACTCTGTATGCCACATTACCGCCTTGAAAAGCATGTTAGTATAACGTACGGCACCTTACAACTCCTAACAAAACATTACAACACCGTACGTAAACTTAAAACTCCATAATAAGCCTAGTAAATTAGTCCGAGTCCTTTGAACATCGTACTACAATTTAGAATATATTACGACTTTGTATGCCACATTACCGCCTTGAAAAGCATGTTAGTATAACGTACGACACCTTACAACTCCTAACAAAACATTACAACACCGTACGTAAACTTAAAACTGCATAATAAACCTAATGAATTCGTCCGAGTCATTTGAACATCATACGACCACTCAGGACTTGTTACGACTCGGTATGCGAAATTAGCAACAGGAAAAGCAATTTAGAATAATGTAGGATGCGTTACAACTTTTGAGAACACCTTACACCACTGTACGAAAGATTAAAACTCCATAATAAACCTAATGAATTCGTCCGAGTAATTTGAACACCATACAACAATTTGGAATATATTACGACTCTGTATGCCACATTACCGCCTTGAAAAGCATGTTAGTATAACGTACGACACCTTACTACTCCTAACAAAACATTACAACACCGTACGTAAACTTAAAACTCCATAATAAACCTAATAAATTAGTCCGAGTCCTTTGAACATCGTACTACAATTTAGAATATATTACGACTCTGTATGCCACATTACCGCCTTGAAAAGCATGTTAGTATAACGTACGGCACCTTACAACTCCTAACAAAACATTACAACACCGTACGTAAACTTAAAACTCCATAATAAGCCTAGTAAATTAGTCCGAGTCCTTTGAACATCGTACTACAATTTAGAATATATTACGACTCTGTATGCCACATTACCGCTTGAAAAGCATGTTAGTATAACGTACGACACCTTACAACTCCTAACAAAACATTACAACACCGTACGTAAACTTAAAACTGCATAATAAACCTAATGAATTCGTCCGAGTCATTTGAACATCATACGACCACTCAAGACTTGTTACGACTCTGTATGCGAAATTAGCAACAGGAAAAGCAATTTAGAATAATGTAGGATGTGTTACAACTTTTGAGAACACCTTACACCACCGTACGAAAGATTAAAACTCCATAATAAACCTAATGAATTCGTCCGAGTAATTTGAACACCATACAACAATTTGGAATATATTACGACTCTGTATGCCACATTACCGCCTTGAAAAGCATGTTAGTATAACGTACGACACCTTACTACTCCTAACAAAACATTACAACACCGTACGTAAACTTAAAACTCCATAATAAACCTAATAATTTAGTCTGAGTCCTTTGAACATCGTACTACAATTTAGAATATATTACGACTCTGTATGCCACATTACCGCCTTGAAAAGCGTGTTAGTATAACGTACGGCACCTTACAACTCCTAACAAAACATTCCAACACCGTACGTAAACTTAAAACTCCATAATAAGCCTAGTAAATTAGTCCGAGTCCTTTGAACATCGTACTACAATTTAGAATATATTACGACTCTGTATGCCACATTACCGCCTTTAAAAGCATGTTAGTATAACGTACGACACCTTACAACTCCTAGCAAAACATTACAACACCGTACGTAAACTTAAAACTGCATAATAAACCTAATGAATTCGTCCGAGTCATTTGAACATCATACGACCACTCAGGACTTGTTACGACTCGGTATGCGAAATTAGCAACAGGAAAAGCAATTTAGAATAATGTAGGATGCGTTACAACTTTTGAGAACACCTTACACCACTGTACGAAAGATTAAAACTCCATAATAAACCTAATGAATTCGTCCGAGTAATTTGAACACCATACAACAATTTGGAATATATTACGACTCTGTATGCCACATTACCGCCTTGAAAAGCATGTTAGTATAACGTACGACACCTTACTACTCCTAACAAAACATTACAACACCGTACGTAAACTTAAAACTCCATAATAAACCTAATAAATTAGTCCGAGTCCTTTGAACATCGTACTACAATTTAGAATATATTACGACTCTGTATGCCACATTACCGCCTTGAAAAGCATGTTAGTATAACGTACGGCACCTTACAACTCCTAACAAAACATTACAACACCGTACGTAAACTTAAAACTCCATAATAAGCCTAGTAAATTAGTCCGAGTCCTTTGAACATCGTACTACAATTTAGAATATATTACGACTTTGTATGCCACATTACCGCCTTGAAAAGCATGTTAGTATAACGTACGACACCTTACAACTCCTAACAAAACATTACAACACCGTACGTAAACTTAAAACTGCATAATAAACCTAATGAATTCGTCCGAGTCATTTGAACATCATACGACCACTCAGGACTTGTTACGACTCGGTATGCGAAATTAGCAACAGGAAAAGCAATTTAGAATAATGTAGGATGCGTTACAACTTTTGAGAACACCTTACACCACTGTACGAAAGATTAAAACTCCATAATAAACCTAATGAATTCGTCCGAGTAATTTGAACACCATACAACAATTTGGAATATATTACGACTCTGTATGCCACATTACCGCCTTGAAAAGCATGTTAGTATAACGTACGACACCTTACTACTCCTAACAAAACATTACAACACCGTACGTAAACTTAAAACTCCATAATAAACCTAATAAATTAGTCCGAGTCCTTTGAACATCGTACTACAATTTAGAATATATTACGACTCTGTATGCCACATTACCGCCTTGAAAAGCATGTTAGTATAACGTACGGCACCTTACAACTCCTAACAAAACATTACAACACCGTACGTAAACTTAAAACTCCATAATAAGCCTAGTAAATTAGTCCGAGTCCTTTGAACATCGTACTACAATTTAGAATATATTACGACTCTGTATGCCACATTACCGCCTTGAAAAGCATGTTAGTATAACGTACGACACCTTACAACTCCTAACAAAACATTACAACACCGTACGTAAACTTAAAACTGCATAATAAACCTAATGAATTCGTCCGAGTCATTTGAACATCATACGACCACTCAAGACTTGTTACGACTCTGTATGCGAAATTAGCAACAGGAAAAGCAATTTAGAATAATGTAGGATGTGTTACAACTTTTGAGAACACCTTACACCACCGTACGAAAGATTAAAACTCCATAATAAACCTAATGAATTCGTCCGAGTAATTTGAACACCATACAACAATTTGGAATATATTACGACTCTGTATGCCACATTACCGCCTTGAAAAGCATGTTAGTATAACGTACGACACCTTACTACTCCTAACAAAACATTACAACACCGTACGTAAACTTAAAACTCCATAATAAACCTAATGAATTATTCCGAGTCATTTGAACATCGTACAACAATTTACAATATCTTACGACTCTTATGCCACATTACCGCCTTGAAAAGCATGTTAGTATAACGTACGACACCTTACTACTCCTAACAAAACATTACAACACCGTACGTAAACTTAAAACTCCATAATAAACCTAATGAATTCATCCGAGTCCTTTGAACATCGTACGACAATTTAGAATATATTACGACTCTGTATGCCACATTACCGCATTGAAAAGCATGTTAGTATAACGTACGGCACCTTACAACTCCTAACAAAACATTACAACACGGTACGTAAACTTAAAACTCCATAATAAACCTAATGAATTCTTCCGAGTCATTTGAACATCGTACAACAATTTACAATATCTTACGACTCTTATGCCACATTACCGCCTTGAAAATCATGTTAGTATAACGTAGGACACCTTACAACTCCTAACAACACATTACAATACCGTATGTAAACTTAAAACTCCATAGTAAACCTAATGAATTAGTCCGAGTCCTTTGAACATCGTACTACAATTTAGAATATATTACGACTCTGTATGCCACATTACCGCCTTGAAAAGCATGTTAGTATAACGTACGACACCTTACAACTCCTAACAAAACATTACAACACCGTACGTAAACTTAAAACTGCATAATAAACCTAATGAATTCGTCCGAGTCATTTGAACATCATACGACCACTCAGGACTTGTTACGACTCTGTATGCGAAATTAGCAACACGAAAAGCAATTTAGAATAATGTAGGATGTGTTACAACTTTTGAGAACACCTTACACCACCGTACGAAAGATTAAAACTCCATAATAAACCTAATGAATTCGTCCGAGTAATTTGAACACCATACAACAATTTGGAATATATTACGACTCTGTATGCCACATTACCGCCTTGAAAAGCATGTTAGTATAACGTACGACACCTTACTACTCCTAACAAAACATTACAACACCGTACGTAAACTTAAAACTCCATAATAAACCTAATGAATTCATCCGAGTCCTTTGAACATCGTACGACAATTTAGAATATATTACGACTCTGTATGCCACATTACCGCATTGAAAAGCATGTTAGTATAACGTACGGCACCTTACAACTCCTAACAAAACATTACAACACGGTACGTAAACTTAAAACTCCATAATAAACCTAATGAATTCTTCCGAGTCATTTGAACATCGTACAACAATTTACAATATCTTACGACTCTTATGCCACATTACCGCCTTGAAAATCATGTTAGTATAACGTAGGACACCTTACAACTCCTAACAACACATTACAATACCGTATGTAAACTTAAAACTCCATAGTAAACCTAATGAATTTGTCCGAGTCCTTTAAACATCAGACGACCACTCAGGACTTGTTACGACTTTGTATGCGACATTAGCAACAGGAAAAGCAATTTAGAATAATGTAGGATGCGTTACATCTTTTAAGAACACCTTACACCACCGTACGAAACATTAAAACTCCATAATAAACCTAATGAACTTGTCCGAGTAATTTGAGCATCATACAACAATTTGGAATATATTACGACTCTGTATGCCACATTACCGCCTTGAAAAGCATGTTAGTATAACGTACGACACCTTACAACTCCTTACAAAACATTACAACACCGTACGTAAACTTAAAACTCCATAATAAACCTAATGAATTCGTCCGAGTCATTTGAACATCATACGACCACTCAGGACTTGTTACGACTCTGTATGCGAAATTAGCAACAGGAAAAGCAATTTAGAATAATGTAAGATGCATTACAACTTTTGAGAACACCTTACACCACCGTACGAAAGATTAAAACTCCATAATAAACCTAATGAATTCGTCCGAGTAATTTGAACACCATACAACAATTTGGAATATATTACGACTCTGTATGCCACATTACCGCCTTGAAAAGCATGTTAGTATAACGTACGACACCTTACTACTCCTAACAAAACATTACAACACCGTACGTAAACTTAAAACTCCATAATAAACCTAATGAATTCGTCCGAGTCCTTTGAACATCGTACGACAATTTAGAATATATTACGACTCTGTATGCCACATTACCGTCTTGAGAAACATGTTAGTATAACGTACGACACCTTACAACTCCTAACAAGACATTACAACACCGTACGTAAACTTAAAACTCCATAATAAACCTAATAAATCAGTCTGAGTCCTTTGAACATCGTACTACAATTTAGAATATATTACGACTCTGTATGCCACATTACCGCCTTGAAAAGCATGTTAGTATAACGTACAACACCTTACAACTCCTAACAAAACATTACAACACCGTACGTAAACTTAAAACTGCATAATAAACCTAATGAATTCGTCCGAGTCATTTGAACATCATACGACCACTCAGGACTTGTTACAACTCTGTATGCGAAATTAGCAACAGGAAAAGCAATTTAGAATAATGTAGGATGCGTTACAACTTTTGAGAACACCTTACACCACTGTACGAAAGATTAAAACTCCATAAAAACCTAATGAATTCGTCCGAGTAATTTGAACACCATACAACAATTTGGAATATATTACGACTCTGTATGCCACATTACCGCCTTGAAAAGCATGTTAGTATAACGTACGACACCTTACTACTCCTAACAAAACATTACAACACCGTACGTAAACTTAAAACTCCATAATAAACCTAATGAATTCGTCCGAGTCCTTTGAACATCGTACGACAATTTAGAATATATTACGACTCTGTATGCCACATTACCGTCTTGAGAAACATGTTAGTATAACGTACGACACCTTACAACTCCTAACAAGACATTACAACACCGTACGTAAACTTAAAACTCCATAATAAACCTAATAAATCAGTCTGAGTCCTTTGAACATCGTACTACAATTTAGAATATATTACGACTCTGTATGCCACATTACCGCCTTGAAAAGCATGTTAGTATAACGTACAACACCTTACAACTCCTAACAAAACATTACAACACCGTACGTAAACTTAAAACTGCATAATAAACCTAATGAATTCGTCCGAGTCATTTGAACATCATACGACCACTCAGGACTTGTTACAACTCTGTATGCGAAATTAGCAACAGGAAAAGCAATTTAGAATAATGTAGGATGCGTTACAACTTTTGAGAACACCTTACACCACTGTACGAAAGATTAAAACTCCATAAAAACCTAATGAATTCGTCCGAGTAATTTGAACACCATACAACAATTTGGAATATATTACGACTCTGTATGCCACATTACCGCCTTGAAAAGCATGTTAGTATAACGTACGACACCTTACTACTCCTAACAAAACATTACAACACCGTACGTAAACTTAAAACTCCATAATAAACCTAATATTAGTCCAAGTCCTTTGAACATCGTACTACAATTTAGAATATATTACGACTCTGTATGCCACATTACCGCCTTGAAAAGCATGTTAGTATAACGTACGACACCTTACAACTCCTAACAAAACATTACAACACCGTACGTAAACTTAAAACTGCATAATAAACCTAAAGAATTCGTCCGAGTCATTTGAACATCATACGACCACTCAGGACTTGTTACGACTCTGTATGCGAAATTAGCAACAGGAAAAGCAATTTAAAATAATGTAGGATGCGTTACAACTTTTGAGAACACCTTACACCACCGTACGAAAGATTAAAACTCCATAATAAACCTAATGAATTCGTCCGAGTAATTTGAACACCATACAACAATTTGGAATATATTACGACTCTGTATGCCACATTACCGCCTTGAAAAGCATGTTAGTATAACGTACGACACCTTACTACTCCTAACAAAACATTACAACATCGTACGTAAACTTAAAACTCCATAATAAACCTAATGAATTCATCCGAGTCCTTTGAACATCGTACGACAATTTAGAATATATTACGACTCTGTATGCCACATTACCGCATTGAAAAGCATGTTAGTATAACGTACGGCACCTTACAACTCCTAACAAAACATTACAACACCGTACGTAAACTTAAAACTACATAATAAACCTAATGAATTCTTCCGAGTCATTTGAACATCGTACAACAATTTACAATATCTTACGACTTTTATGCCACATTACCGCCTTGAAAATCATGTTAGTATAACGTAGGACACCTTACAACTCCTAACAACACATTACAATACCGTATGTAAACTTAAAACTCCTTAGTAAACCTAATGAATTTGTTCGAGTCCTTTAAACATCAGAAGACCACTCAGGACTTGTTACGACTTTGTATGCGACATTAGCAACAGGAAAAGCAATTTAGAATAATGTAGGATGCGTTACATCTTTTAAGAACACCTTACACCACCGTACGAAACATTAAAACTCCATAATAAACCTAATGAATTCGTCCGGGTGATTTGAACATCGTACAACAATTTAGAATATCTTACCACTCTGTATGCCACATTACCGCCTTGAAAAGCATGTTAGTATAACCTAGGACACCTTACAACTCCTAACAAAACATTACAACACCGTACGTAAACTTAAAACTCCATAATAAACCTAATGAAATCATCCGAGTCCTTTGAACATCGTACGACAATTAAGAATATATTACGACTCTGTATGCCACATTACCGCATTGAAAAGTATGTTAGTATAACGTACGGCACCTTACAACTCCTAACAAAACATTACGACACCGTACGTAAACTTAAAACTCAATAATAAACCTAATGAATTCATCCGAGTCCTTTGAACATCGTATGACAATTTAGTATATATTACGACGCTGTATGCCACATTACCGCCTTGAAAAGCATGTTAGTATAACGTATGGCACCTTACAACTCCTAACAAAACATTACAACACCGTACGTAAACTTAAAACTCCATAAAAAATCTAATGAATTCTTCTGAGTCATTTGAACATCGTACAACAATTTAGAATATCTTACGACTCTGTATGCCACATTACCGCCTTGAAAAGCATGTTAGTATAACGTACGACACCTTACTACTCCTAACAAAACATTACAACACCGTACGTAAACTTAAAACTCCATAATAAACCTAATGAATTCGTCCGAGTCATTTGAACATCGTACGACAATTTAGAATATATTACGACTCTGTATGCCACATTACCGTCTTGAGAAACATGTTAGTATAACGTACGACACCTTACAACTCCTAACAAAACATTACAACACCGTACGTAAACTTAAAACTCCATAATAAACCTAATGAATTCGTCCGAGTCATTTGAACATCGTACGACCACTCAGGACTTGTTACTACTCTGTATGCGAAATTAGCAACAGGAAAAGCAATTTAGAATAATGTAGGATGCGTTACAACTTTTGAGAACACCTTACACCACCGTACGAAAGATTAAAACTCCATAATAAACCTAATGAATTCGTCCGAGTAATTTGAACACCATACAAAAATTTGGAATATATTACGACTCTGTATGCCACATTACCGCCTTGAAAAGCATGTTAGTATAACGTACGGCACCTTACAGCTCCTAACAAAACATTACAACACCGTACGTAAACTTAAAACTCCATAATAAACCTAATGAATTCGTCCGAGTCCTTTGAACATCGTACGACAATTCAGGACTTGTTACGACTCTGTATGCGAAATTAGCAACAGGAAAAGCAATTTAGAATAATGTAGGATGCGTTACAACTTTTGAGAACACCTTACACCACCGTACGAAATATTAAAACTCCATAATAAACCTAATGAATTCGTCCGAGTAATTTGAACACCATACAACAATTTGGAATATATTACGACTCTGTATGCCACATTACCGCCTTGAAAAGCATGTTAGTATAACGTACGGCACCTTACAACTCCTAACAAAACATTACAACACCGTACGTAAACTTAAAACTCCATAATAAACCTAATGAATTCGTCCGAGTCATTTGAGCATCGTACGACCACTCAGGACTTGTTACCACTCTGTAAGCGAAATTAGCAACAGGAAAAGCAATTTAGAATAATGTAGGATGCGTTACAACCTTTGAGAACACCTTACACCACCGTACGGAAGATTAAAACTCCATAATAAACCTAATGAATTCGTCCGAATAATTTGAACACCATACAACAATTTGGAATATATTACGACTCTGTATGCCACATTACCGCCTTGAAAGGCGTGTTAGTATAACGTACGGCACCTTACAACTCCTAATAAAACATTACAACACCGTACGTAAACTTCAAACTCCATAATAAACCTAATGAATTCGTCCGAGTCATTTGAACATCGTACGACCACTCAGGACTTGTTACGACTCTGTATGCGAAATTAGCAACAGGAAAAGCAATTTAGAATAATGTAGGATGCGTTACAACTTTTGAGAACACCTTACACCACCGTACGAAAGATTAAAACTCTATAAGAAACCTAATGAATTCGTCCGAGTAATTTGAACACCACACAACAATTTGGAATATATTACGACTTTGTATGCCACATTACCGCCTTGAAGAGCATGTTAGTATAACGTACGGCACCTTACAACTCCTAACAAAACATTACAACACCGTACGTAAACTTAAAACTCCATAATAAACCTAATGAATTCGTCCGAGTCATTTGAGCATCGTACGACCACTCAGGACTTGTTACGACTCTGTATGCGAAATTAGCAACAGGAAAAGCAATTTAGAATAATGTAGGATGCGTTACAACTTTTGAGAACACCTTACACCACCGTACGAAAGATTAAAACTCCATAATAAACCTAATGAATTCGTCCGAGTAATTTGAACACCATACAAAATTTGGAATATATTACGACTCAGTATGCCACATTACCGCCTTGAAAAGCATGTTAGTATAACGTACGGCACCTTACAACTTCTAACAAAACATTACAACACCGTACGTAAACTTAAAACTCCATAATAAACCTAATGAATTCGTCCTAGTCCTTTGAACATCGTACGACCACTCAGGACTTGTTACGACTCTATATGCGAAATTAGCAACATGAAAAGCAATTTAGAAATATGTAGGATGCGTTACAACTTTTGAGAACACCTTACACCACCGTACGAAAGATTAAAACTCCATAATAAACCTAATGAATTCGTCCGAATAATTTGAACACCATACAACAATTTGGAATATATTACGACTTTGTATGCCACATTACCGCCTTGAAGAGCATGTTAGTATAACGTACGGCACCTTACAACTCCTAACAAAACATTACAACACCGTACGTAAACTTAAAACTCCATAATAAACCTAATGAATTCGTCCGAGTCATTTGAACATCGTACGACCACTCAGGACTTGTTACGACTCTGTATGCGAAATTAGCAACAGGAAAAGCAATTTAGAATAATGTAGGATGCGTTACAACTTTTGAGAACACCTTACACCACCGTACGAAAGATTAAAACTCTATAAGAAACCTAATGAATTCGTCCGAGTAATTTGAACACCACACAACAATTTGGAATATATTGCGACTTTGTATGCCACATTACCGCCTTGAAGAGCATGTTAGTATAACGTACGGCACCTTACAACTCCTAACAAAACATTACAACACCGTACGTAAACTTAAAACTCCATAATAAACCTAATGAATTCGTCCGAGTCATTTGAGCATCGTACGACCACTCAGGACTTGTTACGACTCTGTATGCGAAATTAGCAACAGGAAAAGCAATTTAGAATAATGTAGGATGCGTTACAACTTTTGAGAACACCTTACACCACCGTACGAAAGATTAAAACTCCATAATAAACCTAATGAATTCGTCCGAGTAATTTGAACACCATACAAAATTTGGAATATATTACGACTCAGTATGCCACATTACCGCCTTGAAAAGCATGTTAGTATAACGTACGGCACCTTACAACTTCTAACAAAACATTACAACACCGTACGTAAACTTAAAACTCCATAATAAACCTAATGAATTCGTCCTAGTCCTTTGAACATCGTACGACCACTCAGGACTTGTTACGACTCTATATGCGAAATTAGCAACATGAAAAGCAATTTAGAAATATGTAGGATGCGTTACAACTTTTGAGAACACCTTACACCACCGTACGAAAGATTAAAACTCCATAATAAACCTAATGAATTCGTCCGAATAATTTGAACACCATACAACAATTTGGAATATATTACGACTTTGTATGCCACATTACCGCCTTGAAGAGCATGTTAGTATAACGTACGGCACCTTACAACTCCTAACAAAACATTACAACACCGTACGTAAACTTAAAACTCCATAATAAACCTAATGAATTCGTCCGAGTCATTTGAGCATCGTACGACCACTCAGGACTTGTTACCACTCTGTAAGCGAAATTAGCAACAGGAAAAGCAATTTAGAATAATGTAGGATGCGTTACAACCTTTGAGAACACCTTACACCACCGTACGAAAGATTAAAACTCCATAATAAACCTAATGAATTCGTCCGAATAATTTGAACACCATACAACAATTTGGAATATATTACGACTCTGTATGCCACATTACCGCCTTGAAAGGCGTGTTAGTATAACGTACGGCACCTTACAACTCCTAATAAAACATTACAACACCGTACGTAAACTTCAAACTCCATAATAAACCTAATGAATTCGTCCGAGTCATTTGAACATCGTACGACCACTCAGGACTTGTTACGACTCTGTATGCGAAATTAGCAACAGGAAAAGCAATTTAGAATAATGTAGGATGCGTTACAACTTTTGAGAACACCTTACACCACCGTACGAAAGATTAAAACTCTATAAGAAACCTAATGAATTCGTCCGAGTAATTTGAACACCACACAACAATTTGGAATATATTACGACTTTGTATGCCACATTACCGCCTTGAAGAGCATGTTAGTATAACGTACGGCACCTTACAACTCCTAACAAAACATTACAACACCGTACGTAAACTTAAAACTCCATAATAAACCTAATGAATTCGTCCGAGTCATTTGAGCATCGTACGACCACTCAGGACTTGTTACGACTCTGTATGCGAAATTAGCAACAGGAAAAGCAATTTAGAATAATGTAGGATGCGTTACAACTTTTGAGAACACCTTACACCACCGTACGAAAGATTAAAACTCCATAATAAACCTAATGAATTCGTCCGAGTAATTTGAACACCATACAAAATTTGGAATATATTACGACTCAGTATGCCACATTACCGCCTTGAAAAGCATGTTAGTATAACGTACGGCACCTTACAACTTCTAACAAAACATTACAACACCGTACGTAAACTTAAAACTCCATAATAAACCTAATGAATTCGTCCGAGTCATTTGAGCATCGTACGACCACTCAGGACTTGTTACGACTCTGTATGCGAAATTAGCAACAGGAAAAGCAATTTAGAATAATGTAGGATGCGTTACAACTTTTGAGAACACCTTACACCACCGTACGAAAGATTAAAACTCCATAATAAACCTAATGAATTCGTCCGAGTAATTTGAACACCATACAAAATTTGGAATATATTACGACTCAGTATGCCACATTACCGCCTTGAAAAGCATGTTAGTATAACGTACGGCACCTTACAACTTCTAACAAAACATTACAACACCGTACGTAAACTTAAAACTCCATAATAAACCTAATGAATTCGTCCTAGTCCTTTGAACATCGTACGACCACTCAGGACTTGTTACGACTCTATATGCGAAATTAGCAACATGAAAAGCAATTTAGAAATATGTAGGATGCGTTACAACTTTTGAGAACACCTTACACCACCGTACGAAAGATTAAAACTCCATAATAAACCTAATGAATTCGTCCGAATAATTTGAACACCATACAACAATTTGGAATATATTACGACTTTGTATGCCACATTACCGCCTTGAAGAGCATGTTAGTATAACGTACGGCACCTTACAACTCCTAACAAAACATTACAACACCGTACGTAAACTTAAAACTCCATAATAAACCTAATGAATTCGTCCGAGTCATTTGAACATCGTACGACCACTCAGGACTTGTTACGACTCTGTATGCGAAATTAGCAACAGGAAAAGCAATTTAGAATAATGTAGGATGCGTTACAACTTTTGAGAACACCTTACACCACCGTACGAAAGATTAAAACTCCATAATAAACCTAATAAATTCGTCCGAGTAATTTGAACACCATACAACAATTTGGAATATATTACGACTCTGTATGCCACATTACCGCCTTGGAAAGCATGTTAGTATAACGTACTGCACCTTACAACTCCTAACAAAACATTACAACACCGTACGTAAACTTAAAACTCCATAATAAACCTAATGAATTCGTCCGAGTCATTTGAACATCGTACGACCACTCAGGACTTGTTACGACTCTGTATGCGAAATTAGCAACAGGAAAAGCAATTTAGAATAATGTAGGATGCGTTACAACTTTTGAGAACACCTTACACCACCGTACGAAAGATTAAAACTCCATAATAAACCTAATAAATTCGTCCGAGTAATTTGAACACCATACAACAATTTGGAATATATTACGACTCTGTATGCCACATTACCGCCTTGGAAAGCATGTTAGTATAACGTACGGCACCTTACAACTCCTAACAAAACATTACAACACCGTACGTAAACTTAAAACTCCATAATAAACCTAATGAATTCGTCCGAGTCATTTGAACATCGTACGACCACTCAGGACTTGTTACGACTCTGTATGCGAAATTAGCAACAGGAAAAGCAATTTAGAATAATGTAGGATGCGTTACAACTTTTGAGAACACCTTACACCACTGTACGAAAGATTAAAACTCCATAATAAACCTAATGAATTCGTCCGAGTAATTTGAACACCATACAACAATTTGGAATATATTACGACTCTGTATGCCACATTACCGCCTTGAAAAGCATGTTAGTATAACGTATGGCACCTTACAGCTCCTAACAAAACATTACAACACCATACGTAAACTTAAAACTCCATAACAAACCTAATGAATTCGTCCGAGTCCTTTGAACATCGTACGACCATTCAGGACTTGTTACGACTCTGTATGCGAAATTAGCAACAGGAAAAACAATTTAGAATAATGTAGGATGCGTTACAACTTTTGAGAACACCTTACACCACCGTACGAAAGATTAAAACTCCATATTAAACCTAATGAATTCGTCCGAGTAATTTGAACACCATACAACAATTTGGAATATATTACGACTTTGTATGCCACATTACCGCCTTGAAAAGCGTGTTAGTATAACGTACGGCACCTTACAGCTCCTAACAAAACATTACAACACCGTACGTAAACTTAAAACTCCATAATAAACCAAATGAATTCGTCCGATGCATTTGAGCATCGTACGACCACTCAGGACTTGTTACGACTCTGTATGCGATATTAGCAACAGGAAAAGCAATTTAGAATAATGTAGGATGCGTTACAACTTTTGAGAACACCTTACACCACCGTACGAAAGATTAAAACTCCATATTAAACCTAATGAATTCGTCCGAGTAATTTGAACACCATACAACAATTTGGAATATATTACGACTTTGTATGCCACATTACCGCCTTGAAGAGCATGTTAGTATAACGTACGGCACCTTACAACTCCTAACAAAACATTACAACACCGTACGTAAACTTAAAACTCCATAATAAACCTAATGAATTCGTCCGAGTCATTTGAGCATCGTACGACCACTCAGGACTTGTTACGACTCTGTATGCGAAATTAGCAACAGGAAAAGCAATTTAGAATAATGTAGGATGCGTTACAACTTTTGAGAACACCTTACACCACCGTACGAAAGATTAAAACTCCATAATAAACCTAATGAATTCGTCCGAGTAATTTGAACACCATACAACAATTTGGAATATATTACGACTCTGTATGCCACATTACCGCCTTGAAAAGCATGTTAGTATAACGTACGGCACCTTACAACTCCTAACAAAACATTACAACACCGTACGTAAACTTAAAACTCCATAATAAACCTAATGAATTCGTCCTAGTCCTTTGAACATCGTACGACCACTCAGGACTTGTTACGACTCTATATGCGAAATTAGCAACAGGAAAAGCAATTTAGAAATATGTAGGATGCGTTACAACTTTTGAGAACACCTTACACCACCGTACGAAAGATTAAAACTCCATAATAAACCTAATAAATTCGTCCGAGTAATTTGAACACCATACAACAATTTGGAATATATTACGACTCTGTATGCCACATTACCGCCTTGGAAAGCATGTTAGTATAACGTACAGCACCTTACAACTCCTAACAAAACATTACAACACCGTACGTAAACTTAAAACTCCATAATAAACCTAATGAATTCGTCCGAGTCATTTGAACATCGTACGACCACTCAGGACTTGTTACGACTCTGTATGCGAAATTAGCAACAGGAAAAGCAATTTAGAATAATGTAGGATGCGTTACAACTTTTGAGAACACCTTACACCACCGTACGAAAGATTAAAACTCCATAATAAACCTAATAAATTCGTCCGAGTAATTTGAACACCATACAACAATTTGGAATATATTACGACTCTGTATGCCTCATTACCGCCTTGGAAAGCATGTTAGTATAACGTACGGCACCTTACAACTCCTAACAAAACATTACAACACCGTACGTAAACTTAAAACTCCATAATAAACCTAATGAATTCGTCCGAGTCATTTGAACATCGTACGACCACTCAGGACTTGTTACGACTCTGTATGCGAAATTAGCAACAGGAAAAGCAATTTAGAATAATGTAGGATGCGTTACAACTTTTGAGAACACCTTACACCACTGTACGAAAGATTAAAACTCCATAATAAACCTAATGAATTCGTCCGAGTAATTTGAACACCATACAACAATTTGGAATATATTACGACTCTGTATGCCACATTACCGCCTTGAAAAGCATGTTAGTATAACGTATGGCACCTTACAGCTCCTAACAAAACATTACAACACCATACGTAAACTTAAAACTCCATAACAAACCTAATGAATTCGTCCGAGTCCTTTGAACATCGTACGACCATTCAGGACTTGTTACGACTCTGTATGCGAAATTAGCAACAGGAAAAACAATTTAGAATAATGTAGGATGCGTTACAACTTTTGAGAACACCTTACACCACCGTACGAAAGATTAAAACTCCATATTAAACCTAATGAATTCGTCCGAGTAATTTGAACACCATACAACAATTTGGAATATATTACGACTTTGTATGCCACATTACCGCCTTGAAAAGCGTGTTAGTATAACGTACGGCACCTTACAGCTCCTAACAAAACATTACAACACCGTACGTAAACTTAAAACTCCATAATAAACCTAATGAATTCGTCCGATGCATTTGAGCATCGTACGACCACTCAGGACTTGTTACGACTCTGTATGCGAAATTAGCAACAGGAAAAGCAATTTAGAATAATGTAGGATGCGTTACAACTTTTGAGAACACCTTACACCACCGTACGAAAGATTAAAACTCCATATTAAACCTAATGAATTCGTCCGAGTAATTTGAACACCATACAACAATTTGGAATATATTACGACTTTGTATGCCACATTACCGCCTTGAAGAGCATGTTAGTATAACGTACGGCACCTTACAACTCCTAACAAAACATTACAACACCGTACGTAAACTTAAAACTCCATAATAAACCTAATGAATTCGTCCGAGTCATTTGAGCATCGTACGACCACTCAGGACTTGTTACGACTCTGTATGCGAAATTAGCAACAGGAAAAGCAATTTAGAATAATGTAGGATGCGTTACAACTTTTGAGAACACCTTACACCACCGTACGAAAGATTAAAACTCCATAATAAACCTAATGAATTCGTCCGAGTAATTTGAACACCATACAACAATTTGGAATATATTACGACTCTGTATGCCACATTACCGCCTTGAAAAGCATGTTAGTAGAACGTACGGCACCTTACAACTCCTAACAAAACATTACAACACCGTACGTAAACTTAAAACTCCATAATAAACCTAATGAATTCGTCCTAGTCCTTTGAACATCGTACGACCACTCAGGACTTGTTACGACTCTATATGCGAAATTA
Organism: Tagetes erecta; assembly: GCA_030867185.1. Classification (NCBI taxonomy): domain Eukaryota; kingdom Viridiplantae; phylum Streptophyta; class Magnoliopsida; order Asterales; family Asteraceae; genus Tagetes; species Tagetes erecta. The sequence goes on along the minus strand of CM061488.1, from coordinate 50,171,785 downwards.
GAAACAGGAAAAGCAATTTAGAAATATGTAGGATGCGTTACAACTTTTGAGAACACCTTACACCACCGTACGAAAGATTAAAACTCCATAATAAACCTAATAAATTCGTCCGAGTAATTTGAACACCATACAACAATTAGGAATATATTACGACTCTGTATGCCACATTACCGCCTTGGAAAGCATGTTAGTATAACGTACAGCACCTTACAACTCCTAACAAAACATTACAACACCGTACGTAAACTTAAAACTCCATAATAAACCTAATGAATTCGTCCGAGTCATTTGAACATCGTACGACCACTCAGGACTTGTTACGACTCTGTATGCGAAATTAGCAACAGGAAAAGCAATTTAGAATAATGTAGGATGCGTTACAACTTTTGAGAACACCTTACACCACCGTACGAAAGATTAAAACTCCATAATAAACCTAATGAATTCGTCCGAGTAATTTGAACACCATACAACAATTTGGAATATATTACGACTCTGTATGCCACATTACCGCCTTGAAAAGCATGTTAGTATAACGTACGGCACCTTACAACTCCTAACAAAACATTACAACACCGTACGTAAACTTAAAACTCCATAATAAACCTAATGAATTCGTCCTAGTCCTTTGAACATCGTACGACCACTCAGGACTTGTTACGACTCTATATGCGAAATTAGCAACAGGAAAAGCAATTTAGAAATATGTAGGATGCGTTACAACTTTTGAGAACACCTTACACCACCGTACGAAAGATTAAAACTCCATAATAAACCTAATAAATTCGTCCGAGTAATTTGAACACCATACAACAATTTGGAATATATTACGACTCTGTATGCCACATTACCGCCTTGGAAAGCATGTTAGTATAACGTACAGCACCTTACAACTCCTAACAAAACATTACAACACCGTACGTAAACTTAAAACTCCATAATAAACCTAATGAATTCGTCCGAGTCATTTGAACATCGTACGACCACTCAGGACTTGTTACGACTCTGTATGCGAAATTAGCAACAGGAAAAGCAATTTAGAATAATGTAGGATGCGTTACAACTTTTGAGAACACCTTACACCACTGTACGAAAGATTAAAACTCCATAATAAACCTAATGAATTCGTCCGAGTAATTTGAACACCATACAACAATTTGGAATATATTACGACTCTGTATGCCACATTACCGCCTTGAAAAGCATGTTAGTATAACGTATGGCACCTTACAGCTCCTAACAAAACATTACAACACCATACGTAAACTTAAAACTCCATAACAAACCTAATGAATTCGTCCGAGTCCTTTGAACATCGTACGACCATTCAGGACTTGTTACGACTCTGTATGCGAAATTAGCAACAGGAAAAACAATTTAGAATAATGTAGGATGCGTTACAACTTTTGAGAACACCTTACACCACCGTACGAAAGATTAAAACTCCATATTAAACCTAATGAATTCGTCCGAGTAATTTGAACACCATACAACAATTTGGAATATATTACGACTTTGTATGCCACATTACCGCCTTGAAAAGCGTGTTAGTATAACGTACGGCACCTTACAGCTCCTAACAAAACATTACAACACCGTACGTAAACTTAAAACTCCATAATAAACCTAATGAATTCGTCCGAGTCATTTGAGCATCGTACGACCACTCAGGACTTGTTACGACTCTGTATGCGAAATTAGCAACAGGAAAAGCAATTTAGAATAATGTAGGATGCGTTACAACTTTTGAGAACACCTTACACCACCGTACGAAAGATTAAAACTCCATATTAAACCTAATGAATTCGTCCGAGTAATATGAACACCATACAACAATTTGGAATATATTACGACTTTGTATGCCACATTACCGCCTTGAAGAGCATGTTAGTATAACGTACGGCACCTTACAACTCCTAACAAAACATTACAACACCGTACGTAAACTTAAAACTCCATAATAAACCTAATGAATTCGTCCGAGTCATTTGAGCATCGTACGACCACTCAGGACTTGTTACGACTCTGTATGCGAAATTAGCAACAGGAAAAGCAATTTAGAATAATGTAGGATGCGTTACAACTTTTGAGAACACCTTACACCACCGTACGAAATATTTAAAACTCCATAATAAACCTAATGAATTCGTCCGAGTAATTTGAACACCATACAACAATTTGGAATATATTACGACTCAGTATGCCACATTACCGCCTTGAAAAGCATGTTAGTATAACGTACGGCACCTTACAACTCCTAACAAAACATTACAACACCGTACGTAAACTTAAAACTCCATAATAAACCTAATGAATTCGTCCTAGTCCTTTGAACATCGTACGACCACTCAGGACTTGTTACGACTCTATATGCGAAATTAGCAATAGGAAAAGCAATTTAGAAATATGTAGGATGCGTTACAACTTTTGAGAACACCTTACACCACCGTACGAAAGATTAAAACTCCATAATAAACCTAATAAATTCGTCCGAGTAATTTGAACACCATACAACAATTTGGAATATATTACGACTCTGTATGCCACATTACCGCCTTGGAAAGCATGTTAGTATAACGTACAGCACCTTACAACTCCTAACAAAACATTACAACACCGTACGTAAACTTAAAACTCCATAATAAACCTAATGAATTCGTCCGAGTCATTTGAACATCGTACGACCACTCAGGACTTGTTACGACTCTGTATGCGAAATTAGCAACAGGAAAAGCAATTTAGAATAATGTAGGATGCGTTACAACTTTTGAGAACACCTTACACCACCGTACGAAAGATTAAAACTCCATAATAAACCTAATAAATTCGTCCGAGTAATTTGAACACCATACAACAATTTGGAATATATTACGACTCTGTATGCCACATTACCGCCTTGGAAAGCATGTTAGTATAACGTACAGCACCTTACAACTCCTAACAAAACATTACAACACCGTACGTAAACTTAAAACTCCATAATAAACCTAATGAATTCGTCCGAGTCATTTGAACATCGTACGACCACTCAGGACTTGTTACGACTCTGTATGCGAAATTAGCAACAGGAAAAGCAATTTAGAATAATGTAGGATGCGTTACAACTTTTGAGAACACCTTACACCACCGTACGAAAGATTAAAACTCCATAATAAACCTAATAAATTCGTCCGAGTAATTTGAACACCATACAACAATTTGGAATATATTACGACTTTGTATGCCACATTACCGCCTTGGAAAGCATGTTAGTATAACGTACAGCACCTTACAACTCCTAACAAAACATTACAACACCGTACGTAAACTTAAAACTCCATAATAAACCTAATGAATTCGTCCGAGTCATTTGAACATCGTACGACCACTCAGGACTTGTTACGACTCTGTATGCGAAATTAGCAACAGGAAAAGCAATTTAGAATAATGTAGGATGCGTTACAACTTTTGAGAACACCTTACACCACTGTACGAAAGATTAAAACTCCATAATAAACCTAATGAATTCGTCCGAGTAATTTGAACACCATACAACAATTTGGAATATATTACGACTCTGTATGCCACATTACCGCCTTGAAAAGCATGTTAGTATAACGTATGGCACCTTACAGCTCCTAACAAAACATTACAACACCATACGTAAACTTAAAACTCCATAACAAACCTAATGAATTCGTCCGAGTCCTTTGAACATCGTACGACCATTCAGGACTTGTTACGACTCTGTATGCGAAATTAGCAACAGGAAAAACAATTTAGAATAATGTAGGATGCGTTACAACTTTTGAGAACACCTTACACCACCGTACGAAAGATTAAAACTCCATATTAAACCTAATGAATTCGTCCGAGTAATTTGAACACCATACAACAATTTGGAATATATTACGACTTTGTATGCCACATTACCGCCTTGAAAAGCGTGTTAGTATAACGTACGGCACCTTACAGCTCCTAACAAAACATTACAACACCGTACGTAAACTTAAAACTCCATAATAAACCTAATGAATTCGTCCGAGTCATTTGAGCATCGTACGACCACTCAGGACTTGTTACGACTCTGTATGCGAAATTAGCAACAGGAAAAGCAATTTAAAATAATGTAGGATGCGTTACAACTTTTGAGAACACCTTACACCACCGTACGAAAGATTAAAACTCCATAATAAACCTAATGAATTCGTCCGAGTAATTTGAACACCATACAACAATTTGGAATATATTACGACTTTGTATGCCACATTACCGCCTTGAAGAGCATGTTAGTATAACGTACGGCACCTTACAACTCCTAACAAAACATTACAACACCGTACGTAAACTTAAAACTCCATAATAAACCTAATGAATTCGTCCGAGTCATTTGAGCATCGTACGACCACTCAGGACTTGTTACGACTCTGTATGCGAAATTAGCAACAGGAAAAGCAATTTAGAATAATGTAGGATGCGTTACAACTTTTGAGAACACCTTACACCACCGTACGAAAGATTAAAACTCCATATTAAACCTAATGAATTCGTCCGAGTAATTTGAACACCATACAACAATTTGGAATATATTACGACTTTGTATGCCACATTACCGCCTTGAAGAGCATGTTAGTATAACGTACGGCACCTTACAACTCCTAACAAAACATTACAACACCGTACGTAAACTTAAAACTCCATAATAAACCTAATGAATTCGTCCGAGTCATTTGAGCATCGTACGACCACTCAGGACTTGTTACGACTCTGTATGCGAAATTAGCAACAGGAAAAGCAATTTAGAATAATGTAGGATGCGTTACAACTTTTGAGAACACCTTACACCACCGTACGAAAGATTAAAACTCCATAATAAACCTAATGAATTCGTCCGAGTAATTTGAACACCATACAACAATTTGGAATATATTACGACTCTGTATGCCACATTACCGCCTTGAAAAGCATGTTAGTATAACATACGGCACCTTACAACTCCTAACAAAACATTACAACACCGTACGTAAACTTAAAACTCCATAATAAACCTAATGAATTCGTCCTAGTCCTTTGAACATCGTACGACCACTCAGGACTTGTTACGACTCTATATGCGAAATTAGCAACAGGAAAAGCAATTTAGAAATATGTAGGATGCGTTACAACTTTTGAGAACACCTTACACCACCATACGAAAGATTAAAACTCCATAATAAACCTAATAAATTCGTCCGAGTAATTTGAACACCATACAACAATTTGGAATATATTACGACTCTGTATGCCACATTACCGCCTTGGAAAGCATGTTAGTATAACGTACAGCACCTTACAACTCCTAACAAAACATTACAACACCGTACGTAAACTTAAAACTCCATAATAAACCTAATGAATTCGTCCGAGTCATTTGAACATCGTACGACCACTCAGGACTTGTTACGACTCTGTATGCGAAATTAGCAACAGGAAAAGCAATTTAGAATAATGTAGGATGCGTTACAACTTTTGAGAACACCTTACACCACCGTACGAAAGATTAAAACTCCATAATAAACCTAATAAATTCGTCCGAGTAATTTGAACACCATACAACAATTTGGAATATATTACGACTCTGTATGCCACATTACCGCCTTGGAAAGCATGTTAGTATAACGTACAGCACCTTACAACTCCTAACAAAACATTACAACACCGTACGTAAACTTAAAACTCCATAATAAACCTAATGAATTCGTCCGAGTCATTTGAACATCGTACGACCACTAAGGACTTGTTACGACTCTGTATGCGAAATTAGCAACAGGAAAAGCAATTTAGAATAATGTAGGATGCGTTACAACTTTTGAGAACACCTTACACCACCGTACGAAAGATTAAAACTCCATAATAAACCTAATAAATTCGTCCGAGTAATTTGAACACCATACAACAATTTGGAATATATTACGACTCTGTATGCCACATTACCGCCTTGGAAAGCATGTTAGTATAACGTACAGCACCTTACAACTCCTAACAAAACATTACAACACCGTACGTAAACTTAAAACTCCATAATAAACCTAATGAATTCGTCCGAGTCATTTGAACATCGTACGACCACTCAGGACTTGTTACGACTCTGTATGCGAAATTAGCAACAGGAAAAGCAATTTAGAATAATGTAGGATGTGTTACAACTTTTGTGAACACCTTACACCAATGTACGAAAGATTAAAACTCCATAATAAACCTAATGAATTCGTCCGAGTAATTTGAACACCATACAACAATTTGGAATATATTACGACTCTGTATGCCACATTACCGCCTTGAAAAGCATGTTAGTATAACGTATGGCACCTTACAGCTCCTAACAAAACATTACAACACCATACGTAAACTTAAAACTCCATAACAAACCTAATGAATTCGTCCGAGTCCTTTGAACATCGTACGACCATTCAGGACTTGTTACGACTCTGTATGCGAAATTAGCAACAGGATAAACAATTTAAAATAATGTAGGATGCGTTACAACTTTTGAGAACACCTTACACCACCGTACGAAAGATTAAAACTCCATATTAAACCTAATGAATTCGTCCGAGTAATTTGAACACCATACAACAATTTGGAATATATTACGACTTTGTATGCCACATTACCGCCTTGAAAAGCGTGTTAGTATAACGTACGGCACCTTACAGCTCCTAACAAAACATTACAACACCGTACGTAAACTTAAAACTCCATAATAAACCTAATGAATTCGTCCGAGTCATTTGAGCATCGTACGACCACTCAGGACTTGTTACGACTCTGTATGCGAAATTAGCAACAGGAAAAGCAATTTAAAATAATGTAGGATGCGTTACAACTTTTGAGAACACCTTACACCACCGTACGAAAGATTTAAACTCCATAATAAACCTAATGAATTCGTCCGAGTAATTTGAACACCATACAACAATTTGGAATATATTACGACTTTGTATGCCACATTACCGCCTTGAAGAGCATGTTCGTATAACGTACGGCACCTTACAACTCCTAACAAAACATTACAACACCGTACGTAAACTTAAAACTCCATAATAAACCTAATGAATTCGTCCGAGTCATTTGAGCATCGTACGACCACTCAGGACTTGTTACGACTCTGTATGCGAAATTAGCAACAGGAAAAGCAATTTAGAATAATGTAGGATGCGTTACAACTTTTGAGAACACCTTACACCACCGTACGAAAGATTAAAACTCCATATTAAACCTAATGAATTCGTCCGAGTAATTTGAACACCATACAACAATTTGGAATGTATTACGACTTTGTATGCCACATTACCGCCTTGAAGAGCATGTTAGTATAACGTACGGCACCTTACAACTCCTAACAAAACATTACAACACCGTACGTAAACTTAAAACTCCATAATAAACCTAATGAATTCGTCCGAGTCATTTGTGCATCGTACGACCACTCAGGACTTGTTACGACTCTGTATGCGAAATTAGCAACAGGAAAAGCAATTTAGAATAATGTAGGATGTGTTACAACTTTTGAGAACACCTTACACCACCGTACGAAAGATTAAAACTCCATATTAAACCTAATGAATTCGTCCGAGTAATTTGAACACCATACAACAATTTGGAATATATTACGACTTTGTATGCCACATTACCGCCTTGAAGAGCATGTTAGTATAACGTACGGCACCTTACAACTCCTAACAAAACATTACAACACCGTACGTAAACTTAAAACTCCATAATAAACCTAATGAATTCGTCCGAGTCATTTGAGCATCGTACGACCACTCAGGACTTGTTACGACTCTGTATGCGAAATTAGCAACAGGAAAAGCAATTTAGAATAATGTAGGATGCGTTACAACTTTTGAGAACACCTTACACCACCGTACGAAAGATTAAAACTCCATAATAAACCTAATGAATTCGTCCGAGTAATTTGAACACCATACAACAATTTGGAATATATTACGACTCTGTATGCCACATTACCGCCTTGAAAAGCATGTTAGTATAACGTACGGCACCTTACAACTCCTAACAAAACATTACAACACCGTACGTAAACTTAAAACTCCATAATAAACCTAATGAATTCGTCCTAGTCCTTTGAACATCGTACGACCACTCAGGACTTGTTACGACTCTATATGCGAAATTAGCAACAGGAAAAGCAATTTAGAAATATGTAGGATGCGTTACAACTTTTGAGAACACCTTACACCACCATACGAAAGATTAAAACTCCATAATAAACCTAATAAATTCGTCCGAGTAATTTGAACACCATACAACAATTTGGAATATATTACGACTCTATATGCCACATTACCGCCTTGGAAAGCATGTTAGTATAACGTACAGCACCTTACAACTCCTAACAAAACATTACAACACCGTACGTAAACTTAAAACTTCATAATAAACCTAATGAATTCGTCCGAGTCATTTGAACATCGTACGACCACTCAGGACTTGTTACGACTCTGTATGCGAAATTAGCAACAGGAAAAGCAATTTAGAATAATGTAGGATGCGTTACAACTTTTGAGAACACCTTACACCACCGTACGAAAGATTAAAACTCCATAATAAACCTAATAAATTCGTCCGAGTAATTTGAACACCATACAACAATTTGGAATATATTACGACTCTGTATGCCACATTACCGCCTTGGAAAGCATGTTAGTATAACGTACAGCACCTTACAACTCCTAACAAAACATTACAACACCGTACGTAAACTTAAAACTCCATAATAAACCTAATGAATTCGTCCGAGTCATTTGAACATCGTACGACCACTCAGGACTTGTTACGACTCTGTATGCGAAATTAGCAACAGGAAAAGCAATTTAGAATAATGTAGGATGCGTTACAACTTTTGAGAACACCTTACACCACTGTACGAAAGATTAAAACTCCATAATAAACCTAATGAATTCGTCCGAGTAATTTGAACACCATACAACAATTTGGAATATATTACGACTCTGTATGCCACATTACCGCCTTGAAAAGCATGTTAGTATAACGTATGGCACCTTACAGCTCCTAACAAAACATTACAACACCATACGTAAACTTAAAACTCCATAACAAACCTAATGAATTCGTCCGAGTCCTTTGAACATCGTACGACCATTCAGGACTTGTTACGACTCTGTATGCGAAATTAGCAACAGGAAAAACAATTTAGAATAATGTAGGATGCGTTACAACTTTTGAGAACACCTTACACCACCGTACGAAAGATTAAAACTCCATATTAAACCTAATGAATTCGTCCGAGTAATTTGAACACCATACAACAATTTGGAATATATTACGACTTTGTATGCCACATTACCGCCTTGAAAAGCGTGTTAGTATAACGTACGGCACCTTACAGCTCCTAACAAAACATTACAACACCGTACGTAAACTTAAAACTCCATAATAAACCTAATGAATTCGTCCGAGTCATTTGAACATCGTACGACCACTCAGGACTTGTTACGACTCTGTATGCGAAATTAGCAACAGGAAAAGGAATTTAGAATAATGTAGGATGCGTTACAACTTTTGAGAACACCTTACACCACCGTACGAAAGATTAAAACTCCATATTAAACCTAATGAATTCGTCCGAGTAATTTGAACACCATACAACAATTTGGAATATATTACGACTTTGTATGCCACATTACCGCCTTGAAGAGCATGTTAGTATAACGTACGGCACCTTACAACTCCTAACAAAACATTACAACACCGTACGTAAACTTAAAACTCCATAATAAACCTAATGAATTCGTCCGAGTCATTTGAACATAGTACGACCACTCAGGACTTGTTACGACTCTGTATGCGAAAATAGCAACAGGAAAAGCAATTTAGAATAATGTAGGATGCGTTACAACTTTTGAGAACACCTTACACCACTGTACGAAAGATTAAAACTCCATAATAAACCTAATGAATTCGTCCGAGTAATTTGAACACCATACAACAATTTGGAATATATTACGACTCTGTATGCCACATTACCGCCTTGAAAAGCATGTTAGTATAACGTATGGCACCTTACAGCTCCTAACAAAACATTACAACACCATACGTAAACTTAAAACTCCATAACAAACCTAATGAATTCGTCCGAGTCCTTTGAACATCGTACGACCATTCAGGACTTGTTACGACTCTGTATGCGAAATTAGCAACAGGAAAAACAATTTAGAATAATGTAGGATGCGTTACAACTTTTGAGAACACCTTACACCGCCGTACGAAAGATTAAAACTCCATATTAAACCTAATGAATTCGTCCGAGTAATTTGAACACCATACAACAATTTGGAATATATTACGACTTTGTATGCCACATTACCGCCTTGAAAAGCGTGTTAGTATAACGTACGGCACCTTACAGCTCCTAACAAAACATTACAACACCGTACGTAAACTTAAAACTCCATAATAAACCTAATGAATTCGTCCGAGTCATTTGAACATCGTACGACCACTTAGGACTTGTTACGACTCTGTATGCGAAATTAGCAGCAGGAAAAGGAATTTAGAATAATGTAGGATGCGTTACAACTTTTGAGAACACCTTACACCACCGTACGAAAGATTAAAACTCCATATTAAACCTAATGAATTCGTCCGAGTAATTTGAACACCATACAACAATTTGGAATATATTACGACTCTGTATGCCACATTACCGCCTTGAAAGGCGTGTTAGTATAACGTACGGCACCTTACAGCTCCTAACAAAACATTACAACACCGTACGTAAACTTAAAACTCCATAAAAAACCTAATGAATTCGTCCGAGTCATTTGAACATCGTACGACCACTCAGGACTTGTTACGACTCTGTATGCGAAATTAGCAACAGGAAAAGGAATTTAGAATAATGTAGGATGCGTTACAACTTTTGAGAATACTTTACACCACCGTACGAAAGATTAAAACTCCATATTAAACCTAATGAATTCGTCCGAGTAATTTGAACACCATACAACAATTTGGAATATATTACGACTTTGTATGCCACATTACCGCCTTGAAGAGCATGTTAGTATAACGTACGGCACCTTACAACTCCTAACAAAACATTACAACACCGTACGTAAACTTAAAACTCCATAATAAACCTAATGAATTCGTCCGAGTCATTTGAACATAGTACGACCACTCAGGACTTGTTACGACTTTGTATGCGAAAATAGCAACAGGAAAAGCAATTTAGAATAATGTAGGATGCGTTACAACTTTTGAGAACACCTTACACCACTGTACGAAAGATTAAAACTCCATAATAAACCTAATGAATTCGTCCGAGTAATTTGAACACCATACAACAATTTGGAATATATTACGACTCTGTATGCCACATTACCGCCTTGAAAAGCATGTTAGTATAACGTATGGCACCTTACAGCTCCTAACAAAACATTACAACACCATACGTAAACTTAAAACTCCATAACAAACCTAATGAATTCGTCCGAGTCCTTTGAACATCGTACGACCATTCAGGACTTGTTACGACTCTGTATGCGAAATTAGCAACAGGAAAAACAATTTAGAATAATGTAGGATGCGTTACAACTTTTGAGAACACCTTACACCGCCGTACGAAAGATTAAAACTCCATATTAAACCTAATGAATTCGTCCGAGTAATTTGAACACCATACAACAATTTGGAATATATTACGACTTTGTATGCCACATTACCGCCTTGAAAAGCGTGTTAGTATAACGTACGGCACCTTACAGCTCCTAACAAAACATTACAACACCGTACGTAAACTTAAAACTCCATAATAAACCTAATGAATTCGTCCGAGTCATTTGAACATCGTACGACCACTCAGGACTTGTTACGACTCTGTATGCGAAATTAGCAACAGGAAAAGGAATTTAGAATAATGTAGGATGCGTTACAACTTTTGAGAACACCTTACACCACCGTACGAAAGATTAAAACTCCATATTAAACCTAATGAATTCGTCCGAGTAATTTGAACACCATACAACAATTTGGAATATATTACGACTTTGTATGCCACATTACCGCCTTGAAGAGCATGTTAGTATAACGTACGGCACCTTACAACTCCTAACAAAACATTACAACACCGTACGTAAACTTAAAACTCCATAATAAACCTAATGAATTCGTCCGAGTCATTTGAACATAGTACGACCACTCAGGACTTGTTACGACTCTGTATGCGAAAATAGCAACAGGAAAAGCAATTTAGAATAATGTAGGATGCGTTACAACTTTTGAGAACACCTTACACCACTGTACGAAAGATTAAAACTCCATAATAAACCTAATGAATTCGTCCGAGTAATTTGAACACCATACAACAATTTGGAATATATTACGACTCTGTATGCCACATTACCGCCTTGAAAAGCATGTTAGTATAACGTATGGCACCTTACAGCTCCTAACAAAACATTACAACACCATACGTAAACTTAAAACTCCATAACAAACCTAATGAATTCGTCCGAGTCCTTTGAACATCGTACGACCATTCAGGACTTGTTACGACTCTGTATGCGAAATTAGCAACAGGAAAAACAATTTAGAATAATGTAGGATGCGTTACAACTTTTGAGAACACCTTACACCGCCGTACGAAAGATTAAAACTCCATATTAAACCTAATGAATTCGTCCGAGTAATTTGAACACCATACAACAATTTGGAATATATTACGACTTTGTATGCCACATTACCGCCTTGAAAGGCGTGTTAGTATAACGTACGGCACCTTACAGCTCCTAACAAAACATTACAACACCGTACGTAAACTTAAAACTCCATAATAAACCTAATGAATTCGTCCGAGTCATTTGAACATCGTACGACCACTCAGGACTTGTTACGACTCTGTATGCGAAATTAGCAACAGGAAAAGGAATTTAGAATAATGTAGGATGCGTTACAACTTTTGAGAATACTTTACACCACCGTACGAAAGATTAAAACTCCATATTAAACCTAATGAATTCGTCCGAGTAATTTGAACACCATACAACAATTTGGAATATATTACGACTTTGTATGCCACATTACCGCCTTGAAGAGCATGTTAGTATAACGTACGGCACCTTACAACTCCTAACAAAACATTACAACACCGTACGTAAACTTAAAACTCCATAATAAACCTAATGAATTCGTCCGAGTCATTTGAACATAGTACGACCACTCAGGACTTGTTACGACTTTGTATGCGAAAATAGCAACAGGAAAAGCAATTTAGAATAATGTAGGATGCGTTACAACTTTTGAGAACACCTTACACCACTGTACGAAAGATTAAAACTCCATAATAAACCTAATGAATTCGTCCGAGTAATTTGAACACCATACAACAATTTGGAATATATTACGACTCTGTATGCCACATTACCGCCTTGAAAAGCATGTTAGTATAACGTATGGCACCTTACAGCTCCTAACAAAACATTACAACACCATACGTAAACTTAAAACTCCATAACAAACCTAATGAATTCGTCCGAGTCCTTTGAACATCGTACGACCATTCAGGACTTGTTACGACTCTGTATGCGAAATTAGCAACAGGAAAAACAATTTAGAATAATGTAGGATGCGTTACAACTTTTGAGAACACCTTACACCGCCGTACGAAAGATTAAAACTCCATATTAAACCTAATGAATTCGTCCGAGTAATTTGAACACCATACAACAATTTGGAATATATTACGACTTTGTATGCCACATTACCGCCTTGAAAAGCGTGTTAGTATAACGTACGGCACCTTACAGCTCCTAACAAAACATTACAACACCGTACGTAAACTTAAAACTCCATAATAAACCTAATGAATTCGTCCGAGTCATTTGAACATCGTACGACCACTCAGGACTTGTTACGACTCTGTATGCGAAATTAGCAACAGGAAAAGGAATTTAGAATAATGTAGGATGCGTTACAACTTTTGAGAACACCTTACACCACCGTACGAAAGATTAAAACTCCATATTAAACCTAATGAATTCGTCCGAGTAATTTGAACACCATACAACAATTTGGAATATATTACGACTTTGTATGCCACATTACCGCCTTGAAGAGCATGTTAGTATAACGTACGGCACCTTACAACTCCTAACAAAACATTACAACACCGTACGTAAACTTAAAACTCCATAATAAACCTAATGAATTCGTCCGAGTCATTTGAACATAGTACGACCACTCAGGACTTGTTACGACTCTGTATGCGAAAATAGCAACAGGAAAAGCAATTTAGAATAATGTAGGATGCGTTACAACTTTTGAGAACACCTTACACCACTGTACGAAAGATTAAAACTCCATAATAAACCTAATGAATTCGTCCGAGTAATTTGAACACCATACAACAATTTGGAATATATTACGACTCTGTATGCCACATTACCGCCTTGAAAAGCATGTTAGTATAACGTATGGCACCTTACAGCTCCTAACAAAACATTACAACACCATACGTAAACTTAAAACTCCATAACAAACCTAATGAATTCGTCCGAGTCCTTTGAACATCGTACGACCATTCAGGACTTGTTACGACTCTGTATGCGAAATTAGCAACAGGAAAAACAATTTAGAATAATGTAGGATGCGTTACAACTTTTGAGAACACCTTACACCGCCGTACGAAAGATTAAAACTCCATATTAAACCTAATGAATTCGTCCGAGTAATTTGAACACCATACAACAATTTGGAATATATTACGACTTTGTATGCCACATTACCGCCTTGAAAAGCGTGTTAGTATAACGTACGGCACCTTACAGCTCCTAACAAAACATTACAACACCGTACGTAAACTTAAAACTCCATAATAAACCTAATGAATTCGTCCGAGTCATTTGAACATCGTACGACCACTCAGGACTTGTTACGACTCTGTATGCGAAATTAGCAACAGGAAAAGGAATTTAGAATAATGTAGGATGCGTTACAACTTTTGAGAACACCTTACACCACCGTACGAAAGATTAAAACTCCATATTAAACCTAATGAATTCGTCCGAGTAATTTGAACACCATACAACAATTTGGAATATATTACGACTTTGTATGCCACATTACCGCCTTGAAGAGCATGTTAGTATAACGTACGGCACCTTACAACTCCTAACAAAACATTACAACACCGTACGTAAACTTAAAACTCCATAATAAACCTAATGAATTCGTCCGAGTCATTTGAACATAGTACGACCACTCAGGACTTGTTACGACTCTGTATGCGAAAATAGCAACAGGAAAAGCAATTTAGAATAATGTAGGATGCGTTACAACTTTTGAGAACACCTTACACCACTGTACGAAAGATTAAAACTCCATAATAAACCTAATGAATTCGTCCGAGTAATTTGAACACCATACAACAATTTGGAATATATTACGACTCTGTATGCCACATTACCGCCTTGAAAAGCATGTTAGTATAACGTATGGCACCTTACAGCTCCTAACAAAACATTACAACACCATACGTAAACTTAAAACTCCATAACAAACCTAATGAATTCGTCCGAGTCCTTTGAACATCGTACGACCATTCAGGACTTGTTACGACTCTGTATGCGAAATTAGCAACAGGAAAAACAATTTAGAATAATGTAGGATGCGTTACAACTTTTGAGAACACCTTACACCGCCGTACGAAAGATTAAAACTCCATATTAAACCTAATGAATTCGTCCGAGTAATTTGAACACCATACAACAATTTGGAATATATTACGACTTTGTATGCCACATTACCGCCTTGAAAAGCGTGTTAGTATAACGTACGGCACCTTACAGCTCCTAACAAAACATTACAACACCGTACGTAAACTTAAAACTCCATAATAAACCTAATGAATTCGTCCGAGTCATTTGAACATCGTACGACCACTTAGGACTTGTTACGACTCTGTATGCGAAATTAGCAGCAGGAAAAGGAATTTAGAATAATGTAGGATGCGTTACAACTTTTGAGAACACCTTACACCACCGTACGAAAGATTAAAACTCCATATTAAACCTAATGAATTCGTCCGAGTAATTTGAACACCATACAACAATTTGGAATATATTACGACTCTGTATGCCACATTACCGCCTTGAAAGGCGTGTTAGTATAACGTACGGCACCTTACAGCTCCTAACAAAACATTACAACACCGTACGTAAACTTAAAACTCCATAATAAACCTAATGAATTCGTCCGAGTCATTTGAACATCGTACGACCACTCAGGACTTGTTACGACTCTGTATGCGAAATTAGCAACAGGAAAAGGAATTTAGAATAATGTAGGATGCGTTACAACTTTTGAGAACACTTTACACCACCGTACGAAAGATTAAAACTCCATATTAAACCTAATGAATTCGTCCGAGTAATTTGAACACCATACAACAATTTGGAATATATTACGACTTTGTATGCCACATTACCGCCTTGAAGAGCATGTTAGTATAACGTACGGCACCTTACAACTCCTAACAAAACATTACAACACCGTACGTAAACTTAAAACTCCATAATAAACCTAATGAATTCGTCCGAGTCATTTGAACATAGTACGACCACTCAGGACTTGTTACGACTTTGTATGCGAAAATAGCAACAGGAAAAGCAATTTAGAATAATGTAGGATGCGTTACAACTTTTGAGAACACCTTACACCACTGTACGAAAGATTAAAACTCCATAATAAACCTAATGAATTCGTCCGAGTAATTTGAACACCATACAACAATTTGGAATATATTACGACTCTGTATGCCACATTACCGCCTTGAAAAGCATGTTAGTATAACGTATGGCACCTTACAGCTCCTAACAAAACATTACAACACCATACGTAAACTTAAAACTCCATAACAAACCTAATGAATTCGTCCGAGTCCTTTGAACATCGTACGACCATTCAGGACTTGTTACGACTCTGTATGCGAAATTAGCAACAGGAAAAACAATTTAGAATAATGTAGGATGCGTTACAACTTTTGAGAACACCTTACACCGCCGTACGAAAGATTAAAACTCCATATTAAACCTAATGAATTCGTCCGAGTAATTTGAACACCATACAACAATTTGGAATATATTACGACTTTGTATGCCACATTACCGCCTTGAAAAGCGTGTTAGTATAACGTACGGCACCTTACAGCTCCTAACAAAACATTACAACACCGTACGTAAACTTAAAACTCCATAATAAACCTAATGAATTCGTCCGAGTCATTTGAACATCGTACGACCACTCAGGACTTGTTACGACTCTGTATGCGAAATTAGCAACAGGAAAAGGAATTTAGAATAATGTAGGATGCGTTACAACTTTTGAGAACACCTTACACCACCGTACGAAAGATTAAAACTCCATATTAAACCTAATGAATTCGTCCGAGTAATTTGAACACCATACAACAATTTGGAATATATTACGACTTTGTATGCCACATTACCGCCTTGAAGAGCATGTTAGTATAACGTACGGCACCTTACAACTCCTAACAAAACATTACAACACCGTACGTAAACTTAAAACTCCATAATAAACCTAATGAATTCGTCCGAGTCATTTGAACATAGTACGACCACTCAGGACTTGTTACGACTCTGTATGCGAAAATAGCAACAGGAAAAGCAATTTAGAATAATGTAGGATGCGTTACAACTTTTGAGAACACCTTACACCACTGTACGAAAGATTAAAACTCCATAATAAACCTAATGAATTCGTCCGAGTAATTTGAACACCATACAACAATTTGGAATATATTACGACTCTGTATGCCACATTACCGCCTTGAAAAGCATGTTAGTATAACGTATGGCACCTTACAGCTCCTAACAAAACATTACAACACCATACGTAAACTTAAAACTCCATAACAAACCTAATGAATTCGTCCGAGTCCTTTGAACATCGTACGACCATTCAGGACTTGTTACGACTCTGTATGCGAAATTAGCAACAGGAAAAACAATTTAGAATAATGTAGGATGCGTTACAACTTTTGAGAACACCTTACACCGCCGTACGAAAGATTAAAACTCCATATTAAACCTAATGAATTCGTCCGAGTAATTTGAACACCATACAACAATTTGGAATATATTACGACTTTGTATGCCACATTACCGCCTTGAAAAGCGTGTTAGTATAACGTACGGCACCTTACAGCTCCTAACAAAACATTACAACACCGTACGTAAACTTAAAACTCCATAATAAACCTAATGAATTCGTCCGAGTCATTTGAACATCGTACGACCACTTAGGACTTGTTACGACTCTGTATGCGAAATTAGCAGCAGGAAAAGGAATTTAGAATAATGTAGGATGCGTTACAACTTTTGAGAACACCTTACACCACCGTACGAAAGATTAAAACTCCATATTAAACCTAATGAATTCGTCCGAGTAATTTGAACACCATACAACAATTTGGAATATATTACGACTCTGTATGCCACATTACCGCCTTGAAAGGCGTGTTAGTATAACGTACGGCACCTTACAGCTCCTAACAAAACATTACAACACCGTACGTAAACTTAAAACTCCATAATAAACCTAATGAATTCGTCCGAGTCATTTGAACATCGTACGACCACTCAGGACTTGTTACGACTCTGTATGCGAAATTAGCAACAGGAAAAGGAATTTAGAATAATGTAGGATGCGTTACAACTTTTGAGAACACCTTACACCACCGTACGAAAGATTAAAACTCCATAATAAACCTAATGAATTCGTCCGAGTAATTTGAACACCATACAACAATTTGGAATATATTACGACTCTGTATGCCACATTACCGCCTTGAAAAGCATGTTAGTATAACGTACGGCACCTTACAGCTCCTAACAAAACGTTACAACACCGTACGTAAACTTAAAACTCCATAATAAACCTGATGAATTCGTCCGAGTCCTTTGAACATCGTACGACCATTCAGGACTTGTTACGACTCTGTATGCGAAATTAGCAACAGGAAAAGCAATTTAGAATAATGTAGGATGCGTTACAACTTTTGAGAACACCTTACACCACTGTACGAAAGATTAAAACTCCATAATAAACCTAATGAATTCGTCCGAGTAATTTGAACACCATACAACAATTTGGAATATATTACGACTCTGTATGCCACATTACCGCCTGGAAAAGCATGTTAGTATAACGTATGGCACCTTACAGCTCCTAACAAAACATTACAACACCATACGTAAACTTAAAACTCCATAACAAACCTAATGAATTCGTCCGAGTCCTTTGAACATCGTACGACCATTCAGGACTTGTTACGACTCTGTATGCGAAATTAGCAACAGGAAAAACAATTTAGAATAATGTAGGATGCGTTACAACTTTTGAGAACACCTTACACCACCGTACGAAAGATTAAAACTCCATATTAAACCTAATGAATTCGTCCGAGTAATTTGAACACCATACAACAATTTGGAATATATTACGACTTTGTATGCCACATTACCGCCTTGAAAAGCGTGTTAGTATAACGTACGGCACCTTACAGCTCCTAACAAAACAATACAACACCGTACGTAAACTTAAAACTCCATAATAAACCTAATGAATTCGTCCGAGTCATTTGAGCATCGTACGACCACTCAGGACTTGTTACGACTCTGTATGCGAAATTAGCAACAGGAAAAGCAATTTAAAATAATGTAGGATGCGTTACAACTTTTGAGAACACCTTACACCACCGTAAGAAAGATTAAAACTCCATAATAAACCTAATGAATTCGTCCGAGTAATTTGAACACCATACAACAATTTGGAATATATTACGACTTTGTATGCCACAGTACCGCCTGGAAGAGCATGTTAGTATAACGTACGGCACCTTACAACTCCTAACAAAACATTACAACACCGTACGTAAACTTAAAACTCCATAATAAACCTAATGAATTCGTCCGAGTCATTTGAGCATCGTACGACCACTCAGGACTTGTTACGACTCTGTATGCGAAATTAGCAACAGGAAAAGCAATTTAGAATAATGTAGGATGCGTTACAACTTTTGAGAACACCTTACACCACCGTACGAAAGATTAAAACTCCATAATAAACCTAATGAATTCGTCCGAGTAATTTGAACACCATACAACAATTTGGAATATATTACGACTCTGTATGCCACATTACCGCCTTGAAAAGCATGTTAGTATAACGTACGGCACCTTACAACTCCTAACAAAACATTACGACACCGTACGTAAACTTAAAACTCCATAATAAACCTAATGAATTCGTCCTAGTCCTTTGAACATCGTACGACCACTCAGGACTTGTTACGACTCTATATGCGAAATTAGCAACAGGAAAAGCAATTTAGAAATATGTAGGATGCGTTACAACTTTTGAGAACACCTTACACCACCGTACGAAAGATTAAAACTCCATAATAAACCTAATAAATTCGTCCGAGTAATTTGAACACCATACAACAATTTGGAATATATTACGACTCTGTATGCCACATTACCGCCTTAGAAAGCATGTTAGTATAACGTACAGCACCTTACAACTCCTAACAAAACATTACAACACCGTACGTAAACTTAAAACTCCATAATAAACCTAATGAATTCGTCCGAGTCATTTGAACATCGTACGACCACTCAGGACTTGTTACGACTCTGTATGCGAAATTAGCAACAGGAAAAGCAATTTAGAATAATGTAGGATGCGTTACAACTTTTGAGAACACCTTACACCACCGTACGAAAGATTAAAACTCCATAATAAACCTAATAAATTCGTCCGAGTAATTTGAACACCATACAACAATTTGGAATATATTACGACTCTGTATGCCACATTACCGCCTTGGAAAGCATGTTAGTATAACGTACAGCACCTTACAACTCCTAACAAAACATTACAACACCGTACGTAAACTTAAAACTCCATAATAAACCTAATGAATTCGTCCGAGTCATTTGAACATCGTACGACCACTCAGGACTTGTTACGACTCTGTATGCGAAATTAGCAACAGGAAAAGCAATTTAGAATAATGTAGGATGCGTTACAACTTTTGAGAACACCTTACACCACTGTACGAAATATTAAAACTCCATAATAAACCTAATGAATTCGTCCGAGTAATTTGAACACCATACAACAATTTGGAATATATTACGACTCTGTATGCCACATTACCGCCTTGAAAAGCATGTTAGTATAACGTATGGCACCTTACAGCTCCTAACAAAACATTACAACACCATACGTAAACTTAAAACTCCATAACAAACCTAATGAATTCGTCCGAGTCCTTTGAACATCGTACGACCATTCAGGACTTGTTACGACTCTGTATGCGAAATTAGCAACAGGAAAAACAATTTAGAATAATGTAGGATGCGTTACAACTTTTGAGAACACCTTACACCACCGTACGAAAGATTAAAACTCCATATTAAACCTAATGAATTCGTCCGAGTAATTTGAACACCATACAACAATTTGGAATATATTACGACTTTGTATGCCACATTACCGCCTTGAAAAGCGTGTTAGTATAACGTACGGCACCTTACAGCTCCTAACAAAACATTACAACACCGTACGTAAACTTAAAACTCCATAATAAACCTAATGAATTCGTCCGAGTCATTTGAACATCGTACGACCACTCAGGACTTGTTACGACTCTGTATGCGAAATTAGCAACAGGAAAAGGAATTTAGAATAATGTAGGATGCGTTACAACTTTTGAGAACACCTTACACCACCGTACGAAAGATTAAAACTCCATATTAAACCTAATGAATTCGTCCGAGTAATTTGAACACCATACAACAATTTGGAATATATTACGACTTTGTATGCCACATTACCGCCTTGAAGAGCATGTTAGTATAACGTACGGCACCTTACAACTCCTAACAAAACATTACAACACCGTACGTAAACTTAAAACTCCATAATAAACCTAATGAATTCGTCCGAGTCATTTGAACATCGTACGACCACTCAGGACTTGTTACGACTCTGTATGCGAAATTAGCAACAGGAAAAGGAATTTAGAATAATGTAGGATGCGTTACAACTTTTGAGAACACCTTACACCACCGTACGAAAGATTAAAACTCCATATTAAACCTAATGAATTCGTCCGAGTAATTTGAACACCATACAACAATTTGGAATATATTACGACTTTGTATGCCACATTACCGCCTTGAAGAGCATGTTAGTATAACGTACGGCACCTTACAACTCCTAACAAAACATTACAACACCGTACGTAAACTTAAAACTCCATAATAAACCTAATGAATTCGTCCGAGTCATTTGAACATAGTACGACCACTCAGGACTTGTTACGACTCTGTATGCGAAAATAGCAACAGGAAAAGCAATTTAGAATAATGTAGGATGCGTTACAACTTTTGAGAACACCTTACACCACTGTACGAAAGATTAAAACTCCATAATAAACCTAATGAATTCGTCCGAGTAATTTGAACACCATACAACAATTTGGAATATATTACGACTCTGTATGCCACATTACCGCCTTGAAAAGCATGTTAGTATAACGTATGGCACCTTACAGCTCCTAACAAAACATTACAACACCATACGTAAACTTAAAACTCCATAACAAACCTAATGAATTCGTCCGAGTCCTTTGAACATCGTACGACCATTCAGGACTTATTACGACTCTGTATGCGAAATTAGCAACAGGAAAAACAATTTAGAATAATGTAGGATGCGTTACAACTTTTGAGAACACCTTACACCGCCGTACGAAAGATTAAAACTCCATATTAAACCTAATGAATTCGTCCGAGTAATTTGAACACCATACAACAATTTGGAATATATTACGACTTTGTATGCCACATTACCGCCTTGAAAAGCGTGTTAGTATAACGTACGGCACCTTACAGCTCCTAACAAAACATTACAACACCGTACGTAAACTTAAAACTCCATAATAAACCTAATGAATTCGTCCGAGTCATTTGAACATCGTACGACCACTTAGGACTTGTTACGACTCTGTATGCGAAATTAGCAGCAGGAAAAGGAATTTAGAATAATGTAGGATGCGTTACAACTTTTGAGAACACCTTACACCACCGTACGAAAGATTAAAACTCCATATTAAACCTAATGAATTCGTCCGAGTAATTTGAACACCATACAACAATTTGGAATATATTACGACTCTGTATGCCACATTACCGCCTTGAAAGGCGTGTTAGTATAACGTACGGCACCTTACAGCTCCTAACAAAACATTACAACACCGTACGTAAACTTAAAACTCCATAATAAACCTAATGAATTCGTCCGAGTCATTTGAACATCGTACGACCACTCAGGACTTGTTACGACTCTGTATGCGAAATTAGCAACAGGAAAAGGAATTTAGAATAATGTAGGATGCGTTACAACTTTTGAGAACACTTTACACCACCGTACGAAAGATTAAAACTCCATATTAAACCTAATGAATTCGTCCGAGTAATTTGAACACCATACAACAATTTGGAATATATTACGACTTTGTATGCCACATTACCGCCTTGAAGAGCATGTTAGTATAACGTACGGCACCTTACAACTCCTAACAAAACATTACAACACCGTACGTAAACTTAAAACTCCATAATAAACCTAATGAATTCGTCCGAGTCATTTGAACATAGTACGACCACTCAGGACTTGTTACGACTTTGTATGCGAAAATAGCAACAGGAAAAGCAATTTAGAATAATGTAGGATGCGTTACAACTTTTGAGAACACCTTACACCACTGTACGAAAGATTAAAATTCCATAATAAACCTAATGAATTCGTCCGAGTAATTTGAACACCATACAACAATTTGGAATATATTACGACTCTGTATGCCACATTACCGCCTTGAAAAGCATGTTAGTATAACGTATGGCACCTTACAGCTCCTAACAAAACATTACAACACCATACGTAAACTTAAAACTCCATAACAAAACTAATGAATTCGTCCGAGTCCTTTGAACATCGTACGACCATTCAGGACTTGTTACGACTCTGTATGCGAAATTAGCAACAGGAAAAACAATTTAGAATAATGTAGGATGCGTTACAACTTTTGAGAACACCTTACACCGCCGTACGAAAGATTAAAACTCCATATTAAACCTAATGAATTCGTCCGAGTAATTTGAACACCATACAACAATTTGGAATATATTACGACTTTGTATGCCACATTACCGCCTTGAAAAGCGTGTTAGTATAACGTACGGCACCTTACAGCTCCTAACAAAACATTACAACACCGTACGTAAACTTAAAACTCCATAATAAACCTGATGAATTCGTCCGAGTCCTTTGAACATCGTACGACCATTCAGGACTTGTTACGACTCTGTATGCGAAATTAGCAACAGGAAAAGCAATTTAGAATAATGTAGGATGCGTTACAACTTTTGAGAACACCTTACACCACTGTACGAAAGATTAAAACTCCATAATAAACCTAATGAATTCGTCCGAGTAATTTGAACACCATACAACAATTTGGAATATATTACGACTCTGTATGCCACATTACCGCCTTGAAAA
Organism: Tagetes erecta; assembly: GCA_030867185.1. NCBI lineage: Eukaryota > Viridiplantae > Streptophyta > Magnoliopsida > Asterales > Asteraceae > Tagetes > Tagetes erecta. Next base: position 50,147,122 of record CM061488.1, on the reverse strand, counting down.
GCATGTTAGTATAACGTATGGCACCTTACAGCTCCTAACAAAACATTACAACACCATACGTAAACTTAAAACTCCATAACAAACCTAATGAATTCGTCCGAGTCCTTTGAACATCGTACGACCATTCAGGACTTGTTACGACTCTGTATGCGAAATTAGCAACAGGAAAAACAATTTAGAATAATGTAGGATGCGTTACAACTTTTGAGAACACCTTACACCACCGTACGAAAGATTAAAATTCCATATTAAACCTAATGAATTCGTCCGAGTAATTTGAACACCATACAACAATTTGGAATATATTACGACTTTGTATGCCACATTACCGCCTTGAAAAGCGTGTTAGTATAACGTACGGCACCTTACAGCTCCTAACAAAACAATACAACACCGTACGTAAACTTAAAACTCCATAATAAACCTAATGAATTCGTCCGAGTCATTTGAGCATCGTACGACCACTCAGGACTTGTTACGACTCTGTATGCGAAATTAGCAACAGGAAAAGCAATTTAAAATAATGTAGGATGCGTTACAACTTTTGAGAACACCTTACACCACCGTAAGAAAGATTAAAACTCCATAATAAACCTAATGAATTCGTCCGAGTAATTTGAACACCATACAACAATTTGGAATATATTACGACTTTGTATGCCACATTACCGCCTTGAAGAGCATGTTAGTATAACGTACGGCACCTTACAACTCCTAACAAAACATTACAACACCGTACGTAAACTTAAAACTCCATAATAAACCTAATGAATTCGTCCGAGTCATTTGAGCATCGTACGACCACTCAGGACTTGTTACGACTCTGTATGCGAAATTAGCAACAGGAAAAGCAATTTAGAATAATGTAGGATGCGTTACAACTTTTGAGAACACCTTACACCACCGTACGAAAGATTAAAACTCCATAATAAACCTAATGAATTCGTCCGAGTAATTTGAACACCATACAACAATTTGGAATATATTACGACTCTGTATGCCACATTACCGCCTTGAAAAGCATGTTAGTATAACGTACGGCACCTTACAACTCCTAACAAAACATTACGACACCGTACGTAAACTTAAAACTCCATAATAAACCTAATGAATTCGTCCTAGTCCTTTGAACATCGTACGACCACTCAGGACTTGTTACGACTCTATATGCGAAATTAGCAACAGGAAAAGCAATTTAGAAATATGTAGGATGCGTTACAACTTTTGAGAACACCTTACACCACCGTACGAAAGATTAAAACTCCATAATAAACCTAATAAATTCGTCCGAGTAATTTGAACACCATACAACAATTTGGAATATATTACGACTCTGTATGCCACATTACCGCCTTAGAAAGCATGTTAGTATAACGTACAGCACCTTACAACTCCTAACAAAACATTACAACACCGTACGTAAACTTAAAACTCCATAATAAACCTAATGAATTCGTCCGAGTCATTTGAACATCGTACGACCACTCAGGACTTGTTACGACTCTGTATGCGAAATTAGCAACAGGAAAAGCAATTTAGAATAATGTAGGATGCGTTACAACTTTTGAGAACACCTTACACCACCGTACGAAAGATTAAAACTCCATAATAAACCTAATAAATTCGTCCGAGTAATTTGAACACCATACAACAATTTGGAATATATTACGACTCTGTATGCCACATTACCGCCTTGGAAAGCATGTTAGTATAACGTACAGCACCTTACAACTCCTAACAAAACATTACAACACCGTACGTAAACTTAAAACTCCATAATAAACCTAATGAATTCGTCCGAGTCATTTGAACATCGTACGACCACTCAGGACTTGTTACGACTCTGTATGCGAAATTAGCAACAGGAAAAGCAATTTAGAATAATGTAGGATGCGTTACAACTTTTGAGAACACCTTACACCACCGTACGAAATATTAAAACTCCATAATAAACCTAATGAATTCGTCCGAGTAATTTGAACACCATACAACAATTTGGAATATATTACGACTCTGTATGCCACATTACCGCCTTGAAAAGCATGTTAGTATAACGTATGGCACCTTACAGCTCCTAACAAAACATTACAACACCATACGTAAACTTAAAACTCCATAACAAACCTAATGAATTCGTCCGAGTCCTTTGAACATCGTACGACCACTCAGGACTTGTTACGACTCTGTATGCGAAATTAGCAACAGGAAAAGCAATTTAAAATAATGTAGGATGCGTTACAACTTTTGAGAACACCTTACACCACCGTAAGAAAGATTAAAACTCCATAATAAACCTAATGAATTCGTCCGAGTAATTTGAACACCATACAACAATTTGGAATATATTACGACTTTGTATGCCACATTACCGCCTTGAAGAGCATGTTAGTATAACGTACGGCACCTTACAACTCCTAACAAAACATTACAACACCGTACGTAAACTTAAAACTCCATAATAAACCTAATGAATTCGTCCGAGTCATTTGAGCATCGTACGACCACTCAGGACTTGTTACGACTCTGTATGCGAAATTAGCAACAGGAAAAGCAATTTAGAATAATGTAGGATGCGTTACAACTTTTGAGAACACCTTACACCACCGTACGAAAGATTAAAACTCCATAATAAACCTAATGAATTCGTCCGAGTAATTTGAACACCATACAACAATTTGGAATATATTACGACTCTGTATGCCACATTACCGCCTTGAAAAGCATGTTAGTATAACGTACGGCACCTTACAACTCCTAACAAAACATTACGACACCGTACGTAAACTTAAAACTCCATAATAAACCTAATGAATTCGTCCTAGTCCTTTGAACATCGTACGACCACTCAGGACTTGTTACGACTCTATATGCGAAATTAGCAACAGGAAAAGCAATTTAGAAATATGTAGGATGCGTTACAACTTTTGAGAACACCTTACACCACCGTACGAAAGATTAAAACTCCATAATAAACCTAATAAATTCGTCCGAGTAATTTGAACACCATACAACAATTTGGAATATATTACGACTCTGTATGCCACATTACCGCCTTAGAAAGCATGTTAGTATAACGTACAGCACCTTACAACTCCTAACAAAACATTACAACACCGTACGTAAACTTAAAACTCCATAATAAACCTAATGAATTCGTCCGAGTCATTTGAACATCGTACGACCACTCAGGACTTGTTACGACTCTGTATGCGAAATTAGCAACAGGAAAAGCAATTTAGAATAATGTAGGATGCATTACAACTTTTGAGAACACCTTACACCACCGTACGAAAGATTAAAACTCCATAATAAACCTAATAAATTCGTCCGAGTAATTTGAACACCATACAACAATTTGGAATATATTACGACTCTGTATGCCACATTACCGCCTTGGAAAGCATGTTAGTATAACGTACAGCACCTTACAACTCCTAACAAAACATTACAACACCGTACGTAAACTTAAAACTCCATAATAAACCTAATGAATTCGTCCGAGTCATTTGAACATCGTACGACCACTCAGGACTTGTTACGACTCTGTATGCGAAATTAGCAACAGGAAAAGCAATTTAGAATAATGTAGGATGCGTTACAACTTTTGAGAACACCTTACACCACTGTACGAAATATTAAAACTCCATAATAAACCTAATGAATTCGTCCGAGTAATTTGAACACCATACAACAATTTGGAATATATTACGACTCTGTATGCCACATTACCGCCTTGAAAAGCATGTTAGTATAACGTATGGCACCTTACAGCTCCTAACAAAACATTACAACACCATACGTAAACTTAAAACTCCATAACAAACCTAATGAATTCGTCCGAGTCCTTTGAACATCGTACGACCATTCAGGACTTGTTACGACTCTGTATGCGAAATTAGCAACAGGAAAAACAATTTAGAATAATGTAGGATGCGTTACAACTTTTGAGAACACCTTACACCACCGTACGAAAGATTAAAACTCCATATTAAACCTAATGAATTCGTCCGAGTAATTTGAACACCATACAACAATTTGGAATATATTACGACTTTGTATGCCACATTACCGCCTTGAAAAGCGTGTTAGTATAACGTACGGCACCTTACAGCTCCTAACAAAACATTACAACACCGTACGTAAACTTAAAACTCCATAATAAACCTAATGAATTCGTCCGAGTCATTTGAACATCGTACGACCACTCAGGACTTGTTACGACTCTGTATGCGAAATTAGCAACAGGAAAAGGAATTTAGAATAATGTAGGATGCGTTACAACTTTTGAGAACACCTTACACCACCGTACGAAAGATTAAAACTCCATATTAAACCTAATGAATTCGTCCGAGTAATTTGAACACCATACAACAATTTGGAATATATTACGACTTTGTATGCCACATTACCGCCTTGAAGAGCATGTTAGTATAACGTACGGCACCTTACAACTCCTAACAAAACATTACAACACCGTACGTAAACTTAAAACTCCATAATAAACCTAATGAATTCGTCCGAGTCATTTGAACATCGTACGACCACTCAGGACTTGTTACGACTCTGTATGCGAAATTAGCAACAGCAAAAGCAATTTAGAATAATGTAGGATGCGTTACAACTTTTGAGAACACCTTACACCACTGTACGAAAGATTAAAACTCCATAATAAACCTAATGAATTCGTCCGAGTAATTTGAACACCATACAACAATTTGGAATATATTACGACTCTGTATGCCACATTACCGCCTTGAAAAGCATGTTAGTATAACGTATGGCACCTTACAGCTCCTAACAAAACATTACAACACCATACGTAAACTTAAAACTCCATAACAAACCTAATGAATTCGTCCGAGTCCTTTGAACATCGTACGACCATTCAGGACTTGTTACGACTCTGTATGCGAAATTAGCAACAGGAAAAACAATTTAGAATAACGTAGGATGCGTTACAACTTTTGAGAACACCTTACACCGCCGTACGAAAGATTAAAACTCCATATTAAACCTAATGAATTCGTCCGAGTAATTTGAACACCATACAACAATTTGGAATATATTACGACTTTGTATGCCACATTACCGCCTTGAAAAGCGTGTTAGTATAACGTACGGCACCTTACAGCTCCTAACAAAACATTACAACACCGTACGTAAACTTAAAACTCCATAATAAACCTAATGAATTCGTCCGAGTCATTTGAACATCGTACGACCACTCAGGACTTGTTACGACTCTGTATGCGAAATTAGCAACAGGAAAAGGAATTTAGAATAATGTAGGATGCGTTACAACTTTTGAGAACACCTTACACCACCGTACGAAAGATTAAAACTCCATAATAAACCTAATGAATTCGTCCGAGTAATTTGAACACCATACAACAATTTGGAATATATTACGACTCTGTATGCCACATTACCGCCTTGAAAAGCATGTTAGTATAACGTACGGCACCTTACAGCTCCTAACAAAACGTTACAACACCGTACGTAAACTTAAAACTCCATAATAAACCTGATGAATTCGTCCGAGTCCTTTGAACATCGTACGACCATTCAGGACTTGTTACGACTCTGTATGCGAAATTAGCAACAGGAAAAGCAATTTAGAATAATGTAGGATGCGTTACAACTTTTGAGAACACCTTACACCACTGTACGAAAGATTAAAACTCCATAATAAACCTAATGAATTCGTCCGAGTAATTTGAACACCATACAACAATTTGGAATATATTACGACTCTGTATGCCACATTACCGCCTTGAAAAGCATGTTAGTATAACGTATGGCACCTTACAGCTCCTAACAAAACATTACAACACCATACGTAAACTTAAAACTCCATAACAAACCTAATGAATTCGTCCGAGTCCTTTGAACATCGTACGACCATTCAGGACTTGTTACGACTCTGTATGCGAAATTAGCAACAGGAAAAACAATTTAGAATAATGTAGGATGCGTTACAACTTTTGAGAACACCTTACACCACCGTACGAAAGATTAAAACTCCATATTAAACCTAATGAATTCGTCCGAGTAATTTGAACACCATACAACAATTTGGAATATATTACGACTTTGTATGCCACATTACCGCCTTGAAAAGCGTGTTAGTATAACGTACGGCACCTTACAGCTCCTAACAAAACATTACAACACCGTACGTAAACTTAAAACTCCATAATAAACCTAATGAATTCGTCCGAGTCATTTGAGCATCGTACGACCACTCAGGACTTGTTACGACTCTGTATGCGAAATTAGCAACAGGAAAAGCAATTTAAAATAATGTAGGATGCGTTACAACTTTTGAGAACACCTTACACCACCGTACGAAAGATTAAAACTCCATAATAAACCTAATGAATTCGTCCGAGTAATTTGAACACCATACAACAATTTGGAATATATTACGACTTTGTATGCCACATTACCGCCTTGAAGAGCATGTTAGTATAACGTACGGCACCTTTCAACTCCTAACAAAACATTACAACACCGTACGTAAACTTAAAACTCCATAATAAACCTAATGAATTCGTCCGAGTCATTTGAGCATCGTACGACCAATCAGGACTTGTTACGACTCTGTATGCGAAATTAGCAACAGGAAAAGCAATTTAGAATAATGTAGGATGCGTTACAACTTTTGAGAACACCTTACACCACCGTACGAAAGATTAAAACTCCATAATAAACCTAATGAATTCGTCCGAGTAATTTGAACACCATACAACAATTTGGAATATATTACGACTCTGTATGCCACATTACCGCCTTGAAAAGCATGTTAGTATAACGTACGGCACCTTACAACTCCTAACAAAACATTACAACACCGTACGTAAACTTAAAACTCCATAATAAACCTAATGAATTCGTCCTAGTCCTTTGAACATCGTACGACCACTCAGGACTTGTTACGACTCTATATGCGAAATTAGCAACAGGAAAAGCAATTTAGAAATATGTAGGATGCGTTACAACTTTTGAGAACACCTTACACCACCGTACGAAAGATTAAAACTCCATAATAAACCTAATAAATTCGTCCGAGTAATTTGAACACCATACAACAATTTGGAATATATTACGACTCTGTATGCCACATTACCGCCTTAGAAAGCATGTTAGAATAACGTACAGCACCTTACAACTCCTAACAAAACATTACAACACCGTACGTAAACTTAAAACTCCATAATAAACCTAATGAATTCGTCCGAGTCATTTGAACATCGTACGACCACTCAGGACTTGTTACGACTCTGTATGCGAAATTAGCAACAGGAAAAGCAATTTAGAATAATGTAGGATGCGTTACAACTTTTGAGAACACCTTACACCACCGTACGAAAGATTAAAACTCCATAATAAACCTAATAAATTCGTCCGAGTAATTTGAACACCATACAACAATTTGGAATATATTACGACTCTGTATGCCACATTACCGCCTTGGAAAGCATGTTAGTATAACGTACAGCACCTTACAACTCCTAACAAAACATTACAACACCGTACGTAAACTTAAAACTCCATAATAAACCTAATGAATTCGTCCGAGTCATTTGAACATCGTACGACCACTCAGGACTTGTTACGACTCTGTATGCGAAATTAGCAACAGGAAAAGCAATTTAGAATAATGTAGGATGCGTTACAACTTTTGAGAACACCTTACACCACTGTACGAAAGATTAAAACTCCATAATAAACCTAATGAATTCGTCCGAGTAATTTGAACACCATACAACAATTTGGAATATATTACGACTCTGTATGCCACATTACCGCCTTGAAAAGCATGTTAGTATAACGTATGGCACCTTACAGCTCCTAACAAAACATTACAACACCATACGTAAACTTAAAACTCCATAACAAACCTAATGAATTCGTCCGAGTCCTTTGAACATCGTACGACCATTCAGGACTTGTTACGACTCTGTATGCGAAATTAGCAACAGGAAAAACAATTTAGAATAATGTAGGATGCGTTACAACTTTTGAGAACACCTTACACCACCGTACGAAAGATTAAAACTCCATATTAAACCTAATGAATTCGTCCGAGTAATTTGAACACCATACAACAATTTGGAATATATTACGACTTTGTATGCCACATTACCGCCTTGAAGAGCATGTTAGTATAACGTACGGCACCTTACAACTCCTAACAAAACATTACAACACCGTACGTAAACTTAAAACTCCATAATAAACCTAATGAATTCGTCCGAGTCATTTGAACATCGTACGACCACTCAGGACTTGTTACGACTCTGTATGCGAAATTAGCAAAAGGAAAAGCAATTTAGAATAATGTAGGATGCGTTACAACTTTTGAGAACACCTTACACCACTGTACGAAAGATTAAAACTCCATAATAAACCTAATGAATTCGTCCGAGTAATTTGAACACCATACAACAATTTGGAATATATTACGACTCTGTATGCCACATTACCGCCTTGAAAAGCATGTTAGTATAACGTATGGCACCTTACAGCTCCTAACAAAACATTACAACACCATACGTAAACTTAAAACTCCATAACAAACCTAATGAATTCGTCCGAGTCCTTTGAACATCGTACGACCATTCAGGACTTGTTACGACTCTGTATGCGAAATTAGCAACAGGAAAAACAATTTAGAATAATGTAGGATGCGTTACAACTTTTGAGAACACCTTACACCACCGTACGAAAGATTAAAACTCCATATTAAACCTAATGAATTCGTCCGAGTAATTTGAACACCATACAACAATTTGGAATATATTACGACTTTGTATGCCACATTACCGCCTTGAAAAGCGTGTTAGTATAACGTACGGCACCTTACAGCTCCTAACAAAACATTACAACACCGTACGTAAACTTAAAACTCCATAATAAACCTAATGAATTCGTCCGAGTCATTTGAACATCGTACGACCACTCAGGACTTGTTACGACTCTGTATGCGAAATTAGCAACAGGAAAAGGAATTTAGAATAATGTAGGATGCGTTACAACTTTTGAGAACACCTTACACCACCGTACGAAAGATTAAAACTCCATATTAAACCTAATGAATTCGTCCGAGTAATTTGAACACCATACAACAATTTGGAATATATTACGACTTTGTATGCCACATTACCGCCTTGAAGAGCATGTTAGTATAACGTACGGCACCTTACAACTCCTAACAAAACATTACAACACCGTACGTAAACTTAAAACTCCATATTAAACCTAATGAATTCGTCCGAGTCATTTGAACATCGTACGACCACTCAGGACTTGTTACGACTCTGTATGCGAAATTAGCAACAGGAAAAGGAATTTAGAATAATGTAGGATGCGTTACAACTTTTGAGAACACCTTACACCACCGTACGAAAGATTAAAACTCCATATTAAACCTAATGAATTCGTCCGAGTAATTTGAACACCATACAACAATTTGGAATATATTACGACTCTGTATGCCACATTACCGCCTTGAAAGGCGTGTTAGTATAACGTACGGCACCTTACAGCTCCTAACAAAACATTACAACACCGTACGTAAACTTAAAACTCCATATTAAACCTAATGAATTCGTCCGAGTCATTTGAACATCGTACGACCACTCAGGACTTGTTACGACTCTGTATGCGAAATTAGCAACAGGAAAAGGAATTTAGAATAATGTAGGATGCGTTACAACTTTTGAGAACACCTTACACCACCGTACGAAAGATTAAAACTCCATATTAAACCTAATGAATTCGTCCGAGTAATTTGAACACCATACAACAATTTGGAATATATTACGACTTTGTATGCCACATTACCGCCTTGAAGAGCATGTTAGTATAACGTACGGCACCTTACAACTCCTAACAAAACATTACAACACCGTACGTAAACTTAAAACTCCATAATAAACCTAATGAATTCGTCCGAGTCATTTGAACATCGTACGACCACTCAGGACTTGTTACGACTCTGTATGCGAAATTAGCAAAAGGAAAAGCAATTTAGAATAATGTAGGATGCGTTACAACTTTTGAGAACACCTTACACCACTGTACGAAAGATTAAAACTCCATAATAAACCTAATGAATTCGTCCGAGTAATTTGAACACCATACAACAATTTGGAATATATTACGACTCTGTATGCCACATTACCGCCTTGAAAAGCATGTTAGTATAACGTATGGCACCTTACAGCTCCTAACAAAACATTACAACACCATACGTAAACTTAAAACTCCATAACAAACCTAATGAATTCGTCCGAGTCATTTGAACATCGTACGACCACTCAGGACTTGTTACGACTCTGTATGCGAAATTAGCAACAGGAAAAGGAATTTAGAATAATGTAGGATGCGTTACAACTTTTGAGAACACCTTACACCACCGTACGAAAGATTAAAACTCCATATTAAACCTAATGAATTCGTCCGAGTAATTTGAACACCATACAACAATTTGGAATATATTACGACTTTGTATGCCACATTACCGCCTTGAAAAGCGTGTTAGTATAACGTACGGCACCTTACAGCTCCTAACAAAACATTACAACACCGTACGTAAACTTAAAACTCCATAATAAACCTAATGAATTCGTCCGAGTCATTTGAACATCGTACGACCACTCAGGACTTGTTACGACTCTGTATGCGAAATTAGCAAAAGGAAAAGCAATTTAGAATAATGTAGGATGCGTTACAACTTTTGAGAACACCTTACACCACTGTACGAAAGATTAAAACTCCATAATAAACCTAATGAATTCGTCCGAGTAATTTGAACACCATACAACAATTTGGAATATATTACGACTCTGTATGCCACATTACCGCCTTGAAAAGCATGTTAGTATAACGTATGGCACCTTACAGCTCCTAACAAAACATTACAACACCATACGTAAACTTAAAACTCCATAACAAACCTAATGAATTCGTCCGAGTCCTTTGAACATCGTACGACCATTCAGGACTTGTTACGACTCTGTATGCGAAATTAGCAACAGGAAAAACAATTTAGAATAATGTAGGATGCGTTACAACTTTTGAGAACACCTTACACCACCGTACGAAAGATTAAAACTCCATATTAAACCTAATGAATTCGTCCGAGTAATTTGAACACCATACAACAATTTGGAATATATTACGACTTTGTATGCCACATTACCGCCTTGAAAGGCGTGTTAGTATAACGTACGGCACCTTACAGCTCCTAACAAAACATTACAACACCGTACGTAAACTTAAAACTCCATAATAAACCTAATGAATTCGTCCGAGTCATTTGAACATCGTACGACCACTCAGGACTTGTTACGACTCTGTATGCGAAATTAGCAACAGGAAAAGGAATTTAGAATAATGTAGGATGCGTTACAACTTTTGAGAACACCTTACACCACCGTACGAAAGATTAAAACTCCATATTAAACCTAATGAATTCGTCCGAGTAATTTGAACACCATACAACAATTTGGAATATATTACGACTTTGTATGCCACATTACCGCCTTGAAGAGCATGTTAGTATAACGTACGGCACCTTACAACTCCTAACAAAACATTACAACACCGTACGTAAACTTAAAACTCCATATTAAACCTAATGAATTCGTCCGAGTCATTTGAACATCGTACGACCACTCAGGACTTGTTACGACTCTGTATGCGAAATTAGCAACAGGAAAAGCAATTTAGAATAATGTAGGATGCGTTACAACTTTTGAGAACACCTTACACCACCGTACGAAAGATTAAAACTCCATATTAAACCTAATGAATTCGTCCGAGTAATTTGAACACCATACAACAATTTGGAATATATTACGACTCTGTATGCCACATTACCGCCTTGAAAGGCGTGTTAGTATAACGTACGGCACCTTACAGCTCCTAACAAAACATTACAACACCGTACGTAAACTTAAAACTCCATATTAAACCTAATGAATTCGTCCGAGTCATTTGAACATCGTACGACCACTCAGGACTTGTTACGACTCTGTATGCGAAATTAGCAACAGGAAAAGGAATTTAGAATAATGTAGGATGCGTTACAACTTTTGAGAACACCTTACACCACCGTACGAAAGATTAAAACTCCATATTAAACCTAATGAATTCGTCCGAGTAATTTGAACACCATACAACAATTTGGAATATATTACGACTTTGTATGCCACATTACCGCCTTGAAGAGCATGTTAGTATAACGTACGGCACCTTACAACTCCTAACAAAACATTACAACACCGTACGTAAACTTAAAACTCCATAATAAACCTAATGAATTCGTCCGAGTCATTTGAACATCGTACGACCACTCAGGACTTGTTACGACTCTGTATGCGAAATTAGCAAAAGGAAAAGCAATTTAGAATAATGTAGGATGCGTTACAACTTTTGAGAACACCTTACACAACTGTACGAAAGATTAAAACTCCATAATAAACCTAATGAATTCGTCCGAGTAATTTGAACACCATACAACAATTTGGAATATATTACGACTCTGTATGCCACATTACCGCCTTGAAAAGCATGTTAGTATAACGTATGGCACCTTACAGCTCCTAACAAAACATTACAACACCATACGTAAACTTAAAACTCCATAACAAACCTAATGAATTCGTCCGAGTCCTTTGAACATCGTACGACCATTCAGGACTTGTTACGACTCTGTATGCGAAATTAGCAACAGGAAAAACAATTTAGAATAATGTAGGATGCGTTACAACTTTTGAGAACACCTTACACCACCGTACGAAAGATTAAAACTCCATATTAAACCTAATGAATTCGTCCGAGTAATTTGAACACCATACAACAATTTGGAATATATTACGACTTTGTATGCCACATTACCGCCTTGAAAAGCGTGTTAGTATAACGTACGGCACCTTACAGCTCCTAACAAAACATTACAACACCGTACGTAAACTTAAAACTCCATAATAAACCTAATGAATTCGTCCGAGTCATTTGAACATCGTACGACCACTCAGGACTTGTTACGACTCTGTATGCGAAATTAGCAACAGGAAAAGGAATTTAGAATAATGTAGGATGCGTTACAACTTTTGAGAACACCTTACACCACCGTACGAAAGATTAAAACTCCATATTAAACCTAATGAATTCGTCCGAGTAATTTGAACACCATACAACAATTTGGAATATATTACGACTTTGTATGCCACATTACCGCCTTGAAGAGCATGTTAGTATAACGTACGGCACCTTACAACTCCTAACAAAACATTACAACACCGTACGTAAACTTAAAACTCCATATTAAACCTAATGAATTCGTCCGAGTCATTTGAACATCGTACGACCACTCAGGACTTGTTACGACTCTGTATGCGAAATTAGCAACAGGAAAAGGAATTTAGAATAATGTAGGATGCGTTACAACTTTTGAGAACACCTTACACCACCGTACGAAAGATTAAAACTCCATATTAAACCTAATGAATTCGTCCGAGTAATTTGAACACCATACAACAATTTGGAATATATTACGACTCTGTATGCCACATTACCGCCTTGAAAGGCGTGTTAGTATAACGTACGGCACCTTACAGCTCCTAACAAAACATTACAACACCGTACGTAAACTTAAAACTCCATATTAAACCTAATGAATTCGTCCGAGTCATTTGAACATCGTACGACCACTCAGGACTTGTTACGACTCTGTATGCGAAATTAGCAACAGGAAAAGGAATTTAGAATAATGTAGGATGCGTTACAACTTTTGAGAACACCTTACACCACCGTACGAAAGATTAAAACTCCATATTAAACCTAATGAATTCGTCCGAGTAATTTGAACACCATACAACAATTTGGAATATATTACGACTTTGTATGCCACATTACCGCCTTGAAAAGCGTGTTAGTATAACGTACGGCACCTTACAGCTCCTAACAAAACATTACAACACCGTACGTAAACTTAAAACTCCATAATAAACCTAATGAATTCGTCCGAGTCATTTGAACATCGTACGACCACTCAGGACTTGTTACGACTCTGTATGCGAAATTAGCAACAGGAAAAGGAATTTAGAATAATGTAGGATGCGTTACAACTTTTGAGAACACCTTACACCACCGTACGAAAGATTAAAACTCCATATTAAACCTAATGAATTCGTCCGAGTAATTTTAACACCATACAACAATTTGGAATATATTACGACTCTGTATGCCACATTACCGCCTTGAAAGGCGTGTTAGTATAACGTACGGCACCTTACAACTCCTAACAAAACATTACAACACCGTACGTAAACTTAAAACTCCATATTAAACCTAATGAATTCGTCCGAGTCATTTGAACATCGTACGACCACTCAGGACTTGTTACGACTCTGTATGCGAAATTAGCAACAGGAAAAGGAATTTAGAATAATGTAGGATGCGTTACAACTTTTGAGAACACCTTACACCACCGTACGAAAGATTAAAACTCCATATTAAACCTAATGAATTCGTCCGAGTAATTTGAACACCATACAACAATTTGGAATATATTACGACTCTGTATGCCACATTACCGCCTTGAAAGGCGTGTTAGTATAACGTACGGCACCTTACAGCTCCTAACAAAACATTACAACACCGTACGTAAACTTAAAACTCCATATTAAACCTAATGAATTCGTCCGAGTCATTTGAACATCGTACGACCACTCAGGACTTGTTACGACTCTGTATGCGAAATTAGCAACAGGAAAAGGAATTTAGAATAATGTAGGATGCGTTACAACTTTTGAGAACACCTTACACCACCGTACGAAAGATTAAAACTCCATATTAAACCTAATGAATTCGTCCGAGTAATTTGAACACCATACAACAATTTGGAATATATTACGACTTTGTATGCCACATTACCGCCTTGAAGAGCATGTTAGTATAACGTACGGCACCTTACAACTCCTAACAAAACATTACAACACCGTACGTAAACTTAAAACTCCATAATAAACCTAATGAATTCGTCCGAGTCATTTGAACATCGTACGACCACTCAGGACTTGTTACGACTCTGTATGCGAAATTAGCAAAAGGAAAAGCAATTTAGAATAATGTAGGATGCGTTACAACTTTTGAGAACACCTTACACCACTGTACGAAAGATTAAAACTCCATAATAAACCTAATGAATTCGTCCGAGTAATTTGAACACCATACAACAATTTGGAATATATTACGACTCTGTATGCCACATTACCGCCTTGAAAAGCATGTTAGTATAACGTATGGCACCTTACAGCTCCTAACAAAACATTACAACACCATACGTAAACTTAAAACTCCATAACAAACCTAATGAATTCGTCCGAGTCCTTTGAACATCGTACGACCATTCAGGACTTGTTACGACTCTGTATGCGAAATTAGCAACAGGAAAAACAATTTAGAATAATGTAGGATGCGTTACAACTTTTGAGAACACCTTACACCACCGTACGAAAGATTAAAACTCCATATTAAACCTAATGAATTCGTCCGAGTAATTTGAACACCATACAACAATTTGGAATATATTACGACTTTGTATGCCACATTACCGCCTTGAAAAGCGTGTTAGTATAACGTACGGCACCTTACAGCTCCTAACAAAACATTACAACACCGTACGTAAACTTAAAACTCCATAATAAACCTAATGAATTCGTCCGAGTCATTTGAACATCGTACGACCACTCAGGACTTGTTACGACTCTGTATGCGAAATTAGCAACAGGAAAAGGAATTTAGAATAATGTAGGATGCGTTACAACTTTTGAGAACACCTTACACCACCGTACGAAAGATTAAAACTCCATATTAAACCTAATGAATTCGTCCGAGTAATTTTAACACCATACAACAATTTGGAATATATTACGACTCTGTATGCCACATTACCGCCTTGAAAGGCGTGTTAGTATAACGTACGGCACCTTACAGCTCCTAACAAAACATTACAACACCGTACGTAAACTTAAAACTCCATATTAAACCTAATGAATTCGTCCGAGTCATTTGAACATCGTACGACCACTCAGGACTTGTTACGACTCTGTATGCGAAATTAGCAACAGGAAAAGGAATTTAGAATAATGTAGGATGCGTTACAACTTTTGAGAACACCTTACACCACCGTACGAAAGATTAAAACTCCATAATAAACCTAATGAATTCGTCCGAGTAATTTGAACACCATACAACAATTTGGAATATATTACGACTCTGTATGCCACATTACCGCCTTGAAAAGCATGTTAGTATAACGTACGGCACCTTACAGCTCCTAACAAAACGTTACAACACCGTACGTAAACTTAAAACTCCATAATAAACCTGATGAATTCGTCCGAGTCCTTTGAACATCGTACGACCATTCAGGACTTGTTACGACTCTGTACGCGAAATTAGCAACAGGAAAAGCAATTTAGAATAATGTAGGATGCGTTACAACTTTTGAGAACACCTTACACCACCGTACGAAATATTAAAACTCCATAATAAACCTAATGAATTCGTCCGAGTAATTTGAACACCATACAACAATTTAGAATATATTACGACTCTGTATGCCACATTACCGCCTTGAAAAGCATGTTAGTATAACGTACGGCACCTTACAACTCCTAACAAAACATTACAACACCGTACGTAAACTTAACACTGTATAATAAACCTAATGAATTCGTCCTAGTCCTTTGAACATCGTACGACCACTCAGGACTTGTTATGACTCTGTATGCGAAATTAGCAACAGGAAAAGCAATTTAGAATAATGTAGGATGCGTTACAACTTTTGAGAACACCTTACACCACCGTACGAAAGATTAAAACTCCATAATAAACCTAATGAATTCGTCCGAGTAATTTGAACACCATACAACAATTTGGAATATATTACGACTCTGTATGCCACATTACCGCCTTGAAAAGCATGTTAGTATAACGTACGGCACCTTACAACTCCTAACAAAACATTACAACACCGTACGTAAACTTAAAACTCCATAATAAACCTAATGAATTCGTCCTAGTCCTTTGAACATCGTACGACCACTCAGGACTTGTTACGACTCTGTATGCGAAATTAGCAACAGGAAAAGCAATTTAGAATAATGTAGGATGCGTTACAACTTTTAAGAACACCTTACACCACCGTACGAAAGATTAAAACTCCATAATAAACCTAATGAATTCGTCCGAGTAATTTGAACACCATACAACAATTTGGAATATATTACGACTCTGTATGCCACATTACCGGCTTGGAAAGCATGTTAGTATAATGTTGGGTCTGAAAATGATAGTCTATATTATCAATGTAGTCAAAGTCACCAAAGTCAATGTCATGATTAAATTCAAATGAAGAGTTCAAGACGAAGAAGACGTTAAAGATAGATCGTGACTAGGAGCATTATTGTAAAGAATATATTTTGTGTCAACAAAATATATTTAATCAAGTTGTAGTCACATTTTAGGTTTATTTGTATTTTTCCTAATTAAACTAAGTCTAGGGGGTTAATATGTAATTAAGTGGATTGAACATTCACTATATATAGATTAGTTTGATTAGGGTTTAGGTGCTTGAAACATAGCCAAGAATTGGGAGTCTACCATGTAAACAACACCATATGCAATTCTAATGGATCAAAATGAGGAATTTCATTGTGTTCTTGATTGTTCTTGCATGTTCATCACGATTTATGTCATTTTGATCCAAAATCTTCACAATGTCCATTGATTCAAGTGTTTTATGGGACCAACAATTGGTATCAGAGCCTAAGAGAGATCCAATTCAGTCATATTTATGAAGATTAGTTACTGATTTTGAAGATTTGTGAAGAAATTTTAGTGAGAGAAAGTAGATCTGGTGGGTTTTAAGAGAGAGAAAGTAGATCTGAGTTTGAATCTTCATATTTTCATCAGATCTACGTCAACATTCATCAGATCTGTTGTTTTTAGCAACATACTTGTGATCTACAAGCTCAGATCTGCAAGAAAATAGAAGAAATTTTTCAGATCTGGAAGTTTCTCTCACACACCGTGTGTGTGTGTTCTTGGTGTTCTTCAAATCTTCAAATCTGCAGATTAGCGAAACTAAGTTAGTACCTGAACGAAAGTTCAAAATTTTGAGCGAATCTATACCAAGCATTTGCATAGATTCGCCCGTTGTTCTTAGCAAACTTATAAGTTCGCCCGGCACTTTGTAAGCCAGCGAATCTATACCAAGCATTTGCATAGATTCGCCCGTTGTTCTTAGCAAACCTATAAGTTCGCCCAGCACTTTGTAAGCCAGCGAATCTATAGGTTCTTGCACTACCTTGCAAAGCCATCCAGATCTGAGCGAACCTAGCATTTCTTGACAAATTTCCTGCACCAACCATCAATCAGACACAACCATTACTTTCAAATCTATATCCTAACCTTACCCACATCACCTTAACCCAAACCAGATCCATACACCAAAACCCAAACCCAAAATTAAAACCATTTTCTTTTTTTGCCATTTTAAAATCTTTAACCCAAACCATCCTAACCATAACCATACCACAGATATTTTTTTAAAAAAATAAACCCATACCCCTTTTAACCATATCCATAACCAAATCATTTCTCTTTAACCCATACCCATACCCATAACCATAACCATACTCATTCCCGTTTTCAAACAAAACAAGCTTCAACCTCAACCTTTAGACAGATCTGACGGCTACAACAAACACCACCATAATTATCACCTCAACTTTACAAGAACAAAGAGCAGTAGCAGATCTAGTGTGTGTTCTTGAGACCGACGAAGAAGAAACAGCAGCTTATGTGTGTTAAACTTCTTGTGTGTTTGAAGTAAGTTAACAAAAAGAAGGAGCTGCTGTTGTGCGGCTGCTATTGCTTAAAGAAGCGGTGTGTGTGTGTTTGTTTCGAACCAGAATAAAAAAAAAAGGTAGAGCAGATCGGTTGTGTTCTTGAAACCAAATAGCATTTGTGTTTGTGTGTATGTTGTTATAGCAGCAGCAACTCGTGTTTGTGTTCTTGAGACCGAAGAACAAGAAAGCAGCAGCTGCAGTTCGATGTTATTGTGTGTTAGAATAGAGAGAGAGACAAGATGAAGGGATGATGTTGTGCTGCTGTGAAGATGTTTGTGTGTTCGTGTATGAACCGAAACAGAAGAGCAGCAGCAGATCTTTAAATATTGTTGATGTTGTCTGCTTAAAGAACCAAGAAGAGAGAGTAGTGTGTGTTTGTGTTTGTGTTTGTGTGTTTGTCTTAAACGTGAGAGAGAGAATGAGAAAGAGATGGAAGCAAATTGTGATGTTAGGTGGTGTGTGTGTTTAAAAATCTATTTTTGAGCGGCTGAAAAAAAAAAAGGAGGGAGGTGGGTTGGTTAGGGTTAGGGTTGTTATAATTTTATGGGCCGAAAATTTTGGTGGGCCGAGAATTAATTTTGGGCTGCGTTTTTCTTCTTTTTGGGCTATAAAAATAGGCTGTTGGTTAATAGATCTACGTTATGGGCCGGAAGCTAACGTTTAATCCGTTGGGCCAAGATCATTATAAAAAAAAAAATTGTGTTCAAAATCGCCGGGTGTCGAAGTTAAAATTTTATGGGCGTTTTTCTTAAAGTCGTCATTAACATTTAAAAAAAAATGACGTCTTTTGGCCGGGTGTTTATTTTGTCAATCTTTAGGCCAAAATTAAAAGATGGAGAAGCTTACAAGTAGGGGGAGTTAATGGATCAATCTTTGCCTACAATGTCGAAAAGCTTCAATAAAGGGGGAGATATAGAAGATCACTCATTTGTTGACTTTGACCGGAGCTGAACTCAATTGAGGATGTTGATAATGATAGACTAAGGGGGAGTATTGTTGGGTCTGAAAATGATAATCTATATTATCAATGTAGTCAAAGTCACCAAAGTCAATGTCATGATTAAAGTCAAATGAAGAGTTCAAGACGAAGAAGACGTTAAAGATAGATCGAGACTAGGAGCATTATTGTAAAGAATATATTTTGTGTCAACAAAATTTATTTAATCAAGTTGTAGTCACATTTTAGGTTTATTTGTATTTTTCCTAATTAAACTAAGTCTAGGGGGTTAATATGTAATTAAGTGGATTGAACATTCACTATATATAGATTAGTTTGATTAGGGTTTAGGTGCTTGAAACATAGCCAAGAATTGGGAGTCTACCATGTAAACAACAACATATGCAATTCTAATGGATCAAAATGAGGAATTTCATTGTGTTCTTGATTGTTCTTGCATGTTCATCACGATTTATGTCATTTTGATCCAAAATCTTCACAATGTCCATTGATTCAAGTGTTTTATGGGACCAACATATAACGTACGGCACCTTACAACTCCTAACAAAACATTACAACACCGTACGTAAACTTAAAACTCCATAATAAACCTAATGAATTCGTCCGAGTCATTTGAACATCGTACGACCACTCAGGACTTGTTACGACTCTGTATGCGAAATTAGCAACAGGAAAAGCAATTTAGAATAATGTAGGATGCGTTACAACTTTTGAGAACACCTTACACCACCGTACGAAAGAATAAAACTCCATAATAAACCTAATGAATTCGTCCGAGTAATTTGAACACCATACAACAATTTGGAATATATTACGACTCTGTATGCCACATTACCGCCTTGAAAAGCGTGTTAGTATAACGTACGGCACCTTACAACTCCTAACAAAACATTACAACACCGTACGTAAACTTAAAACTCCATAATAAACCTAATGAATTCTTCCGAGTCCTTTGAACATCGTACGACCATTCAGGACTTGTTACGACTCTGTATGCGAAATTAGCAACAGGAAAAGCAATTTAGAATAATGTAGGATGCGTTACAACTTTTGAGAACACCTTACACCACCGTACGAAATATTAAAACTCCATAATAAACCTAATGAATTCGTCCGAGTAATTTGAACACCATACAACAATTTAGAATATATTACGACTCTGTATGCCACATTACCGCCTTGAAAAGCATGTTAGTATAACGTACGGCACCTTACAACTCCTAACAAAACATTACAACACCGTACGAAAACTTAACACTGTATAATAAACCTAATGAATTCGTCCTAGTCCTTTGAACATCGTACGACCACTCAGGACTTGTTATGACTCTGTATGCGAAATTAGCAACAGGAAAAGCAATTTAGAATAATGTAGGATGCGTTACAACTTTTGAGAACACCTTACACCACCGTACGAAAGATTAAAACTCCATAATAAACCTAATGAATTCGTCCGAGTAATTTGAACACCATACAACAATTTGGAATATATTACGACTCTGTATGCCACATTACCGCCTTGAAAAGCATGTTAGTATAACGTACGGCACCTTACAACTCCTAACAAAACATTACAACACCGTACGTAAACTTAAAACTCCATAATAAACCTAATGACTTCGTCCTAGTCCTTTGAACATCGTACGACCACTCAGGACTTGTTACGACTCTGTATGCGAAATTAGCAACAGGAAAAGCAATTTAGAATAATGTAGGATGCGTTACAACTTTTAAGAACACTTTACACCACCGTACGAAAGATTAAAACTCCATAATAAACCTAATGAATTCGTCCGAGTAATTTGAACACCATACAACAATTTGGAATATATTACGACTCTGTATGCCACATTACCGGCTTGGAAAGCATGTTAGTATAATGTTGGGTCTGAAAATGATAGTCTATATTATCAATGTAGTCAAAGTCACCAAAGTCAATGTCATGATTAAATTCAAATGAAGAGTTCAAGACGAAGAAGACGTTAAAGATAGATCGTGACTAGGAGCATTATTGTAAAGAATATATTTTGTGTCAACAAAATATATTTAATCAAGTTGTAGTCACATTTTAGGTTTATTTGTATTTTTCCTAATTAAACTAAGTCTAGGGGGTTAATATGTAATTAAGTGGATTGAACATTCACTATATATAGATTAGTTTGATTAGGGTTTAGGTGCTTGAAACATAGCCAAGAATTGGGAGTCTACCATGTAAACAACACCATATGCAATTCTAATGGATCAAAATGAGGAATTTCATTGTGTTCTTGATTGTTCTTGCATGTTCATCACGATTTATGTCATTTTGATCCAAAATCTTCACAATGTCCATTGATTCAAGTGTTTTATGGGACCAACAATTGGTATCAGAGCCTAAGAGAGATCCAATTCAGTCATATTTATGAAGATTAGTTACTGATTTTGAAGATTTGTGAAGAAATTTTAGTGAGAGAAAGTAGATCTGGTGGGTTTTAAGAGAGAGAAAGTAGATCTGAGTTTGAATCTTCATATTTTCATCAGATCTACGTCAACATTCATCAGATCTGTTGTTTTTAGCAACATACTTGTGATCTACAAGCTCAGATCTGCAAGAAAATAGAAGAAATTTTTCAGATCTGGAAGTTTCTCTCACACACCGTGTGTGTGTGTTCTTGGTGTTCTTCAAATCTTCAAATCTGCAGATTAGCGAAACTAAGTTAGTACCTGAACGAAAGTTCAAAATTTTGAGCGAATCTATACCAAGCATTTGCATAGATTCGCCCGTTGTTCTTAGCAAACTTATAAGTTCGCCCGACACTTTGTAAGCCAGCGAATCTATACCAAGCATTTGCATAGATTCGCCCGTTGTTCTTAGCAAACCTATAAGTTCGCCCAGCACTTTGTAAGCCAGCGAATCTATAGGTTCTTGCACTACCTTGCAAAGCCATCCAGATCTGAGCGAACCTAGCATTTCTTGACAAATTTCCTGCACCAACCATCAATCAGACACAACCATTACTTTCAAATCTATATCCTAACCTTACCCACATCACCTTAACCCAAACCAGATCCATACACCAAAACCCAAACCCAAAATTAAAACCATTTTCTTTTTTTGCCATTTTAAAATCTTTAACCCAAACCATCCTAACCATAACCATACCACAGATATTTTTTTAAAAAAATAAACCCATACCCCTTTTAACCATATCCATAACCAAATCCATAACCAAATCATTTCTCTTTAACCCATACCCATACCCATAACCATAACCATACTCATTCCCGTTTTCAAACAAAACAAGCTTCAACCTCAACCTTTAGACAGATCTGACGGCTACAACAAACACCACCATAATTATCACCTCAACTTTACAAGAACAAAGAGCAGTAGCAGATCTAGTGTGTGTTCTTGAGACCGACGAAGAAGAAGCAGCAGCTTATGTGTGTTAAACTTCTTGTGTGTTTGAAGTAAGTTAACAAAAAGAAGGAGCTGCTGTTGTGCGGCTGCTATTGCTTAAAGAAGCGGTGTGTGTGTGTTTGTTTCGAACCAGAATCAAAAAAAAAGGTAGAGCAGATCGGTTGTGTTCTTGAAACCAAATAGCATTTGTGTTTGTGTGTATGTTGTTATAGCAGCAGCAACTCGTGTTTGTGTTCTTGAGACCGAAGAACAAGAAAGCAGCAGCTGCAGTTCGATGTTATTGTGTGTTAGAATAGAGAGAGAGACAAGATGAAGGGATGATGTTGTGCTGCTGTGAAGATGTTTGTGTGTTCGTGTATGAACCGAAACAGAAGAGCAGCAGCAGATCTTTAAATATTGTTGATGTTGTCTGCTTAAAGAACCAAGAAGAGAGAGTAGTGTGTGTTTGTGTTTGTGTTTGTGTGTTTGTCTTAAACGTGAGAGAGAGAATGAGAAAGAGATGGAAGCAAATTGTGATGTTAGGTGGTGTGTGTGTTTAAAAATCTATTTTTGAGCGGCTGAAAAAAAAAAGGAGGGAGGTGGGTTGGTTAGGGTTAGGGTTGTTATAATTTTATGGGCCGAAAATTTTGGTGGGCCGAGAATTAATTTTGGGCTGCGTTTTTCTTCTTTTTGGGCTATAAAAATAGGCTGTTGGTTAATAGATCTACGTTATGGGCCGGAAGCTAACGTTTAATCCGTTGGGCCAAGATCATTATAAAAAAAAAAAATTGTGTTCAAAATCGCCGGGTGTCGAAGTTAAAATTTTATGGGCGTTTTTCTTAAAGTCGTCATTAACATTTAAAAAAAATGACATCTTTTGGCCGGGTGTTTATTTTGTCAATCTTTGGGCCAAAATTAAAAGATGGAGAAGCTTACAAGTAGGGGGAGTTAATGGATCAATCTTTGCCTACAATGTCGAAAAGCTTCAATAAAGGGGGAGATATAGAAGATCACTCATTTGTTGACTTTGACCGGAGCTGAACTCAATTGAGGATGTTGATAATGATAGACTAAGGGGGAGTATTGTTGGGTCTGAAAATGATAATCTATATTATCAATGTAGTCAAAGTCACCAAAGTCAATGTCATGATTAAAGTCAAATGAAGAGTTCAAGACGAAGAAGACGTTAAAGATAGATCGAGACTAGGAGCATTATTGTAAAGAATATATTTTGTGTCAACAAAATATATTTAATCAAGTTGTAGTCACATTTTAGGTTTATTTGTATTTTTCCTAATTAAACTAAGTCTAGGGGGTTAATATGTAATTAAGTGGATTGAACATTCACTATATATAGATTAGTTTGATTAGGGTTTAGGTGCTTGAAACATAGCCAAGAATTGGGAGTCTACCATGTAAACAACAACATATGCAATTCTAATGGATCAAAATGAGGAATTTCATTGTGTTCTTGATTGTTCTTGCATGTTCATCACGATTTATGTCATTTTGATCCAAAATCTTCACAATGTCCATTGATTCAAGTGTTTTATGGGACCAACATATAACGTACGGCACCTTACAACTCCTAACAAAACATTACAACACCGTACGTAAACTTAAAACTCCATAATAAACCTAATGAATTCGTCCGAGTCATTTGAACATCGTACGACCACTCAGGACTTGTTACGACTCTGTATGCGAAATTAGCAACAGGAAAAGCAATTTAGAATAATGTAGGATGCGTTACAACTTTTGAGAACACCTTACACTACCGTACGAAAGAATAAAACTCCATAATAAACCTAATGAATTCGTCCGAGTAATTTGAACACCATACAACAATTTGGAATATATTTCGACTCTGTATGCCACATTACCGCCTTGAAAAGCGTGTTAGTATAACGTACGGCACCTTACAACTCCTAATAAAACATTACAACACCGTACGTAAACTTAAAACTCCATAATAAACCTAATGAATTCTTCCGAGTCCTTTGAACATCGTACGACCACTCAGGACTTGTTACGACTCTGTATGCGAAATTAGCAACAGGAAAAGGAATTTAGAATAATGTAGGATGCGTTACAACTTTTGAGAACACCTTACACCACCGTACGAAAGATTAAAACTCCATAATAAACCTAATGAATTCGTCCGAGTAATTTGAACACCATACAACAATTTAGAATATATTACGACTCTGTATGCCACATTACCGCCTTGAAAGGCGTGTTAGTATAACGTACGGCACCTTACAACTCCTAACAAAACATTACAACACCGTACGTAAACTTAAAACTCCATAATAAACCTAATGAATTCGTCCGAGTCATTTGAGCATCGTACGACCACTCAGGACTTGTTACGACTCTGTATGCGAAATTAGCAACAGGAAAAGCAATTTAGAATATTGTAGGATGCGTTACAACTTTTGAGAACACCTTACACCACCGTACGAAAGATTAAAACTCCATAATAAACCTAATGAATTCGTCCGAGTAATTTGAACACCATACAACAATTTGGAATATATTACGACTCAGTATGCCACATTACCGCCTTGAAAAGCATGTTAGAATAACGTACGGCACCTTACAACTCCTAACAAAACATTACAACACCGTACGTAAACTTAAAACTCCATAATAAACCTAATGAATTCGTCCTAGTCCTTTGAACATCGTACGACCACTCAGGACTTGTTACGACTCTGTATGCGAAATTAGCAACAGGAAAAGCAATTTAGAAATATGTAGGATGCCTTACAAGTTTTGAGAACACCTTACACCACCGTACGAAAGATTAAAACTCTATAATAAACCTAATAAATTCGTCCGAGTAATTTGAACACCATACAACAATTTGGAATATATTACGACTCTGTATGCCACATTACCGCCTTGGAAAGCATGTTAGTATAACGTACAGCACCTTACAACTCCTAACAAAACATTACAACACCGTACGTAAACTTAAAACTCCATAATAAACCTAATGAATTCGTACGAGTCATTTGAACATCGTACGACCACTCAGGACTTGTTACGACTCTGTATGCGAAATTAGCAACAGGAAAAGCAATTTAGAATAATGTAGGATGCGTTACAACTTTTGAGAACACCTTACACCACTGTACGAAAGATTAAAACTCCATAATAAACCTAATGAATTCGTCCGAGTAATTTGAACACCATACAACAATTTGGAATATATTACGACTCTGTATGCCACATTACCGCCTTGAAAAGCATGTTAGTATAACGTATGGCACCTTACAGCTCCTAACAAAACATTACAACACCATACGTAAACTTAAAAATCCATAACAAACCTAATGAATTCGTCCGAGTCCTTTGAACATCGTACGACCATTCAGGACTTGTTACGACTCTGTATGCGAAATTAGCAACAGGAAAAACAATTTAGAATAATGTAGGATGCGTTACAACTTTTGAGAACACCTTACACCACCGTACGAAAGATTAAAACTCCATATTAAACCTAATGAATTCGTCCGAGTAATTTGAACACCATACAACAATTTGGAATATATTACGACTTTGTATGCCACATTACCGCCTTGAAAAGCGTGTTAGTATAACGTACGGCACCTTACAACTCCTAACAAAACATTACAACACCGTACGTAAACTTAAAACTCCATAATAAACCTAATGAATTCGTCCGAGTCATTTGAACATCGTACGACCACTCAGGACTTGTTACGACTCTGTATGCGAAATTAGCAACAGGAAAAGCAATTTAGAATAATGTAGGATGCGTTACAACTTTTGAGAACACCTTACACCACCGTACGAAAGATTAAAACTCCATAATAAACCTAATGAATTCGTCCGAGTAATTTGAACACCATACAACAATTTGGAATATATTACGACTCTGTATGCCACATTACCGCCTTGAAAGGCGTGTTAGTATAACGTACGGCACCTTACAACTCCTAACAAAACATTACAACACCGTACGTAAACTTAAAACTCCATAATAAACCTAATGAATTCGTCCGAGTCCTTTGAACATCGTACGACCACTCAGGACTTGTTACGACTCTGTATGCGAAATTAGCAACAGGAAAAGGAATTTAGAATAATGTAGGATGCGTTACAACTTTTGAGAACACCTTACACCACCGTACGAAAGATTAAAACTCCATAATAAACCTAATGAATTCGTCCGAGTAATTTGAACACCATACAACAATTTGGAATATATTACGACTCTGTATGCCACATTACCGCCTTGAAAGGCGTGTTAGTATAACGTACGGCACCTTACAACTCCTAACAAAACATTACAACACCGTACGTAAACTTAAAACTCCATAATAAACCTAATGAATTCGTCCGAGTCATTTGAGCATCGTACGACCTGTCAGGACTTGTTACAACTCTGTATGCGAAATTAGCAACAGGAAAAGCAATTTAGAATAATGTAGGATGCGTTACAACTTTTGAGAACACCTTACACCACCGTACGAAAGATTAAAACTCCATAATAAACCTAATGAATTCATCCGAGTAATTTGAACACCATACAACAATTTGGAATATATTACGACTCAGTATGCCACATTACCGCCTTGAAAAGCATGTTAGTATAACGTACGGCACCTTACAACTCCTAACAAAACATTACAACACCGTACGTAAACTTAAAACTCCATAATAAACCTAATGAATTCGTCCTAGTCCTTTGAACATCGTACGACCACTCAGGACTTGTTACGACTCTGTATGCGAAATTAGCAACAGGAAAAGCAATTTAGAAATATGTAGGATGCGTTACAACTTTTGAGAACACCTTACACCACCGTACGAAAGATTAAAACTCCATAATAAACCTAATAAATTCGTCCGAGTAATTTGAACACCATACAACAATTTGGAATATATTACGACTTTGTATGCCACATTACCGCCTTGAAAGGCGTGTTAGTATAACGTAGGGCACCTTACAACTCCTAACAAAACATTACAACACCGTACGTAAACTTAAAACTCCATAATAAACCTAATGAATTCGTCCTAGTCCTTTGAACATCGTACGACCACTCAGGACTTGTTACGACTCTGTATGCGAAATTAGCAACAGGAAAAGCAATTTAGAAATATGTAGGATGCGTTACAACTTTTGAGAACACCTTACACCACCGTACGAAAGATTAAAACTCCATAATAAACCTAATAAATTCGTCCGAGTAATTTGAACACCATACAACAATTTGGAATATATTACGACTCTGTATGCCACATTACCGCCTTGGAAAGCATGTTAGTATAACGTACAGCACCTTACAACTCCTAACAAAACATTACAACACCGTACGTAAACTTAAAACTCCATAATAAACCTAATGAATTCGTACGAGTCATTTGAACATCGTACGACCACTCAGGACTTGTTACGACTCTGTATGCGAAAATAGCAACAGGAAAAGCAATTTAGAATAATGTAGGATGCGTTACAACTTTTGAGAACACCTTACACCACTGTACGAAAGATTAAAACTCCATAATAAACCTAATGAATTCGTCCGAGTAATTTGAACACCATACAACAATTTGGAATATATTACGACTCTGTATGCCACATTACCGCCTTGAAAAGCATGTTAGTATAACGTATGGCACCTTACAGCTCCTAACAAAACATTACAACACCATACGTAAACTTAAAAATCCATAACAAACCTAATGAATTCGTCCGAGTCCTTTGAACATCGTACGACCATTCAGGACTTGTTACGACTCTGTATGCGAAATTAGCAACAGGAAAAACAATTTAGAATAATGTAGGATGCGTTACAACTTTTGAGAACACCTTACACCACCGTACGAAAGATTAAAACTCCATATTAAACCTAATGAATTCGTCCGAGTAATTTGAACACCATACAACAATTTGGAATATATTACGACTTTGTATGCCACATTACCGCCTTGAAAAGCGTGTTAGTATAACGTACGGCACCTTACAACTCCTAACAAAACATTACAACACCGTACGTAAACTTAAAACTCCATAATAAACCTAATGAATTCGTCCGAGTCATTTGAACATCGTACGACCACTCAGGACTTTTTACGACTCTGTATGCGAAATTAGCAACAGGAAAAGCAATTTAGAATAATGTAGGATGCGTTACAACTTTTGAGAACACCTTACACCACCGTACGAAAGATTAAAACTCCATATTAAACCTAATGAATTCGTCCGAGTAATTTGAACACCATACAACAATTTGGAATATATTACGACTCTGTATGCCACATTACCGCCTTGAAAGGCGTGTTAGTATAACGTACGGCACCTTACAACTCCTAACAAAACATTACAACACCGTACGTAAACTTAAAACTCCATAATAAACCTAATGAATTCGTCCGAGTCCTTTGAACATCGTACGACCACTCAGGACTTGTTACGACTCTGTATGCGAAATTAGCAACAGGAAAAGGAATTTAGAATAATGTAGGATGCGTTACAACTTTTGAGAACACCTTACACCACCGTACGAAAGATTAAAACTCCATAATAAACCTAATGAATTCGTCCGAGTAATTTGAACACCATACAACAATTTGGAATATATTACGACTCTGTATGCCACATTACCGCCTTGAAAGGCGTGTTAGTATAACGTACGGCACCTTACAACTCCTAACAAAACATTACAACACCGTACGTAAACTTAAAACTCCATAATAAACCTAATGAATTCGTCCGAGTCATTTGAGCATCGTACGACCACTCAGGACTTGTTACGACTCTGTATGCGAAATTAGCAACAGGAAAAACAATTTAGAATAATGTAGGATGCGTTACAACTTTTGAGAACACCTTACACCACCGTACGAAAGATTAAAACTCCATATTAAACCTAATGAATTCGTCCGAGTAATTTGAACACCATACAACAATTTGGAATATATTACGACTTTGTATGCCACATTACCGCCTTGAAAAGCGTGTTAGTATAACGTACGGCACCTTACAACTCCTAACAAAACATTACAACACCGTACGTAAACTTAAAACTCCATAATAAACCTAATGAATTCGTCCGAGTCATTTGAACATCGTACGACCACTCAGGACTTTTTACGACTCTGTATGCGAAATTAGCAACAGGAAAAGCAATTTAGAATAATGTAGGATGCGTTACAACTTTTGAGAACACCTTACACCACCGTACGAAAGATTAAAACTCCATAATAAACCTAATGAATTCGTCCGAGTAATTTGAACACCATACAACAATTTGGAATATATTACGACTCTGTATGCCACATTACCGCCTTGAAAGGCGTGTTAGTATAACGTACGGCACCTTACAACTCCTAACAAAACATTACAACACCGTACGTAAACTTAAAACTCCATAATAAACCTAATGAATTCGTCCGAGTCCTTTGAACATCGTACGACCACTCAGGACTTGTTACGACTCTGTATGCGAAATTAGCAACAGGAAAAGGAATTTAGAATAATGTAGGATGCGTTACAACTTTTGAGAACACCTTACACCACCGTACGAAAGATTAAAACTCCATAATAAACCTAATGAATTCGTCCGAGTAATTTGAACACCATACAACAATTTGGAATATATTACGACTCTGTATGCCACATTACCGCCTTGAAAGGCGTGTTAGTATAACGTACGGCACCTTACAACTCCTAACAAAACATTACAACACCGTATGTAAACTTAAAACTCCATAATAAACCTAATGAATTCGTCCGAGTCATTTGAGCATCGTACGACCACTCAGGACTTGTTACGACTCTGTATGCGAAATTAGCAACAGGAAAAACAATTTAGAATAATGTAGGATGCGTTACAACTTTTGAGAACACCTTACACCACCGTACGAAAGATTAAAACTCCATATTAAACCTAATGAATTCGTCCGAGTAATTTGAACACCATACAACAATTTGGAATATATTACGACTTTGTATGCCACATTACCGCCTTGAAAAGCGTGTTAGTATAACGTACGGCACCTTACAACTCCTAACAAAACATTACAACACCGTACGTAAACTTAAAACTCCATAATAAACCTAATGAATTCGTCCGAGTCATTTGAACATCGTACGACCACTCAGGACTTTTTACGACTCTGTATGCGAAATTAGCAACAGGAAAAGCAATTTAGAATAATGTAGGATGCGTTACAACTTTTGAGAACACCTTACACCACCGTACGAAAGATTAAAACTCCATAATAAACCTAATGAATTCGTCCGAGTAATTTGAACACCATACAACAATTTGGAATATATTACGACTTTGTATGCCACATTACCGCCTTGAAAGGCGTGTTAGTATAACGTACGGCACCTTACAACTCCTAACAAAACATTACAACACCGTACGTAAACTTAAAACTCCATAATAAACCTAATGAATTCGTCCGAGTCCTTTGAACATCGTACGACCACTCAGGACTTGTTACGAGTCTGTATGCGAAATTAGCAACAGGAAAAGGAATTTAGAATAATGTAGGATGCGTTACAACTTTTGAGAACACCTTACACCACCGTACGAAAGATTAAAACTCCATAATAAACCTAATGAATTCGTCCGAGTAATTTGAACACCATACAACAATTTGGAATATATTACGACTCTGTATGCCACATTACCGCCTTGAAAGGCGTGTTAGTATAACGTACGGCACCTTACAACTCCTAACAAAACATTACAACACCGTACGTAAACTTAAAACTCCATAATAAACCTAATGAATTCGTCCGAGTCATTTGAACATCGTACGACCACTTAGGACTTGTTACGACTCTGTATGCGAAATTAGCAACAGGAAAAGCAATTTAGAATAATGTAGGATGCGTTACAACCTTTGAGAACACCTTACACCACCGTACGAAAGATTAAAACTCCATAATAAACCTAATGAATTCGTCCGAGTAATTTGAACACCATACAACAATTTGGAATATATTACAACTCTGTATGCCACATTACCGCCTTGAAAGGCGTGTTAGTATAACGTACGGCACCTTACAACTCCTAACAAAACATTACAACACCGTACGTAAACTTAAAACTCCATAATAAACCTAATGAATTCGTCCGAGTCATTTGAGCATCGTACGACCACTCAGGACTTGTTACGACTCTGTATGCGAAATTAGCAACAGGAAAAACAATTTAGAATAATGTAGGATGCGTTACAACTTTTGAGAACACCTTACACCACCGTACGAAAGATTAAAACTCCATAATAAACCTAATGAATTCGTCCGAGTAATTTGAACACCATACAACAATTTTGAATATATTACGACTCTGTATGCCACATTACCGCCTTGAAAGGCGTGTTAGTATAACGTACGGCACCTTACAACTCCTAACAAAACATTACAACACCGTACGTAAACTTAAAACTCCATAATAAACCTAATGAATTCGTCCGAGTCATTTGAGCATCGTACGACCACTCAGGACTTGTTACGACTCTGTATGCGAAATTAGCAACAGGAAAAACAATTTAGAATAATGTAGGATGCGTTACAACTTTTGAGAACACCTTACACCACCGTACGAAAGATTAAAACTCCATATTAAACCTAATGAATTCGTCCGAGTAATTTGAACACCATACAACAATTTGGAATATATTACGACTTTGTATGCCACATTACCGCCTTGAAAAGCGTGTTAGTATAATGTACGGCACCTTACAACTCCTAACAAAACATTACAACACCGTACGTAAACTTAAAACTCCATAATAAACCAAATGAATTCGTCCGAGTCATTTGAACATCGTACGACCACTCAGGACTTTTTACGACTCTGTATGCGAAATTAGCAACAGGAAAAGCAATTTAGAATAATGTAGGATGCGTTACAACTTTTGAGAACACCTTACACCACCGTACGAAAGATTAAAACTCCATAATAAACCTAATGAATTCGTCCGAGTAATTTGAACACCATACAACAATTTGGAATATATTACGACTCTGTATGCCACATTACCGCCTTGAAAGGCGTGTTAGTATAACGTACGGCACCTTACAACTCCTAACAAAACATTACAACACCGTACGTAAACTTAAAACTCCATAATAAACCTAATGAATTCGTCCGAGTCCTTTGAACATCGTACGACCACTCAGGACTTGTTACGACTCTGTATGCGAAATTAGCAACAGGAAAAGGAATTTAGAATAATGTAGGATGCGTTACAACTTTTGAGAACACCTTACACCACCGTACGAAAGATTAAAACTCCATAATAAACCTAATGAATTCGTCCGAGTAATTTGAACACCATACAACAATTTGGAATATATTACGACTTTGTATGCCACATTACCGCCTTGAAAGGCGTGTTAGTATAACGTACGGCACCTTACAACTCCTAACAAAACATTACAACACCGTACGTAAACTTAAAACTCCATAATAAACCTAATGAATTCGTCCGAGTCATTTGAACATCGTACGACCACTCAGGACTTTTTACGACTCTGTATGCGAAATTAGCAACAGGAAAAGCAATTTAGAATAATGTAGGATGCGTTACAACTTTTGAGAACACCTTACACCACCGTACGAAAGATTAAAACTCCATAATAAACCTAATGAATTCGTCCGAGTAATTTGAACACCATACAACAATTTGGAATATATTACGACTTTGTATGCCACATTACCGCCTTGAAAGGCGTGTTAGTATAACGTACGGCACCTTACAACTCCTAACAAAACATTACAACACCGTACGTAAACTTAAAACTCCATAATAAACCTAATGAATTCGTCCGAGTCCTTTGAACATCGTACGACCACTCAGGACTTGTTACGAGTCTGTATGCGAAATTAGCAACAGGAAAAGGAATTTAGAATAATGTAGGATGCGTTACAACTTTTGAGAACACCTTACACCACCGTACGAAAGATTAAAACTCCATAATAAACCTAATGAATTCGTCCGAGTAATTTGAACACCATACAACAATTTGGAATATATTACGACTCTGTATGCCACATTACCGCCTTGAAAGGCGTGTTAGTATAACGTACGGCACCTTACAACTCCTAACAAAACAT
The DNA here is from genome assembly GCA_030867185.1 of Tagetes erecta. NCBI lineage: Eukaryota > Viridiplantae > Streptophyta > Magnoliopsida > Asterales > Asteraceae > Tagetes > Tagetes erecta. Next base: position 50,112,733 of record CM061488.1, on the reverse strand, counting down.
TACAACACCGTACGTAAACTTAAAACTCCATAATAAACCTAATGAATTCGTCCGAGTCATTTGAACATCGTACGACCACTTAGGACTTGTTACGACTCTGTATGCGAAATTAGCAACAGGAAAAGCAATTTAGAATAATGTAGGATGCGTTACAACCTTTGAGAACACCTTACACCACCGTACGAAAGATTAAAACTCCATAATAAACCTAATGAATTCGTCCGAGTAATTTGAACACCATACAACAATTTGGAATATATTACAACTCTGTATGCCACATTACCGCCTTGAAAGGCGTGTTAGTATAACGTACGGCACCTTACAACTCCTAACAAAACATTACAACACCGTACGTAAACTTAAAACTCCATAATAAACCTAATGAATTCGTCCGAGTCATTTGAGCATCGTACGACCACTCAGGACTTGTTACGACTCTGTATGCGAAATTAGCAACAGGAAAAACAATTTAGAATAATGTAGGATGCGTTACAACTTTTGAGAACACCTTACACCACCGTACGAAAGATTAAAACTCCATAATAAACCTAATGAATTCGTCCGAGTAATTTGAACACCATACAACAATTTTGAATATATTACGACTCTGTATGCCACATTACCGCCTTGAAAGGCGTGTTAGTATAACGTACGGCACCTTACAACTCCTAACAAAACATTACAACACCGTACGTAAACTTAAAACTCCATAATAAACCTAATGAATTCGTCCGAGTCATTTGAGCATCGTACGACCACTCAGGACTTGTTACGACTCTGTATGCGAAATTAGCAACAGGAAAAACAATTTAGAATAATGTAGGATGCGTTACAACTTTTGAGAACACCTTACACCACCGTACGAAAGATTAAAACTCCATATTAAACCTAATGAATTCGTCCGAGTAATTTGAACACCATACAACAATTTGGAATATATTACGACTTTGTATGCCACATTACCGCCTTGAAAAGCGTGTTAGTATAATGTACGGCACCTTACAACTCCTAACAAAACATTACAACACCGTACGTAAACTTAAAACTCCATAATAAACCAAATGAATTCGTCCGAGTCATTTGAACATCGTACGACCACTCAGGACTTTTTACGACTCTGTATGCGAAATTAGCAACAGGAAAAGCAATTTAGAATAATGTAGGATGCGTTACAACTTTTGAGAACACCTTACACCACCGTACGAAAGATTAAAACTCCATAATAAACCTAATGAATTCGTCCGAGTAATTTGAACACCATACAACAATTTGGAATATATTACGACTCTGTATGCCACATTACCGCCTTGAAAGGCGTGTTAGTATAACGTACGGCACCTTACAACTCCTAACAAAACATTACAACACCGTACGTAAACTTAAAACTCCATAATAAACCTAATGAATTCGTCCGAGTCCTTTGAACATCGTACGACCACTCAGGACTTGTTACGACTCTGTATGCGAAATTAGCAACAGGAAAAGGAATTTAGAATAATGTAGGATGCGTTACAACTTTTGAGAACACCTTACACCACCGTACGAAAGATTAAAACTCCATAATAAACCTAATGAATTCGTCCGAGTAATTTGAACACCATACAACAATTTTGAATATATTACGACTCTGTATGCCACATTACCGCCTTGAAAGGCGTGTTAGTATAACGTACGGCACCTTACAACTCCTAACAAAACATTACAACACCGTACGTAAACTTAAAACTCCATAATAAACCTAATGAATTCGTCCGAGTCATTTGAGCATCGTACGACCACTCAGGACTTGTTACGACTCTGTATGCGAAATTAGCAACAGGAAAAACAATTTAGAATAATGTAGGATGCGTTACAACTTTTGAGAACACCTTACACCACCGTACGAAAGATTAAAACTCCATATTAAACCTAATGAATTCGTCCGAGTAATTTGAACACCATACAACAATTTGGAATATATTACGACTTTGTATGCCACATTACCGCCTTGAAAAGCGTGTTAGTATAACGTACGGCACCTTACAACTCCTAACAAAACATTACAACACCGTACGTAAACTTAAAACTCCATAATAAACCAAATGAATTCGTCCGAGTCATTTGAACATCCTACGACCACTCAGGACTTTTTACGACTCTGTATGCGAAATTAGCAACAGGAAAAGCAATTTAGAATAATGTAGGATGCGTTACAACTTTTGAGAACACCTTACACCACCGTACGAAAGATTAAAACTCCATAATAAACCTAATGAATTCGTCCGAGTAATTTGAACACCATACAACAATTTGGAATATATTACGACTCTGTATGCCACATTACCGCCTTGAAAGGCGTGTTAGTATAACGTACGGCACCTTACAACTCCTAACAAAACATTACAACACCGTACGTAAACTTAAAACTCCATAATAAACCTAATGAATTCGTCCGAGTCCTTTGAACATCGTACGACCACTCAGGACTTGTTACGACTCTGTATGCGAAATTAGCAACAGGAAAAGGAATTTAGAATAATGTAGGATGCGTTACAACTTTTGAGAACACCTTACACCACCGTACGGAAGATTAAAACTCCATAATAAACCTAATGAATTCGTCCGAGTAATTTGAACACCATACAACAATTTGGAATATATTACAACTCTGTATGCCACATTACCGCCTTGAAAGGCGTGTTAGTATAACGTACGGCACCTTACAACTCCTAACAAAACATTACAACACCGTACGTAAACTTAAAACTCCATAATAAACCTAATGAATTCGTCCGAGTCATTTGAGCATCGTACGACCACTCAGGACTTGTTACGACTCTGTATGCGAAATTAGCAACAGGAAAAACAATTTAGAATAATGTAGGATGCGTTACAACTTTTGAGAACACCTTACACCACCGTACGAAAGATTAAAACTCCATATTAAACCTAATGAATTCGTCCGAGTAATTTGAACACCATACAACAATTTGGAATATATTACGACTTTGTATGCCACATTACCGCCTTGAAAAGCGTGTTAGTATAACGTACGGCACCTTACAACTCCTAACAAAACATTACAACACCGTACGTAAACTTAAAACTCCATAATAAACCAAATGAATTCGTCCGAGTCATTTGAACATCCTACGACCACTCAGGACTTTTTACGACTCTGTATGCGAAATTAGCAACAGGAAAAGCAATTTAGAATAATGTAGGATGCGTTACAACTTTTGAGAACACCTTACACCACCGTACGGAAGATTAAAACTCCATAATAAACCTAATGAATTCGTCCGAGTAATTTGAACACCATACAACAATTTGGAATATATTACAACTCTGTATGCCACATTACCGCCTTGAAAGGCGTGTTAGTATAACGTACGGCACCTTACAACTCCTAACAAAACATTACAACACCGTACGTAAACTTAAAACTCCATAATAAACCTAATGAATTCGTCCGAGTCATTTGAGCATCGTACGACCACTCAGGACTTGTTACGACTCTGTATGCGAAATTAGCAACAGGAAAAACAATTTAGAATAATGTAGGATGCGTTACAACTTTTGAGAACACCTTACACCACCGTACGAAAGATTAAAACTCCATATTAAACCTAATGAATTCGTCCGAGTAATTTGAACACCATACAACAATTTGGAATATATTACGACTCTGTATGCCACATTACCGCCTTGAAAGGCGTGTTAGTATAACGTACGGCACCTTACAACTCCTAACAAAACATTACAACACCGTACGTAAACTTAAAACTCCATAATAAACCTAATGAATTCGTCCGAGTCATTTGAACATCGTACGACCACTCAGGACTTGTTACGACTCTGTATGCGAAATTAGCAACAGGAAAAGCAATTTAGAAATATGTAGGATGCGTTACAACTTTTGAGAACACCTTACACCACCGTACGAAAGATTAAAACTCCATAATAAACCTAATAAATTCGTCCGAGTAATTTGAACACCATACAACAATTTGGAATATATTATGACTCTGTATGCCACATTACCGCCTTGAAAGGCGTGTTAGTATAACGTACGGCACCTTACAACTCCTAACAAAACATTACAACACCGTACGTAAACTTAAAACTCCATAATAAACCTAATGAATTCGTACGAGTCATTTGAACATCGTACGACCACTCAGGACTTGTTACGACTCTGTATGCGAAATTAGCAACAGGAAAAGCAATTTAGAAATATGTAGGATGCGTTACAACTTTTGAGAACACCTTACACCACCGTACGAAAGATTAAAACTCCATAATAAACCTAATAAATTCGTCCGACTAATTTGAACACCATACAACAATTTGGAATATATTATGACTCTGTATGCCACATTACCGCCTTGGAAAGCATGTTAGTATAACGTACAGCACCTTACAACTCCTAACAAAACATTACAACACCGTACGTAAACTTAAAACTCCATAATAAACCTAATGAATTCGTACGAGTCATTTGAACATCGTACGACCACTCAGGACTTGTTACGACTCTGTATGCGAAATTAGCAACAGGAAAAGCAATTTAGAATAATGTAGGATGCGTTACAACTTTTGAGAACACCTTACACCACTGTACGAAAGATTAAAACTCCATAATAAACCTAATGAATTCGTCCGAGTAATTTGAACACCATACAACAATTTGGAATATATTACGACTCTGTATGCCACATTACCGCCTTGAAAAGCATGTTAGTATAACGTACGGCACCTTACAACTCCTAACAAAACATTACAACACCGTACGTAAACTTAAAACTCCATAATAAACCTAATGAATTCGTCCGAGTCATTTGAGCATCGTACGACCACTCAGGACTTGTTACGACTCTGTATGCGAAATTAGCAACAGGAAAAACAATTTAGAATAATGTAGGATGCGTTACAACTTTTGAGAACACCTTACACCACCGTACGAAAGATTAAAACTCCATAATAAACCTAATGAATTCGTCCGAGTAATTTGAACACCATACAACAATTTGGAATATATTACAACTCTGTATGCCACATTACCGCCTTGAAAAGCATGTTAGTATAACGTACGGCACCTTACAACTCCTAACAAAACATTACAACACCGTACGTAAACTTAAAACTCCATAATAAACCTAATGAATTCGTCCTAGTCCTTTGAACATCGTACGACCACTCAGGACTTGTTACGACTCTGTATGCGAAATTAGCAACAGGAAAAGCAATTTAGAAATATGTAGGATGCGTTACAACTTTTGAGAACACCTTACACCACCGTACGAAAGATTAAAACTCCATAATAAACCTAATAAATTCGTCCGAGTAATTTGAACACCATACAACAATTTGGAATATATTACGACTCTGTATGCCACATTACCGCCTTGAAAGGCGTGTTAGTATAACGTACGGCACCTTACAACTCCTAACAAAACATTACAACACCGTACGTAAACTTAAAACTCCATAATAAACCTAATGAATTCGTCCTAGTCCTTTGAACATCGTACGACCACTCAGGACTTGTTACGACTCTGTATGCGAAATTAGCAACAGGAAAAGCAATTTAGAAATATGTAGGATGCGTTACAACTTTTGAGAACACCTTACACCACCGTACGAAAGATTAAAACTCCATAATAAACCTAATAAATTCGTCCGAGTAATTTGAACACCATACAACAATTTGGAATATATTACGACTCTGTATGCCACATTACCGCCTTGAAAGGCGTGTTAGTATAACGTACGGCACCTTACAACTCCTAACAAAACATTACAACACCGTACGTAAACTTAAAACTCCATAATAAACCTAATGAATTCGTTCTAGTCCTTTGAACATCGTACGACCACTCAGGACTTGTTACGACTCTGTATGCGAAATTAGCAACAGGAAAAGCAATTTAGAAATATGTAGGATGCGTTACAACTTTTGAGAACACCTTACACCACCGTACGAAAGATTAAAACTCCATAATAAACCTAATAAATTCGTCCGAGTAATTTGAACACCATACAACAATTTGGAATATATTACGACTCTGTATGCCACATTACCGCCTTGAAAGGCGTGTTAGTATAACGTACGGCACCTTACAACTCCTAACAAAACATTACAACACCGTACGTAAACTTAAAACTCCATAATAAACCTAATGAATTCGTACGAGTCATTTGAACATCGTACGACCACTCAGGACTTGTTACGACTCTGTATGCGAAATTAGCAACAGGAAAAGCAATTTAGAATAATGTAGGATGCGTTACAACTTTTGAGAACACCTTACACCACTGTACGAAAGATTAAAACTCCATAATAAACCTAATGAATTCGTCCGAGTAATTTGAACACCATACAACAATTTGGAATATATTACGACTCTGTATGCCACATTACCGCCTTGAAAAGCATGTTAGTATAACGTATGGCACCTTACAGCTCCTAACAAAACATTACAACACCATACGTAAACTTAAAAATCCATAACAAACCTAATGAATTCGTCCGAGTCATTTGAACATCGTACGACCACTCAGGACTTGTTACGACTCTGTATGCGAAATTAGCAACAGGAAAAGCAATTTAGAATAATGTAGGATGCGTTACAACTTTTGAGAACACCTTATACCACCGTACGAAAGATTAAAACTCCATAATAAACCTAATGAATTCGTCCGAGTAATTTGAACACCATACAACAATTTGGAATATATTACAACTCTGTATGCCACATTACCGCCTTGAAAGGCGTGTTAGTATAACGTACGACACCTTACAACTCCTAACAAAACATTACAACACCGTACGTAAACTTAAAACTCCATAATAAACCTAATGAATTCGTCCGAGTCCTTTGAACATCGTACGACCACTCAGGACTTGTTACGACTCTGTATGCGAAATTAGCAACAGGAAAAGGAATTTAGAATAATGTAGGATTCGTTACAACTTTTGAGAACACCTTACACCACCGTACGAAAGATTAAAACTCCATAATAAACCTAATGAATTCGTCCGAGTAATTTGAACACCATACAACAATTTGGAATATATTACGACTCTGTATGCCACATTACCGCCTTGAAAGGCGTGTTAGTATAACGTACGGCACCTTACAACTCCTAACAAAACATTACAACACCGTACGTAAACTTAAAACTCCATAATAAACCTAATGAATTCGTCCGAGTCATTTGAGCATCGTACGACCACTCAGGACTTGTTACGACTCTGTATGCGAAATTAGCAACAGGAAAAGCAATTTAGAATAATGTAGGATGCGTTACAACTTTTGAGAACACCTTACACCACCGTACGAAAGATTAAAACTCCATAATAAACCTAATGAATTCATCCGAGTAATTTGAACACCATACAACAATTTGGAATATATTACGACTCAGTATGCCACATTACCGCCTTGAAAAGCATGTTAGTATAACGTACGGCACCTTACAACTCCTAACAAAACCTTACAACACCGTACGTAAACTTAAAACTCCATAATAAACCTAATGAATTCGTCCTAGTCCTTTGAACATCGTACGACCACTCAGGACTTGTTACGACTCTGTATGCGAAATTAGCAACAGGAAAAGCAATTTAGAAATATGTAGGATGCGTTACAACTTTTGAGAACACCTTACACCACCGTACGAAAGATTAAAACTCCATAATAAACCTAATAAATTCGTCCGAGTAATTTGAACACCATACAACAATTTGTAATATATTACGACTCTGTATGCCACATTACCGCCTTGGAAAGCATGTTAGTATAACGTACAGCACCTTACAACTCCTAACAAAACATTACAACACCGTACGTAAACTTAAAACTCCATAATAAACCTAATGAATTCGTCCGAGTCATTTGAACATCGTACGACCACTCAGGACTTGTTACGACTCTGTATGCGAAATTAGCAATAGGAAAAGCAATTTAGAATAATGTAGGATGCGTTACAACTTTTGAGAACACCTTACACCACCGTACGAAATATTAAAACTCCATAATAAACCTAATGAATTCGTCCGAGTAATTTGAACACCATACAACAATTTAGAATATATTACGACTCTGTATGCCACATTACCGCCTTGAAAAGCATGTTAGTATAACGTACGGCACCTTACAACTCCTAACAAAACATTACAACACCGTACGTAAACTTAACACTCCATAATAAACCTAATGAATTCGTCCTAGTCCTTTGAACATCGTACGACCACTCAGTACTTGTTACGACTCTGTATGCGAAATTAGCAACAGGAAAAGCAATTTAGAATAATGTAGGATGCGTTACAACTTTTGAGAACACCTTACACCACCGTACGAAAGATTAAAACTCCATAATAAACCTAATGAATTCGTCCGAGTAATTTGAACACCATACAACAATTTGGAATATATTACGACTCTGTATGCCACATTACCGCCTTGAAAAGCATGTTAGTATAACGTACGGCACCTTACAACTCCTAACAAAACATTACAACACCGTACGTAAACTTAAAACTCCATAATAAACCTAAAGAATTCGTCCTAGTCCTTTGAACATCGTACGACCACTCAGGACTTGTTACGACTCTGTATGCGAAATTAGCAACAGGAAAAGCAATTTAGAATAATGTAGGATGCGTTACAACTTTTAAGAACACCTTACACCACCGTACGAAAGATTAAAACTCCATAATAAACCTAATGAATTCGTCCGAGTAATTTGAACACCATACAACAATTTGGAATATATTACGACTCTGTATGCCACATTACCGGCTTGGAAAGCATGTTAGTATAACGTACGGCACCTTACAGCTCCTAACAAAACATTACAACACCGTACGTAAACTTAAAACTCCATAATAAACCTAATGAATTCGTCCGAGTCATTTGAACATCGTACGACCACTCAGGACTTGTTACGACTCTGTATGCGAAATTAGCAACAGGAAAAGGAATTTAGAATAATGTAGGATGCGTTACAACTTTTGAGAACACCTTACACCACCGTACGAAAGATTAAAACTCCATATTAAACCTAATGAATTCGTCCGAGTAATTTGAACACCATACAACAATTTGGAATATATTACGACTCTGTATGCCACATTACCGCCTTGAAAGGCGTGTTAGTATAACGTACGGCACCTTACAGCTCCTAACAAAACATTACAACACCGTACGTAAACTTAAAACTCCATAATAAACCTAATGAATTCGTCCAAGTCATTTGAACATCGTACGACCACTCAGGACTTGTTACGACTCTGTATGCGAAATTAGCAACAGGAAAAGGAATTTAGAATAATGTAGGATGTGTTACAACTTTTAAGGACACCTTACACCACCGTACGAAATATTAAAACTCCATAATAAACCTAATGAATTCGTCCGAGTAATTTGAACACCATACAACAATTTGGAATATATTACGACTCTGTATGCCACATTACCGGCTTGGAAAGCATGTTAGTATAACGTACGGCACCTTACAACTCCTAACAAAACATTACAACACCGTACGTAAACTTAAAACTCCATAATAAACCTAATGAATTCGTCCGAGTCATTTGAACATCGTACGACCACTCAGGACTTGTTACTACTCTGTATGCGAAATTAGCAACAGGAAAAGCAATTTAGAATAATGTAGGATGCGTTACAACTTTTGAGAACACCTTACACCACCGTACGAAAGATTAAAACTCCATAATAAACCTAATGAATTCGTCCGAGTAATTTGAACACCATACAACAATTTGGAATATATTACGACTCTGTATGCCACATTACCGCCTTGAAAAGCGTGTTAGTATAACGTACGGCACCTTACAACTCCTAACAAAACATTAACACCGTACGTAAACTTAAAACTCCATAATAAACCTAATGAATTCGTCCTAGTCCTTTGAACATCGTACGACCACTCAGGACTTGTTACGACTCTGTATGCGAAATTAGCAACAGGAAAAGCAATTTAGAATAATGTAGGATGCGTTACAACTTTTAAGAACACCTTACACCACCGTACGAAAGATTAAAACTCCATAATAAACCTAATGAATTCGTCCGAGTAATTTGAACACCATACAACAATTTGGAATATATTACGACTCTGTATGCCACATTACCGGCTTGGAAAGCATGTTAGTATAACGTACGGCACCTTACAACTCCTAACAAAACATTACAACACCGTACGTAAACTTAAAACTCCATAATAAACCTAATGAATTCGTCCGAGTCATTTGAACATCATACGACCACTCAGGACTTGTTACGACTCTGTATGCGAAATTAGCAACAGGAAAAGCAATTTAGAATAATGTAGGATGCGTTACAACTTTTGAGAACACCTTACACCACCGTACGAAAGATTAAAACTCCATAATAAACCTAATGAATTCGTCCGAGTAATTTGAACACCATACAACAATTTGGAATATATTACAACTCTGTATGCCACATTACCGGCTTGGAAAGCGTGTTAGTATAACGTACGACACCTTACAACTCCTAACAAAACATTACAACACCGTACGTAAACTTAAAACTCCATAATAAACCTAATGAATTCGTCCGAGTCATTTGAACATCGTACGACCACTCAGGACTTGTTACGACTCTGTATGCGAAATTAGCAACAGGAAAAGCAATTTAGAATAATGTAGGATGCGTTACAACTTTTGAGAACACCTTACACCACCGTACGAAAGATTAAAACTCCATAATAAACCTAATGAATTCGTCCGAGTAATTTGAACACCATACAACAATTTGGAATATATTACGACTCTGTATGCCACATTACCGCCTTGAAAAGCGTGTTAGTATAACGTACGGCACCTTACAACTCCTAACAAAACATTACAACACCGTACGTAAACTTAAAACTCCATAATAAACCTAATGAATTCGTCCTAGTCCTTTGAACATCGTACGACCACTCAGGACTTGTTACGACTCTGTATGCGAAATTAGCAACAGGAAAAGCAATTTAGAATAATGTAGGATGCGTTACAACTTTTAAGAACACCTTACACCACCGTACGAAAGATTAAAACTCCATAATAAACCTAATGAATTCGTCCGAGTAATTTGAACACCATACAACAATTTGGAATATATTACGACTCTGTATGCCACATTACCGCCTTGAAAAGCGTGTTAGTATAACGTACGGCACCTTACAACTCCTAACAAAACATTACAACACCGTACGTAAACTTAAAACTCCATAATAAACCTAATGAATTCGTCCTAGTCCTTTGAACATCGTACGACCACTCAGGACTTGTTACGACTCTGTATGCGAAATTAGCAACAGGAAAAGCAATTTAGAATAATGTAGGATGCGTTACAACTTTTAAGAACACCTTACACCACCGTACGAAAGATTAAAACTCCATAATAAACCTAATGAATTCGTCCGAGTAATTTGAACACCATACAACAATTTGGAATATATTACGACTCTGTATGCCACATTACCGGCTTGGAAAGCATGTTAGTATAACGTACGGCACCTTACAACTCCTAACAAAACATTACAACACCGTACGTAAACTTAAAACTCCATAATAAACCTAATGAATTCGTCCGAGTCATTTGAACATCGTACGACCACTCAGGACTTGTTACGACTCTGTATGCGAAATTAGCAACAGGAAAAGCAATTTAGAATAATGTAGGATGCGTTACAACTTTTGAGAACACCTTACACCACCGTACGAAAGATTAAAACTCCATAATAAACCTAATGAATTCGTCCGAGTAATTTGAACACCATACAACAATTTGGAATATATTACGACTCTGTATGCCACATTACCGGCTTGGAAAGCGTGTTAGTATAACGTACGGCACCTTACAACTCCTAACAAAACATTACAACACCGTACGTAAACTTAAAACTCCATAATAAACCTAATGAATTCGTCCGAGTCATTTGAACATCGTACGACCACTCAGGACTTGTTACGACTCTGTATGCGAAATTAGCAACAGGAAAAGCAATTTAGAATAATGTAGGATGCGTTACAACTTTTGAGAACACCTTACACCACCGTACGAAAGATTAAAACTCCATAATAAACCTAATGAATTCGTCCGAGTAATTTGAACACCATACAACAATTTGGAATATATTACGACTCTGTATGCCACATTACCGCCTTGAAAAGCGTGTTAGTATAACGTACGGCACCTTACAACTCCTAACAAAACATTACAACACCGTACGTAAACTTAACACTCCATAATAAACCTAATGAATTCGTCCTAGTCCTTTGAACATCGTACGACCACTCAGGACTTGTTACGACTCTGTATGCGAAATTAGCAACAGGAAAAGCAATTTAGAATAATGTAGGATGCGTTACAACTTTTGAGAACACCTTACACCACCGTACGAAAGATTAAAACTCCATAATAAACCTAATGAATTCGTCCGAGTAATTTGAACACCATACAACAATTTGGAATATATTACGACTCTGTATGCCACATTACCGCCTTGAAAAGCGTGTTAGTATAACGTACAGCACCTTACAACTCCTAACAAAACATTACAACACCGTACGTAAACTTAAAACTCCATAATAAACCTAATGAATTCGTCCTAGTCCTTTGAACATCGTACGGCCACTCAGGACTTGTTACGACTCTGTATGCGAAATTAGCAATAGGAAAAGCAATTTAGAATAATGTAGGATGCGTTACAACTTTTAAGAACACCTTACACCACCGTACGAAAGATTAAAACTCCATAATAAACCTAATGAATTCGTCCGAGTAATTTGAACACCATACAACAATTTGGAATATATTACGACTCTGTATGCCACATTACCGGCTTGGAAAGCATGTTAGTAAAACGTACGGCACCTTACAACTCCTAACAAAACATTACAACACCGTACGTAAACTTAAAACTCCATAATAAACCTAATGAATTCGTCCGAGTCATTTGAACATCGTACGACCACTCAGGACTTGTTACGACTCTGTATGCGAAATTAGCAACAGGAAAAGGAATTTTGAATAATGTAGGATGCGTTACAACTTTTAAGAACACCTTACACCACCGTACGAAATATTAAAACTCCATAATAAACCTAATGAATTCGTCCGAGTAATTTGAACACCATACAACAATTTGGAATATATTACGACTCTGTATGCCACATTACCGGCTTGGAAAGCATGTTAGTAAAACGTACGGCACCTTACAACTCCTAACAAAACATTACAACACCGTACGTAAACTTAAAACTCCATAATAAACCTAATGAATTCGTCCGAGTCATTTGAACATCGTACGACCACTCAGGACTTGTTACGACTCTGTATGCGAAATTAGCAACAGGAAAAGGAATTTTGAATAATGTAGGATGCGTTACAACTTTTAAGAACACCTTACACCACCGTACGAAATATTAAAACTCCATAATAAACCTAATGAATTCGTCCGAGTAATTTGAACACCATACAACAATTTGGAATATATTACGACTCTGTATGCCACATTACCGGCTTGGAAAGCATGTTAGTATAACGTACGGCACCTTACAACTCCTAACAAAACATTACAACACCGTACGTAAACTTAAAACTCCATAATAAACCTAATGAATTCGTCCGAGTCATTTGAACATCGTACGACCACTCAGGACTTGTTACTACTCTGTATGCGAAATTAGCAACAGGAAAAGCAATTTAGAATAATGTAGGATGCGTTACAACTTTTGAGAACACCTTACACCACCGTACGAAAGATTAAAACTCCATAATAAACCTAATGAATTCGTCCGAGTAATTTGAACACCATACAACAATTTGGAATATATTACGACTCTGTATGCCACATTACCGCCTTGAAAAGCGTGTTAGTATAACGTACGGCACCTTACAACTCCTAACAAAACATTACAACACCGTACGTAAACTTAAAACTCCATAATAAACCTAATGAATTCGTCCGAGTCATTTGAACATCGTACGACCACTCAGCACTTGTTACGACTCTGTATGCGAAATTAGCAACAGGAAAAGCAATTTAGAATAATGTAGGATGCGTTACAACTTTTGAGAACACCTTACACCACCGTACGAAAGATTAAAACTCCATAATAAACCTAATGAATTCGTCCGAGTAATTTGAACACCATACAACAATTTGGAATATATTACGACTCTGTATGCCACATTACCGCCTTGAAAAGCGTGTTAGTATAACGTACGGCACGTTACAACTCCTAACAAAACATTACAACACCGTACGTAAACTTAACACTCCATAATAAACCTAATGAATTCGTCCTAGTCCTTTGAACATCGTACGACCACTCAGGACTTGTTATGACTCTGTATGCGAAATTAGCAACAGGAAAAGCAATTTAGAATAATGTAGGATGCGTTACAACTTTTGAGAACACCTTACACCACCGTACGAAAGATTAAAACTCCATAATAAACCTAATGAATTCGTCCGAGTAATTTGAACACCATACAACAATTTGGAATATATTACGACTCTGTATGCCACATTACCGCCTTGAAAAGCATGTTAGTATAACGTACGGCACCTTACAACTCCTAACAAAACATTACAACACCGTACGTAAACTTAAAACTCCATAATAAACCTAATGAATTCGTCCTAGTCCTTTGAACATCGTACGACCACTCAGGACTTGTTACGACTCTGTATGCGAAATTAGCAACAGGAAAAGCAATTTAGAATAATGTAGGATGCGTTACAACTTTTGAGAACACCTTACACCACCGTACGAAAGATTAAAACTCCATAATAAACCTAATGAATTCGTCCGAGTAATTTGAACACCATACAACAATTTGGAATATATTACGACTCTGTATGCCACATTACCGCCTTGAAAAGCGTGTTAGTATAACGTACGGCACCTTACAACTCCTAACAAAACATTACAACACCGTACGTAAACTTAACACTCCATAATAAACCTAATGAATTCGTCCTAGTCCTTTGAACATCGTACGACCACTCAGGACTTGTTATGACTCTGTATGCGAAATTAGCAACAGGAAAAGCAATTTAGAATAATGTAGGATGCGTTACAACTTTTGAGAACACCTTACACCACCGTACGAAAGATTAAAACTCCATAATAAACCTAATGAATTCGTCCGAGTAATTTGAACACCATACAACAATTTGGAATATATTACGACTCTGTATGCCACATTACCGCCTTGAAAAGCGTGTTAGTATAACGTACGGCACCTTACAACTCCTAACAAAACATTACAACACCGTACGTAAACTTAAAACTCCATAATAAACCTAATGAATTCGTCCGAGTCATTTGAACATCGTACGACCACTCAGCACTTGTTACGACTCTGTATGCGAAATTAGCAACAGGAAAAGCAATTTAGAATAATGTAGGATGCGTTACAACTTTTGAGAACACCTTACACCACCGTACGAAAGATTAAAACTCCATAATAAACCTAATGAATTCGTCCGAGTAATTTGAACACCATACAACAATTTGGAATATATTACGACTCTGTATGCCACATTACCGCCTTGAAAAGCGTGTTAGTATAACGTACGGCACCTTACAACTCCTAACAAAACATTACAACACCGTACGTAAACTTAACACTCCATAATAAACCTAATGAATTCGTCCTAGTCCTTTGAACATCGTACGACCACTCAGGACTTGTTATGACTCTGTATGCGAAATTAGCAACAGGAAAAGCAATTTAGAATAATGTAGGATGCGTTACAACTTTTGAGAACACCTTACACCACCGTACGAAAGATTAAAACTCCATAATAAACCTAATGAATTCGTCCGAGTAATTTGAACACCATACAACAATTTGGAATATATTACGACTCTGTATGCCACATTACCGCCTTGAAAAGCATGTTAGTATAACGTACGGCACCTTACAACTCCTAACAAAACATTACAACACCGTACGTAAACTTAAAACTCCATAATAAACCTAATGAATTCGTCCTAGTCCTTTGAACATCGTACGACCACTCAGGACTTGTTACGACTCTGTATGCGAAATTAGCAACAGGAAAAGCAATTTAGAATAATGTAGGATGCGTTACAACTTTTGAGAACACCTTACACCACCGTACGAAAGATTAAAACTCCATAATAAACCTAATGAATTCGTCCGAGTAATTTGAACACCATACAACAATTTGGAATATATTACGACTCTGTAAGCCACATTACCGCCTTGAAAAGCGTGTTAGTATAACGTACAGCACCTTACAACTCCTAACAAAACATTACAACACCGTACGTAAACTTAAAACTCCATAATAAACCTAATGAATTCGTCCTAGTCCTTTGAACATCGTACGACCACTCAGGACTTGTTACGACTCTGTATGCGAAATTAGCAACAGGAAAAGCAATTTAGAATAATGTAGGATGCGTTACAACTTTTAAGAACACCTTACACCACCGTACGAAAGATTAAAACTCCATAATAAACCTAATGAATTCGTCCGAGTAATTTGAACACCATACAACAATTTGGAATATATTACGACTCTGTATGCCACATTACCGGCTTGGAAAGCATGTTAGTATAACGTACGGCACCTTACAACTCCTAACAAAACATTACAACACCGTACGTAAACTTAAAACTCCATAATAAACCTAATGAATTCGTCCTAGTCCTTTGAACATCGTACGACCACTCAGGACTTGTTACGACTCTGTATGCGAAATTAGCAACAGGAAAAGCAATTTAGAATAATGTAGGATGCGTTACAACTTTTAAGAACACCTTACACCACCGTACGAAAGAATAAAACTCCATAATAAACCTAATGAATTCGTCCGAGTAATTTGAACACCATACAACAATTTGGAATATATTACGACTCTGTATGCCACATTACCGGCTTGGAAAGCATGTTAGTATAACGTACGGCACCTTACAACTCCTAACAAAACATTACAACACCGTAGGTAAACTTAAAACTCCATAATAAACCTAATGAATTCGTCCGAGTCATTTGAACATCGTACGACCACTCAGGACTTGTTACGACTCTGTATGCGAAATTAGCAACAGGAAAAGCAATTTAGAATAATTTAGGATGCGTTACAACTTTTGAGAACACCTTACACCACCGTACGAAAGATTAAAACTCCATAATAAACCTAATGAATTCGTCCGAGTAATTTGAACACCATACAACAACTTGGAATATATTACGACTCTGTATGCCACATTACCGCCTTGAAAAGCGTGTTAGTATAACGTACGGCACCTTACAACTCCTAACAAAACATTACAACACCGTACGTAAACTTAACACTCCATAATAAACCTAATGAATTCGTCCTAGTCCTTTGAACATCGTACGACCACTCAGGACTTGTTATGACTCTGTATGCGAAATTAGCAACAGGAAAAGCAATTTAGAATAATGTAGGATGCGTTACAACTTTTGAGAACACCTTACACCACCGTACGAAAGATTAAAACTCCATAATAAACCTAATGAATTCGTCCGAGTAATTTGAACACCATACAACAATTTGGAATATATTACGACTCTGTATGCCACATTACCGCCTTGAAAAGCATGTTAGTATAACGTACGGCACCTTACAACTCCTAACAAAACATTACAACACCGTACGTAAACTTAAAACTCCATAATAAACCTAATGAATTCGTCCTAGTCCTTTGAACATCGTACGACCACTCAGGACTTGTTACGACTCTGTATGCGAAATTAGCAACAGGAAAAGCAATTTAGAATAATGTAGGATGCGTTACAACTTTTGAGAACACCTTACACCACCGTACGAAAGATTAAAACTCCATAATAAACCTAATGAATTCGTCCGAGTAATTTGAACACCATACAACAATTTGGAATATATTACGACTCTGTAAGCCACATTACCGCCTTGAAAAGCGTGTTAGTATAACGTACAGCACCTTACAACTCCTAACAAAACATTACAACACCGTACGTAAACTTAAAACTCCATAATAAACCTAATGAATTCGTCCTAGTCCTTTGAACATCGTACGACCACTCAGGACTTGTTACGACTCTGTATGCGAAATTAGCAACAGGAAAAGCAATTTAGAATAATGTAGGATGCGTTACAACTTTTAAGAACACCTTACACCACCGTACGAAAGATTAAAACTCCATAATAAACCTAATGAATTCGTCCGAGTAATTTGAACACCATACAACAATTTGGAATATATTACGACTCTGTATGCCACATTACCGGCTTGGAAAGCATGTTAGTATAACGTACGGCACCTTACAACTCCTAACAAAACATTACAACACCGTACGTAAACTTAAAACTCCATAATAAACCTAATGAATTCGTCCGAGTCATTTGAACATCGTACGACCACTCAGGACTTGTTACGACTCTGTATGCGAAATTAGCAACAGGAAAAGCAATTTAGAATAATGTAGGATGCGTTACAACTTTTGAGAACACCTTACACCACCGTACGAAAGATTAAAACTCCATAATAAACCTAATGAATTCGTCCGAGTAATTTGAACACCATACAACAATTTGGAATATATTACGACTCTGTATGCCACATTACCGCCTTGAAAAGCGTGTTAGTATAACGTACGGCACCTTACAACTCCTAACAAAACATTACAACACCGTACGTAAACTTAAAACTCCATAATAAACCTAATGAATTCGTCCGAGTCATTTGAACATCGTACGACCACTCAGGACTTGTTACGACTCTGTATGCGAAATTAGCAACAGGAAAAGCAATTTAGAATAATGTAGGATGCGTTACAACTTTTGAGAACACCTTACACCACCGTACGAAAGATTAAAACTCCATAATAAACCTAATGAATTCGTCCGAGTAATTTGAACACCATACAACAATTTGGAATATATTACGACTCTGTATGCCACATTACCGCCTTGAAAAGCGTGTTAGTATAACGTACGGCACCTTACAACTCCTAACAAAACATTACAACACCGTACGTAAACTTAACACTCCATAATAAACCTAATGAATTCGTCCTAGTCCTTTGAACATCGTACGACCACTCAGGACTTGTTATGACTCTGTATGCGAAATTAGCAACAGGAAAAGCAATTTAGAATAATGTAGGATGCGTTACAACTTTTGAGAACACCTTACACCACCGTACGAAAGATTAAAACTCCATAATAAACCTAATGAATTCGTCCGAGTAATTTGAACACCATACAACAATTTGGAATATATTACGACTCTGTATGCCACATTACCGCCTTGAAAAGCCTGTTAGTATAACGTACAGCACCTTACAACTCCTAACAAAACATTACAACACCGTACGTAAACTTAAAACTCCATAATAAACCTAATGAATTCGTCCTAGTCCTTTGAACATCGTACGACCACTCAGGACTTGTTACGACTCTGTATGCGAAATTAGCAACAGGAAAAGCAATTTAGAATAATGTAGGATGCGTTACAACATTTGAGAACACCTTACACCACCGTACGAAAGATTAAAACTCCATAATAAACCTAATGAATTCGTCCGAGTAATTTGAACACCATACAACAATTTGGAATATATTACGACTCTGTAAGCCACATTACCGCCTTGAAAAGCGTGTTAGTATAACGTACAGCACCTTACAACTCCTAACAAAACATTACAACACCATACGTAAACTTAAAACTCCATAATAAACCTAATGAATTCGTCCTAGTCCTTTGAACATCGTACGACCACTCAGGACTTGTTACGACTCTGTATGCGAAATTAGCAACAGGAAAAGCAATTTAGAATAATGTAGGATGCGTTACAACTTTTAAGAACACCTTACACCACCGTACGAAAGATTAAAACTCCATAATAAACCTAATGAATTCGTCCGAGTAATTTGAACACCATACAACAATTTGGAATATATTACGACTCTGTATGCCACATTACCGGCTTGGAAAGCATGTTAGTATAACGTACGGCACCTTACAACTCCTAACAAAACATTACAACACCGTACGTAAACTTAAAACTCCATAATAAACCTAATGAATTCGTCCGAGTCAT
The DNA here is from genome assembly GCA_030867185.1 of Tagetes erecta. NCBI lineage: Eukaryota > Viridiplantae > Streptophyta > Magnoliopsida > Asterales > Asteraceae > Tagetes > Tagetes erecta. The sequence continues at coordinate 50,092,615 of CM061488.1, read as the reverse complement.
TTGAACATCGTACGACCACTCAGGACTTGTTACGACTCTGTATGCGAAATTAGCAACAGGAAAAGCAATTTAGAATAATGTAGGATGCGTTACAACATTTGAGAACACCTTACACCACCGTACGAAAGATTAAAACTCCATAATAAACCTAATGAATTCGTCCGAGTAATTTGAACACCATACAACAATTTGGAATATATTACGACTCTGTAAGCCACATTACCGCCTTGAAAAGCGTGTTAGTATAACGTACAGCACCTTACAACTCCTAACAAAACATTACAACACCGTACGTAAACTTAAAACTCCATAATAAACCTAATGAATTCGTCCTAGTCCTTTGAACATCGTACGACCACTCAGGACTTGTTACGACTCTGTATGCGAAATTAGCAACAGGAAAAGCAATTTAGAATAATGTAGGATGCGTTACAACTTTTAAGAACACCTTACACCACCGTACGAAAGATTAAAACTCCATAATAAACCTAATGAATTCGTCCGAGTAATTTGAACACCATACAACAATTTGGAATATATTACGACTCTGTATGCCACATTACCGGCTTGGAAAGCATGTTAGTATAACGTACGGCACCTTACAACTCCTAACAAAACATTACAACACCGTACGTAAACTTAAAACTCCATAATAAACCTAATGAATTCGTCCGAGTCATTTGAACATCGTACGACCACTCAGGACTTGTTACGACTCTGTATGCGAAATTAGCAACAGGAAAAGCAATTTAGAATAATGTAGGATGCGTTACAACTTTTGAGAACACCTTACACCACCGTACGAAAGATTAAAACTCCATAATAAACCTAATGAATTCGTCCGAGTAATTTGAACACCATACAACAATTTGGAATATATTACGACTCTGTATGCCACATTACCGCCTTGAAAAGCGTGTTAGTATAACGTACGGCACCTTACAACTCCTAACAAAACATTACAACACCGTACGTAAACTTAAAACTCCATAATAAACCTAATGAATTCGTCCGAGTCATTTGAACATCGTACGACCACTCAGGACTTGTTACGACTCTGTATGCGAAATTAGCAACAGGAAAAGCAATTTAGAATAATGTAGGATGCGTTACAACTTTTGAGAACACCTTACACCACCGTACGAAAGATTAAAACTCCATAATAAACCTAATGAATTCGTCCGAGTAATTTGAACACCATACAACAATTTGGAATATATTACGACTCTGTAAGCCACATTACCGCCTTGAAAAGCGTGTTAGTATAACGTACAGCACCTTACAACTCCTAACAAAACATTACAACACCGTACGTAAACTTAAAACTCCATAATAAAACTAATGAATTCGTCCGAGTCATTTGAACATCGTACCACCACTCAGGACTTGTTACGAATCTGTATGCGAAATTAGCAACAGGAAAAGCAATTTAGAATAATGTAGGATGCGTTACAACTTTTAAGAACACCTTACACCACCGTACGAAAGATTAAAACTCCATAATAAACCTAATGAATTCGTCCGAGTAATTTGAACACCATACAACAATTTGGAATATATTACGACTCTGTATGCCACATTACCGGCTTGGAAAGCATGTTAGTATAACGTACGGCACCTTACAACTCCTAACAAAACATTACAACACCGTACGTAAACTTAAAACTCCATAATAAACCTAATGAATTCGTCCGAGTCATTTGAACATCGTACGACCACTCAGGACTTGTTACGACTCTGTATGCGAAATTAGCAACAGGAAAAGCAATTTAGAATAATGTAGGATGCGTTACAACATTTGAGAACACCTTACACCACCGTACGAAAGATTAAAACTCCATAATAAACCTAATGAATTCGTCCGAGTAATTTGAACACCATACAACAATTTGGAATATATTACGACTCTGTAAGCCACATTACCGCCTTGAAAAGCGTGTTAGTATAACGTACAGCACCTTACAACTCCTAACAAAACATTACAACACCGTACGTAAACTTAAAACTCCATAATAAACCTAATGAATTCGTCCTAGTCCTTTGAACATCGTACGACCACTCAGGACTTGTTACGACTCTGTATGCGAAATTAGCAACAGGAAAAGCAATTTAGAATAATGTAGGATGCGTTACAACTTTTAAGAACACCTTACACCACCGTACGAAAGATTAAAACTCCATAATAAACCTAATGAATTCGTCCGAGTAATTTGAACACCATACAACAATTTGGAATATATTACGACTCTGTATGCCACATTACCGGCTTGGAAAGCATGTTAGTATAACGTACGGCACCTTACAACTCCTAACAAAACATTACAACACCGTACGTAAACTTAAAACTCCATAATAAACCTAATGAATTCGTCCGAGTCATTTGAACATCGTACGACCACTCAGGACTTGTTACGACTCTGTATGCGAAATTAGCAACAGGAAAAGCAATTTAGAATAATGTAGGATGCGTTACAACTTTTGAGAACACCTTACACCACCGTACGAAAGATTAAAACTCCATAATAAACCTAATGAATTCGTCCGAGTAATTTGAACACCATACAACAATTTGGAATATATTACGACTCTGTATGCCACATTACCGCCTTGAAAAGCGTGTTAGTATAACGTACGGCACCTTACAACTCCTAACAAAACATTACAACACCGTACGTAAACTTAAAACTCCATAATAAACCTAATGAATTCGTCCGAGTCATTTGAACATCGTACGACCACTCAGGACTTGTTACGACTCTGTATGCGAAATTAGCAACAGGAAAAGCAATTTAGAATAATGTAGGATGCGTTACAACTTTTGAGAACACCTTACACCACCGTACGAAAGATTAAAACTCCATAATAAACCTAATGAATTCGTCCGAGTAATTTGAACACCATACAACAATTTGGAATATATTACGACTCTGTAAGCCACATTACCGCCTTGAAAAGCGTGTTAGTATAACGTACAGCACCTTACAACTCCTAACAAAACATTACAACACCGTACGTAAACTTAAAACTCCATAATAAACCTAATGAATTCGTCCTAGTCCTTTGAACATCGTACGACCACTCAGGACTTGTTACGACTCTGTATGCGAAATTAGCAACAGGAAAAGCAATTTAGAATAATGTAGGATGCGTTACAACTTTTAAGAACACCTTACACCACCGTACGAAAGATTAAAACTCCATAATAAACCTAATGAATTCGTCCGAGTAATTTGAACACCATACAACAATTTGGAATATATTACGACTCTGTATGCCACATTACCGGCTTGGAAAGCATGTTAGTATAACGTACGGCACCTTACAACTCCTAACAAAACATTACAACACCGTACGTAAACTTAAAACTCCATAATAAACCTAATGAATTCGTCCGAGTCATTTGAACATCGTACGACCACTCAGGACTTGTTACGACTCTGTATGCGAAATTAGCAACAGGAAAAGCAATTTAGAATAATGTAGGATGCGTTACAACTTTTGAGAACACCTTACACCACCGTACGAAAGATTAAAACTCCATAATAAACCTAATGAATTCGTCCGAGTAATTTGAACACCATACAACAATTTGGAATATATTACGACTCTGTATGCCACATTACCGGCTTGGAAAGCATGTTAGTATAACGTACGGCACCTTACAACTCCTAACAAAACATTACAACACCGTACGTAAACTTAAAACTCCATAATAAACCTAATGAATTCGTCCGAGTCATTTGAACATCGTACGACCACTCAGGACTTGTTACGACTCTGTATGCGAAATTAGCAACAGGAAAAGCAATTTAGAATAATGTAGGATGCGTTACAACTTTTGAGAACACCTTACACCACCGTACGAAAGATTAAAACTCCATAATAAACCTAATGAATTCGTCCGAGTAATTTGAACACCATACAACAATTTGGAATATATTACGACTCTGTAAGCCACATTACCGCCTTGAAAAGCGTGTTAGTATAACGTACAGCACCTTACAACTCCTAACAAAACATTACAACACCGTACGTAAACTTAAAACTCCATAATAAACCTAATGAATTCGTCCTAGTCCTTTGAACATCGTACGACCACTCAGGACTTGTTACGACTCTGTATGCGAAATTAGCAACAGGAAAAGCAATTTAGAATAATGTAGGATGCGTTACAACTTTTAAGAACACCTTACACCACCGTACGAAAGATTAAAACTCCATAATAAACCTAATGAATTCGTCCGAGTAATTTGAACACCATACAACAATTTGGAATATATTACGACTCTGTATGCCACATTACCGGCTTGGAAAGCATGTTAGTATAACGTACGGCACCTTACAACTCCTAACAAAACATTACAACACCGTACGTAAACTTAAAACTCCATAATAAACCTAATGAATTCGTCCGAGTCATTTGAACATCGTACGACCACTCAGGACTTGTTACGACTCTGTATGCGAAATTAGCAACAGGAAAAGCAATTTAGAATAATGTAGGATGCGTTACAACTTTTGAGAACACCTTACACCACCGTACGAAAGATTAAAACTCCATAATAAACCTAATGAATTCGTCCGAGTAATTTGAACACCATACAACAATTTGGAATATATTACGACTCTGTAAGCCACATTACCGCCTTGAAAAGCGTGTTAGTATAACGTACAACACCTTACAACTCCTAACAAAACATTACAACACCGTACGTAAACTTAAAACTCCATAATAAACCTAATGAATTCGTCCTAGTCCTTTGAACATCGTACGACCACTCAGGACTTGTTACGACTCTGTATGCGAAATTAGCAACAGGAAAAGCAATTTAGAATAATGTAGGATGCGTTACAACTTTTAAGAACACCTTACACCACCGTACGAAAGATTAAAACTCCATAATAAACCTAATGAATTCGTCCGAGTAATTTGAACACCATACAACAATTTGGAATATATTACGACTCTGTATGCCACATTACCGGCTTGGAAAGCATGTTAGTATAACGTACGGCACCTTACAACTCCTAACAAAACATTACAACACCGTACGTAAACTTAAAACTCCATAATAAACCTAATGAATTCGTCCGAGTCATTTGAACATCGTACGACCACTCAGGACTTGTTACGACTCTGTATGCGAAATTAGCAACAGGAAAAGCAATTTAGAATAATGTAGGATGCGTTACAACTTTTGAGAACACCTTACACCACCGTACGAAAGATTAAAACTCCATAATAAACCTAATGAATTCGTCCGAGTAATTTGAACACCATACAACAATTTGGAATATATTACGACTCTGTAAGCCACATTACCGCCTTGAAAAGCGTGTTAGTATAACGTACAACACCTTACAACTCCTAACAAAACATTACAACACCGTACGTAAACTTAAAACTCCATAATAAACCTAATGAATTCGTCCTAGTCCTTTGAACATCGTACGACCACTCAGGACTTGTTACGACTCTGTATGCGAAATTAGCAACAGGAAAAGCAATTTAGAATAATGTAGGATGCGTTACAACTTTTAAGAACACCTTACACCACCGTACGAAAGATTAAAACTCCATAATAAACCTAATGAATTCGTCCGAGTAATTTGAACACCATACAACAATTTGGAATATATTACGACTCTGTATGCCACATTACCGGCTTGGAAAGCATGTTAGTATAACGTACGGCACCTTACAACTCCTAACAAAACATTACAACACCGTACGTAAACTTAAAACTCCATAATAAACCTAATGAATTCGTCCGAGTCATTTGAACATCGTACGACCACTCAGGACTTGTTACGACTCTGTATGCGAAATTAGCAACAGGAAAAGCAATTTAGAATAATGTAGGATGCGTTACAACATTTGAGAACACCTTACACCACCGTACGAAAGATTAAAACTCCATAATAAACCTAATGAATTCGTCCGAGTAATTTGAACACCATACAACAATTTGGAATATATTACGACTCTGTAAGCCACATTACCGCCTTGAAAAGCGTGTTAGTATAACGTACAGCACCTTACAACTCCTAACAAAACATTACAACACCGTACGTAAACTTAAAACTCCATAATAAACCTAATGAATTCGTCCTAGTCCTTTGAACATCGTACGACCACTCAGGACTTGTTACGACTCTGTATGCGAAATTAGCAACAGGAAAAGCAATTTAGAATAATGTAGGATGCGTTACAACTTTTAAGAACACCTTACACCACCGTACGAAAGATTAAAACTCCATAATAAACCTAATGAATTCGTCCGAGTAATTTGAACACCATACAACAATTTGGAATATATTACGACTCTGTATGCCACATTACCGGCTTGGAAAGCATGTTAGTATAACGTACGGCACATTACAACTCCTAACAAAACATTACAACACCGTACGTAAACTTAAAACTCCATAATAAACCTAATGAATTCGTCCGAGTCATTTGAACATCGTACGACCACTCAGGACTTGTTACGACTCTGTATGCGAAATTAGCAACAGGAAAAGCAATTTAGAATAATGTAGGATGCGTTACAACTTTTGAGAACACCTTACACCACCGTACGAAAGATTAAAACTCCATAATAAACCTAATGAATTCGTCCGAGTAATTTGAACACCATACAACAATTTGGAATATATTACGACTCTGTATGCCACATTACCGGCTTGGAAAGCATGTTAGTATAACGTACGGCACCTTACAACTCCTAACAAAACATTACAACACCGTACGTAAACTTAAAACTCCATAATAAACCTAATGAATTCGTCCGAGTCATTTGAACATCGTACGACCACTCAGGACTTGTTACGACTCTGTATGCGAAATTAGCAACAGGAAAAGCAATTTAGAATAATGTAGGATGCGTTACAACTTTTGAGAACACCTTACACCACCGTACGAAAGATTAAAACTCCATAATAAACCTAATGAATTCGTCCGAGTAATTTGAACACCATACAACAATTTGGAATATATTACGACTCTGTATGCCACATTACCACCTTGAAAAGCGTGTTAGTAAAACGTACGGCACCTTACAACTCCTAACAAAACATTACAACACCGTACGTAAACTTAAAACTCCATAATAAACCTAATGAATTCGTCCTAGTCCTTTGAACATCGTACGACCACTCAGGACTTGTTACGACTCTGTATGCGAAATTAGCAACAGGAAAAGCAATTTAGAATAATGTAGGATGCGTTACAACTTTTAAGAACACCTTACACCACCGTACGAAAGATTAAAACTCCATAATAAACCTAATGAATTCGTCCGAGTAATTTGAACACCATACAACAATTTGGAATATATTACGACTCTGTATGCCACATTACCGGCTTGGAAAGCATGTTAGTATAACGTACGGCACCTTACAACTCCTAACAAAACATTACAACACCGTACGTAAACTTAAAACTCCATAATAAACCTAATGAATTCGTCCGAGTCATTTGAACATCGTACGACCACTCAGGACTTGTTACGACTCTGTATGCGAAATTAGCAACAGGAAAAGCAATTTAGAATAATGTAGGATGCGTTACAACTTTTGAGAACACCTTACACCACCGTACGAAAGATTAAAACTCCATAATAAACCTAATGAATTCGTCCGAGTAATTTGAACACCATACAACAATTTGGAATATATTACGACTCTGTAAGCCACATTACCGCCTTGAAAAGCGTGTTAGTATAACGTACAGCACCTTACAACTCCTAACAAAACATTACAACACCGTACGTAAACTTAAAACTCCATAATAAACCTAATGAATTCGTCCTAGTCCTTTGAACATCGTACGACCACTCAGGACTTGTTACGACTCTGTATGCGAAATTAGCAACAGGAAAAGCAATTTAGAATAATGTAGGATGCGTTACAACTTTTAAGAACACCTTACACCACCGTACGAAAGATTAAAACTCCATAATAAACCTAATGAATTCGTCCGAGTAATTTGAACACCATACAACAATTTGGAATATATTACGACTCTGTATGCCACATTACCGGCTTGGAAAGCATGTTAGTATAACGTACGGCACCTTACAACTCCTAACAAAACATTACAACACCGTACGTAAACTTAAAACTCCATAATAAACCTAATGAATTCGTCCGAGTCATTTGAACATCGTACGACCACTCAGGACTTGTTACGACTCTGTATGCGAAATTAGCAACAGGAAAAGCAATTTAGAATAATGTAGGATGCGTTACAACTTTTAAGAACACCTTACACCACCGTACGAAAGATTAAAACTCCATAATAAACCTAATGAATTCGTCCGAGTAATTTGAACACCATACAACAATTTGGAATATATTACGACTCTGTATGCCACATTACCGGCTTGGAAAGCATGTTAGTATAACGTACGGCACCTTACAACTCCTAACAAAACATTACAACACCGTACGTAAACTTAAAACTCCATAATAAACCTAATGAATTCGTCCGAGTCATTTGAACATCGTACGACCACTCAGGACTTGTTACGACTCTGTATGCGAAATTAGCAACAGGAAAAGCAATTTAGAATAATGTAGGATGCGTTACAACTTTTGAGAACACCTTACACCACCGTACGAAAGATTAAAACTCCATAATAAACCTAATGAATTCGTCCGAGTAATTTGAACACCATACAACAATTTGGAATATATTACGACTCTGTATGCCACATTACCGCCTTGAAAAGCGTGTTAGTATAACGTACGGCACCTTACAACTCCTAACAAAACATTAAAACACCGTACGTAAACTTAACACTCCATAATAAACCTAATGAATTCGTCCTAGTCCTTTGAACATCGTACGACCACTCAGGACTTGTTATGACTCTGTATGCGAAATTAGCAACAGGAAAAGCAATTTAGAATAATGTAGGATGCGTTACAACTTTTGAGAACACCTTACACCACCGTACGAAAGATTAAAACTCCATAATAAACCTAATGAATTCGTCCGAGTAATTTGAACACCATACAACAATTTGGAATATATTACGACTCTGTATGCCACATTACCGCCTTGAAAAGCATGTTAGTATAACGTACGGCACCTTACAACTCCTAACAAAACATTACAACACCGTACGTAAACTTAAAACTCCATAATAAACCTAATGAATTCGTCCTAGTCCTTTGAACATCGTACGACCACTCAGGACTTGTTACGACTCTGTATGCGAAATTAGCAACAGGAAAAGCAATTTAGAATAATGTAGGATGCGTTACAACTTTTGAGAACACCTTACACCACCGTACGAAAGATTAAAACTCCATAATAAACCTAATGAATTCGTCCGAGTAATTTGAACACCATACAACAATTTGGAATATATTACGACTCTGTATGCCACATTACCGGCTTGGAAAGCGTGTTAGTATAACGTACGGCACCTTACAACTCCTAACAAAACATTACAACACCGTACGTAAACTTAAAACTCCATAATAAACCTAATGAATTCGTCCGAGTCATTTGAACATCGTACGACCACTCAGGACTTGTTACGACTCTGTATGCGAAATTAGCAACAGGAAAAGCAATTTAGAATAATGTAGGATGCGTTACAACTTTTGAGAACACCTTACACCACCGTACGAAATATTTAAAACTCCATAATAAACCTAATGACATCGTCCGAGTAATTTGAACACCATACAACAATTTGGAATATATTACGACTCTGTATGCCACATTACCGCCTTGAAAAGCATGTTAGTATAACGTACGGCACCTTACAGCTCCTAACAAAACATTACAACAACGTACGTAAACTTAAAACTCCATAATAAACCTAATGAATTCGTCCGAGTCCTTTGAACATCGTACGACCATTCAGGACTTGTTACGACTCTGTATGCGAAATTAGCAACAGGAAAAGCAATTTAGAATAATGTAGGATGCGTTACAACTTTTGAGAACACCTTACACCACCGTACGAAAGATTAAAACTCCATAATAAACCTAATGAATTCGTCCGAGTAATTTGAACACCATACAACAATTTGGAATATATTACGACTCTGTATGCCACATTACCGGCTTGGAAAGCATGTTAGTATAACGTACGGCACCTTACAACTCCTAACAAAACATTACAACACCGTACGTAAACTTAAAACTCCATAATAAACCTAATGAATTCGTCCGAGTCATTTGAACATCGTACGACCACTCAGGACTTGTTACGACTCTGTATGCGAAATTAGCAACAGGAAAAGCAATTTAGAATAATGTAGGATGCGTTACAACTTTTAAGAACACCTTACACCACCGTACGAAAGATTAAAACTCCATAATAAACCTAATGAATTCGTCCGAGTAATTTGAACACCATACAACAATTTGGAATATATTACGACTCTGTATGCCACATTACCGGCTTGGAAAGCATGTTAGTATAACGTACGGCACCTTACAACTCCTAACAAAACATTACAACACCGTACGTAAACTTAAAACTCCATAATAAACCTAATGAATTCGTCCGAGTCATTTGAACATCGTACGACCACTCAGGACTTGTTACGACTCTGTATGCGAAATTAGCAACAGGAAAAGCAATTTAGAATAATGTAGGATGCGTTACAACTTTTGAGAACACCTTACACCACCGTACGAAAGATTAAAACTCCATAATAAACCTAATGAATTCGTCCGAGTAATTTGAACACCATACAACAATTTGGAATATATTACGACTCTGTATGCCACATTACCGCCTTGAAAAGCGTGTTAGTATAACGTACGGCACCTTACAACTCCTAACAAAACATTAAAACACCGTACGTAAACTTAACACTCCATAATAAACCTAATGAATTCGTCCTAGTCCTTTGAACATCGTACGACCACTCAGGACTTGTTATGACTCTGTATGCGAAATTAGCAACAGGAAAAGCAATTTAGAATAATGTAGGATGCGTTACAACTTTTGAGAACACCTTACACCACCGTACGAAAGATTAAAACTCCATAATAAACCTAATGAATTCGTCCGAGTAATTTGAACACCATACAACAATTTGGAATATATTACGACTCTGTATGCCACATTACCGCCTTGAAAAGCATGTTAGTATAACGTACGGCACCTTACAACTCCTAACAAAACATTACAACACCGTACGTAAACTTAAAACTCCATAATAAACCTAATGAATTCGTCCTAGTCCTTTGAACATCGTACGACCACTCAGGACTTGTTACGACTCTGTATGCGAAATTAGCAACAGGAAAAGCAATTTAGAATAATGTAGGATGCGTTACAACTTTTGAGAACACCTTACACCACCGTACGAAAGATTAAAACTCCATAATAAACCTAATGAATTCGTCCGAGTAATTTGAACACCATACAACAATTTGGAATATATTACGACTCTGTATGCCACATTACCGGCTTGGAAAGCGTGTTAGTATAACGTACGGCACCTTACAACTCCTAACAAAACATTACAACACCGTACGTAAACTTAAAACTCCATAATAAACCTAATGAATTCGTCCGAGTCATTTGAACATCGTACGACCACTCAGGACTTGTTACGACTCTGTATGCGAAATTAGCAACAGGAAAAGCAATTTAGAATAATGTAGGATGCGTTACAACTTTTGAGAACACCTTACACCACCGTACGAAATATTTAAAACTCCATAATAAACCTAATGACATCGTCCGAGTAATTTGAACACCATACAACAATTTGGAATATATTACGACTCTGTATGCCACATTACCGCCTTGAAAAGCATGTTAGTATAACGTACGGCACCTTACAGCTCCTAACAAAACATTACAACAACGTACGTAAACTTAAAACTCCATAATAAACCTAATGAATTCGTCCGAGTCCTTTGAACATCGTACGACCATTCAGGACTTGTTACGACTCTGTATGCGAAATTAGCAACAGGAAAAGCAATTTAGAATAATGTAGGATGCGTTACAACTTTTGAGAACACCTTACACCACCGTACGAAAGATTAAAACTCCATAATAAACCTAATGAATTCGTCCGAGTAATTTGAACACCATACAACAATTTGGAATATATTACGACTCTGTATGCCACATTACCGCCTTGAAAAGCATGTTAGTATAACGTACGGCACCTTACAGCTCCTAACAAAACATTACAACAACGTACGTAAACTTAAAACTCCATAATAAACCTAATGAATTCGTCCGAGTCCTTTGAACATCGTACGACCATTTAGGACTTGTTACGACTCTGTATGCGAAATTAGCAAGAGGAAAAGCAATTTAGAATAATGTAGGATGCGTTACAACTTTTGAGAACACCTTACACCACCGTACGAAATATTTAAAACTCCATAATAAACCTAATGACATCGTCCGAGTAATTTGAACACCATACAACAATTTGGAATATATTATGACTCTGTATGCCACATTACCGCCTTGAAAAGCATGTTAGTATAACGTACGGCACCTTACAGCTCCTAACAAAACATTACAACACCGTACGTAAACTTAAAACTCCATAATAAACCTAATGAATTCGTCCTAGTCCTTTGAACATCGTACGACCACTCAGGACTTGTTACGACTCTGTATGCGAAATTAGCAACAGGAAAAGCAATTTAGAATAATGTAGGATGCGTTACAACTTTTGAGAACACCTTACACCACCGTACGAAATATTTAAAACTCCATAATAAACCTAATGACATCGTCCGAGTAATTTGAACACCATACAACAATTTGGAATATATTACGACTCTGTATGCCACATTACCGCCTTGAAAAGCATGTTAGTATAACGTACGGCACCTTACAGCTCCTAACAAAACATTACAACAACGTACGTAAACTTAAAACTCCATAATAAACCTAATGAATTCGTCCGAGTCCTTTGAACATCGTACGACCATTCAGGACTTGTTACGACTCTGTATGCGAAATTAGCAACAGGAAAAGCAATTTAGAATAATGTAGGATGCGTTACAACTTTTGAGAACACCTTACACCACCGTACGAAAGATTAAAACTCCATAATAAACCTAATGAATTCGTCCGAGTAATTTGAACACCATACAACAATTTGGAATATATTACGACTCTGTATGCCACATTACCGCCTTGAAAAGCATGTTAGTATAACGTACGGCACCTTACAGCTCCTAACAAAACATTACAACAACGTACGTAAACTTAAAACTCCATAATAAACCTAATGAATTCGTCCGAGTCCTTTGAACATCGTACGACCATTCAGGACTTGTTACGACTCTGTATGCGAAATTAGCAAGAGGAAAAGCAATTTAGAATAATGTAGGATGCGTTACAACTTTTGAGAACACCTTACACCACCGTACGAAATATTTAAAACTCCATAATAAACCTAATGACATCGTCCGAGTAATTTGAACACCATACAACAATTTGGAATATATTACGACTCTGTATGCCACATTACCGCCTTGAAAAGCATGTTAGTATAACGTACGGCACCTTACAGCTCCTAACAAAACATTACAACACCGTACGTAAACTTAAAACTCCATAATAAACCTAATGAATTCGTCCTAGTCCTTTGAACATCGTACGACCACTCAGGACTTGTTACGACTCTGTATGCGAAATTAGCAACAGGAAAAGCAATTTAGAATAATGTAGGATGCGTTACAACTTTTGAGAACACCTTACACCACCGTACGAAAGATTAAAACTCCATAATAAACCTAATGAATTCGTCCGAGTAATTTGAACACCATATAACAATTTGGAATATATTACGACTCTGTATGCCACATTACCGGCTTGGAAAGCATGTTAGTATAACGTACGGCACCTTACAACTCCTAACAAAACATTACAACACCGTACGTAAACTTAAAACTCCATAATAAACCTAATGAATTCGTCCGAGTCATTTGAACATCGTACGACCACTCAGGACTTGTTACGACTATGTATGCGAAATTAGCAACAGGAAAAGCAATTTAGAATAATGTAGGATGCGTTACAACTTTTGAGAACACCTTACACCACCGTACGAAAGATTAAAACTCCATAATAAACCTAATGAATTCGTCCGAGTAGTTTGAACACCATACAACAATTTGGAATATATTACGACTCTGTATGCCACATTACCGACTTGAAAAGCGTGTTAGTATAACGTACGGCACCTTACAACTCCTAACAAAACATTACAACACCGTACGTAAACTTAAAACTCCATAATAAACCTAATGAATTCGTCCGAGTCATTTGAATATCGTACGACCACTCAGGACTTGTTACGACTCTGTATGCGAAATTAGCAACAGGAAAAGCAATTTAGAATAATGTAGGATGCGTTACAACTTTTGAGAACACCTTACACCACAGTACGAAAGATTAAAACTCCATAATAAACCTAATGAATTCGTCCGAGTAGTTTGAACACCATACAACAATTTGGAATATATTACGACTCTGTATGCCACATTACCGCCTTGAAAAGCATGTTAGTATAACGTACGGCACCTTACAGCTCCTAACAAAACATTACAACACCGTACGTAAACTTAAAACTCCATAATAAACCTAATGAATTCGTCCGAGTAATTTGAACATCGTACGACCACTCAGGACTTGTTACGACTATGTATGCGAAATTAGCAACAGGAAAAGCAATTTAGAATAATGTAGGATGCGTTACAACTTTTGAGAACACCTTACACCACCGTACGAAAGATTAAAACTCCAAAATAAACCTAATGAATTCGTCCGAGTAGTTTGAACACCATACAACAATTTGGAATATATTACGACTCTGTATGCCACATTACCGACTTGAAAAGCGTGTTAGTATAACGTACGGCACCTTACAACTCCTAACAAAACATTACAACACCGTACGTAAACTTAAAACTCCATAATAAACCTAATGAATTCGTCCGAGTCATTTGAATATCGTACGACCACTCAGGACTTGTTACGACTCTGTATGCGAAATTAGCAACAGGAAAAGCAATTTAGAATAATGTAGGATGCGTTACAACTTTTGAGAACACCTTACACCACAGTACGAAAGATTAAAACTCCATAATAAACCTAATGAATTCGTCCGAGTAGTTTGAACACCATACAACAATTTGGAATATATTACGACTCTGTATGCCACATTACCGCCTTGAAAAGCATGTTAGTATAACGTACGGCACCTTACAGCTCCTAACAAAACATTACAACACCGTACGTAAACTTAAAACTCCATAATAAACCTAATGAATTCGTCCGAGTAATTTGAACATCGTACGACCACTCAGGACTTGTTACGACTCTGTATGCGAAATTAGCAACAGGAAAAGCAATTTAGAATAATGTAGGATGCGTTACAACTTTTGAGAACACCTTACACCACCGTACGAAAGATTAAAACTCCATAATAAACCTAATGAATTCATCCGAGTAATTTGAACACCATACAACAATTTGGAATATATTACGACTCTGTATGCCACATTACCGCCTTGAAAAGCATGTTAGTATAACGTACGGCACCTTACAGCTCCTAACAAAACATTACAACACCGTACGTAAACTTAAAACTCCATAATAAACCTAATGAATTCGTCCGAGTCCTTTGAACATCGTACGACCATTCAGGACTTGTTACGACTCTGTATGCGAAATTAGCAACAGGAAAAGCAATTTAGAATAATGTAGGATGCGTTACAACTTTTGAGAACACCTTACACCACCGTACGAAATATTTAAAACTCCATAATAAACCTAATGACATCGTCCGAGTAATTTGAACACCATACAACAATTTGGAATATATTACGACTCTGTATGCCACATTACCGCCTTGAAAAGCATGTTAGTATAACGTACGGCACCTTACAGCTCCTAACAAAACATTACAACACCGTACGTAAACTTAAAACTCCATAATAAACCTAATGAATTCGTCCGAGTCCTTTGAACATCGTACGGCCATTCAGGACTTGTTACGACTCTGTATGCGAAATGAGCAACAGGAAAAGCAATTTAGAATAATGTAGGATGCGTTACAACTTTTGAGAACACCTTACACCACCGTACGAAAGATTAAAACTCCATAATAAACCTAATGAATTCGTCCGAGTAATTTGAACACCATACAACAATTTGGAATATATTACGACTCTGTATGCCACATTACCGCCTTGAAAAGCATGTTAGTATAACGTACGGCACCTTACAGCTCCTAACAAAACATTACAACACCGTACGTAAACTTAAAACTCCATAATAAACCTAATGAATTCGTCCGAGACCTTTGAACATCGTACGACCATTCAGGACTTGTTACGACTCTGTATGCGAAATTAGCAACAGGAAAAGAAATTTAGAATAATGTAGGATGCGTTACAACTTTTGAGAACACCTTACACCACCGTACGAAATATTTAAAACTCCATAATAAACCTAATGACATCGTCCGAGTAATTTGAACACCATACAACAATTTGGAATATATTACGACTCTGTATGCCACATTACCGCCTTGAAAAGCGTTAGTATAACGTACGGCACCTTACAACTCCTAACAAAACATTACAACACCGTACGTAAACTTAAAACTCCATAATAAACCTAATGAATTCGTCCGAGTCATTTGAACATCGTACGACCACTCAGGACTTGTTACGACTCTGTATGCGAAATTAGCAACAGGAAAAGCAATTTAGAATAATGTAGGATGCGTTACAACTTTTGAGAACACCTTACACCACAGTACGAAAGATTAAAACTCCATAATAAACCTAATGAATTCGTCCGAGTAATTTGAACACCATACAACAATTTGGAATATATTACGACTCTGTATGCCACATTACCGCCTTGAAAAGCATGTTAGTATAACGTACGACACCTTACAACTCCTAACAAAACATTACAACACCGTACGTAAACTTAAAACTCCATAATAAACCTAATGAATTCGTCCGAGTCATTTGAACATCGTACGACCACTCAGGATTTGTTACGACTCTGTATGCGAAATTAGCAACAGGAAAAGCAATTTAGTATAATGTAGGATGTGTTACAACTTTTGAGAACACCTTACACCACCGTACGAAAGATTAAAACTCCATAATAAACCTAATGAATTTGTCCGAGTAATTTGAACACCATACAACAATTTGGAATATATTACGACTCTGTATGCCACATTACCGCCTTGAAAAGCATGTTAGTATAACGTACGGCACCTTACAGCTCCTAACAAAACATTACAACACCGTACGTAAACTTAAAACTCCATAATAAACCTAATGAATTCGTCCGAGTCCTTTGAACATCGTACGGCCATTCAGGACTTGTTACGACTCTGTATGCGAAATTAGCAACAGGAAAAGCAATTTAGAATAATGTAGGATGCGTTACAACTTTTGAGAACACCTTACACCACCGTACGAAAGATTAAAACTCCATAATAAACCTAATGAATTCGTCCGAGTAATTTGAACACCATACAACAATTTGGAATATATTACGACTCTGTATGCCACATTACCGCCTTGAAAAGCATGTTCGTATAACGTACGGCACCTTACAGCTCCTAACAAAACATTACAACACCGTACGTAAACTTAAAACTCCATAATAAACCTAATGAATTCGTCCGAGTCCTTTGAACATCGTACGGCCATTCAGGACTTGTTACGACTCTGTATGCGAAATTAGCAACAGGAAAAGCAATTTAGAATAATGTAGGATGCGTTACAACTTTTGAGAACACCTTACACCACCGTACGAAAGATTAAAACTCCATAATAAACCTAATGAATTCGTCCGAGTAATTTGAACACCATACAACAATTTGGAATATATTACGACTCTGTATGCCACATTACCGCCTTGAAAAGCATGTTCGTATAACGTACGGCACCTTACAGCTCCTAACAAAACATTACAACACCGTACGTAAACTTAAAACTCCATAATAAACCTAATGAATTCGTCCGAGACCTTTGAACATCGTACGACCATTCAGGACTTGTTACGACTCTGTATGCGAAATTAGCAACAGGAAAAGAAATTTAGAATAATGTAGGATGCGTTACAACTTTTGAGAACACCTTACACCACCGTACGAAATATTTAAAACTCCATAATAAACCTAATGACATCGTCCGAGTAATTTGAACACCATACAACAATTTGGAATATATTAGGACTCTGTATGCCACATTACCGCCTTGAAAAGCGTGTTAGTATAACGTACGGCACCTTACAACTCCTAACAAAACATTACAACACCGTACGTAAACTTAAAACTCCATAATAAACCTAATGAATTCGTCCGAGTCATTTGAACATCGTACGACCACTCAGGACTTGTTACGACTCTGTATGCGAAATTAGCAACAGGAAAAGCAATTTAGAATAATGTAGGATGCGTTACAACTTTTGAGAACACCTTACACCACAGTACGAAAGATTAAAACTCCATAATAAACCTAATGCATTCGTCCGAGTAGTTTGAACACCATACAACAATTTGGAATATATTACGACTCTGTATGCCACATTACGGCCTTGAAAAGCGTGTTAGTATAACGTACGGCACCTTACAACTCCTAACAAAACATTACAACACCGTACGTAAACTTAAAACTCCATAATAAACCTAATGAATTCGTCCGAGTCATTTGAACATCGTACGACCACTCAGGACTTGTTACGACTCTGTATGCGAAATTAGCAACAGGAAAAGCAATTTAGAATAATGTAGGATGCGTTACAACTTTTGAGAACACCTTACACCACCGTACGAAAGATTAAAACTCCATAATAAACCTAATGAATTTGTCCGAGTAATTTGAACACCATACAACAATTTGGAATATATTACGACTCTGTATGCCACATTACCGCCTTGAAAAGCATGTTAGTATAACGTACGACACCTTACAACTCCTAACAAAACATTACAACACCGTACGTAAACTTAAAACTCCATAATAAACCTAATGAATTCGTCCGAGTCATTTGAACATCGTACGACCACTCAGGATTTGTTACGACTCTGTATGCGAAATTAGCAACAGGAAAAGCAATTTAGTATAATGTAGGATGTGTTACAACTTTTGAGAACACCTTACACCACCGTACGAAAGATTAAAACTCCATAATAAACCTAATGAATTTGTCCGAGTAATTTGAACACCATACAACAATTTGGAATATATTACGACTCTGTATGCCACATTACCGCCTTGAAAAGCATGTTAGTATAACGTACGGCACCTTACAGCTCCTAACAAAACATTACAACACCGTACGTAAACTTAAAACTCCATAATAAACCTAATGAATTCGTCCGAGTCCTTTGAACATCGTACGGCCATTCAGGACTTGTTACGACTCTGTATGCGAAATTAGCAACAGGAAAAGCAATTTAGAATAATGTAGGATGCGTTACAACTTTTGAGAACACCTTACACCACCGTACGAAAGATTAAAACTCCATAATAAACCTAATGAATTCGTCCGAGTAATTTGAACACCATACAACAATTTGGAATATATTACGACTCTGTATGCCACATTACCGCCTTGAAAAGCATGTTCGTATAACGTACGGCACCTTACAGCTCCTAACAAAACATTACAACACCGTACGTAAACTTAAAACTCCATAATAAACCTAATGAATTCGTCCGAGTCATTTGAACATCGTACGACCACTCAGGACTTGTTACGACTCTGTATGCGAAATTAGCAACAGGAAAAGCAATTTAGAATAATGTAGGATGCGTTACAACTTTTGAGAACACCTTACACCACAGTACGAAAGATTAAAACTCCATAATAAACCTAATGAATTCGTCCGAGTAGTTTGAACACCATACAACAATTTGGAATATATTACGACTCTGTATGCCACATTACCGCCTTGAAAAGCGTGTTAGTATAACGTACGGCACCTTACAACTCCTAACAAAACATTACAACACCGTACGTAAACTTAAAACTCCATAATAAACCTAATGAATTCGACCGAGTCATTTGAACATCGTACGACCACTCAGGACTTGTTACGACTCTGTATGCGAAATTAGCAACAGGAAAAGCAATTTAGAATAATGTAGGATGCGTTACAACTTTTGAGAACACCTTACACCACCGTACGAAAGATTAAAACTCCATAATAAACCTAATGAATTCGTCCGAGTAATTTTAGCACCATACAACAATTTGGAATATATTACGACTCTGTATGCCACATTACCGCCTTGAAAAGCGTGTTAGTATAACGTACGGCACCTTACAGCACCTAACAAAACATTACAACACCGTACGTAAACTTAAAACTCCATAATAAACCTAATGAATTCGTCCGAGTCCTTTGAACATCGTACGACCATTCAGGACTAGTTACGACTCTGTATGCGAAATTAGCAACAGGAAAAGCAATTTAGAATAATGTAGGATGCGTTAGAACTTTTGAGAACACCTTACACCACCGTACGAAATATTTAAAACTCCATAATAAACCTAATGAATTCGTCCGAGTAATTTGAACACCATACAACAATTTGGAATATATTACGACTCTGTATGCCACATTACCGCCTTGAAAAGTGTGTTAGTATAACGTACGGCACCTTACAACTCCTAACAAAACATTACAACACCGTACGTAAACTTAAAACTCCATAATAAACCTAATGAATTTGTCCGAGTCCTTTGAATATCGTACGACCATTCAGGACTAGTTACGACACTGTATGCGAAATTAGCAACAGGAAAAGCAATTTAGAATAATGTAGGATGCGTTACAACTTTTGAGAACACCTTACACCACCGTACGAAATATTTAAAACTCTATAATAAACCTAATGAATTCGTCCGAGTAATTTGAACACCATACAACAATTTGGAATATATTACGACTCTGTATGCCACATTACCGCCTTGAAAAGTGTGTTAGTATAACGTACGGCACCTTACAACTGCTAACAAAACATTACAACACCGTACGTAAACTTAAAACTCCATAATAAACCTAATGAATTCGTCCGAGTCATTTGAACATCGTACGACCACTCAGGACTTGTTACGACTCTGTATGCGAAATTAGCAACAGGAAAAGCAATTTAGAATAATGTAGGATGCGTTACAACTTTTGAGAACACCTTACACCACCGTACGAAATATTTAAAACTCCATAATAAACCTAATGAATTCGTCCGAGTAATTTGAACACCATACAACAATTTGGAAAATATTACGACTCTGTATGCCACATTACCGCCTTGAAAAGCGTGTTAGTATAACGTACGGCACCTTACAACTCCTAACAAAACATTACAACACCGTACGTAAACTTAAAACTCCATAATAAACCTAATGAATTCGTCCGAGTCCTTTGAACATCGTACGACCATTCAGGACTAGTTACGACTCTGTATGCGAAATTAGCAACAGGAAAAGCAATTTAGAATAATGTAGGATGCGTTACAACTTTTGAGAACACCTTACACCACCGTACGAAATATTTAAAACTCCATAATAAACCTAATGAATTCGTCCGAGTAATTTGAACACCATACAACAATTTAGAATATATTACGACTCTGTATGCCACATTACCGCCTTGAAAAGTGTGTTAGTATAACGTACGGCACCTTACAACTCCTAACAAAACATTACAACACCGTACGTAAACTTAAAACTCCATAATAAACCTAATGAATTCGTCCAAGTCATTTGAACATCGTAAGACCACTCAGGACTTGTTACGACTCTATATGCGATATTAGCAACAGGAAAAGCAATTTAGAATAATGTAGGATGCGTTACAACTTTTGAGAACACCTTACACCATCGTACGAAAGATTAAAACTCCATAATAAACCTAATGAATTTGTCCGAGTAATTTGAACACCATACAACAATTTGGAATATATTACGACTCTGTATGCCACATTACCGCCTTGATAAGCATGTTAGTATAACGTACGGCACCTTACAGCTCCTAACAAAACATTACAACACTGTACGTAAACTTAAACTCCATAATAAACCTAATGAATTCGTCCGAGTCATTTGAACATCGTACGACCACTCAGGACTTGTTACGACTCTGTATGCGAAATTAGCAACTGGAAAAACAATTTAGACTAATGTAGGATGCGTTACAACTTTTGAGAACACCTTACACCACCGTACGAAAGATTAAAACTCCATAATAAACCTAATGAATTCGTCCGAGTAATTTGAACACCATACAACAATTTGGAATATATTACGACTCTGTATGCCACATTACCGCCTTGAAAAGCATGTTAGTATAACGTACGGCACCTTACAGCTCCTAACAAAACATTACAACACCGTACGTAAACTTAAAACTCCATAATAAACCTAATGAATTCGTCCGAGTCATTTGAACATCGTACGACCACTCAGGACTTGTTACGACTCTATATGCGATATTAGCAACAGGAAAAGCAATTTAGAATAATGTAGGATGCGTTACAACTTTTGAGAACACCTTACACCATCGTACGAAAGATTAAAACTCCATAATAAACCTAATGAATTCGTCCGAGTAATTTGAACACCATACAACAATTTGGAATATATTACGACTCTGTATGCCACATTACCGCCTTGAAAAGCATGTTAGTATAACGTACGGCACCTTACAGCTCCTAACAAAACATTACAACACCGTACGTAAACTTAAAACTCCATAATAAACCTAATGAATTCGTCCGAGTCCTTTGAACATCGTACGACCATTCAGGACTAGTTACGACTCTGTATGCGAAATTAGCAACAGGAAAAGCAATTTAGAATAATGTAGGATGCGTTACAACTTTTGAGAACACCTTACACCACCGTACGAAATATTTAAAACTCCATAATAAACCTAATGAATTCGTCCGAGTAATTTGAACACCATACAACAATTTGGAATATATTACGACTCTGTATGCCACATTACCGCCTTGAAAAGCGTGTTAGTATAACGTACGGCACCTTACAACTCCTAACAAAACATTACAACACCGTACGTAAACTTAAAACTCCATAATAAACCTAATGAATTCGTCCGAGTCCTTTGAACATCGTACGACCATTCAGGACTAGTTACGACTCTGTATGCGAAATTAGCAACAGGAAAAGCAATTTAGAATAATGTAGCATGCGTTACAACTTTTGAGAACACCTTACACCACCGTACGAAATATTTAAAACTCCATAATAAACCTAATGAATTCGTCCGAGTAATTTGAACACCATACAACAATTTGGAATATATTACGACTCTGTATGCCACATTACCGCCTTGAAAAGTGTGTTAGTATAACGTACGGCACCTTACAACTCCTAACAAAACATTACAACACCGTACGTAAACTTAAAACTCCATAATAAACCTAATGAATTCGTCCGAGTCATTTGAACATCGTAAGACCACTCAGGACTTGTTACGACTCTATATGCGATATTAGCAACAGGAAAAGCAATTTAGAATAATGTAGGATGCGTTACAACTTTTGAGAACACCTTACACCACCGTACGAAATATTTAAAACTCCATAATAAACCTAATGACATCGTCCGAGTAATTTGAACACCATACAACAATTTGGAATATATTACGACTCTGTATGCCACATTACCGCCTTGAAAAGCGTGTTAGTATAACGTACGGCACCTTACAACTCCTAACAAAACATTACAACACCGTACGTAAACTTAAAACTCCATAATAAACCTAATGAATTCGTCCGAGTCATTTGAACATCGTACGACCACTCAGGACTTTTTACGACTCTGTATGCGAAATTAGCAACAGGAAAAGCAATTTAGAATAAAGTAGGATGCGTTACAACTTTTGAGAACACCTTACACCACAGTACGAAAGATTAAAACTCCATAATAAACCTAATGAATTCGTCCGAGTAGTTTGAACACCATACAACAATTTGGAATATATTACAACTCTGTATGCCACATTACCGCCTTGAAAAGCGTGTTAGTATAACGTACGGCACCTTACAACTCCTAACAAAACATTACAACACCGTACGTAAACTTAAAACTCCATAATAAACCTAATGAATTCGTCCGAGTCATTTGAACATCGTACGACCACTCAGGACTTGTTACGACTCTGTATGCGAAATTAGCAACAGGAAAAGCAATTTAGAATAATGTAGGATGCGTTACAACTTTTGAGAACACCTTACACCACCGTACGAAAGATTAAAACTCCATAATAAACCTAATGAATTCGTCCGAGTAATTTTAGCACCATACAACAATTTGGAATATATTACGCTCTGTATGCCACATTACCGCCTTGAAAAGCGTGTTAGTATAACGTACGGCACCTTACAGCACCTAACAAAACATTACAACACCGTACGTAAACTTAAAACTCCATAATAAACCTAATGAATTCGTCCGAGTCCTTTGAACATCGTACGACCATTCAGGACTAGTTACGACTCTGTATGCGAAATTAGCAACAGGAAAAGCAATTTAGAATAATGTAGGATGCGTTAGAACTTTTGAGAACACCTTACACCACCGTACGAAATATTTAAAACTCCATAATAAACCTAATGAATTCGTCCGAGTAATTTGAACACCATACAACAATTTGGAATATATTACGACTCTGTATGCCACATTACCGCCTTGAAAAGTGTGTTAGTATAACGTACGGCACCTTACAACTCCTAACAAAACATTACAACACCGTACGTAAACTTAAAACTCCATAATAAACCTAATGAATTCGTCCGAGTCCTTTGAACATCGTACGACCATTCAGGACTAGTTACGACTCTGTATGCGAAATTAGCAACAGGAAAAGCAATTTAGAATAATGTAGGATGCGTTACAACTTTTGAGAACACCTTACACCACCGTACGAAATATTTAAAACTCTATAATAAACCTAATGAATTCGTCCGAGTAATTTGAACACCATACAACAATTTGGAATATATTACGACTCTGTATGCCACATTACCGCCTTGAAAAGTGTGTTAGTATAACGTACGGCACCTTACAACTGCTAACAAAACATTACAACACCGTACGTAAACTTAAAACTCCATAATAAACCTAATGAATTCGTCCGAGTCATTTGAACATCGTACGACCATTCAGGACTAGTTACGACTCTGTATGCGAAATTAGCAACAGGAAAAGCAATTTAGAATAATGTAGGATGCGTTACAACTTTTGAGAACACCTTACACCACCGTACGAAATATTTAAAACTCCATAATAAACCTAATGAATTCGTCCGAGTAATTTGAACACCATACAACAATTTAGAATATATTACGACTCTGTATGCCACATTACCGCCTTGAAAAGTGTGTTAGTATAACGTACGGCACCTTACAACTCCTAACAAAACATTACAACACCGTACGTAAACTTAAAACTCCATAATAAACCTAATGAATTCGTCCAAGTCATTTGAACATCGTAAGACCACTCAGGACTTGTTACGACTCTATATGCGATATTAGCAACAGGAAAAGCAATTTAGAATAATGTAGGATGCGTTACAACTTTTGAGAACACCTTACACCATCGTACGAAAGATTAAAACTCCATAATAAACCTAATGAATTTGTCCGAGTAATTTGAACACCATACAACAATTTGGAATATATTACGACTCTGTATGCCACATTACCGCCTTGATAAGCATGTTAGTATAACGTACGGCACCTTACAGCTCCTAACAAAACATTACAACACTGTACGTAAACTTAAAACTCCATAATAAACCTAATGAATTCGTCCGAGTCATTTGAACATCGTACGACCACTCAGGACTTGTTACGACTCTGTATGCGAAATTAGCAACTGGAAAAGCAATTTAGACTAATGTAGGATGCGTTACAACTTTTGAGAACACCTTACACCACCGTACGAAAGATTAAAACTCCATAATAAACCTAATGAATTCGTCCGAGTAATTTGAACACCATACAACAATTTGGAATATATTACGACTCTGTATGCCACATTACCGCCTTGAAAAGCATGTTAGTATAACGTACGGCACCTTACAGCTCCTAACAAAACATTACAACACCGTACGTAAACTTAAAACTCCATAATAAACCTAATGAATTCGTCCGAGTCATTTGAACATCGTACGACCACTCAGGACTTGTTACGACTCTATATGCGATATTAGCAACAGGAAAAGCAATTTAGAATAATGTAGGATGCGTTACAACTTTTGAGAACACCTTACACCATCGTACGAAAGATTAAAACTCCATAATAAACCTAATGAATTCGTCCGAGTAATTTGAACACCATACAACAATTTGGAATATATTACGACTCTGTATGCCACATTACCGCCTTGAAAAGCATGTTAGTATAACGTACGGCACCTTACAGCTCCTAACAAAACATTACAACACCGTACGTAAACTTAAAACTCCATAATAAACCTAATGAATTCGTCCGAGTCCTTTGAACATCGTACGACCATTCAGGACTAGTTACGACTCTGTATGCGAAATTAGCAACAGGAAAAGCAATTTAGAATAATGTAGGATGCGTTACAACTTTTGAGAACACCTTACACCACCGTACGAAATATTTAAAACTCCATAATAAACCTAATGAATTCGTCCGAGTAATTTGAACACCATACAACAATTTAGAATATATTACGACTCTGTATGCCACATTACCGCCTTGAAAAGTGTGTTAGTATAACGTACGGCACCTTACAACTGCTAACAAAACATTACAACACCGTACGTAAACTTAAAACTCCATAATAAACCTAATGAATTCGTCCAAGTCATTTGAACATCGTAAGACCACTCAGGACTTGTTACGACTCTATATGCGATATTAGCAACAGGAAAAGCAATTTAGAATAATGTAGGATGCGTTACAACTTTTGAGAACACCTTACACCATCGTACGAAAGATTAAAACTCCATAATAAACCTAATGAATTTGTCCGAGTAATTTGAACACCATACAACAATTTGGAATATATTACGACTCTGTATGCCACATTACCGCCTTGATAAGCATGTTAGTATAACGTACGGCACCTTACAGCTCCTAACAAAACATTACAACACTGTACGTAAACTTAAAACTCCATAATAAACCTAATGAATTCGTCCGAGTCATTTGAACATCGTACGACCACTCAGGACTTGTTACGACTCTGTATGCGAAATTAGCAACTGGAAAAGCAATTTAGACTAATGTAGGATGCGTTACAACTTTTGAGAACACCTTACACCACCGTACGAAAGATTAAAACTCCATAATAAACCTAATGAATTCCTCCGAGTAATTTGAACACCATACAACAATTTGGAATATATTACGACTCTGTATGCCACATTACCGCCTTGAAAAGCATGTTAGTATAACGTACGGCACCTTACAGCTCCTAACAAAACATTACAACACCGTACGTAAACTTAAAACTCCATAATAAACCTAATGAATTCGTCCGAGTCCTTTGAACATCGTACGACCATTCAGGACTAGTTACGACTCTGTATGCGAAATTAGCAACAGGAAAAGCAATTTAGAATAATGTAGGATGCGTTACAACTTTTGAGAACACCTTACACCACCGTACGAAATATTTAAAACTCCATAATAAACCTAATGAATTCGTCCGAGTAATTTGAACACCATACAACAATTTGGAATATATTACGACTCTGTATGCCACATTACCGCCTTGAAAAGCGTGTTAGTATAACGTACGGCACCTTACAACTCCTAACAAAACATTACAACACCGTACGTATACTTAAAACTCCATAATAAACCTAATGAATTCGTCCGAGTCCTTTGAACATCGTACGACCATTCAGGACTAGTTACGACTCTGTATGCGAAATTAGCAACAGGAAAAGCAATTTAGAATAATGTAGCATGCGTTACAACTTTTGAGAACACCTTACACCACCGTACGAAATATTTAAAACTCCATAATAAACCTAATGAATTCGTCCGAGTAATTTGAACACCATACAACAATTTGGAATATATTACGACTCTGTATGCCACATTACCGCCTTGAAAAGTGTGTTAGTATAACGTACGGCACCTTACAACTCCTAACAAAACATTACAACACCGTACGTAAACTTAAAACTCCATAATAAACCTAATGAATTCGTCCGAGTCATTTGAACATCGTAAGACCACTCAGGACTTGTTACGACTCTATATGCGATATTAGCAACAGGAAAAGCAATTTAGAATAATGTAGGATGCGTTACAACTTTTGAGAACACCTTACACCATCGTACGAAAGATTAAAACTCCATAATAAACCTAATGAATTTGTCCGAGTAATTTGAACACCATACAACAATTTGGAATATATTACGACTCTGTATGCCACATTACCGCCTTGATAAGCATGTTAGTATAACGTACGGCACCTTACAACTCCTAACAAAACATTACAACACCGTACGTAAACTTAAAACTCCATAATAAACCTAATGAATTCGTCCGAGTCCTTTGAACATCGTACGACCATTCAGGACTAGTTACGACTCTGTATGCGAAATTAGCAACAGGAAAAGCAATTTAGAATAATGTAGGATGCGTTACAACTTTTGAGAACACCTTACACCACCGTACGAAATATTTAAAACTCCATAATAAACCTAATGAATTCGTCCGAGTAATTTGAACACCATTCAACAATTTGGAATATATTACGACTCTGTATGCCACATTACCGCCTTGAAAAGTGTGTTAGTATAACGTACGGCACCTTACAACTCCTAACAAAACATTACAACACCGTACGTAAACTTAAAACTCCATAATAAACCTAATGAATTCGTCCGAGTCATTTGAACATCGTAAGACCACTCAGGACTTGTTACGACTCTATATGCGATATTAGCAACAGGAAAAGCAATTTAGAATAATGTAGGATGCGTTACAACTTTTGAGAACACCTTACACCATCGTACGAAAGATTTAAAACTCCATAATAAACCTAATGAATTCGTCCGAGTAATTTGAACACCATACAACAATTTGGAATATATTACGACTCTGTATGCCACATTACCGCCTTGAAAAGTGTGTTAGTATAACGTACGGCACCTTACAACTCCTAACAAAACATTACAACACCGTACGTAAACTTAAAACTCCATAATAAACCTAATGAATTCGTCCGAGTCATTTGAACATCGTAAGACCACTCAGGACTTGTTACGACTCTATATGCGATATTAGCAACAGGAAAAGCAATTTAGAATAATGTAGGATGCGTTACAACTTTTGAGAACACCTTACACCATCGTACGAAAGATTAAAACTCCATAATAAACCTAATGAATTTGTCCGAGTAATTTGAACACCATACAACAATTTGGAATATATTACGACTCTGTATGCCACATTACCGCCTTGATAAGCATGTTAGTATAACGTACGGCACCTTACAGCTCCTAACAAAACATTACAACACTGTACGTAAACTTAAAACTCCATAATAAACCTAATGAATTCGTCCGAGTCATTTGAACATCGTACGACCACTCAGGACTTGTTACGACTCTGTATGCGAAATTAGCAACTGGAAAAGCAATTTAGACTAATGTAGGATGCGTTACAACTTTTGAGAACACCTTACACCACCGTACGAAAGATTAAAACTCCATAATAAACCTAATGAATTCCTCCGAGTAATTTGAACACCATACAACAATTTGGAATATATTACGACTCTGTATGCCACATTACCGCCTTGAAAAGCATGTTAGTATAACGTACGGCACCTTACAGCTCCTAACAAAACATTACAACACCGTACGTAAACTTAAAACTCCATAATAAACCTAATGAATTCGTCCGAGTCCTTTGAACATCGTACGACCATTCAGGACTAGTTACGACTCTGTATGCGAAATTAGCAACAGGAAAAGCAATTTAGAATAATGTAGGATGCGTTACAACTTTTGAGAACACCTTACACCACCGTACGAAATATTTAAAACTCCATAATAAACCTAATGAATTCGTCCGAGTAATTTGAACACCATACAACAATTTGGAATATATTACGACTCTGTATGCCACATTACCGCCTTGAAAAGCGTGTTAGTATAACGTACGGCACCTTACAACTCCTAACAAAACATTACAACACCGTACGTATACTTAAAACTCCATAATAAACCTAATGAATTCGTCCGAGTCCTTTGAACATCGTACGACCATTCAGGACTAGTTACGACTCTGTATGCGAAATTAGCAACAGGAAAAGCAATTTAGAATAATGTAGCATGCGTTACAACTTTTGAGAACACCTTACACCACCGTACGAAATATTTAAAACTCCATAATAAACCTAATGAATTCGTCCGAGTAATTTGAACACCATACAACAATTTGGAATATATTACGACTCTGTATGCCACATTACCGCCTTGAAAAGTGTGTTAGTATAACGTACGGCACCTTACAACTCCTAACAAAACATTACAACACCGTACGTAAACTTAAAACTCCATAATAAACCTAATGAATTCGTCCGAGTCATTTGAACATCGTAAGACCACTCAGGACTTGTTACGACTCTATATGCGATATTAGCAACAGGAAAAGCAATTTAGAATAATGTAGGATGCGTTACAACTTTTGAGAACACCTTACACCATCGTACGAAAGATTAAAACTCCATAATAAACCTAATGAATTTGTCCGAGTAATTTGAACACCATACAACAATTTGGAATATATTACGACTCTGTATGCCACATTACCGCCTTGATAAGCATGTTAGTATAACGTACGGCACCTTACAACTCCTAACAAAACATTACAACACCGTACGTAAACTTAAAACTCCATAATAAACCTAATGAATTCGTCCGAGTCCTTTGAACATCGTACGACCATTCAGGACTAGTTACGACTCTGTATGCGAAATTAGCAACAGGAAAAGCAATTTAGAATAATGTAGGATGCGTTACAACTTTTGAGAACACCTTACACCACCGTACGAAATATTTAAAACTCCATAATAAACCTAATGAATTCGTCCGAGTAATTTGAACACCATTCAACAATTTGGAATATATTACGACTCTGTATGCCACATTACCGCCTTGAAAAGTGTGTTAGTATAACGTACGGCACCTTACAACTCCTAACAAAACATTACAACACCGTACGTAAACTTAAAACTCCATAATAAACCTAATGAATTCGTCCGAGTCATTTGAACATCGTAAGACCACTCAGGACTTGTTACGACTCTATATGCGATATTAGCAACAGGAAAAGCAATTTAGAATAATGTAGGATGCGTTACAACTTTTGAGAACACCTTACACCATCGTACGAAAGATTAAAACTCCATAATAAACCTAATGAATTTGTCCGAGTAATTTGAACACCATACAACAATTTGGAATATATTACGACTCTGTATGCCACATTACCGCCTTGATAAGCATGTTAGTATAACGTACGGCACCTTACAGCTCCTAACAAAACATTACAACACTGTACGTAAACTTAAAACTCCATAATAAACCTAATGAATTCGTCCGAGTCATTTGAACATCGTACGACCACTCAGGACTTGTTACGACTCTGTATGCGAAATTAGCAACTGGAAAAGCAATTTAGACTAATGTAGGATGCGTTACAACTTTTGAGAACACCTTACACCACCGTACGAAAGATTAAAACTCCATAATAAACCTAATGAATTCGTCCGAGTAATTTGAACACCATACAACAATTTGGAATATATTACGACTCTGTATGCCACATTACCGCCTTGAAAAGCATGTTAGTATAACGTACGGCACCTTACAGCTCCTAACAAAACATTACAACACCGTACGTAAACTTAAAACTTCATAATAAACCTAATGAATTCGTCCGAGTCATTTGAACATCGTACGACCACTCAGGACTTGTTACGACTCTATATGCGATATTAGCAACAGGAAAAGCAATTTAGAATAATGTAGGATGCGTTACAACTTTTGAGAACACCTTACACCATCGTACGAAAGATTAAAACTCCATAATAAACCTAATGAATTCGTCCGAGTAATTTGAACACCATACAACAATTTGGAATATATTACGACTCTGTATGCCACATTACCGCCTTGAAAAGCATGTTAGTATAACGTACGGCACCTTACAGCTCCTAACAAAACATTACAACACCGTACGTAAACTTAAAACTCCATAATAAACCTAATGAATTCGTCCGAGTCCTTTGAACATCGTACGACCATTCAGGACTAGTTACGACTCTGTATGCGAAATTAGCAACAGGAAAAGCAATTTAGAATAATGTAGGATGCGTTACAACTTTTGAGAACACCTTACACCACCGTACGAAATATTTAAAACTCCATAATAAACCTAATGAATTCGTCCGAGTAATTTGAACACCATACAACAATTTGGAATATATTACGACTCTGTATGCCACATTACCGCCTTGAAAAGCGTGTTAGTATAACGTACGGCACCTTACAACTCCTAACAAAACATTACAACACCGTACGTATACTTAAAACTCCATAATAAACCTAATGAATTCGTCCGAGTCCTTTGAACATCGTACGACCATTCAGGACTAGTTACGACTCTGTATGCGAAATTAGCAACAGGAAAAGCAATTTAGAATAATGTAGCATGCGTTACAACTTTTGAGAACACCTTACACCACCGTACGAAATATTTAAAACTCCATAATAAACCTAATGAATTCGTCCGAGTAATTTGAACACCATACAACAATTTGGAATATATTACGACTCTGTATGCCACATTACCGCCTTGAAAAGTGTGTTAGTATAACGTACGGCACCTTACAACTCCTAACAAAACATTACAACACCGTACGTAAACTTAAAACTCCATAATAAACCTAATGAATTCGTCCGAGTCATTTGAACATCGTAAGACCACTCAGGACTTGTTACGACTCTATATGCGATATTAGCAACAGGAAAAGCAATTTAGAATAATGTAGGATGCGTTACAACTTTTGAGAACACCTTACACCATCGTACGAAAGATTAAAACTCCATAATAAACCTAATGAATTTGTCCGAGTAATTTGAACACCATACAACAATTTGGAATATATTACGACTCTGTATGCCACATTACCGCCTTGATAAGCATGTTAGTATAACGTACGGCACCTTACAGCTCCTAACAAAACATTACAACACTGTACGTAAACTTAAAACTCCATAATAAACCTAATGAATTCGTCCGAGTCATTTGAACACCGTACGACCACTCAGGACTTGTTACGACTCTGTATGCGAAATTAGCAACTGGAAAAGCAATTTAGACTAATGTAGGATGCGTTACAACTTTTGAGAACACCTTACACCACCGTACGAAAGATTAAAACTCCATAATAAACCTAATGAATTCGTCCGAGTAATTTGAACACCATACAACAATTTGGAATATATTACGACTCTGTATGCCACATTACCGCCTTGAAAAGCATGTTAGTATAACCTACGGCACCTTATAGCTCCTAACAAAACATTACAACACCGTACGTAAACTTAAAACTCCATAATAAACCTAATGAATTCGTCCGAGTCATTTGAACATCGTAAGACCACTCAGGACTTGTTACGACTCTATATGCGATATTAGCAACAGGAAAAGCAATTTAGAATAATGTAGGATGCGTTACAACTTTTGAGAACACCTTACACCATCGTACGAAAGATTAAAACTCCATAATAAACCTAATGAATTTGTCCGAGTAATTTGAACACCATACAACAATTTGGAATATATTACGACTCTGTATGCCACATTACCGCCTTGATAAGCATGTTAGTATAACGTACGGCACCTTACAACTCCTAACAAAACATTACAACACCGTACGTAAACTTAAAACTCCATAATAAACCTAATGAATTCGTCCGAGTCCTTTGAACATCGTACGACCATTCAGGACTAGTTACGACTCTGTATGCGAAATTAGCAACAGGAAAAGCAATTTAGAATAATGTAGGATGCGTTACAACTTTTGAGAACACCTTACACCACCGTACGAAATATTTAAAACTCCATAATAAACCTAATGAATTCGTCCGAGTAATTTGAACACCATTCAACAATTTGGAATATATTACGACTCTGTATGCCACATTACCGCCTTGAAAAGTGTGTTAGTATAACGTACGGCACCTTACAACTCCTAACAAAACATTACAACACCGTACGTAAACTTAAAACTCCATAATAAACCTAATGAATTCGTCCGAGTCATTTGAACATCGTAAGACCACTCAGGACTTGTTACGACTCTATATGCGATATTAGCAACAGGAAAAGCAATTTAGAATAATGTAGGATGCGTTACAACTTTTGAGAACACCTTACACCATCGTACGAAAGATTAAAACTCCATAATAAACCTAATGAATTTGTCCGAGTAATTTGAACACCATACAACAATTTGGAATATATTACGACTCTGTATGCCACATTACCGCCTTGATAAGCATGTTAGTATAACGTACGGCACCTTACAGCTCCTAACAAAACATTACAACACTGTACGTAAACTTAAAACTCCATAATAAACCTAATGAATTCGTCCGAGTCATTTGAACACCGTACGACCACTCAGGACTTGTTACGACTCTGTATGCGAAATTAGCAACTGGAAAAGCAATTTAGACTAATGTAGGATGCGTTACAACTTTTGAGAACACCTTACACCACCGTACGAAAGATTAAAACTCCATAATAAACCTAATGAATTCGTCCGAGTAATTTGAACACCATACAACAATTTGGAATATATTACGACTCTGTATGCCACATTACCGCCTTGAAAAGCATGTTAGTATAACCTACGGCACCTTATAGCTCCTAACAAAACATTACAACACCGTACGTAAACTTAAAACTCCATAATAAACCTAATGAATTCGTCCGAGTCATTTGAACATCGTAAGACCACTCAGGACTTGTTACGACTCTATATGCGATATTAGCAACAGGAAAAGCAATTTAGAATAATGTAGGATGCGTTACAACTTTTGAGAACACCTTACACCATCGTACGAAAGATTAAAACTCCATAATAAACCTAATGAATTTGTCCGAGTAATTTGAACACCATACAACAATTTGGAATATATTACGACTCTGTATGCCACATTACCGCCTTGATAAGCATGTTAGTATAACGTACGGCACCTTACAACTCCTAACAAAACATTACAACACCGTACGTAAACTTAAAACTCCATAATAAACCTAATGAATTCGTCCGAGTCCTTTGAACATCGTACGACCATTCAGGACTAGTTACGACTCTGTATGCGAAATTAGCAACAGGAAAAGCAATTTAGAATAATGTAGGATGCGTTACAACTTTTGAGAACACCTTACACCACCGTACGAAATATTTAAAACTCCATAATAAACCTAATGAATTCGTCCGAGTAATTTGAACACCATTCAACAATTTGGAATATATTACGACTCTGTATGCCACATTACCGCCTTGAAAAGTGTGTTAGTATAACGTACGGCACCTTACAACTCCTAACAAAACATTACAACACCGTACGTAAACTTAAAACTCCATAATAAACCTAATGAATTCGTCCGAGTCATTTGAACATCGTAAGACCACTCAGGACTTGTTACGACTCTATATGCGATATTAGCAACAGGAAAAGCAATTTAGAATAATGTAGGATGCGTTACAACTTTTGAGAACACCTTACACCATCGTACGAAAGATTAAAACTCCATAATAAACCTAATGAATTTGTCCGAGTAATTTGAACACCATACAACAATTTGGAATATATTACGACTCTGTATGCCACATTACCGCCTTGATAAGCATGTTAGTATAACGTACGGCACCTTACAGCTCCTAACAAAACATTACAACACTGTACGTAAACTTAAAACTCCATAATAAACCTAATGAATTCGTCCGAGTCATTTGAACATCGTACGACCACTCAGGACTTGTTACGACTCTGTATGCGAAATTAGCAACTGGAAAAGCAATTTAGACTAATGTAGGATGCGTTACAACTTTTGAGAACACCTTACACCACCGTACGAAAGATTAAAACTCCATAATAAACCTAATGAATTCGTCCGAGTAATTTGAACACCATACAACAATTTGGAATATATTACGACTCTGTATGGCACATTACCGCCTTGAAAAGCATGTTAGTATAACGTACGGCACCTTACAGCTCCTAACAAAACATTACAACACCGTACGTAAACTTAAAACTCCATAATAAACCTAATGAATTCGTCCGAGTCATTTGAACATCGTACGACCACTCAGGACTTGTTACGACTCTATATGCGATATTAGCAACAGGAAAAGCAATTTAGAATAATGTAGGATGCGTTACAACTTTTGAGAACACCTTACACCATCGTACGAAAGATTAAAACTCCATAATAAACCTAATGAATTCGTCCGAGTAATTTGAACACCATACAACAATTTGGAATATATTACGACTCTGTATGCCACATTACCGCCTTGAAAAGCATGTTAGTATAACGTACGGCACCTTACAGCTCCTAACAAAACATTACAACACCGTACGTAAACTTAAAACTCCATAATAAACCTAATGAATTCGTCCGAGTCATTTGAACATCGTACGACCACTCAGGACTTGTTACGACTCTGTATGCGAAATTAGCAACAGGAAAAGCAATTTAGAATAATGTAGGATGCGTTACAACTTTTGAGAACACCTTACACCACCGTACGAAAGATTAAAACTCCATAATAAACCTAATGAATTCGTCCGAGTAATTTGAACACCATACAACAATTTGGAATATATTACGACTCTGTATGCCACATTACCGCCTTGAAAAGTGTGTTAGTATAACGTACGGCACCTTACAACTGCTAACAAAACATTACAACACCGTACGTAAACTTAAAACTCCATAATAAACCTAATGAATTCGTCCGAGTCATTTGAACATCGTACGACCACTCAGGACTTGTTACGACTCTATATGCGATATTAGCAACAGGAAAAGCAATTTAGAATAATGTAGGATGCGTTACAACTTTTGAGAACACCTTACACCATCGTACGAAAGATTAAAACTCCATAATAAACCTAATGAATTCGTCCGAGTAATTTGAACACCATACAACAATTTGGAATATATTACGACTCTGTATGCCACATTACCGCCTTGATAAGCATGTTAGTATAACGTACGGCACCTTTCAGCTCCTAACAAAACATTACAACACCGTACGTAAACTTAAAACTCCATAATAAACCTAATGAATTCGTCCGAGTCATTTGAACATCGTACGACCACTCAGGACTTGTTACGACTCTGTATGCGAAATTAGCAACAGGAAAAGCAATTTAGAATAATGTAGGATGCGTTACAACTTTTGAGAACACCTTACACCACCGTACGAAAGATTAAAACTCCATAATAAACCTAATGAATTCGTCCGAGTAATTTGAACACCATACAACAATTTGGAATATATTACGACTCTGTATGCCACATTACCGCCTTGAAAAGTGTGTTAGTATAACGTACGGCACCTTACAACTGCTAACAAAACATTACAACACCGTACGTAAACTTAAAACTCCATAATAAACCTAATGAATTCGTCCGAGTCATTTGAACATCGTACGACCACTCAGGACTTGTTACGACTCTATATGCGATATTAGCAACAGGAAAAGCAATTTAGAATAATGTAGGATGCGTTACAACTTTTGAGAACACCTTACACCATCGTACGAAAGATTAAAACTCCATAATAAACCTAATGAATTCGTCCGAGTAATTTGAACACCATACAACAATTTGGAATATATTACGACTCTGTATGCCACATTACCGCCTTGAAAAGCATGTTAGTATAACGTACGGCACCTTTCAGCTCCTAACAAAACATTACAACACCGTACGTAAACTTAAAACTCCATAATAAACCTAATGAATTCGTCCGAGTCATTTGAACATCGTACGACCACTCAGGACTTGTTACGACTCTGTATGCGAAATTAGCAACAGGAAAAGCAATTTAGAATAATGTAGGATGCGTTACAACTTTTGAGAACACCTTACACCACCGTACGAAAGATTAAAACTCCATAATAAACCTAATGAATTCGTCCGAGTAATTTGAACACCATACAACAATTTGGAATATATTACGACTCTGTATGCCACATTACCGCCTTGAAAAGTGTGTTAGTATAACGTACGGCACCTTACAACTGCTAACAAAACATTACAACACCGTACGTAAACTTAAAACTCAATAATAAACCTAATGAATTCGTCCGAGTCATTTGAACATCGTACGACCACTCAGGACTTGTTACGACTCTGTATGCGAAATTAGCAACAGGAAAAGCAATTTAGAATAATGTAGGATGCGTTACAACTTTTGAGAACACCTTACACCACCGTACGAAATATTTAAAACTCCATAATAAACCTAATGAATTCGTCCGAGTAATTTGAACACCATACAACAATTTGGAATATATTACGACTCTGTATGCCACATTACCGCCTTGAAAAGCGTGTTAGTATAACGTACGGCACCTTACAACTCCTAACAAAACATTACAACACCGTACGTAAACTTAAAACTCCATAATAAACCTAATGAATTCGTCCGAGTCCTTTGAACATCGTACGACCATTCAGGACTAGTTACGACTCTGTATGCGAAATTAGCAACAGGAAAAGCAATTTAGAATAATGTAGGATGCGTTACAACTTTTGAGAACACCTTACACCACCGTACGAAATATTTAAAACTCCATAATAAACCTAATGAATTCGTCCGAGTAATTTGAACACCATACAACAATTTGGAATATATTACGACTCTGTATGCCACATTACCGCCTTGAAAAGTGTGTTAGTATAACGTACGGCACCTTACAACTGCTAACAAAACATTACAACACCGTACGTAAACTTAAAACTCCATAATAAACCTAATGAATTCGTCCGAGTCATTTGAACATCGTACGACCACTCAGGACTTGTTACGACTCTGTATGCGAAATTAGCAACAGGAAAAGCAATTTAGAATAATGTAGGATGCGTTACAACTTTTGAGAACACCTTACACAACCGTACGAAATATTTAAAACTCCATAATAAACCTAATGAATTCGTCCGAGTAATTTGAACACCATACAACAATTTGGAATATATTACGACTCTGTATGCCACATTACCGCCTTGAAAAGCGTGTTAGTATAACGTA
This sequence comes from Tagetes erecta, assembly GCA_030867185.1. Lineage (NCBI taxonomy): Eukaryota > Viridiplantae > Streptophyta > Magnoliopsida > Asterales > Asteraceae > Tagetes > Tagetes erecta. The sequence goes on along the minus strand of CM061488.1, from coordinate 50,053,234 downwards.
CGGCACCTTTCAGCTCCTAACAAAACATTACAACACCGTACGTAAACTTAAAACTCCATAATAAACCTAATGAATTCGTCCGAGTCATTTGAACATCGTACGACCACTCAGGACTTGTTACGACTCTGTATGCGAAATTAGCAACAGGAAAAGCAATTTAGAATAATGTAGGATGCGTTACAACTTTTGAGAACACCTTACACCACCGTACGAAAGATTAAAACTCCATAATAAACCTAATGAATTCGTCCGAGTAATTTGAACACCATACAACAATTTGGAATATATTACGACTCTGTATGCCACATTACCGCCTTGAAAAGTGTGTTAGTATAACGTACGGCACCTTACAACTGCTAACAAAACATTACAACACCGTACGTAAACTTAAAACTCAATAATAAACCTAATGAATTCGTCCGAGTCATTTGAACATCGTACGACCACTCAGGACTTGTTACGACTCTGTATGCGAAATTAGCAACAGGAAAAGCAATTTAGAATAATGTAGGATGCGTTACAACTTTTGAGAACACCTTACACCACCGTACGAAATATTTAAAACTCCATAATAAACCTAATGAATTCGTCCGAGTAATTTGAACACCATACAACAATTTGGAATATATTACGACTCTGTATGCCACATTACCGCCTTGAAAAGCGTGTTAGTATAACGTACGGCACCTTACAACTCCTAACAAAACATTACAACACCGTACGTAAACTTAAAACTCCATAATAAACCTAATGAATTCGTCCGAGTCCTTTGAACATCGTACGACCATTCAGGACTAGTTACGACTCTGTATGCGAAATTAGCAACAGGAAAAGCAATTTAGAATAATGTAGGATGCGTTACAACTTTTGAGAACACCTTACACCACCGTACGAAATATTTAAAACTCCATAATAAACCTAATGAATTCGTCCGAGTAATTTGAACACCATACAACAATTTGGAATATATTACGACTCTGTATGCCACATTACCGCCTTGAAAAGTGTGTTAGTATAACGTACGGCACCTTACAACTGCTAACAAAACATTACAACACCGTACGTAAACTTAAAACTCAATAATAAACCTAATGAATTCGTCCGAGTCATTTGAACATCGTACGACCACTCAGGACTTGTTACGACTCTGTATGCGAAATTAGCAACAGGAAAAGCAATTTAGAATAATGTAGGATGCGTTACAACTTTTGAGAACACCTTACACAACCGTACGAAATATTTAAAACTCCATAATAAACCTAATGAATTCGTCCGAGTAATTTGAACACCATACAACAATTTGGAATATATTACGACTCTGTATGCCACATTACCGCCTTGAAAAGCGTGTTAGTATAACGTACGGCACCTTACAACTCCTAACAAAACATTACAACACCGTACGTAAACTTAAAACTCCATAATAAACCTAATGAATTCGTCCGAGTCCTTTGAACATCGTACGACCATTCAGGACTAGTTACGACTCTGTATGCGAAATTAGCAACAGGAAAAGCAATTTAGAATAATGTAGGATGCGTTACAACTTTTGAGAACACCTTACACCACCGTACGAAATATTTAAAACTCCATAATAAACCTAATGAATTCGTCCGAGTAATTTGAACACCATACAACAATTTGGAATATATTACGACTCTGTATGCCACATTACCGCCTTGAAAAGTGTGTTAGTATAACGTACGGCACCTTACAACTGCTAACAAAACATTACAACACCGTACGTAAACTTAAAACTCCATAATAAACCTAATGAATTCGTCCGAGTCATTTGAACATCGTACGACCACTCAGGACTTGTTACGACTCTGTATGCGAAATTAGCAACAGGAAAAGCAATTTAGAATAATGTAGGATGCGTTACAACTTTTGAGAACACCTTACACCACCGTACGAAATATTTAAAACTCCATAATAAACCTAATGAATTCGTCCGAGTAATTTGAACACCATACAACAATTTGGAATATATTACGACTCTGTATGCCACATTACCGCCTTGAAAAGTGTGTTAGTATAACGTACGGCACCTTACAACTGCTAACAAAACATTACAACACCGTACGTAAACTTAAAACTCAATAATAAACCTAATGAATTCGTCCGAGTCATTTGAACATCGTACGACCACTCAGGACTTGTTACGACTCTGTATGCGAAATTAGCAACAGGAAAAGCAATTTAGAATAATGTAGGATGCGTTACAACTTTTGAGAACACCTTACACAACCGTACGAAATATTTAAAACTCCATAATAAACCTAATGAATTCGTCCGAGTAATTTGAACACCATACAACAATTTGGAATATATTACGACTCTGTATGCCACATTACCGCCTTGAAAAGCGTGTTAGTATAACGTACGGCACCTTACAACTCCTAACAAAACATTACAACACCGTACGTAAACTTAAAACTCCATAATAAACCTAATGAATTCGTCCGAGTCCTTTGAACATCGTACGACCATTCAGGACTAGTTACGACTCTGTATGCGAAATTAGCAACAGGAAAAGCAATTTAGAATAATGTAGGATGCGTTACAACTTTTGAGAACACCTTACACCACCGTACGAAATATTTAAAACTCCATAATAAACCTAATGAATTCGTCCGAGTAATTTGAACACCATACAACAATTTGGAATATATTACGACTCTGTATGCCACATTACCGCCTTGAAAAGTGTGTTAGTATAACGTACGGCACCTTACAACTGCTAACAAAACATTACAACACCGTACGTAAACTTAAAACTCCATAATAAACCTAATGAATTCGTCCGAGTCATTTGAACATCGTACGACCACTCAGGACTTGTTACGACTCTGTATGCGAAATTAGCAACAGGAAAAGCAATTTAGAATAATGTAGGATGCGTTACAACTTTTGAGAACACCTTACACAACCGTACGAAATATTTAAAACTCCATAATAAACCTAATGAATTCGTCCGAGTAATTTGAACACCATACAACAATTTGGAATATATTACGACTCTGTATGCCACATTACCGCCTTGAAAAGCGTGTTAGTATAACGTACGGCACCTTACAACTCCTAACAAAACATTACAACACCGTACGTAAACTTAAAACTCCATAATAAACCTAATGAATTCGTCCGAGTCCTTTGAACATCGTACGACCATTCAGGACTAGTTACGACTCTGTATGCGAAATTAGCAACAGGAAAAGCAATTTAGAATAATGTAGGATGCGTTACAACTTTTGAGAACACCTTACACCACCGTACGAAATATTTAAAACTCCATAATAAACCTAATGAATTCGTCCGAGTAATTTGAACACCATACAACAATTTGGAATATATTACGACTCTGTATGCCACATTACCGCCTTGAAAAGTGTGTTAGTATAACGTACGGCACCTTACAACTGCTAACAAAACATTACAACACCGTACGTAAACTTAAAACTCCATAATAAACCTAATGAATTCGTCCGAGTCATTTGAACATCGTACGACCACTCAGGACTTGTTACGACTCTGTATGCGAAATTAGCAACAGGAAAAGCAATTTAGAATAATGTAGGATGCGTTACAACTTTTGAGAACACCTTACACAACCGTACGAAATATTTAAAACTCCATAATAAACCTAATGAATTCGTCCGAGTAATTTGAACACCATACAACAATTTGGAATATATTACGACTCTGTATGCCACATTACCGCCTTGAAAAGCGTGTTAGTATAACGTACGGCACCTTTCAGCTCCTAACAAAACATTACAACACCGTACGTAAACTTAAAACTCCATAATAAACCTAATGAATTCGTCCGAGTCATTTGAACATCGTACGACCACTCAGGACTTGTTACGACTCTGTATGCGAAATTAGCAACAGGAAAAGCAATTTAGAATAATGTAGGATGCGTTACAACTTTTGAGAACACCTTACACCACCGTACGAAAGATTAAAACTCCATAATAAACCTAATGAATTCGTCCGAGTAATTTGAACACCATACAACAATTTGGAATATATTACGACTCTGTATGCCACATTACCGCCTTGAAAAGTGTGTTAGTATAACGTACGGCACCTTACAACTGCTAACAAAACATTACAACACCGTACGTAAACTTAAAACTCAATAATAAACCTAATGAATTCGTCCGAGTCATTTGAACATCGTACGACCACTCAGGACTTGTTACGACTCTGTATGCGAAATTAGCAACAGGAAAAGCAATTTAGAATAATGTAGGATGCGTTACAACTTTTGAGAACACCTTACACCACCGTACGAAATATTTAAAACTCCATAATAAACCTAATGAATTCGTCCGAGTAATTTGAACACCATACAACAATTTGGAATATATTACGACTCTGTATGCCACATTACCGCCTTGAAAAGCGTGTTAGTATAACGTACGGCACCTTACAACTCCTAACAAAACATTACAACACCGTACGTAAACTTAAAACTCCATAATAAACCTAATGAATTCGTCCGAGTCCTTTGAACATCGTACGACCATTCAGGACTAGTTACGACTCTGTATGCGAAATTAGCAACAGGAAAAGCAATTTAGAATAATGTAGGATGCGTTACAACTTTTGAGAACACCTTACACCACCGTACGAAATATTTAAAACTCCATAATAAACCTAATGAATTCGTCCGAGTAATTTGAACACCATACAACAATTTGGAATATATTACGACTCTGTATGCCACATTACCGCCTTGAAAAGTGTGTTAGTATAACGTACGGCACCTTACAACTGCTAACAAAACATTACAACACCGTACGTAAACTTAAAATCCATAATAAACCTAATGAATTCGTCCGAGTCATTTGAACATCGTACGACCACTCAGGACTTGTTACGACTCTGTATGCGAAATTAGCAACAGGAAAAGCAATTTAGAATAATGTAGGATGCGTTACAACTTTTGAGAACACCTTACACAACCGTACGAAATATTTAAAACTCCATAATAAACCTAATGAATTCGTCCGAGTAATTTGAACACCATACAACAATTTGGAATATATTACGACTCTGTATGCCACATTACCGCCTTGAAAAGCGTGTTAGTATAACGTACGACACCTTACAACTCCTAACAAAACATTACAACACCGTACGTAAACTTAAAACTCCATAATAAACCTAATGAATTCGTCCGAGTCCTTTGAACATCGTACGACCATTCAGGACTAGTTACGACTCTGTATGCGAAATTAGCAACAGGAAAAGCAATTTAGAATAATGTAGGATGCGTTACAACTTTTGAGAACACCTTACACCACCGTACGAAAGATTAAAACTCCATAATAAACCTAATGAATTCGTCCGAGTAATTTGAACACCATACAACAATTTGGAATATATTACGACTCTGTATGCCACATTACCGCCTTGAAAAGTGTGTTAGTATAACGTACGACACCTTACAACTCCTAACAAAACATTACAACACCGTACGTAAACTTAAAACTCCATAATAAACCTAATGAATTCGTCCAAGTCATTTGAACATCGTAAGACCACTCAGGACTTGTTACGACTCTATATGCGATATTAGCAACAGGAAAAGCAATTTAGAATAATGTAGGATGCGTTACAACTTTTGAGAACACCTTACACCATCGTACGAAAGATTAAAACTCCATAATAAACCTAATGAATTTGTCCGAGTAATTTGAACACCATACAACAATTTGGAATATATTACGACTCTGTATGCCACATTACCGCCTTGATAAGCATGTTAGTATAACGTACGGCACCTTACAGCTCCTAACAAAACATTACAACACTGTACGTAAACTTAAAACTCCATAATAAACCTAATGAATTCGTCCGAGTCATTTGAACATCGTACGACCACTCAGGATTTGTTACGACTCTGTATGCGAAATTAGCAACTGGAAAAGCAATTTAGACTAATGTAGGATGCGTTACAACTTTTGAGAACACCTTACACCACCGTACGAAAGATTAAAACTCCATAATAAACCTAATGAATTCGTCCGAGTAATTTGAACACCATACAACAATTTGGAATATATTACGACTCTGTATGCCACATTACCGCCTTGAAAAGTGTGTTAGTATAACGTACGGCACCTTACAACTGCTAACAAAACATTACAACACCGTACGTAAACTTAAAACTCCATAATAAACCTAATGAATTCGTCCGAGTCATTTGAACATCGTACGACCACTCAGGACTTGTTACGACTCTATATGCGATATTAGCAACAGGAAAAGCAATTTAGAATAATGTAGGATGCGTTACAACTTTTGAGAACACCTTACACCATCGTACGAAAGATTAAAACTCCATAATAAACCTAATGAATTCGTCCGAGTAATTTGAACACCATACAACAATTTGGAATATATTACGACTCTGTATGCCACATTACCGCCTTGAAAAGCATGTTAGTATAACGTACGGCACCTTTCAGCTCCTAGCAAAACATTAAAACACCGTACGTAAACTTAAAACTCCATAATAAACCTAATGAATTCGTCCGAGTCATTTGAACATCGTACGACCACTCAGGACTTGTTACGACTCTGTATGCGAAATTAGCAACAGGAAAAGCAATTTAGAATAATGTAGGATGCGTTACAACTTTTGAGAACACCTTACACCACCGTACGAAAGATTAAAACTCCATAATAAACCTAATGAATTCGTCCGAGTAATTTGAACACCATACAACAATTTGGAATATATTACGACTCTGTATGCCACATTACCGCCTTGAAAAGTGTGTTAGTATAACGTACGGCACCTTACAACTGCTAACAAAACATTACAACACCGTACGTAAACTTAAAACTCAATAATAAACCTAAGGAATTCGTCCGAGTCATTTGAACATCGTACGACCACTCAGGACTTGTTACGACTCTGTATGCGAAATTAGCAACAGGAAAAGCAATTTAGAATAATGTAGGATGCGTTACAACTTTTGAGAACACCTTACACCACCGTACGAAATATTTAAAACTCCATAATAAACCTAATGAATTCGTCCGAGTAATTTGAACACCATACAACAATTTGGAATATATTACGACTCTGTATGCCACATTACCGCCTTGAAAAGCGTGTTAGTATAACGTACGGCACCTTACAACTCCTAACAAAACATTACAACACCGTACGTAAACTTAAAACTCCATAATAAACCTAATGAATTCGTCCGAGTCCTTTGAACATCGTACGACCATTCAGGACTAGTTACGACTCTGTATGCGAAATTAGCAACAGGAAAAGCAATTTAGAATAATGTAGGATGCGTTACAACTTTTGAGAACACCTTACACCACCGTACGAAATATTTAAAACTCCATAATAAACCTAATGAATTCGTCCGAGTAATTTGAACACCATACAACAATTTGGAATATATTACGACTCTGTATGCCACATTACCGCCTTGAAAAGTGTGTTAGTATAACGTACGGCACCTTACAACTGCTAACAAAACATTACAACACCGTACGTAAACTTAAAACTCCATAATAAACCTAATGAATTCGTCCGAGTCATTTGAACATCGTACGACCACTCAGGACTTGTTACGACTCTGTATGCGAAATTAGCAACAGGAAAAGCAATTTAGAATAATGTAGGATGCGTTACAACTTTTGAGAACACCTTACACAACCGTACGAAATATTTAAAACTCCATAATAAACCTAATGAATTCGTCCGAGTAATTTGAACACCATACAACAATTTGGAATATATTACGACTCTGTATGCCACATTACCGCCTTGAAAAGCGTGTTAGTATAACGTACGACACCTTACAACTCCTAACAAAACATTACAACACCGTACGTAAACTTAAAACTCCATAATAAACCTAATGAATTCGTCCGAGTCCTTTGAACATCGTACGACCATTCAGGACTAGTTACGACTCTGTATGCGAAATTAGCAACAGGAAAAGCAATTTAGAATAATGTAGGATGCGTATCAACTTTTGAGAACACCTTACACCACCGTACGAAAGATTAAAACTCCATAATAAACCTAATGAATTCGTCCGAGTAATTTGAACACCATACAACAATTTGGAATATATTACGACTCTGTATGCCACATTACCGCCTTGAAAAGTGTGTTAGTATAACGTACGGCACCTTACATGTGACGTCTGCCCCAAACCATACCCGAATACCCGACTCGAACCCGGAGATTATCTATCCTAACGTATCTGTATTTATTTTCTTTCAGTGTAACGCTTTATTATTAAAGACATATATATAAATGTGTCGAACGTTACGTTATTCCCGTCTTAATTCAATAACCGTATTTACATCGCAAAATATTCACGCGTATCTAATAACTACTATCCATGGCAATAAAACTCAAAATATATATATAAATAAATATATATATATAGTTCGTAAAAGAAAACTATTGAAAATGTTAAACAAAAACGATTCTAAGTCTCGAAATAGTCTCGCAACGTCATAAACGGACTAAATATATATGAACGTCACTTATTTAAACGTTACAAGTTAACGTAGTTAAGTTAGTTAGTTAAAATACTATATAAAACTAACTTTGGGCTAAAACTGTCAACTTTCAAACTAGTAATTAAAGTTTAAAACTCAACTTATTAAGTTACTTAAACTATAGGGGCCGTTTATGTAAAATAATTTAAACCAACCCATCCCCCCCTGAGAACCCGTTTTTCCGGCCTTGGTTCCGGCCACCTCGCCGGAATCCGGCATAACCTCCGGCGACACCAAAAATTCGCAATTTAAATGTTTTAAGTTCAACTAAATTATGGTACAATGTACCTTAGTGATTTTCGAGTCTATTGTAACCTGTTAAACATCATATAATCCACCCATTTACTCGAATTTACTAATTCAAAACCGAAATCTAAAACCCATTAACTTCATTCGACACAAAACGCATCATTCAGTTAATTGATTAACCAAAACGATTACAAAAACGTTCGGAAGCTTTTTGTAACGATCAATTGAACTTAAAGCAACTAATTAAACATCCAATTAATCCATTTACTCGTCGTTCAAGCTTCGAACAGTTCGACAACTTCCAGACCAAATTAAACAAATTCAATCGGCACGATTCATCTCTACAACTCGTTTTCACTCTCTGCTACCTTGATTCCTATCAAAAATCATAAGAACCCGGTGTTTGATCCGAACCCGTCGCTATTTGTTCTTCGTTCTGCTTCGGTTCAATTCATCACCAAACAAGTAAGTATTTATATGTAAATGATCCTTGGGTCGTCCTAATCAAAAGCCCTATGATTAATTGATCGTATCTTTCATCAATATGAACATTTTGGTGATCTTGATTTCTAGGGTTCATAGTTGAATCTGGGGTTTTGCTTGAAACTGAACAAAATGAATTGTTTTCCAATTCTAGTAACAAAATCGTTAACTGGTCTAGTGGTTGTGTGTTATTTGGGTGGGTGCATCGGCCCTGGGTTCTAATCTCCTCACCAGCATATTTTTTAAACATTTTCTTTTATTCTTTTATTGGTTCTATAATTGCTAAAAAGTATATAACAACCAGCCTCTTTTAAATTTTCGTTAATGTTCGGTTATCATTCTTTTTGCAATTATCTTAAATCTAATACTAACACCATACTATATATTTTATAAAATACTTAAAATATAAGTTTAATCTAAAAATGGTTTCGTATAAAGTATATTTAATACAAAATACTGCAACGGTTCGTATAAAACCCTAAATCCCCAAATTGTATTCCAAAGCCCTAAATTCCCAAATTGGATTTTGAAACCCTAAATTGGATTTAAAACCCTAAATTCCCAAATTGGATTTTGAAACCCTAAATTGGATTTAAAACCCTAAATTCCCAAATTATATTTTGAAACCCTAATTTTCAATTTATAATTTAAAACCCTAAAACCCCAAATCCAAAACCCTAGAATTTCTAAGTTCTAGATTCTAGTTACTATATTATTTGTCTCGTTTCTAAATTAGGTTTTCCCGGTTAATTAGGTGGTTCTAATATCTGGGCGATCCTCGATCCTATTTAATATTTTCTTGCGTTGCTATACTATATCAGATTTGTATTTGAGGTGAGTAAACTCACTCCCCTTTTTCTATTTTACTATTTTGGGGCTGAAATACGTCTTTTACTATATTGCGTTTTCTATTCGTTTTCTAAAAGAGATCATACAAATATGTTAGTCTAGTTTGGCCGCTGGATGCAATCGTATGTGTTAGTTAAAAGTAGTTTTATTGCTTTGTAATCCCACCGGTACAATGTTAGCGCTAATGGTTTGACAAACCCACCTGCTTGTACAACATCGATAGGTGATTTAAACCCGGCCTTTCTAATTCCATGTTTACTATGTCGAGATGCTATGTTGCTATACTATGTTGCTATACTATGTTGCTATGCTATGATGCTATACTATGCCATGTCCCTAAATTGCTAAATGATGACTTATATATCGAGACGGTAAACGACGGTTATTAAAAGTCATCATTATTTATTACATGAGTGGTTCTCATGACAAATGGCTAGACGAGATACTATGGGTTCTATTGTGGTTGGTGTGCTATTCTATTCTAGGTGTCCTGGTCGAGTAATATTACAAAATTACTATACATATGGGATTGCGCAGCATATCTTGTTGATCTCGGATTTCAAGACTATTACTATTCAATTGGGTTTTACTCACTAGCTTGTGTAGCTAACTTTATTTTCGCGTATTTCAGGTGGCGCGTGATTTTGGCTTGTTTTATTGCTATTCAAGACATAGGGACTTGGACCTAGAAATAATACTAAACATGACTATTTCATTTACTGCTATTATGAATTTGTCGTTTCGCATTTAAGACTTGGGTTTTGCCAAACTTATGACAATAATTATTAGACTTTAACAAAAGTAATACCATGTGCTTTGTTTACTATGGATATCCAATTCTATGACAGCCCGGTGTTTTCCGCCACCGGGCGGGGTGTCACAGTTGGTATCAGAGCCATGGTTATAGGGAACTAGGATAGGGTATTAGAAACACACCGACCTAGACTATAACCTAAGAGTCCTTAGTGCAAACAGTTTGTGCTTAGAAAACTCTTCTAGAACTTATTTACTTATTCCTCTTAATGAACCTTTCTATGCCTTTTCTTTATCTTATTTCTTATCCGATTTCGCGAAGGAGCTACAAGAGACTCGTCTGTGTGATTAGGATCTTTCTCTTTATGGAATCTCGTCATCGTCTTAAGTAAGTTTGAAACGTGGGAACGTGTGCAATCTGGAAGGGGGAACGCCTGTATCACGGACATCCTGTCTAAGGCAAGCATTTCGTATAAATCTCTTTAAGAGACATGTATGCTTACCTGGGGATGTACGAGATGAGTGTGAACCTATAGGCTAAAGCACGCCTTTCTCGAATACGTTGAAAACGAACTTAACACTTTGATAAGTCTTAAGTGTCCAAAACCAAGACACATTCCTAAGCCTTCAAATTCTATTTATTTATGGATTCTATGATTATCATTTTCTATGATTTCAAATTATTTCAATGAGTTTCTATATTATTTCAAATGTTATTCCAACTTTTCTTATTTACATTTCAATGATTTCCAAGTGGCTACTATGTTATGTTCTAAAATTCTATGAAAATTCGAAGTACAATTATTCGTTCTATTCAATCCAAAAGTTCCATTACAACTTGTGTTATCCAACATCTTCTTATGTTCCATGAAATTCTTTTCTATATTATCTTGTGGAATGACAACAAGACTGAACGACTCGCTAATACCATCGCGACCCAAATGTTCTAAATCAAAACTAAGATATACTGACTAACCTCCAATCAAATTATCAAAACTTCAGAACAATTACCAAGTACCAAATCTAAGGCATATTTCTAATCTCAATTCCATTATCGAATTCCAAATTAAAGAATTAATTCATGATTCCTGAAATCTCGTAACAGATCTACTATTTTGACATGTCAATGCATTCGTTTGATTTACGAATCGAACGTTTACCCCCAAAGTATCTCAACTTGATTTCAAATACTCAACTATTGTCTAAGGTAACCATATAAATCATAATTAAGATTCTAATCCAACTTCTAATCTCTTACTAAATGATGCTATATCGCTATTCATAAATTCGTTTCCAAACTAACGTGAACTCAATTACACAACTATTCCTAAGCTCATTGAACTAAAACATTTCAATTGTATATATGATCACTAATGAAATTCTATAAACTTCGTTTTTATAAACTCATTCAGACCCAACTTGTTTTACGTATAAACCTTCTACACAAAATACCATGTTTTATCTGCGGTTTTTGTAAAACTACCAATCAATAGTTAATTCTAATACGTACAAAAAAAAAAAATGATTTCCTTAAATTTTTTTTAATTTGTTTTCCAGATAAATATATATGTATTAAAAAAATCATTTGGCTTTAGTATTTGTACAATATATAAAATATAGATATTAATGACAAATGATTTCTTTAAGTATGGATTGATTATTCTAAACATTTGTTAAATAATTACATAACATTTCCATGTTTTCTCAAATGTGATACAAACACTTGCAACAAACATCGTGATTCATGTTTTCCAGTATCGAATATTTATCAATCCATCTATAGATAGTAAGCTTTTAACTTTTTCTAAAATCATTATCTAATTACTTAGTTTTTCTTTTTAAACTGTACTATAGAAAAAAAAACAATATCACCTCATATAACATTGTTTACTTCTATAACCAATACACTTGGTTTACCTAAAGTTTTGCTATATGAACTCAAACGTCGTAAGAAATGTATCTATTAAGCACTGAGGGATTCATTCATTTGAACTTTAAATTGGATTATTCCCATCATGAACTAACGCTTATGAACTTGGCGATATTGTGAACCTTTGATATCTACATCTCGCACATAAAAGTTGGTTCTTCAAAAACTTATGTTGCTACAATTTTTGTACTCGAATTTGAGTAGCTATGCCAGTTAACAAAACTATTTACAAGAGCAGTAATCATCTAATAACTCAATCCTCTCGAATCATTAATTTATGTACCATTATTATCTTGATTCATGAATTTTCGTGTACACCTGAATCGCACATGATGGAATGAACTGTGTGGTCCATGCAAAAACTAAAGTAATTACGGGTGCACACGAAATTATGAAAGTTGGTGCATGGAAACCATAGCGAGTTTTGTCACGTGGTTGAAAGCAATGGTTTGCACAAATCTACATTTGTCATCATCATCCAGTGCTTAAGCTGGTGTATTCCAATTCCACCCCTCGAGAGTAACGCACCCTTGTTCAAATCAAAAGAGCTAAATAACGCAAGTACATTCATAAGGGAAAAACTAAATAATCGCATCCTTCGTTTCATCTTCTTCTTCGGTTTGAGAAAATTTCGGGACGAAATTTCTATAAGGAGGGGAGACTGTGACGTCTGCCCCAAACCATACCCGAATACCCGACTCGAACCCGGAGATTATCTATCCTAACGTATCTGTATTTATTTTCTTTCAGTGTAACGCTTTATTATTAAAGACATATATATAAATGTGTCGAACGTTACGTTATTCCCGTCTTAATTCAATAACCGTATTTACATCGCAAAATATTCACGCGTATCTAATAACTACTATCCATGGCAATAAAACTCAAAATATATATATAAATAAATATATATATATAGTTCGTAAAAGAAAACTATTGAAAATGTTAAACAAAAACGATTCTAAGTCTCGAAATAGTCTCGCAACGTCATAAACGGACTAAATATATATGAACGTCACTTATTTAAACGTTACAAGTTAACGTAGTTAAGTTAGTTAGTTAAAATACTATATAAAACTAACTTTGGGCTAAAACTGTCAACTTTCAAACTAGTAATTAAAGTTTAAAACTCAACTTATTAAGTTACTTAAACTATAGGGGCCGTTTATGTAAAATAATTTAAACCAACCCATCCCCCCCTGAGAACCCGTTTTTCCGGCCTTGGTTCCGGCCACCTCGCCGGAATCCGGCATAACCTCCGGCGACACCAAAAATTCGCAATTTAAATGTTTTAAGTTCAACTAAATTATGGTACAATGTACCTTAGTGATTTTCGAGTCTATTGTAACCTGTTAAACATCATATAATCCACCCATTTACTCGAATTTACTAATTCAAAACCGAAATCTAAAACCCATTAACTTCATTCGACACAAAACGCATCATTCAGTTAATTGATTAACCAAAACGATTACAAAAACGTTCGGAAGCTTTTTGTAACGATCAATTGAACTTAAAGCAACTAATTAAACATCCAATTAATCCATTTACTCGTCGTTCAAGCTTCGAACAGTTCGACAACTTCCAGACCAAATTAAACAAATTCAATCGGCACGATTCATCTCTACAACTCGTTTTCACTCTCTGCTACCTTGATTCCTATCAAAAATCATAAGAACCCGGTGTTTGATCCGAACCCGTCGCTATTTGTTCTTCGTTCTGCTTCGGTTCAATTCATCACCAAACAAGTAAGTATTTATATGTAAATGATCCTTGGGTCGTCCTAATCAAAAGCCCTATGATTAATTGATCGTATCTTTCATCAATATGAACATTTTGGTGATCTTGATTTCTAGGGTTCATAGTTGAATCTGGGGTTTTGCTTGAAACTGAACAAAATGAATTGTTTTCCAATTCTAGTAACAAAATCGTTAACTGGTCTAGTGGTTGTGTGTTATTTGGGTGGGTGCATCGGCCCTGGGTTCTAATCTCCTCACCAGCATATTTTTTAAACATTTTCTTTTATTCTTTTATTGGTTCTATAATTGCTAAAAAGTATATAACAACCAGCCTCTTTTAAATTTTCGTTAATGTTCGGTTATCATTCTTTTTGCAATTATCTTAAATCTAATACTAACACCATACTATATATTTTATAAAATACTTAAAATATAAGTTTAATCTAAAAATGGTTTCGTATAAAGTATATTTAATACAAAATACTGCAACGGTTCGTATAAAACCCTAAATCCCCAAATTGTATTCCAAAGCCCTAAATTCCCAAATTGGATTTTGAAACCCTAAATTGGATTTAAAACCCTAAATTCCCAAATTGGATTTTGAAACCCTAAATTGGATTTAAAACCCTAAATTCCCAAATTATATTTTGAAACCCTAATTTTCAATTTATAATTTAAAACCCTAAAACCCCAAATCCAAAACCCTAGAATTTCTAAGTTCTAGATTCTAGTTACTATATTATTTGTCTCGTTTCTAAATTAGGTTTTCCCGGTTAATTAGGTGGTTCTAATATCTGGGCGATCCTCGATCCTATTTAATATTTTCTTGCGTTGCTATACTATATCAGATTTGTATTTGAGGTGAGTAAACTCACTCCCCTTTTTCTATTTTACTATTTTGGGGCTGAAATACGTCTTTTACTATATTGCGTTTTCTATTCGTTTTCTAAAAGAGATCATACAAATATGTTAGTCTAGTTTGGCCGCTGGATGCAATCGTATGTGTTAGTTAAAAGTAGTTTTATTGCTTTGTAATCCCACCGGTACAATGTTAGCGCTAATGGTTTGACAAACCCACCTGCTTGTACAACATCGATAGGTGATTTAAACCCGGCCTTTCTAATTCCATGTTTACTATGTCGAGATGCTATGTTGCTATACTATGTTGCTATACTATGTTGCTATGCTATGATGCTATACTATGCCATGTCCCTAAATTGCTAAATGATGACTTATATATCGAGACGGTAAACGACGGTTATTAAAAGTCATCATTATTTATTACATGAGTGGTTCTCATGACAAATGGCTAGACGAGATACTATGGGTTCTATTGTGGTTGGTGTGCTATTCTATTCTAGGTGTCCTGGTCGAGTAATATTACAAAATTACTATACATATGGGATTGCGCAGCATATCTTGTTGATCTCGGATTTCAAGACTATTACTATTCAATTGGGTTTTACTCACTAGCTTGTGTAGCTAACTTTATTTTCGCGTATTTCAGGTGGCGCGTGATTTTGGCTTGTTTTATTGCTATTCAAGACATAGGGACTTGGACCTAGAAATAATACTAAACATGACTATTTCATTTACTGCTATTATGAATTTGTCGTTTCGCATTTAAGACTTGGGTTTTGCCAAACTTATGACAATAATTATTAGACTTTAATAAAAGTAATACCATGTGCTTTGTTTACTATGGATATCCAATTCTATGACAGCCCGGTGTTTTCCGCCACCGGGCGGGGTGTCACAGCCTTACAACTCCTAACAAAACATTACAACACCGTACGTAAACTTAAAACTCCATAATAAACCTAATGAATTCGTCCAAGTCATTTGAACATCGTAAGACCACTCAGGACTTGTTACGACTCTATATGCGATATTAGCAACAGGAAAAGCAATTTAGAATAATGTAGGATGCGTTACAACTTTTGAGAACACCTTACACCATCGTACGAAAGATTAAAACTCCATAATAAACCTAATGAATTTGTCCGAGTAATTTGAACACCATACAACAATTTGGAATATATTACGACTCTGTATGCCACATTACCGCCTTGATAAGCATGTTAGTATAACGTACGGCACCTTACAGCTCCTAACAAAACATTACAACACTGTACGTAAACTTAAAACTCCATAATAAACCTAATGAATTCGTCCGAGTCATTTGAACATCGTACGACCACTCAGGATTTGTTACGACTCTGTATGCGAAATTAGCAACTGGAAAAGCAATTTAGACTAATGTAGGATGCGTTACAACTTTTGAGAACACCTTACACCACCGTACGAAAGATTAAAACTCCATAATAAACCTAATGAATTCGTCCGAGTAATTTGAACACCATACAACAATTTGGAATATATTACGACTCTGTATGCCACATTACCGCCTTGAAAAGCATGTTAGTATAACGTACGGCACCTTACAGCTCCTAACAAAACATTACAACACCGTACGTAAACTTAAAACTCCATAATAAACCTAATGAATTCGTCCGAGTCATTTGAACATCGTACGACCACTCAGGACTTGTTACGACTCTGTATGCGATATTAGCAACAGGAAAAGCAATTTAGAATAATGTAGGATGCGTTACAACTTTTGAGAACACCTTACACCATCGTACGAAAGATTAAAACTCCATAATAAACCTAATGAATTCGTCCGAGTAATTTGAACACCATACAACAATTTGGAATATATTACGACTCTGTATGCCACATTACCGCCTTGAAAAGCATGTTAGTATAACGTACGGCACCTTACAGCTCCTAACAAAACATTACAACACCGTACGTAAACTTAAAACTCCATAATAAACCTAATGAATTCGTCCGAGTCATTTGAACATCGTACGACCACTCAGGACTTGTTACGACTCTGTATGCGAAATTAGCAACAGGAAAAGCAATTTAGAATAATGTAGGATGCGTTACAACTTTTGAGAACACCTTACACCACCGTACGAAAGATTAAAACTCCATAATAAACCTAATGAATTCGTCCGAGTAATTTGAACACCATACAACAATTTGGAATATATTACGACTCTGTATGCCACATTACCGCCTTGAAAAGTGTGTTAGTATAACGTACGGCACCTTACAACTGCTAACAAAACATTACAACACCGTACGTAAACTTAAAACTCCATAATAAACCTAATGAATTCGTCCGAGTCATTTGAACATCGTACGACCACTCAGGACTTGTTACGACTCTATATGCGATATTAGCAACAGGAAAAGCAATTTAGAATAATGTAGGATGCGTTACAACTTTTGAGAACACCTTACACCATCGTACGAAAGATTAAAACTCCATAATAAACCTAATGAATTCGTCCGAGTAATTTGAACACCATACAACAATTTGGAATATATTACGACTCTGTATGCCACATTACCGCCTTGAAAAGCATGTTAGTATAACGTACGGCACCTTACAGCTCCTAACAAAACATTACAACACCGTACGTAAACTTAAAACTCCATAATAAACCTAATGAATTCGTCCGAGTCATTTGAACATCGTACGACCACTCAGGACTTGTTACGACTCTATATGCGAAATTAGCAACAGGAAAAGCAATTTAGAATAATGTAGGATGCGTTACAACTTTTGAGAACACCTTACACCACCGTACGAAAGATTAAAACTCCATAATAAACCTAATGAATTCGTCCGAGTAATTTGAACACCATACAACAATTTGGAATATATTACGACTATGTATGCCACATTACCGCCTTGAAAAGTGTGTTAGTATAACGTACGGCACCTTACAACTGCTAACAAAACATTACAACACCGTACGTAAACTTAAAACTCAATAATAAACCTAATGAATTCGTCCGAGTCATTTGAACATCGTACGACCACTCAGGACTTGTTACGACTCTGTATGCGAAATTAGCAACAGGAAAAGCAATTTAGAATAATGTAGGATGCGTTACAACTTTTGAGAACACCTTACACCACCGTACGAAATATTTAAAACTCCATAATAAACCTAATGAATTCGTCCGAGTAATTTGAACACCATACAACAATTTGGAATATATTACGACTCTGTATGCCACATTACCGCCTTGAAAAGCGTGTTAGTATAACGTACGGCACCTTACAACTCCTAACAAAACATTACAACACCGTACGTAAACTTAAAACTCCATAATAAACCTAATGAATTCGTCCGAGTCCTTTGAACATCGTACGACCATTCAGGACTAGTTACGACTCTGTATGCGAAATTAGCAACAGGAAAAGCAATTTAGAATAATGTAGGATGCGTTACAACTTTTGAGAACACCTTACACCACCGTACGAAATATTTAAAACTCCATAATAAACCTAATGAATTCGTCCGAGTAATTTGAACACCATACAACAATTTGGAATATATTACGACTCTGTATGCCACATTACCGCCTTGAAAAGTGTGTTAGTATAACGTACGGCACCTTACAACTGCTAACAAAACATTACAACACCGTACGTAAACTTAAAACTCCATAATAAACCTAATGAATTCGTCCGAGTCATTTGAACATCGTACGACCACTCAGGACTTGTTACGACTCTGTATGCGAAATTAGCAACAGGAAAAGCAATTTAGAATAATGTAGGATGCGTTACAACTTTTGAGAACACCTTACACAACCGTACGAAATATTTAAAACTCCATAATAAACCTAATGAATTCGTCCGAGTAATTTGAACACCATACAACAATTTGGAATATATTACGACTCTGTATGCCACATTACCGCCTTGAAAAGCGTGTTAGTATAACGTACGGCACCTTATAACTCCTAACAAAACATTACAACACCGTACGTAAACTTAAAACTCCATAATAAACCTAATGAATTCGTCCGAGTCCTTTGAACATCGTACGACCATTCAGGACTAGTTACGACTCTGTATGCGAAATTAGCAACAGGAAAAGCAATTTAGAATAATGTAGGATGCGTTACAACTTTTGAGAACACCTTACACCACCGTACGAAAGATTAAAACTCCATAATAAACCTAATGAATTCGTCCGAGTAATTTGAACACCATACAACAATTTGGAATATATTACGACTCTGTATGCCACATTACCGCCTTGAAAAGTGTGTTAGTATAACGTACGGCACCTTACAACTCCTAACAAAACATTACAACACCGTACGTAAACTTAAAACTCCATAATAAACCTAATGAATTCGTCCAAGTCATTTGAACATCGTAAGACCACTCAGGACTTGTTACGACTCTATATGCGATATTAGCAACAGGAAAAGCAATTTAGAATAATGTAGGATGCGTTACAACTTTTGAGAACACCTTACACCATCGTACGAAAGATTAAAACTCCATAATAAACCTAATGAATTTGTCCGAGTAATTTGAACACCATACAACAATTTGGAATATATTACGACTCTGTATGCCACATTACCGCCTTGATAAGCATGTTAGTATAACGTACGGCACCTTACAGCTCCTAACAAAACATTACAACACTGTACGTAAACTTAAAACTCCATAATAAACCTAATGAATTCGTCCGAGTCATTTGAACATCGTACGACCACTCAGGATTTGTTACGACTCTGTATGCGAAATTAGCAACTGGAAAAGCAATTTAGACTAATGTAGGATGCGTTACAACTTTTGAGAACACCTTACACCACCGTACGAAAGATTAAAACTCCATAATAAACCTAATGAATTCGTCCGAGTAATTTGAACACCATACAACAATTTGGAATATATTACGACTCTGTATGCCACATTACCGCCTTGAAAAGCATGTTAGTATAACGTACGGCACCTTACAGCTCCTAACAAAACATTACAACACCGTACGTAAACTTAAAACTCCATAATAAACCTAATGAATTCGTCCGAGTCATTTGAACATCGTACGACCACTCAGGACTTGTTACGACTCTGTATGCGAAATTAGCAACAGGAAAAGCAATTTAGAATAATGTAGGATGCGTTACAACTTTTGAGAACACCTTACACCACCGTACGAAAGATTAAAACTCCATAATAAACCTAATGAATTCGTCCGAGTAATTTGAACACCATACAACAATTTGGAATATATTACGACTCTGTACGCCACATTACCGCCTTGAAAAGTGTGTTAGTATAACGTACGGCACCTTACAACTGCTAATAAAACATTACAACACCGTACGTAAACTTAAAACTCAATAATAAACCTAATGAATTCGTCCGAGTCATTTGAACATCGTACGACCACTCAGGACTTGTTACGACTCTGTATGCGAAATTAGCAACAGGAAAAGCAATTTAGAATAATGTAGGATGCGTTACAACTTTTGAGAACACCTTACACCACCGTACGAAATATTTAAAACTCCATAATAAACCTAATGAATTCGTCCGAGTAATTTGAACACCATACAACAATTTGGAATATATTACGACTCTGTATGCCACATTACCGCCTTGAAAAGCATGTTAGTATAACGTACGGCACCTTACAGCTCCTAACAAAACATTACAACACCGTACGTAAACTTAAAACTCCATAATAAACCTAATGAATTCGTCCGAGTCATTTGAACATCGTACGACCACTCAGGACTTGTTACGACTCTGTATGCGAAATTAGCAACAGGAAAAGCAATTTAGAATAATGTAGGATGCGTTACAACTTTTGAGAACACCTTACACCACCGTACGAAAGATTAAAACTCCATAATAAACCTAATGAATTCGTCCGAGTAATTTGAACACCATACAACAATTTGGAATATATTACGACTCTGTATGCCACATTACCGCCTTGAAAAGTGTGTTAGTATAACGTACGGCACCTTACAACTGCTAACAAAACATTACAACACCGTACGTAAACTTAAAACTCAATAATAAACCTAATGAATTCGTCCGAGTCATTTGAACATCGTACGACCACTCAGGACTTGTTACGACTCTGTATGCGAAATTAGCAACAGGAAAAGCAATTTAGAATAATGTAGGATGCGTTACAACTTTTGAGAACACCTTACACCACCGTACGAAATATTTAAAACTCCATAATAAACCTAATGAATTCGTCCGAGTAATTTGAACACCATACAACAATTTGGAATATATTACGACTCTGTATGCCACATTACCGCCTTGAAAAGCGTGTTAGTATAACGTACGGCACCTTACAACTCCTAACAAAACATTACAACACCGTACGTAAACTTAAAACTCCATAATAAACCTAATGAATTCGTCCGAGTCCTTTGAACATCGTACGACCATTCAGGACTAGTTACGACTCTGTATGCGAAATTAGCAACAGGAAAAGCAATTTAGAATAATGTAGGATGCGTTACAACTTTTGAGAACACCTTACACCACCGTACGAAATATTTAAAACTCCATAATAAACCTAATGAATTCGTCCGAGTAATTTGAACACCATACAACAATTTGGAATATATTACGACTCTGTATGCCACATTACCGCCTTGAAAAGTGTGTTAGTATAACGTACGGCACCTTACAACTGCTAACAAAACATTACAACACCGTACGTAAACTTAAAACTCCATAATAAACCTAATGAATTCGTCCGAGTCATTTGAACATCGTACGACCACTCAGGACTTGTTACGACTCTGTATGCGAAATTAGCAACAGGAAAAGCAATTTAGAATAATGTAGGATGCGTTACAACTTTTGAGAACACCTTACACAACCGTACGAAATATTTAAAACTCCATAATAAACCTAATGAATTCGTCCGAGTAATTTGAACACCATACAACAATTTGGAATATATTACGACTCTGTATGCCATATTACCGCCTTGAAAAGCGTGTTAGTATAACGTACGGCACCTTACAACTCCTAACAAAACATTACAACACCGTACGTAAACTTAAAACTCCATAATAAACCTAATGAATTCGTCCGAGTCCTTTGAACATCGTACGACCATTCAGGACTAGTTACGACTCTGTATGCGAAATTAGCAACAGGAAAAGCAATTTAGAATAATGTAGGATGCGTTACAACTTTTGAGAACACCTTACACCACCGTAACAAAAGATTAAAACTCCATAATAAACCTAATGAATTCGTCCGAGTAATTTGAACACCATACAACAATTTGGAATATATTACGACTCTGTATGCCACATTACCGCCTTGAAAAGTGTGTTAGTATAACGTACGGCACCTTACAACTCCTAACAAAACATTACAACACCGTACGTAAACTTAAAACTCCATAATAAACCTAATGAATTCGTCCAAGTCATTTGAACATCGTAAGACCACTCAGGACTTGTTACGACTCTATATGCGATATTAGCAACAGGAAAAGCAATTTAGAATAATGTAGGATGCGTTACAACTTTTGAGAACACCTTACACCATCGTACGAAAGATTAAAACTCCATAATAAACCTAATGAATTTGTCCGAGTAATTTGAACACCATACAACAATTTGGAATATATTACGACTCTGTATGCCACATTACCGCCTTGATAAGCATGTTAGTATAACATACGGCACCTTACAGCTCCTAACAAAACATTACAACACTGTACGTAAACTTAAAACTCCATAATAAACCTAATGAATTCGTCCGAGTCATTTGAACATCGTACGACCACTCAGGATTTGTTACGACTCTGTATGCGAAATTAGCAACTGGAAAAGCAATTTAGACTAATGTAGGATGCGTTACAACTTTTGAGAACACCTTACACCACCGTACGAAAGATTAAAACTCCATAATAAACCTAATGAATTCGTCCGAGTAATTTGAACACCATACAACAATTTGGAATATATTACGACTCTGTATGCCACATTACCGCCTTGAAAAGCATGTTAGTATAACGTACGGCACCTTACAGCTCCTAACAAAACATTACAACACCGTACGTAAACTTAAAACTCCATAATAAACCTAATGAATTCGTCCGAGTCATTTGAACATCGTACGACCACTCAGGACTTGTTACGACTCTATATGCGATATTAGCAACAGGAAAAGCAATTTAGAATAATGTAGGATGCGTTACAACTTTTGAGAACACCTTACACCATCGTACGAAAGATTAAAACTCCATAATAAACCTAATGAATTCGTCCGAGTAATTTGAACACCATACAACAATTTGGAATATATTACGACTCTGTATGCCACATTACCGCCTTGAAAAGCATGTTAGTATAACGTACGGCACCTTACAGCTCCTAACAAAACATTACAACACCGTACGTAAACTTAAAACTCCATAATAAACCTAATGAATTCGTCCGAGTCATTTGAACATCGTACGACCACTCAGGACTTGTTACGACTCTGTATGCGAAATTAGCAACAGGAAAAGCAATTTAGAATAATGTAGGATGCGTTACAACTTTTGAGAACACCTTACACCACCGTACGAAATATTAAAACTCCATAATAAACCTAATGAATTCGTCCGAGTATGAACACCATACAACAATTTGGAATATATTACGACTCTGTATGCCACATTACCGCCTTGAAAAGTGTGTTAGTATAACGTACGGCACCTTACAACTGCTAACAAAACATTACAACACCGTACGTAAACTTAAAACTCCATAATAAACCTAATGAATTCGTCCGAGTCATTTGAACATCGTACGACCACTCAGGACTTGTTACGACTCTGTATGCGAAATTAGCAACAGGAAAAGCAATTTAGAATAATGTAGGATGCGTTACAACTTTTGAGAACACCTTACACCACCGTACGAAATATTTAAAACTCCATAATAAACCTAATGAATTCGTCCGAGTAATTTGAACACCATACAACAATTTGGAATATATTACGACTCTGTATGCCACATTACTGCCTTGAAAAGCGTGTTAGTATAACGTACGGCACCTTACAACTCCTAACAAAACATTACAACACCGTACGTAAACTTAAAACTCCATAATAAACCTAATGAATTCGTCCGAGTCCTTTGAACATCGTACGACCATTCAGGACTAGTTACGACTCTGTATGCGAAATTAGCAACAGGAAAAGCAATTTAGAATAATGTAGGATGCGTTACAACTTTTGAGAACACCTTACACCACCGTACGAAATATTTAAAACTCCATAATAAACCTAATGAATTCGTCCGAGTAATTTGAACACCATACAACAATTTGGAATATATTACGACTCTGTATGCCACATTACCGCCTTGAAAAGTGTGTTAGTATAACGTACGGCACCTTACAACTCCTAACAAAACATTACAACACCGTACGTAAACTTAAAACTCCATAATAAACCTAATGAATTCGTCCGAGTCATTTGAACATCGTAAGACCACTCAGGACTTGTTACGACTCTATATGCGATATTAGCAACAGGAAAAGCAATTTAGAATAATGTAGGATGCGTTACAACTTTTGAGAACACCTTACACCATCGTACGAAAGATTAAAACTCCATAATAAACCTAATGAATTTGTCCGAGTAATTTGAACACCATACAACAATTTGGAATATATTACGACTCTGTATGCCACATTACCGCCTTGATAAGCATGTTAGTATAACGTACGGCACCTTACAGCTCCTAACAAAACATTACAACACCGTACGTAAACTTAAAACTCCATAATAAACCTAATGAATTCGTCCGAGTCATTTGAACATCGTACGACCACTCAGGACTTGTTACGACTCTGTATGCGAAATTAGCAACTGGAAAAGCAATTTAGAATAATGTAGGATGCGTTACAACTTTTGAGAACACCTTACACCACCGTACGAAAGATTAAAACTCCATAATAAACCTAATGAATTCGTCCGAGTAATTTGAACACCATACAACAATTTGGAATATATTACGACTCTGTATGCCACATTACCGCCTTGAAAAGCATGTTAGTATAACGTACGGCACCTTACAGCTCCTAACAAAACATTACAACACCGTACGTAAACTTAAAACTCCATAATAAACCTAATGAATTCGTCCGAGTCATTTGAACATCGTACGACCACTCAGGACTTGTTACGACTCTATATGCGATATTAGCAACAGGAAAAGCAATTTAGAATAATGTAGGATGCGTTACAACTTTTGAGAACACCTTACACCATCGTACGAAAGATTAAAACTCCATAATAAACCTAATGAATTTGTCCGAGTAATTTGAACACCATACAACAATTTGGAATATATTACGACTCTGTATGCCACATTACCGCCTTGATAAGCATGTTAGTGTAACGTACGGCACCTTACAGCTCCTAACAAAACATTACAACACTGTACGTAAACTTAAAACTCCATAATAAACCTAATGAATTCGTCCGAGTCATTTGAACATCGTACGACCACTCAGGACTTGTTACGACTCTGTATGCGAAATTAGCAACTGGAAAAGCAATTTAGACTAATGTAGGATGCGTTACAACTTTTGAGAACACCTTACACCACCGTACGAAAGATTAAAACTCCATAATAAACCTAATGAATTCGTCCGAGTAATTTGAACACCATACAACAATTTGGAATATATTACGACTCTGTATGCCACATTACCGCCTTGAAAAGCATGTTAGTATAACGTACGGCACCTTACAGCTCCTAACAAAACATTACAACACCGTACGTAAACTTAAAACTCCATAATAAACCTAATGAATTCGTCCGAGTCATTTGAACATCGTACGACCACTCAGGACTTGTTACGACTCTATATGCGATATTAGCAACAGGAAAAGCAATTTAGAATAATGTAGGATGCGTTACAACTTTTGAGAACACCTTACACCATCGTACGAAAGATTAAAACTCCATAATAAACCTAATGAATTCGTCCGAGTAATTTGAACACCATACAACAATTTGGAATATATTACGACTCTGTATGCCACATTACCGCCTTGAAAAGCATGTTAGTATAACGTACGGCACCTTACAGCTCCTAACAAAACATTACAACACCGTACGTAAACTTAAAACTCCATAATAAACCTAATGAATTCGTCCGAGTCATTTGAACATCGTACGACCACTCAGGACTTGTTACGACTCTGTATGCGAAATTAGCAACAGGAAAAGCAATTTAGAATAATGTAGGATGCGTTACAACTTTTGAGAACACCTTACACCACCGTACGAAAGATTAAAACTCCATAATAAACCTAATGAATTCGTCCGAGTAATTTGAACACCATACAACAATTTGGAATATATTACGACTCTGTATGCCACATTACCGCCTTGAAAAGTGTGTTAGTATAACGTACGGCACCTTACAACTGCTAACAAAACATTACAACACCGTACGTAAACTTAAAACTCCATAATAAACCTAATGAATTCGTCCGAGTCATTTGAACATCGTACGACCACTCAGGACTTGTTACGACTCTGTATGCGAAATTAGCAACAGGAAAAGCAATTTAGAATAATGTAGGATGCGTTACAACTTTTGAGAACACCTTACACCACCGTACGAAATATTTAAAACTCCATAATAAACCTAATGAATTCGTCCGAGTAATTTGAACACCATACAACAATTTGGAATGTATTACGACTCTGTATGCCACATTACCGCCTTGAAAAGCGTGTTAGTATAACGTACGGCACCTTACAACTCCTAACAAAACATTACAACACCGTACGTAAACTTAAAACTCCATAATAAACCTAATGAATTCGTCCGAGTCCTTTGAACATCGTACGACCATTCAGGACTAGTTACGACTCTGTATGCGAAATTAGCAACAGGAAAAACAATTTAGAATAATGTAGGATGCGTTACAACTTTTGAGAACACCTTACACCACCGTACGAAATATTTAAAACTCCATAATAAACCTAATGAATTCGTCCGAGTAATTTGAACACCATACAACAATTTGTATATATTACGACTCTGTATGCCACATTACCGCCTTGAAAAGTGTGTTAGTATAACGTACGACACCTTACAACTCCTAACAAAACATTACAACACCGTACGTAAACTTAAAACTCCATAATAAACCTAATGAATTCGTCCGAGTCATTTGAACATCGTAAGACCACTCAGGACTTGTTACGACTCTATATGCGATATTAGCAACAGGAAAAGCAATTTAGAATAATGTAGGATGCGTTACAACTTTTGAGAACACCTTACACCATCGTACGAAAGATTAAACCTCCATAATAAACCTAATGAATTCGTCCGAGTAATTTGAACACCATACAACAATTTGGAATATATTACGACTCTGTATGCCACATTACCGCCTTGAAAAGCATGTTAGTATAACGTACGGCACCTTACAGCTCCTAACAAAACATTACAACACCGTACGTAAACTTAAAACTCCATAATAAACCTAATGAATTCGTCCGAGTCATTTGAACATCGTACGACCACTCAGGACTTGTTACGACTCTGTATGCGAAATTAGCAACAGGAAAAGCAATTTAGAATAATGTAGGATGCGTTACAACTTTTGAGAACACCTTACACCACCGTACGAAAGATTAAAACTCCATAATAAACCTAATGAATTCGTCCGAGTAATTTGAACACCATACAACAATTTGGAATATATTACGACTCTGTATGCCACATTACCGCCTTGAAAAGTGTGTTAGTATAACGTACGGCACCTTACAACTGCTAACAAAACATTACAACACCGTACGTAAACTTAAAACTCCATAATAAACCTAATGAATTCGTCCGAGTCATTTGAACATCGTACGACCACTCAGGACTTGTTACGACTCTGTATGCGAAATTAGCAACAGGAAAAGCAATTTAGAATAATGTAGGATGCGTTACAACTTTTGAGAACACCTTACACCACCGTACGAAATATTTAAAACTCCATAATAAACCTAATGAATTCGTCCGAGTAATTTGAACACCATACAACAATTTGGAATATATTACGACTCTGTATGCCACATTACCGCCTTGAAAAGCGTGTTAGTATAACGTACGGCACCTTACAACTCCTAACAAAACATTACAACACCGTACGTAAACTTAAAACTCCATAATAAACCTAATGAATTCGTCCGAGTCCTTTGAACATCGTACGACCATTCAGGACTAGTTACGACTCTGTATGCGAAATTAGCAACAGGAAAAGCAATTTAGAATAATGTAGGATGCGTTACAACTTTTGAGAACACCTTACACCACCGTACGAAATATTTAAAACTCCATAATAAACCTAATGAATTCGTCCGAGTAATTTGAACACCATACAACAATTTGGAATATATTACGACTCTGTATGCCACATTACCGCCTTGAAAAGCATGTTAGTATAACGTACGGCACCTTACAGCTCCTAACAAAACATTACAACACCGTACGTAAACTTAAAACTCCATAATAAACCTAATGAATTCGTCCGAGTCATTTGAACATCGTACGACCACTCAGGACTTGTTACGACTCTGTATGCGAAATTAGCAACAGGAAAAGCAATTTAGAATAATGTAGGATGCGTTACAACTTTTGAGAACACCTTACACCACCGTACGAAAGATTAAAACTCCATAATAAACCTAATGAATTCGTCCGAGTAATTTGAACACCATACAACAATTTGGAATATATTACGACTCTGTATGCCACATTACCGCCTTGAAAAGTGTGTTAGTATAACGTACGGCACCTTACAACTGCTAACAAAACATTACAACACCGTACGTAAACTTAAAACTCCATAATAAACCTAATGAATTCGTCCGAGTCATTTGAACATCGTACGACCACTCAGGACTTGTTACGACTCTGTATGCGAAATTAGCAACAGGAAAAGCAATTTAGAATAATGTAGGATGCGTTACAACTTTTGAGAACACCTTACACCACCGTACGAAAGATTAAAACTCCATAATAAACCTAATGAATTCGTCCGAGTAATTTGAACACCATACAACAATTTGGAATATATTACGACTCTGTATGCCACATTACCGCCTTGAAAAGTGTGTTAGTATAACGTACGGCACCTTACAACTGCTAACAAAACATTACAACACCGTACGTAAACTTAAAACTCCATAATAAACCTAATGAATTCGTCCGAGTCATTTGAACATCGTACGACCACTCAGGACTTGTTACGACTCTGTATGCGAAATTAGCAACAGGAAAAGCAATTTAGAATAATGTAGGATGCGTTACAACTTTTGAGAACACCTTACACCACCGTACGAAATATTTAAAACTCCATAATAAACCTAATGAATTCGTCCGAGTAATTTGAACACCATACAACAATTTGGAATATATTACGACTCTGTATGCCACATTACCGCCTTGAAAAGCGTGTTAGTATAACGTACGGCACCTTACAACTCCTAACAAAACATTACAACACCGTACGTAAACTTAAAACTCCATAATAAACCTAATGAATTCGTCCGAGTCCTTTGAACATCGTACGACCATTCAGGACTAGTTACGACTCTGTATGCGAAATTAGCAACAGGAAAAGCAATTTAGAATAATGTAGGATGCGTTACAACTTTTGAGAACACCTTACACCACCGTACGAAATATTTAAAACTCCATAATAAACCTAATGAATTCGTCCGAGTAATTTGAACACCATACAACAATTTGGAATATATTACGACTCTGTATGCCACATTACCGCCTTGAAAAGCATGTTAGTATAACGTACGGCACCTTACAGCTCCTAACAAAACATTACAACACCGTACGTAAACTTAAAACTCCATAATAAACCTAATGAATTCGTCCGAGTCATTTGAACATCGTACGACCACTCAGGACTTGTTACGACTCTGTATGCGAAATTAGCAACAGGAAAAGCAATTTAGAATAATGTAGGATGCGTTACAACTTTTGAGAACACCTTACACCACCGTACGAAAGATTAAAACTCCATAATAAACCTAATGAATTCGTCCGAGTAATTTGAACACCATACAACAATTTGGAATATATTACGACTCTGTATGCCACATTACCGCCTTGAAAAGTGTGTTAGTATAACGTACGGCACCTTACAACTGCTAACAAAACATTACAACACCGTACGTAAACTTAAAACTCCATAATAAACCTAATGAATTCGTCCGAGTCATTTGAACATCGTACGACCACTCAGGACTTGTTACGACTCTGTATGCGAAATTAGCAACAGGAAAAGCAATTTATAATAATGTAGGATGCGTTACAACTTTTGAGAACACCTTACACCACCGTACTAAATATTTAAAACTCCATAATAAACCTAATGAATTCGTCCGAGTAATTTGAACACCATACAACAATTTGGAATATATTACGACTCTGTATGCCACATTACCGCCTTGAAAAGCGTGTTAGTATAACGTACGGCACCTTACAACTCCTAACAAAACATTACAACACC
This sequence comes from Tagetes erecta, assembly GCA_030867185.1. NCBI lineage: Eukaryota > Viridiplantae > Streptophyta > Magnoliopsida > Asterales > Asteraceae > Tagetes > Tagetes erecta. Next base: position 50,022,248 of record CM061488.1, on the reverse strand, counting down.
GTACGTAAACTTAAAACTCCATAATAAACCTAATGAATTCGTCCGAGTCCTTTGAACATCGTACGACCATTCAGGACTAGTTACGACTCTGTATGCGAAATTAGCAACAGGAAAAGCAATTTAGAATAATGTAGGATGCGTTACAACTTTTGAGAACACCTTACACCACCGTACGAAATATTTAAAACTCCATAATAAACCTAATGAATTCGTCCGAGTAATTTGAACACCATACAACAATTTGGAATATATTACGACTCTGTATGCCACATTACCGCCTTGAAAAGTGTGTTAGTATAACGTACGGCACCTTACAACTGCTAACAAAACATTACAACACCGTACGTAAACTTAAAACTCCATAATAAACCTAATGAATTCGTCCGAGTCATTTGAACATCGTACGACCACTCAGGACTTGTTACGACTCTGTATGCGAAATTAGCAACAGGAAAAGCAATTTAGAATAATGTAGGATGCGTTACAACTTTTGAGAACACCTTACACCACCGTACGAAATATTTAAAACTCCATAATAAACCTAATGAATTCGTCCGAGTAATTTGAACACCATACAACAATTTGGAATATATTACGACTCTGTATGCCACATTACCGCCTTGAAAAGCGTGTTAGTATAACGTACGTCACCTTACAACTCCTAACAAAACATTACAACACCGTACGTAAACTTAAAACTCCATAATAAACCTAATGAATTCGTCCGAGTCCTTTGAACATCGTACGACCATTCAGGACTAGTTACGACTCTGTATGCGAAATTAGCAATAGGAAAAGCAATTTAGAATAATGTAGGATGCGTTACAACTTTTGAGAACACCTTACACCACCGTACGAAATATTTAAAACTCCATAATAAACCTAATGAATTCGTCCGAGTAATTTGAACACCATACAACAATTTGGAATATATTACGACTCTGTATGCCACATTACCGCCTTGAAAAGTGTGTTAGTATAACGTACGGCACCTTACAACTCCTAACAAAACATTACAACACCGTACGTAAACTTAAAACTCCATAATAAACCTAATGAATTCGTCCAAGTCATTTGAACATCGTAAGACCACTCAGGACTTGTTACGACTCTATATGCGATATTAGCAACAGGAAAAGCAATTTAGAATAATGTAGGATGCGTTACAACTTTTGAGAACACCTTACACCATCGTACGAAATATTTAAAACTCCATAATAAACCTAATGAATTCGTCCGAGTAATTTGAACACCATACAACAATTTGGAATATATTACGACTCTGTATGCCATATTACCGCCTTGAAAAGTGTGTTAGTATAACGTACGGCACCTTACAACTGCTAACAAAACATTACAACACCGTACGTAAACTTAAAACTCCATAATAAACCTAATGAATTCGTCCGAGTCATTTGAACATCGTACGACCACTCAGGACTTGTTACGACTCTGTATGCGAAATTAGCAACAGGAAAAGCAATTTATAATAATGTAGGATGCGTTACAACTTTTGAGAACACCTTACACCACCGTACTAAATATTTAAAACTCCATAATAAACCTAATGAATTCGTCCGAGTAATTTGAACACCATACAACAATTTGGAATATATTACGACTCTGTATGCCACATTACCGCCTTGAAAAGCGTGTTAGTATAACGTACGGCACCTTACAACTCCTAACAAAACATTACAACACCGTACGTAAACTTAAAACTCCATAATAAACCTAATGAATTCGTCCGAGTCCTTTGAACATCGTACGACCATTCAGGACTAGTTACGACTCTGTATGCGAAATTAGCAACAGGAAAAGCAATTTAGAATAATGTAGGATGCGTTACAACTTTTGAGAACACCTTACACCACCGTACGAAATATTTAAAACTCCATAATAAACCTAATGAATTCGTCCGAGTAATTTGAACACCATACAACAATTTGGAATATATTACGACTCTGTATGCCACATTACCGCCTTGAAAAGTGTGTTAGTATAACGTACGGCACCTTACAACTGCTAACAAAACATTACAACACCGTACGTAAACTTAAAACTCCATAATAAACCTAATGAATTCGTCCGAGTCATTTGAACATCGTACGACCACTCAGGACTTGTTACGACTCTGTATGCGAAATTAGCAACAGGAAAAGCAATTTAGAATAATGTAGGATGCGTTACAACTTTTGAGAACACCTTACACCACCGTACGAAATATTTAAAACTCCATAATAAACCTAATGAATTCGTCCGAGTAATTTGAACACCATACAACAATTTGGAATATATTACGACTCTGTATGCCACATTACCGCCTTGAAAAGCGTGTTAGTATAACGTACGGCACCTTACAACTCCTAACAAAACATTACAACACCGTACGTAAACTTAAAACTCCATAATAAACCTAATGAATTCGTCCGAGTCCTTTGAACATCGTACGACCATTCAGGACTAGTTACGACTCTGTATGCGAAATTAGCAATAGGAAAAGCAATTTAGAATAATGTAGGATGCGTTACAACTTTTGAGAACACCTTACACCACCGTACGAAATATTTAAAACTCCATAATAAACCTAATGAATTCGTCCGAGTAATTTGAACACCATACAACAATTTGGAATATATTACGACTCTGTATGCCACATTACCGCCTTGAAAAGTGTGTTAGTATAACGTACGGCACCTTACAACTCCTAACAAAACATTACAACACCGTACGTAAACTTAAAACTCCATAATAAACCTAATGAATTCGTCCAAGTCATTTGAACATCGTAAGACCACTCAGGACTTGTTACGACTCTATATGCGATATTAGCAACAGGAAAAGCAATTTAGAATAATGTAGGATGCGTTACAACTTTTGAGAACACCTTACACCATCGTACGAAATATTTAAAACTCCATAATAAACCTAATGAATTCGTCCGAGTAATTTGAAAACCATACAACAATTTGGAATATATTACGACTCTGTATGCCACATTACCGCCTTGAAAAGTGTGTTAGTATAACGTACGGCACCTTACAACTGCTAACAAAACATTACAACACCGTACGTAAACTTAAAACTCCATAATAAACCTAATGAATTCGTCCGAGTCATTTGAACATCGTACGACCACTCAGGACTTGTTACGACTCTATATGCGAAATTAGCAACAGGAAAAGCAATTTAGAATAATGTAGGATGCGTTACAACTTTTGAGAACACCTTACACCACCGTACGAAATATTTAAAACTCCATAATAAACCTAATGAATTCGTCCGAGTAATTTGAACACCATACAACAATTTGGAATATATTACGACTCTGTATGCCACATTACCGCCTTGAAAAGCGTGTTAGTATAACGTACGGCACCTTACAACTCCTAACAAAACATTACAACACCGTACGTAAACTTAAAACTCCATAATAAACCTAATGAATTCGTCCGAGTCCTTTGAACATCGTACGACCATTCAGGACTAGTTACGACTCTATATGCGAAATTAGCAACAGGAAAAGCAATTTAGAATAATGTAGGATGCGTTACAACTTTTGAGAACACCTTACACCACCGTACGAAATATTTAAAACTCCATAATAAACCTAATGAATTCGTCCGAGTAATTTGAACACCATACAATAATTTGGAATATATTACGACTCTGTATGCCACATTACCGCCTTGAAAAGCGTGTTAGTATAACGTACGACACCTTACAACTCCTAACAAAACATTACAACACCGTACGTAAACTTAAAACTCCATAATAAACCTAATGAATTCGTCCGAGTCCTTTGAACATCGTACGACCATTCAGGACTAGTTACGACTCTGTATGCGAAATTAGCAACAGGAAAAGCAATTTAGAATAATGTAGGATGCGTTACAACTTTTGAGAACACCTTACACCACCGTACGAAATATTTAAAACTCCATAATAAACCTAATGAATTCGTCCGAGTAATTTGAAAACCATACAACAATTTGGAATATATTACGACTCTGTATGCCACATTACCGCCTTGAAAAGTGTGTTAGTATAACGTACGGCACCTTACAACTGCTAACAAAACATTACAACACCGTACGTAAACTTAAAACTCCCTAATAAACCTATTGAATTCGTCCGAGTCATTTGAACATCGTACGACCACTCAGGACTTGTTACGACTCTATATGCGAAATTAGCAACAGGAAAAGCAATTTAGAATAATGTAGGATGCGTTACAACTTTTGAGAACACCTTACACCACCGTACGAAATATTTAAAACTCCATAATAAACCTAATGAATTCGTCCGAGTAATTTGAACACCATACAACAATTTGGAATATATTACGACTCTGTATGCCACATTACCGCCTTGAAAAGCGTGTTAGTATAACGTACGGCACCTTACAACTCCTAACAAAACATTACAACACCGTACGTAAACTTAAAACTCCATAATAAACCTAATGAATTCGTCCGAGTCCTTTGAACATCGTACGACCATTCAGGACTAGTTACGACTCTGTATGCGAAATTAGCAATAGGAAAAGCAATTTAGAATAATGTAGGATGCGTTACAACTTTTGAGAACACCTTACACCACCGTACGAAATATTTAAAACTCCATAATAAACCTAATGAATTCGTCCGAGTAATTTGAACACCATACAACAATTTGGAATATATTACGACTCTGTATGCCACATTACCGCCTTGAAAAGTGTGTTAGTATAACGTACGGCACCTTACAACTCCTAACAAAACATTACAACACCGTACGTAAACTTAAAACTCCATAATAAACCTAATGAATTCGTCCAAGTCATTTGAACATCGTAAGACCACTCAGGACTTGTTACGACTCTATATGCGATATTAGCAACAGGAAAAGCAATTTAGAATAATGTAGGATGCGTTACAACTTTTGAGAACACCTTACACCATCGTACGAAAGATTAAAACTCCATAATAAACCTAATGAATTTGTCCGAGTAATTTGAACACCATACAACAATTTGGAATATATTACGACTCTGTATGCCACATTACCGCCTTGAAAAGTGTGTTAGTATAACGTACGGCACCTTACAACTGCTAACAAAACATTACAACACCGTACGTAAACTTAAAACTCCATAATAAACCTAATGAATTCGTCCGAGTCATTTGAACATCGTACGACCACTCAGGACTTGTTACGACTCTGTATGCGAAATTAGCAACAGGAAAAGCAATTTAGAATAATGTAGGATGCGTTACAACTTTTGAGAACACCTTACACCACCGTACGAAATATTTAAAACTCCATAATAAACCTAATGAATTCTTCCGAGTAATTTGAACACCATACAACAATTTGGAATATATTACGACTCTGTATGCCACATTACCGCCTTGAAAAGCGTGTTAGTATAACGTACGGCACCTTACAACTCCTAACAAAACATTACAACACCGTACGTAAACTTAAAACTCCATAATAAACCTAATGAATTCGTCCGAGTCCTTTGAACATCGTACGACCATTCAGGACTAGTTACGACTCTGTATGCGAAATTAGCAATAGGAAAAGCAATTTAGAATAATGTAGGATGCGTTACAACTTTTGAGAACACCTTACACCACCGTACGAAATATTTAAAACTCCATAATAAACCTAATGAATTCGTCCGAGTAATTTGAACACCATACAACAATTTGGAATATATTACGACTCTGTATGCCACATTACCGCCTTGAAAAGTGTGTTAGTATAACGTACGGCACCTTACAACTCCTAACAAAACATTACAACACCGTACGTAAACTTAAAACTCCATAATAAACCTAATGAATTCGTCCAAGTCATTTGAACATCGTAAGACCACTCAGGACTTGTTACGACTCTATATGCGATATTAGCAACAGGAAAAGCAATTTAGAATAATGTAGGATGCGTTACAACTTTTGAGAACACCTTACACCATCGTACGAAAGATTAAAACTCCATAATAAACCTAATGAATTTGTCCGAGTAATTTGAACACCATACAACAATTTGGAATATATTACGACTCTGTATGCCACATTACCGCCTTGAAAAGTGTGTTAGTATAACGTACGGCACCTTACAACTGCTAACAAAACATTACAACACCGTACGTAAACTTAAAACTCCATAATAAACCTAATGAATTCGTCCGAGTCATTTGAACATCGTACGACCACTCAGGACTTGTTACGACTCTGTATGCGAAATTAGCAACAGGAAAAGCAATTTAGAATAATGTAGGATGCGTTACAACTTTTGAGAACACCTTACACCACCGTACGAAATATTTAAAACTCCATAATAAACCTAATGAATTCTTCCGAGTAATTTGAACACCATACAACAATTTGGAATATATTACGACTCTGTATGCCACATTACCGCCTTGAAAAGCGTGTTAGTATAACGTACGGCACCTTACAACTCCTAACAAAACATTACAACACCGTACGTAAACTTAAAACTCCATAATAAACCTAATGAATTCGTCCGAGTCCTTTGAACATCGTACGACCATTCAGGACTAGTTACGACTCTGTATGCGAAATTAGCAATAGGAAAAGCAATTTAGAATAATGTAGGATGCGTTACAACTTTTGAGAACACCTTACACCACCGTACGAAATATTTAAAACTCCATAATAAACCTAATGAATTCGTCCGAGTAATTTGAACACCATACAACAATTTGGAATATATTACGACTCTGTATGCCACATTACCGCCTTGAAAAGTGTGTTAGTATAACGTACGGCACCTTACAACTCCTAACAAAACATTACAACACCGTACGTAAACTTAAAACTCCATAATAAACCTAATGAATTCGTCCAAGTCATTTGAACATCGTAAGACCACTCAGGACTTGTTACGACTCTATATGCGATATTAGCAACAGGAAAAGCAATTTAGAATAATGTAGGATGCGTTACAACTTTTGAGAACACCTTACACCATCGTACGAAAGATTAAAACTCCATAATAAACCTAATGAATTTGTCCGAGTAATTTGAACACCATACAACAATTTGGAATATATTACGACTCTGTATGCCACATTACCGCCTTGATAAGCATGTTAGTATAACGTACGGCACCTTACAGCTCCTAACAAAACACTACAACACTGTACGTAAACTTAAAACTCCATAATAAACCTAATGAATTCGTCCGAGTCATTTGAACATCGTACGACCACTCAGGACTTGTTACGACTCTGTATGCGAAATTAGCAACTGGAAAAGCAATTTAGAATAATGTAGGATGCGTTACAACTTTTGAGAACACCTTACACCACCGTACGAAAGATTAAAACTCCATAATAAACCTAATGAATTCGTCCGAGTAATTTGAACACCATACAACAATTTGGAATATATTACGACTCTGTATGCCACATTACCGCCTTGAAAAGCATGTTAGTATAACGTACGGCACCTTACAGCTCCTAACAAAACATTACAACACCGTACGTAAACTTAAAACTCCATAATAAACCTAATGAATTCGTCCGAGTCATTTGAACATCGTACGACCACTCAGGACTTGTTACGACTCTATATGCGATATTAGCAACAGGAAAAGCAATTTAGAATAATGTAGGATTCGTTACAACTTTTGAGAACACCTTACACCATCGTACGAAAGATTAAAACTCCATAATAAACCTAATGAATTCGTCCGAGTAATTTGAACACCATACAACAATTTGGAATATATTACGACTCTGTATGCCACATTACCGCCTTGAAAAGCATGTTAGTATAACGTACGGCACCTTACAGCTCCTAACAAAACATTACAACACCGTACGTAAACTTTAAACTCCATAATAAACCTAATGAATTCGTCCGAGTCATTTGAACATCGTACGACCACTCAGGACTTGTTACGACTCTGTATGCGAAATTAGCAACAGGAAAAGCAATTTAGAATAATGTAGGATGAGTTACAACTTTTGAGAACACCTTACACCACCGTACGAAAGATTAAAACTCCATAATAAACCTAATGAATTCGTCCGAGTAATTTGAACACCATACAACAATTTGGAATATATTACGACTCTGTATGCCACATTACCGCCTTGAAAAGTGTGTTAGTATAACGTACGGCACCTTACAACTGCTAACAAAACATTACAACACCGTACGTAAACTTAAAACTCCATAATAAACCTAATGGATTCGTCCGAGTCATTTGAACATCGTACGACCACTCAGGACTTGTTACGACTCTGTATGCGAAATTAGCAACAGGAAAAGCAATTTAGAATAATGTAGGATGCGTTACAACTTTTGAGAACACCTTACACCACCGTACGAAATATTTAAAACTCCATAATAAACCTAATGAATTCGTCCGAGTAATTTGAACACCATACAACAATTTGGAATATATTACGACTCTGTATGCCACATTACCGCCTTGAAAAGCGTGTTAGTATAACGTACGGCACCTTACAACTCCTAACAAAACATTACAACACCGTACGTAAACTTAAAACTCCATAATAAACCTAATGAATTCGTCCAAGTCATTTGAACATCGTAAGACCACTCAGGACTTGTTACGACTCTATATGCGATATTAGCAACAGGAAAAGCAATTTAGAATAATGTAGGATGCGTTACAACTTTTGAGAACACCTTACACCAACGTACGAAAGATTAAAACTCCATAATAAACCTAATGAATTTGTCCGAGTAATTTGAACACCATACAACAATTTGGAATATATTACGACTCTGTATGCCACATTACCGCCTTGAAAAGTGTGTTAGTATAACGTACGGCACCTTACAACTGCTAACAAAACATTACAACACCGTACGTAAACTTAAAACTCCATAATAAACCTAATGAATTCGTCCGAGTCATTTGAACATCGTACGACCACTCAGGACTTGTACGACTCTGTATGCGAAATTAGCAACAGGAAAAGCAATTTAGAATAATGTAGGATGCGTTACAACTTTTGAGAACACCTTACACCACCGTACGAAATATTTAAAACTCCATAATAAACCTAATGAATTCGTCCGAGTAATTTGAACACCATACAACAATTTGGAATATATTACGACTCTGTATGCCACATTACCGCCTTGAAAAGCGTGTTAGTATAACGTACGGCACCTTACAACTCCTAACAAAACATTACAACACCGTACGTAAACTTAAAACTCCATAATAAACCTAATGAATTCGTCCGAGTCCTTTGAACATCGTACGACCATTCAGGACTATTTACGACTCTGTATGCGAAATTAGCAATAGGAAAAGCAATTTAGAATAATGTAGGATGCGTTACAACTTTTGAGAACACCTTACACCACCGTACGAAATATTTAAAACTCCATAATAAACTTAATGAATTCGTCCGAGTAATTTGAACACCATACAACAATTTGGAATATATTACGACTCTGTATGCCACATTACCGCCTTGAAAAGTGTGTTAGTATAACGTACGGCACCTTACAACTCCTAACAAAACATTACAACACCGTACGTAAACTTAAAACTCCATAATTAACCTAATGAATTCGTCCAAGTCATTTGAACATCGTAAGACCACTCAGGACTTGTTACGACTCTATATGCGATATTAGCAACAGGAAAAGCAATTTAGAATAATGTAGGATGCGTTACAACTTTTGAGAACACCTTACACCATCGTACGAAAGATTAAAACTCCATAATAAACCTAATGAATTTGTCCGAGTAATTTGAACACCATACAACAATTTGGAATATATTACGACTCTGTATGCCACATTACCGCCTTGATAAGCATGTTAGTATAACGTACGGCACCTTACAGCTCCTAACAAAACATTACAACACTGTACGTAAACTTAAAACTCCATAATAAACCTAATGAATTCGTCCGAGTCATTTGAACATCGTACGACCACTCAGGACTTGTTACGACTCTGTATGCGAAATTAGCAACTGGAAAAGCAATTTAGAATAATGTAGGATGCGTTACAACTTTTGAGAACACCTTACACCACCGTACGAAAGATTAAAACTCCATAATAAACCTAATGAATTCGTCCGAGTAATTTGAACACCATACAACAATTTGGAATATATTACGACTCTGTATGCCACATTACCGCCTTGAAAAGCGTGTTAGTATAACGTACGGCACCTTACAGCTCCTAACAAAACATTACAACACCGTACGTAAACTTAAAACTCCATAATAAACCTAATGAATTCGTCCGAGTCATTTGAACATCGTACGACCACTCAGGACTTGTTACGACTCTATATGCGATATTAGCAACAGGAAAAGCAATTTAGAATAATGTAGGATTCGTTACAACTTTTGAGAACACCTTACACCATCGTACGAAAGATTAAAACTCCATAATAAACCTAATGAATTCGTCCGAGTAATTTGAACACCATACAACAATTTGGAATATATTACGACTCTGTATGCCACATTACCGCCTTGAAAAGCATGTTAGTATAACGTACGGCACCTTACAGCTCCTAACAAAACATTACAACACCGTACGTAAACTTAAAATTCCATAATAAACCTAATGAATTCGTCCGAGTCATTTGAACATCGTACGACCACTCAGGACTTGTTACGACTCTGTATGCGAAATTAGCAACAGGAAAAGCAATTTAGAATAATGTAGGATGCGTTACAACTTTTGAGAACACCTTACACCACCGTACGAAAGATTAAAACTCCATAATAAACCTAATGAATTCGTCCGAGTAATTTGAACACCATACAACAATTTGGAATATATTACGACTCTGTATGCCACATTACCGCCTTGAAAAGTGTGTTAGTATAACGTACGGCACCTTACAACTGCTAACAAAACATTACAACACCGTACGTAAACTTAAAACTCCATAATAAACCTAATGAATTCGTCCGAGTCATTTGAACATCGTACGACCACTCAGGACTTGTTACGACTCTGTATGCGAAATTAGCAACAGGAAAAGCAATTTAGAATAATGTAGGATGCGTTACAACTTTTGAGAACACCTTACACCACCGTACGAAATATTTAAAACTCCATAATAAACCTAATGAATTCGTCCGAGTAATTTGAACACCATACAACAATTTGGAATATATTACGACTCTGTATGCCACATTACCGCCTTGAAAAGCGTGTTAGTATAACGTACGGCACCTTACAACTCCTAACAAAACATTACAACACCGTACGTAAACTTAAAACTCCATAATAAACCTAATGAATTCGTCCGAGTCCTTTGAACATCGTACGACCATTCAGGACTAGTTACGACTCTGTATGCGAAATTAGCAATAGGAAAAGCAATTTAGAATAATGTAGGATGCGTTACAACTTTTGAGAACACCTTACACCACCGTACGAAATATTTAAAACTCCATAATAAACCTAATGAATTCGTCCGAGTAATTTGAACACCATACAACAATTTGGAATATATTACGACTCTGTATGCCACATTACCGCCTTGAAAAGTGTGTTAGTATAACGTACGACACCTTACAACTCCTAACAAAACATTACAACACCGTACGTAAACTTAAAACTCCATAATAAACCTAATGAATTCGTCCGAGTCATTTGAACATCGTAAGACCACTCAGGACTTGTTACGACTCTATATGCGATATTAGCAACAGGAAAAGCAATTTAGAATAATGTAGGATGCGTTACAACTTTTGAGAACACCTTACACCATCGTACGAAAGATTAAAACTCCATAATAAACCTAATGAATTTGTCCGAGTAATTTGAACACCATACAACAATTTGGAATATATTACGACTCTGTATGCCACATTACCGCCTTGATAAGCATGTTAGTATAACGTACGGCACCTTACAGCTCCTAACAAAACATTACAACACCGTACGTAAACTTAAAACTCCATAATAAACCTAATGAATTCGTCCGAGTCATTTGAACATCGTACGACCACTCAGGACTTGTTACGACTCTGTATGCGAAATTAGCAACTGGAAAAGCAATTTAGAATAATGTAGGATGCGTTACAACTTTTGAGAACACCTTACACCACCGTACGAAAGATTAAAACTCCATAATAAACCTAATGAATTTGTCCGAGTAATTTGAACACCATACAACAATTTGGAATATATTACGACTCTGTATGCCACATTACCGCCTTGAAAAGCATGTTAGTATAACGTACGGCACCTTACAGCTCCTAACAAAACATTACAACACCGTACGTAAACTTAAAACTCCATAATAAACCTAATGAATTCGTCCGAGTCATTTGAACATCGTACGACCACTCAGGACTTGTTACGACTCTATATGCGATATTAGCAACAGGAAAAGCAATTTAGAATAATGTAGGATGCGTTACAACTTTTGAGAACACCTTACACCATCGTACGAAAGATTAAAACTCCATAATAAACCTAATGAATTCGTCCGAGTAATTTGAACACCATACAACAATTTGGAATATATTACGACTCTGTATGCCACATTACCGCCTTGAAAAGCATGTTAGTATAACGTACGGCACCTTACAGCTCCTAACAAAACATTACAACACCGTACGTAAACTTAAAACTCCATAATAAACCTAATGAATTCGTCCGAGTCATTTGAACATCGTACGACCACTCAGGACTTGTTACGACTCTGTATGCGAAATTAGCAACAGGAAAAGCAATTTAGAATAATGTAGGATGCGTTACAACTTTTGAGAACACCTTACACCACCGTACGAAAGATTAAAACTCCATAATAAACCTAATGAATTCGTCCGAGTAATTTGAACACCATACAACAATTTGGAATATATTACGACTCTGTATGCCACATTACCGCCTTGAAAAGTGTGTTAGTATAACGTACGGCACCTTACAACTGCTAACAAAACATTACAACACCGTACGTAAACTTAAAACTCCATAATAAACCTAATGAATTCGTCCGAGTCACTTGAACATCGTACGACCACTCAGGACTTGTTACGACTCTGTATGCGAAATTAGCAACAGGAAAAGCAATTTAGAATAATGTAGGATGCGTTACAACTTTTGAGAACACCTTACACCACCGTACGAAATATTTAAAACTCCATAATAAACCTAATGAATTCGTCCGAGTAATTTGAACACCATACAACAATTTGGAATATATTACGACTCTGTATGCCACATTACCGCCTTGAAAAGCATGTTAGTATAACGTACGGCACCTTACAGCTCCTAACAAAACATTACAACACCGTACGTAAACTTAAAACTCCATAATAAACCTAATGAATTCGTCCGAGTCATTTGAACATCGTACGACCACTCAGGACTTGTTACGACTCTGTATGCGAAATTAGCAACAGGAAAAGCAATTTAGAATAATGTAGGATGCGTTACAACTTTTGAGAACACCTTACACCACCGTACGAAAGATTAAAACTCCATAATAAACCTAATGAATTCGTCCGAGTAATTTGAACACCATACAACAATTTGGAATATATTACGACTCTGTATGCCACATTACCGCCTTGAAAAGTGTGTTAGTATAACGTACGGCACCTTACAACTGCTAACAAAACATTACAACACCGTACGTAAACTTAAAACTCCATAATAAACCTAATGAATTCGTCCGAGTCACTTGAACATCGTACGACCACTCAGGACTTGTTACGACTCTGTATGCGAAATTAGCAACAGGAAAAGCAATTTAGAATAATGTAGGATGCGTTACAACTTTTGAGAACACCTTACACCACCGTACGAAATATTTAAAACTCCATAATAAACCTAATGAATTCGTCCGAGTAATTTGAACACCATACAACAATTTGGAATATATTACGACTCTGTATGCCACATTACCGCCTTGAAAAGCATGTTAGTATAACGTACGGCACCTTACAGCTCCTAACAAAACATTACAACACCGTACGTAAACTTAAAACTCCATAATAAACCTAATGAATTCGTCCGAGTCATTTGAACATCGTACGACCACTCAGGACTTGTTACGACTCTGTATGCGAAATTAGCAACAGGAAAAGCAATTTAGAATAATGTAGGATGCGTTACAACTTTTGAGAACACCTTACACCACCGTACGAAAGATTAAAACTCCATAATAAACCTAATGAATTCGTCCGAGTAATTTGAACACCATACAACAATTTGGAATATATTACGACTCTGTATGCCACATTACCGCCTTGAAAAGTGTGTTAGTATAACGTACGGCACCTTACAACTGCTAACAAAACATTACAACACCGTACGTAAACTTAAACTCCATAATAAACCTAATGAATTCGTCCGAGTCACTTGAACATCGTACGACCACTCAGGACTTGTTACGACTCTGTATGCGAAATTAGCAACAGGAAAAGCAATTTAGAATAATGTAGGATGCGTTACAACTTTTGAGAACACCTTACACCACCGTACGAAATATTTAAAACTCCATAATAAACCTAATGAATTCGTCCGAGTAATTTGAACACCATACAACAATTTGGAATATATTACGACTCTGTATGCCACATTACCGCCTTGAAAAGCATGTTAGTATAACGTACGGCACCTTACAGCTCCTAACAAAACATTACAACACCGTACGTAAACTTAAAACTCCATAATAAACCTAATGAATTCGTCCGAGTCATTTGAACATCGTACGACCACTCAGGACTTGTTACGACTCTGTATGCGAAATTAGCAACAGGAAAAGCAATTTAGAATAATGTAGGATGCGTTACAACTTTTGAGAACACCTTACACCACCGTACGAAAGATTAAAACTCCATAATAAACCTAATGAATTCGTCCGAGTAATTTGAACACCATACAACAATTTGGAATATATTACGACTCTGTATGCCACATTACCGCCTTGAAAAGTGTGTTAGTATAACGTACGGCACCTTACAACTGCTAACAAAACATTACAACACCGTACGTAAACTTAAAACTCCATAATAAACCTAATGAATTCGTCCGAGTCACTTGAACATCGTACGACCACTCAGGACTTGTTACGACTCTGTATGCGAAATTAGCAACAGGAAAAGCAATTTAGAATAATGTAGGATGCGTTACAACTTTTGAGAACACCTTACACCACCGTACGAAATATTTAAAACTCCATAATAAACCTAATGAATTCGTCCGAGTAATTTGAACACCATACAACAATTTGGAATATATTACGACTCTGTATGCCACATTACCGCCTTGAAAAGCGTGTTAGTATAACGTACGGCACCTTACAACTCCTAACAAAACATTACAACACCGTACGTAAACTTAAAACTCCATAATAAACCTAATGAATTCGTCCGAGTCCTTTGAACATCGTACGACCACTCAGGACTAGTTACGAATCTGTATGCGAAATTAGCAACAGGAAAAGCAATTTAGAATAATGTAGGATGCGTTACAACTTTTGAGAACACCTTTCACCAACGTACGAAATATTTAAAACTCCATAATAAACCTAATGAATTTGTCCGAGTAATTTGAACACCATACAACAATTTGGAATATATTACGACTCTGTATGCCACATTACCGCCTTGAAAAGTGTGTTAGTATAACGTACGGCACTGATGTGCTAAAATGGTCTATAAAAATTAACAAATAAAACCTAATTTAAACACTCTAATTTAATCCTAATTACCCTAAACTAGACCACACAAGGCAAGTATACCTGACGTGAGATAGTATAGTTAATGGTAAACCAGGTATCGAACCCTAGAGACACAACTGAATAACAAAATTAACTAATTAAATAATTTGATTGAAAAGATTGGGGTTTTGTTTGTAAGCAAATAAAGTAAATGAAAATTAAATCTAAAGACTTTAATTAAATTAACGAATTGGAAACGCAAGTAAGACTTGATTCAGATTAGAGAAAAAACGTTACCTAGGTTGTTACTAATGATGAACGATTATTGATTAAACTTTAGACTTGGTTGTTAAAACGAAACTAGGATCATAAATTGCAACTCTACGAACTTCCTAAGGATCCTAGACCATTATCCGGGTGTGACCTTTTGGTTATCCGGAGTGTTGCTAAAGCCCACTAGTTGGTTAAATCGCCTCTCGGTTCCTTTAACAGTAATTAAATACCCTATGATCGACTCCCCTCTCAGTTTCACCGATCCAATATATCCTAAGACACAAGGGGTGGTTTAATAATTAATTCTATGACTCAAACATACAAGTTTATTTCGTTATTAGAAAAGTTCCTCTCGTACCCTATTTCTAACGACTAGACAAACAAGACACGTTGATAAATCCTCACTTCTCGGGTATTGGACTTAGTAGGACAAATAAATTTATTGGATTATTAATTAACCTCCTATGGTTCCTACGTCTAGACAACCATTCAAAACACGAAAACAAGAGTTAACGATATTGATACGCAACCATACACAAAAGACATTTGCAAAGCTACGTAAGGCGGTTTAACAAATAACACAATCCATTCATTCATTCATTCAAACACATCATAGAATATAAAAATCAAACTTTTATAAAATTACTAAATCGTTTTATCAATCAACCAAAAACCAAGTTTAATCAAATAAACATTACCAATAGCAAACAACCTAGGTAACTAATAAGTTTAGTTCATAGTTAAAGTTAAAAACACAAAACAAGTCAAAGTTAATGTATTCATGAGTAATAACGATGAGAAATCAAGATAACGCATGCAAGACACAACTAGGTCGGATGAAAACTACCCGATCACGACCTCCAAGACTTGATTTCGTGCTCAAAACTTCAGCTTCCTTGCTCCAAAATCGTCTTTAGCAGCCTCCAAATTCGTATATTAAAAACCGTTTATCGCGTCGCCTTTTAAACTCGTTCAACTAGGTTAACAAAACCCTAGCCGTAAACCACCTAGGTGGCGGTACCGCGGCGTGGGCATCAGTAGGTGGCGGTACCGCCACCTCCCCCTTTTAACAGAAACTTCATGTTTCTTGTTCCTTTGTCGCGTCGTTTCTCCGATTTTCGATCCGTCTTTCACGTATTGGTGTTTTTTACCTGAAAAACATTCAAAACTAAGTGCCAAGCCTGTTCTAAAAACATTTAAACAAAATTAAACTAAAAACGACTAAAAACAAATAAAACCGACTCAAACAAAAACAAAAACGACTTAAAACAAAGTGAAAACGAGATGTGTTTTACAACACATCAAACATCCCCACACTTGACACTTTTTCGTCCTCGAAAAATCTGCAATGGAATCAGAACTAAATCCTTGGGTCAACAAATAATAATGGTTATCTTATTAAAGTATAATCACGTATTCAACAAACGATTGAAGGTATTCTTATCCAGTTAAACCCAACCACCGACTTTTCAAGCTCCAATTAAATCAGGCAATTAAGTTCAGCTTCAAAGTGATAGCTCTTGCCAAGTTAGTTGTTTCCTTAGATATTTTCAGAATCACTAGTCTAAAGGTCTCACACTTAGTACTCATATATCCACCCGATTCAACTCATGCACTTCAAAGTAAAATTCTAGCCTAACCGTATGAATGTTAAAACATCAGTCTACAGATGAATTTAATGGAATGATGGTCTGGTCAATTTCGAGCATATTTAATTAATGATTGAGCTCATTGGCTTCTTTTGATCCAGATTTATACAATAAGTTGAGCTTTGCTCTTAAAGTGATTATTCATCCTCATCCATATATTTCATTGGATTATTGGAATTTTGTCCAATTTATACAGTGAATGCTCTCGATAATATACATGGGTGATGGATTGATGGAGCGCCACTAAAATCGACATTTACTCAGTAAACTAGATAATAGTGTGCTATTAAGTAAATTAACATTCTAATACTCATACGGTTAAACGCTAAAACCTAACTTTTTCAACACTTGTCTCTTCAAGTTTCAACATTTTCCAAAGATGAGGACCCACAAAACCGTAATTATCTAAGTACATTTAAGACAATTTTGAAAACCTTATAGTCGGCTGGGCCTACCAACACATCCCAAGTTGAATACGCTTTC
This sequence comes from Tagetes erecta, assembly GCA_030867185.1. Classification (NCBI taxonomy): domain Eukaryota; kingdom Viridiplantae; phylum Streptophyta; class Magnoliopsida; order Asterales; family Asteraceae; genus Tagetes; species Tagetes erecta. Next base: position 50,004,186 of record CM061488.1, on the reverse strand, counting down.
TACCCATTTAAAGTGTTATACATATAGTAATTTGAAAAACCCAAAAACTTAGCGTTTACTCATCATCTCCCATTTAACGCAGAAAAATCTAAGACATTTTTTTAATTTTTTAATTTTTTAATTTTTTTTTAATTTTTTTTTATTATTTTTTTTAGACTCAAAACGACACATACCAAAATAAATATTCCCCATCCCCACACTTAAAACACACATTGTCCTCAATGTGGCTTTGAGAAATAAACTAAAAGACATAAATTAAAAACAAACTAATCAAGATAAAAGAAAATATTAAAGAAAAAGAAAAAACTTAAACAAGGGAATGCAATTAGAACAAACTCGCCTGGTAATGATGATGTTTCCAGGTACTTTCACCTCTGAATTAAAGTTTTCCTTGCGAACTTTGCCCACTCTTTCTTCTTCAACAGCAACCACCGGATATAACTCGTTTACGCCCAAATGTACCATACAATCATCCAACAATCTCATAGCACGTGGTAACACTCAAACCAACATTCAACTAACAAAATAAACAAGGAATTGAACCGACAAGTGTTTCACATTACATAGTTAAATTACAGACCAGCAGCACAATAAAATAAATGACAAAATAAGATAAAGTAAAATAAGATGAAAAAGAAAAAGAAAAAGAAAAAGAACCAGTGCTGCACTTCTCTCGTTCCTGCTGTCACCATCATCTGTCAATCATTCTGATCCATGTAGTATGGAGGTATCGGCACCCCCATACTTTCCATCATCGCCCTCATGGCCCTCCTATTCTCTCTCTCATTTGATTCATACGTCCGAAATCGCTGGTTGATGTTTTCATTAACCTGTTGACCCATGGCCGTGAACCTCGAATCCATCTGCTGAGTAAACTGTTGGTTCAGCGCAGTGAATCCCTGGTTTATTCGGTCATTCAACCCAGCAAAGTTCCTGTCTAAATTGTTACCGAATGTGGCAAAAGTTTGATCAATCATTGAGAACCTGTTCGCCATCTGGTGCTGAAGCATATCCATAGTGACTGGGCCAGTTGACTGATACGGAGGGATAGGATTCGGTTCGGGTTCTTGAACCGGTGATTGTCGTCGCCTCCTCCTATTAGACGGCCCAGCTGAACTAGACGCACCCGCGTCTCCATCCCCAACGCTATACTTCAACCGTGGGGGATTAATTGATATCAAAATCTTCCCCTTCATCAAATCATCCAAACTGAGCCACCCGGCCCTAGGTCCCTGTGTAAAAAATCGTTCAGGAAAGCGGTCAAAAGCACCCACATGCCTCGCTATCCGTGTGATGTACGGGCCTAAGTCCAACCGAGCGTCTCTACCCCCACGGCGGGGACGCTTAGCAGATATACAGAAAACAGAGGCAAAATTTACCAAATCTTTATTGGACATGTGATAAAGACAAAAAATGTCTTGCAGATTACATTTGTCGGCTCCTTCGCCGCGACCAATAAGAGTTGATGCTAAAATCCTTTGAAGGTATCGTAGGCATGGATCACGAATATTCTTAGCCTGACAATCTGTGTCGTAATCCCCTACCCCAATACCCGACCATGCTGATTTAACTTGCCCTTCAACCAAGCTTTCCAAATATGCCTTCTTGTGAAAACCCCTAGTAGCATTATTGAACCAAACAGTGGCAATCTCCTCTTGGGTATAAAAACCCAATGCTACCCCGAGCTCGGGGACACTCATCGTACAAACCTGACCACCCAAGGAAAACGATACAGCATGACTGTTATCATAGTCCTTTGGTGAGTACTGGAATGTGCATAAGAACTCGAGAACAAACTCCTCGTATTGATCTTCATCCGGTGTAAGGACGGCTAACCATTTGTTTGGGAGGTAGTCTCGCAAGTGTCCTTCCTCTCCCATACCCCCAAATAATTCAAAGTCAATGTTTCGGGGAGTTAGGAGTCTCGTGCCCACTAGTTTATCGAAGATATTTCTCTCCTCGGTGTCTTCAGCAAATTGAAGGAGAGTGTGGGTACTAATATCACGATCCTCAAGGGGTACTAGAATATCATCTTCGTGAGGGAAAATAACCGGTTCTCTGTCAATTTGTCGTCTGGGACGGGCTCGTATTGCTCTGGGCCTTCCAAACATTCTGCAGAAACAATTTATATAATAATCAGAACGGATGAACGAGAGAAGAGTACAGAATGGTAAACAAAATAAACAAATAATAAAAATTTGCAGAAAAAAATTGAACAAAGGAAAACTAAATGGTGACAAACGTATAGCATTTCATTCGCATTTGACCTTTAACTAAAAGTAAAAGTTGCTAAAACCTGAAAATGTTAAGCTTAAACTAAAATGCATCTTAATCAAACCTCGTCCGAATGGAGATTGAGTACGGGCGAGGTTGATTGAAAACTTAAGTTTAAACTAAACATCTCCCAAAACAAACTTTGAAAAGTAAATAAAACAAAAATCCTAGGACTTAAAACTAAACCGACACTTATTTTAAACTAAGACTCAAAGTTACTCATTTGGCAATTACGACAATTCAAGATGCTAACTTAGATCCCATTCACCTTTCCTAGCTCTTATTTCCTCTAACCATCCCAGAAAAAATTCTTCCCTGAACTAGTTGGATATGCCATTCCTATTCCCTACTAAAAGTCCATTCAACAATGCATGTAAAACATGACACCCAACATCCAAAAATCAACTATCATTATGCCTCACATTAAACATCAACCTAATTGCTAGTAGGGAAACTAAATCAACTCTTAAACCTATCATAATCACCAAACAACTAAAACACTTGCATAAAAATTAAAACTTTACAAAAATTTAAAAGACAAAAGTTAAAAGTTCATACCTTTGAAGCTTCTAAACGAGATTGCAACTAACAAAAAGTGGAAACCAAGCAAAATTAAGCAAAACCCCCAAATTTTAGACTTCAATTCGTAAATGGGTCGGGTTGGGTGAATGTGGGTTGGGTTTGGTGGTTAAATGTGAAGAAAGATGAAAGAATTGATAGAATGTGGTAGTATGATGGATGGATTGCAAGAAAAAGGGAAGAAATTGGTAAAAAGATGGTGGATTTGAGGATTGGTATGGTGGTTTGCGGCTGGAAGAAGAAGGTAGGTATGTGGGAGTGTGGTTAGGGCTTGTAAGGAGAAGAGGACACTAAAACCCGTAGGTCAGGTACATCGCGGCGCCGCGACGTAGACCACAACATACGGCGGTACCGCTACCTGCGTCGCGGTACCGCGGCGTGAGAAGGATAAGGTGGCGGTACCGCCACCTCCCATATTTAACAGAAACTTTGTGTGTTGTTGGCTGGAAATTTTTCTAAGTGTTGGAAACTTATTGACTTGGTTAACATACTCACACTTAGCCAAAATTTTCACCCCCCATTACCCGAATACTTAAAACTTACCTGGAGGCTTGTTAATCGACGTTGTTCTCGCTTTGAAACCTGCAAAACTCACAAAAGAAAACAAAAACGTAAAATAAGAAAATGACTCAAAAGCAATTAAACGTACCTAACGACTCGTAATTTTGTACAAACTCTACAAACGGGTAGCAACCCGATGTTTCACCCAAGTTAGGCCGTTTTGGTGGGTTCGAGGAGGTCCTCCTCCTCCTCCGTGGCGTTCGTCGGTCCTCCGATGTAAATCTTCAACCGATGGCCATTGACCTTCCATGATTCCCCATTTTCGTTCTCGATTTCAACCGTACCATAGGGAAATACCTCTTTCACCGTGTAGGGGCCACTCCATTTGGATTTCAACTTTCCTGCAAACAATTTTAAACGTGAGTTAAAAACCAACACCTTATCCCCACACTTGAACTCTTTCACGTTCCTCAGCCGGCTATCATGCAATGCTTTTGTCCGCTCCTTGTAGCTCCATGACCTTGCATACGCTTCATCCCTCAACTCTTCCAATTCATGCAATTGATGAAAACGGTTTCTTGTTGCTTTAGGCAAATCAAGATGAACCGTCTTCAATGCCCAAAACGCTTTGTGTTCCAACTCCACCGGCAAGTGACAAGCTTTACCATATACCATCCGGAACGAAGTTGTGCCTATAGGAGTTTTGTAGGCCGTCCGAAACGCCCACAATGCATCATCCAATTTATCCGACCAATCCTTCCTATTCTTTCCCACGGTCTTCTCCAAAATCCGCTTCACCCCACGATTTGCATTTTCCACTTGACCATTCGTTTGTGGGTGGTATGCGGTTGAAAGCCGGTGATTCACACCATACTTTGCCATAGCTTTTTCCATTTGTGAGTTGCAAAAGTGCGTCCCCCGATCACTAATCAACGCCTTAGGCGTTCCAAAACGAGAAAATAGCTTCTTTAGAAACGCGACCACCACTCTTGCATCATTTGTTGCTAACGCTTGTGCTTCGACCCACTTGGACACATAATCTATAGCCATCAAAATATACCGGTTTCCCTTAGATGAAGGAAAGGGTCCCATAAAGTCGATCCCCCACACATCAAACACCTCACACACTTGGATGGGATTTTGAAGCATTTCATTCTTTGCCGAAATATTACCCGTCCTTTGGCACGCATCACACCTTCTTACGAAATCATGAGCATCTTTAAAGATCGTAGGCCAATAAAAACCCGAATCAAATACCTTCTTGGCCGTGTAAGATGATCCATGATGGCCTCCCGTCAACCCCTCATGACAATGCCTAAGAATCTCAACCCCTTCTTCTCGACTAACACATCTTCTCAAGATTTGATCCGCCCCAACCCGGAATAGATAAGGCGAATCCCATATATAGTAGCTCACTTCCGCGAAGAACCTCTTTCGTTGTTGACTCGTCATCCCTTTAGCAACAACACCACTAGCTAGATAGTTTGCAATGTCCGAAAACCAAGGCAAACCTTGTTCTTCGGCTTTCATATAGTTCACAAACTCCCCATCCGATTCAACTTCAATTCGTAACAACGATTCATGAGGGAATGTATCACCGATGTTATCCTCATTCATCGTTTCTCTATCCGGGTCTTCCAAACGCGACAAGTGATCCGCCGCTAGATTCTCCGCCCCTTTCTTATCCTTTATTTCAATATCGAATTCGGAAATGAGTAGAATCCATCTAATCAACCTCGGCTTTGCATCCTTCTTTGCAAACAAATATTTCAAAGCCGAGTGATCCGGAACTTTTCGAATGCATAAACCACCGCTAAAAGTTCCTTCTCCGTTGTTGTATAATTCTCTTGGGCGTCATTCAACATTTTGCTTGCATAGTAGATCGGATGAAAGTGCTTATCCTTTCTTTGACCCAAAACAGCTCCTACCGCGTAATCGCTTGCATCACACATTAGTTCAAACGGTAGGTTCCAATCCGGAGCAACTAAAATGGGGGCCTCAACCAACTTCTCTTTAAGAAACTCAAATGATTTCAAACACTCCTCATCAAATTCAAAAACTATATCTTTTTCAAGCAAACGGGTCATAGGTCGGGTTATTTTTGAAAAATCTTTTATAAACCTCCGATAGAAACCCGCATGACCCAAGAAACTACGTACCGACTTGACACTTGTAGGTGGTGGAAGCTTGCTAATCGTCTCAATCTTGGCCCGATCAACTTCAATACCATTCCTTGAGATTTTATGACCCAAGACTATGCCTTCGGTGACCATGAAGTGACACTTCTCCCAATTCAACATCAACTTGGTTTCGATGCACCTCTTCATCATCCTATCCAAATTCCTCAAACAATGATCAAACGAATTTCCGAACACGGAAAAATCGTCCATGAATACCTCCATTGATCTCTCCATCATGTCTTGAAATATTGCGACCATACATCTTTGAAATGTGGCCGGTGCATTGCATAGTCCAAATGGCATCCTCCGATAGGCAAATGTTCCTTGTGAACAAGTAAACGTCGTCTTCTCTTGATCTTCCGGTGCAATGGGTATTTGAAAATATCCTGAAAAACCATCAAGAAAACAGTAAAATTGTTGCCCGGATAACCTTTCAAGCATTTGATCAATAAAAGGTAAAGGGAAGTGGTCTTTTCGGGTGGCGTCATTTAATCTCCGGTAATCTATGCATACACGCCACCCTGTTACCGGTCGAGTAGGAATCAACTCGTCATTCTCATTCTTCACCACCGTCATCCCTCCTTTCTTCGGCACTACTTGGACCGGGCTCACCCATGGTGAATCCGAAGTCGGGTAGATCAAACCCGCATCTAGAAGCTTAAGCACCTCCTTCTTCACAACTTCCGCCACATTCGGATTTACTCTCCTTTGCGGTTGCACCACCGTCTTGTGATCTTCTTCCATGAGAATCCGATGTGTGCAAAACGATGGACTTATTCCTTTGATATCACTTAGCTTCCATGCTATTGCCTGTTTATTCTCCATCAAAACAGAAATCAACTTAGTCTTTTCACTAAGGGATAATTTAGAAGAAATAATAACCGGCAAACCTGCCACCCCATCTAGAAAAGCATATTCTAGATGAGATGGTAATTCCTTGAGCTCCAAGACCGGTGGTTCTTCAATGGATGATTTTTCCCCTTCAACAAACCTGCAAGCATCAGAAATTTCCGGAATTTCCGGAATATTAGTAGTTAGAAAATTTGGGAACGGGTCAACCCGTTCCTTACCCAATACCTGCGGTTCCGCACTTTCATTTACCATCTTGACTTCTCCCTCAAGTGCATCTTCGGGATCCTCTTCAATCATTCCCGACTCATTTAGTAAATCCGTTCCACAAACATAATTAATGCAACGATCCATCTGAGAGAAAATGGTGTCGATGAAGTAGACCGCATCATCTTGACCATTTGAGTTCTTCATTGACTTCATCACATCAAAAGTTACACTTTCATCCCCGACACGAAGTGTAATCCGCCCTTCAAACACATGAATAATGGTCTTCGCCGTCCTTAGAAACGACCGACCCAAAATTAGCGGAACCCTCTCATCCGCCTCCATATCAAGAATCACAAAATCGGCTGGGAACACGAACTTATCAACCTTTACCAAAACATTCTCAACTATGCCCACCGGGTATTTAATTGACATATCCGCTAAAGATATACTCATACGGGTCGGACTCATCTCCTTCAACCCAAGTCGCACAAACATAGAGTATGGCATCAAATTTATACTTGCACCAAGATCGGCTAAAGCATGTTTTACCGAAGACCCACCAAACAAGCACGGGATAGTGAAAATACCTGGGTCTTCAAGCTTTTCTGGCAAGTTATTCTGGACCACTGCCGAGCACCTTTCATTCAACTCCACATTAGACAAAGATTCAAGCTTCTTCCTATTCGATAAAAGATCCTTCAAACACTTGGCGTACTTAGGCATATGCTGAATTGCCTCTATAAATGGAAGGTTTATCTTCAACTGCTTGAACATCTCTAGAAAAGACCCGAACTCCTTAACATACTTGTCTTGCATAAGACGAGCAGGATATGGAACGTGTCTAAGATCAACTGGAGCTTTCTTCGTCTCTCCGTCCTTCTTACCTTGCACTTTCTCACCCGGAACCTCAGTAGTAGAATCTTTCTTTTCCTCAACCTTTCCCGGTGATTCCATTTCAATTTCCTCGTCCACCGGCTCTTCCTCTTCTACCGGTGGTCGTTCTTTCTCTCCCCCCTTACCACTTCTAGTTGTCACAGCCTTAAGTGTAGCTTTAGGGTTCATTTCAGTACCACCCGAAAACGACCCCATAGGTCTTTCTTCCATCCTCCTTGCCATATCGCCTACCACTCTTTGAAGATCCAGAAAAGCAGACTGTTGATTTTTCAAGATAGTGTCATGCTCCCTCAACCGATTCTGTGTCTCTTGATCCTTAGAGATAAGCTGAGTCAACAATTGAGTCTGAGTAGCCAAGATATCTTTGATTTCCTTAGTGTCATTACTACCCTCTGAAGATTGACCCTGATTATGTTCGGTGCGAGGTTGGAAACCAGGTGGGTTACCATTTCCGCCCGATCTCCACCCGAAGTTCGGATGGTTCTTCCAGTTCTGATTATAAGTGTTACCATACCCAGAGTTAGAGTTCCGATTCTGATTCATATTACCCACAAAGTCAACCTGCTCATGTTCCATGGTCGGACAAACTGAAGTATCATGGTTACCTCGACAGTACTCACACTTGGTCATACTCATCTTGATTTCCTTCATTTCCTTGGTCAAAGTAGCCAAGGCAGCAATAACCTGAGGATCCGTATTACCTTCAGAAGATTTAACATGATACATACCACGAGTACCCGTAGTATTCTGAGAAGTACTTCGAGCAGCAGAAGATGACTGTTGATCGGTTAACGCAAAACTCTGGAAAAGATCTTCGCACTCCTCTCTAGTCTTCTTTTCCATCACATGTCCCCCGGCTGAAGTATTGAACATTTCCTGCTTAGCCGGTGTAAGCCCGTTGAAGAATTTCTCAACCAAGGCCCATTCAGTCAACCCATGGTTAGGACATTTAGCAAGCAAATTTTGGAACCTTTCATAAGCCATGTAATAGGCTTCATCGGGGTCCATCTTGAAAGAGTGGATTTGATTCCTCAAACGTGCAGCTTTCGATGGTGGATAGTACTTGCTCAAAAACTTATCCGAGAGTTGTTCCCATGTAGTGATGGAGTCATGCGGCTGAGATTCAAACCAAGTAAGAGCACGACCCTGCAAAGTGAAAGGAAACAAACGCAAGTAAATAGCATTTACAGTAACATTGGAAATATTAAAAGTGTTGCAGATGCGAGTAAACCGGGACAAGTGTGATTGAGCATCTTCATCTTCTAAACCATGAAACTGAGTGACGTTCGAGATGGTGCTCATCACATGTGAAGGAATCTGCCATGTGTTGGTGTTGGTCAAAGCTCCATGTGCAATAGGAGAACGTGCTCCAAAAACCCCCTCACTAGCTTGTTGGTGAACCGTGCGCCTTGGTGGATTAGCGTTATCTCCCATCTCGAATTTACGAACCGGAGAAGTATCTCTAAGCCTTGAATTCAACACTGCCTTCAACCTTTCACGAAGGTTTTGCTTACGTTCGTGAAGCTCGAGCTCGGGATCTGTAAATGGTGAATACTCTTTTTCTCCTTGCGAGCGCGTGTGTGGCATAGACTGCAAAAACTGAAACAAAAGAAAATATAAGTACTAAAAAAAAACTAAAACTTAAGATTAAAACAACTAAGCAATAAAAGAGTGGATAAACAAACAAAAGATAATCTAAACAAACAAACTAAACTAATCAAAGTTAATTTTGCTATTGCCAAGTGTCCCCGGCAACGGCGCCAAAAACTTGATGTGCTAAAATGGTCTATAAAAATTAACAAATAAAACCTAATTTAAACACTCTAATTTAATCCTAATTACCCTAAACTAGACCACACAAGGCAAGTATACCTGACGTGAGATAGTATAGTTAATGGTAAACCAGGTATCGAACCCTAGAGACACAACTGAATAACAAAATTAACTAATTAAATAATTTGATTGAAAAGATTGGGGTTTTGTTTGTAAGCAAATAAAGTAAATGAAAATTAAATCTAAAGACTTTAATTAAATTAACGAATTGGAAACGCAAGTAAGACTTGATTCAGATTAGAGAAAAAACGTTACCTAGGTTGTTACTAATGATGAACGATTATTGATTAAACTTTAGACTTGGTTGTTAAAACGAAACTAGGATCATAAATTGCAACTCTACGAACTTCCTAAGGATCCTAGACCATTATCCGGGTGTGACCTTTTGGTTATCCGGAGTGTTGCTAAAGCCCACTAGTTGGTTAAATCGCCTCTCGGTTCCTTTAACAGTAATTAAATACCCTATGATCGACTCCCCTCTCAGTTTCACCGATCCAATATATCCTAAGACACAAGGGGTGGTTTAATAATTAATTCTATGACTCAAACATACAAGTTTATTTCGTTATTAGAAAAGTTCCTCTCGTACCCTATTTCTAACAACTAGACAAACAAGACACGTTGATAAATCCTCACTTCTCGGGTATTGGACTTAGTAGGACAAATAAATTTATTGGATTATTAATTAACCTCCTATGGTTCCTACGTCTAGACAACCATTCAAAACACGAAAACAAGAGTTAACGATATTGATACGCAACCATACACAAAAGACATTTGCAAAGCTACGTAAGGCGGTTTAACAAATAACACAATCCATTCATTCATTCATTCAAACACATCATAGAATATAAAAATCAAACTTTTATAAAATTACTAAATCGTTTTATCAATCAACCAAAAACCAAGTTTAATCAAATAAACATTACCAATAGCAAACAACCTAGGTAACTAATAAGTTTAGTTCATAGTTAAAGTTAAAAACACAAAACAAGTCAAAGTTAATGTATTCATGAGTAATAACGATGAGAAATCAAGATAACGCATGCAAGACACAACTAGGTCGGATGAAAACTACCCGATCACGACCTCCAAGACTTGATTCCGTGCTCAAAACTTCAGCTTCCTTGCTCCAAAATCGTCTTTAGCAGCCTCCAAATTCGTATATTAAAAACCGTTTATCGCGTCGCCTTTTAAACTCGTTCAACTAGGTTAACAAAACCCTAGCCGTAAACCACCTAGGTGGCGGTACCGCGGCGTGGACATCAGTAGGTGGCGGTACCGCCACCTCCCCCTTTTAACAGAAACTTCATGTTTCTTGTTCCTTTGTCGCGTCGTTTCTCCGATTTTCGATCCGTCTTTCACGTATTGGTGTTTTTTACCTGAAAAACATTCAAAACTAAGTGCCAAGCCTGTTCTAAAAACATTTAAACGAAATTAAACTAAAAACGACTAAAAACAAATAAAACCGACTCAAACAAAAACAAAAACGACTTAAAACAAAGTGAAAACGAGATGTGTTTTACAACACATCAGGCACCTTACAACTCCTAACAAAACATTACAACACCGTACGTAAACTTAAAACTCCATAATAAACCTAATGAATTCGTCCGAGTCATTTGAACATCGTAAGACCACTCAGGACTTGTTACGACTCTATATGCGATATTAGCAACAGGAAAAGCAATTTAGAATAATGTAGGATGCGTTACAACTTTTGAGAACACCTTACACCATCGTACGAAAGATTAAAACTCCATAATAAACCTAATGAATTTGTCCGAGTAATTTGAACACCATACAACAATTTGGAATATATTACGACTCTGTATGCCACATTACCGCCTTGATAAGCATGTTAGTATAACGTACGGCACCTTACAGCTCCTATCAAAACATTACAACACCGTACGTAAACTTAAAACTCCATAATAAACCTAATGAATTCGTCCGAGTCATTTGAACATCGTACGACCACTCAGGACATGTTACGACTCTGTATGCGAAATTAGCAACTGGAAAAGCAATTTAGAATAATGTAGGATGCGTTACAACTTTTGAGAACACCTTACACCACCGTACGAAAGATTAAAACTCCATAATAAACCTAATGAATTCGTCCGAGTAATTTGAACACCATACAACAATTTGGAATATATTACGACTCTGTATGCCACATTACCGCCTTGATAAGCATGTTAGTATAACGTACGGCACCTTACAGCTCCTATCAAAACATTACAACACCGTACGTAAACTTAAAACTCCATAATAAACCTAATGAATTCGTCCGAGTCATTTGAACATCATACGACCACTCAGGACATGTTACGACTCTGTATGCGAAATTAGCAACTGGAAAAGCAATTTAGAATAATGTAGGATGCGTTACAACTTTTGAGAACACCTTACACCACCGTACGAAAGATTAAAACTCCATAATAAACCTAATGAATTCGTCCGAGTAATTTGAACACCATACAACAATTTGGAATATATTACGACTCTGTATGCCACATTACCGCCTTGAAAAGCATGTTAGTATAACGTACGGCACCTTACAGCTCCTAACAAAACATTACAACACCGTACGTAAACTTAAAACTCCATAATAAACCTAATGAATTCGTCCGAGTCATTTGAACATCGTACGACCACTCAGGACTTGTTACGACTCTATATGCGATATTAGCAACAGGAAAAGCAATTTAGAATAATGTAGGATGCGTTACAACTTTTGAGAACACCTTACACCATCGTACGAAAGATTAAAACTCCATAATAAACCTAATGAATTCGTCCGAGTAATTTGAACGCCATACAACAATTTGGAATATATTACGACTCTGTATGCCACATTACCGCCTTGAAAAGCATGTTAGTATAACGTACGGCACCTTACAGCTCCTAACAAAACATTACAACACCGTACGTAAACTTAAAACTCCATAATAAACCTAATGAATTCGTCCGAGTCATTTGAACATCGTACGACCACTCAGGACTTGTTACGACTCTGTATGCGAAATTAGCAACAGGAAAAGCAATTTAGAATAATGTAAGATGCGTTACAACTTTTGAGAACACCTTACACCACCGTACGAAAGATTAAAACTCCATAATAAACCTAATGAATTCGTCCGAGTAATTTGAACACCATACAACAATTTGGAATATATTACGACTCTGTATGCCACATTACCGCCTTGAAAAGCATTTTAGTATAACGTACGGCACCTTACAGCTCCTAACAAAACATTACAACACCGTACGTAAACTTAAAACTCCATAATAAACCTAATGAATTCGTCCGAGTCATTTGAACATCGTACGACCACTCAGGACTTGTTACGACTCTGTATGCGAAATTAGCAACAGGAAAAGCAATTTAGAATAATGTAGGATGCGTTACAACTTTTGAGAACACCTTACACCACCGTACGAAATATTTAAAACTCCATAATAAACCTAATGAATTCGTCCGAGTAATTTGAACACCATACAACAATTTGGAATATATTACGACTCTGTATGCCACATTACCGCCTTGAAAAGCGTGTTAGTATAACGTACGGCACCTTACAACTCCTAACAAAACATTACAACACCGTACGTAAACTTAAAACTCCATAATAAACCTAATGAATTCGTCCGAGTCCTTTGAACATCGTACGACCATTCAGGACTAGTTACGACTCTGTATGCGAAATTAGCAACAGGAAAAGCAATTTAGAATAATGTAGGATGCGTTACAACTTTTGAGAACACCTTACACCACCGTACGAAATATTTAAAACTCCATAATAAACCTAATGAATTCGTCCGAGTAATTTGAACACCATACAACAATTTGGAATATATTACGACTCTGTATGCCACATTACCGCCTTGAAAAGTGTGTTAGTATAACGTACGGCACCTTACAACTCCTAACAAAACATTACAACACCGTACGTAAACTTAAAACTCCATAATAAACCTAATGAATTCGTCCGAGTCATTTGAACATTGTACGACCACTCAGGACTTGTTACGACTCTATATGCGATATTAGCAACAGGAAAAGCAATTTAGAATAATGTAGGATGTGTTACAACTTTTGAGAACACCTTACACCATCGTACGAAAGATTAAAACTCCATAATAAACCTAATGAATTCGTCCGAGTAATTTGAACACCATACAACAATTTGGAATATATTACGACTCTGTATGCCACATTACCGCCTTGAAAAGCATGTTAGTATAACGTACGGCACCTTACAGCTCCTAACAAAACATTACAACACCGTACGTAAACTTAAAACTCCATAATAAACCTAATGAATTCGTCCGAGTCATTTGAACATCGTACGACCACTCAGGACTTGTTACGACTCTGTATGCGAAATTAGCAACAGGAAAAGCAATTTAGAATAATGTAGGATGCGTTACAACTTTTGAGAACACCTTACACCACCGTACGAAAGATTAAAACTCCATAATAAACCTAATGAATTCGTCCGAGTAATTTGAACACCATACAACAATTTGGAATATATTACGACTCTGTATGCCACATTACCGCCTTGAAAAGCATGTTAGTATAACGTACGGCACCTTACAGCTCCTAACAAAACATTACAACACCGTACGTAAACTTAAAACTCCATAATAAACCTAATGAATTCGTCCGAGTCATTTGAACATCGTAAGACCACTCAGGACTTGTTACGACTCTATATGCGATATTAGCAACAGGAAAAACAATTTAGAATAATGTAGGATGCGTTACAACTTTTGAGAACACCTTACACCATCGTACGAAAGATTAAAACTCCATAATAAACCTAATGAATTTGTCCGAGTAATTTGAACACCATACAACAATTTGGAATATATTACGACTCTGTATGCCACATTACCGCCTTGATAAGCATGTTAGTATAACGTAAGGCACCTTACAGCTCCTAACAAAACATTACAACACCGTACGTAAACTTAAAACTCCATAATAAACCTAATGAATTCGTCCGAGTCATTTGAACATCGGACGACCACTCAGGACTTGTTACGACTCTGTATTCGAAATTAGCAACTGGAAAAGCAATTTAGAATAATGTAGGATGCGTTACAACTTTTGAGAACACCTTACACCACCGTACGAAAGATTAAAACTCCATAATAAACCTAATGAATTCGTCCGAGTAATTTGAACACCATACAACAATTTAGAATATATTACGACTCTGTATGCCACATTACCGCCTTGAAAAGCATGTTAGTATAACGTACGGCACCTTACAGCTCCTAACAAAACATTACAACACCGTACGTAAACTTAAAACTCCATAATAAACCTAATGAATTCGTCCGAGTCATTTGAACATCGTACGACCACTCAGGACTTGTTACGACTCTATATGCGATATTAGCAACAGGAAAAGCAATTTAGAATAATGTAGGATGCGTTACAACTTTTGAGAACACCTTACACCATCGTACGAAAGATTAAAACTCCATAATAAACCTAATGAATTCGTCCGAGTAATTTGAACACCATACAACAATTTGGAATATATTACGACTCTGTATGCCACATTACCGCCTTGAAAAGCATGTTAGTATAACGTACGGCACCTTACAGCTCCTAACAAAACATTACAACACCGTACGTAAACTTAAAACTCCATAATAAACCTAATGAATTCGTCCGAGTCATTTGAACATCGTACGACCACTCAGGACTTGTTACGACTCTGTATGCGAAATTAGCAACAGGAAAAGCAATTTAGAATAATGTAGGATGCGTTACAACTTTTGAGAACACCTTACACCACCGTACGAAAGATTAAAACTCCATAATAAACCTAATGAATTCGTCCGAGTAATTTGAACACCATACAACAATTTGGAATATATTACGACTCTGTATGCCACATTACCGCCTTGAAAAGCATGTTAGTATAACGTACGGCACCTTACAGCTCCTAACAAAACATTACAACACCGTACGTAAACTTAAAACTCCATAATAAACCTAATGAATTCTTCCGAGTCATTTGAACATCGTAAGACCACTCAGGACTTGTTACGACTCTATATGCGATATTAGCAACAGGAAAAGCAATTTAGAATAATGTAGGATGCGTTACAACTTTTGAGAACACCTTACACCATCGTACGAAAGATTAAAACTCCATAATAAACCTAATGAATTCGTCCGAGTAATTTGAACACCATACAACAATTTGGAATATATTACGACTCTGTATGCCACATTACCGCCTTGATAAGCATGTTAGTATAACGTAAGGCACCTTACAGCTCCTAACAAAACATTACAACACCGTACGTAAACTTAAAACTCCATAATAAACCTAATGAATTCGTCCGAGTCATTTGAACATCGGACGACCACTCAGGACTTGTTACGACTCTGTATGCGAAATTAGCAACTGGAAAAGCAATTTAGAATAATGTAGGATGCGTTACAACTTTTGAGAACACCTTACACCACCGTACGAAAGATTAAAACTCCATAATAAACCTAATGAATTCGTCCGAGTAATTTGAACACCATACAACAATTTAGAATATATTACGACTCTGTATGCCACATTACCGCCTTGAAAAGCATGTTAGTATAACGTACGGCACCTTACAGCTCCTAACAAAACATTACAACACCGTACGTAAACTTAAAACTCCATAATAAACCTAATGAATTCGTCCGAGTCATTTGAACATCGTACGACCACTCAGGACTTGTTACGACTCTATATGCGATATTAGCAACAGGAAAAGCAATTTAGAATAATGTAGGATGCGTTACAACTTTTGAGAACACCTTACACCATCGTACGAAAGATTAAAACTCCATAATAAACCTAATGAATTCGTCCGAGTAATTTGAACACCATACAACAATTTGGAATATATTACGACTCTGTATGCCACATTACCGCCTTGAAAAGCATGTTAGTATAACGTACGGCACCTTACAGCTCCTAACAAAACATTACAACACCGTACGTAAACTTAAAACTCCATAATAAACCTAATGAATTCGTCCGAGTCATTTGAACATCGTACGACCACTCAGGACTTGTTACGACTCTGTATGCGAAATTAGCAACAGGAAAAGCAATTTAGAATAATGTAGGATGCGTTACAACTTTTGAGAACACCTTACACCACCGTACGAAAGATTAAAACTCCATAATAAACCTAATGAATTCGTCCGAGTAATTTGAACACCATACAACAATTTGGAATATATTACGACTCTGTATGCCACATTACCGCCTTGAAAAGCATGTTAGTATAACGTACGGCACCTTACAGCTCCTAACAAAACATTACAACACCGTACGTAAACTTAAAACTCCATAATAAACCTAATGAATTCGTCCGAGTCATTTGAACATCGTACGACCACTCAGGACTTGTTACGACTTTGTATGCGAAATTAGCAACAGGAAAAGCAATTTAGAATAATGTAGGATGCGTTACAACTTTTGAAAACACCTTACACCACCGTACGAAAGATTAAAACTCCATAATAAACCTAATGAATTCGTCCGAGTAATTTGAACACCATACAACAATTTGGAATATATTACGACTCTGTATGCCACATTACCGCCTTGAAAAGCATGTTAGTATAACGTACGGCACCTTACAGCTCCTAACAAAACATTACAACACCGTACGTAAACTTAAAACTCCATAATAAACCTAATGAATTCGTCCGAGTCATTTGAACATCGTAAGACCACTCAGGACTTGTTACGACTCTATATGCGATATTAGCAACAGGAAAAGCAATTTAGAATAATGTAGGATGCGTTACAACTTTTGAGAACACCTTACACCATCGTACGAAAGATTAAAACTCCATAATAAACCTAATGAATTTGTCCGAGTAATTTGAACACCATACAACAATTTGGAATATATTACGACTCTGTATGCCACATTACCGCCTTGATAAGCATGTTAGTATAACGTAAGGCACCTTACAGCTCCTAACAAAACATTACAACACCGTACGTAAACTTAAAACTCCATAATAAACCTAATGAATTCGTCCGAGTCATTTGAACATCGGACGACCACTCAGGACTTGTTACGACTCTGTATGCGAAATTAGCAACTGGAAAAGCAATTTAGAATAATGTAGGATGCGTTACAACTTTTGAGAACACCTTACACCACCATACGAAAGATTAAAACTCCATAATAAACCTAATGAATTCGTCCGAGTAATTTGAACACCATACAACAATTTAGAATATATTACGACTCTGTATGCCACATTACCGCCTTGAAAAGCATGTTAGTATAACGTACGGCACCTTACAGCTCGTAACAAAACATTACAACACCGTACGTAAACTTAAAACTCCATAATAAACCTAATGAATTCGTCCGAGTCATTTGAACATCGTACGACCACTCAGGACTTGTTACGACTCTATATGCGATATTAGCAACAGGAAAAGCAATTTAGAATAATGTAGGATGCGTTACAACTTTTGAGAACACCTTACACCATCGTACGAAAGATTAAAACTCCATAATAAACCTAATGAATTCGTCCGAGTAATTTGAACACCATACAACAATTTGGAATATATTACGACTCTGTATGCCACATTACCGCCTTGAAAAGCATGTTAGTATAACGTACGGCACCTTACAGCTCCTAACAAAACATTACAACACCGTACGTAAACTTAAAACTCCATAATAAACCTAATGAATTCGTCCGAGTCATTTGAACATCGTACGACCACTCAGGACTTGTTACGACTCTGTATGCGAAATTAGCAACAGGAAAAGCAATTTAGAATAATGTAGGATGCGTTACAACTTTTGAGAACACCTTACACCACCGTACGAAAGATTAAAACTCCATAATAAACCTAATGAATTCGTCCGAGTAATTTGAACACCATACAACAATTTGGAATATATTACGACTCTGTATGCCACATTACCGCCTTGAAAAGCATGTTAGTATAACGTACGGCACCTTACAGCTCCTAACAAAACATTACAACACCGTACGTAAACTTAAAACTCCATAATAAACCTAATGAATTCGTCCGAGTCATTTGAACATCGTACGACCACTCAGGACTTGTTACGACTTTGTATGCGAAATTAGCAACAGGAAAAGCAATTTAGAATAATGTAGGATGCGTTACAACTTTTGAAAACACCTTACACCACCGTACGAAAGATTAAAACTCCATAATAAACCTAATGAATTCGTCCGAGTAATTTGAACACCATACAACAATTTGGAATATATTACGACTCTGTATGCCACATTACCGCCTTGAAAAGCATGTTAGTATAACGTACGGCACCTTACAGCTCCTAACAAAACATTACAACACCGTACGTAAACTTAAAACTCCATAATAAACCTAATGAATTCGTCCGAGTCATTTGAACATCGTAAGACCACTCAGGACTTGTTACGACTCTATATGCGATATTAGCAACAGGAAAAGCAATTTAGAATAATGTAGGATGCGTTACAACTTTTGAGAACACCTTACACCATCGTACGAAAGATTAAAACTCCATAATAAACCTAACGAATTTGTCCGAGTAATTTGAACACCATACAACAATTTGGAATATATTACGACTCTGTATGCCACATTACCGCCTTGATAAGCATGTTAGTATAACGTAAGGCACCTTACAGCTCCTAACAAAACATTACAACACCGTACGTAAACTTAAAACTCCATAATAAACCTAATGAATTCGTCCGAGTCATTTGAACATCGGACGACCACTCAGGACTTGTTACGACTCTGTATGCGAAATTAGCAACTGGAAAAGCAATTTAGAATAATGTAGGATGCGTTACAACTTTTGAGAACACCTTACACCACCATACGAAAGATTAAAACTCCATAATAAACCTAATGAATTCGTCCGAGTAATTTGAACACCATACAACAATTTAGAATATATTACGACTCTGTATGCCACATTACCGCCTTGAAAAGCATGTTAGTATAACGTACGGCACCTTACAGCTCGTAACAAAACATTACAACACCGTACGTAAACTTAAAACTCCATAATAAACCTAATGAATTCGTCCGAGTCATTTGAACATCGTACGACCACTCAGGACTTGTTACGACTCTATATGCGATATTAGCAACAGGAAAAGCAATTTAGAATAATGTAGGATGCGTTACAACTTTTGAGAACACCTTACACCACCGTACGAAAGATTAAAACTCCATAATAAACCTAATGAATTCGTCCGAGTAATTTGAACACCATACAACAATTTGGAATATATTACGACTCTGTATGCCACATTACCGCCTTGAAAAGCATGTTAGTATAACGTACGGCACCTTACAGCTCCTAACAAAACATTACAACACCGTACGTAAACTTAAAACTCCATAATAAACCTAATGAATTCGTCCGAGTCATTTGAACATCGTACGACCACTCAGGACTTGTTACGACTCTGTATGCGAAATTAGCAACAGGAAAAGCAATTTAGAATAATGTAGGATGCGTTACAACTTTTGAGAACACCTTACACCACCGTACGAAAGATTAAAACTCCATAATAAACCTAATGAATTCGTCCGAGTAATTTGAACACCATACAACAATTTGGAATATATTACGACTCTGTATGCCACATTACCGCCTTGAAAAGCATGTTAGTATAACGTACGGCACCTTATAGCTCCTAACAAAACATTACAACACCGTACGTAAACTTAAAACTCCATAATAAACCTAATGAATTCGTCCGAGTCATTTGAACATCGTACGACCACTCAGGACTTGTTACGACTTTGTATGCGAAATTAGCAACAGGAAAAGCAATTTAGAATAATGTAGGATGCGTTACAACTTTTGAAAACACCTTACACCACCGTACGAAAGATTAAAACTCCATAATAAACCTAATGAATTCGTCCGAGTAATTTGAACACCATACAACAATTTGGAATATATTACGACTCTGTATGCCACATTACCGCCTTGAAAAGCATGTTAGTATAACGTACGGCACCTTACAGCTCCTAACAAAACATTACAACACCGTACGTAAACTTAAAACTCCATAATAAACCTAATGAATTCGTCCGAGTCATTTGAACATCGTACGACCACTCAGGACTTGTTACGACTCTGTATGCGAAATTAGCAACAGGAAAAGCAATTTAGAATAATGTAGGATGCGTTACAACTTTTGAGAACACCTTACACCACCGTACGAAAGATTAAAACTCCATAATAAACCTAATGAATTCGTCCGAGTAATTTGAACACCATACAACAATTTGGAATATATTACGACTCTGTATGCCACATTACCGCCTTGAAAAGCATGTTAGTATAACGTACGGCACCTTACAGCTCCTAACAAAACATTACAACACCGTACGTAAACTTAAAACTCCATAATAAACCTAATGAATTCGTCCGAGTCATTTGAACATCGTACGACCACTCAGGACTTGTTACGATATTGTATGCGAAATTAGCAACAGGAAAAGCAATTTAGAATAATGTAGGATGCGTTACAACTTTTGAAAACACCTTACACCACCGTACGAAAGATTAAAACTCCATAATAAACCTAATGAATTCGTCCGAGTAATTTGAACACCATACAACAATTTGGAATATATTACGACTCTGTATGCCACATTACCGCCTTGAAAAGCATGTTAGTATAACGTACGGCACCTTACAGCTCCTAACAAAACATTACAACACCGTACGTAAACTTAAAACTCCATAATAAACCTAATGAATTCGTCCGAGTCATTTGAACATCGTACGACCACTCAGGACTTGTTACGACTCTGTATGCGAAATTAGCAACAGGAAAAGCAATTTAGAATAATGTAGGATGCGTTACAACTTTTGAGAACACCTTACACCACCGTACGAAAGATTAAAACTCCATAATAAACCTAATGAATTCGTCCGAGTAATTTGAACACCATACAACAATTTGGAATATATTACGACTCTGTATGCCACATTACCGCCTTGAAAAGCATGTTAGTATAACGTACGGCACCTTACAGCTCCTAACAAAACATTACAACACCGTACGTAAACTTAAAACTCCATAATAAACCTAATGAATTCGTCCGAGTCATTTGAACATCGTACGACCACTCAGGACTTGTTACGATATTGTATGCGAAATTAGCAACAGGAAAAGCAATTTAGAATAATGTAGGATGCGTTACAACTTTTGAGAACACCTTACACCACCGTACGAAAGATTAAAACTCCATAATAAACCTAATGAATTCATCCGAGTAATTTGAACACCATACAACAATTTGGAATATATTACGACTCTGTATGCCACATTACCGCCTTGAAAAGCATGTTAGTATAACGTACGGCACCTTACAGCTCCTAACAAAACATTACAACACCGTACATAAACTTAAAACTCCATAATAAACCTAATGAATTCGTCCGAGTCATTTGAACATCGTACGACCACTCAGGACTTGTTACGACTCTGTATGCGAAATTAGCAACAGGAAAAGCAATTTAGAATAATGTAGGATGCGTTACAACTTTTGAGAACACCTTACACCACCGTACGAAAGATTAAAACTCCATAATAAACCTAATGAATTCGTCCGAGTAATTTGAACACCATACAACAATTTGGAATATATTACGACTCTGTATGCCACATTACCGCCTTGAAAAGCATGTTAGTATAACGTACGGCACCTTACAGCTCCTAACAAAACATTACAACACCGTACGTAAACTTAAAACTCCATAATAAACCTAATGAATTCGTCCGAGTCATTTGAACATCGTACGACCACTCAGGACTTGTTACGACTTGGTATGCGAAATTAGCAACAGGAAAAGCAATTTAGAATAATGTAGGATGCGTTACAACTTTTGAGAACACCTTACACCACCGTACGAAAGATTAAAACTCCATAATAAACCTAATGAATTCGTCCGAGTAATTTGAACACCATACAACAATTTGGAATATATTACGACTCTGTATGCCACATTACCGCCTTGAAAAGCATGTTAGTATAACGTACGGCACCTTACAGCTCCTAACAAAACATTACAACACCGTACGTAAACTTAAAACTCCATAATAAACCTAATGAATTCGTCCGAGTCATTTGAACATCGTACGACCACTCAGGACTTGTTACGACTTGGTATGCGAAATTAGCAACAGGAAAAGCAGTTTAGAATAATGTAGGATGCGTTACAACTTTTGAGAACACCTTACACCACCGTACGAAAGATTAAAACTCCATAATAAACCTAATGAATTCGTCCGAGTAATTTGAACACCATACAACAATTTGGAATATATTACGACTCTGTATGCCTCATTACCGCCTTGAAAAGCATGTTAGTATAACGTACGGCACCTTACAACTCCTAACAAAACATTACAACACCGTACGTAAACTTAAAACTCCATAATAAACCTAATGAATTCGTCCGAGTCATTTGAACATCGTACGACCACTCAGGACTTGTTACGACTCTATATGCGATATTAGCAACAGGAAAAGCAATTTAAAATAATGTAGGATGCGTTACAACTTTTGAGAACACCTTACACCATCGTACGAAAGATTAAAACTCCATAATAAACTTAATGAATTCGTCCGAGTAATTTGAACACTATACAACAATTTGGAATATATTACGACTCTGTATGCCACATTACCGCCTTGAAAAGCATGTTAGTATAACGTACGGCACCTTACAGCTCCTAACAAAACATTACAACACCGTACGTAAACTTAAAACTCCATAATAAACCTAATGAATTCGTCCGAGTCATTTGAACATCGTACGACCACTCAGGACTTGTTACGACTCTGTATGCGAAATTAGCAACAGGAAAAGCAATTTAGAATAATGTAGGATGCGTTACAACTTTTGAGAACACCTTACACCACCGTACGAAAGATTAAAATTCCATAATAAACCTAATGAATTCGTCCGAGTAATTTGAACACCATACAACAATTTGGAATATATTACGACTCTGTATGCCACATTACCGCCTTGAAAAGCATGTTAGTATAACGTACGGCACCTTACAGCTCTAACAAAACATTACAACACCGTACGTAAACTTAAAACTCCATAATAAACCTAATGAATTCGTCCGAGTCATTTGAACATCGTACGACCACTCAGGACTTGTTACGACTTGGTATGCGAAATTAGCAACAGGAAAAGCAGTTTAGAATAATGTAGGATGCGTTACAACTTTTGAGAACACCTTACACCACCGTACGAAAGATTAAAACTCCATAATAAACCTAATGAATTCGTCCGAGTAATTTGAACACCATACAACAATTTGGAATATATTACGACTCTGTATGCCTCATTACCGCCTTGAAAAGCATGTTAGTATAACGTACGGCACCTTACAACTCCTAACAAAACATTACAACACCGTACGTAAACTTAAAACTCCATAATAAACCTAATGAATTCGTCCGAGTCATTTGAACATCGTACGACCACTCAGGACTTGTTACGACTCTATATGCTATATTAGCAACAGGAAAAGCAATTTAAAATAATGTAGGATGCGTTACAACTTTTGAGAACACCTTACACCATCGTACGAAAGATTAAAACTCCATAATAAACCTAATGAATTCGTCCGAGTAACTTGAACACTATACAACAATTTGGAATATATTACGACTCTGTATGCCACATTACCGCCTTGAAAAGCATGTTAGTATAACGTACGGCACCTTACAGCTCCTAACAAAACATTACAACACCGTACGTAAACTTAAAACTCCATAATAAACCTAATGAATTCGTCCGAGTCATTTGAACATCGTACGACCACTCAGGACTTGTTACGACTCTGTATGCGAAATTAGCAACAGGAAAAGCAATTTAGAATAATGTAGGATGCGTTACAACTTTTGAGAACACCTTACACCACCGTACGAAAGATTAAAATTCCATAATAAACCTAATGAATTCGTCCGAGTAATTTGAACACCATACAACAATTTGGAATATATTACGACTCTGTATGCCATATTACCGCCTTGAAAAGCATGTTAGTATAACGTACGGCACCTTACAACTCCTAACAAAACATTACAACACCGTACGTAAACTTAAAACTCCATAATAAACCTAATGAATTCGTCCGAGTCATTTGAACATCGTACGACCACTCAGGACTTGTTACGACTCTGTATGCAAAATTAGCAACAGGAAAAGCAATTTAGAATAATGTAGGATGCGTTACAACCTTTGAGAACACCTTACACCACTGTACGAAAGATTAAAACTCCATAATAAACCTAATGAATTCGTCCGAGTAATTTGAACACCATACAACAATTTGGAATATATTACGACTCTGTATGCCACATTACCGCCTTGAAAAGCATGTTAGTATAACGTACGGCACCTTACAGCTCCTAACAAAACATTACAACACCGTACGTAAACTTAAAACTCCATAATAAACCTAATGAATTCGTCCGAGTCATTTGAACATCGTACGACCACTCAGGACTTGTTACGACTCTGTATGCGAAATTAGCAACAGGAAAAGCAATTTAGAATAATGTAGGATGCGTTACAACTTTTGAGAACACCTTACACCACCGTACGAAAGATTAAAACTCCATAATAAACCTAATGAATTCGTCCGAGTAATTTGAACACCATACAACAATTTGGAATATATTACGACTCTGTATGCCACATTACCGCCTTGAAAAGCATGTTAGTATAACGTACGGCACCTTAGAGCTCCTAACAAAACATTACAACACCGTACGTAAACTTAAAACTCCATAATAAACCTAATGAATTCGTCCGAGTCATTTGAACATCGTACGACCACTCAGGACTTGTTACGACTTTGTATGCGAAATTAGCAACAGGAAAAGCAATTTAGAATAATGTAGGATGCGTTACAACTTTTGAGAACACCTTACACCACCGTACGAAAGATTAAAACTCCATAATAAACCTAATGAATTCGTCCGAGTAATTTGAACACCATACAACAATTTGGAATATATTACGACTCTGTATGCCACATTACCGCCTTGAAAAGCATGTTAGTATAACGTACGGCACCTTACAGCTCCTAACAAAACATTACAACACCGTACGTAAACTTAAAACTCCATAATAAACCTAATGAATTCGTCCGAGTCATTTGAACATCGTACGACCACTCAGGACTTGTTACGACTCTGTATGCGAAATTAGCAACAGGAAAAGCAATTTAGAATAATGTAGGATGCGTTACAACTTTTGAGAACACCTTACACCACCGTACGAAAGATTAAAACTCCATAATAAACCTAATGAATTCGTCCGAGTAATTTGAACACCATACGACAATTTGGAATATATTACGACTCTGTATGCCACATTACCGCATTGAAAAGCATGTTAGTATAACGTACGGCACCTTACAGCTCCTAACAAAACATTACAACACCGTACGTAAACTTAAAACTCCATAATAAACCTAATGAATTCGTCCTAGTCATTTGAACATCGTACGACCACTCAGGACTTGTTACGACTTGGTATGCGAAATTAGCAACAGGAAAAGCAATTTAGAATAATGTAGGATGCGTTACAACTTTTGAGAACACCTTACACCACCGTACGAAAGATTAAAACTCCATAATAAACCTAATGAATTCGTCCGAGTAATTTGAACACCATACAACAATTTGGAATATATTACGACTCTATATGCCTCATTACCGCCTTGAAAAGCATGTTAGTATAACGTACGGCACCTTACAACTCCTAACAAAACATTACAACACCGTACGTAAACTTAAAACTCCATAATAAACCTAATGAATTCGTCCGAGTCATTTGAACATCGTACGACCATTCAGGACTTGTTACGACTCTATATGCGATATTAGCAACATGAAAAGCAATTTAAAATAATGTAGGATGCGTTACAACTTTTTAGAACACCTTACACCATCGTACGAAAGATTAAAACTCCATAATAAACCTAATGAATTCGTCCGAGTAATTTGAACACTATACAACAATTTGGAATATATTACGACTCTGTGTGCCACATTACCGCCTTGAAAAGCATGTTAGTATAACGTACGGCACCTTACAGCTCCTAACAAAACATTACAACACCGTACGTAAACTTAAAACTCCATAATAAACCTAATGAATTCGTCCGAGTCATTTGAACATCGTACGACCACTCAGGACTTGTTACGACTCTGTATGCGAAATTAGCAACAGGAAAAGCAATTTAGAATAATGTAGGATGCGTTACAACTTTTGAGAACACCTTACACCACCGTACGAAAGATTAAAATTCCATAATAAACCTAATGAATTCGTCCGAGTAATTTGAACACCATACAACAATTTGGAATATATTACGACTCTGTATGCCACATTACCGCCTTGAAAAGCATGTTAGTATAACGTACGGCACCTTACAGCTCCTAACAAAACATTACAACACCGTACGTAAACTTAAAACTCCATAATAAACCTAATGAATTCGTCCGAGTCATTTGAACATCGTACGACCACTCAGGACTTGTTACGACTCTTTATGCGAAATTAGCAACAGGAAAAGCAATTTAGAATAATGTAGGATGCGTTACAACTTTTGAGAACACCTTACACCACCGTACGAAAGATTAAAACTCCATAATAAACCTAATGAATTCGTCCGAGTAATTTGAACACCATACAACAATTTGGAATATATTACGACTCTGTATGCCACATTACCGCCTTGAAAAGCATGTTAGTATAACGTACGGCACCTTACAGCTCCTAACAAAACATTACAACACCGTACGTAAACTTAAAACTCCATAATAAACCTAATGAATTCGTCCTAGTCATTTGAACATCGTACGACCACTCAGGACTTGTTACGACTTGGTATGCGAAATTAGCAACAGGAAAAGCAATTTAGAATAATGTAGGATGCGTTACAACTTTTGAGAACACCTTACACCACCGTACGAAAGATTAAAACTCCATAATAAACCTAATGAATTCGTCCGAGTAATTTGAACACCATACAACAATTTGGAATATATTACGACTCTATATGCCTCATTACCGCCTTGAAAAGCATGTTAGTATAACGTACGGCACCTTACAACTCCTAACAAAACATTACAACACCGTACGTAAACTTAAAACTCCATAATAAACCTAATGAATTCGTCCGAGTCATTTGAACATCGTACGACCATTCAGGACTTGTTACGACTCTATATGCGATATTAGCAACAGGAAAAGCAATTTAAAATAATGTAGGATGCGTTACAACTTTTTAGAACACCTTACACCATCGTACGAAAGATTAAAACTCCATAATAAACCTAATGAATTCGTCCGAGTAATTTGAACACTATACAACAATTTGGAATATATTACGACTCTGTGTGCCACATTACCGCCTTGAAAAGCATGTTAGTATAACGTACGGCACCTTACAGCTCCTAACAAAACATTACAACACCGTACGTAAACTTAAAACTCCATAATAAACCTAATGAATTCGTCCGAGTCATTTGAACATCGTACGACCACTCAGGACTTGTTACGACTCTGTATGCGAAATTAGCAACAGGAAAAGCAATTTAGAATAATGTAGGATGCGTTACAACTTTTGAGAACACCTTACACCACCGTACGAAAGATTAAAATTCCATAATAAACCTAATGAATTCGTCCGAGTAATTTGAACACCATACAACAATTTGGAATATATTACGACTCTGTATGCCACATTACCGCCTTGAAAAGCATGTTAGTATAACGTACGGCACCTTACAACTCCTAACAAAACATTACAACACCGTACGTAAACTTAAAACTCCATAATAAACCTAATGAATTCGTCCGAGTCATTTGAACATCGTACGACCACTCAGGACTTGTTACGACTCTGTATGCAAAATTAGCAACAGGAAAAGCAATTTAGAATAATGTAGGATGCGTTACAACCTTTGAGAACACCTTACACCACTGTACGAAAGATTAAAACTCCATAATAAACCTAATGAATTCGTCCGAGTAATTTGAACACCATACAACAATTTGGAATATATTACGACTCTGTATGCCACATTACCGCCTTGAAAAGCATGTTAGTATAACGTACGGCACCTTACAGCTCCTAACAAAACATTACAACACCGTACGTAAACTTAAAACTCCATAATAAACCTAATGAATTCGTCCGAGTCATTTGAACATCGTACGACCACTCAGGACTTGTTACGACTCTGTATGCGAAATTAGCAACAGGAAAAGCAATTTAGAATAATGTAGGATGCGTTACAACTTTTGAGAACACCTTACACCACCGTACGAAAGATTAAAACTCCATAATAAACCTAATGAATTCGTCCGAGTAATTTGAACACCATACAACAATTTGGAATATATTACGACTCTGTATGCCACATTACCGCCTTGAAAAGCATCTTAGTATAACGTACGGCACCTTACAGCTCCTAACAAAACATTACAACACCGTACGTAAACTTAAAACTCCGTAATAAACCTAATGAATTTGTCCGAGTCATTTGAACATCGTACGACCACTCAGGACTTGTTACGACTCTGTATGCGAAATTAGCAACAGGAAAAGCAATTTAGAATAATGTAGGATGCGTTAAAACTTTTGACAACACCTTACACCACCGTACGAAAGATTAAAACTCCATAATAAACCTAATGAATTCGTCCGAGTAATTTGAACACCATACAAAAATTTGGAATATATTACGACTATGTATGCCACATTACCGCCTTGAAAAGCATGTTAGTATAACGTACAGCACCTTACAGCTCCTAACAAAACATTACAACACCGTACGTAAACTTAAAACTCCATAATAAACCTAATGAATTCGTCCGAGTCATTTGAACATCGTACGACCACTCAGGACTTGTTACGACTCTATATGCGATATTAGCAACAGGAAAAGCAATTTAGAATAATGTAGGATGCATTACAACTTTTGAGAACATCTTACACCATCGTACGAAAGATTAAAACTCCATAATAAACCTAATGAATTCGTCCGAGTAATTTGAACACCATACAACAATTTGGAATATATTACGACTCTGTATGCCACATTACCGCCTTGATAAGCATGTTAGTATAACGTACGACACTGATAGGTTCAATTGGATCGTTCAATCGCTCACAATGATCAGAATAACAAGTACAAAACAAACGATTCAATCACAAACACAATCCATACTAAATAATTCTCTGTATATTGATGATCAAAGCAATTCGTAGTACAAGGTGCAGGAGAAACAAAATCACACACAGTTAATTCTCTCTCTAACAGTGTAAAAATGATCTCTCTCACTAACACACGCACACTACATGCTTATAACAAACAAAATGCAAGTTTAAGGAAAATACATAATAAACCCTAAACTATACAAACATATAAACAAAAATACAAAGTAAATCTTAACAAGGAAATGACCCTAACAGTACTCCCCCTAAGATTTATCTTTGGATCTTCAAAAACTTCAATCTTTTTCTTCTTTTATGAGCATCAGTTTTCAATCTTTTTCTACCATTCTTCTGGTTCTTCCTTCACATCCAGCAATTCTCGTCCTTTGTACTCTTCTTGTTCCTTTAAAGCTTCTTCAATACAGGATTTGAATTTTTCAGCGATCTTAGCTTGTCGAGGCTTGGATTCATTCGTCAGAATTGGTAGAGCATTCATGCGTCTAAGCGAATCCAGATTCAAACCTGCAAAATCGATATTAGCATAAAACTCAAATGGCATCTCTTGGCCTTGAACTTTCACCTCCAATGTACCCTTCCTACTGATCCGCATATATTCTATCTCTGGTATATCAACCCTCACGAGATTAGAATTGAGTAAAGCCTTTCTCACACGAATCTTCTCCGAAGCAGCAGCAATTACTTCTATCATTACAGTAAATAAATTTCTGTTAGCTTCAGCAAGTTTATCTTTGCACTTTTCAATTTTGTAACTTCGCAAAAACTCAATGTATGACGGATGCAGCAGTTTCAACTCAAAAGTACTAAAGAGTGTGATCATATCCTTATCCCAATCCTCCAAATTCCGAACAAGCTTCAGTTCAAACGTTTCCTGATTGTAAAACGCTTTGAGTATAGGCTTTGTCGATTGCGAACCATCTATCACTTTCAAACCAGGATCTGTCACCTTGTCAAAGTATTCGTCCGAGAATTCTTCAAGGTACATATCTTCAGTCACAACCAGTCTCTTCTTCTTCCTTTGTTTCTTTGCTTGTACATATGCAGAATCTTCTTGTTGGCCTCTAAAGTCAAGAAACTTAGCAGTTCGACTCATTCCAGCATCAAGCAATATTACACACTTATCACCACGCTCAGCATGCGTGTGATTTATCAATCTTAGTTTGTGTAATTCTTTCAAGTCCTGAACTTCCAATTTGAAGATGCTCGAGTAGTAATGATAGATGTCACATAACCCATTCACTCTCTTTATCATAAAAGCATCAAATACTTCGTCGTATTTCCATGCGATTATCTTCACCTTTTTATTTTTCTCAGGCACAATCATAGAATCTAATAAATCAGCAATTGATTGTCCTTTACTCAGCAGCGACCTCACTACGTCACCTGCTGTTGCTGACTTATGCCAAGTCTCACGCACCTCCATTGGAATGTTATAAGATTTGACTTCACTGGGAAACATATCCATTAGTTCATGCCTCTTTTTGTGCGCATTTTCAGGTAATGCCATCACTGGAATCTCTTTTGGACCAAGTACTTTAAATCTCTTCGTCAGCTCAAAGTACTGAGGATTGTTATAATCCAAATAAAACATCCTATTGTACATTTTCTCTGTTTTCATGAAACTGACCACTATCTTCCTCAAAGATCCAGATTTCAACCTTTGCAAAGTTTTATACGGATAGTTCCTCGAACTCAACCAACTTCGCATCTCATAAGCAGTCATTTCATCTGGGTTTTGATGATAAAGCTCAGTAGGAGGTAAGTCTTCGATATTTAAGCTTTCTTGCATCGGAGTCCATTCACCCATCTCAACCACGAACTCTTTCTGATCAGCTTCAGCTTTATCTTGAGCAGTAATACACTTTTCATACTCCTCATTAATCTGACTCACTGTCAACCCATTCAAAAATACAGAGTTATACTTCATTCTCTCTAAATAAGCAAACCTCTGATCCAAATCATCTGGCAATTCTTCAACAGTATTCTGTACTGGTTCTGGCTCAGCGTCATCCTCAGACTCAGTCCAATCTATGTCTAAATCATCCAACGCCTCTATCATAGGTGCTTCATCAGTTTGAACCGGCTCAAACTGACTAGCCACTTCAGCTTCTGTTTCAGTCACATTCACAGCTTCAGATTGAATCGGCTCAATCTGAACTGTATCTCCAGAGCCAACATCTTTCTCACTATCTGATGCTTCAAATACTTCGGTTTCAGCTTCCGATACAATCTCAGTCTCAGCTTCAAACACACTCTTAGTCTCAGCAACTTTCTCAATCTCAGTCACAGCTACAGATTGAATCGGCTCAATCTGCACTGTTTCATCAGTTTTTGCCCTTTTCGAACTTTCTTCATCACCAAATATCTCCGGTATAGCATCTGTTTTCCTCTTTCCCTCAGCTTTGTCCATCTTGACAGTTTCAGCAGCAGCTTCATCGGGAATGATAATTGGTGATTCTAACAAAATACCAACATTTGTAGTTCCTCGAGCCCTAGTCAAATAAACTTTTGGCACATTTGATTCAGTCACTTCAATTATTCCATCAGAAAAATCTTTGTCTGAAGATGAGCTAGCCTTCTTTGGTTTCATATCTTCCAACTCTTTTTCCAACATTTCCTTTTCTGCATTCAAAGTATTACACTCAGCTTGTAATTCTTTGTAATCAAATTTCAAATTTTCATGCTCATCCTTAAGTTTTTCATAATCTCCTTTCAAAATCACATGTTCATCAACTAATTTCACATGATCCTCATCCAATTTTTTGAAAGTTTTCAGATTCTGGTTGTGAATATCCCAATATTCATCAAACCTTTTCTTTTTCCGCTCGTTTGAGGCTTTCAACAAATCATTTGCCTTAATCAGTTTTTCAACTATCTCCTCCAATTCAGCAATCCGTTTCTCTTTTTCATCCTCAATCTGTGACCCAATGTTTGGTGAAGACTCCAAACCTTGTTCAACAATTTGTGCAACTTGTGGTGAATTGGTGGGTAAATCATCAGTAATAGGATCAGTAATGCCAGCATCCACTTCATCTATCTGTGCAATAGATTCAGCTTCGGCCATTACTGTCTGTGCAATCTCTAAAACATTAATCTCCTCAGGTTTTTCTACTGTTTTCTTCTTCTTTCGAATATATTGTACAGAAACATCTCTTGGAATCTCAGTAACAACTTCTTCAACCACAGAAGCAACCTCAGCAGGTTCTTCTATCTCTACATTCTCAATTCCTTCTGCCTCAGTCTCCATTGGCTCAGCCTCCTCTGAATTAGATTCAGATTCAGCATCATCACCACCATCATTATTACCATCATTACCATCACTATCATCATCATTGTCATCATCTTCTTCATCTTCTGGATGACGAGCAAAGTACTCGTCATCATCCAATAGATTGTCTGGCACCTCATCCACAAGGTCCAGTGGATTCACAATCTCACCATGAGATATATGATAGTATACACCTTCTATATCTTCTTCATTGTTGACTATATCTTGCATATAGTCAAACAATTCAATATCAGGCACATTCCCGATACTCATCTTTCGGTAAGAGAGATCGTTCATGTCCTCAGTATACAACATGCCTCCAGCATAACCCTCAGATCTGATGATAGGATAAGCAATGTTTATCATCAGCTGTAAGAACCTCGGGTACATGAGGAACTTAAATCTCTTTCCTTTCACCAAGTTGAACACAAAACCATTCATAATCCATCTCGACATGTTGAACGGTTTGTTCTCTGCTATGGCCACAATTGGTGAGGCAATATCTGAAGGAAAATTATCAAACCCTGCACTCCTCCTGGACATGCACTGCTGTACCACATAACATAGCAGCTTATATTTCCTTCCCAACTTAGCTCTGAAAAACTGTGACTTTGGAAACACAGGTGGATGTCCCATGTTCACAAAACAAGCTTTGCATTCCTCCATAGTCAGTTCATCCAACATACCAACCTCATCCTCATCTATCCTTAGGGCCTGCCTAATAGCTTCTTCTGTAACATTCAGTACCCAATCCCTAGTGATATGCCCTCTAACCATAGCATCACCATTCTCATTCCTCACAACCTCTGCTGTCCTCCAAAAGCTCTTGATCAGCCTTGCATATATGACCAGTTTGGCACATATAGCATATACATACTTAGTCCTCTTGATGAACTTAATCATATCTCTATAACCTTCTGTCTCAGGAAGTGATTCATCTAAGCATGCTACCAAATTGTGCTTAGGTTCAAACTTGAGATTTTCCATCTGTTAAAAACACAAACAAACACAAAAACAAAACACATGTGTTAGATTCTTCATTAAACATATCAAAATTTTAATAAGTGTTTAACTAAAAGTTAGAAAGCAAAAACATTAACATCATCAGTTTAAATCCTAAATTGTTCTAATAACCTGATTTTCATCATTTTACTTTGAACAACATTGAATTTTAAAGATTACACTTCATGTTTAAACTTTTAACAGTTAACCACTTAGGCAAAAGTTTTGACAAATTTATGATGAGAAAGTTTAACTTGTTTGGGTTCAGTTTTTACACTTTTAAACAGATATTTTATCGTTTTGATGTTTAACTTTTAAAAGCTTCAAAGTTCATCAATGGCGATTTTTGTCAGTTAAGAACATTCCACTTGATTCAGTCGATTTTAAGGTGTTTTAGTGCAAATGAGTGATAGAATGTTGATAATCGACAGATTTTAACCCTAAAACAACATTCGATTTAAGTTTTAATGCTCAAAATCAAAGTGTCGATTCAAGTTCAAAACACTGTTCATCATCGTTTTTTTTTTTAACAGTTGATTTGCAGGTCGATTTAGGTCAAAAACACTTAATCACTACCTTATTCAATCGATTAATCTTGATATAGAGCAATAGATTGAATATGATAACCAAGGCGATTTGTTGTTCAGAGTGTTTGTGTGAAAGTGAAAGTGTGGAATGATAAGTGTTTGTGAAGGGGCGGTATTTGTATCGTCGAAAATTTTTAGGTCAAACTTTTTAAGTGTCGAGTCAACATAAGTGACGGGCAAGCTTAAAAAGCCCAATAAGCCTTGCCGGGTCAAGTACTGTAGTGACGGGTCATGTACTATAGTGACGGGTCAAACACTGTAGTGACGGGTCAAGTACATAAGACAAGTCAGAAACATGTAAAACACTTGACGGGTCAAACACTGTAGAGACGGGTAAGTCACTGTAGTGACGGGTACAGGTTAAGGAACAACTACACCTGATGGGATTTTATTCATCACCCGGCAGAATAGTCATCTTCAACATCACCCGGCAATATCTCTTCATCACCCGGCAACACAGTTGCTTTCCTTCATCATCCGGCTTGCTTTCTTCTTTACACGGCAACCTTCTTCACAAGGCAACTATCTTCACACGGCAATCTTCTTCATTACCCGGCAACACAGTGTTATACCTTTACAAGGCAATAAGACTTCTCTTTCACCCGGCTGTATAGTACACACTTGTCACCCGGCAAGATATCTATGACCTTCACCCGGCTGTATTTGACATGATCATTGCCCGGCTGTACAGTGGTCACAATATCTTCACCTTTTCCTCAATCACCCGGCATGTATCAGACTTACAACCTTACCCGGCAGAACAGTTCTTTACCCGGCAGCATAGTTGCATCTGATATCTTTACCCGGCTATAACACTTGTTCAATTTTCTTCATTTTTCTCGTCTGTTGACTTTTTCAACGTCATTTATTGTACCTGCAAATATTCTCCGACATATTAATTAGACAAGATATCCTTAGAAAGAATGTTTGTCATATTAACTATCAAACAATATTAAACATTGCAACAAATTTAATTCCAATTAAAATTCATTTTTCTCTTTCTTTTTCAAATTGTTTTTGCACAACCAATTTTTCTATATCCCGAAGCAATTTCTTAAAAATAAATTACAAGACCTTGGGTTTGTTTTTAACATATCCAAAACTCTTGCTTTTCATACCCACATAATTTTGTTCATTCATAAACACACTTATTCAAAACAATATTTTTTGGATTTTTTTTTTTTTTTTTGTAGATATTTTCTTCAATCTTATTCTCCCCCTAAACTTGAAATTTCTTGAAATTTTTAAGTTTATCAAGGATGTTGATGTATCAATAATGATTCCAAATGCCTGCACACACAAAACACACACATTAAAGTAAAGACATATGCAATGCAATGAATCAAAATATCGCAGTGAGATCATATCACACATTATCTGAACATGTTTTGCAAGTTTTGAATAGACATTTGACTTATGCTTGATTGAGTGATGATATGAAAACATACCAATTAGCTCGAGTTGACACACTTACTTTTTCAGTATCATGATGATATTTAAGGTTCGATTAGAATGACTTATGTGACCCACATGTATACATATGTCAACATATTTCCTTATCAAACACTACCTGAATGCATATTGCACAAAACCTGGTCACTTACAGTCATACACAGTGTGGAATCTGGGTTCTATTCGGATTTGGTCCACTTTGGGACTTCTTTTTAATTCCATCTTTGGGAATTTTTCTTTCCTATCGTTCCCCTTGGGAATCTTCTGAATTCCATTTTGGAATTTTTGTTGGGTGTTGGTCCACATTTGGGACTCTTTTTGTTCCATTTTGGAATCTTTTGCTGCATCTTGATGCTCAAAAGAGACTTCGTGTGAGACTTCAGGTCTGTGGATACCACAACAAAGAAGCTCACGATGCGGTTCATCACACTGAGAAGACTACATCGTTACCCGATCATGCACAACTATCATTACAAGCAATGTATCAAAAGATATATATCTAGACATGTATAACAATGGAACTTAACACAAAGATCATTAAGTTTATGTTTGTCAACAATGAACTTACTTTTTCAGTCTAATTGTCTGAGCTGTCTAGCACATCAACTAACATTCATCAGTCTTTATTTAAAAATGATGTACCAAATAATGTCTAGTGTAACTATCATTTCTCACTTTGTGCAATATAGATTCTTATGAAATGATATTTTCTTTTCTTTTTGCTTTTATATTTTGTTTTGGCTTTTCTATTTTTCTTTTCACGCAAGCACACATAATGCAAACCATAAAGTAAAAGACAAAGGAATCAAAATATAACATCAACTTATTATATTTTTGGCTTTTATATTTTTTTCGATTTTTGTTTTGTTTTCGAAAAATAGAATCAATCATGATTGATTAATCCTATGGATTGAATTAAGAATTCAAACCGTCCTGACAAAAAAGATTTTGTGAAAAGATCTGCCAGTTGTTTGTCGGTATGAACCTTAATCAAAATTATTAAACCCTTTTCAGAGTTGTCTCTTAAAAATGATATCTAATTTCGATGTGTTTGGTTTTAGAATGTTGAACAGGATTAGCAGTTATAAACATAGCAGCAGTATTGTCTATGTAGATAGGAGTTTTTAGAAAGTTAAACCCGTAGTCCAGCAACTGATTTTGTAACCATAAAACCTGAGAACATCCTGCAGATGCAGCGATATACTCTGCTTCAGCTGTGGATACAGAAACATTGGTCTGCTTCTTGCATTGCCAAGAGACAAGCCTTGGACCCAAAAATTGACATCCACCAGTTGTCGATTTCCTGTCGAGAGCACAACCACCAAAATCACTGTCAGAATAGCTATATAATTCAAAATTTCCTTCATAAGGATACCATAACCCAAGATTTGGTTTCCCTTTGAGATATCTGAATATACGCTTCACAGCAACAAGATGCGACTCTTTCGGATCTGACTGGTATCTGGCGCATACACACACAGCGTACATGATGTCTGGTCTTGATGCAGTAAGATACATCAGAGAACCGATCATTGACCTGTATAGTGTTTGGTCAACTGCTTTGCCCTTTGGATCCGGTTGAATCTTGCAGTTCACATCAGATGGAGTTCTAATTGTTTGACAATCTTGCATCTTGAATTTCTTCAACAACTTCTCAACGAATTTTGATTGATTGATGAAAATTCCGTCAGCAGACTGTTTCACTTGTAATCCAAGAAAGAAGTTAATCTCCCCCATAGAACTCATCTGGAATCTAGACTTCATGATTTCTTCAAATTCTTTGCACATTGACGCACTGGTTGAACCAAAGATAATATCGTCCACATATACTTGAACACACAATAAGTCGTCATTTTCCCTCTTCATAAACAAAGTTGGATCAATCTGTCCTCTTGTGAATCCATGTTCTAGTAAATGCTTGGATAGTGTCTCATACCAGATTCTAGGAGCTTGGTGTAGACCGTATAGAGCTTTACTCAACTTGTATACACGATAGGATAATCAGGATCTTCAAAACCCGGAGGTTGTCTGACATATACGTCATCTGTAATTGGTCCATACAAGAAAGCACATTTGACGTCCATTTGGAATACTTTAAACTTCATGAAAGAAGCATATGCAAGAAAAACGCGTATGGCTTCAAGTCTTGCGACCGGAGCAAACACCTCTTCGTAATCAATGCCTTCTTCCTGAGTGTATCCCTGTGCAATCAGTCTTGCTTTGTTTCTCACCACAATGCCACGTTCGTCTGGCTTGTTTTTGTACAACCATCTTGTACCTATTGTGTTCTCTCCTTCAGGTAAGTCCACAAGTTTCCAAACTTCCTGTTTGCGAAACTGAAGTAATTCCTCCTGCATGGCCTCAATCCAACTGTTATCTTTCAGCGCCTCTGAAATATTCTTTGGCACCACTTGAGATAGAAAACACGAGTAAAGACAAACATTTGCTTGCTCTGTCTGACTTCTTGTAGTTCTCTGATTCAACGGCCCAATAATCTGAGAGACAGGATGTTTCTTGTGAATTCGATGAATGGGAATATCACCTCCTTGCACTGGAGTCTCTAGATTAGAAGTATTCAGATTTGGTAGATCTTGTAGTATGGAAGAAGTATGCGGTGTGAAATTTGGGACTTGATCCGGTGAATTGATGAAGTAATCAAAAGATTCTGGAACAGCTTCACCATTCGGATCTGATGATGGTTGATTCTGAACAGATCCACCATCATTAGGAGAAATCACATCTTCTTCTTGATTGTTCGACTCTTGATTTTCATGAGAACCAGAAGGACCCGGAGCTTGACTGGATTTGACATGATCAGGATTGTGAAAAGACATGAATGGATATTCAGAGTTGATATTTCCATCCTCGTCATTATCAGAATCGTCACTAAAGCATCCTAAGTCGCCTGATTCATTCCTTGTGTTTCCTGAAAAATCAAATAAGTTAGAATTGAAGGATTTCGATAATGAATCTAAATCAAATAACCATTCGGGACCATGAGCCACTAAAGGAAACGAATTTTCCAAAAACTTGACGTTGATAGTTTCAATAACAGTATTTGTTTTGCTATTAAAAACCCGATAAGCGTTAGAAACAGACGAATATCCTAGGAAAAATCCATCGTCAGATTTTGACTCAAACTTCCCGAGATGATCATTCAAATTTAAAATCGATACCGGACAACCAAATGCTTTCAAGTAAGAAATATTTGGTTTCTTTCCAAACAACAACTCATAAGAAGTTTTCTTTTTATCTTGCAATAATAATGTTCTATTTTGTACAAAACACGCAGTAGCAATAGCTTCGTCCCAAAAAGTGATCGGGATTTTGGCATCTGCGAGCATGGATCTTGCTGCTTCAATCAGTGTCCGGTTTTTCCGTTCCGCAACCCCATTCTGTTGAGGCGTTCTAGGCGCACTGAATTGTCGAGCAATCCCCTTTTCTGCACAAAATAAATCAACATTAGCATTCTTAAATTCCGTTCCATTATCACTTCTTAACACTTTAACTTTGCATTCCAATTGATTTTCAACTTTAATGATAAATTCTTTTAATAATTCAGCTGTTTCAGATTTTGCATGCAAAAAATAAACCCATGAAAATCTCGTAAAGTCATCTATGATAACTAAACAATATGATTTTCTCCCGATGCTTTGAACGTTGGTCGGTCCAAATAGATCCATATGTAGCATCTGCAAGGGTTTTGAAATGGAGTTTTCGAGCTTGGACTTAAAAGACATCCGATGCTGTTTTCCCTTCAAACAAGCTGGACAAAGATCAGTTGTGGAGAATTTCTTCGATGGGATTCCCACAGCGTGATTTCCAGTTACCAAACGATTCATGTTTCTGAAGTTGGAATGTCCCAGCCGTCTATGCCAAAGCTGACTCTCATCATTTGAAGCATGGGCAATGAGACAGGTTGTTTCGGTTTCGGCATCAATCTGTGACATGTCCAATTTGTATACATCACGATCTCTAGGTGCCTTCACCACTACCCACTCATTGTCGATCTTGAAACCTGGTTTAAGAATATAACAGAAAGAATCATCAAAAAGAGTTGAATAGGATTTATCACAAATTTGCGAGACACTTAGTAAGTTAAAGTTCAACTGTGCACAGTAGTTGACTTTATCAAAACTAATAACCCCGTTCGAAACAGTTCCTTCTCCTGTGATTTTACCACCAGCATCACCTCCAAACGCTACATGAGTACCATTCTTTTGCTTGAAATCCTGAAGCAAGGCATGGTTGCCTGTCATGTGCCGGCTACACCCACTATCAACGAACCATGAGTTGATAGGTCTTCTTGGGCGTACCTGCAATTCAAACATTTTCAGTTAGTTTGGTCAACCCAGGCCCACACGGTCTTGGGTTTTCCGAATTTATCTGCAATTGTAACTTGTTTATATTGAATATTTTGAAAATTTGTTTCATTCATGAGATTTTGATGCTGATAACTTCGCCCATTGGCGTTCAATGATTGCTTTCTCCTCAAAGCACTAAACCTTTCTTCTAGCTTAGGATCAAGGTTGTTTTCAAAATTTTGGTTTCTTACCAACAAAGCTCTCGGCTTAAAATTGTTAACCTGCACACTTCTTGACAAGTTAGAAACAGAATTGTTTCGATTGAAATTTCTCAAAACCGGAGAATGACTTTGACTCATATTTTGAAAACCATATGAATTATTTCTTTGAAAGTTTGAATATGGAGTCATTCCTCTAGTCGAGTTTGATCGAAAGAAACAATCCTTTGTGTCATGGTTTGTTCTTTCACAGATATCACAAAACTTGTTAAAATAACATTCTTCTGAAGAATGATTTCTTTTGTCACAGAAACTGCAGTACCTGTTAAAGAAACATTCAGCAGTTGCATGATTATATCTATCACAAATTTCACAATATTTCTTGCTAATCCTAAAGAGCCGATTGTTAACTTTTGAATTTGAACCAAAACGTGATTCATTATCATAGTTGTTCGGTTTTAGATTAACATTTTTCTGTGGAGACATTGTTTGCGATTTTGCTTGCATGGGACTTTGGTTCGATTTTAAACTGTTCTGTTTGGTCACCTTTTTGTTTTCAATTCTCTTATCATTGACAGCGGAAGTCTTAGGACCTGAACCTGTTTTCAGACCAGAGTTAGATTTGATTTGAGCATTGATTTGGTTACCATAAGAACCGTTCATGTCGAAAGTACCTGCAGACACAAACTTGATTGTCTTACCTTTTGACATTTTCTTGACAGATTTTACGTTTTGAGCTTTGTCAGTTTTAACACTTTGAACTTTGGTGTTATCATTTGATTTTAAGACACTTTTGCCTTTTGACTGTTTCGTTTCAGATTGATTGTTCATTGTTTTCGATTTCTGCTTCTTTGCAGTTGAAACTTCGGCTTTCTTTACTTCTGGCGTCTTGATTAACTGAGCAGCAATTTGCGCTTTTTGTTCTTTCTTCCACTTGATATACTCAGGATCATTGAATCCTGAAAATTCACCTTCTTCCTTCACCGATTCTGGTTCTGGATTAAGCTTTGGATATTCAATCAGTTGAATAAGAACAGGTTCCGGCTTGTTTTCAGATTTGTTGCTTGCTTCATCATCTGCTTCAGTTGTCATTCCATCTTCTTCTCTCAAGCTTTCGATCAACACCTCAGATCCTTCCGACTCGGATTTACTTCTTTGAATTTCTTTGAATTTTCTTTCATTTTCAGGTGAATGATCAAATTCATTAAAGTTTTCCGGTAAGGTTTGAGTGATTGAATTTGGCATCGGTTCATGAGTAAAACCCAACCCGGTTTTATTTTTGTTACCTCTTTCATTGATGAGTTGTTCAACCATTGTTTTACAACTTTTAACTTTCTTTAATTCAACTTGTGTGACAGCATGTTCAACTTTTTCTTGTTCAAAGTTCTTTGTCATTTCTTCAAGTTGTTTGGTAACAAGTTCCAATTCTTTCAAAGTTTTGTTCCATGATTCAGTTAGTGACAAAATCTTCTCATCAGAAATTTTGTGATCAATTTTAAGTTGTTCATGAATCTTTTCATGTTTGCTTAATTTGTCACCTATTTTAAATGAATGAGTTCGATAATGTTCCACTTGTTGAATACACTGTTCAGAACACAACCTTTCTTTCACATCAGCTGGTAATGGAATATAGTTAGGAGGGAGTTCAGAATTAACCTTTGGTTGCTCAGTGGAAGATGAAGACTCATTAGATGTAGCCATTAACGCAACTTCGGTTTCAGTCTCTTCAGTAGGATCTGCTTTTGCGCTCCAGTCATACTCTTCAGAATCTTCACTATCATCAACCATTTTTCCATCCCCTTCTTCCGACCAGTCTTCTTCAATTTCACAAACCAGTGCCAGATTTGAGGTAAGATCGGATGTAAACTGTTCTGCATATGCACTCCAGTCGTATCCGTCTTGTACACTTACAACTAACGCTTTAGTCTGGTCTTCTGGCTTCTTTTCATTATCCTTCAACTCAGGCATAGGAAGACTTTGGTACGGTTTCTGAAAGAAACGCTGATTTCTGCCTTGATAACTCGTAGACTGTTGAGAACTTTGACCTTGACCTTGATTGCTTGAACTAGCTTGATCATTAAAATTCTTTGGAGCTTTGCATTCTCTTGAGAAATGACCATACTGATTACAGTTAAAGCACCTGGCCTTAGATTTGTCAAATCCAACTGTTTTGTTAGCATGAGGTTTGTAACTTCGATTAACGTATGCATGCTTTTGAGTTCGATAAGCAACCATAACCATTTGCCAGTTAAGATCCATTTCTTCAACATCTACTGGATCCATTTCAAATAAGTCTTGAAGGACCACGTCCATTTGACTTAGATGACTTCCTTGGTACGCTTGAAAACTTGCCATAAAAGCAGTAAAGGCAGTTTTAGTTTCGTCATCTTGAAGCAGAATATTCATTACGTCTTTCACTTTGGCTTGAACATTTGAACTTTGATTGTCTGACTGATTCATCTGATTCTGAGGTTGAACTTGAGCTCTTGGTGGAGATTGAGGTTGAGAATAAGTCGGTGAATTAGGAAAGTATGCTGAATCAGTAAAGAAACTTGCACCAACGAATAAGTCACCCTCATCTTCAAACTTCATTGCATCTTGTGCAAGAAAAGCATTCTCCACAGTATTGGCATGATTTACCACATACTTATACTGAGTTTGTGAGCTTGATCTATCAGTGTTTCTAGATCCTTCATCAATTTCAACTTCTTCTATCTTTCCAATAAGCAAATCAAGTTCCATTGGAAATTTCTCAGTATGTTTCAACAGAGTAACAGTTTGCTTCCAAGACGATGGTAAAGCATTCAGCAATCGATCATTCAAGTCTTGAAGTTCAGTCTTTACTCCGAGGTTTGACATCTCAGTAGTTAAGTGAACAAACCTGTTCATCATCTGGTGTACTGTCTCTCCATTGATATGTTCAAACAACTCTAATTGCCTTTTTAGTTTCGACTTCTTCAAACTTCTTAATTGTTCTCCTCCTTCACATATCGACTTCAAAGCTTTGAAACATGTATAACCAGTCTGATATGCATCCAATCTAGACAGAACTTGAAGAGGCAACCCCTTGCACATTAAAGAGTAGGCCTTGCTATCATTCTTTACCTTCCTTAGATCTTCTGCTGACAAATTATCCTCCGGATAAGGTGTAGTAGAATCTTTAGTATAGGTACTTGCACTATCTGGTGCTGTCTGAGTTGGAATGTGAGGACCTTTCTCAATGGACTTCCACAAGTCATTGTCAATAGAACACAAGTGATGTCTCAACCTGATGGTCCAGTTCTTGAAATCTGCACGATTCAAAAGTCTAGGAACACGGTTATCAGAATCATCATTAGGAGCCATTTTAACAACAATTTTTTTTTTTAAAGAAAATATTTTTGGTTTTTGTAAATTTTTGAAAAGAAGTGATTAAAATACTAAAATAAAGACAAGTAATTAAAGACAAGACAAGAAACAAGTAATAAGAACAACTAAAAATGAGTCACACGGCAAAACAGTGAAAATCCTTCTTCACCCGGCTAAACAGTGTCTTTGTTCTTCACCCGGCAGAAAAAGTCTTTACACGGCTGAACAGTTAGACGGCTCAACAGTTGAAAATACTT
Organism: Tagetes erecta; assembly: GCA_030867185.1. Classification (NCBI taxonomy): domain Eukaryota; kingdom Viridiplantae; phylum Streptophyta; class Magnoliopsida; order Asterales; family Asteraceae; genus Tagetes; species Tagetes erecta. The sequence goes on along the minus strand of CM061488.1, from coordinate 49,960,095 downwards.
TTGTTCTTCACCCGGATGAACAGTTACCCGACAACAAGAATTAAACTTGACACGGCAATAGTCTTGACCCGGCAGAAACTTGACACGACAAAGAGCTTTGTCCGGCTGAACAGTATACGATCACACGGCACAGTTGTTAATCACCCGGCTACACAGTATATTACCCGGCTGACTTTTTCTTCTTCACCCAGCGTAACAGTGTTTTACCCGGCACAACAGTGTATCACCCGACTGAACAGTAGCACTTTTTCAAGTCAAATTCTTCACCCGTCTAGAACAAAATTCCCTTACACGGCTGCACAGGACCTAATTTCTTCACAAATCTAAGTCCAAGGAAATTGTCTAAGTCAAAATATTCACCCGGCAAGTTAATCTTCAACCAAGTTCTTAATGTTCATCATTTTCGTCAAACGAATTTTCTGGGTTTTGTCTAAAACTTGTCCAAATTGTCCAAAATTCACACACAAGCTGTGAAAAGGTCCGATTAACAATCCCTTTTATCAATCAATCCAAAACATGATCAAATCTGATGAAATTGAGCAAAAATTTGATCGAACAGTAACTTTTTCTATTCTTCTTAATTCTTCAGATCTGATGATGATCTGATAGAATCTGCACAATCGATGTGTATAGGAGTGATTACGATGATAAATCACAACTAAAAACACGATCAAATCCTTCAGATCATTGTTTTTCGAGCAATTTTGATGTGTTTTGCTTAAGAACAGCGAAGAACACAATACCGAAAGCTCTGATACCAATTGATAGGTTCAATTGGATCGTTCAATCGCTCACAATGATCAGAATAACAAGTACAAAACAAACGATTCAATCACAAACACAATCCATACTAAATAATTCTCTGTATATTGATGATCAAAGCAATTCGTAGTACAAGGTGCAGGAGAAACAAAATCACACACAGTTAATTCTCTCTCTAACAGTGTAAAAATGATCTCCCTCTCTAACACACGCACACTACATGCTTATAACAAACAAAATGCAAGTTTAAGGAAAATACAAAATAAACCCTAAACTATACAAACATATAAACAAAAATACAAAGTAAATCTTAACAAGGAAATGACCCTAACAGACACCTTACAGCTCCTAACAAAACATTACAACACCGTACGTAAACTTAAAACTCCATAATAAACCTAATGAATTCGTCCGAGTCATTTGAACATCGTACGACCACTCAGGACTTGTTACGACTCTGTATGCGAAATTAGCAACTGGAAAAGCAATTTAGAATAATGTAGGATGCGTTACAACTTTTGAGAACACCTTACACCACCGTACGAAAGATTAAAACTCCATAATAAACCTAATGAATTCGTCCGAGTAATTTGAACACTATACAACAATTTGGAATATATTACGACTCTGTATGCCACATTACCGCCTTGAAAAGCATGTTAGTATAACGTACGGCACCTTACAGCTCCTAACAAAACATTACAACACCGTACGTAAACTTAAAACTCCATAATAAACCTAATGAATTCGTCCGAGTCATTTGAACATCGTACGACCACTCAGGACTTGTTACGACTCTGTATGCGAAATTAGCAACAGGAAAAGCAATTTAGAATAATGTAGGATGCGTTACAACTTTTGAGAACACCTTACACCACCGTACGAAAGATTAAAACTCCATAATAAACCTAATGAATTCGTCCGAGTAATTTGAACACCATACAACAATTTGGAATATATTACGACTCTGTATGCCACATTACCGCCTTGAAAAGCATGTTAGTATAACGTACGGCACCTTACAGCTCCTAACAAAATATTACAACACCGTACGTAAACTTAAAACTCCATAATAAACCTAATGAATTCGTCCGAGTCATTTGAACATCGTACGACCACTCAGGACTTGTTACGACTCTATATGCGATATTAGCAACAGGAAAAGAAATTTAGAATAATGTAGGATGCGTTCAACTTTTGAGAACATCTTACACCATCGTACGAAAGATTAAAACTCCATAATAAACCTAATGAATTCGTCCGAGTAATTTGAACACCATACAACAATTTGGAATATATTACGACTCTGTATGCCACATTACCGCCTTGATAAGCATGTTAGTATAACGTACGACACCTTACAGCTCCTAACAAAACATTACAACACCGTACGTAAACTTAAAACTCCATAATAAACCTAATGAATTCGTCCGAGTCATTTGAACATCGTACGACCACTCAGGACTTGTTACGACTCTGTATGCGAAATTAGCAACAGGAAAAGCAATTTAGAATAATGTAGGATGCGTTACAACTTTTGAGAACACCTTACACCACCGTACGAAAGATTAAAACTCCATAATAAACCTAATGAATTCGTCCGAGTAATTTGAACACCATACAACAATTTGGAATATATTACGACTCTGTATGCCACATTACCGCCTTGAAAAGCATGTTAGTATAACGTACGGCACCTTACAACTCCTAACAAAACATTACAACACCGTACGTAAACTTAAAACTCCATAATAAACCTAATGAATTCGTCCGAGTCATTTGAACATCGTACGACCACTCAGGACTTGTTACGACTCTGTATGCGAAATTAGCAACAGGAAAAGCAATTTAGAATAATGTAGGATGCGTTACAACTTTTGAGAACACCTTACACCACCGTACGAAAGATTAAAACTCCATAATAAACCTAATGAATTCGTCCGAGTAATTTGAACACCATACAACAATTTGGAATATATTACGACTCTGTATGCCACATTACCGCCTTGAAAAGCATGTTAGTATAACGTACGGCACCTTACAACTCCTAACAAAACATTACAACACCGTACGTAAACTTAAAACTCCATAATAAACCTAATGAATTCGTCCGAGTCATTTGAACATCGTACGACCACTCAGGACTTGTTACGACTCTGTATGCGAAATTAGCAACTGGAAAAGCAATTTAGAATAATGTAGGATGCGTTACAACTTTTGAGAACACCTTACACCACCGTACGAAAGATTAAAACTCCATAATAAACCTAATGAATTCGTCCGAGTAATTTGAACACTATACAACAATTTGGAATATATTACGACTCTGTATGCCACATTACCGCCTTGAAAAGCACGTTAGTATAACGTACGGCACCTTACAGCTCCTAACAAAACATTACAACACCGTACGTAAACTTAAAACTCCATAATAAACCTAATGAATTCGTCCGAGTCATTTGAACATCGTACGACCACTCAGGACTTGTTACGACTCTGTATGCGAAATTAGCAACAGGAAAAGCAATTTAGAATAATGTAGGATGCGTTACAACTTTTGAGAACACCTTACACCACCGTACGAAAGATTAAAACTCCATAATAAACCTAATGAATTCGTCCGAGTAATTTGAACACCATACAACAATTTGGAATATATTACGACTCTGTATGCCACATTACCGCCTTGAAAAGCATGTTAGTATAACGTACGGCACCTTACAACTCCTAACAAAACATTACAACACCGTACGTAAACTTAAAACTCCATAATAAACCTAATGAATTCGTCCGAGTCATTTGAACATCGTACGACCACTCAGGACTTGTTACGACTCTGTATGCAAAATTAGCAACAGGAAAAGCAATTTAGAATAATGTAGGATGCGTTACAACTTTTGAGAACACCTTACACCACCGTACGAAAGATTAAAACTCCATAATAAACCTAATGAATTCGTCCGAGTAATTTGAACACTATACAACAATTTGGAATATATTACGACTCTGTATGCCACATTACCGCCTTGAAAAGCATGTTAGTATAACGTACGGCACCTTACAGCTCCTAACAAAACATTACAACACCGTACGTAAACTTAAAACTCCATAATAAACCTAATGAATTCGTCCGAGTCATTTGAACATCGTACGACCACTCAGGACTTGTTACGACTCTTTATGCGAAATTGGCAACAGGAAAAGCAATTTAGAATAATGTAGGATGCGTTACAACTTTTGAGAACACCTTACACCACCGTACGAAAGATTAAAACTCCATAATAAACCTAATGAATTCGTCCGAGTAATTTGAACACCATACAACAATTTGGAATATATTACGACTCTGTATGCCACATTACCGCCTTGAAAAGCATGTTAGTATAACGTACGGCACCTTACAGCTCCTAACAAAACATTACAACACCGTACGTAAACTTAAAACTCCATAATAAACCTAATGAATTCGTCCGAGTCATTTGAACATCGTACGACCACTCAGGACTTGTTACGACTCTATATGCGATATTAGCAACAGGAAAAGCAATTTAGAATAATGTAGGATGCGTTACAACTTTTGAGAACATCTTACACCATCGTACGAAAGATTAAAACTCCATAATAAACCTAATGAATTCGTCCGAGTAATTTGAACACCATACAACAATTTGGAATATATTACGACTCCGTATGCCACATTACCGCCTTGAAAAGCATGTTAGTATAACGTACGACACCTTACAGCTCCTAACAAAACATTACAACACCGTACGTAAACTTAAAACTCCATAATAAACCTAATGAATTCGTCCGAGTCATTTGAACATCGTACGACCACTCAGGACTTGTTACGACTCTGTATGCGAAATTAGCAACTGGAAAAGCAATTTAGAATAATGTAAGATGCGTTACAACTTTTGAGAACACCTTACACCACCGTACGAAAGATTAAAACTCCATAATAAACCTAATGAATTCGTCCGAGTAATTTGAACACTATACAACAATTTGGAATATATATTACGACTCTGTATGCCACATTACCGCCTTGAAAAGCATGTTAGTATAACGTACGGCACCTTACAGCTCCTAACAAAACATTACAACACCGTACGTAAACTTAAAACTCCATAATAAACCTAATGAATTCGTCCGAGTCATTTGAACATCGTACGACCACTCAGGACTTGTTACGACTCTGTATGCGAAATTAGCAACAGGAAAAGCAATTTAGAATAATGTAGGATGCGTTACAACTTTTGAGAACACCTTACACCACCGTACGAAAGATTAAAACTCCATAATAAACCTAATGAATTCGTCCGAGTAATTTGAACACCATACAACAATTTGGAATATATTACGACTCTGTATGCCACATTACCGCCTTGAAAAGCATGTTAGTATAACGTACGGCACCTTACAACTCCTAACAAAACATTACAACACCGTACGTAAACTTAAAACTCCATAATAAACCTAATGAATTCGTCCGAGTCATTTGAACATCGTACGACCACTCAGGACTTGTTACGACTCTGTATGCAAAATTAGCAACAGGAAAAGCAATTTAGAATAATGTAGGATGCGTTACAACTTTTGAGAACACCTTACACCACCGTACGAAAGATTAAAACTCCATAATAAACCTAATGAATTCGTCCGAGTAATTTGAACACTATACAACAATTTGGAATATATTACGACTCTGTATGCCACATTACCGCCTTGAAAAGCATGTTAGTATAACGTACGGCACCTTACAGCTCCTAACAAAACATTACAACACCGTACGTAAACTTAAAACTCCATAATAAACCTAATGAATTTGTCCGAGTCATTTGAACATCGTACGACCACTCAGGACTTGTTACGACTCTGTATGCGAATTTGGCAACAGGAAAAGCAATTTAGAATAATGTAGGATGCGTTACAACTTTTGAGAACACCTTACACCACCGTACGAAAGATTAAAACTCCATAATAAACCTAATGAATTCGTCCGAGTAATTTGAACACCATACAACAATTTGGAATATATTACGACTCTGTATGCCACATTACCGCCTTGAAAAGCATGTTAGTATAACGTACGGCACCTTACAGCTCCTAACAAAACATTACAACACCGTACGTAAACTTAAAACTCCATAATAAACCTAATGAATTCGTCCGAGTCATTTGAACATCGTACGACCACTCAGGACTTGTTACGACTCTATATGCGATATTAGCAACAGGAAAAGCAATTTAGAATAATGTAGGATGCGTTACAACTTTTGAGAACATCTTACACCATCGTACGAAAGATTAAAACTCCAAAATAATAAACCTAATGAATTCGTCCGAGTAATTTGAACACCATACAACAATTTGGAATATATTACGACTCCGTATGCCACATTACCGCCTTGAAAAGCATGTTAGTATAACGTACGACACCTTACAGCTCCTAACAAAACATTACAACACCGTACGTAAACTTAAAACTCCATAATAAACCTAATGAATTCGTCCGAGTCATTTGAACATCGTACGACCACTCAGGACTTGTTACGACTCTGTATGCGAAATTAGCAACAGGAAAAGCAATTTAGAATAATGTAGGATGCGTTACAACTTTTGAGAACACCTTACACCACCGTACGAAAGATTAAAACTCCATAATAAACCTAATGAATTCGTCCGAGTAATTTGAACACCATACAACAATTTGGAATATATTACGACTCTGTATGCCACATTACCGCCTTGAAAAGCATGTTAGTATAACGTACGGCACCTTACAGCTCCTAACAAAACATTACAACACCGTACGTAAACTTAAAACTCCGTAATAAACCTAATGAATTCGTCCGAGTCATTTGAACATCGTACGACCACTCAGGACTTGTTACGACTCTGTATGCGAAATTAGCAACAGGAAAAGCAATTTAGAATAATGTAGGATGCGTTACAACTTTTGAGAACACCTTACACCACCGTACGAAAGATTAAAACTCCATAATAAACCTAATGAATTCGTCCGAGTAATTTGAACACCATACAACAATTTGGAATATATTACGACTCTGTATGCCACATTAGCGCCTTGAAAAGCATGTTAGTATAACGTACGGCACCTTACAGCTCCTAACAAAACATTACAACACCGTACGTAAACTTAAAACTCCGTAATAAACCTAATGAATTCGTCCGAGTCATTTGAACATCGTACGACCACTCAGGACTTGTTACGACTCTGTATGCGAAATTAGCAACAGGAAAAGCAATTTAGAATAATGTAGGATGCGTTACATCTTTTGAGAACACCTTACACCACCGTACGAAAGATTAAAACTCCATAATAAACCTAATGAATTCGTCCGAGTAATTTGAACACCATACAACAATTTGGAATATATTACGACTCTGTATGCCACATTACCGCCTTGAAAAGCATGTTAGTATAACGTACGTCACCTTACAGCTCCTAACAAAACATTACAACACCGTACGTAAACTTAAAACTCCATAATAAACCTAATGAATTCGTCCGAGTAATTTGAACATCGTACGACCACTCAGGACTTGTTACGACTCTGTATGCGAAATTAGCAACAGGAAAAGCAATTTAGAATAATGTAGGATGCGTTACATCTTTTGAGAACACCTTACACCACCGTACGAAAGATTAAAACTCCATAATAAACCTAATGAATTCGTCCGAGTAATTTGAACACCATACAACAATTTGGAATATATTACGACTCTGTATGCCACATTACCGCCTTGAAAAGCATGTTAGTATAACGTACGTCACCTTACAGCTCCTAACAAAACATTACAACACCGTACGTAAACTTAAAACTCCATAATAAACCTAATGAATTCGTCCGAGTAATTTGAACACCATACAACAATTTGGAATATATTACGACTCTGTATGCCACATTACCGCCTTGAAAAGCATGTTAGTATAACGTACGGCACCTTACAGCTCCTAACAAAACATTACAACACCGTACGTAAACTTAAAACTCCGTAATAAACCTAATGAATTCGTCCGAGTCATTTGAACATCGTACGACCACTCAGGACTTGTTACGACTCTGTATGCGAAATTAGCAACAGGAAAAGCAATTTAGAATAATGTAGGATGCGTTACAACTTTTGAGAACACCTTACACCACCGTACGAAAGATTAAAACTCCATAATAAACCTAATGAATTCGTCCGAGTAATTTGAACACCATACAACAATTTGGAATATATTACGACTCTGTATGCCACATTACCGCCTTGAAAAGCATGTTAGTATAACGTACGGCACCTTACAGCTCCTAACAAAACATTACAACACCGTACGTAAACTTAAAACTCCATAATAAACCTAATGAATTCGTCCGAGTCATTTGAACATCGTACGACCACTCAGGACTTGTTACGACTCTATATGCGATATTAGCAACAGGAAAAGCAATTTAGAATAATGTAGGATGCGTTACATCTTTTGAGAACACCTTACACCACCGTACGAAAGATTAAAACTCCATAATAAACCTAATGAATTCGTCCGAGTAATTTGAACACCATACAACAATTTGGAATATATTACGACTCTGTATGCCACATTACCGCCTTGAAAAGCATGTTAGTATAACGTACGGCACCTTACAGCTCCTAACAAAACATTACTACACCGTACGTAAACTTAAAACTCCATAATAAACCTAATGAATTCGTCCGAGTCATTTGAACATCGTACGACCACTCAGGACTTGTTACGACTCTGTATGCGAAATTAGCAACAGGAAAAGCAATTTAGAATAATGTAGGATGCGTTACAACTTTTGAGAACACCTTACACCACCGTACGAAAGATTAAAACTCCATAATAAACCTAATGAATTCGTCCGAGTAATTTGAACACCATACAACAATTTGGAATATATTACGACTCTGTATGCCACATTACCGCCTTGAAAAGCATGTTAGTATAACGTACGTCACCTTACAGCTCCTAACAAAACATTACAACACCGTACGTAAACTTAAAACTCCATAATAAACCTAATGAATTCGTCCGAGTAATTTGAACACCATACAACAATTTGGAATATATTACGACTCTGTATGCCACATTACCGCCTTGAAAAGCATGTTAGTATAACGTACGGCACCTTACAGCTCCTAACAAAACATTACAACACCGTACGTAAACTTAAAACTCCGTAATAAACCTAATGAATTCGTCCGAGTCATTTGAACATCGTACGACCACTCAGGACTTGTTACGACTCTGTATGCGAAATTAGCAACAGGAAAAGCAATTTAGAATAATGTAGGATGCGTTACAACTTTTGAGAACACCTTACAACACCGTACGAAAGATTAAAACTCCATAATAAACCTAATGAATTCGTCCGAGTAATTTGAACACCATACAACAATTTGGAATATATTACGACTCTGTATGCCACATTACCGCCTTGAAAAGCATGTTAGTATAACGTACGGCACCTTACAGCTCCTAACAAAACATTACAACACCGTACGTAAACTTAAAACTCCGTAATAAACCTAATGAATTCGTCCGAGTCATTTGAACATCGTACGACCACTCAGGACTTGTTACGACTCTGTATGCGAAATTAGCAACAGGAAAAGCAATTTAGAATAATGTAGGATGCGTTACAACTTTTGAGAACACCTTACAACACCGTACGAAAGATTAAAACTCCATAATAAACCTAATGAATTCGTCCGAGTAATTTGAACACCATACAACAATTTGGAATATATTACGACTCTGTATGCCACATTACCGCCTTGAAAAGCATGTTAGTATAACGTACGGCACCTTACAGCTCCTAACAAAACATTACAACACTGTACGTAAACTTAAAACTCCATAATAAACCTAATGAATTCGTCCGAGTCATTTGAACATCGTACGACCACTCAGGACTTGTTACGACTCTATATGCGATATTAGCAACAGGAAAAGCAATTTAGAATAATGTAGGATGCGTTACATCTTTTGAGAACACCTTACACCACCGTACGAAAGATTAAAACTCCATAATAAACCTAATGAATTCGTCCGAGTAATTTGAACACCATACAACAATTTGGAATATATTACGACTCTGTATGCCACATTACCGCCTTGAAAAGCATGTTAGTATAACGTACGGCACCTTACAGCTCCTAACAAAACATTACAACACCGTACGTAAACTTAAAACTCCATAATAAACCTAATGAATTCGTCCGAGTCATTTGAACATCGTACGACCACTCAGGACTTGTTACGACTCTGTATGCGAAATTAGCAACAGGAAAAGCAATTTAGAATAATGTAGGATGCGTTACAACTTTTGAGAACACCTTACACCACCGTACGAAAGATTAAAACTCCATAATAAACCTAATGAATTCGTCCGAGTAATTTGAACACCATACAACAATTTGGAATATATTACGACTCTGTATGCCACATTACCGCCTTGAAAAGCATGTTAGTATAACGTACGTCACCTTACAGCTCCTAACAAAACATTACAACACCGTACGTAAACTTAAAACTCCATAATAAACCTAATGAATTCGTCCGAGTAATTTGAACACCATACAACAATTTGGAATATATTACGACTCTGTATGCCACATTACCGCCTTGAAAAGCATGTTAGTATAACGTACGGCACCTTACAGCTCCTAACAAAACATTACAACACCGTACGTAAACTTAAAACTCCATAATAAACCTAATGAATTCGTCCGAGTCATTTGAACATCGTACGACCACTCAGGACTTGTTACGACTCTGTATGCGAAATTAGCAACAGGAAAAGCAATTTAGAATAATGTAGGATGCGTTACAACTTTTGAGAACACCTTACAACACCGTACGAAAGATTAAAACTCCATAATAAACCTAATGAATTCGTCCGAGTAATTTGAACACCATACAACAATTTGGAATATATTACGACTCTGAATGCCACATTACCGCCTTGAAAAGCATGTTAGTATAACGTACGGCACCTTACAGCTCCTAACAAAACATTACAACACCGTACGTAAACTTAAAACTCCATAATAAACCTAATGAATTCGTCCGAGTCATTTGAACATCGTACGACCACTCAGGACTTGTTACGACTCTATATGCGATATTAGCAACAGGAAAAGCAATTTAGAATAATGTAAGATGCGTTACATCTTTTGAGAACACCTTACACCACCGTACGAAAGATTAAAACTCCATAATAAACCTAATGAATTCGTCCGAGTAATTTGAACACCATACAACAATTTGGAATATATTACGACTCTGTATGCCACATTACCGCCTTGAAAAGCATGTTAGTATAACGTACGGCACCTTACAGCTCCTAACAAAACATTACAACACCGTACGTAAACTTAAAACTCCATAATAAACCTAATGAATTCGTCCGAGTCATTTGAACATCGTACGACCACTCAGGACTTGTTACGACTCTGTATGCGAAATTAGCAACAGGAAAAGCAATTTAGAATAATGTAGGATGCGTTACAACTTTTGAGAACACCTTACACCACCGTACGAAAGATTAAAACTCCATAATAAACCTAATGAATTCGTCCGAGTAATTTGAACACCATACAACAATTTGGAATATATTACGACTCTGTATGCCACATTACCGCCTTGAAAAGCATGTTAGTATAACGTACGTCACCTTACAGCTCCTAACAAAACATTACAACACCGTACGTAAACTTAAAACTCCATAATAAACCTAATGAATTCGTCCGAGTAATTTGAACACCATACAACAATTTGGAATATATTACGACTCTGTATGCCACATTACCGCCTTGAAAAGCATGTTAGTATAACGTACGGCACCTTACAGCTCCTAACAAAACATTACAACACCGTACGTAAACTTAAAACTCCGTAATAAACCTAATGAATTCGTCCGAGTCATTTGAACATCGTACGACCACTCAGGACTTGTTACGACTCTGTATGCGAAATTAGCAACAGGAAAAGCAATTTAGAATAATGTAGGATGCGTTACAACTTTTGAGAACACCTTACAACACCGTACGAAAGATTAAAACTCCATAATAAACCTAATGAATTCGTCCGAGTAATTTGAACACCATACAACAATTTGGAATATATTACGACTCTGTATGCCACATTACCGCCTTGAAAAGCATGTTAGTATAACGTACGGCACCTTACAGCTCCTAACAAAACATTACAACACCGTACGTAAACTTAAAACTCCATAATAAACCTAATGAATTCGTCCGAGTCATTTGAACATCGTACGACCACTCAGGACCTGTTACGACTCTATATGCGATATTAGCAACAGGAAAAGCAATTTAGAATAATGTAGGATGCGTTACATCTTTTGAGAACACCTTACACCACCGTACGAAAGATTAAAACTCCATAATAAACCTAATGAATTCGTCCGAGTAATTTGAACACCATACAACAATTTGGAATATATTACGACTCTGTATGCCACATTACCGCCTTGAAAAGCATGTTAGTATAACGTACGGCACCTTACAGCTCCTAACAAAACATTACAACACCGTACGTAAACTTAAAACTCCATAATAAACCTAATGAATTCGTCCGAGTCATTTGAACATCGTACGACCACTCAGGACTTGTTACGACTCTGTATGCGAAATTAGCAACAGGAAAAGCAATTTAGAATAATGTAGGATGCGTTACAACTTTTGAGAACACCTTACACCACCGTACGAAAGATTAAAACTCCATAATAAACCTAATGAATTCGTCCGAGTAATTTGAACACCATACAACAATTTGGAATATATTACGACTCTGTATGCCACATTACCGCCTTGAAAAGCATGTTAGTATAACGTACGGCACCTTACAGCTCCTAACAAAACATTACAACACCGTACGTAAACTTAAAACTCCATAATAAACCTAATGAATTCGTCCGAGTCATTTGAACATCGTACGACCACTCAGGACTTGTTACGACTCTATATGCGATATTAGCAACAGGAAAAGCAATTTAGAATAATGTAGGATGCGTTACATCTTTTGAGAACACCTTACACCACCGTACGAAAGATTAAAACTCCATAATAAACCTAATGAATTCGTCCGAGTAATTTGAACACCATACAACAATTTGGAATATATTACGACTCTGTATGCCACATTACCGCCTTGAAAAGCATGTTAGTATAACGTACGTCACCTTACAGCTCCTAACAAAACATTACAACACCGTACGTAAACTTAAAACTCCATAATAAACCTAATGAATTCGTCCGAGTAATTTGAACACCATACAACAATTTGGAATATATTACGACTCTGTATGCCACATTACCGCCTTGAAAAGCATGTTAGTATAACGTACGGCACCTTACAGCTCCTAACAAAACATTACAACACCGTACGTAAACTTAAAACTCCGTAATAAACCTAATGAATTCGTCCGAGTCATTTGAACATCGTACGACCACTCAGGACTTGTTACGACTCTGTATGCGAAATTAGCAACTGGAAAAGCAATTTAGAATAATGTAAGATGCGTTACAACTTTTGAGAACACCTTACACCACCGTACGAAAGATTAAAACTCCATAATAAACCTAATGAATTCGTCCGAGTAATTTGAACACTATACAACAATTTGGAATATATTACGACTCTGTATGCCACATTACCGCCTTGAAAAGCATGTTAGTATAACGTACGGCACCTTACAGCTCCTAACAAAACATTACAACACCGTACGTAAACTTAAAACTCCATAATAAACCTAATGAATTCGTCCGAGTCATTTGAACATCGTACGACCACTCAGGACTTGTTACGACTCTGTATGCGAAATTAGCAACAGGAAAAGCAATTTAGAATAATGTAGGATGCGTTACAACTTTTGAGAACACCTTACACCACCGTACGAAAGATTAAAACTCCATAATAAACCTAATGAATTCGTCCGAGTAATTTGAACACCATACAACAATTTGGAATATATTACGACTCTGTATGCCACATTACCGCCTTGAAAAGCATGTTAGTATAACGTACGTCACCTTACAGCTCCTAACAAAACATTACAACACCGTACGTAAACTTAAAACTCCATAATAAACCTAATGAATTCGTCCGAGTAATTTGAACACCATACAACAATTTGGAATATATTACGACTCTGTATGCCACATTACCGCCTTGAAAAGCATGTTAGTATAACGTACGGCACCTTACAGCTCCTAACAAAACATTACAACACCGTACGTAAACTTAAAACTCCGTAATAAACCTAATGAATTCGTCCGAGTCATTTGAACATCGTACGACCACTCAGGACTTGTTACGACTCTGTATGCGAAATTAGCAACAGGAAAAGCAATTTAGAATAATGTAGGATGCGTTACAACTTTTGAGAACACCTTACAACACCGTACGAAAGATTAAAACTCCATAATAAACCTAATGAATTCGTCCGAGTAATTTGAACACCATACAACAATTTGGAATATATTACGACTCTGTATGCCACATTACCGCCTTGAAAAGCATGTTAGTATAACGTACGGCACCTTACAGCTCCTAACAAAACATTACAACACCGTACGTAAACTTAAAACTCCGTAATAAACCTAATGAATTCGTCCGAGTCATTTGAACATCGTACGACCACTCAGGACTTGTTACGACTCTGTATGCGAAATTAGCAACTGGAAAAGCAATTTAGAATAATGTAAGATGCGTTACAACTTTTGAGAACACCTTACACCACCGTACGAAAGATTAAAACTCCATAATAAACCTAATGAATTCGTCCGAGTAATTTGAACACTATACAACAATTTGGAATATATTACGACTCTGTATGCCACATTACCGCCTTGAAAAGCATGTTAGTATAACGTACGGCACCTTACAGCTCCTAACAAAACATTACAACACCGTACGTAAACTTAAAACTCCATAATAAACCTAATGAATTCGTCCGAGTCATTTGAACATCGTACGACCACTCAGGACTTGTTACGACTCTGTATGCGAAATTAGCAACAGGAAAAGCAATTTAGAATAATGTAGGATGCGTTACAACTTTTGAGAACACCTTACACCACCGTACGAAAGATTAAAACTCCATAATAAACCTAATGAATTCGTCCGAGTAATTTGAACACCATACAACAATTTGGAATATATTACGACTCTGTATGCCACATTACCGCCTTGAAAAGCATGTTAGTATAACGTACGTCACCTTACAGCTCCTAACAAAACATTACAACACCGTACGTAAACTTAAAACTCCATAATAAACCTAATGAATTCGTCCGAGTAATTTGAACACCATACAACAATTTGGAATATATTACGACTCTGTATGCCACATTACCGCCTTGAAAAGCATGTTAGTATAACGTACGGCACCTTACAGCTCCTAACAAAACATTACAACACCGTACGTAAACTTAAAACTCCGTAATAAACCTAATGAATTCGTCCGAGTCATTTGAACATCGTACGACCACTCAGGACTTGTTACGACTCTGTATGCGAAATTAGCAACAGGAAAAGCAATTTAGAATAATGTAGGATGCGTTACAACTTTTGAGAACACCTTACAACACCGTACGAAAGATTAAAACTCCATAATAAACCTAATGAATTCGTCCGAGTAATTTGAACACCATACAACAATTTGGAATATATTACGACTCTGTATGCCACATTACCGCCTTGAAAAGCATGTTAGTATAACGTACGGCACCTTACAGCTCCTAACAAAACATTACAACACCGTACGTAAACTTAAAACTCCATAATAAACCTAATGAATTCGTCCGAGTCATTTGAACATCGTACGACCACTCAGGACTTGTTACGACTCTATATGCGATATTAGCAACAGGAAAAGCAATTTAGAATAATGTAGGATGCGTTACATCTTTTGAGAACACCTTACACCACCGTACGAAAGATTAAAACTCCATAATAAACCTAATGAATTCGTCCGAGTAATTTGAACACCATACAACAATTTGGAATATATTACGACTCTGTATGCCACATTACCGCCTTGAAAAGCATGTTAGTATAACGTACGGCACCTTACAGCTCCTAACAAAACATTACAACACCGTACGTAAACTTAAAACTCCATAATAAACCTAATGAATTCGTCCGAGTCATTTGAACATCGTACGACCACTCAGGACTTGTTACGACTCTGTATGCGAAATTAGCAACAGGAAAAGCAATTTAGAATAATGTAGGATGCGTTACAACTTTTGAGAACACCTTACACCACCGTACGAAAGATTAAAACTCCATAATAAACCTAATGAATTCGTCCGAGTGATTTGAACACCATACAACAATTTGGAATATATTACGACTCTGTATGCCACATTACCGCCTTGAAAAGCATGTTAGTATAACGTACGGCACCTTACAGCTCCTAACAAAACATTACAACACCGTACGTAAACTTAAAACTCCATAATAAACCTAATGAATTCGTCCGAGTCATTTGAACATCGTACGACCACTCAGGACTTGTTACGACTCTATATGCGATATTAGCAACAGGAAAAGCAATTTAGAATAATGTAGGATGCGTTACATCTTTTGAGAACACCTTACACCACCGTACGAAAGATTAAAACTCCATAATAAACCTAATGAATTCGTCCGAGTAATTTGAACACCATACAACAATTTGGAATATATTACGACTCTGTATGCCACATTACCGCCTTGAAAAGCATGTTAGTATAACGTACGTCACCTTACAGCTCCTAACAAAACATTACAACACCGTACGTAAACTTAAAACTCCATAATAAACCTAATGAATTCGTCCGAGTAATTTGAACACCATACAACAATTTGGAATATATTACGACTCTGTATGCCACATTACCGCCTTGAAAAGCATGTTAGTATAACGTACGGCACCTTACAGCTCCTAACAAAACATTACAACACCGTACGTAAACTTAAAACTCCGTAATAAACCTAATGAATTCGTCCGAGTCATTTGAACATCGTACGACCACTCAGGACTTGTTACGACTCTGTATGCGAAATTAGCAACTGGAAAAGCAATTTAGAATAATGTAAGATGCGTTACAACTTTTGAGAACACCTTACACCACCGTACGAAAGATTAAAACTCCATAATAAACCTAATGAATTCGTCCGAGTAATTTGAACACTATACAACAATTTGGAATATATTACGACTCTGTATGCCACATTACCGCCTTGAAAAGCATGTTAGTATAACGTACGGCACCTTACAGCTCCTAACAAAACATTACAACACCGTACGTAAACTTAAAACTCCATAATAAACCTAATGAATTCGTCCGAGTCATTTGAACATCGTACGACCACTCAGGACTTGTTACGACTCTGTATGCGAAATTAGCAACAGGAAAAGCAATTTAGAATAATGTAGGATGCGTTACAACTTTTGAGAACACCTTACAACACCGTACGAAAGATTAAAACTCCATAATAAACCTAATGAATTCGTCCGAGTAATTTGAACACCATACAACAATTTGGAATATATTACGACTCTGTATGCCACATTACCGCCTTGAAAAGCATGTTAGTATAACGTACGGCACCTTACAGCTCCTAACAAAACATTACAACACCGTACGTAAACTTAAAACTCCATAATAAACCTAATGAATTCGTCCGAGTCATTTGAACATCGTACGACCACTCAGGACTTGTTACGACTCTATATGCGATATTAGCAACAGGAAAAGCAATTTAGAATAATGTAGGATGCGTTACATCTTTTGAGAACACCTTACACCACCGTACGAAAGATTAAAACTCCATAATAAACCTAATGAATTCGTCCGAGTAATTTGAACACCATACAACAATTTGGAATATATTACGACTCTGTATGCCACATTACCGCCTTGAAAAGCATGTTAGTATAACGTACGGCACCTTACAGCTCCTAACAAAACATTACAACACCGTACGTAAACTTAAAACTCCATAATAAACCTAATGAATTCGTCCGAGTCATTTGAACATCGTACGACCACTCAGGACTTGTTACGACTCTGTATGCGAAATTAGCAACAGGAAAAGCAATTTAGAATAATGTAGGATGCGTTACAACTTTTGAGAACACCTTACACCACCGTACGAAAGATTAAAACTCCATAATAAACCTAATGAATTCGTCCGAGTGATTTGAACACCATACAACAATTTGGAATATATTACGACTCTGTATGCCACATTACCGCCTTGAAAAGCATGTTAGTATAACGTACGGCACCTTACAGCTCCTAACAAAACATTACAACACCGTACGTAAACTTAAAACTCCATAATAAACCTAATGAATTCGTCCGAGTCATTTGAACATCGTACGACCACTCAGGACTTGTTACGACTCTATATGCGATATTAGCAACAGGAAAAGCAATTTAGAATAATGTAGGATGCGTTACATCTTTTGAGAACACCTTACACCACCGTACGAAAGATTAAAACTCCATAATAAACCTAATGAATTCGTCCGAGTAATTTGAACACCATACAACAATTTGGAATATATTACGACTCTGTATGCCACATTACCGCCTTGAAAAGCATGTTAGTATAACGTACGTCACCTTACAGCTCCTAAGAAAACATTACAACATCGTACGTAAACTTAAAACTCCATAATAAACCTAATGAATTCGTCCGAGTAATTTGAACACCATACAACAATTTGGAATATATTACGACTCTGTATGCCACATTACCGCCTTGAAAAGCATGTTAGTATAACGTACGGCACCTTACAGCTCCTAACAAAACATTACAACACCGTACGTAAACTTAAAACTCCGTAATAAACCTAATGAATTCGTCCGAGTCATTTGAACATCGTACGACCACTCAGGACTTGTTACGACTCTGTATGCGAAATTAGCAACAGGAAAAGCAATTTAGAATAATGTAGGATGCGTTACAACTTTTGAGAACACCTTACACCACCGTACGAAAGATTAAAACTCCATAATAAACCTAATGAATTCGTCCGAGTAATTTGAACACCATACAACAATTTGGAATATATTACGACTCTGTATGCCACATTACCGCCTTGAAAAGCATGTTAGTATAACGTACGGCACCTTACAGCTCCTAACAAAACATTACAACACCGTACGTAAACTTAAAACTCCATAATAAACCTAATGAATTCGTCCGAGTCATTTGAACATCGTACGACCACTCAGGACTTGTTACGACTCTATATGCGATATTAGCAACAGGAAAAGCAATTTAGAATAATGTAGGATGCGTTACATCTATTGAGAACACCTTACACCACCGTACGAAAGATTAAAACTCCATAATAAACCTAATGAATTCGTCCGAGTAATTTGAACACCATACAACAATTTGGAATATATTACGACTCTGTATGCCACATTACCGCCTTGAAAAGCATGTTAGTATAACGTACGGCACCTTACAGCTCCTAACAAAACATTACAACACCGTACGTAAACTTAAAACTCCATAGTAAACCTAATGAATTCGTCCGAGTCATTTGAACATCGTACGACCACTCAGGACTTGTTACGACTCTGTATGCGAAATTAGCAACAGGAAAAGCAATTTAGAATAATGTAGGATGCGTTACAACTTTTGAGAACACCTTACAACACCGTACGAAAGATTAAAACTCCATAATAAACCTAATGAATTCGTCCGAGTAATTTGAACACCATACAACAATTTGGAATATATTACGACTCTGTATGCCACATTACCGCCTTGAAAAGCATGTTAGTATAACGTACGGCACCTTACAGCTCCTAACAAAACATTACAACACCGTACGTAAACTTAAAACTCCATAATAAACCTAATGAATTCGTCCGAGTCATTTGAACATCGTACGACCACTCAGGACTTGTTACGACTCTATATGCGATATTAGCAACAGGAAAAGCAATTTAGAATAATGTAGGATGCGTTACATCTTTTGAGAACACCTTACACCACCGTACGAAAGATTAAAACTCCATAATAAACCTAATGAATTCGTCCGAGTAATTTGAACACCATACAACAATTTGGAATATATTACGACTCTGTATGCCACATTACCGCCTTGAAAAGCATGTTAGTATAACGTACGGCACCTTACAGCTCCTAACAAAACATTACAACACCGTACGTAAACTTAAAACTCCATAATAAACCTAATGAATTCGTCCGAGTCATTTGAACATCGTACGACCACTCAGGACTTGTTACGACTCTGTATGCGAAATTAGCAACAGGAAAAGCAATTTAGAATAATGTAGGATGCGTTACAACTTTTGAGAACACCTTACACCACCGTACGAAAGATTAAAACTCCATAATAAACCTAATGAATTCGTCCGAGTAATTTGAACACCATACAACAATTTGGAATATATTACGACTCTGTATGCCACATTACCGCCTTGAAAAGCATGTTAGTATAACGTACGGCACCTTACAGCTCCTAACAAAACATTACAACACCGTACGTAAACTTAAAACTCCATAATAAACCTAATGAATTCGTCCGAGTCATTTGAACATCGTACGACCACTCAGGACTTGTTACGACTCTATATGCGATATTAGCAACAGGAAAAGCAATTTAGAATAATGTAGGATGCGTTACATCTTTTGAGAACACCTTACACCACCGTACGAAAGATTAAAACTCCATAATAAACCTAATGAATTCGTCCGAGTAATTTGAACACCATACAACAATTTGGAATATATTACGACTCTGTATGCCACATTACCGCCTTGAAAAGCATGTTAGTATAACGTACGTCACCTTACAGCTCCTAACAAAACATTACAACACCGTACGTAAACTTAAAACTCCATAATAAACCTAATGAATTCGTCCGAGTAATTTGAACACCATACAACAATTTGGAATATATTACGACTCTGTATGCCACATTACCGCCTTGAAAAGCATGTTAGTATAACGTACGGCACCTTACAGCTCCTAACAAAACATTACAACACCGTACGTAAACTTAAAACTCCGTAATAAACCTAATGAATTCGTCCGAGTCATTTGAACATCGTACGACCACTCAGGACTTGTTACGACTCTGTATGCGAAATTAGCAACAGGAAAAGCAATTTAGAATAATGTAGGATGCGTTACAACTTTTGAGAACACCTTACACCACCGTACGAAAGATTAAAACTCCATAATAAACCTAATGAATTCGTCCGAGTAATTTGAACACCATACAACAATTTGGAATATATTACGACTCTGTATGCCACATTACCGCCTTGAAAAGCATGTTAGTATAACGTACGGCACCTTACAGCTCCTAACAAAACATTACAACACCGTACGTAAACTTAAAACTCCATAATAAACCTAATGAATTCGTCCGAGTCATTTGAACATCGTACAACCACTCAGGACTTGTTACGACTCTATATGCGATATTAGCAACAGGAAAAGCAATTTAGAATAATGTAGGATGCGTTACATCTATTGAGAACACCTTACACCACCGTACGAAAGATTAAAACTCCATAATAAACCTAATGAATTCGTCCGAGTAATTTGAACACCATACAACAATTTGGAATATATTACGACTCTGTATGCCACATTACCGCCTTGAAAAGCATGTTAGTATAACGTACGGCACCTTACAGCTCCTAACAAAACATTACAACACCGTACGTAAACTTAAAACTCCATTGTAAACCTAATGAATTCGTCCGAGTCATTTGAACATCGTACGACCACTCAGGACTTGTTACGACTCTGTATGCGAAATTAGCAACAGGAAAAGCAATTTAGAATAATGTAGGATGCGTTACAACTTTTGAGAACACCTTACACCACCGTACGAAAGATTAAAACTCCATAATAAACCTAATGAATTCGTCCGAGTAATTTGAACACCATACAACAATTTGGAATATATTACGACTCTGTATGCCACATTACCGCCTTGAAAAGCATGTTAGTATAACGTACGGCACCTTACAGCTCCTAACAAAACATTACAACACCGTACGTAAACTTAAAACTCCGTAATAAACCTAATGAATTCGTCCGATTCATTTGAACATCGTACGACCACTCAGGACTTGTTACGACTCTGTATGCGAAATTAGCAACAGGAAAAGCAATTTAGAATAATGTAGGATGCGTTACAACTTTTGAGAACACCTTACACCACCGTACGAAAGATTAAAACTCCATAATAAACCTAATGAATTCGTCCGAGTAATTTGAACACCATACAACAATTTGGAATATATTACGACTCTGTATGCCACATTACCGCCTTGAAAAGCATGTTAGTATAACGTACGGCACCTTACAGCTCCTAACAAAACATTACAACACCGTACGTAAACTTAAAACTCCATAATAAACCTAATGAATTCGTCCGAGTCATTTGAACATCGTACGACCACTCAGGACTTGTTACGACTCTATATGCGATATTAGCAACAGGAAAAGCAATTTAGAATAATGTAGGATGCGTTACAACTTTTGAGAACACCTTACACCATCGTACGAAAGATTAAAACTCCATATAAAACCTAATGAATTCGTCCGAGTAATTTGAACACCATACAACAATTTGGAATATATTACGACTCTGTATGCCACATTACCGCCTTGATAAGCATGTTAGTATAACGTACGGCACCTTACAGCTCCTAACAAAACATTACAACACCGTACGTAAACTTAAAACTCCATAATAAACCTAATGAATTCGTCCGAGTCATTTGAACATCGTACGACCACTCAGGACTTGTTACGACTCTGTATGCGAAATTAGCAACTGGAAAAGCAATTTAGAATAATGTAGGATGCGTTACATCTTTTGAGAACACCTTACACCACCGTACGAAAGATTAAAACTCCATAATAAACCTAATGAATTCGTCCGAGTAATTTGAACACCATACAACAATTTGGAATATATTACGACTCTGTATGCCACATTACCGCCTTGAAAAGCATGTTAGTATAACGTACGGCACCTTACAGCTCCTAACAAAACATTACAACACCGTACGTAAACTTAAAACTCCATAATAAACCTAATGAATTCGTCCGAGTCATTTGAACATCGTACGACCACTCAGGACTTGTTACGACTCTATATGCGATATTAGCAACAGGAAAAGCAATTTAGAATAATGTAGGATGCGTTACAACTTTTGAGAACACCTTACACCATCGTACGAAAGATTAAAACTCCATATAAAACCTAATGAATTCGTCCGAGTAATTTGAACACCATACAACAATTTGGAATATATTACGACTCTGTATGCCACATTACCGCCTTGATAAGCATGTTAGTATAACGTACGGCACCTTACAGCTCCTAACAAAACATTACAACACCGTACGTAAACTTAAAACTCCATAATAAACCTAATGAATTCGTCCGAGTCATTTGAACATCGTACGACCACTCAGGACTTGTTACGACTCTGTATGCGAAATTAGCAACTGGAAAAGCAATTTAGAATAATGTAGGATGCGTTACATCTTTTGAGAACACCTTACACCACCGTACGAAAGATTAAAACTCCATAATAAACCTAATGAATTCGTCCGAGTAATTTGAACACCATACAACAATTTGGAATATATTACGACTCTGTATGCCACATTACCGCCTTGAAAAGCATGTTAGTATAACGTACGGCACCTTACAGCTCCTAACAAAACATTACAACACCGTACGTAAACTTAAAACTCCATAATAAACCTAATGAATTCGTCCGAGTCATTTGAACATCGTACGACCACTCAGGACTTGTTACGACTCTATATGCGATATTAGCAACAGGAAAAGCAATTTAGAATAATGTAGGATGCGTTACAACTTTTGAGAACACCTTACACCATCGTACGAAAGATTAAAACTCCATATAAAACCTAATGAATTCGTCCGAGTAATTTGAACACCATACAACAATTTGGAATATATTACGACTCTGTATGCCACATTACCGCCTTGATAAGCATGTTAGTATAACGTACGGCACCTTACAGCTCCTAACAAAACATTACAACACCGTACGTAAACTTAAAACTCCATAATAAACCTAATGAATTCGTCCGAGTCATTTGAACATCGTACGACCACTCAGGACTTGTTACGACTCTGTATGCGAAATTAGCAACTGGAAAAGCAATTTAGAATAATGTAGGATGCGTTACATCTTTTGAGAACACCTTACACCACCGTACGAAAGATTAAAACTCCATAATAAACCTAATGAATTCGTCCGAGTAATTTGAACACCATACAACAATTTGGAATATATTACGACTCTGTATGCCACATTACCGCCTTGAAAAGCATGTTAGTATAACGTACGGCACCTTACAGCTCCTAACAAAACATTACAACACCGTACGTAAACTTAAAACTCCATAATAAACCTAATGAATTCGTCCGAGTCATTTGAACATCGTACGACCACTCAGGACTTGTTACGACTCTATATGCGAAATTAGCAACAGGAAAAGCAATTTAGAATAATGTAGGATGCGTTACAACTTTTGAGAACACCTTACACCATTGTACGAAAGATTAAAACTCCATAATAAACCTAATGAATTCGTCCGAGTAATTTGAACACCATACAACAATTTGGAATATATTACGACTCTGTATGCCACATTACCGCCTTGAAAAGCATGTTAGTATAACATACGGCACCTTACAGCTCCTAACAAAACATTACAACACCGTACGTAAACTTAAAACTCCATAATAAACCTAATGAATTCGTCCGAGTCATTTGAACATCGTACGACCACTCAGGACTTGTTACGACTCTGTATGCGAAATTAGCAACAGGAAAAGCAATTTAGAATAATGTAGGATGCGTTACAACTTTTGAGAACACCTTACACCACCGTACGAAAGATTAAAACTCCATAATAAACCTAATGAATTCGTCCGAGTAATTTGAACACCATACAACAATTTGGAATATATTACGACTCTGTATGCCACATTACCGCCTTGAAAAGCATGTTAGTATAACGTACGGCACCTTACAGCTCCTAACAAAACATTACAACACCGTACGTAAACTTAAAACTCCATAATAAACCTAATGAATTCGTCCGAGTCATTTGAACATCGTACGACCACTCAGGACTTGTTACGACTCTGTATGCGAAATTAGCAACTGGAAAAGCAATTTAGAATAATGTAGGATGCGTTACAACTTTTGAGAACACCTTACACCACCGTACGAAAGATTAAAACTCCATAATAAACCTAATGAATTCGTCCGAGTAATTTGAACACCATACAACAATTTGGAATATATTACGACTCTGTATGCCACATTACCGCCTTGAAAAGCATGTTAGTATAACGTACGGCACCTTACAGCTCCTAACAAAACATTACGACACCGTACGTAAACTTAAAACTCCATAATAAACCTAATGAATTCGTCCGAGTCATTTGAACATCGTACGACCACTCAGGACTTGTTACGACTCTGTATGCGAAATTAGCAACAGGAAAAGCAATTTAGAATAATGTAGGATGCGTTACAACTTTTGAGAACACCTTACACCACCGTACGAAAGATTAAAACTCCATAATAAACCTAATGAATTCGTCCGAGTAATTTGAACACCATACAACAATTTGGAATATATTACGACTCTGTATGCCACATTACCGCCTTGAAAAGCATGTTAGTATAACGTACGGCACCTTACAGCTCCTAACAAAACATTACAACACCGTACGTAAACTTAAAACTCCATAATAAACCTAATGAATTCGTCCGAGTCATTTGAACATCGTACGACCACTCAGGACTTGTTACGACTCTGTATGCGAAATTAGCAACAGGAAAAGCAATTTAGAATAATGTAGGATGCGTTACAACTTTTGAGAACACCTTACACCACCGTACGAAAGATTAAAACTCCATAATAAACCTAATGAATTCGTCCGAGTAATTTGAACACCATACAACAATTTGGAATATATTACGACTCTGTATGCCACATTCCCGCCTTGAAAAGCATGTTAGTATAACGTACGGCACCTTACAGCTCCTAACAAAACATTACAACACCGTACGTAAACTTAAAACTCCATAAAAAACCTAATGAATTCGTCCGAGTCATTTGAACATCATACGACCACTCAGGACTTGTTACGACTCTATATGCGAAATTAGCAACAGGAAAAGCAATTTAGAATAATGTAGGATGCGTTACAACTTTTGAGAACACCTTACACCAGCGTACGAAAGTTTAAAACTCCATAATAAACCTAATGAATTCGTCCGAGTAATTTGAACACCATACAACAATTTGAAATATATTACGACTCTGTATGCCACATTACCGCCTTGAAAAGCATGTTAGTATAACGTACGGCACCTTACAAGCTCCTAACAAAACATTACAACACCGAACGTAAACTTAAAACTCCATAATAAACCTAATGAATTCGTCCGAGTCATTTGAACATCGTACGACCACTCAGGACTTGTTACGACTCTGTATGCGAAATTAGCAACAGGAAAAGCAATTTAGAATAATGTAGGATGCGTTACAACCTTTGAGAACACCTTACACCACTGTACGAAAGATTAAAACTCCATAATAAACCTAATGAATTCGTCCGAGTAATTTGAACACCATACAACAATTTGGAATATATCACGACTCTGTATGCCACATTACCGCCTTGAAAAGCATGTTAGTCTAACGTACGGCACCTTACAGCTCCTAACAAAACATTACAACACCGTACGTAAACTTAAAACTCCATAATAAACCTAATGAATTCGTCCGAGTCATTTGAACATCGTACGACCACTCAGGACTTGTTACGACTCTGTATGCGATATTAGCAACAGGAAAAGCAATTTAGAATAATGTAGCATGCGTTACAACTTTTGAGTAAACCTTACACCATCGTACGAAAGATTAAAACTCCATAATAAAGCTAATGAATTCGTCCGAGTAATTTGAACACCATACAACAATTTGGAATATATTACGACTCTGTATGCCACATTACCGCCTTGAAAAGCATGTTAGTATAACGTACGGCACCTTATAGCTCCTAACAAAACATTACAACACCGTACGTAAACTTAAAACTCCATAATAAACCTAATGAATTCGTCCGAGTCATTTGAACATCATACGACCACTCAGGACTTGTTACGACTCTATATGCGAAATTAGCAACAGGAAAAGCAATTTAGAATAATGTAGGATGCGTTACAACTTTTGAGAACACCTTACACCAGCGTACGAAAGTTTAAAACTCCATAATAAACCTAATGAATTCGTCCGAGTAATTTGAACACCATACAACAATTTGAAATATATTACGACTTTGTATGCCACATTACCGCCTTGAAAAGCATGTTAGTATAACGTACGGCACCTTACAAGCTCCTAACAAAACATTACAACACCGAACGTAAACTTAAAACTCCATAATAAACCTAATGAATTCGTCCGAGTCATTTGAACATCGTACGACCACTCAGGACTTGTTACGACTCTGTATGCGAAATTAGCAACAGGAAAAGCAATTTAGAATAATGTAGGATGCGTTACAACCTTTGAGAACACCTTACACCACTGTACGAAAGATTAAAACTCCATAATAAACCTAATGAATTCGTCCGAGTAATTTGAACACCATACAACAATTTGGAATATATTACGACTCTGTATGCCACATTACCGCCTTGAAAAGCATGTTAGTCTAACGTACGGCACCTTACAGCTCCTAACAAAACATTACAACACCGTACGTAAACTTAAAACTCCATAATAAACTTAATGAATTCGTCCGAGTCATTTGAACATCGTACGACCACTCAGGACTTGTTACGACTCTGTATGCGATATTAGCAACAGGAAAAGCAATTTAGAATAATGTAGCATGCGTTACAACTTTTGAGTAAACCTTACACCATCGTACGAAAGATTACAACTCCATAATAAAGCTAATGAATTCGTCCGAGTAATTTGAACACCATACAACAATTTGGAATATATTACGACTCTGTATGCCACATTACCGCCTTGAAAAGCATGTTAGTATAACGTACGGCACCTTATAGCTCCTAACAAAACATTACAACACCGTACGTAAACTTAAAACTCCATAATAAACCTAATGAATTCGTCCGAGACATTTGAACATCGTACGACCACTCAGGACTTGTTACGACTCTGGATGCGAAATTAGCAACAGGAAAAGCAATTTAGAATAATGTAGGATGCGTTACAACCTTTGAGAACACCTTACACCAGCGTACGAAAGTTTAAAACTCCATAATAAACCTAATGAATTCGTCCGAGTAATTTGAACACCATACAACAATTTGAAATATATTACGACTCTGTATGCCACATTACCGCCTTGAAAAGCATGTTAGTATAACGTACGGCACCTTACAAGCTCCTAACAAAACATTACAACACCGAACGTAAACTTAAAACTCCATAATAAACCTAATGAATTCGTCCGAGTCATTTGAACATCGTACGACCACTCAGGACTTGTTACGACTCTGTATGCAAAATTAGCAACAGGAAAAGCAATTTAGAATAATGTAGGATGCGTTACAACCTTTGAGAACACCTTACACCACTGTACGAAAGATTAAAACTCCATAATAAACCTAATGAATTCGTCCGAGTAATTTGAACACCATACAACAATTTGGAATATATTACGACTCTGTATGCCACATTACCGCCTTGAAAAGCATGTTAGTCTAACGTACGGCACCTTACAGCTCCTAACAAAACATTACAACACCGTACGTAAACTTAAAACTCCATAATAAACTTAATGAATTCGTCCGAGTCATTTGAACATCGTACGACCACTCAGGACTTGTTACGACTCTGTATGCGATATTAGCAACAGGAAAAGCAATTTAGAATAATGTAGCATGCGTTACAACTTTTGAGTAAACCTTACACCATCGTACGAAAGATTAAAACTCCATAATAAAGCTAATGAATTCGTCCGAGTAATTTGAACACCATACAACAATTTGGAATATATTACGACTCTGTATGCCACATTACCGCCTTGAAAAGCATGTTAGTATAACGTACGGCACCTTATAGCTCCTAAAAAACATTACAACACCGTACGTAAACTTAAAACTCCATAATAAACCTAATGAATTCGTCCGAGACATTTGAACATCGTACGACCACTCAGGACTTGTTACGACTCTGGATGCGAAATTAGCAACAGGAAAAGCAATTTAGAATAATGTAGGATGCGTTACAACCTTTGAGAACACCTTACACCACCGTACGAAAGATTAAAACTCCATAATAAACCTAATGAATTCGTCCGAGTAATTTGAACACCATACAACAATTTGGAATATATTACGACTCTGTATGCCACATTACCGCCTTGAAAAGCATGTTAGTATAACGTACGGCACCTTACAGCTCCTAAAAAAACATTACAACACCGTACGTAAACTTAAAACTCCATAATAAACCTAATGAATTCGTCCGAGTCATTTGAACATCGTACGACCACTCAGGACTTGTTACGACTCTGTATGCGATATTAGCAACAGGAAAAGCAATTTAGAATAATGTAGGATGCGTTACAACTTTTGAGAACACCTTACACCATCGTACGAAAGATTAAAACTCCATAATAAACCTAATGAATTCGTCCGAGTAATTTGAACACCATACAATAATTTGGAATATATTACGACTCTGTATGCCACATTACCGCCTTGAAAAGCATGTTAGTATAACGTACGGCACCTTACAGCTCCTAACAAAACATTACAACACCGTACGTAAACTTGAAACTCCATAATAAACCTTATGAATTCGTCCGAGTCATTTGAACATCGTACGACCACCCAGGACTTGTTACGACTCTGTATGCGAATTTAGCAACAGGAAAAGCAATTTAGAATAATGTAGGATGCGTTACAACTTTTGAGAACACCTTACACCACCGTACGAAAGATTAAAATTCCATAATAAACCTAATGAATTCGTCCGAGTAATTTGAACACCATACAACAATTTGGAATATATTATGACTCTGTATGCCACATTACCGCCTTGAAAAGCATGTTAGTATAACGTACGGCACCTTACAGCTCCTAACAAAACATTACAACACCGTACGTAAACTTAAAACTCCATAATAAACCTAATGAATTCGTCCGAGTCATTTGAACATCGTACGACCACTCAGGACTTGTTACGACTCTGTATGCGAAATTAGCAACAGGAAAAGCAATTTAGAATAATGTAGGATGCGTTACAACCTTTGAGAACACCTTACACCACCGTACGAAAGATTAAAACTCCATAATAAAC
Source organism: Tagetes erecta (assembly GCA_030867185.1). NCBI lineage: Eukaryota > Viridiplantae > Streptophyta > Magnoliopsida > Asterales > Asteraceae > Tagetes > Tagetes erecta. The sequence goes on along the minus strand of CM061488.1, from coordinate 49,929,859 downwards.
CTAATGAATTCGTCCGAGTAATTTGAACACCATACAACAATTTGGAATATATTACGACTCTGTATGCCACATTACCGGCTTGAAAAGCATGTTAGTATAACGTACGGCACCTTACAGCTCCTAACAAAACATTACAACACCGTACGTAAACTTAAAACTCCATAATAAACCTAATGAATTCGTCCGAGTCATTTGAACATCGTACGACCACTCAGGACTTGTTACGACTCTGTATGCGAAATTAGCAACAGGAAAAGCAATTTAGAATAATGTAGGATGCGTTACAACCTTTGAGAACACCTTACACCACCGTACGAAAGATTAAAACTCCATAATAAACCTAATGAATTCGTCCGAGTAATTTGAACACCATACAACAATTTGGAATATATTACGACTCTGTATGCCACATTACCGCCTTGAAAAGCATGTTAGTATAACGTACGGCACCTTACAGCTCCTAACAAAACATTACAACACCGTACGTAAACTTAAAACTCCATAATAAACCTAATGAATTCGTCCGAGTCATTTGAACATCGTACGACCACTCAGGACTTGTTACGACTCTGTATGTGAAATTAGCAACAGGAAAAGCAATTTAGAATAATGTAGGATGCGTTACAACCTTTGAGAACACCTTACACCACGGTACGAAAGATTAAAACTCCATAATAAACCTAATGAATTCGTCCGAGTAATTTGAACACCATACAACAATTTGGAATATATTACGACTCTGTATGCCACATTACCGCCTTGAAAAGCATGTTAGTATAACGTACGGCACCTTACAGCTCCTAACAAAACATTACAACACCGTACGTAAACTTAAAACTCCATAATAAACCTAATGAATTCGTCCGAGTCATTTGAACATCGTACGACCACTCAGGACTTGTTACGACTCTGTATGCGATATTAGCAACAGGAAAAGCAATTTAGAATAATGTAGGATGCGTTACAACTTTTGAGAACATCTTACACCATCGTACGAAAGATTAAAACTCCATAATACACCTAATGAATTCGTCCGAGTGATTTGAACACCATACAACAATTTGGAATATATTACGACTCTGTATGCCACATTACCGTCTTGAAAAGCATGTTAGTATAACGTACGGCACCTTACAGCTCCTAACAAAACATTACAACACCGTACGTAAACTTAAAACTCCATAATAAACCTTATGAATTCGTCCGAGTCATTTGAACATCGTACGACCACTCAGGACTTGTTACGACTCTGTATGCGAAATTAGCAACAGGAAAAGCAATTTGGAATAATGTAGGATGCGTTACAACTTTTGAGAACACCTTACACCATCGTACGATAGATTAAAGCTACATAATAAACCTAATGAATTCGTCCGAGTGATTTGAACACCATACAACAATTTGGAATATATTACGACTCTGTATGCCACATTACCGCCTTGAAAAGCATGTTAGTATAACGTACGGCACCTTACAGCTCCTAACAAAACATTACAACACCGTACGTAAACTTAAAACTCCATAATAAACCTAATGAATTCGTCCGAGTCATTTGAACATCGTACGACCACTCAGGACTTGTTACGACTCTGTATGCGAAATTAGCAACAGGAAAAGCAATTTAGAATAATGTAGGATGCGTTACAACTTTTGAGAACACCTTACACCACCGTACGAAAGATTAAAACTCCATAATAAACCTAATGAATTCGTCCGAGTAATTTGAACACCATACAACAATTTGGAATATATTACGACTCTGTATGCCACATTACCGCCTTGAAAAGCATGTTAGTATAACGTACGGCACCTTACAGCTCCTAACAAAACATTACAACACCGTACGTAAACTTAAAACTCCATAATAAACCTAATGAATTCGTCCGAGTCATTTGAACATCGTACGACCACTCAGGACTTGTTACGACTCTGTATGTGAAATTAGCAACAGGAAAAGCAATTTAGAATAATGTAGGATGCGTTACAACCTTTGAGAACACCTTACACCACGGTACGAAAGATTAAAACTCCATAATAAACCTAATGAATTCGTCCGAGTAATTTGAACACCATACAACAATTTGGAATATATTACGACTCTGTATGCCACATTACCGCCTTGAAAAGCATGTTAGTATAACGTACGGCACCTTACAGCTCCTAACAAAACATTACAACACCGTACGTAAACTTAAAACTCCATAATAAACCTAATGAATTCGTCCGAGTCATTTGAACATCGTACGACCACTCAGGACTTGTTACGACTCTGTATGCGATATTAGCAACAGGAAAAGCAATTTAGAATAATGTAGGATGCGTTACAACTTTTGAGAACATCTTACACCATCGTACGAAAGATTAAAACTCCATAATACACCTAATGAATTCGTCCGAGTGATTTGAACACCATACAACAATTTGGAATATATTACGACTCTGTATGCCACATTACCGTCTTGAAAAGCATGTTAGTATAACGTACGGCACCTTACAGCTCCTAACAAAACATTACAACACCGTACGTAAACTTAAAACTCCATAATAAACCTTATGAATTCGTCCGAGTCATTTGAACATCGTACGACCACTCAGGACTTGTTACGACTCTGTATGCGAAATTAGCAACAGGAAAAGCAATTTGGAATAATGTAGGATGCGTTACAACTTTTGAGAACACCTTACACCATCGTACGATAGATTAAAGCTACATAATAAACCTAATGAATTCGTCCGAGTGATTTGAACACCATACAACAATTTGGAATATATTACGACTCTGTATGCCACATTACCGCCTTGAAAAGCATGTTAGTATAACGTACGGCACCTTACAGCTCCTAACAAAACATTACAACACCGTACGTAAACTTAAAACTCCATAATAAACCTAATGAATTCGTCCGAGTCATTTGAACATCGTACGACCACTCAGGACTTGTTACGACTCTGTATGTGAAATTAGCAACAGGAAAAGCAATTTAGAATAATGTAGGATGCGTTACAACCTTTGAGAACACCTTACACCACGGTACGAAAGATTAAAACTCCATAATAAACCTAATGAATTCGTCCGAGTAATTTGAACACCATACAACAATTTGGAATATATTACGACTCTGTATGCCACATTACCGCCTTGAAAAGCATGTTAGTATAACGTACGGCACCTTACAGCTCCTAACAAAACATTACAACACCGTACGTAAACTTAAAACTCCATAATAAACCTAATGAATTCGTCCGAGTCATTTGAACATCGTACGACCACTCAGGACTTGTTACGACTCTGTATGCGATATTAGCAACAGGAAAAGCAATTTAGAATAATGTAGGATGCGTTACAACTTTTGAGAACATCTTACACCATCGTACGAAAGATTAAAACTCCATAATACACCTAATGAATTCGTCCGAGTGATTTGAACACCATACAACAATTTGGAATATATTACGACTCTGTATGCCACATTACCGTCTTGAAAAGCATGTTAGTATAACGTACGGCACCTTACAGCTCCTAACAAAACATTACAACACCGTACGTAAACTTAAAACTCCATAATAAACCTTATGAATTCGTCCGAGTCATTTGAACATCGTACGACCACTCAGGACTTGTTACGACTCTGTATGCGAAATTAGCAACAGGAAAAGCAATTTGGAATAATGTAGGATGCGTTACAACTTTTGAGAACACCTTACACCATCGTACGATAGATTAAAGCTACATAATAAACCTAATGAATTCGTCCGAGTGATTTGAACACCATACAACAATTTGGAATATATTACGACTCTGTATGCCACATTACCGCCTTGAAAAGCATGTTAGTATAACGTACGGCACCTTACAGCTCCTAACAAAACATTACAACACCGTACGTAAACTTAAAACTCCATAATAAACCTAATGAATTCGTCCGAGTCATTTGAACATCGTACGACCACTCAGGACTTGTTACGACTCTGTATGCGAAATTAGCAACAGGAAAAGCAATTTAGAATAATGTAGGATGCGTTACAACTTTTGAGAACACCTTACACCACCGTACGAAAGATTAAAACTCCATAATAAACCTAATGAATTCGTCCGAGTAATTTGAACACCATACAACAATTTGGAATATATTACGACTCTGTATGCCACATTACCGCCTTGAAAAGCATGTTAGTATAACGTACGGCACCTTACAGCTCCTAACAAAACATTACAACACCGTACGTAAACTTAAAACTCCATAATAAACCTAATGAATTCGTCCGAGTCATTTGAACATCGTACGACCACTCAGGACTTGTTACGACTCTGTATGCGATATTAGCAACAGGAAAAGCAATGTAGAATAATGTAGCATGCGTTACAACTTTTGAGTACACCTTACACCATCGTATGAAAGATTAAAACTCCATAATAAACCTAATGAATTCGTCCGAGTAATTTGAACACCATACAACAATTTGGAATATATTACGACTCTGTATGCCACATTACCGCCTTGAAAAGCATGTTAGTATAACCTACGGCACCTTATAGCTCCTAACAAAACATTACAACACCGTACGTAAACTTAAAACTCCATAATAAACCTAATGAATTCGTCCGAGACATTTGAACATCGTACGACCACTCAGGACTTGTTACGACTCTGGATGCGAAATTAGCAACAGGAAAAGCAATTTAGAATAATGTAGGATGCGTTACAACCTTTGAGAACACCTTACACCAGCGTACGAAAGTTTAAAACTCCATAATAAACCTAATGAATTCGTCCGAGTAATTTGAACACCATACAACAATTTGAAATATATTACGACTCTGTATGCCACATTACCGCCTTGAAAAGCATGTTAGTATAACGTACGGCACCTTACAGCTCCTAACAAAACATTACAACACCGTACGTAAACTTAAAACTCCATAATAAACCTAATGAATTCGTCCGAGTCATTTGAACATCGTACGACCACTCAGGACTTGTTACGACTCTGTATGCGATATTAGCAACAGGAAAAGCAATGTAGAATAATGTAGCATGCGTTACAACTTTTGAGTACACCTTACACCATCGTATGAAAGATTAAAACTCCATAATAAACCTAATGAATTCGTCCGAGTAATTTGAACACCATACAACAATTTGGAATATATTACGACTCTGTATGCCACATTACCGCCTTGAAAAGCATGTTAGTATAACCTACGGCACCTTATAGCTCCTAACAAAACATTACAACACCGTACGTAAACTTAAAACTCCATAATAAACCTAATGAATTCGTCCGAGACATTTGAACATCGTACGACCACTCAGGACTTGTTACGACTCTGGATGCGAAATTAGCAACAGGAAAAGCAATTTAGAATAATGTAGGATGCGTTACAACCTTTGAGAACACCTTACACCAGCGTACGAAAGTTTAAAACTCCATAATAAACCTAATGAATTCGTCCGAGTAATTTGAACACCATACAACAATTTGAAATATATTACGACTCTGTATGCCACATTACCGCCTTGAAAAGCATGTTAGTATAACGTACGACACCTTACAAGCTCCTAACAAAACATTACAACACCGAACGTAAACTTAAAACTCCATAATAAACCTAATGAATTCGTCCGAGTCATTTGAACATCGTACGACCACTCAGGACTTGTTACGACTCTGTATGCGAAATTAGCAACAGGAAAAGCAATTTAGAATAATGTAGGATGCGTTACAACCTTTGAGAACACCTTACACCACTGTACGAAAGATTAAAACTCCATAATAAACCTAATGAATTCGTCCGAGTAATTTGAACACCATACAACAATTTGGAATATATTACGACTCTGTATGCCACATTACCGCCTTGAAAAGCATGTTAGTCTAACGTACGGCACCTTACAGCTCCTAACAAAACATTACAACACCGTACGTAAACTTAAAACTCCATAATAAACTTAATGAATTCGTCCGAGTCATTTGAACATCGTACGACCACTCAGGACTTGTTACGACTCTGTATGCGATATTAGCAACAGGAAAAGCAATTTAGAATAATGTAGCATGCGTTACAACTTTTGAGTAAACCTTACACCATCGTACGAAAGATTAAAACTCCATAATAAAGCTAATGAATTCGTCCGAGTAATTTGAACACCATACAACAATTTGGAATATATTACGACTCTGTATGCCACATTACCGCCTTGAAAAGCATGTTAGTATAACGTACGGCACCTTATAGCTCCTAACAAAACATTACAACACCGTACGTAAACTTAAAACTCCATAATAAACCTAATGAATTCGTCCGAGACATTTGAACATCGTACGACCACTCAGGACTTGTTACGACTCTGGATGCGAAATTAGCAACAGGAAAAGCAATTTAGAATAATGTAGGATTCGTTACAACCTTTGAGAACACCTTACACCACCGTACGAAAGATTAAAACTCCATAATAAACCTAATGAATTCGTCCGAGTAATTTGAACACCATACAACAATTTGGAATATATTACGACTCTGTATGCCACATTACCGCCTTGAAAAGCATGTTAGTATAACGTACGGCACCTTACAGCTCCTAACAAAACATTACAACACCGTACGTAAACTTAAAACTCCATAATAAACCTAATGAATTCGTCCGAGTCATTTGAACATCGTACGACCACTCAGGACTTGTTACGACTCTGTATGCGATATTAGCAACAGGAAAAGCAATTTAGAATAATGTAGGATGCGTTACAACTTTTGAGAACACCTTACACCATCGTACGAAAGATTAAAACTCCATAATAAACCTAATGAATTCGTCCGAGTAATTTGAACACCATACAATAATTTGGAATATATTACGACTCTGTATGCCACATTACCGCCTTGAAAAGCATGTTAGTATAACGTACGGCACCTTACAGCTCCTAACAAAACATTACAACACCGTACGTAAACTTGAAACTCCATAATAAACCTTATGAATTCGTCCGAGTCATTTGAACATCGTACGACCACCCAGGACTTGTTACGACTCTGTATGCGAATTTAGCAACAGGAAAAGCAATTTAGAATAATGTAGGATGCGTTACAACTTTTGAGAACACCTTACACCACCGTACGAAAGATTAAAATTCCATAATAAACCTAATGAATTCGTCCGAGTAATTTGAACACCATACAACAATTTGGAATATATTATGACTCTGTATGCCACATTACCGGCTTGAAAAGCATGTTAGTATAACGTACGGCACCTTACAGCTCCTAACAAAACATTACAACACCGTACGTAAACTTAAAACTCCATAATAAACCTAATGAATTCGTCCGAGTCATTTGAACATCGTACGACCACTCAGGACTTGTTACGACTCTGTATGCGAAATTAGCAACAGGAAAAGCAATTTAGAATAATGTAGGATGCGTTACAACCTTTGAGAACACCTTACACCACCGTACGAAAGATTAAAACTCCATAATAAACCTAATGAATTCGTCCGAGTAATTTGAACACCATACAACAATTTGGAATATATTACGACTCTGTATGCCACATTACCGCCTTGAAAAGCATGTTAGTATAACGTACGGCACCTTACAGCTCCTAACAAAACATTACAACACCGTACGTAAACTTAAAACTCCATAATAAACCTAATGAATTCGTCCGAGTCATTTGAACATCGTACGACCACTCAGGACTTGTTACGACTCTGTATGTGAAATTAGCAACAGGAAAAGCAATTTAGAATAATGTAGGATGCGTTACAACCTTTGAGAACACCTTACACCACGGTACGAAAGATTAAAACTCCATAATAAACCTAATGAATTCGTCCGAGTAATTTGAACACCATACAACAATTTGGAATATATTACGACTCTGTATGCCACATTACCGCCTTGAAAAGCATGTTAGTATAACGTACGGCACCTTACAGCTCCTAACAAAACATTACAACACCGTACGTAAACTTAAAACTCCATAATAAACCTAATGAATTCGTCCGAGTCATTTGAACATCGTACGACCACTCAGGACTTGTTACGACTCTGTATGCGATATTAGCAACAGGAAAAGCAATTTAGAATAATGTAGGATGCGTTACAACTTTTGAGAACATCTTACACCATCGTACGAAAGATTAAAACTCCATAATACACCTAATGAATTCGTCCGAGTGATTTGAACACCATACAACAATTTGGAATATATTACGACTCTGTATGCCACATTACCGTCTTGAAAAGCATGTTAGTATAACGTACGGCACCTTACAGCTCCTAACAAAACATTACAACACCGTACGTAAACTTAAAACTCCATAATAAACCTTATGAATTCGTCCGAGTCATTTGAACATCGTACGACCACTCAGGACTTGTTACGACTCTGTATGCGAAATTAGCAACAGGAAAAGCAATTTGGAATAATGTAGGATGCGTTACAACTTTTGAGAACACCTTACACCATCGTACGATAGATTAAAGCTACATAATAAACCTAATGAATTCGTCCGAGTGATTTGAACACCATACAACAATTTGGAATATATTACGACTCTGTATGCCACATTACCGCCTTGAAAAGCATGTTAGTATAACGTACGGCACCTTACAGCTCCTAACAAAACATTACAACACCGTACGTAAACTTAAAACTCCATAATAAACCTAATGAATTCGTCCGAGTCATTTGAACATCGTACGACCACTCAGGACTTGTTACGACTCTGTATGCGAAATTAGCAACAGGAAAAGCAATTTAGAATAATGTAGGATGCGTTACAACTTTTGAGAACACCTTACACCACCGTACGAAAGATTAAAACTCCATAATAAACCTAATGAATTCGTCCGAGTAATTTGAACACCATACAACAATTTGGAATATATTACGACTCTGTATGCCACATTACCGCCTTGAAAAGCATGTTAGTATAACGTACGGCACCTTACAGCTCCTAACAAAACATTACAACACCGTACGTAAACTTAAAACTCCATAATAAACCTAATGAATTCGTCCGAGTCATTTGAACATCGTACGACCACTCAGGACTTGTTACGACTCTGTATGCGATATTAGCAACAGGAAAAGCAATGTAGAATAATGTAGCATGCGTTACAACTTTTGAGTACACCTTACACCATCGTATGAAAGATTAAAACTCCATAATAAACCTAATGAATTCGTCCGAGTAATTTGAACACCATACAACAATTTGGAATATATTACGACTCTGTATGCCACATTACCGCCTTGAAAAGCATGTTAGTATAACCTACGGCACCTTATAGCTCCTAACAAAACATTACAACACCGTACGTAAACTTAAAACTCCATAATAAACCTAATGAATTCGTCCGAGACATTTGAACATCGTACGACCACTCAGGACTTGTTACGACTCTGGATGCGAAATTAGCAACAGGAAAAGCAATTTAGAATAATGTAGGATGCGTTACAACCTTTGAGAACACCTTACACCACCGTACGAAAGATTAAAACTCCATAATAAACCTAATGAATTCGTCCGAGTAATTTGAACACCATACAACAATTTGGAATATATTACGACTCTGTATGCCACATTACCGCCTTGAAAAGCATGTTAGTATAACGTACGGCACCTTACAGCTCCTAACAAAACATTACAACACCGTACGTAAACTTAAAACTCCATAATAAACCTAATGAATTCGTCCGAGTCATTTGAACATCGTACGACCACTCAGGACTTGTTACGACTCTGTATGCGATATTAGCAACAGGAAAAGCAATTTAGAATAATGTAGCATGCGTTACAACTTTTGAGTACACCTTACACCATCGTACGAAAGATTAAAACTCCATAATAAACCTAATGAATTCGTCCGAGTAATTTGAACACCATACAACAATTTGGAATATATTACGACTCTGTATGCCACATTACCGCCTTGAAAAGCATGTTAGTATAACCTACGGCACCTTATAGCTCCTAACAAAACATTACAACACCGTACGTAAACTTAAAACTCCATAATAAACCTAATGAATTCGTCCGAGACATTTGAACATCGTACGACCACTCAGGACTTGTTACGACTCTGGATGCGAAATTAGCAACAGGAAAAGCAATTTAGAATAATGTAGGATGCGTTACAACCTTTGAGAACACCTTACACCACCGTACGAAAGATTAAAACTCCATAATAAACCTAATGAATTCGTCCGAGTAATTTGAACACCATACAACAATTTGGAATATATTACGACTCTGTATGCCACATTACCGCCTTGAAAAGCATGTTAGTATAACGTACGGCACCTTACAGCTCCTAACAAAACATTACAACACCGTACGTAAACTTAAAACTCCATAATAAACCTAATGAATTCGTCCGAGTCATTTGAACATCGTACGACCACTCAGGACTTGTTACGACTCTGTATGCGATATTAGCAACAGGAAAAGCAATTTAGAATAATGTAGCATGCGTTACAACTTTTGAGTACACCTTACACCATCGTACGAAAGATTAAAACTCCATAATAAACCTAATGAATTCGTCCGAGTAATTTGAACACCATACAACAATTTGGAATATATTACGACTCTGTATGCCACATTACCGCCTTGAAAAGCATGTTAGTATAACCTACGGCACCTTATAGCTCCTAACAAAACATTACAACACCGTACGTAAACTTAAAACTCCATAATAAACCTAATGAATTCGTCCGAGACATTTGAACATCGTACGACCACTCAGGACTTGTTACGACTCTGGATGCGAAATTAGCAACAGGAAAAGCAATTTAGAATAATGTAGGATGCGTTACAACCTTTGAGAACACCTTACACCACCGTACGAAAGATTAAAACTCCATAATAAACCTAATGAATTCGTCCGAGTAATTTGAACACCATACAACAATTTGGAATATATTACGACTCTGTATGCCACATTACCGCCTTGAAAAGCATGTTAGTATAACGTACGGCACCTTACAGCTCCTAACAAAACATTACAACACCGTACGTAAACTTAAAACTCCATAATAAACCTAATGAATTCGTCCGAGTCATTTGAACATCGTACGACCACTCAGGACTTGTTACGACTCTGTATGCGATATTAGCAACAGGAAAAGCAATTTAGAATAATGTAGCATGCGTTACAACTTTTGAGTACACCTTACACCATCGTACGAAAGATTAAAACTCCATAATAAACCTAATGAATTCGTCCGAGTAATTTGAACACCATACAACAATTTGGAATATATTACGACTCTGTAAGCCACATTACCGCCTTGAAAAGCATGTTAGTATAACGTACGGCACCTTACAGCTCCTAACAAAACATTACAACACCGTACGTAAACTTAAAACTCCATAATAAACCTAATGAATTCGTCCGAGTCATTTGAACATCGTACGACCACTCAGGACTTGTTACGACTCTGTATGCGATATTAGCAACAGGAAAAGCAATTTAGAATAATGTAGGATGCGTTACAACTTTTGAGAACACCTTACACCATCGTACGAAAGATTAAAACTCCATAATAAACCTAATGAATTCGTCCGAGTAATTTGAACACCGTACGGCACCTTATAGCTCCTAACAAAACATTACAACACCGTACGTAAACTTAAAACTCCATAATAAACCTAATGAATTCGTCCGAGTCATTTGAACATCGTACGACCACTCAGGACTTGTTACGACTCTGTATGTGAAATTAGCAACAGGAAAAGCAATTTAGAATAATGTAGGATGCGTTACAACCTTTGAGAACACCTTACACCACCGTACGAAAGATTAAAACTCCATAATAAACCGAATGAATTCGTCCGAGTAATTTGAACACCATACAACAATTTGGAATATATTACGACTCTGTATGCCACATTACCGCCTTGAAAAGCATGTTAGTATAACGTACGGCACCTTACAGCTCCTAACAAAACATTACAACACCGTACGTAAACTTAAAACTCCATAATAAACCTAATGAATTCGTCCGAGTCATTTGAACATCGTACGACCACTCAGGACTTGTTACGACTCTGTATGCGAAATTAGCAACAGGAAAAGCAATTTAGAATAATGTAGGATGTGTTACAACCTTTGAGAACACCTTACACCACTGTACGAAAGATTAAAACTCCATAATAAACCTAATGAATTCGTCCGAGTAATTTGAACACCATACAACAATTTGGAATATATTACGACTCTGTATGCCACATTACCGCCTTGAAAAGCATGTTAGTATAACGTACGGCACCTTACAGCTCCTAACAAAACATTACAACACCGTACGTAAACTTAAAACTCTATAATAAACCTAATGAATTCGTCCGAGTCATTTGAACATCGTACGACCACTCAGGACTTTTTACGACTCTGTATGCGATATTAGCAACAGGAAAAGCAATTTAGAATAATGTAGCATGCGTTACAACTTTTGAGTACACCTTACACCATCGTACGAAAGATTAAAACTCCATAATAAACCTAATGAATTCGTCCGAGTAATTTGAACACCATACAACAATTTGGAATATATTACGACTCTGTATGCCACATTACCGCCTTGAAAAGCATGTTAGTATAACCTACGGCACCTTATAGCTCCTAACAAAACATTACAACACCTACGTAAACTTAAAACTCCATAATAAACCTAATGAATTCGTCCGAGACATTTGAACATCGTACGACCACTCAGGACTTGTTACGACTCTGGATGCGAAATTAGCAACAGGAAAAGCAATTTAGAATAATGTAGGATGCGTTACAACCTTTGAGAACACCTTACACCACCGTACGAAAGATTAAAACTCCATAATAAACCTAATGAGTTCGTCCGAGTAATTTGAACACCATACAACAATTTGGAATATATTACGACTCTGTATGCCACATTACCGCCTTGAAAAGCATGTTAGTATAACGTACGACACCTTACAGCTCCTAACAAAACATTACAACACCGTACGTAAACTTAAAACTCCATAATAAACCTAATGAATTCGTCCGAGTCATTTGAACATCGTACGACCACTCAGGACTTGTTACGACTCTGTATGCGATATTAGCAACAGGAAAAGCAATTTAGAATAATGTAGCATGCGTTACAACTTTTGAGTACACCTTACACCATCGTACGAAAGATTAAAACTCCATAATAAACCTAATGAATTCGTCCGAGTAATTTGAACACCATACAACAATTTGGAATATATTACGACTCTGTATGCCACATTACCGCCTTGAAAAGCATGTTAGTATAACCTACGGCACCTTATAGCTCCTAACAAAACATTACAACACCGTACGTAAACTTAAAACTCCATAATAAACCTAATGAATTCGTCCGAGACATTTGAACATCGTACGACCACTCAGGACTTGTTACGACTATGTATGTGAAATTAGCAACAGGAAAAGCAATTTAGAATAATGTAGGATGCGTTACAACCTTTGAGAACACCTTACACCACCGTACGAAAGATTAAAACTCCATAATAAACCTAATGAATTCGTCCGAGTAATTTGAACACCATACAACAATTTGGAATATATTACGACTCTGTATGCCACATTACCGCCTTGAAAAGCATGTTAGTATAACGTACGGCACCTTACAGCTCCTAACAAAACATTACAACACCGTACGTAAACTTAAAACTCCATAATAAACCTAATGAATTCGTCCGAGTCATTTGAACATCGTACGACCACTCAGGACTTGTTACGACTCTGTATGCGAAATTAGCAACAGGAAAAGCAATTTAGAATAATGTAGGATGTGTTACAACCTTTGAGAACACCTTACACCACTGTACGAAAGATTAAAACTCCATAATAAACCTAATGAATTCGTCCGAGTAATTTGAACACCATACAACAATTTGGAATATATTACGACTCTGTATGCCACATTACCGCCTTGAAAAGCATGTTAGTATAACGTACGGCACCTTACAGCTCCTAACAAAACATTACAACACCGTACGTAAACTTAAAACTCCATAATAAACCTAATGAATTCGTCCGAGTCATTTGAACATCGTACGACCACTCAGGACTTGTTACGACTCTGTATGCGATATTAGCAACAGGAAAAGCAATTTAGAATAATGTAGCATGCGTTACAACTTTTGAGTACACCTTACACCATCGTACGAAAGATTAAAACTCCATAATAAACCTAATGAATTCGTCCGAGTAATTTGAACACCATACAACAATTTGGAATATATTACGACTCTGTATGCCACATTACCGCCTTGAAAAGCATGTTAGTATAACCTACGGCACCTTATAGCTCCTAACAAAACATTACAACACCGTACGTAAACTTAAAACTCCATAATAAACCTAATGAATTCGTCCGAGACATTTGAACATCGTACGACCACTCAGGACTTGTTACGACTCTGGATGCGAAATTAGCAACAGGAAAAGCAATTTAGAATAATGTAGGATGCGTTACAACCTTTGAGAACACCTTACACCACCGTACGAAAGATTAAAACTCCATAATAAACCTAATGAGTTCGTCCGAGTAATTTGAACACCATACAACAATTTGGAATATATTACGACTCTGTATGCCACATTACCGCCTTGAAAAGCATGTTAGTATAACGTACGACACCTTACAGCTCCTAACAAAACATTACAACACCGTACGTAAACTTAAAACTCCATAATAAACCTAATGAATTCGTCCGAGTCATTTGAACATCGTACGACCACTCAGGACTTGTTACGACTCTGGATGCGAAATTAGCAACAGGAAAAGCAATTTAGAATAATGTAGGATGCGTTACAACCTTTGAGAACACCTTACACCACCGTACGAAAGATTAAAACTCCATAATAAACCTAATGAATTCGTCCGAGTAATTTGAACACCATACAACAATTTGGAATATATTACGACTCTGTATGCCACATTACCGCCTTGAAAAGCATGTTAGTATAACGTACGGCACCTTACAGCTCCTAACAAAACATTACAACACCGTACGTAAACTTAAAACTCCATAATAAACCTAATGAATTCGTCCGAGTCATTTGAACATCGTACGACCACTCAGGACTTGTTACGACTCTGTATGCGATATTAGCAACAGGAAAAGCAATTTAGAATAATGTAGCATGCGTTACAACTTTTGAGTACACCTTACACCATCGTACGAAAGATTAAAACTCCATAATAAACCTAATGAATTCGTCCGAGTAATTTGAACACCATACAACAATTTGGAATATATTACGACTCTGTAAGCCACATTACCGCCTTGAAAAGCATGTTAGTATAACGTACGGCACCTTACAGCTCCTAACAAAACATTACAACACCGTACGTAAACTTAAAACTCCATAATAAACCTAATGAATTCGTCCGAGTCATTTGAACATCGTACGACCACTCAGGACTTGTTACGACTCTGTATGCGATATTAGCAACAGGAAAAGCAATTTAGAATAATGTAGGATGCGTTACAACTTTTGAGAACACCTTACACCATCGTACGAAAGATTAAAACTCCATAATAAACCTAATGAATTCGTCCGAGTAATTTGAACACCGTACGGCACCTTATAGCTCCTAACAAAACATTACAACACCGTACGTAAACTTAAAACTCCATAATAAACCTAATGAATTCGTCCGAGTCATTTGAACATCGTACGACCACTCAGGACTTGTTACGACTCTGTATGTGAAATTAGCAACAGGAAAAGCAATTTAGAATAATGTAGGATGCGTTACAACCTTTGAGAACACCTTACACCACCGTACGAAAGATTAAAACTCCATAATAAACCGAATGAATTCGTCCGAGTAATTTGAACACCATACAACAATTTGGAATATATTACGACTCTGTATGCCACATTACCGCCTTGAAAAGCATGTTAGTATAACGTACGGCACCTTACAGCTCCTAACAAAACATTACAACACCGTACGTAAACTTAAAACTCCATAATAAACCTAATGAATTCGTCCGAGTCATTTGAACATCGTACGACCACTCAGGACTTGTTACGACTCTGTATGCGAAATTAGCAACAGGAAAAGCAATTTAGAATAATGTAGGATGTGTTACAACCTTTGAGAACACCTTACACCACTGTACGAAAGATTAAAACTCCATAATAAACCTAATGAATTCGTCCGAGTAATTTGAACACCATACAACAATTTGGAATATATTACGACTCTGTATGCCACATTACCGCCTTGAAAAGCATGTTAGTATAACGTACGGCACCTTACAGCTCCTAACAAAACATTACAACACCGTACGTAAACTTAAAACTCTATAATAAACCTAATGAATTCGTCCGAGTCATTTGAACATCGTACGACCACTCAGGACTTTTTACGACTCTGTATGCGATATTAGCAACAGGAAAAGCAATTTAGAATAATGTAGCATGCGTTACAACTTTTGAGTACACCTTACACCATCGTACGAAAGATTAAAACTCCATAATAAACCTAATGAATTCGTCCGAGTAATTTGAACACCATACAACAATTTGGAATATATTACGACTCTGTATGCCACATTACCGCCTTGAAAAGCATGTTAGTATAACCTACGGCACCTTATAGCTCCTAACAAAACATTACAACACCTACGTAAACTTAAAACTCCATAATAAACCTAATGAATTCGTCCGAGACATTTGAACATCGTACGACCACTCAGGACTTGTTACGACTCTGGATGCGAAATTAGCAACAGGAAAAGCAATTTAGAATAATGTAGGATGCGTTACAACCTTTGAGAACACCTTACACCACCGTACGAAAGATTAAAACTCCATAATAAACCTAATGAGTTCGTCCGAGTAATTTGAACACCATACAACAATTTGGAATATATTACGACTCTGTATGCCACATTACCGCCTTGAAAAGCATGTTAGTATAACGTACGACACCTTACAGCTCCTAACAAAACATTACAACACCGTACGTAAACTTAAAACTCCATAATAAACCTAATGAATTCGTCCGAGTCATTTGAACATCGTACGACCACTCAGGACTTGTTACGACTCTGTATGCGATATTAGCAACAGGAAAAGCAATTTAGAATAATGTAGCATGCGTTACAACTTTTGAGTACACCTTACACCATCGTACGAAAGATTAAAACTCCATAATAAACCTAATGAATTCGTCCGAGTAATTTGAACACCATACAACAATTTGGAATATATTACGACTCTGTATGCCACATTACCGCCTTGAAAAGCATGTTAGTATAACCTACGGCACCTTATAGCTCCTAACAAAACATTACAACACCGTACGTAAACTTAAAACTCCATAATAAACCTAATGAATTCGTCCGAGACATTTGAACATCGTACGACCACTCAGGACTTGTTACGACTATGTATGTGAAATTAGCAACAGGAAAAGCAATTTAGAATAATGTAGGATGCGTTACAACCTTTGAGAACACCTTACACCACCGTACGAAAGATTAAAACTCCATAATAAACCTAATGAATTCGTCCGAGTAATTTGAACACCATACAACAATTTGGAATATATTACGACTCTGTATGCCACATTACCGCCTTGAAAAGCATGTTAGTATAACGTACGGCACCTTACAGCTCCTAACAAAACATTACAACACCGTACGTAAACTTAAAACTCCATAATAAACCTAATGAATTCGTCCGAGTCATTTGAACATCGTACGACCACTCAGGACTTGTTACGACTCTGTATGCGAAATTAGCAACAGGAAAAGCAATTTAGAATAATGTAGGATGTGTTACAACCTTTGAGAACACCTTACACCACTGTACGAAAGATTAAAACTCCATAATAAACCTAATGAATTCGTCCGAGTAATTTGAACACCATACAACAATTTGGAATATATTACGACTCTGTATGCCACATTACCGCCTTGAAAAGCATGTTAGTATAACGTACGGCACCTTACAGCTCCTAACAAAACATTACAACACCGTACGTAAACTTAAAACTCCATAATAAACCTAATGAATTCGTCCGAGTCATTTGAACATCGTACGACCACTCAGGACTTGTTACGACTCTGTATGCGATATTAGCAACAGGAAAAGCAATTTAGAATAATGTAGCATGCGTTACAACTTTTGAGTACACCTTACACCATCGTACGAAAGATTAAAACTCCATAATAAACCTAATGAATTCGTCCGAGTAATTTGAACACCATACAACAATTTGGAATATATTACGACTCTGTATGCCACATTACCGCCTTGAAAAGCATGTTAGTATAACCTACGGCACCTTATAGCTCCTAACAAAACATTACAACACCGTACGTAAACTTAAAACTCCATAATAAACCTAATGAATTCGTCCGAGACATTTGAACATCGTACGACCACTCAGGACTTGTTACGACTCTGGATGCGAAATAAGCAACAGGAAAAGCAATTTAGAATAATGTAGGATGCGTTACAACCTTTGAGAACACATTACACCACCGTACGAAAGATTAAAACTCCATAATAAACCTAATGAATTCGTCCGAGTAATTTGAACACCATACAACAATTTGGAATATATTACGACTCTGTATGCCACATTACCGCCTTGAAAAGCATGTTAGTATAACGTACGGCACCTTACAGCTCCTAACAAAACATTACAACACCGTACGTAAACTTAAAACTCCATAATAAACCTAATGAATTCGTCCGAGTCATTTGAACATCGTACGACCACTCAGGACTTGTTACGACTCTGTATGCGATATTAGCAACAGGAAAAGCAATTTAGAATAATGTAGCATGCGTTACAACTTTTGAGTACACCTTACACCATCGTACGAAAGATTAAAACTCCATAATAAACCTAATGAATTCGTCCGAGTAATTTGAACACCATACAACAATTTGGAATATATTACGACTCTGTAAGCCACATTACCGCCTTGAAAAGCATGTTAGTATAACGTACGGCACCTTACAGCTCCTAACAAAACATTACAACACCGTACGTAAACTTAAAACTCCATAATAAACCTAATGAATTCGTCCGAGTCATTTGAACATCGTACGACCACTCAGGACTTGTTACGACTCTGTATGCGATATTAGCAACAGGAAAAGCAATTTAGAATAATGTAGGATGCGTTACAACTTTTGAGAACACCTTACACCATCGTACGAAAGATTAAAACTCCATAATAAACCTAATGAATTCGTCCGAGTAATTTGAACACCGTACGGCACCTTATAGCTCCTAACAAAACATTACAACACCGTACGTAAACTTAAAACTCCATAATAAACCTAATGAATTCGTCCGAGTCATTTGAACATCGTACGACCACTCAGGACTTGTTACGACTCTGTATGTGAAATTAGCAACAGGAAAAGCAATTTAGAATAATGTAGGATGCGTTACAACCTTTGAGAACACCTTACACCACCGTACGAAAGATTAAAACTCCATAATAAACCTAATGAATTCGTCCGAGTAATTTGAACACCATACAACAATTTGGAATATATTACGACTCTGTATGCCACATTACCGCCTTGAAAAGCATGTTAGTATAACGTACGGCACCTTACAGCTCCTAACAAAACATTACAACACCATACGTAAACTTAAAACTCCATAATAAACCTAATGAATTCGTCCGAGTCATTTGAACATCGTACGACCACTCAGGACTTGTTACGACTCTGTATTAGAAATTAGCAACAGGAAAAGCAATTTAGAATAATGTAGGATGTGTTACAACCTTTGAGAACACCTTACACCACTGTACGAAAGATTAAAACTCCATAATAAACCTAATGAATTCGTCCGAGTAATTTGAACACCATACAACAATTTGGAATATATTACGACTATGTATGCCACATTACCGCCTTGAAAAGCATGTTAGTATAACGTACGGCACCTTACAGCTCCTAACAAAACATTACAACACCGTACGTAAACTTAAAACTCTATAATAAACCTAATGAATTCGTCCGAGTCATTTGAACATCGTACGACCACTCAGGACTTTTTACGACTCTGTATGCGATATTAGCAACAGGAAAAGCAATTTAGAATAATGTAGCATGCGTTACAACTTTTGAGTACACCTTACACCATCGTACGAAAGATTAAAACTCCATAATAAACCTAATGAATTCGTCCGAGTAATTTGAACACCATACAACAATTTGGAATATATTACGACTCTGTATGCCACATTACCGCCTTGAAAAGCATGTTAGTATAACCTACGGCACCTTATAGCTCCTAACAAAACATTACAACACCTACGTAAACTTAAAACTCCATAATAAACCTAATGAATTCGTCCGAGACATTTGAACATCGTACGACCACTCAGGACTTGTTACGACTCTGGATGCGAAATTAGCAACAGGAAAAGCAATTTAGAATAATGTAGGATGCGTTACAACCTTTGAGAACACCTTACACCACCGTACGAAAGATTAAAACTCCATAATAAACCTAATGAGTTCGTCCGAGTAATTTGAACACCATACAACAATTTGGAATATATTACGACTCTGTATGCCACATTACCGCCTTGAAAAGCATGTTAGTATAACGTACGACACCTTACAGCTCCTAACAAAACATTACAACACCGTACGTAAACTTAAAACTCCATAATAAACCTAATGAATTCGTCCGAGTCATTTGAACATCGTACGACCACTCAGGACTTGTTACGACTCTGTATGCGATATTAGCAACAGGAAAAGCAATTTAGAATAATGTAGCATGCGTTACAACTTTTGAGTACACCTTACACCATCGTACGAAAGATTAAAACTCCATAATAAACCTAATGAATTCGTCCGAGTAATTTGAACACCATACAACAATTTGGAATATATTACGACTCTGTATGCCACATTACCGCCTTGAAAAGCATGTTAGTATAACCTACGGCACCTTATAGCTCCTAACAAAACATTACAACACCGTACGTAAACTTAAAACTCCATAATAAACCTAATGAATTCGTCCGAGACATTTGAACATCGTACGACCACTCAGGACTTGTTACGACTCTGTATGTGAAATTAGCAACAGGAAAAGCAATTTAGAATAATGTAGGATGCGTTACAACCTTTGAGAACACCTTACACCACCGTACGAAAGATTAAAACTCCATAATAAACCTAATGAATTCGTCCGAGTAATTTGAACACCATACAACAATTTGGAATATATTACGACTCTGTATGCCACATTACCGCCTTGAAAAGCATGTTAGTATAACGTACGGCACCTTACAGCTCCTAACAAAACATTACAACACCGTACGTAAACTTAAAACTCCATAATAAACCTAATGAATTCGTCCGAGTCATTTGAACATCGTACGACCACTCAGGACTTGTTACGACTCTGTATGCGAAATTAGCAACAGGAAAAGCAATTTAGAATAATGTAGGATGTGTTACAACCTTTGAGAACACCTTACACCACTGTACGAAAGATTAAAACTCCATAATAAACCTAATGAATTCGTCCGAGTAATTTGAACACCATACAACAATTTGGAATATATTACGACTCTGTATGCCACATTACCGCCTTGAAAAGCATGTTAGTATAACGTACGGCACCTTACAGCTCCTAACAAAACATTACAACACCGTACGTAAACTTAAAACTCTATAATAAACCTAATGAATTCGTCCGAGTCATTTGAACATCGTACGACCACTCAGGACTTGTTACGACTCTGTATGCGATATTAGCAACAGGAAAAGCAATTTAGAATAATGTAGCATGCGTTACAACTTTTGAGTACACCTTACACCATCGTACGAAAGATTAAAACTCCATAATAAACCTAATGAATTCGTCCGAGTAATTTGAACACCATACAACAATTTGGAATATATTACGACTCTGTATGCCACATTACCGCCTTGAAAAGCATGTTAGTATAACCTACGGCACCTTATAGCTCCTAACAAAACATTACAACACCTACGTAAACTTAAAACTCCATAATAAACCTAATGAATTCATCCGAGACATTTGAACATCGTACGACCACTCAGGACTTGTTACGACTCTGGATGCGAAATTAGCAACAGGAAAAGCAATTTAGAATAATGTAGGATGCGTTACAACCTTTGAGAACACCTTACACCACCGTACGAAAGATTAAAACTCCATAATAAACCTAATGAGTTCGTCCGAGTAATTTGAACACCATACAACAATTTGGAATATATTACGACTCTGTATGCCACATTACCGCCTTGAAAAGCATGTTAGTATAACGTACGACACCTTACAGCTCCTAACAAAACATTACAACACCGTACGTAAACTTAAAACTCCATAATAAACCTAATGAATTCGTCCGAGTCATTTGAACATCGTACGACCACTCAGGACTTGTTACGACTCTGTATGCGATATTAGCAACAGGAAAAGCAATTTAGAATAATGTAGCATGCGTTACAACTTTTGAGTACACCTTACACCATCGTACGAAAGATTAAAACTCCATAATAAACCTAATGAATTCGTCCGAGTAATTTGAACACCATACAACAATTTGGAATATATTACGACTCTGTATGCCACATTACCGCCTTGAAAAGCATGTTAGTATAACCTACGGCACCTTATAGCTCCTAACAAAACATTACAACACCGTACGTAAACTTAAAACTCCATAATAAACCTAATGAATTCGTCCGAGACATTTGAACATCGTACGACCACTCAGGACTTGTTACGACTCTGTATGTGAAATTAGCAACAGGAAAAGCAATTTAGAATAATGTAGGATGCGTTACAACCTTTGAGAACACCTTACACCACCGTACGAAAGATTAAAACTCCATAATAAACCTAATGAATTCGTCCGAGTAATTTGAACACCATACAACAATTTGGAATATATTACGACTCTGTATGCCACATTACCGCCTTGAAAAGCATGTTAGTATAACGTACGGCACCTTACAGCTCCTAACAAAACATTACAACACCGTACGTAAACTTAAAACTCCATAATAAACCTAATGAATTCGTCCGAGTCATTTGAACATCGTACGACCACTCAGGACTTGTTACGACTCTGTATGTGAAATTAGCAACAGGAAAAGCAATTTAGAATAATGTAGGATGCGTTACAACCTTTGAGAACACCTTACACCACGGTACGAAAGATTAAAACTCCATAATAAACCTAATGAATTCGTCCGAGTAATTTGAACACCATACAACAATTTGTAATATATTACGACTCTGTATGCCACATTACCGCCTTGAAAAGCATGTTAGTATAACGTACGGCACCTTACAGCTCCTAACAAAACATTACAACACCGTACGTAAACTTAAAACTCCATAATAAACCTAATGAATTCGTCCGAGTCATTTGAACATCGTACGACCACTCAGGACTTGTTACGACTCTGTATGCGAAATTAGCAACAGGAAAAGCAATTTAGAATAATGTAGGATGCGTTACAACTTTTGAGAACACCTTACACCATCGTACGATAGATTAAAACTACATAATAAACCTAATGAATTCGTCCGATTGATTTGAACACCATACAACAATTTGGAATATATTACGACTCTGTATGCCACATTACCGCCTTGAAAAGCATGTTAGTATAACGTACGGCACCTTACAGCTCCTAACAAAACATTACAACACCGTACGTAAACTTAAAACTCCATAATAAACCTAATGAATTCGTCCGAGTCATTTGAACATCGTACGACCACTCAGGACTTGTTACGACTCTGTATGCGATATTAGCAACAGGAAAAGCAATTTAGAATAATGTAGCATGCGTTACAACTTTTGAGTACACCTTACACCATCGTACGAAAGATTAAAACTCCATAATAAACCTAATGAATTCGTCCGAGTAATTTGAACACCATACAACAATTTGGAATATATTACGACTCTGTATGCCACATTACCGCCTTGAAAAGCATGTTAGTATAACCTACGGCACCTTATAGCTCCTAACAAAACATTACAACACCGTACGTAAACTTAAAACTCCATAATAAACCTAATGAATTCGTCCGAGACATTTGAACATCGTACGACCACTCAGGACTTGTTACGACTCTGGATGCGAAATTAGCAACAGGAAAAGCAATTTAGAATAATGTAGGATGCGTTACAACCTTTGAGAACACCTTACACCACCGTACGAAAGATTAAAACTCCATAATAAACCTAATGAATTCGTCCGAGTAATTTGAACACCATACAACAATTTGGAATATATTACGACTCTGTATGCCACATTACCGCCTTGAAAAGCATGTTAGTATAACGTACGGCACCTTACAGCTCCTAACAAAACATTACAACACCGTACGTAAACTTAAAACTCCATAATAAACCTAATGAATTCGTCCGAGTCATTTGAACATCGTACGACCACTCAGGACTTGTTACGACTCTGTATGTGAAATTAGCAACAGGAAAAGCAATTTAGAATAATGTAGGATGCGTTACAACCTTTGAGAACACCTTACACCACGGTACGAAAGATTAAAACTCCATAATAAACCTAATGAATTCGTCCGAGTAATTTGAACACCATACAACAATTTGTAATATATTACGACTCTGTATGCCACATTACCGCCTTGAAAAGCATGTTAGTATAACGTACGGCACCTTACAGCTCCTAACAAAACATTACAACACCGTACGTAAACTTAAAACTCCATAATAAACCTAATGAATTCGTCCGAGTCATTTGAACATCGTACGACCACTCAGGACTTGTTACGACTCTGTATGCGAAATTAGCAACAGGAAAAGCAATTTAGAATAATGTAGGATGCGTTACAACTTTTGAGAACACCTTACACCATCGTACGATAGATTAAAACTACATAATAAACCTAATGAATTCGTCCGATTGATTTGAACACCATACAACAATTTGGAATATATTACGACTCTGTATGCCACATTACCGCCTTGAAAAGCATGTTAGTATAACGTACGGCACCTTACAGCTCCTAACAAAACATTACAACACCGTACGTAAACTTAAAACTCCATAATAAACCTAATGAATTCGTCCGAGTCATTTGAACATCGTACGACCACTCAGGACTTGTTACGACTCTGTATGCGATATTAGCAACAGGAAAAGCAATTTAGAATAATGTAGCATGCGTTACAACTTTTGAGTACACCTTACACCATCGTACGAAAGATTAAAACTCCATAATAAACCTAATGAATTCGTCCGAGTAATTTGAACACCATACAACAATTTGGAATATATTACGACTCTGTATGCCACATTACCGCCTTGAAAAGCATGTTAGTATAACCTACGGCACCTTATAGCTCCTAACAAAACATTACAACACCGTACGTAAACTTAAAACTCCATAATAAACCTAATGAA
Source organism: Tagetes erecta (assembly GCA_030867185.1). Lineage (NCBI taxonomy): Eukaryota > Viridiplantae > Streptophyta > Magnoliopsida > Asterales > Asteraceae > Tagetes > Tagetes erecta. The sequence continues at coordinate 49,904,394 of CM061488.1, read as the reverse complement.
TTCGTCCGAGACATTTGAACATCGTACGACCACTCAGGACTTGTTACGACTCTGGATGCGAAATTAGCAACAAGAAAAGCAATTTAGAATAATGTAGGATGCGTTACAACCTTTGAGAAAACCTTACACCACCGTACGAAAGATTAAAACTCCATAATAAACCTAATGAATTCGTCCGAGTAATTTGAACACCATACAACAATTTGGAATATATTACGACTCTGTATGCCACATTACCGCCTTGAAAAGCATGTTAGTATAACGTACGGCACCTTACAGCTCCTAACAAAACATTACAACACCGTACGTAAACTTAAAACTCCATAATAAACCTAATGAATTCGTCCGAGTCATTTGAACATCGTACGACCACTCAGGACTTGTTACGACTCTGTATGCGATATTAGCAACAGGAAAAGCAATTTAGAATAATGTAGGATGCGTTACAACTTTTGAGAACACCTTACACCATCGTACGAAAGATTAAAACTCCATAATAAACCTAATGAATTCGTCCGAGTAATTTGAACACCATACAACAATTTGGAATATATTACGACTCTGTATGCCACATTACCGCCTTGAAAAGCATGTTAGTATAACGTACGGCACCTTACAGCTCCTAACAAAACATTACAACACCGTACGTAAACTTAAAACTCCATAATAAACCTAATGAATTCGTCCGAGACATTTGAACATCGTACGACCACTCAGGACTTGTTACGACTCTAGATGCGAAATTAGCAACAGGAAAAGCAATTTAGAATAATGTAGGATGCGTTACAACCTTTGAGAACACCTTACACCACCGTACGAAAGATTAAAACTCCATAATAAACCTAATGACTTCGTCCGAGTAATTTGAACACCATACAACAATTTGGAATATATTACGACTCTGTATGCCACATTACCGCCTTGAAAAGCATGTTAGTATAACGTACGGCACCTTACAGCTCCTAACAAAACATTACAACACCGTACGTAAACTTAAAACTCCATAATAAACCTAATGAATTCGTCCGAGTCATTTGAACATCGTACGACCACTCAGGACTTGTTACGACTCTGTATGCGAAATTAGCAACAGGAAAAGCAATTTAGAATAATGTAGCATGCGTTACAACTTTTGAGTACACCTTACACCATCGTACGAAAGATTAAAACTCCATAATAAACCTAATGAATTCGTCCGAGTAATTTGAACACCATACAACAATTTGGAATATATTACGACTCTGTATGCCACATTACCGCCTTGAAAAGCATGTTAGTATAACCTACGGCACCTTATAGCTCCTAACAAAACATTACAACACCGTACGTAAACTTAAAACTCCATAATAAACCTAATGAATTCGTCCGAGACATTTGAACATCGTACGACCACTCAGGACTTGTTACGACTCTGGATGCGAAATTAGCAACAGGAAAAGCAATTTAGAATAATGTAGGATGCGTTACAACCTTTGAGAACACCTTACACCACCGTACGAAAGATTAAAACTCCATAATAAACCTAATGAGTTCGTCCGAGTAATTTGAACACCATACAACAATTTGGAATATATTACGACTCTGTATGCCACATTACCGCCTTGAAAAGCATGTTAGTATAACGTACGACACCTTACAGCTCCTAACAAAACATTACAACACCGTACGTAAACTTAAAACTCCATAATAAACCTAATGAATTCGTCCGAGTCATTTGAACATCGTACGACCACTCAGGACTTGTTACGACTCTGTATGCGATATTAGCAACAGGAAAAGCAATTTAGAATAATGTAGGATGCGTTACAACTTTTGAGAACACCTTACACCATCGTACGAAAGATTAAAACTCCATAATAAACCTAATGAATTCGTCCGAGTAATTTGAACACCATACAACAATTTGGAATATATTACGACTCTGTATGCCACATTACCGCCTTGAAAAGCATGTTAGTATAACGTACGGCACCTTACAGCTCCTAACAAAACATTACAACACCGTACGTAAACTTAAAACTCCATAATAAACCTTATGAATTCGTCCGAGTCATTTGAACATCGTACGACCACCCAGGACTTGTTACGACTCTGTATGCGAATTTAGCAACAGGAAAAGCAATTTAGAATAATGTAGGATGCGTTACAACTTTTGAGAACACCTTACACCACCGTACGAAAGATTAAAATTCCATAATAAACCTAATGAATTCGTCCGAGTAATTTGAACACCATACAACAATTTGGAATATATTATGACTCTATATGCCACATTACCGCCTTGAAAAGCATGTTAGTATAACGTACGGCACCTTACAGCTCCTAACAAAACATTACAACACCGTACGTAAACTTAAAACTCCATAATAAACCTAATGAATTCGTCCGAGTCATTTGAACATCGTACGACCACTCAGGACTTGTTACGACTCTGTATGCGAAATTAGCAACAGGAAAAGCAATTTAGAATAATGTAGGATGCGTTACAACCTTTGAGAACACCTTACACCACCGTACGAAAGATTAAAACTCCATAATAAACCTAATGAATTCGTCCGAGTAATTTGAACACCATACAACAATTTGGAATATATTACGACTCTGTATGCCACATTACCGCCTTGAAAAGCATGTTAGTATAATGTACGGCACCTTACAGCTCCTAACAAAACATTACAACACCGTACGTAAACTTAAAACTCCATAATAAACCTAATGAATTCGTCCGAGTCATTTGAACATCGTACAACCACTCAGGACTTGTTACGACTCTGTATGTGAAATTAGCAACAGGAAAAGCAATTTAGAATAATGTAGGATGCGTTACAACTTTTGAGAACACCTTACACCATCGTACGAAAGATTAAAACTCCATAATAAACCTAATGAATTCGTCCGAGTAATTTGAACACCATACAACAATTTGGAATATATTACGACTCTGTATGCCACATTACCGCCTTGAAAAGCATGTTAGTATAACGTACGGCACCTTACAGCTCCTAACAAAACATTACAACACCGTACGTAAACTTAAAACTCCATAATAAACCTAATGAATTCGTCCGAGTCATTTGAACATCGTACGACCACTCAGGACTTGTTACGACTCTGTATGCGATATTAGCAACAGGAAAAGCAATTTAGAATAATGTAGCATGCGTTACAACTTTTGAGTACACCTTACACCATCGTACGAAAGATTAAAACTCCATAATAAACCTAATGAATTCGTCCGAGTAATTTGAACACCATACAACAATTTGGAATATATTACGACTCTGTATGCCACATTACCGCCTTGAAAAGCATGTTAGTATAACCTACGGCACCTTATAGCTCCTAACAAAACATTACAACACCGTACGTAAACTTAAAACTCCATAATAAACCTAATGAATTCGTCCGAGACATTTGAACATCGTACGACCACTCAGGACTTGTTACGACTCTGGATGCGAAATTAGCAACAGGAAAAGCAATTTAGAATAATGTAGGATGCGTTACAACCTTTGAGAACACCTTACACCACCGTACGAAAGATTAAAACTCCATAATAAACCTAATGAGTTCGTCCGAGTAATTTGAACACCATACAACAATTTGGAATATATTACGACTCTGTATGCCACATTACCGCCTTGAAAAGCATGTTAGTATAACGTACGACACCTTACAGCTCCTAACAAAACATTACAACACCGTACGTAAACTTAAAACTCCATAATAAACCTAATGAATTCGTCCGAGTCATTTGAACATCGTACGACCACTCAGGACTTGTTACGACTCTGTATGCGATATTAGCAACAGGAAAAGCAATTTAGAATAATGTAGGATGCGTTACAACTTTTGAGAACACCTTACACCATCGTACGAAAGATTAAAACTCCATAATAAACCTAATGAATTCGTCCGAGTAATTTGAACACCATACAACAATTTGGAATATATTACGACTCTGTATGCCACATTACCGCCTTGAAAAGCATGTTAGTATAACGTACGGCACCTTACAGCTCCTAACAAAACATTACAACACCGTACGTAAACTTAAAACTCCATAATAAACCTTATGAATTCGTCCGAGTCATTTGAACATCGTACGACCACCCAGGACTTGTTACGACTCTGTATGCGAATTTAGCAACAGGAAAAGCAATTTAGAATAATGTAGGATGCGTTACAACTTTTGAGAACACCTTACACCACCGTACGAAAGATTAAAATTCCATAATAAACCTAATGAATTCGTCCGAGTAATTTGAACACCATACAACAATTTGGAATATATTATGACTCTATATGCCACATTACCGCCTTGAAAAGCATGTTAGTATAACGTACGGCACCTTACAGCTCCTAACAAAACATTACAACACCGTACGTAAACTTAAAACTCCATAATAAACCTAATGAATTCGTCCGAGTCATTTGAACATCGTACGACCACTCAGGACTTGTTACGACTCTGTATGCGAAATTAGCAACAGGAAAAGCAATTTAGAATAATGTAGGATGCGTTACAACCTTTGAGAACACCTTACACCACCGTACGAAAGATTAAAACTCCATAATAAACCTAATGAATTCGTCCGAGTAATTTGAACACCATACAACAATTTGGAATATATTACGACTCTGTATGCCACATTACCGCCTTGAAAAGCATGTTAGTATAATGTACGGCACCTTACAGCTCCTAACAAAACATTACAACACCGTACGTAAACTTAAAACTCCATAATAAACCTAATGAATTCGTCCGAGTCATTTGAACATCGTACAACCACTCAGGACTTGTTACGACTCTGTATGTGAAATTAGCAACAGGAAAAGCAATTTAGAATAATGTAGGATGCGTTACAACTTTTGAGAACACCTTACACCATCGTACGAAAGATTAAAACTCCATAATAAACCTAATGAATTCGTCCGAGTAATTTGAACACCATACAACAATTTGGAATATATTACGACTCTGTATGCCACATTACCGCCTTGAAAAGCATGTTAGTATAACGTACGGCACCTTACAGCTCCTAACAAAACATTACAACACCGTACGTAAACTTAAAACTCCATAATAAACCTAATGAATTCGTCCGAGTCATTTGAACATCGTACGACCACTCAGGACTTGTTACGACTCTGTATGCGATATTAGCAACAGGAAAAGCAATTTAGAATAATGTAGCATGCGTTACAACTTTTGAGTACACCTTACACCATCGTACGAAAGATTAAAACTCCATAATAAACCTAATGAATTCGTCCGAGTAATTTGAACACCATACAACAATTTGGAATATATTACGACTCTGTATGCCACATTACCGCCTTGAAAAGCATGTTAGTATAACCTACGGCACCTTATAGCTCCTAACAAAACATTACAACACCGTACGTAAACTTAAAACTCCATAATAAACCTAATGAATTCGTCCGAGACATTTGAACATCGTACGACCACTCAGGACTTGTTACGACTCTGGATGCGAAATTAGCAACAGGAAAAGCAATTTAGAATAATGTAGGATGCGTTACAACCTTTGAGAACACCTTACACCACCGTACGAAAGATTAAAACTCCATAATAAACCTAATGAATTCGTCCGAGTAATTTGAACACCATACAACAATTTGGAATATATTACGACTCTGTATGCCACATTACCGCCTTGAAAAGCATGTTAGTATAACGTACGGCACCTTACAGCTCCTAACAAAACATTACAACACCGTACGTAAACTTAAAACTCCATAATAAACCTAATGAATTCGTCCGAGTCATTTGAACATCGTACGACCACTCAGGACTTGTTACGACTCTGTATGCGATATTAGCAACAGGAAAAGCAATTTAGAATAATGTAGGATGCGTTACAACTTTTGAGAACACCTTACACCATCGTACGAAAGATTAAAACTCCATAATAAACCTAATGAATTCGTCCGAGTAATTTGAACACCATACAACAATTTGGAATATATTACGACTCTGTATGCCACATTACCGCCTTGAAAAGCATGTTAGTATAACGTACGGCACCTTACAGCTCCTAACAAAACATTACAACACCGTACGTAAACTTAAAACTCCATAATAAACCTTATGAATTCGTCCGAGTCATTTGAACATCGTACGACCACCCAGGACTTGTTACGACTCTGTATGCGAATTTAGCAACAGGAAAAGCAATTTAGAATAATGTAGGATGCGTTACAACTTTTGAGAACACCTTACACCACCGTACGAAAGATTAAAATTCCATAATAAACCTAATGAATTCGTCCGAGTAATTTGAACACCATACAACAATTTGGAATATATTATGACTCTGTATGCCACATTACCGCCTTGAAAAGCATGTTAGTATAACGTACGGCACCTTACAGCTCCTAACAAAACATTACAACACCGTACGTAAACTTAAAACTCCATAATAAACCTAATGAATTCGTCCGAGTCATTTGAACATCGTACGACCACTCAGGACTTGTTACGACTCTGTATGCGAAATTAGCAACATGAAAAGCAATTTAGAATAATGTAGGATGCGTTACAACCTTTGAGAACACCTTACACCACCGTACGAAAGATTAAAACTCCATAATAAACCTAATGAATTCGTCCGAGTAATTTGAACACCATACAACAATTTGGAATATATTACGACTCTGTATGCCACATTACCGCCTTGAAAAGCATGTTAGTATAACGTACGGCACCTTACAGCTCCTAACAAAACATTACAACACCGTACGTAAACTTAAAACTCCATAGAAAACCTAATGAATTCGTCCGAGTCATTTGAACATCGTACGACCACTCAGGACTTGTTACGACTCTGTATGTGAAATTAGCAACAGGAAAAGCAATTTAGAATAATGTAGGATGCGTTACAACCTTTGAGAACACCTTACACCACCGTACGAAAGATTAAAACTCCATAATAAACCTAATGAATTTGTCCGAGTAATTTGAACACCATACAACAATTTGGAATATATTACGACTCTGTATGCCACATTACCGCCTTGAAAAGCATGTTAGTATAACGTACGGCACCTTACAGCTCCTAACAAAACATTACAACACCGTACGTAAACTTAAAACTCCATAATAAACCTAATGAATTCGTCCGAGTCATTTGAACATCGTACGACCACTCAGGACTTGTTACGACTCTGTATGTGAAATTAGCAACAGGAAAAGCAATTTAGAATAATGTAGGATGCGTTACAACCTTTGAGAACACCTTACACCACGGTACGAAAGATTAAAACTCCATAATAAACCTAATGAATTCGTCCGAGTAATTTGAACACCATACAACAATTTGTAATATATTACGACTCTGTATGCCACATTACCGCCTTGAAAAGCATGTTAGTATAACGTACGGCACCTTACAGCTCCTAACAAAACATTACAACACCGTACGTAAACTTAAAACTCCATAATAAACCTAATGAATTCGTCCGAGTCATTTGAACATCGTACGACCACTCAGGACTTGTTACGACTCTGTATGCGAAATTAGCAACAGGAAAAGCAATTTAGAATAATGTAGGATGCGTTACAACTTTTGAGAACACCTTACACCATCGTACGATAGATTAAAACTACATAATAAACCTAATGAATTCGTCCGAGTGATTTGAACACCATACAACAATTTGGAATATATTACGACTCTGTATGCCACATTACCGCCTTGAAAAGCATGTTAGTATAACGTACGGCACCTTACAGCTCCTAACAAAACATTACAACACCGTACGTAAACTTAAAACTCCATAATAAACCTAATGAATTCGTCCGAGTCATTTGAACATCGTACGACCACTCAGGACTTGTTACGACTCTGTATGCGATATTAGCAACAGGAAAAGCAATTTAGAATAATGTAGCATGCGTTACAACTTTTGAGAACACCTTACACCATCGTACGAAAGATTAAAACACCATAATAAACCTAATGAATTCGTCCGAGTAATTTGAACACCATACAACAATTTGGAATATATTACGATTCTGTATGCCACATTACCGCCTTGAAAAGCATGTTAGTATAACGTACGGCACCTTATAGCTCCTAACAAAACATTACAACACCGTACGTAAACTTAAAACTCCATAATAAACCTAATGAATTCGTCCGAGACATTTGAACATCGTACGACCACTCAGGACTTGTTACGACTCTGTATGCGAAATTAGCAACAGGAAAAGCAATTTGGAATAATGTAGGATGCGTTACAACTTTTGAGAACACCTTACACCACCGTACGAAAGATTAAAACTCCATAATAAACCTAATGAATTCGTCCGAGTAATTTGAACACCATACAACAATTTGGAATATATTACGACTCTGTATGCCACATTACCGCCTTGAAAAGCATGTTAGTATAACGTACGGCACCTTACAACACCTAACAAAACATTACAACACCGTACGTAATTTAAAACTCCATAATAAACCTAATGAATTCGTCCGAGTCATTTGAACATCGTACGACCACTCAGGACTTGTTACGACTCTGTATGCGAAATTAGCAACAGGAAAAGCAATTTAGAATAATGTAGGATGCGTTACAACCTTTGAGAACACCTTACACCATCGTACGAAGGATTAAAACTCCATAATAAACCTAATGAATTCGTCCGAGTAATTTGAACACCATACAACAATTTGGAATATATTACGACTCTGTATGCCACATTACCGGCTTGAAAAGCATGTTAGTATAACGTACGGCACCTTACAGCTCCTAACAAAACATTACAACACCGTACCTAAACTTAAAACTCCATAATAAACCTTATGAATTCGTCCGAGTCATTTGAACATCGTACGACCACCCAGGACTTGTTACGACTCTGTATGCGAATTTAGCAACAGGAAAAGCAATTTAGAATAATGTAGGATGCGTTACAACTTTTGAGAACACCTTACACCACCGTACGAAAGATTAAAATTCCATAATAAACCTAATGAATTCGTCCGAGTAATTTGAACACCATACAACAATTTGGAATATATTATGACTCTGTATGCCACATTACCGCCTTGAAAAGCATGTTAGTATAACGTACGGCACCTTACAACTCCTAACAAAACATTACAACACCGTACGTAAACTTAAAACTCCATAATAAACCTAATGAATTCGTCCGAGTCATTTGAACATCGTACGACCACTAAGGACTTGTTACGACTCTGTATGCGAAATTAGCAACAGGAAAAGCAATTTAGAATAATGTAGGATGCGTTACAACCTTTGAGAACACCTTACACCACCGTACGAAAGATTAAAACTCCATAATAAACCTAATGAATTCGTCCGAGTAATTTGAACACCATACAACAATTTGGAATATATTACGACTCTGTATGCCACATTACCGCCTTGAAAAGCATGTTAGTATAACGTACGGCACCTTACAGCTCCTAACAAAACATTACAACACCGTACGTAAACTTAAAACTCCATAATAAACCTAATGAATTCGTCCGAGTCATTTGAACATCGTACGACCACTCAGGACTTGTTACGACTCTGTATGCGATATTAGCAACAGGAAAAGCAATTTAGAATAATGTAGGATGCGTTACAACCTTTGAGAACACCTTACACCACGGTACGAAAGATTAAAACTCCATAATAAACCTAATGAATTCGTCCGAGTAATTTGTGACACCCGACAAAATTCTGGTTAACTTCATTAGTTAAACTCTGTTAGACATGTTAACGCAATTACACCTTTCATTTAATTTGATGAATTAAATGTGCAAACTGTTATATAAATATTCACACGAAACGACCACATGAGTTAATACCCGAGCGTTGGTGATCTTAAATGAATACAAATACCATAATAATACATTTTAATTGATATGTGTGCTTGATTGTTGAATTTTCGTGTAACCGCGTATTTTATCGGTTTTAACCAATTACAAGTTTCGGTAAAGTTTTACGAAACAAAAAATTTAAGTTTGGTAAAGTTGTTATTGTGATTGCAAAACCGAAACAAATCGGGGTCCGTGGATCACCCATGTTACCCATGGATGGCCCAAGGCCCAACACAACTTAACACTTAACAATAGTTAACAAAATTTAACAAAACTTAAACCTAATCTAATAAAAAAAAACGTTTTTTGGCTTCTTCTTCTCCTATGGCTGCCGTCGCACATACATACACCATACAAGACAATTTTTGTTGCTTCTTGATTCAATATTTGGTGATTTCGGGTGTTGATTGAAGTAGTAAACGCTATACAAGTAAGTTTTGATCTTAAAACTATCATATATGTTGCAAAAATTTCATCTTTAAAAACCCTAGTTCATCCAAGTTCTTCAATTGATAATCTATATGTGAAATTGGGTATTGATTATAGGTTATTTGATGTTTTGATAAATTGGTAATCAATAGAATCTATGGTTGTGTTTTTGTGAAACTAGGGTGATTATGAAGGCATGAGAACATGGAACTTTATACATAATCATGATTAAATATAGTTAGATATGAACTTGTATGATGATTAGAATGAAATTTGGATACTAATCATATTGCCTTAATCATGTTTTTGACAAAACCGGTAATGATAGATGTTGGACAGATTCGTAACCTGAGCTTACATGGACTATAACTTGTTGAAAACCGAACCAAAAGGGGTCATTCTTGAGCCTAGATTGTAGTTTAAAGAGTCTAGTTTCCAGAAAACTAAACCAATTAATTTTTAGAGAAGATTAAGTCAGTCTTTTTGATTTTACAAAAACAGATGTCAAATCTGAAAATCTGGACAGAAAATGAGTCAACTTCAGAAGGTCATAACTTTATAATTACAACGTATTCTTGGATGATTCTTACACCAAATTAAAGCTTATTGTCTTAGCTTTCTTTATTGGTAAAATTTGTATTTTTATTCCCCTGTATGGTCGTTCAAATTTTATAAAACTTTATAGTGTGCAATCAGGTGTCTTTTCTGACCATGATGTAAAGAGGTATTTTTAATAAATAGTTGATTTAGGTTTTAAGTAAAGTATATAAAATAAGAAATGAACTTAAGACAATATTTAATCTGTGGTTAAAATTTGGGACTTGTACATGTTAGTTTATGTTGGTTTCTTTACAAAATAAAAAGGGTCAACAAAGCTGAAAAATCTGAATAATGGACTTGCAATGTGTTTCACTTGTGTTTTGTGTGTAACTTGTCAATTAAACATATGATGACTTGGTGATGATGCTTTCATGCTATTAGGTTCATAAGTAAGTAATATGAATGTTGCAAATATGCATAGTCATAGGTGGATAACTTGATATTTTGAATGTGATCAGTTAATCTTGTTAAAGTTAGTAGCATTATTGAAACGAGTGTTGAGAACTTTCATAAGGAGCATGATAGACACTATATGTGAGTTATGTGATATTTATATGGTTACCTATAGTAGAGTTGGATTCGCTTAAAATGTAGTCTCGGATGTGACTTCCTAGAAATAGTAACTTTACTAAAAACAAAGTTTGATTCTCTAACATATGTACTATGTGCAAGAATTCGATTGCTCTCATTGTCTAAATGAACATAAACAAACATGAATACAATTAAAAACTCACCCACGGGTTGTTGGGTCAACAAAAGTCAACTTTGGTCAAAGTTGGTCAAAAGTCAAACTTTTCAAATCGCAAGTAAACAATTGAACTGTTTGGATGCATAGGGTTTTACATACCTGCACAAACACACACTTATGGACTTATCATGTAGTAGGAATGCTGTGTTTGCTTTTACCTTGCTGATGCGTGTAGCTGTGCACCCGAAGGTGAGTTCACTAAACCGCACTTTTACTATGATACCCTTTTATGGGTTGAACTTGGACTTTTACTATGATACCCTTTTATGGGTTGAACTCGGACTTTTACTATGATACCCTTTTATGGGTTGAACTCGGACTTTTACTATGATACCCTTTCATGGGCTGAACTCGGACGAATACTTTTACGGATTTACAAATTCTGTATGTCGCATGTCTGGATTAGAGCACTTTTATTTTTGTTCATGAAAGACCTCATGGATACCTAGTTGACCGTTAGTATTTGTGAAATAGCGGGGAAATTTTGAGTAGTACTACTGGGTTTGACAAACCCCACCCGGGCTAGTCGCGCTAGCACGACAGAAGGACCTGTCGAACGGGTGTTGAATGACCTAACATACTTACAGTGCATCCTGCTGGGATGTACGAACGGGCAAACTGCACTTAATGTGTACATACGTCAGCTTCGGTCAGATACATTACGCCTCTAAGGACATGTGCTGTAGATTAGCTACCTACAATGACATACTTAATTTATATTTCTGCTTGCAACTGAACTTACTTGATTTTATACTTACTATGTGAACTCACCAACCGTCGTGTTGACACTTGTTAGACTTTCACTTTTACAGGTAACTGAGGTACCACGCACTTAGGACATGGCATGGAGTCACGGCTTTTCATTTAAACATTTTCATGCATTACAACCCATGTTTTGAGTTTAATGTCTATTTAAACTTTGTATCTTGTATTGGACGCGTGTACTGCGCATTAGTTTCCAATTTAATGTTTTGGCATTACATTTCGTTTACGCTTCCGCAAACTTTTAAATGTTAACTCTGTAATAAATTTTCTCATTTAATGAGACACGTATGTTTTAAATTCATATAGTGTCGTTTGGTGTAACTAATGACTGAGATCCTGGTTTGTCACACATTTAACGGTAAAACTCCGTTAGTGGATTTTGGGGGTGTGACAGATTGGTATCAGAGACATTGGTTATAGCGAACTAGGTTTGCATTGCATTGCATTCTAGACTATAACTATACACTGCATTAGTTGCACTTATGTGAATTCATTTGTGACCTATATACATGTTATATACACATACACACGGTTACATTAGCATTACATGAAGTAACCAACCTGTATTACGTGACACTTCTAGTGAAGCTTGTACTGGATGTGTATCTGCTAGTTTTGAATTGTTCACTGAAGTCTGCATGAGAAATATTTGACAATGACCTTGTTCAAAAGTATCACGCTTTTTTAGGCCAAATTTTTTTTAGGGGCCTTAGTTGAGAAACGATTACATTTCATTATAACTTGAAACTTACATGACTATGGCAACAAACTGGTTTCGTATGAAGCCTAGACAATTCAGTTTTGAATTACCTACCTCATTATGGCAACCAACCGGCAGAGACCGATGCCTAAGGTATAGAGGTACATGAACAACAGTAATGGATACTTGTCCAGAAACTTATTCCTAGTGAGGTCATGACTTATTACTTATGTGACCTCCTACGTGCTATTACAAATTACTTATTATACGACACGTTCGTGTGCTACAGCATGTTACTTAATATGAGACATTATTAGTTGTAACATGTGACTTACTGTGTGATCCACTACATGTTATTCACTTGATTTGATATTACTACTGCTTATACACATCGTACACCCAGATTGTGCCTAGACTAGTAGTCTTACCCTTAGTAAGAACTTACACCATACCTGATACATGCGACCCATTGATATAACACACTGATGGCCTGTTAGTGTCCTATACATCTAGTATGGTCGTCTCCTACTTATAGGTTTATCATACACTTGATATGGGATAGCAATACCACACGAACGAATGTAAATCGAAGAACATAACTAAACGTAAGATTAATGTACCCGGTGGGAGACAAACTTGGGTGATTGTGTAAGGTAAATTGACGATTACGGGTGCGCAACGTAATGGTGAATTTACAAGTACATGATGATCCTGGCAAAATCTGCCATGTGGGCGATATCCACACAGAAACACAAAAGTGATGAATCAATCAATACAAGTTCATCTGAAACAAACAATTCACTTCTAAATAACGCACCGATATTAAGTCTATGCTTGACTGAACCCATTAAATCCATATACGGATGGTATACAATTACAATACAACCTTTGATGGCATATGATAAGTTTATCTTAAAACTAGATACATTTACCTTATACACCTAAGTTAAAGATAATTGAAATCTTTTCTTGGTGGCACACAAATAAGAACAAATATCTGTGTTGAAAAACCTGATAATGTTCCGCTACTACTATATTGGTCTCCTAATGATACGGCCCATTCCACATAACCAATCTGAATCCACCAGTTGAAACATTTACCTTACTGAAGTCACAACCTTGTGATACATAATGAGATGCTTTAATTTATGGTCGACGTACTATGACCCCTTGCCAACAATCAGTAACATCTTAACATCATTGGTTCTGCAAATGAATGTTAAACAAACCCTATAATTTTTAGGGCTCCATGGAGGAGTTTAATAAAGCTAAAAACTTATAAAATATATATATATAATATATATATAATAGCAAAACTCTTGTTGATACGATAAACCAACCGTGTAATATTGCACATTCAAAATCACTCTTGTGAATAAGTCTATATCGCTTAAACATCCATGTAAATACCTCGTATCATACCAGACTCATCCTAGAAGTACGTCACCTAATCATAACTTATTCTCGATTTCTTTTCACAATTCTTCAAGATAAACAGAACTTCAAGTTGTTTCTGATAACATGTTACCCAAAAATAATTATGGCTCATGATGTTACTACTATTAACGATGCACCAACGAACCACACGTGTGGTATGTATACGTTTCGGTCTAGTTGGATGGCTCATCTTAATCCAACACTCTCGTAAATGTTAATTCTCACACCCAATCTACATCTCCACTGTTGTAAAACACGTTTTGGGACTAATTATTTTTTTCTTAAGAACATCTACTTTTAAAACCTTAACTACATTTTATCCATCTTAATATATATTCAAACTCCTCTACTCGATTATTCACGTAACTGAACCAAGTTAAGCATTGTAAGAGTCTCGATTTGTGATTACTCACATTAGAATCACATAAAATTCCAATAGATAACCGATGTTACAGTATGTATATTACAACGTTACCATTTCCTTTAATATATATTCATTTTCCTCAACCCTTTGAATGACTTAGTAAAGAAGACATGAATGTTAGTGGGTGACAAGTACGCCTTCAAGGTGCTGGTGGTGTGGTGGGTTAGCTGCGGTACACCCTATATATAAACACTAACGGTACGTTGGATGTGGACCTGAAACCAAGCCGATAATTAACCTGGGGAACTTTCATAGATAAACACGAAATTTCTTATAAAGTTGTTTGATCTATCACTACTTGGGTAACCTACTAGGTACTCAGATAAAGTATAACTCTCATATATCCTTTATTTACGATAACAATAAAAACCAAACATTTCATAACTGACACACACATATAAATTCTGATTTGGAATACATTTCACGACTCTAAGAATTCTGGTGATGATTACCACCATCAACAATAAACCAACACTATCAGTTGATGTTCTGGGGGAGATTTACTCACTACGGTCCAGGGTAATCACTTTCTATTTTGTTTCATTCCCGGTACACCTTTGTAATTGTCAAGAAACATAATATTGATACGCTGATTATCCGTTGGCACTTTGGACGCCTGACGTCCCTTCGTAGAAGCTCTATTATTCAGCAATTTCTGTAATAAACTTAATTAGCTTCCTTAATAAAAAAGTGTTAGCCGCCATGTAAGAAACCTTAACCTAGCTACTCTAACCTGTGAAGGTCCTAGCAGAGGAAACCATTTAAGCTATGATGATACTGAAGCCACCCGACACATGTAATGATATAACATGAGATCCTTTCTAATCCGTTAATGAACTTAGAACCCTAGACTTTAAATCGGACTGTTATACCTCATCGTTTTCTATTCCTCAAATGGTGAATCTAAACACTACTGTATGATAAAACCCGTCATAAAAATCACGGTTGGAATATTAATATTTGAACCTAGAACCCTTACCTAGTATGCTAAAGAGCCAAAACCACAAATAATGAACTGGACTAAAACTATATCTCCATAAAGAATACCCGAAAAGTAAATCAAATCTTCACCTAATGTCGACTTACGAATCCCATGGAACCTGCCTCTAGGGGAAAAGGGTTTGTTAATCGTATACTCCATCACACCCTTGTAAACATTACCCTGACGTTCAATTAAAATATGTACCCATAAGAACACCTGTTTACGGCTAATATTGTAGGAATTAAAATCAAAAGATACAACGGAAATCACGTAACAACAGGGGTTTGATAACAGTAACACAACCATAAAACTATCTAGGTTAAAACACGAAACAACAAATTAAGAACTTGGTAATGAGATGACCAGCCTGAAACTGTTATCATACAACGGGAAGTGGAACGAAATATTGAGGTGTTGTAATTGTGACAACGATGGAAACAAATGTATGGCGAAGTCTAAGATAACATTCGTGAAAATCTTCTCAGTGAGAAAATGCTTGGCGTATCATATGCCCCCGGGCACACTTCTAACCGTAACACTCAGATTCCATCAAACAGAAAATCGATTGTACTCCAAGGGATTAGGAACACCTCATGTAACATAGACACTTTCATTTTAATACTACTTCAGTAAGCAAACATTAATAAAATTTTACCTTACATCATCCAACCACTTTTCTATCGACACAACGAATTATGAATACTTATTAAGTTCCTTGATCATTCTTGCTTAATTCACCTGCGTCCGAACATATAGATAGTAAAATTCATTCCTCATCTAATTTTAGAAGGTCCATGACATCCTTGAGACCGCGTTTTGAAAACGCTTCTTTAGTGAAGGCAAGTACCTACACACGGTGTAACTTGTGTACAAGTTATTTGAGTCTAACAATCTATACCAATAAATGAACTCTTCAGTCAATACTTCATCCTCGGGTAGCTAATAACAACGTGGAACTTATTAACCTAAATCCCCGAAATATACAGTGTAGAAATCGCTATTTGTAAATCCCATCTAAAAACTCTGGAATTCCATCAAAACCATAATACATTAGACCATTTCAAACCCTAGGGTATTGACCTTCTAGATCATTGACTGGATTAGTTTTAAAAGATAACATGGTACACAACGTTTCTGAAGTCTCCAATTTATACGTTATTTGAATGGAACACTCGTCGTCACAATCGATGAACAACAACGTTTCACGGAGAATCAGTTGAAATAATAGGCAAAGAATCCAGAATACTCAAACATTGTAAGAGCACTATTGTCGAAGTGGCTGGAACTTAGAAGCATGGACCAGAGTTACGTAGTAGTGTGAAAAATCAAATAATGCACAAACATCTGTAATTATTTCAAGTGACAACATCAAATACTAATACTATTAGTTAAATTTTCGGGACGAAAATTCTTTCAACAAGGGGATGATGTAACACCCGAGAATTTCATATTAACCCCGTTAACAAAATCTCGTTACTTCTATTAATGAAATTATACTCCACATCTAATTAGTTGAGTTAAACGTGCTACATATTGTACATATTACACAAACAGTTACATGTAACGACAACCCAAGGAATTACCAGATCACATGAGTTAATACACGGATGTTGGCGGGTTACTAATATTATAATTCCGAACAACTAAATAAATATAAATTTAGTGAACTTATATGTTATGTGACTGAAAGTTTTTTTGGGAACATTGGGTGACAACTCGAAACCTATTTTAACGACCGTATCCAATTTTCGGGACGAAAATTCCTTCAACAAGGGGATGATGTGACACCCGACAAAATTCTGGTTAACTTCATTAGTTAAACTCTGTTAGACATGTTAACGCAATTACACCTTTCATTTAATTTGATGAATTAAATGTGCAAACTGTTATATAAATATTCACACGAAACGACCACATGAGTTAATACCCGAGCGTTGGTGATCTTAAATGAATACAAATACCATAATAATACATTTTAATTGATATGTGTGCTTGATTGTTGAATTTTCGTGTAACCGCGTATTTTATCGGTTTTAACCAATTACAAGTTTCGGTAAAGTTTTACGAAACAAAAAATTTAAGTTTGGTAAAGTTGTTATTGTGATTGCAAAACCGAAACAAATCGGGGTCCGTGGATCACCCATGTTACCCATGGATGGCCCAAGGCCCAACACAACTTAACACTTAACAATAGTTAACAAAATTTAACAAAACTTAAACCTAATCTAATAAAAAAAAACGTTTTTTGGCTTCTTCTTCTCCTATGGCTGCCGTCGCACATACATACACCATACAAGACAATTTTTGTTGCTTCTTGATTCAATATTTGGTGATTTCGGGTGTTGATTGAAGTAGTAAACGCTATACAAGTAAGTTTTGATCTTAAAACTATCATATATGTTGCAAAAATTTCATCTTTAAAAACCCTAGTTCATCCAAGTTCTTCAATTGATAATCTATATGTGAAATTGGGTATTGATTATAGGTTATTTGATGTTTTGATAAATTGGTAATCAATAGAATCTATGGTTGTGTTTTTGTGAAACTAGGGTGATTATGAAGGCATGAGAACATGGAACTTTATACATAATCATGATTAAATATAGTTAGATATGAACTTGTATGATGATTAGAATGAAATTTGGATACTAATCATATTGCCTTAATCATGTTTTTGACAAAACCGGTAATGATAGATGTTGGACAGATTCGTAACCTGAGCTTACATGGACTATAACTTGTTGAAAACCGAACCAAAAGGGGTCATTCTTGAGCCTAGATTGTAGTTTAAAGAGTCTAGTTTCCAGAAAACTAAACCAATTAATTTTTAGAGAAGATTAAGTCAGTCTTTTTGATTTTACAAAAACAGATGTCAAATCTGAAAATCTGGACAGAAAATGAGTCAACTTCAGAAGGTCATAACTTTATAATTACAACGTATTCTTGGATGATTCTTACACCAAATTAAAGCTTATTGTCTTAGCTTTCTTTATTGTTAAAATTTGTATTTTTATTCCCCTGTATGGTCGTTCAAATTTTATAAAACTTTATAGTGTGCAATCAGGTGTCTTTTCTGACCATGATGTAAAGAGGTATTTTTAATAAATAGTTGATTTAGGTTTTAAGTAAAGTATATAAAATAAGAAATGAACTTAAGACAATATTTAATCTGTGGTTAAAATTTGGGACTTGTACATGTTAGTTTATGTTGGTTTCTTTACAAAATAAAAAGGGTCAACAAAGCTGAAAAATCTGAATAATGGACTTGCAATGTGTTTCACTTGTGTTTTGTGTGTAACTTGTCAATTAAACATATGATGACTTGGTGATGATGCTTTCATGCTATTAGGTTCATAAGTAAGTAATATGAATGTTGCAAATATGCATAGTCATAGGTGGATAACTTGATATTTTGAATGTGATCAGTTAATCTTGTTAAAGTTAGTAGCATTATTGAAACGAGTGTTGAGAACTTTCATAAGGAGCATGATAGACACTATATGTGAGTTATGTGATATTTATATGGTTACCTATAGTAGAGTTGGATTCGCTTAAAATGTAGTCTCGGATGTGACTTCCTAGAAATAGTAACTTTACTAAAAACAAAGTTTGATTCTCTAACATATGTACTATGTGCAAGAATTCGATTGCTCTCATTGTCTAAATGAACATAAACAAACATGAATACAATTAAAAACTCACCCACGGGTTGTTGGGTCAACAAAAGTCAACTTTGGTCAAAGTTGGTCAAAAGTCAAACTTTTCAAATCGCAAGTAAACAATTGAACTGTTTGGATGCATAGGGTTTTACATACCTGCACAAACACACACTTATGGACTTATCATGTAGTAGGAATGCTGTGTTTGCTTTTACCTTGCTGATGCGTGTAGCTGTGCACCCGAAGGTGAGTTCACTAAACCGCACTTTTACTATGATACCCTTTTATGGGTTGAACTTGGACTTTTACTATGATACCCTTTTATGGGTTGAACTCGGACTTTTACTATGATACCCTTTTATGGGTTGAACTCGGACTTTTACTATGATACCCTTTCATGGGCTGAACTCGGACGAATACTTTTACGGATTTACAAATTCTGTATGTCGCATGTCTGGATTAGAGCACTTTTATTTTTGTTCATGAAAGACCTCATGGATACCTAGTTGACCGTTAGTATTTGTGAAATAGCGGGGAAATTTTGAGTAGTACTACTGGGTTTGACAAACCCCACCCGGGCTAGTCGCGCTAGCACGACAGAAGGACCTGTCGAACGGGTGTTGAATGACCTAACATACTTACAGTGCATCCTGCTGGGATGTACGAACGGGCAAACTGCACTTAATGTGTACATACGTCAGCTTCGGTCAGATACATTACGCCTCTAAGGACATGTGCTGTAGATTAGCTACCTACAATGACATACTTAATTTATATTTCTGCTTGCAACTGAACTTACTTGATTTTATACTTACTATGTGAACTCACCAACCGTCGTGTTGACACTTGTTAGACTTTCACTTTTACAGGTAACTGAGGTACCACGCACTTAGGACATGGCATGGAGTCACGGCTTTTCATTTAAACATTTTCATGCATTACAACCCATGTTTTGAGTTTAATGTCTATTTAAACTTTGTATCTTGTATTGGACGCGTGTACTGCGCATTAGTTTCCAATTTAATGTTTTGGCATTACATTTCGTTTACGCTTCCGCAAACTTTTAAATGTTAACTCTGTAATAAATTTTCTCATTTAATGAGACACGTATGTTTTAAATTCATATAGTGTCGTTTGGTGTAACTAATGACTGAGATCCTGGTTTGTCACACATTTAACGGTAAAACTCCGTTAGTGGATTTTGGGGGTGTGACATAATTTGAACACCATACAACAATTTGGAATATATTACGACTCTTTATGCCACATTACCGCCTTGAAAAGCATGTTAGTATAACGTACGGCACCTTACAGCTCCAAACAAAACATTACAACACCGTACGTAAACTTAAAACTCCATAATAAACCTAATGAATTCGTCCGAGTCATTTGAACATCGTACGACCATTCAGGACTTGTTACGACTCTGTATGCGATATTAGCAACAGGAAAAGCAATTTAGAATAATGTAGGATGCGTTACAACTTTTGAGAACATCTTACACCATCGTACGAAAGATTAAACTCCATAATAAACCTAATGAATTCGTCCGAGTGATTTGAACACCATACAACAATTTGGAATATATTACGACTCTGTATGCCACATTACCGCCTTGAAAAGCATGTTAGTATAACGTACGGCACCTTACAGCTCCTAACAAAACATTACAACACCGTACGTAAACTTAAAACTCCATAATAAACCTTATGAATTCGTCCGAGTCATTTGAACATCGTACGACCACTCAGGACTTGTTACGACTCTGTATGCGAAATTAGCAACAGGAAAAGCAATTTAGAATAATGTAGGATGCGTTACAACTTTTGAGAACACCTTACACCATCGTACGATAGATTAAAACTACATAATAAACCTAATGAATTCGTCCGAGTGATTTGAACACCATACAACAATTTGGAATATATTACGACTCTGTATGCCACATTACCGCCTTGAAAAGCATGTTAGTATAACGTACGACACCTTACAGCTCCTAACAAAACATTACAACACCGTACGTATACTTAAAACTCCATAATAAACCTAATGAATTCGTCCGAGTCATTTGAACATCGTACGACCACTCAGGACTTGTTACGACTCTGTATGCGATATTAGCAACAGGAAAAGCAATTTAGAATAATGTAGCATGCGTTACAACTTTTGAGAACACCTTACACCATCGTACGAAAGATTAAAACTCCATAATAAACCTAATGAATTCGTCCGAGTAATTTGAACACCATACAACAATTTGGAATATATTACGACTCTGTATGCCACATTACCGCCTTGAAAAGCATGTTAGTATAACGTACGGCACCTTATAGCTCCTAACAAAACATTACAACACCGTGCGTAAACTTAAAACTCCATAATAAACCTAATAAATTCGTCCGAGACATTTGAACATCGTACGACCACTCAGGACTTGTTACGACTCTGTATGCGAAATTAGCAACAGGAAAAGCAATTTAGAATAATGTAGGATGCGTTACAACTTTTGAGAACACCTTACACCACCGTACGAAAGATTAAAACTCCATAATAAACCTAATGAATTCGTCCGAGTAATTTGAACACCATACAACAATTTGGAATATATTACGACTCTGTATGCCACATTACCGCCTTGAAAAGCATGTTAGTATAACGTACGGCACCTTACAACACCTAACAAAACATTACAACACCGTACGTAATTTAAAACTCCATAATAAACCTAATAAATTCGTCCGAGTCATTTGAACATCGTACGACCACTCAGGACTTGTTACGACTCTGTATGCGAAATTAGCAACAGGAAAAGCAATTTAGAATAATGTAGGATGCGTTACAACCTTTGAGAACACCTTACACCACCGTACGAAAGATTAAAACTCCATAATAAACCTAATGAATTCGTCCGAGTAATTTGAACACCATACAACAATTTGGAATATATTACGACTCTGTATGCCACATTACCGCCTTGAAAAGCATGTTAGTATAACGTACGGCACCTTAGAGCTCCTAACAAAACATTACAACACCGTACGTAAACTTAAAACTCCATAATAAACCTAATGAATTCGTCCGAGTCATTTGAATATCGTACGACCACTCAGGACTTGTTACGACTCTGTATGCGATATTAGCAACAGGAAAAGCAATTTAGAATAATGTAGGATGCGTTACAACTTTTGAGAACACCTTACACCATCGTACGAAGGATTAAAACTCCATAATAAACCTAATGAATTCGTCCGAGTAATTTGAACACCATACAACAATTTGGAATATATTACGACTCTGTATGCCACATTACCGCCTTGAAAAGCATGTTAGTATAACGTACGGCACCTTACAGCTCCTAACAAAACATTACAACACCGTACGTAAACTTAAAACTCCATAATAAACCTTATGAATTCGTCCGAGTCATTTGAACATCGTACGACCACCCAGGACTTGTTACGACTCTGTATGCGAATTTAGCAACAGGAAAAGCAATTTAGAATAATGTAGGATGCGTTACAACTTTTGAGAACACCTTACACCACCGTACGAAAGATTAAAATTCCATAATAAACCTAATGAATTCGTCCGAGTAATTTGAACACCATACAACAATTTGGAATATATTATGACTCTGTATGCCACATTACCGCCTTGAAAAGCATGTTAGTATAACGTACGACACCTTACAACTCCTAACAAAACATTACAACACCGTACGTAAACTTAAAACTCCATAATAAACCTAATGAATTCGTCCGAGTCATTTGAACATCGTACGACCACTCAGGACTTGTTACGACTCTGTATGCGATATTAGCAACAGGAAAAGCAATTTAGAATAATGTAGGATGCGTTACAACTTTTGAGAACACCTTACACCATCGTACGAAGGATTAAAACTCCATAATAAACCTAATGAATTCGTCCGAGTAATTTGAACACCATACAACAATTTGGAATATATTACGACTCTGTATGCCACATTACCGCCTTGAAAAGCATGTTAGTATAACGTACGGCACCTTACAGCTCCTAACAAAACATTACAACACCGTACGTAAACTTAAAACTCCATAATAAACCTAATGAATTCGTCCGAGTCATTTGAACATCGTACGACCACTCAGGACTTGTTACGACTCTGTATGCGATATTAGCAACAGGAAAAGCAATTTAGAATAATGTAGGATGCGTTACAACTTTTGAGAACACCTTACACCATCGTACGAAGGATTAAAACTCCATAATAAACCTAATGAATTCGTCCGAGTAATTTGAACACCATACAACAATTTGGAATATATTACGACTCTGTATGCCACATTACCGCCTTGAAAAGCATGTTAGTATAACGTACGGCACCTTACAGCTCCTAACAAAACATTACAACACCGTACGTAAACTTAAAACTCCATAATAAACCTTATGAATTCGTCCGAGTCATTTGAACATCGTACGACCACCCAGGACTTGTTACGACTCTGTATGCGAATTTAGCAACAGGAAAAGCAATTTAGAATAATGTAGGATGCGTTACAACTTTTGAGAACACCTTACACCACCGTACGAAAGATTAAAATTCCATAATAAACCTAATGAATTCGTCCGAGTAATTTGAACACCATACAACAATTTGGAATATATTATGACTCTGTATGCCACATTACCGCCTTGAAAAGCATGTTAGTATAACGTACGACACCTTACAACTCCTAACAAAACATTACAACACCGTACGTAAACTTAAAACTCCATAATAAACCTAATGAATTCGTCCGAGTCATTTGAACATCGTACGACCACTCAGGACTTGTTACGACTCTGTATGCGATATTAGCAACAGGAAAAGCAATTTAGAATAATGTAGGATGCGTTACAACTTTTGAGAACACCTTACACCATCGTACGAAGGATTAAAACTCCATAATAAACCTAATGAATTCGTCCGAGTAATTTGAACACCATACAACAATTTGGAATATATTACGACTCTGTATGCCACATTACCGCCTTGAAAAGCATGTTAGTATAACGTACGGCACCTTACAGCTCCTAACAAAACATTACAACACCGTACGTAAACTTAAAACTCCATAATAAACCTAATGAATTCGTCCGAGTCATTTGAACATCGTACGACCACTCAGGACTTGTTACGACTCTGTATGCGATATTAGCAACAGGAAAAGCAATTTAGAATAATGTAGGATGCGTTACAACTTTTGAGAACACCTTACACCACCGTACGAAAGATTAAAATTCCATAATAAACCTAATGAATTCGTCCGAGTAATTTGAACATCATACAACAATTTGGAATATATTATGACTCTGTATGCCACATTACCGCCTTGAAAAACATGTTAGTATAACGTACGGCACCTTACAACTCCTAACAAAACATTACAACACCGTACGTAATTTAAAACTCCATAATAAACCTAATGAATTCGTCCGAGTCATTTGAACATCGTACGACCACCCAGGACTTGTTACGACTCTGTATGCGAATTTAGCAACAGGAAAAGCAATTTAGAATAATGTAGGATGCGTTACAACTTTTGAGAACACCTTACACCACCGTACGAAAGATTAAAATTCCATAATAAACCTAATGAATTCGTCCGAGTAATTTGAACACCATACAACAATTTGGAATATATTACGACTCTGTATGCCACATTACCGCCTTGAAAAGCATGTTAGTATAACGTACGGCACCTTACAGCTCCTAACAAAACATTACAACACCGTACGTAAACTTAAAACTCCATAATAAACCTAATGAATTCGTCCGAGTCATTTGAACATCGTACGACCACTCAGGACTTGTTACGACTCTGTATGCGATATTAGCAACAGGAAAAGCAATTTAGAATAATGTAGGATGCGTTACAACTTTTGAGAACACCTTACACCATCGTACGAAGGATTAAAACTCCATAATAAACCTAATGAATTCGTCCGAGTAATTTGAACACCATACAACAATTTGGAATATATTACGACTCTGTATGCCACATTACCGCCTTGAAAAGCATGTTAGTATAACGTACGTCACCTTACAGCTCCTAACAAAACATTACAACACCGTACGTAAACTTAAAACTCCATAATAAACCTTATGAATTCGTCCGAGTCATTTGAACATCGTACGACCACTCAGGACTTGTTACGACTCTGTATGCGATATTAGCAACAGGAAAAGCAATTTAGAATAATGTAGGATGCGTTACAACTTTTGAGAACACCTTACACCATCGTACGAAGGATTAAAACTCCATAATAAACCTAATGAATTCGTCCGAGTAATTTGAACACCATACAACAATTTGGAATATATTACGACTCTGTATGCCACATTACCGCCTTGAAAAGCATGTTAGTATAACGTACGGCACCTTACAGCTCCTAACAAAACATTACAACACCGTACGTAAACTTAAAACTCCATAATAAACCTTATGAATTCGTCCGAGTCATTTGAACATCGTACGACCACTCAGGACTTGTTACGACTCTGTATGCGAAATTAGCAACAGGAAAAGCAATTTAGAATAATGTAGGATGCGTTACAACTTTTGAGAACACCTTACACCATCGTACGATAGATTAAAACTACATAATAAACCTAATGAATTCGTCCGAGTGATTTGAACACCATACAACAATTTGGAATATATTACGACTCTGTATGCCACATTACCGCCTTGAAAAGCATGTTAGTATAACGTACGGCACCTTACAGCTCCTAACAAAACATTACAACACCGTACGTAAACTTAAAACTCCATAATAAACCTAATGAATTCGTCTGAGTCATTTGAACATCGTACGACCACTCAGGACTTGTTACGACTCTGTATGCGAAATTAGCAACAGGAAAAGCAATTTAGAATAATGTAGGATGCGTTACAACTTTTGAGAACACCTTACACCACCGTACAAAAGATTAAAACTCCATAATAAACCTAATGAATTCGTCCGAGTAATTTGAACACCATACAACAATTTGGAATATATTACGACTCTGTATGCCACATTACCGCCTTGAAAAACATGTTAGTATAACGTACGGCACCTTACAGCTCCTAACAAAACATTACAACACCGTACGTAAACTTAAAACTCCATAATAAACCTAATGAATTCGTCCGAGTCATTTTAACATCGTACGACCACTCAGGACTTGTTACGACTCTGTATGCGAAATTAGCAACAGGAAAAGCAATTTAGAATAATGTAGGATGCGTTACAACTTTTGAGAACACCTTACACCATCGTACGAAGGATTAAAACTCCATAATAAACCTAATGAATTCGTCCGAGTAATTTGAACACCATACAACAATTTGGAATATATTACGACTCTGTATGCCACATTACCGCCTTGAAAAGCATGTTAGTATAACGTACGGCACCTTACAGCTCCTAACAAAACATTACAACACCGTACGTAAACTTAAAACTCCATAATAAACCTTATGAATTCGTCCGAGTCATTTGAACATCGTACGACCACTCAGGACTTGTTACGACTCTGTATGCGATATTAGCAACAGGAAAAGCAATTTAGAATAATGTAGGATGCGTTACAACTTTTGAGAACACCTTACACCATCGTACGAAGGATTAAAACTCCATAATAAACCTAATGAATTCGTCCGAGTAATTTGAACACCATACAACAATTTGGAATATATTACGACTCTGTATGCCACATTACCGCCTTGAAAAGCATGTTAGTATAACGTACGGCACCTTACAGCTCCTAACAAAACATTACAACACCGTACGTAAACTTAAAACTCCATAATAAACCTTATGAATTCGTCCGAGTCATTTGAACATCGTACGACCACCCAGGACTTGTTACGACTCTGTATGCGAATTTAGCAACAGGAAAAGCAATTTAGAATAATGTAGGATGCGTTACAACTTTTGAGAACACCTTACACCACCGTACGAAAGATTAAAATTCCATAATAAACCTAATGAATTCGTCCGAGTAATTTGAACACCATACGACAATTTGGAATATATTATGACTCTGTATGCCACATTACCGCCTTGAAAAGCATGTTAGTATAACGTACGGCACCTTACATCTACTAACAAAACATTACAACACCGTACGTAAACTTAAAACTCCATAATAAACCTAATGAATTCGTCCGAGTCATTTGAACATCGTACGACCACTCAGGACTTGTTATGACTCTGTATGCGAAATTAGCAACAGGAAAAGCAATTTAGAATAATGTAGGATGCGTTACAACCTTTGAGAGCACCTTACACCACCGTACGAAAGATTAAAACTCCATAATAAACCTAATGAATTCGTCCGAGTAATTTGAACACCATACAACAATTTGGAATATATTACGACTCTGTATGCCACATTACCGCCTTGAAAAGCATGTTAGTATAACGTACGGCACCTTACAGCTCCTAACAAAACATTACAACACCGTACGTAAACTTAAAACTCCCTAATAAACCTAATGAATTCGTCCGATTTATTTGAACATCGTACGACCACTCAGGACTTGTTACGACTCTGTATGCGAAATTAGCAACAGGAAAAGCAATTTAGAATAATGTAGGATGCGTTACAACCTTTGAGAACACCTTACACCACGGTACGAAAGATTAAAACTCCATAATAAACCTAATGAATTCGTCCGAGTAATTTGAACACCATACAACAATTTGGAATATATTACGACTCTGTATGCCACATTACCGCCTTGAAAAGAATGTTAGTATAACGTACGACACCTTACAGCTCCTAACAAAACATTACAACACCGTACGTAAACTTAAAACTCCATAATAAACCTAATGAATTCGTCCGAGTCATTTGAACATCGTACGACCACTCAGGACTTGTTACGACTCTGTATGCGATATTAGCAACAGGAAAAGCAATTTAGAATAATGTAGGATGCGTTACAACTTTTGAGAACATCTTACACCATCGTACGAAAGATTAAAACTCCATAATAAACCTAATGAATTCGTCCGAGTGATTTGAACACCATACAACAATTTGGAATATATTACGACTCTGTATGCCACATTACCGCCTTGAAAAGCATGTTAGTATAACGTACGGCACCTTACAGCTCCTAACAAAACATTACAACACCGTACGTAAACTTAAAACTCCATAATAAACCTTATGAATTCGTCCGAGTCATTTGAACATCGTACGACCACTCAGGACTTGTTACGACTCTGTATGCGAAATTAGCAACAGGAAAAGCAATTTAGAATAATGTAGGATGCGTTACAACTTTTGAGAACACCTTACACCATCGTACGAAGGATTAAAACTCCATAATAAACCTAATGAATTCGTCCGAGTAATTTGAACACCATACAACAATTTGGAATATATTACGACTCTGTATGCCACATTACCGCCTTGAAAAGCATGTTAGTATAACGTACGGCACCTTACAGCTCCTAACAAAACATTACAACACCGTACGTAAACTTAAAACTCCATAATAAACCTTATGAATTCGTCCGAGTCATTTGAACATCGTACGACCACTCAGGACTTGTTACGACTCTGTATGCGATATTAGCAACAGGAAAAGCAATTTAGAATAATGTAGGATGCGTTACAACTTTTGAGAACACCTTACACCATCGTACGAAGGATTAAAACTCCATAATAAACCTAATGAATTCGTCCGAGTAATTTGAACACCATACAACAATTTGGAATATATTACGACTCTGTATGCCACATTACCGCCTTGAAAAGCATGTTAGTATAACGTACGGCACCTTACAGCTCCTAACAAAACATTACAACACCGTACGTAAACTTAAAACTCCATAATAAACCTTATGAATTCGTCCGAGTCATTTGAACATCGTACGACCACCCAGGACTTGTTACGACTCGGTATGCGAATTTAGCAACAGGAAAAGCAATTTAGAATAATGTAGGATGCGTTACAACTTTTGAGAACACCTTACACCACCGTACGAAAGATTAAAATTCCATAATAAACCTAATGAATTCGTCCGAGTAATTTGAACACCATACAACAATTTGGAATATATTATGACTCTGTATGCCACATTACCGCCTTGAAAAGCATGTTAGTATAACGTACGGCACCTTACATCTACTAACAAAACATTACAACACCGTACGTAAACTTAAAACTCCATAATAAACCTAATGAATTCGTCCGAGTCATTTGAACATCGTACGACCACTCAGGACTTGTTATGACTCTGTATGCGAAATTAGCACCAGGAAAAGCAATTTAGAATAATGTAGGATGCGTTACAACCTTTGAGAGCACCTTACACCACCGTACGAAAGATTAAAACTCCATAATAAACCTAATGAATTCGTCCGAGTAATTTGAACACCATACAACAATTTGGAATATATTACGACTCTGTATGCCACATTACCGCCTTGAAAAGCATGTTAGTATAACGTACGGTACCTTACAGCTCCTAACAAAACATTACAACACCGTACGTAAACTTAAAACTCCCTAATAAACCTAATGAATTCGTCCGATTCATTTGAACATCGTACGACCACTCAGGACTTGTTACGACTCTGTATGCGAAATTAGCAACAGGAAAAGCAATTTAGAATAATGTAGGATGCGTTACAACCTTTGAGAACACCTTACACCACGGTACGAAAGATTAAAACTCCATAATAAACCTAATGAATTCGTCCGAGTAATTTGAACACCATACAACAATTTGGAATATATTACGACTCTGTATGCCACATTACCGCCTTGAAAAGAATGTTAGTATAACGTACGACACCTTACAGCTCCTAACAAAACATTACAACACCGTACGTAAACTTAAAACTCCATAATAAACCTAATGAATTCGTCCGAGTCATTTGAACATCGTACGACCACTCAGGACTTGTTACGACTCTGTATGCGATATTAGCAACAGGAAAAGCAATTTAGAATAATGTAGGATGCGTTACAACTTTTGAGAACATCTTACACCATCGTACGAAAGATTAAAACTCCATAATAAACCTAATGAATTCGTCCGAGTGATTTGAACACCATACAACAATTTGGAATATATTACGACTCTGTATGCCACATTACCGCCTTGAAAAGCATGTTAGTATAACGTACGGCACCTTACAGCTCCTAACAAAACATTACAACACCGTACGTAAACTTAAAACTCCATAATAAACCTTATGAATTCGTCCGAGTCATTTGAACATCGTACGACCACTCAGGACTTGTTACGACTCTGTATGCGAAATTAGCAACAGGAAAAGCAATTTAGAATAATGTAGGATGCGTTACAACTTTTGAGAACACCTTACACCATCGTACGATAGATTAAAACTACATAATAAACCTAATGAATTCGTCCGAGTGATTTGAACACCATACAACAATTTGGAATATATTACGACTCTGTATGCCACATTACCGCCTTGAAAAGCATGTTAGTATAACGTACGGCACCTTACAGCTCCTAACAAAACATTACAACACCGTACGTAAACTTAAAACTCCATAATAAACCTTATGAATTCGTCCGAGTCATTTGAACATCGTACGACCACTCAGGACTTGTTACGACTCTGTATGCGAAATTAGCAACAGGAAAAGCAATTTAGAATAATGTAGGATGCGTTACAACTTTTGAGAACACCTTACACCATCGTACGATAGATTAAAACTACATAATAAACCTAATGAATTCGTCCGAGTGATTTGAACACCATACAACAATTTGGAATATATTACGACTCTGTATGCCACATTACCGCCTTGAAAAGCATGTTAGTATAACGTACGGTACCTTACAGCTCCTAACAAAACATTACAACACCGTACGTAAACTTAAAACTCCATAATAAACCTTATGAATTCGTCCGAGTCATTTGAACATCGTACGACCACTCAGGACTTGTTACGACTCTGTATGCGAAATTAGCAACAGGAAAAGCAATTTAGAATAATGTAGGATGCGTTTCAACTTTTGAGAACACCTTACACCACCGTACGAAAGATTAAAACTCCATAATAAACCTAATGAATTCGTCCGAGTAATTTGAACACCATACAACAATTTGGAATATATTATGACTCTGTATGCCACATTACCGCCTTGAAAAGCATGTTAGTATAACGTACGGCACCTTACATCTCCTAACAAAACATTACAACACCGTACGTAAACTTAAAACTCCCTAATAAACCTAATGAATTCGTCCGATTCATTTGAACATCGTACGACCACTCAGGACTTGTTACGACTCTGTATGCGAAATTAGCAACAGGAAAAGCAATTTAGAATAATGTAGGATGCGTTACAACCTTTGAGAACACCTTACACCACGGTACGAAAGATTAAAACTCCATAATAAACCTAATGAATTCGTCCGAGTAATTTGAACACCATACAACAATTTGGAATATATTACGACTCTCTATGCCACATTACCGCCTTGGAAAGCATGTTAGTATAACGTACGGCACCTTACAACTCCTAACAAAACATTACAACACCGTACGTAAACTTAAAACTCCATAATAAACCTAATGAATTCGTCTGAGTCATTTGAACATCGTACGACCACTCAGGACTTGTTACGACTCTGTATGCGAAATTAGCAACAGGAAAAGCAATTTAGAATAATGTAGGATGCGTTACAACTTTTGAGAACACCTTACACCACCGTACAAAAGATTAAAACTCCATAATAAACCTAATGAATTCGTCCGAGTAATTTGAACACCATACAACAATTTGGAATATATTACGACTCTGTATGCCACATTACCGCCTTGAAAAACATGTTAGTATAACGTACGGCACCTTACAGGTCCTAACAAAACATTACAACACCGTACGTAAACTTAAAACTCCATAATAAACCTAATGAATTCGTCCGAGTCATTTGAACATCGTACGACCACTCAGGACTTGTTACGACTCTGTATGCGAAATTAGCAACAGGAAAAGCAATTTAGAATAATGTAGGATGCGTTACAACTTTTGAGAACACCTTACACCACCGTACGAAAGATTAAAACTCCATAATAAACCTAATGAATTCGTCCGAGTCATTTGAACATCGTACGACCACTCAGGACTTGTTACGACTCTGTATGCGAAATTAGCAACAGGAAAAGCAATTTAGAATAATGTAGGATGCTTTACAACCTTTGAGAACACCTTACACCACCGTACGAAAGATTAAAACTCCATAATAAACCTAATGAATTCGTCCGAGTAATTTGAACACCATACAACAATTTGGAATATATTACGACTCTGTATGCCACATTACCGCCTTGAAAAGCATGTTAGTATAACGTACGGCACCTTACAGGTCCTAACAAAACATTACAACACCGTACGTAAACTTAAAACTCCATAATAAACCTAATGAATTCGTCCGAGTCATTTGAACATCGTACGACCACTCAGGACTTGTTACGACTCTGTATGCGATATTAGCAACAGGAAAAGCAATTTAGAATAATGTAGGATGCGTTACAACTTTTGAGAACACCTTACACCATCGTACGAAAGATTAAAACTCCATAATAAACCTAATGAATTCGTCCGAGTAATTTGAACACCATACAACAATTTGGAATATATTACGACTCTGTATGCCACATTACCGCCTTGAAAAGCATGTTAGTATAACGTACGGCACCTTACAGCTCCTAACAAAACATTACAACACCGTACGTAAACTTAAAACTCCATAATAAACCTTATGAATTCGTCCGAGTCATTTGAACATCGTACGACCACCCAGGACTTGTTACGACTCTGTATGCGAAATTAGCAACAGGAAAAGCAATTTAGAATAATGTAGGATGCGTTACAACATTTGAGAACACCTTACACCACCGTACGAAAGATTAAAACTCCATAATAAACCTAATGAATTCGTCCGAGTCATTTGAACATCGTACGACCACTCAGGACTTGTTACGACTCTGTATGCGAAATTAGCAACAGGAAAAGCAATTTAGAATAATGTAGGATGCGTTACAACTTTTGAGAACACCTTACACCACCGTACGAAAGATTAAAACTCCATAATAAACCTAATGAATTCGTCCGAGTCATTTGAACATCGTACGACCACTCAGGACTTGTTACGACTCTGTATGCGAAATTAGCAACAGGAAAAGCAATTTAGAATAATGTAGGATGCTTTACAACCTTTGAGAACACCTTACACCACCGTACGAAAGATTAAAACTCCATAATAAACCTAATGAATTCGTCCGAGTAATTTGAACACCATACAACAATTTGGAATATATTACGACTCTGTATGCCACATTACCGCCTTGAAAAGCATGTTAGTATAACGTACGGCACCTTACAGCTCCTAACAAAACATTACAACACCGTACGTAAACTTAAAACTCCATAATAAACCTAATGAATTCGTCCGAGTCATTTGAACATCGTACGACCACTCAGGACTTGTTACGACTCTGTATGCGATATTAGCAACAGGAAAAGCAATTTAGAATAATGTAGGATGCGTTACAACTTTTGAGAACACCTTACACCATCGTACGAAAGATTAAAACTCCATAATAAACCTAATGAATTCGTCCGAGTAATTTGAACACCATACAACAATTTGGAATATATTACGACTCTGTATGCCACATTACCGCCTTGAAAAGCATGTTAGTATAACGTACGGCACCTTACAGCTCCTAACAAAACATTACAACACCGTACGTAAACTTAAAACTCCATAATAAACCTTATGAATTCGTCCGAGTCATTTGAACATCGTACGACCACCCAGGACTTGTTACGACTCTGTATGCGAAATTAGCAACAGGAAAAGCAATTTAGAATAATGTAGGATGCGTTACAACATTTGAGAACACCTTACACCACCGTACGAAAGATTAAAACTCCATAATAAACCTAATGAATTCGTCCGAGTAATTTGAACACCATACAACAATTTGGAATATATTACGACTCTGTATGCCACATTACCGTCTTGAAAAGCATGTTAGTATAACGTACGGCACCTTACAACTCCTAACAAAACATTACAATACCGTACGTAAACTTAAAACTCCATAATAAACCTTATGAATTCGTCCGAGTCATTTGAACATCGTACGACCACCCAGGACTTGTTACGACTCTGTATGCGAAATTAGCAACAGGAAAAGCAATTTAGAATAATGTAGGATGCGTTACAACATTTGAGAACACCTTACACCACCGTACGAAAGATTAAAACTCCATAATAAACCTAATGAATTCGTCCGAGTAATTTGAACACCATACAACAATTTGGAATATATTACGACTCTGTATGCCACATTACCGCCTTGAAAAGCATGTTAGTATAACGTACGGCACCTTACAACTCCTAACAAAACATTACAACACCGTACGTAAACTTAAAACTCCATAATAAACCTAATGAATTCGTCCGAGTCATTTGAACATCGTACGACCACTCAGGACTTGTTACGACTCTGTATGCGAAATTAGCAACAGGAAAAGCAATTTAGAATAATGTAGGATGCGTTACAACTTTTGAGAACACCTTACACCACCGTACGAAAGATTAAAACTCCATAATAAACCTAATGAATTCGTCCGAGTCATTTGAACATCGTACGACCACTAAGGACTTGTTACGACTCTGTATGCGAAATTAGCAACAGGAAAAGCAATTTAGAATAATGTAGGATGCTTTACAACCTTTGAGAACACCTTACACCACCGTACGAAAGATTAAAACTCCATAATAAACCTAATGAATTCGTCCGAGTAATTTGAACACCATACAACAATTTGGAATATATTACGACTCTGTATGCCACATTACCGCCTTGAAAAGCATGTTAGTATAACGTACGGCACCTTACAACTCCTAACAAAACATTACAATACCGTACGTAAACTTAAAACTCCATAATAAACCTTATGAATTCGTCCGAGTCATTTGAACATCGTACGACCACCCAGGACTTGTTACGACTCTATATGCGAAATTAGCAACAGGAAAAGCAATTTAGAATAATGTAGGATGCGTTACAACATTTGAGAACACCTTACACCACCGTACGAAAGATTAAAACTCCATAATAAACCTATTGAATTCGTCCGAGTAATTTGAACACCATACAACAATTTGGAATATATTACGACTCTGTATGCCACATTACCGCCTTGAAAAGCATGTTAGTATAACGTACGGCACCTTACAACTCCTAACAAAACATTACAATACCGTACGTAAACTTAAAACTCCATAATAAACCTAATGAATTCGTCCGAGTCATTTGAACATCGTACGACCACCCAGGACTTGTTACGACTCTGTATGCGAAATTAGCAACAGGAAAAGCAATTTAGAATAATGTAGGATGCGTTACAACATTTGAGAACACCTTACACCACCGTACGAAAGATTAAAACTCCATAATAAACCTAATGAATTCGTCCGAGTAATTTGAACACCATACAACAATTTGGAATATATTACGACTCTGTATGCCACATTACCGCCTTGAAAAGCATGTTAGTATAACGTACGGCACCTTACAACTCCTAACAAAACATTACAACACCGTACGTAAACTTAAAACTCCATAATTAACCTAATGAATTCGTCCGAGTCATTTGAACATCGTACGACCACTCAGGACTTGTTACGACTCTATATGCGAAATTAGCAACAGGAAAAGCAATTTAGAATAATGTAGGATGCGTTACAACATTTGAGAACACCTTACACCACCGTACGAAAGATTAAAACTCCATAATAAACCTAATGAATTCGTCCGAGTAATTTGAACACCATACAACAATTTGGAATATATTACGACTCTGTATGCCACATTACCGCCTTGAAAAGCATGTTAGTATAACGTACGGCACCTTACAACTCCTAACAAAACATTACAACACCGTACGTAAACTTAAAACTCCATAATTAACCTAATGAATTCGTCCGAGTCATTTGAACATCGTACGACCACTCAGGACTTGTTACGACTATGTATGCGAAATTAGCAACAGGAAAAGCAATTTAGAATAATGTAGGATGCGTTACAACTTTTGAGAACACCTTACACCACCGTACGAAAGATTAAAACTCCATAATAAACCTAATGAATTCGTCCGAGTCATTTGAACATCGTACGACCACTAAGGACTTGTTACGACTCTGTATGCGAAATTAGCAACAGGAAAAGCAATTTAGAATAATGTAGGATGCTTTAGAACCTTTGAGAACACCTTACACCACCGTACGAAAGATTAAAACTCCATAATAAACCTAATGAATTCGTCCGAGTAATTTGAACACCATACAACAATTTGGAATATATTACGACTCTGTATGCCACATTACCGCCTTGAAAAGCATGTTAGTATAACGTACGGCACCTTACAGCTCCTAACAAAACATTACAACACCGTACGTAAACTTAAAACTCCATAATAAACCTTATGAATTCGTCCGAGTCATTTGAACATCGTACGACCACCCAGGACTTGTTACGACTCTGTATGCGAAATTAGCAACAGGAAAAGCAATTTAGAATAATGTAGGATGCGTTACAACATTTGAGAACACCTTACACCACCGTACGAAAGATTAAAACTCCATAATAAACCTATTGAATTCGTCCGAGTAATTTGAACACCATACAACAATTTGGAATATATTACGACTCTGTATGCCACATTACCGCCTTGAAAAGCATGTTAGTATAACGTACGGCACCTTACAACTCCTAACAAAACATTACAATACCGTACGTAAACTTAAAACTCCATAATAAACCTAATGAATTCGTCCGAGTCATTTGAACATCGTACGACCACTCAGGACTTGTTACGACTCTGTATGCGAAATTAGCAACAGGAAAAGCAATTTAGAATAATGTAGGATGCGTTACAACATTTGAGAACACCTTACACCACCGTACGAAAGATTAAAACTCCATAATAAACCTAATGAATTCGTCCGAGTAATTTGAACACCATACAACAATTTGGAATATATTACGACTCTGTATGCCACATTACCGCCTTGAAAAGCATGTTAGTATAACGTACGGCACCTTACAACTCCTAACAAAACATTACAACACCGTACGTAAACTTAAAACTCCATAATAAACCTAATGAATTCGTCCGAGTCATTTGAACATCGTACGACCACTCAGGACTTGTTACGACTCTGTATGCGAAATTAGCAACAGGAAAAGCAATTTAGAATAATGTAGGATGCGTTACAACTTTTGAGAACACCTTACACCACCATACGAAAGATTAAAACTCCATAATAAACCTAATGAATTCGTCCGAGTCATTTGAACATCGTACGACCACTAAGGACTTGTTACGACTCTGTATGCGAAATTAGCAACAGGAAAAGCAATTTAGAATAATGTAGGATGCTTTAGAACCTTTGAGAACACCTTACACCACCGTACGAAAGATTAAAACTCCATAATAAACCTAATGAATTCGTCCGAGTAATTTGAACACCATACAACAATTTGGAATATATTACGACTCTGTATGCCACATTACCGCCTTGAAAAGCATGTTAGTATAACGTACGGCACCTTACAGCTCCTAACAAAACATTACAACACCGTACGTAAACTTAAAACTCCATAATAAACCTTATGAATTCGTCCGAGTCATTTGAACATCGTACGACCACCCAGGACTTGTTACGACTCTGTATGCGAAATTAGCAACAGGAAAAGCAATTTAGAATAATGTAGGATGCGTTACAACATTTGAGAACACCTTACACCACCGTACGAAAGATTAAAACTCCATAATAAACCTAATGAATTCGTCCGA
Source organism: Tagetes erecta (assembly GCA_030867185.1). Classification (NCBI taxonomy): domain Eukaryota; kingdom Viridiplantae; phylum Streptophyta; class Magnoliopsida; order Asterales; family Asteraceae; genus Tagetes; species Tagetes erecta. The sequence goes on along the minus strand of CM061488.1, from coordinate 49,865,896 downwards.
GTAATTTGAACACCATACAACAATTTGGAATATATTACGACTCTGTATGCCACATTACCGCCTTGAAAAGCATGTTAGTATAACGTACGGCACCTTACAACTCCTAACAAAACATTACAATACCGTACGTAAACTTAAAACTCCATAATAAACCTTATGAATTCGTCCGAGTCATTTGAACATCGTACGACCACCCAGGACTTGTTACGACTCTGTATGCGAAATTAGCAACAGGAAAAGCAATTTAGAATAATGTAGGATGCGTTACAACATTTGAGAACACCTTACACCACCGTACGAAAGATTAAAACTCCATAATAAACCTAATGAATTCGTCCGAGTAATTTGAACACCATACAACAATTTGGAATATATTACGACTCTGTATGCCACATTACCGCCTTGAAAAGCATGTTAGTATAACGTACGGCACCTTACAACTCCTAACAAAACATTACAACACCGTACGTAAACTTAAAACTCCATAATAAACCTAATGAATTCGTCCGAGTCATTTGAACATCGTACGACCACTCAGGACTTGTTACGACTCTGTATGCGAAATTAGCAACAGGAAAAGCAATTTAGAAAAATTTAGGATGCGTTACAACTTTTGAGAACACCTTACACCACCGTACGAAAGATTAAAACTCCATAATAAACCTAATGAATTCGTCCGAGTCATTTGAACATCGTACGACCACTAAGGACTTGTTACGACTCTGTATGCGAAATTAGCAACAGGAAAAGCAATTTAGAATAATGTAGGATGCTTTAC